>OZ008368.1:252110937-253368438 GCA_963931995.1 Phaonia tiefii | reverse complement strand
CATTGGGGGTTGACACAACCTCATTGGAGGTTGACACAACCTCATTGGAAGTTGACACAACCTCATTGGAGGTTGACACAACCTCATTAGTGGGGTGACACAATCTCAGTAGTGGCTGACACAACCTCATTAGAGGTTGGTACAACCTCATTAGAGGTTGGTACACCTCATTAGAGGTTGGTATAACCTCATTAGAGTTTGTCACAGCCGAATTAGAGGTTGTTGCAACCGAATGTAGATAGAGTCACAAATGAATTATTAAAGTTTTTTATTATCAAATAATGATTTATTTTCCTGTATTCTTAAAAGGCGTGAAAATAAATTCATATATATTGGGTAATCTATAGGGTCATAAATTTGTTTTACATGCCTCTTCCGAACTTATTCAAGTCCCGGCCATCATGGGACACCGCACTAATTCTTACATTTTGTATCTGTTGATTTAGGTCCTAAACCGCTTTGTATACAGACGATTGCAGCATATCTCACATGACCGACCTTGAAAACTTGAAAACTGTTTATATCTGCTGAATAATTTCTGCAAAATAAGATGTTTTAATACAAAACATATTTTACTTACCTTTCTTAATAACCACAAACAAATCTTTTTTTAAAATTAAAAATATTATTTGATTATTGATTTTTAAAGTCGGATTTTAAATACATGGAATTATGTTGTGGTAACCAGAATTGAAAATGAATTCGGTTGTAACTACAGAATTCATGAGAAATTCGGTTACATCAACCGAATTGACGCCAAATTCGGTCGTTGAAACAGAATTATGGTTAGATTCGGTTATTGCGATCGAGTTGATACCAAATTCGATAGTTACAACCAAATTGATGCCAAATTCGGTTACTACAACGGAATTAATGCCAGATTCAGTTACTCTTATCGAATTTGGTACCAATTTCGGTTCTTGCATCCCAAGTAATTTCAAATTTGGTTGTTCCACGAAACTTTAGAAAATTAGTTGACTCAACGAATATAACTGAGGATTCAGTTGTCACAACCGAATCAATTCCGAAACGAGGTTGCTTCAACCGAGTTTGTGTGTTTTCAAAAGATACGTATTGCAGAGCTGAGTACGGGAACGTAAAACTTTTATACGAGGGTACTTATAATCCTATACCAGCCGTTGAAGTTTAGATTCCTGGGTGTATTCTGGTAACAAAATAAATAAAATTTTTGTTTGGTTAATATGGGGCTCAGGCGACACAACGAGCATAAATTCAGCAGTATATTTTATAAATCCTGATAGAGTAATTTTTTACGGGACCATTTTGAAATTTTCCCAATTTTTCAATTAAATTGTTAATTTACTTATTTAGAATTTTACACGAAAATACTAAACAATATATAAAATACATATAATTGAATCCGAATTCGCGAAATACTTGGGAAATATCCGAAAAATCTGAAAAATATGCCTCATCATGACTTCAAAATGCAGCCATGAAAAAAATGCTCTGTCAAACTCTTGAAAATACAGGTGATCCCAAAAACCGCTTTTATAAATAAAACACACCACAACTGGTCGCAAAGACTTTTGGAACCAAGTTCCCTCTGGCGCGTTGCGGGATGGGGCTAAATGAAAAAAATTAAACAACTTTTGTTATATTATTATGTTACAACCCAGTATTAGCAACTATATTGGGTACTCTTGCTTTGGTTTGTGTCTAGACTAACATAAGTTGGGAAATTTCTTGTTTCATGGGAAGTTTTCTAGGTGTAGCCTGTAACCAATATATAGTATATATTGTAGTTTTGAACCCAATAAACAGTGCGTTTTCTTAAAAAAACTAAAATTTCTCAAAAAAAATTCCTATTCATATTGTTACGAATTTCCTTATTCGTCCTTTTTGCGTTGTTTTATTCCCAATAATAAAACAAGGTTCGTTTTAAATTACAATAATTACAACGGTTTAACTTCCTTTTATTTTACTTATACAGTACAACAGTTTACTTTTTTATGACACTTTAACAAGTCTTGTATTTACTATCAATTCGCGTTGCTTACTTTACGGGGTTTAATCACAAACTGAACTCTCCATTCCAAAGACCTCCGCTATTTATACCAACTCACCATACACAAATGAAGGTACATATATCTAGCGAATTCAAGAACCTTCTGAAAATATATGTTGTTGTTGTTGTTTATCTTTGTAGAACATTCTCCTACACAGGAGAATTATCTTTACTGAGGTGAATTCATGCTACTGTTTTAGCGAGCTGGTACGTTGTTACAATGCATACTTTGAGGCGCAGCACTAACGCCTGTTGTTTACATACTGTTAGTAGAGTCATTAACAGTAAGCAAAAGCTTTTACTTATTCGTAACAATATTCTTAACCAAAGTATAGTTTCTTAGAAAAAAATACCTTATTTTAAAGAAGTACCTTTGCTTCAAAAAAAGAAAATTTTACTTACCTTTTCTTAAAAAAGTATTTTTTTTCAAATAAGTACCGTTTCGTAAAAAAGTACATTTTCTTACAACAAATTGCCCTATCTTAAAAAATTACCTTTCTTTAAAGCGTAGTTTTTTTTTTTTAAACAAAATAACTTTTCTTGTGATAAGTACCTACTCTTAAAACTGTACTTATTCTTGAAAATAGTATCAATCAAAAAATTCCCATTTCTTAAAAAAACCCTTTTCTTCAGCAAAAATACCTTCTCTTAATAAAATACATTTTTTTTACAAATAAATCATTTTCTTAAAGTACCTTATCTTCAAAGAAAAATAACACCTTTTCTTTTCATTTCTTGAGATAAGAAGCTTTTCTGAAAATAAGAACGATTTCTTAAAAAAACAACCTTTTCCTAAAAAGTGTACCACTTCTTTAAAAAGTACCTGTTCTTCAAATAAGTACTTCTTCGTAAAAAAAATTCGTACTCTTTTTGGCTTTTTCTGCCGGAAAGGACTCTTAAAAGTAGTACCTTTTGTTAAAGAAAACATTAGCTTTTAATAAAAGAAGTATCTCTCTTTAAAAAAATTACCTTTTCGGAAAATATAATACATATTCTTACAAAAAGGACCTAAAAAAATCAATTCTGTATAAAAAAATTCTTAAAAAAGTTTAAACATTTTACAAAAAGTATGGTTTCTTCAAGAACCATTTAAATGTTTGTATTTTTCAACTGGCGGCTTAGGCGTGTTGGAACTAACTAGTACATAATATACAGGGTGTTTCTTTTAAACTGGACGATCAAATACCTCAAAAAATAGCCACTCTACGGAAAAAATTCCATAATCAAATTTAATCATACCGCTGGGGAAATACATTAGTGCAAAAAAATAGTCCCCCACACTCCGGGCTTTGTAGGTGGGGCCGGGTAACTTTTAAACTAAGATAGAAGTCATATTTTTTATTGCAGATACGGAATCTACGACTAAAAGTACGTATGATTTGAATGAAATATTTTTTTTCGGTTCATGATGTATGGCGTTGTAATCGACGAAATTCAATTTTTTCAATTTCTTCTTCTCGATTGTGCAATACGTTTGAAATAAAAAACATCACGTAATCATTGGAAATACTCGAAATTCCGAAAAATATTGGCTATTTTTTCGATTGGACACTGCGTGAAATTTTTTATTGTTCGATCAATAATGGGGATGGGTTACCCTGGGTAACTCATTATCCATCGCCGTGGGTGACTATCCATTACATTCCCAGTACCCACAGGGTAATCGTGATGGGTAATTCCCCCATTGTCGTGGATAGCTATCCATTATTTTGCCCATTACCCTGAATGATAAACGGTCGCTACCATTCCCCACGCAATAATAATGGCTTACCCAGGGTAACCCGTTACCCACGAAATACGAACCCTGGTATAAGCACCCTCGTATACAAAAATTTGGCGTTCCCGGAGTAACCTCTTCAACACTCCTCATTGTGAATTGCGTGTTTGTGTTTGTGCGTGTTCACTGGTGCCTTTTTCACATATTGACAAGTTTTTGAATTTGACATTGAGTTAATTGTAACAATGTTGGGATAAATGAAAGTTAATTTACAACAATAGAAACCACCCGTATCATAAACGTTTTTTATTTGAGTGAAACATTTGAGCTTTTGCGGTCAACGGTGTCCAAGGATTTTTTCCTTTGCGTGTAGTAAATATTTAAAACGTTGGCGCTTAAAATATTTTAATATCTCACAAACTCATCAGGCTTGTAATGTTAAATACAGTCCTTAAACCACTAGCGGGTAAGTCGGATCTTTTATTTTCGTGATTGTTATGCTCTCTGAAAATCCCTTCCATAATTCTTCCTTTGGATATGATGTATTACGCACGTGTCTAAAATACAACAGCCACTTGATATAAACTTTTCTTCCATTGACTTGTGGTGACCTTTAAGTGTGGCAGGATTAAATTATCAAAGGAAGTTCAAACAAATACTGCATTCTCATAACGTTTGACACATTAAGGGTTAAGCCGCATAAAAATATTTCTACAATTTCCTAAAAGCTGATTGGATTTCAATGTTCGTGTTGGTTAAGTGGCATTTTGTCTTATTAGAAAGTTAAACTTCTTCATTGGCCAACAGCCAACAAGAGTTATCATTAGGAAATGTGACATTTTGTGTTAAACTAAATTATGTAATTCCATGAAATACTAACATTAATACTATGATACGCTAGACAATGTGACAAACACAGAAGTATGAGGACAGACCAAAAGTTAGATGGTGATGGATTATTTCGAAGGATGAGGACCTGATCTTGGAAATCAATTTCAGATTCATGTAATTTTTGACTTCACCTCTTGCCCATGTTAGAGTGTGATTCAATTATACTGCAAATCTTTGACAGCCATTGTTTGTGATAAGTTAAGGTGCTAAGTTTATTGGTACTACAGGCTTTGGCAAACTTCGCCATGGAGCGATACTCACACGCTGAAAAATCTGCAGTTTTTTGTTGTTTGGATGCAAATACAACATGTGTTTAGAGCTTGTCGCAAATACAATATACTTGTGCCCAAACGCATTGTGTTTGCTATTCAATATTACATGTTTGAGACACAATGATTAATATGTTCAAACAGATGTGTTTGCGACCCAAATATATTTGCGTTTGTGTTATGTTTATGCCTCTCGAGAGCAAAGGAATACAAGAGGTCCAACGAGAGAGTCTATCTTGTAAGTTTGCACTTGTATTTTTGCATTATTCTCTCTGTCAGTGACTCATTCCAGTCTTTCTTATTTTGACTGATGTATTGCGTTTAAGTTTCATGTATTCAGTCGTCAATGGTTCATCATACAGAGGATATCAAAAGCGCTTGATCAGTGAAAAAAGAACAAACCATGGCTCGGACGGTTAAATGGTTTGTGATGTTGCTTTGGTTTTATTGTATGTGTTTCGTGTATATGTTAGTGTGCTACCAAAGTGACAAACGATTTTGAAGAAAGAAACTAAAAAGGGCAACAACGTGAACCCCTTTGCCTCTCCGAGTCTTTATTGAGATAATCGGAACGGCGGACATTTGTGAAATATAATAAAAAAAATCCAATGCTTGTTCGAACTCACGACCGATGTGTTAACACCTTTTTGTTACACGGTACCTGTTCGATTTCTATGAACACATTCGTAACTGTTACGTCGGAAAATAAAAACAGCGTTCAATCGTATGTTGACGTTACATTTAAATAATATTAATACTTAAAATTATTTAAAGACCAGTGCAAGTACATGTGTCATTATTTTCTTGCTTAATACTTTTTGTTTCATTCCCACAAAAAAAAAAAACAAAGAGAATGCAAAGCAAAAGACACATGAACATACATACACTGTTATATTCGTACATACGCTGCACAAGTTCACACAATTTTCGTTGCTCCCTTACTATCTCATTTTTATATACGTATAATAAGTCATTATTCTCTCCGCAACCACATTTTATTTATAATTTTTAATAAAAAAACCAACCCGTAACAAACATAATAAATTCTTTATATATGACCACGCCCCTTTGCCCAATCCCGCCCATATTTGCAGCAGCTTTTTGATATTTTGATTGTTTATTTTTGTCGTCGCCATTAGTTTGCCTGCGAAGTTTCAGCTCGATTGGATCACGGGAAAATGGTTAAAAATCAACACAAAATTTTTTCGGCATACATGCCTACAGACAGGTGAAGTTAATATAAAGAGTTTAAAAAGGCGCTCAATCATATGATGACGTTTCAGTTAAATAATATTAATACTTAAGAACACTTAAAAATATTTAAAGACAAGTGTCATTATTTTCTTGATTAATACTTTTTGTTTTATTCCCACAAAACCAAAGAGAATGCAAAGCAGCAGACGCATATACATACATACATTGTTATGTTGGTACATACGCTACATAAGCTCACACAATTTTCGTTGCTCAATTTTCGTATAACCACGTCATTGTTCTCTTTGCGCTGAGAGTGCTCCGCACCCACACAATACAACTATTCGCTGCCGCTGCATCAGTGTGTGTTTTTTCGCTGTCTGTCAATCTGTGTTTCGCAGTCGCACAAATCTGTGTTCAATATAGGGATGGGTCGCCCTTATCATTTAGGTGTACGAAAAACAGATGCTGGCCGATTCTGAGACCTACACGATATGCACACAAAATGTCATACAAATCGGTCCAGCCGTTTCGGAGGAGTTTAACGGCAAACAATCTGTGATCGCAGTGGGACAATCTGTGTGATCGCAGTCTGACAAGCTGTGTGATCGCAATCGAACAAAATTTGATTCGATGTATTCACTTTGTGAATTTAGTCCCTACCCGCGCCTATAGATGTTGACACATCAGAAAAACACTGGTAATTAATACACGCTTGGCTGGCATGAACTACACTTGTATATTTGTATGTATATTGTTGGTATAACAACGCATAGTGATAACCAACGCTTAGTTGAAACCTTCTGGAAAAAATTAAACCAGAGACACCAAAGAAAGAGGAGCAAAAGAGCAGCTGATTCTCATTTAAAGAAAAAATACAAATAATTTATTCAAAGCAAGTAAATGCATAAATGGCCGTTTTAAATCTTTTCATATTGTGTTCTAATTATTGATAAAATTAACTATTATAAATAATACATATACATATGTTGAATTCAAAGAAAATTTCTTTTCTAAATATTATTATATTTGGGAGGAAATACGGCTTTGTTTCCACGTAAGTATATGGAGGTTTGGGGGAGACACGCGAATGCTTCCACGTAAGTATACGGATGTTTGGGATGGATACGGATGTCACGTAAATGCATACATTTTTGCCAGTAAACATGCTACTGTTTGCATTTAAATACAAGTAAATTTGGGACTTGCAAACATATGAATATCTGAAGAGTGTTCCAAACACATACATGGTTCCTGCAGCGTATGTTAGGGAGAATATGTTACAGAGGCCGTATATTTCAACGTGTGTATATTAATGTATTTATGAATGACTATAAATTTATACATGAATTTTATGTTTTGATGAGTCTCTCGTTAGTGATATTTTGAGCACATGTTCATTAAGGGCCATGAAATACACAAAATTGTCGAATTTGGGTCTCAGAAAATCGTCATCCAATCCACGAGACACAAACACCCACAACGAGCAACTGTCTGATGCGGAATTTGGTCAGGCGGCGTGATTGGGCCGTAATTATTTGAAAATGAGGCCGAATTTGCAGTTACTGTGAACGGCGTTCGTTACTGGAGCACGATAACGAAGATCTTGTAGCCTCAACTGGACGGCGTGGATCCGGACGACATGTGGTTTCAGCAAGACGGCGCCACTTGCCACATCGAGCATTAAACTATCTGTTTATTGCAGCAACGATTTGCAGAAGAAATTATCTCAAGAAATTCAGGTGTCAACTAGCCACCAAGATCATGCGTTTTAACGCCGTGCGATTACTTTCTTTGAGGTTTTGTGAAATTCACCAGAAATAATTCCCGAGTTCAAGTCCGAGATCCAACGCGTCATCGGTGAGATACAGCCACATTTGATGGCATCGAGGCCAAGTTAAACAGACTCCCGAAATATGAGAAAGTAGGATTGAGAGAAAATATATAAAGAAGACAAAGCCAATGAGTGCTCGCACCTGACGGAATATTCCACTAACAGTTGACAGTCCTTTAGTTCAACACGTGGATTCAATCAACTATTTAGGGTGTAAGACTACCAAGGTTGGTGGTTCCGAGGCCGATAAATGTTATCGTATAAATATGACCCGCGTTGGATTATTAAACCTGCACAAAATCTGGCGCAATAGAAGAATATCGGAGAAGACGAAATCGTGAATATTAAATTGCAGTGTGAAGTCTATACTGTTGTACGGTTGTAATAACTGGAGCTTGAAGAAGCTGACAGTGAAGAATGTCCAAACGTTTGTCAATCGTTACCAGAGACAAATACCCCGTATCTACTTGCCCAAGAAAAAATCCTCATGAAGTACTCTGGCAACGTACATGCAACAGCCCTAGTGAATTGGATATGAGTACTTAGAAGAAACTGGACTTGGTTCGGACATATACTTAGGCGCCCAACATCAAATATTGCTAGAGCGGCACTCGAAGACCACAAACTACATGGAAGCGGTGCCAGGAAAAGGAATATAAGCAGACTCGACCATCATTGCCAGAAATAGAAATCGATGAAGAGAATTCGTATTTGTATTGAAATTCAGCAGCCGGTAGGTGACTAAAAGTACCCTCCTATAAAAAAAGTTTGACGTTCCATCTTTTGAGACCCCACAACTGAAATTCCAAATAGGCGGGTTTTGAGTTCATTCTAATGTGCATTAGGGTGAAGCGAATTTTCTTTTTAGTTTATTTTTTCCTGTATTGTCAATCAATTACCTATAGCGATGTTAGCTAAAAAATTTCATATTTCTAAGACAATATCTTCAGGTGGAGCAGTAGACTTGTTTTTATCAAAAAATCATGATGTTACAGCTTACACGTATTTATTTGATTTTAAATGTTATTATATGATAAATGTTAGTTATATAAAACACGAAAGAACGAAATTTATATTAAATTAACTCAAAAGAATAATACCCAACAAGTATACATACAGAAAATGAAGCCTCCATTACGAGCTTGACACATTTCTCCACAGCTTGAGTGTGTCAAGGAAACTTCACAAATTTCAGTAAATTAGATCCTGATGACTTCAAGCTCGCCATTTCTTTGCGTGTATCTTTGCTCTTGGAGGTACTGTAATCTTTTATTTCTCCCAATCAATAAAATCATAACAGTTTAGCGCATGAGCCTGAAGTCCTAGACGGTGAAATTCGCTAACTTTCGGTCCTTTCTCGCCAGTAATATTTTCCGAAGAGCCAAAATATTTTCTGGATATTCGAAGAAGGATTTTTTTGATGTGTTAACATGTATAGGGCAGTGAACACATGCATACAACACACAGCGTTAGCATCACATACGTGGTTGTTGTACAACAATAATCTCTGCCTGAAAATAAGTATGATGGTATTGATGTAGCGGCAGCGAACAAACTAGCAGGCCGTCGTCGTCAACGGGTATTGAATAGTATAGTATAGAATAGAGACATTTATGCCACTTGAAACATTTATGCTTTTTGTATTGTTTTCTATAATAACATTGTGGAAATGGTGCACTTATATTGAAATATTCCATAAAGAGAATAAGACTCATTTATGCTCTTCTATTCAGACTCCCTACATGAAGGCGGAAACAGAGTGCAATAAGTTCTCTATATTATTCAATACTTTTCGTCGTCGCTCTGTTTATGACAAAATAAAAATAATTATCTCAATGAGCTAAATATTTCTTTTTATTCAGTCGTATGCCAGCATTCAAACAAGCTCTGTTTATGACAAAACAAAAACAATTATTTCAGTGAGTTAAATATTGCTTTATTTTTTATTTTTTTAGCAATATTACATATAATGTTAAAGCGAATGTAAGAAAAAAGAAAGTGCAAGCAATAGCCAACGAACCTTCAGTACAAAAACTATTCTTGTTTTTATTTTACAATGTAACATTTAGTAATGTGTTCATAGAAATCAAACAGGTACCGTGTACCAAAAAGGTGTTAGTACATCGCCCGCGAGTTCGAACACTCACTGATTTTTGTATAGTTTTCAAACAGTGCTCTCCAGATCGTCTCATAAATACAAACATATTTTAGCCATGTTTAAAACGTTAACCGGACCATCGTTACGAGATGACTTTGTTTTGATATCAACCCAGGTTGGTGGGTACACTTTCATAATGAATGTAGCAAGTTCCTTCAAGCTTTGTGTTGGGTCCCAATGTATATTCGAATAGTCCTATTCGCGCAAGACTCCTTGAGATATGACTTAATGAAAAGAGAAATAAAGAGACTTAAGAGAAAGAACGAAAAAAACTGACTAGGAAAATAAAATAGAAGTCCCTAAGACAAATGACGATAATTCGATAAAGTTTTTGTCCGGTGAAAGTAAAACAGTTGATAGAAATTCTCTTCATTTTACTCTATGTGCTGAATAGATGAAAAATAGAGGAAATTAGAATAGAATAGTTTATTCTCTCAATATTTTTAACTTCATAGATATGGTTGGAAGTAAACATTGCATGGTGGAAAGCATGGGTTCAATAACACCAGATAGAGGCAATTGTACACAACGTCCAACAAAGCAACAAGAACCGCATTTCGTGTTTTGTGGCAAAATTGTTGTGTTAAATACAATACAAATGTACACCAATGATAAAAGTCAACAAACTGTAAACATAAAACACATTAGGTGTCAGGGGCCACCCGGTGGGAACGAAGTTCCTTTCGCTAAATATTAAGTACTAGTTTGTTCCAACACGTCTAAGGCGCCTGTTGAAAAATACTGTAGTTTAAATGGATCTTTAAGAAAAGATACTTTTTGTAAAATGATACATTTTTTTTAGAAATTTTTTATTTATTGAATGTATGTTTTTAAAAAAAGTATATTTTTAGGTCCCTTTTGTAAGAATATGTATTATATTTTCCCGAAAAGGTCCTTTCTTTAATGAGAGATACTTCTTTTAATAAAAGCTAATGTTTTTTTTCAGAAAAGCTATCATTTTTAATAAGAAGTGCTTTCTGCAAGAAAAAGCTCAAGAGTATGCATTTTTTTTCACAAAGTGTTTTTTTTAAGAACAGGTACTTTCTAAAGAAGTGGTACTCGTTTTAGGAAAAGGTTATTTTTTGAAGAAAATTTACTTATTTTCAGAAAGGCTGCTTATCTCAAGAAAAGAAAAGAAAATGTATTTTATTTTTAAGAAAATGTACTTTTAAGAAAGAAAATTTTTGTAAGAAAAGGTATTTTTTTTAAGAGAAGGTATATTTTTTTTTGAAGAAAAGCTTTTTTATACGAAAGAACATGTACAATTTTAAGAGTAGGTACTTATCTGAAGAACAGTTATTTTGTTTTAAAAAAGTACTCTTTAAAGAATATGTAGTTTTTTAGGAAAAGGCAATATGTTGTAAGATAATGTACTTTTCTAAGAAAAGGTACTTATTTAAAAAAATAGTTTTTTTAAGAAAAGGTCCTTTTTGTAAGAAAATTTACTTTTTATAAGAAAATTTACTTTTTTGAGCAAAGGTACTTCTTTAAGATGAGGTATTTTTTTTAAGAAAATGTAGATTGTTTAAGAATATCAATAGGTATTTTTGAGGCTCCACCTAGAAAAATTTCCCATTAATCAAAAAATATCCCCCGACATTTTAGTCTAGAAACAAACCAAACAAAAAGTACGAGTGCCAGAGGAAGTGTGCTGCCAAATGTAATTCCATGCTCAGGGTTGTATTTCATGGATTTGCCAGTCTTGTACTTCAGCTTTTCGAAATTTACATTTTAGTGGGTTCAAAGCTACAATATGTAACAAACAGGCTCCACCTAGAAAACTTCCCTTTAAACCAAACCAAACCAAAAGTACCCAATATAAAGGGGTTTTCAACAGAGACGCTACAAAAGTAAAGGACAGTAAACGACGCCATATTTCTTCGCGCTCTTTTGACATTTCCCTTCAGTAAGGTTTGTCATTTCATCATGGAAAGATATAGGAGCCAACAACGAGTCGAACTTGTTAAAATTTACTACCGAAATGTGGAGTCAGTGGCCTCAACTTTAAGAGCGCTACGTCCAATTTCTGAATTCTGAATTTCATTTCTCGCTGAATGGCTTCGTCAATAAGCAAAATATGCGTTATTGGTCAGACAGCAATCCACACGTAATCCATGAGTCATCATTGCATCCCGAAAAAATTACGGTTTGGTGCGGTTTATGGGCCGGTGGCGTCATTGGGCAGTACTTCTTCCGTGATGATCAAGACCGGCACAATACTGTGAATGCGAATCGCTACCGTTCAATGATAACCGAATATTTTTGACCCCAATTGGATAATATGGACTTGGAGGACATGTGGTTCCAACAGGACGGCGCCACTAGCCACACAGCGAATGCCACAATCAATTTATTGGAAACCAAGTTTGGTGAACGTGTTATCTCACGAAATGGCCCAGTCGATTAGACGCCTCGGCCGTGCGATTCGACGCCGTTAGATTATTTCCTGTGGGGCTACATCAAGTCTATGGTCTATGCCAACAAGCCAGCGACGATTGATGAACTTCGTACGAATATCGAACGTAAAATTGCAGCAGTATCGGCCGAGTTATGCTTGAAAACCGTCGAAAATTGGGTTCAGCGTCTGGACTTCTGCAAGCGTGCCCGTGGTGGCCATGCAAAAGAAAACGAGTTCCATACATAATGGCATCGAACGTACTTCCACAGGAATAAAGAATTTCATTGGTATCTAAAACCGGTTTTGTTTTATTTAAAAAAAAACTTTTGTAGCGCTCTTATTGAAAAACCCTTTAGTTGATAATAATGGGTTGTAATAAAGTAGTTACAAAAAAGTTTTTTCAAATTTTTTAACAACGTGCGATAAGGAACTTCTTTCCAAAAAGTTTTAAAATAAAGTAAAAATTAAATTTAAATTTCACAATTTTGTAACGAAATGGAAAGGTTAAGTCAACAGTTCTTGTAACTCCACCTGTTGTAAGTAAATTTTCGTCGAATTTCTCTCATTTGCACAAACCTACGACGAAGAGTGTGAAATGAAACGTCAGATAAGAGAATAAATTACTTTATTCTAATTTCTTCTATGAGCTTTTTAACTTTCTTAAGGCTTTTGTTTAAGAGAACCACAAAGAACCATCTATTATTGAACTTTCAAATCATTTAGAGCGATCTTTCATGAAACCGTTTAATTTTCAGTTTGAAAAAGTCAATTTGGCAAACAATAGTGCTTGTGCCCCACCCCAAAATAAAGCCCTATAACTATGATTTTTTGCACAAACAATGCTTCATTGATTAACAATACAAATTTGATTTCCCCAGTTTCACACCGCCCTAATGTGCATACTCGGTGGAGTAAATAAACATATTCACGGCAGCAATAAAATATTCGAGTATTCATCAAACAGTCGTCATATTAACGAAATATATTTAATATAGTTATTGAACACTTTTCGTTGCGCTAATGGTAGCTCTCCGCTAGCGCACTATGAATGGCAAGAATTGTTGTGGCAATGAACATTTTAATTTCTGTGGAGAAACTTTCCGATCAGTATGGTCACTGGTTAATGCAGCCTTTAGAAACGCAATCTTTTTGGATACTACTATGTCATTTGCTTAAATTTAAACTTCGAAACTGATTTAATTTGATATTAATAAATTTAATCGTTTTCTCATAGTTTGAATGAATTCGGTTATTATCCTTAACTACTGCCACGATTAAGAAAACGATCTTTATAATTCTTAGAAGTTTATCATCAAGTGTTGTAGTTATAATATGATATATTACTTATATTATATATCATATGATAAATATATCAAGAAGTTCACAATAGTTTAAAAATATACATATTTTTCTCCACACAAAAACCCAAACATCTATTTCTACTCTATCCTTCTGGACACAAAAATGAACTTGACAAAATTTATTACATTTTTCAAACGTTTGCCGTCAACTTGAACCTCTTTGTACTCACATACTACGTGTACATATACATATGAACGGCAATGAATATTTCAAATGTCCTCCCACATATTCAAAGGTTACATCGATTCAACGCTCAACCACCAGGGTTATTTCTTCATATCAATTTCAACTGAATGATATAGATTGAAATCACAAATATTACCTGACACCAAGTAATCAAATAGCAATTGTTATTTGTTTCATGGTACTACATGTATATTTTCCATTACCTGTAAGTCATCAACATGTACTATATGCTGTGTTCGAAAAATATATTGAAATTGGTAATCGAAGGCGTAAAAAACTGTGACAAAATTAAGAAGTATCACACAAACTTTATCAATATTGCAATTCCAACATGAGTGAAAAAGTTACAAGTAATGGAATAAAAAGCACTCAAAATTGTATTGCATTGCGCAGTGGTTTGAGTTGGTATTTGAAAGGTTTAACGGGGGGAAACAATTATTTGCACAGTTATTTACTTTATTTTTATTGGCTATTTTACAACGACATGAGGTCAGATGTCTCTCACATATTAATTAAACAAAAAAATATACAAATTAAATAAATATTAATATATTTCTCCAACTGCCTCTATCCTTCGCCTTTTCTTCCCAGTTGATAACACCAAGGATTTGGAGGGATTCTTCGACCTGGTCTTTCCATCGGAGTCATCGTCATCCTCTTTTCCGGCTACCATCGGGTACGTTATCGAAAACCTTTCGCGCTGGCCCATCTTCATCCATTCTTATAACATGGCCAAGGCAATGCAATTGGCCTAATTTGATTCGCGTAGGTATGTCCACGTCAGAATATAAATTACATAGCTCTTGGTTCCAACGACGTCAGTACTCGGCGTTTTTTTAACAGAAGCATATATTCTACGGAGAATGTTTCTCTAGAATACTCCCAGGTGTTTTTTTTGCATCCGCTTGCGATATGACCCAAGTTTCGGAACCATATCTCAGGACAGGTAAAATGAGAGTCTGGTATAGCTGGACTCTTGCCTGCCGAGAGAGGGCTTTGTTCTTAAACTTCTTGCTGAGCTCAAAATATCATATATTTGCAAGCACAATTCTGCAATTTATCTCCAGGCTGACGTTGTTGTCCTTGCTCACGGCGGATCCAAGGTAGACAAATTCATCTACTACTTCAAAATGAAATCGATTAAATGGTGTTCCGTTACATCCCATGTAGGCATTAAGGAAAGCTTCCACAACCAATGAGCCGTATGCGTTCTAGTTTTATGCTCACTGATTGGGACCTACAGTTTTACACCGGCTCCGAGCGGTATTTTGAGAAGCTTTTTCATGGCTATATACTCGATAGTGTCGCCGTCGAAAGAAATTTAAGGTGGTCAGAGCAGGGATCGAACCCACGATCTCATGCACAAGAGCCGCGCACACTACCGTTGCACCACCGATGGCCACACATAAATTCATAAACTACTTCAAAACTAAATCGATTGTCGACGTTCAAATGCAGAACAAGTCGAGAGGTTTGTATAGTCGTTGACACCATACATTTTATCTTGCCCTCATCAACAGCAAGCCCCACCTTCGCTGATTCTTTTTCGATTCTTCAAAGTACTCCAGTAACCTCTCGAATATTTCGTCCAATGATGGCTATGTCCTCTTGTTCACATCTACTGCAGCTTTTCTCAGTATTATCCCTATTTAGATGTTGAAGAGATAGCACGACAATGTGGCGCCTTGTCTCAGTCCTCACTTGGTACAGAATGGTTCGGTGAAGTCATTCCCCACCTTCCCTGGTGATTTGTTGTTGGTCACGCTGACGCTCATTCTACAGAGGCGGATCGGTTTTGCCGGAATCCCAACTTCAGACCTAGCTTCGTTCAATTTTCCCCGGATGGGCTATCGAAAGCAGCTTTGTAATTGATACATACCACAATTTGCTTTTCGTTTATCTTTTCCAGGATTTGAAGTAGCGTGAATAACTGGTCAGTCGTGGACTTGCCTGGTCGAAAACCACACTGATAAAATCCAATCAGGTTTTCAATAATTGGCTTTAATCTTTCACATAATACGCTCGACCAGACCATATACGCGATGAACAAAAGACTGATACCGCGATAGTTGGAACAGATACACACATCATCCATTTTGAGTATATGATATAATATACTTAGACTTCAATCGTTAGGCATAGATTCCCCCAACCATATACCGCATATAAGTTGATGCATGTGGGCTAGCAGTCCTTAACCACCTACCTTAAAAAGTTCAGCGGGTAGCCTAGCCACACCAGCGGCTTTATTATTCTTAAGCCGGGAGATTGCTGTTCTAATCCCGCCATGGTTGGGGGTATAATCTACACTGTCTCCCACAATCAATACATCCTGATTTTCAGTGGAAGAATCTGAATGGGGTAGTGCTGCAAAGTGGTCTGTCCACATTTTAAGCACCCACTGCTTATCAGTCCCCAGATTCCCATTCTCGTCCTTGCAGATGGGCAAGCCATTATTTGGCCCATTATTCGATCTTCTTGCCCTGTGGAAAAATATTTGGGATTAATTATTCATCCTGCACATTTCGGTCTTTTCACCCTCTCTCTGCTCCCACTGAAATTTTTTCCCCCTACATAATTGGTGTTCCTTCCTTCTCAGCCTCTTGTACCGCTCATTCGCAGCACGCGTGCTAACTGACTGTTTCGTTGCCATACGTGCAGCTCCTTATTCACCAGTTGCAATGCGAGATTCTTCGTCGTACTATGGCTTATCCTTCTGCGGTTTTTCATAGCCAAGTTCAGTACTTCCAGTGGTTTTCAAAGAATGGGAGATGTGCTTCCACTGCGCTTCTGGGGCCTGAGGAGGTAGAGTATTCTGCTCCAGCATGAGGGTGAGCTTTTGTTGATAGAACTTTGATATCTCGGGTATTTTCAGTTTGTCAATATCTAGCTCTTCCCATTATCGGCTTCGTACGTCTTTCTCCCTGCTGAATCTCGTGCGAACGTTCGCAGTCAGAGGTAATGATCCCAGTCGATATTGCACTAGAAAAGTGCACGACATATATTACCAAGTGAATAATTTGGTTCTTCGTTCTCCGATTCAGAGTTGAATAACATTTTTGAAACTGTCGGCTAGACACCCGATTTGACCTGGTGATCTGGCATTTAGGGTGAAGATGTAAAAACGAAACTTTATAAAGAGATTGTTGTAAATACAATTTTAAAGTTTTTGCGCTTCTTTCCGGATTTTCAGAATGTCCAAGATTACAATGCTTCTTTCAGAAGGTTGATTAGAAATTACATATGCGGTGTTATCTGACTCAACGAAGGTAGACGGAGGATAGGCATTCCGCGGTTTTTTTTCAATTCTTTCCTTTTTTTTTTTTGATTTTAATAGAAGTTATATTCTTATATCCACAAATTCTTTCTTAATTTCAATACACGTCTTCTCAATTTCTCTTATAGCTTGCAAAAATTTGGTAGTGGCTAGTTGAAATTTAGATACTATCTGAATTAGTATAAATAATATTTGAAATTTCAATTCGCAATATTGATCACGTGGTGATCAGTGGATTGCAATATATCTAATTAGAAACCTATTAGCTCCGAAGCTGCTCACAAGACTAACAGTTTGTCTCTCTATCTCAAACGAAAGCTCTCGTTCGTGTTCTAGGTTAAAGAAAGTTGATTTGGGTTCCACAATCTTCTCGTTTCAAGTCGAAATAACACACTAAACTTTTCACAACTTTTCAGTACAAATTTTGGTTTCTCTATTTCATATGTGCTTCGCTTGGGTTCAAACATACAGTCAGGCGAAAGAAAATTTCGCCTTAGAGGAACCCAATTTGAGTCGATTGTGAGCGACTAATTTTCGATCCTAATCTTTTGTTCGAGATAGAGGAACAGGCTGTAAGAAGGGTGGAAAATTTCCTCAGAAAATTCCAATAAGATCTAAATATCGCAAATTTTATTTCACCAGATTTCCGGAAAAAAACTCTCTTCTGAAAAGGCAGTTGTAACACATTTTCTATTCTATATTAAGTGCGCAACAAAATTGTAACCTCAGAAATGTTTAATGGCCTCAGGAGGTTAATGGAGCAACTGCAACAAATGACATGCCGCTTTATGAACATCATATCCAAGTTTGCCCAATACTCAAATTAATATGTGTAAAGGCACTAAAAATTCCATATTCAGCAGCTGGTATCTTTTGCAATTTGTAACCGATTGCAGAATTTATATAAAATAAATTTAAATTATAATATAATATATAATATATAATATATAATATAATATATAAATTTTTATAAAAAAAGATATAAAAAAAAATCATGACAATAGTGGTTTCTTAACTAAAGAACTTTTCTTGAGCTTTATAAAAAAAAGTTCAAAAATGTGCTATTTTTTTTGGTTCACGTGAACAAAGGCACTTTATTATTTTTTTTTTTTCATTTTTAAAGTTAGCGATTTTTTTATAGGGAGCGTTTGTTTATTACAATTTATTACATCTTAATCATTTTGCGAGTAAAAATATCAAAACAAAAAGTTTTAAATTTATCGGCAAAAACTAAAATCGATATTTACTGTTCTGAAGGATATTCTAACCGCGCAATAGCTAAAAAAATTGGACGAAGCCCAACAGTTGTCGACAATTACATCAAGGACCCCGAGGGATATGGAAAACATTTTAAAGGAAGGTTTTTTATCTACGTATGAGAAAAAAAATCATAAGAATTGCTTCTAATTCTGTCTTATTCTTGTCAAAAATAAGAGCTCAAGCTGGAGTGGAAGCGAGCAAGTCATCAGTACGCAGAGTAATTAAGAGCTGTGAGTATCTTAAATATCTGAAATTACAAAAAAGCCGCCTCTTAATGCTCCTCGTAAGGAAAAGCGGCTTCAATTCGCAAGAGACTACATGGTATGGGATGTGCAGCCAAGAGGTCATCATGTAAATGACTGGAGAACCGTTGTATTTACGGATGAGAAGAAGTTTAATTTGGATGGAACTGATGGCTAAGACTACTATTTCCATGATCTGCCTAAAGAAAAGCGTTTTTTGACCCAACATCGCTGCCGAGAGGGCGGCGTAATGGTGTGGGGTGCTACTAAGAACTATGGCACCATCCATCTTGATTTTCAAAGTGCAAAAATGACCGGTGCAAGCTATAAAACGTTATTGGAATCGGCATTTCCGAAGTTCAGTGAACTATTTGGTCCCATATCTTGGATATGGCAACAGGATAATGCGCCTATACAGAACGCGAGAGTAGTAAAGAAGTTCATTGCAATCGAAAATGTTAATATTCTTGACTGGCCACCCTATTCGCCAGATCTAAACATTATCGAAAATGTCTGTGATTGGTTATCTCGTAAGGCGTATCTCGTAAGGTGAATCAAATTTCGTTGGATTACTGGATGAATTCTCTTTATCTCTCAATGAAAACCCGTATATTTGAAGTTATTAAAAACAAAGGTGGTTGTACACATTATTGCTAGTTCTTAAATAAAGCAAAATATATTTAAAAAAATACAAGGAAAACTGTTTTTCATTAAAATTAGTTAAAGTGCCTTAAGTGAACCAAAAAAAAAAAATTCAATGAGTGTTCGAACTCACGGGCGATGTGTTAACACCTTTTTGCTACACGGTACCTGTTCGATTTCTATGAACACATTCGTAAATGTTACATTGGAAAATAAAAAACAGCGTTCAATCATATGATGACGTTACAGTTAAATAATATTAATACTTAAAATTATTTAAAGACCCAGTGCAAGCACATGTGTCATTATATTCTTGCTCAATACTTTTTTTTTATTCCCACAAAAGTCAAAGAATGCAAAGCAACAGACACTTGTACATACATACATACATACATTGTTATATTCGTACGATATTACCGAAGATCAACATAAAATACTTTTTTAATATTACTCCAAATTAATACTCCAAATTAAAACACTTCAATCTCGGCTCGCCGATATCGGATCGCCTTAATTTTTGGCCTAAACTCTTCGTCGAAACCCGCACTAGCTTTTTAATCCAAAAATTAATAAAATCGGCTATGAATTTCCGGAGAAAATTGCGTGGGAAAATTATATGAAAATCGTCCAATAATCACTTTCAATACAGACTGCCAAGCAACGAACAAACAAACGATGATAAGACAAAACCGAAGATCAACAAAACACTTTTTTAATATTACTCCAAATTAAAACACTTAAATCTCGGCTCGCCGATATCGGATCGCCTTAATTTTTGGCCTAAACTCTTCGTCGAAACCCGCACTAGCTTTTTAATCCAAAAATTAATAAAATCGGCTATGAATTTCCGGAGAAAATCGCGTGGGAAAATTATATGAAAATCGCCCAATAATCACTTTCAATACCGACTGCCAAGCAACGAACAAACAAACGATGATTTACTCTTGCAAACCTAACACTTGCGTATGTATTAAATTTATAGTTTACTGCCCTAGAGGCGCGCGTATAGATGTTAACACATCAAAAAAAATCACATTTTTGGATTTTTTTTTATAAGTTGCTCAAAAAATTAATCATGAACCATGGTCATGATGTTTTTACATCTCAGGATATCTAGCTTCCATTGCCATTTTAATATTCTGCAATCGGTTACAAATTGCAAAAGATACAGGCTGATGAATATGGAATTTTTAATGTCTTTAAATAAGTGAACCGGAGTGTACTTTGGAAGTTAAAGTTTTCTTAAACACTAAACAAATTGATATTCTCTTAATATCTGAAACTCATTTCCCGACCACGAACTACTTTAGTATTCCTAACTATAAATTGTATAAAGTCATACACCCTGAAGGCATATCTCATGTGGGATCGGTTATTCGTATAATGAATAATGTTAAACATCAACAAAGCCGGCACTTTTGTGCCAAATAAATTTAGGCCACGAAAGTAGTTTTTGAAGACAGGTCTGGCCCTACCATTATATCCTCTATATACTATAGTCCCCCGAGATATAAAATAAAGATAGAACAGTATGACTCATTTTTCTATTTCTAAAGCAAAAATTCTTGGCGGTTATAATGCTAAATATACAACCATGCGGCTTGCGTATTGTAGCTCACAACGAACGGCTACTACTCTTGTCAATTAACCATCTCTCTTTTAACAAAATTTCCCCAAATTCTTACACATATTGGCCAACAGATATTAACGAAATACCAGATCTCATTGATTTCTCTATATCGAAAAATATGTCTCCCGAATCTCATCAGTGCTGCACATTGTCAGATTTGTCTTCAGGTCACTCACCTGTTTTATTGATACTAAATTCTATACCAAATCTCATGGAATTTCAATATAAGCTTCACACTAGAAGAACAAATTGGCTATACTATAAAGAACTCGTCAGTAAAATAGAACACTTAAATGTCTGCATCCACCCAACAGCGTGAAACTCTATTCCAAAATAAAGCTTCCACAAAGTCCCTCGTTACGCTGTGCACTCTGAAAATTTTGTACTTTGTTGTTTGCATGCACAGATAATACTTGTTAGTATACTTGTGTCCAAACACATTGTGTTTGCTAGTCAATATAACACGTTTGGGATACAATTCTTTATAGGTTATAATATATGTATTTGTGACCCAGACCTGGTTTTGTTTCTTGATAATTACTGAAATCATTGCTGTTTATCACAATAAAGAAACAAAAAGTAGCAGGTCTTCAATTCACGAAAGCAATGCTTATAAACATGTACATGGTTCCTGAAATATTTTGCTGGGGCCGTTATATTCCAGCGTGAAGATTTAAGGAAACCACTTGCCGAAAGGCTTGCCAAAGCTCGCAAGCGATGGCAAAGAGATCGACACTCCCGGGACAAACCCACTGTTAACGCACGTTTTTCTGCAAGCGATGGCAATGATCCCGATACCCGCGGGACAACCCCACTGTTAACGCACATACTTCTGAACTCACAGATATATTACAAGAGGGAGAAAATACACATTATGAATCTGATATACTAAACCGCGACCCCTCGAAAGCAACATAATATTCTCTATGGAAAGACGGGTAAAATAAAAAAAATCTGGTGAAAATTAATAACCTTATAAGGAACAATGGTACCTCCTGGACAAAAAAGTCACATGAGCTGTCAGGGGACACCCGGTTGAAACGAAGTTCCATTCGCTATATATTATGTACTGATTAGTTCCAACACTACGATAATTTAAATGGATCTTTAAGGAAAGATACTTTTTGTAAAATGATAAACTTTTTTAAAAAAAAGGATATTTTTAGATCCTTTTCGAGAATATGTAAAGGTAATTTTTTAAAAGTAAGGTAATTTTTTAAAGAGGGGTCCTTTTTTTATTAAAAGCTAATTTTTTTCCAAGAAAAGGTACTATTTTTAAGAAGAAAAAGCCATAACGGTTTGAATTTTTTAAAAAGAAATACTTTTTTTTTAAGAAAAGGTGATTTTTAAAGAAGTGGTACTTTTTAAAGCAAAACGTTATTTTTTTTAAGAAGATTTAATTATTTACAGAGACGCAGGCTACTTCTCTCAAGAAAAAAATAGAAAAGGAATTATTTTATTTTCAAGAAATGGTACTTTTAAGAAAACAAATTTTTGTAAGAATATGTAATTTTTTGAGTGAAAGTATTTTTTTGGAGAAAAGGTTTTTGTTTTAAGAAATGGGATTTTTTTCAGAATTGATCTTTTTTCAAGAATAGGCAAATTTTTAAGAGTAGGTACTTATCTCAAGAAAAGTTATTTCATTTCACAAAAAATTAACTCTTTAGAGAAAAGTAGTTTTTTAAGAAAAGCCAATTTTTTGTAAGAAAATGTACTTTCTTAAGAAAAGGTACTAATTTTTAAAAAAACAACTTTTTTTAAGAAAAAGTGCTTTTTGTATTAAAATTTACTTTTTTTAAGCAATGGTGCTTTTTAAGACAAGATATTTTTTAAGAAAATGTACTTTGTTTAAGAATATCCTTTTTTGAGAAAATTTACTTTTTTTAAGAAAAGGCACTTATTCAAGAAAATTTTCGTATTTTAAATTTTTTTCACTTTGGCTTTTCGAAATTTACTTTCTATTGGGATCAAAACTACAATATATCCTAAATATTGGTTACAGGCTCCACCTAGAAAACCTCCCATTAAACAAAAAATTTCCCAACATATGTGAACATCTAGTTAGTCTAGACACCAGCCAAAGCAAGAGTAAATTAAATAATATTGTTGATAATACAGGGTTGTAGCAAAATAGTGTTAAAACAAAAGTTGTTTATTTTTTTTCATTTAGCCCCCATCCCGCAAAGTGCGATAAGGAACTTCGTTCCAATAACTTTAACCAAATAACAATTAATAACAAACTTTAAACAAATTACAAATATTCTCGATGTAAGAAATTATATCCTCAATAAATGTCTTTCTTGCTTTTCATAGTCCTCGATAGCAAAGGTGACCCGAGTCTCTGTGTCAACTACCGTGGAGTGAACCCTTTGTCCATAGCATATAAATTTCTTTCAAGTATAATGTGCGAAATATTTAAAACGAGTAATCGCTAACTTGATTAAGCAATACTAATGTGCTTTCGGTCTGGAAAATCGACAACTGACCAGATTTTCACGCTACGCTAAAACCTGGAGGAGACCCACGAAAAAACGACGTATCATATATTTGTCGACGTATCATATATTTGTCGATTATAAGTCTGATTTCGATATCCCGGTATGGCAGAAACTATACGAAGCAATGTCTGATCTTGGTATTCTTACAAAACTCATACGCCTTTGCAGGATGACCATGACGAACACCAAATCCGCAGTGAAAGTTGGTAAGGATCATACCGAACCTTTCGAAACAAAGTGAGGCCTCAAGCAAGGCAACACCCTATCGTGCGATCTCTTTAACATCTTAACAGAGATTATTATGAGAGAAGCTGCAGTCAAGATGAATAAAACCATCAGCAGCAAAAGTCACATGCTGCTCGCGTATGCTGATGATGTAGATATCATTGGTATATAACTAGGTCAGCCTTGAGATAAAGCGGAGACATGTGCTGGCGAATATATGTTATTTTGGGCTAAGCAAGCGCTTTAGAGATAAAGGCCTCTCTCGAGTAACAAAAGTTCAGCTATACCACTCTTGCTTTATGGCGCAGAATCCTCAGTCGAATCACAAGCAGATGAAACATCTGTAGGCGCCTGCGAGAGAAAAATACTGTATGACCATATAGTGCACAACGGTGAGTATCGGCGGCGCACGAACCATGAGCGGATCAAAGTAACGCGATTGCGCTGGCTAGCCCATGTCAGCAGAATGGATAAAGACGAACCAGCACGAAGGGTTTTCGAAACCGAAATCGAAGGAAGACGAAAAATAGGAAAGTCGAAAGCCCAAGACTCAGCTGGAGGAATCAAGTTGACGAATTCCTGCGTACACATGGTATTAGTAACTGGCGAGATAAGACAAAAGATCAAACTGGTTGGCGAAATGCGTTATCTCCTTTTTGTACGAACGAGACCCGATAAGTAAGTAAATAAGTACAAAAGAAATTTTCAGTTTTCAGACACATTTTTTAAGCTGTTAACAAATTGGTTAGAGGGCGAAATTGGTCTTCTTGCTATAAATAAAAACCACTGGATAGGTCTAAGAGGCGGAAAATTATGGAAATCAATGAAAAAATCGGATGTAAAAATATGCAATATCAATTACGACTACCGAACCAATTCGCATAAACAATGCATATCAGTCAAAAGGTTATTATCGAAAGCCCAGTGAGAATAAAACGGATCCTTAGACGTATTCCAACACCTACACTGAAAGGTGTAGGTGCTTCGTCGCATGGGTACAACATTTACGTCTATATTTTTAAGTTGCACCCATGAAAAGTCTCGTATATTCGACAATTTGGTTGTTGCTGCAACTAAAAATTGCATAAATGATTTTTTTTGACAATTTTTCATTTCGTTGTAGCAACTGATATTTTGTTCCCGCACCAATTTTATTTATTTTGAATTTTGTAGATACGATAAAATAGTTTAAAATTAAAAAAGTAAGTGCATGAGATTTAAACTATTGATTTCTCTTAGTTTTTATAGTTAATTTTTATTATTTATTTATTTTGGATGTTTGCCAACAGTTATAGTTGATTTCGTTACTGCAGTGAATCTCTTCTTAATGCAAATAAACTAATTTTTATGAAGATAAAGAGAGAAAAGCGAAAGAGAGAAAAGCGAGCGTAAAAGGAGGACGGCAAGAGAAAATGGTGGGCATGTGAAGGGGGTCATCTTAAGTGAAAAAAAAATCATTCCAGTAATGCAACAAATTCAATGCAATAATGAAACAATTGCATTCCAACAATGACTAAAATTCATTGCATCATTGAAACAAATTTATAGCAGCAATGAAACAGACTCACTGCAGTAATGAAACAAATACATTACAATAGTGAAGTAAATTTATTGCAAGAATGAAATTTATTCATTGCAACATTGGAACAAATTCATTACAATAATGAAACAAATTCGTTGCAGCAGTAAAACAAATTCATTGTAGCAACAAGACAAATTCGTTGCAATAATGAAACAAATTCAATGCAGCAGCATCCATACTTTTATTACACTGGCAAACAATTTGCAGTTGATGAACACATTTTCGTAGCGGGCACGAAACTGTACGTTAGCTCATTTTCGATGACAAAAGTTGTTGGGGTGATGAACATTTTCATTCCCATGACGAAGCTTTTCCGTTCAGTGTACCTAGCAAAAACAGTTCAGTACAGTATTTCAGTATTATAAGACAGTATTTCTGGATTTTAAATTAACAAGACACAAATATACTCAGCTTAGGTTGCGTCTGAGATGGAAACACATATAACTTCTGCTAAAAAGGACACTATGACAATCAAGGTCTACTTGATAACATAGCTAGAATCATTTTAAGAAAATGAGTTGAAGAAATATGGAAACTGCAAGTTAACTCTTTTTTTTTGCAAATAGGAATGTAATAGTTCTTCTGGACAAAAAAATACAAGCAATTTGTATGTGAAAATACTTCGAACGGAGATATCGCATATAATTGTACTTGCATATGTATCACTCTAATTCATGAATGACGATTGCGATTGATAAAGAAGTTGGAAGGATCAAAGCTATCAACCAGTATAATGCAAACAAAGGAGATTTGGAAAAACAAACACCATATTACACGAAATACTGCAGACAAATCAAATTTGAGTTTAAAAAGGAAACTCATGATACCACCACCAATGGACTAAGTACTATTATAGCCCAAATTCCAACACAACTTCCATTAGAATTAGAGATTTACGGGCTGATAATTAAAGTAAGCTACCAATTAAAAAAAAAAATAATTGTCTCCCATTACATCCCTTGAAGGAATTGGAGAGAGCTTCTCACAACCAGTGAGCTGTACGCTTTATAGTTTTATACTCACTGATTGGGACCTACAGTTTTACACCGGTTCCGAACGGTATTTTGAGAAGCTTTTCCATGCCTAAGTACTCGATGGTATCGCCGTCACTAAGCGAGGTAACCGTCGTCGAAAGAAATTTTAAGGTGGTTGGAGCAGGAATCGAACCCAGGATCTCCTGTACAAGAGGCGCGCACACTAACCATTGCACCACCGACGGCTACCAATTAGTGCTACTAATAAGAGATGGTATAGTAGGCCAGGCTCTGACCGACACTAAGGCTTCACCTATCTGCATTATATGCCTACCAACATCAAGCCAATTAAACAAAGTCCCGGCAAAATCATTAGCTAATACTGATGCGTATGAATTTATATTATTACCCTTACATACAACAGTACGATTTATGGAACACATACTCGCAATCAGTTATGACTTAGATTTCGGTCCTAAGGGGTCAATAAGGAACGACGACACCAACTACACTGAAAGAAAAACGCTTCGTCGAATGGATGAAACATTTTCGTTTATATTTGTACGTTGTTATAGTGAAAACTATCGTAAATCCGACAATTTGGTAGTCGCTGCAACGACAAATTTCATACTTGACTTATTTGACAATTTTTTAATTTTGTTACTGCAACAACTTACTTGTCGTTCCTGCAACAATTTTATTTAATTTCAATTTTGTAGAAAATTGGGTTGAAAATTAAAAACAAAAGTAAAGGCATGAGTTTGAAACTACTGCTATTTGGTTTATCTCTTACTTTTTATAGCTTATATTTAGTATTTATTTATTGTGGAGGTTTGTCAACATTTTTAGTTGACGAAACAATTTCGTTATTGTAACGAAACAAATTTTTATAATGGTATAGAGAGAGAAGCAGTCGAAAAAATGAGCGAGCGTAAAAAGAGGGCAGCAAGAGAAAATGGTGAGCGTGAGTGGTGGGTCACGTACACATCTTAAATCAGTTCCATTGCCACTGCCGAAAGTGGTAGACATATTTCTCCGCCGGAAAAAACAGATACTTAGTAATAATCTTTTATTGTGAAAACTAACTTGTGTGAATTTATGTGTTACTCTGATCGTTAGTGTAACTTGCGAATCTGATCTTTTGTGTAACTTGCGGATCGTTTGTTTAACTTGCGAATCTATAAATCAAATAGATTAATAAAGAGAATGCAAGGAGCAACACGACAGCAAAGAAAGTGACGCATCGATAGCAGAAAAACTACACTGAAATATGTAACTGAACATTTTTTTGTGTGTATGCGATTTGGCGCTACAATTGAATATCAAAACCCTCAACCCTACAACAGTTGCATGATATAACAAAACAAGAATGTTGTTCTATGATAAAGAAGTAGAGCTTTCGTTCATGGTAAGTACAGACACAGATATGTACATATGTATCTGAAATAGAAATCTTAACAACAAACTCCTCGTACATGTTTTTAATTGCAGGACCTGAAGACGACGGCCACAATAACACTCAACCACTCGACTACCACAATCTTCTCCAGACGATTAGCAAATAGATTTTCGAAAACAAAAATTCAAATTTTTTTTATCAAAACACCTGTAATGGAATACTAACAGCGCATTTATGTATAATTGTCAATAAATAATTTCAAACACACTTCAAAACATTCATTGCAGCAATGAAATAAAATCATTGTATGAAACAAATTCATTGCAATACTGACTCAAATTTGTTGCACCAATGAAAGCAATGAACGAAACAAATTCCTTGCAATAATGAAGTAAATTCATTGCAGCAACAACCATACTTTCACCACATTAACGAACAATATGCAGTTGATGAACACATTTTCATAGCAGGAATGAAACGTTACGTTAGCTCACTTTGAATGACAATTTTTTCATTTCATTTCATCCGTGTGACGATGCTTTTCCGTTCAGTGTACGAGTTATGACGTTTAAACAAGTGACATGTTCAATGTATATTAGCTCAAATCTGGGTTGATTATAGATAGGTGCGGATGATGGGAACACTGCAAGAAGGTTATTTTCAGATCCCGATAGAGCATCTGAAATACCTGGTGGTGACATGAACTTTATTTCTAGATTTAACACGGTCATCGCAGTAATTTCTTGAGTATGCCAAGGAAACTGTACGAATATGCACAATCAAATGCCAATGCAAAAATATGTCTACAACAGTTCATAAAATATCTTCGTCATGGAGATGATGTCATTTAATATAATTTACAACCACTTGGAGATTTATCAGAGGAAGCCCAAGATAAAAGGAATAAGGATTACAGAATTTATGGAGAACACAATACCAGGAAAATACCACTAAATTGACTTAATATATTATTGGCAACGTCCGATCTATTCATCTCTAGCATTCGAAATTAATGGAAAGTTGAACATCTAGACTTGGATGAAGAAGCGAAAGTTGACAGAAGAAGCAGCTGGACAGAAATAATACAGACGTGACTATCGAATAATAGTTAAATTTATACCAACTAACTAAATAATAATAATAATTTACTTTTCCTGTCGATTGTAATAAACATTAAACAACTTCCTTGCAAAAAGTTAAGGGTG
Organism: Phaonia tiefii; assembly: GCA_963931995.1. Classification (NCBI taxonomy): domain Eukaryota; kingdom Metazoa; phylum Arthropoda; class Insecta; order Diptera; family Muscidae; genus Phaonia; species Phaonia tiefii. The sequence continues at coordinate 253,339,466 of OZ008368.1, read as the reverse complement.
TTCCAGTAAGATTGCACTTTTTAAATTTAGTGTAATTTTTGATGTGTTAACATTTATAGGCACGGGAACGGCCATCTATCAAAGTGACAGATGCAAACAACACACAGCGTTAGCAACACATACATGATTGTTGTACAACAATAGTCTCTGCCTGAAAATAAGTAGGATGGTATTGATGTCGCGGCAGCGAACAAACAAGCAGGTCGTCATCGCCAAAGAGTATTGAATAGTATAGAGAACTCATGGAACCAATTGTATGACTCAAAAACACTGGCAAATTATTCAAAACGTATTACTCTCTTTTCCTCATAAGTTGGTCCATTCATAATTTTGATGTGAAACATTGATGCCTTTTGAAATATCTATGCTTTTTGTATTCTTTCATGTAACAACATTGTGGAAATTGTGCATTTTTATTGAAATATTGAATAAAGAGAATAAGACTCGTTTATGCTCTTTTACTCAGACTCTCTACATGAGAGAGGAAAAATAGTGCAATAAGGTCTCAATACTATTCAATACTTTTTGTCGTCACTCTGTTTATAGCAAAACAAATACAATTATTTCAGTGAGCTAAATATGGCTTTATTTTTATTATAATTTATTACATCTAATGTTAAAGCAGATGTAAGAAAAAAGAAAGTGCAATAGCAAAAATCCTTCAGCACAAAAACTATTATTTTTTTGATTTTCCAATGTAACATTTACTAACGTGTTCCTAGAAATCGAACACGTACCGTGTAAGAAAAAGGTGTTAACACACCTCATTGTTAACACACCATCGAACACTCATTGATTCTTTTGTGCAAGTGGCCACTCTGCACTTTGGCAGCTGTCACATATGTTTATTCCGATTACTACAAATGCAGTGCTTTACGAAAGCAAAACGCGTTATAATTGTGAAAACTTATTACAAAAATTTGGAAAGTTATGCTGAGACCGCTGTGCTCGCAAACTTCGAAGAATTTTCAGTCGAGATAGTGCACATAATGTGTAATTGTAAGAACCTGGGACGCTTATGGACAGTAAGACCCCGGTGCGTCAACGTACCGGTCGGGGTCCTGAAAACAATGCTGCTGTAATCGATAGTGTCGCCGAAAACCGGAAAACATCAATTCGGCATCGTTCTCAACAGCTTCAAATTGCACGAAGCACTACGTAGCGAATTTTGACAAAAGACCTCCCGCCACCACCATCATGCGTAAAAAATGCAGCTTACTCAGGAGCTCGAACCGTCAGACCATAAAAAGCGTCGGCAATTCGTTCAATGCCAATTTTTTAAATAAAAGTCATCTTCTCCGATGAAGCGCCATTCCATCTGAATGGCTTCGTGAATACACAAAATCGTCAAATTTGTGGCTCAGAAAATCCTCACGCAATCCATGGGAAACAAATGCACCGACAACGAGCAACTGTGTGGTACCGAGTTTGGTCAAGTGGCTGATTGGGCCTTACTTTTTTGGAGATTAGGCCGAAATTGCAGTAACAGTGAATGGCATTCGTTACAGGAACATGATAACGGAGTTCTTGTGGCCTCAACTGAACGATATGGATCTGGACGACATGTGCTTTCACTAAGACGGCGCTACCTGCCACACCGCACATGAAACAATCGATTTATTGTAGCAACGATTTCCAGAACAAATTATCTCAAGAAATTCTGATGGCAACTGGCCACCAAGATCATGTGATTTAACCCCGCGCGATTTTTTCTTTGGGATTTTGTGAAATCTCGCGATTATGGGAATAAACCAAAAACAATTCCTGAGCTTAAATCCGATATCCAACGCGTCATCGGTAAAACACAGCCCCATCTCTGTGAAAAAGTCATTTAAAATTTCATGAAAAGAGGGATGGCCTGTCATTAGAGCCGTGAGGGCCATTTGATGGATATTGTATACCATACTTAATCGGAACATGTCTTATTTACAATCCAATAAAAAATCACAACTAAGGGCGGATCAATAAGTCCGTGACTTTTCCAACTTCCCTCGTAGTTAAATGAAATGCAACACTGCTCCCATTAAGTACCACCTGTTAATCATCGATAAAGGAAATAAAAGATATAGCGCGACCATCGTCAACTTTGTTGACTAGGTGCTGTTTTGTACTACCGTCACTTTCACTGAAGTTTGCCGTAATTCTCATTGACGTTTATTTAAAATTGTGGGAAATTTTTGTGAAAGTAATTTAAACAATGGGAAATGTGACAAAATTTATGTGATTTTACATAATAGCATTTGTTTCTTATATAAAAAACTATTTCAAAGCCAAGAGGCCGGTGTTGGGATATCTTTAGGAGACAAACCGTAAGACCGCCCACAGATGAACATTCCGGAGCACCTTTTTAATCTAAAAACTTCCCCGCCCAAAAACTGTAGCAACTTCTGTGGTCGCAGATGCCAAAACCGTTAAGGTGTCTGAGGACTCTCAACAAGGAATGGTAGCTGAACCGGAGGAGGAACCAATTTAATTTATTAGGACGTAGACGGTGGTGACATGGCTTTGCAATTCGATGGCCAGTAGAAATTATACTTTAAGTAACGTGTTGTATTCCTGATATTTTTGTTGAAAATAATTTTTTTCTTTTGATATGAAATTTTAGATTTTTATTGTCATATTTTTGACTTTTTTTTGGGAACAAAAAATTCCAATTTATTGCTTTTAGCGACATCTAGAAAATTACCCATTACACTAAAATGTTCCCAACACTTGTGCTTCATCTATTTGTTTACTTTATCTAAGCTGTTAATAGACTACGGTCAAATTTTGAGCAAGTTCCGTCATTTACTTTGCGTTTTTCATCTGTTCAAAACATACAACCTCGTGCATTTTTTTAAAAATGGAAAAAAGTTAATTTCGAGTGCTCATTAAACATTTTTTTTTGCGAAAAAAAACCGGCAGTCAAACCAAGGAAAAGCTTGATAAATACTACGAGGACTCTACACCATCGATTTCAATGGTAAAAAAGTGGTTTACTGACTTTTGTTGTTGTCGCACAAGTGTAAATGGCGCTGAACGTTCTGGACGACCTATTGAGGTCAATACACCCGAAAATATCGAAAAAATCCACGATATGGTGTTGGCCGATCGAAGAGTAAAAACGAGATTGTTGATGCCATAGGCATTTCATTTGGCAGTGTGGTTTCAACTTTAAATGATCAGTTGGGTTTAAGAAAGCGGTCTGCAAGATGGATGCCGCGTTGGCTCTCAATTGACCATGAACGTAATCGTGTGACAACTTCAAAGGATTGTGTGGAGTTGTTTAATTGGGCTACGAATTGGTACCTCATCCGCCATGTTCTCCGGATTTAGCCTCCAGTGACTATTTCCTATTACCAAACCTAAAGAAATGTCCCGGTGGAAAGAGATTTAGCTTCAACGATGAAATTATTGATCAAACAAATGCCTATTGGAGAAACGTTGGACTAAGTGTATTGCGCTAAAAGGACATTACGTTGCAAAATAATTTTATTTTTTGCACAAAAAACTGTGTTTCATTCAAAAAGTCACGGACTTATTGATCCGCCCCCGTATCTCAGAAAATACGTGCTTTTATCTTAAAATTAAAAACAGCACTCTTACTGAGAAACCCTTTCGAGGTGTTCGGGGAATATTTCTTGAGTCAAGGCCAATGAAGAAGAGCAAAAAATGAGATCTCTCTGATCAATTTAAATGTGTCACTATATTTTTAAAAGTGTATGGCACGAGAGCGATTTTCGCAAAAAATATGTTTGGGTACAGAATTCATATTGTAGGTTGGCTGTTCTTAATGTTGATATTATTTGACTTGAATTGAGTTTGGTTGGTAAACAGCATACAAAATGTACCACTTATTACAGCGCAGGAATATGGACCGAGTTTAATTTTTCTTTTTACAATGGGTCTGTTTTTTTGAAAGGTTTGCAGATGCTTGGTATCATTTCCTAATTTAAAACAAAATAATAATAATCATGATTTTGACTAAAACTTGTAAACAATAATATTTGCCACATATTCAGAACAGTGTTGGGTTTATTAATTTGCATTTTATTTTACTTTGCAGCACTCCACCTAATGCAACTGCAAAAGAATTGCCATTGTTTGCAATAATACTTAAAATCTTTTATTTCCCCCTGCGTAGGCCGGTTGTGGAATCGGATGCCAATTGTAACGAAATATGGGAATGCTTTTAATTGTTTTGAATTTGTTTAACTGCCGGCAATTCTGTTTTAAAGTATATTTGTGCAATTCTTCTTTAAAGTGGTTTGTGACTTCGATTGGTGCTGCCTCGCAGTACATTCCAATTCATGAACCTGTACATATAAAATATTTCTTAACCAAAAACGCCATACAGGATAGAAATGTTGTGAAATAAAAAGTACCATTGCCAGTGGTATTTAAATTTGTTTGAATTTTCATTTGTAGAGGTAATTGAAATTAAATTAAAAATTATAATTGCGACACGCTGAAAAATTTGTATTTTTTTGTTAGCTGGGTGCAAATATAACCTGTTTGTATCTTGTCGTAAATATATCATTTTTGTGCCCAAACACATTGTGTTTGCTATTTAATAAAACACGTTTGGCACACAACAATTAAAACAGTGATTTTTTGTAGAAAACTGCTAATAACAAAAACGTGACAGACACTAAAGAAAATATGCCAGTCCTTGGGGTTCGATTCATTCAAGCTTTCAATAGCGTTGCAATTCATAAATGTGTTGGACACGTTTTTGAAAAGTATGGCAGAAAAATGCCTTGCCGTTAACGAAAACAAGTAATATTAACACCAGGTTAAAGCAAATGAAGACTTTTCAAGATTGCAGATTATATTTGGTTTCTATTTAGACAGATTCAGCTTCCGTGCCAAGCAATTAAATGATCTTGAGGCATTACAATTGGGCTTGGGGCTGCTTCATTTCCTGAGTAAACACTGGAAATGGTTTCTGTTCCCACGTCTGCAGTGGCATCAAGATATTGACTAGGACTTCCAGGATGTAGCTCACGTGATAGAAGTTCATCAGAATGTGGTACTGATTTATACACAAAATTCTTTCGCCTATACTTCAAGTAAACCGTTCGGAATCGGTGTAAAACTGTAGGCCCCAATCAGTGAGTGAAAACTGGAAAGCGCACAGCTCAGTGATTGTGAGAAGCTCTCCCCTGTCCCGTAATGGGAAACCATTTATTATTTTTATACTTCAAGTGAAATGCCCCAAATGTAATGCAATTCGAACAAGGTAATTGAGTCAGTAGTCGGCTGGCTGATTTCGAATTTCGATTTTGCTACTCTTCAAAGCGTAGTTGACATGGTAGAGCAATTAGCGCAGTATGAACAAATTATAAATTTTCTTTATTTTGTTCGGCGACTTACAGGAATGTTACGATCCCGCCAATGAAGATTAAGAAGAAGAATATACAATGGGAGTTTCCTTCAAACGTAGGTTACAAAATTGAAGCTAACTGACTGATTAAAAACAATTGATTTTAAGAAATTAAATGTCAAAACATATAAAATATGTGCAAATAATCGATTAGCAGTGTACTTTCCTTAGAAATATATTAGAGGTAAACGTGAAATAGGATAATAGCTACGATATTGTCAAAGTCTGTAATGCAATATTTCAAGCAGTTTAGCATTTATTGAAGAAAAATCTGAAATTGTGCTCCAAAATTTTCTTCGCCCTGTAAAAAAAAAAATGTTACGTCTAGGGGTATAACCGAGCGGGGTTTTGTGATACCACGTCCAAGTACTTCCTAACAAATTCCTTTCATTTGTGTCCCAGTGTTATTTTTTTTCTTCATAAAATTATCTATAACTGCAAAACTGTTGATTATGTAGAGAAACAATATAGCAATAGATTAAAGGAATTATAATTTTTAATTTTTCTAAGTTTGTTGCAGCAACATCGGACTAGTCGTTTTAGAGTTATGTTAAACAAAACACTCCCAAACGTGATAAATTCCCCTATATGATACTTACTAAGTTCAAATCGATATATCTCGATTCCTAGACGTGATCCAGCGAAGCGCCGGGACAAGTATAACTTGTTTTTGATCGATATAACTTTTCCCGGTAGTCGGAACCCCCGCCGATTACTGACACCCTAACATTTATCGCACAGTGTCATAAGATACAAGCCAGAAAAGAAAAAGTCAGTTGAAAGAGATATGTTGCCTGAGCCACTATCGAAATGGCAGATATCACTTTATACACCACTGCTAAAGATTGCTTGGATATCAGATTGGATAAAGATTGCTTGGATATCAGTTGATATCAATAAAAATTAAATTTTCTGCATATACGGCTAGTAACATTTACCAGCTTTAGAGCTCAGTGACATTTAAAAATTCAGAAACCAAAGAATTTAGCCCACCGTATTTTGAATTATATTTAAAATTTTGTTTATTTTTCTGGTACTCACCTCACGGGCCTTTATGCGTTTTTGCAGATTCTGACGATAGTCATCTTCGATGCGCTCACGCAGCTCCTTCATGTAGTTGCGGTCCGTCAATCGTACAACATTCGTGCCCATGAGACGTTCCAATGCAGCACTGATGCGGGGCAAATTGAAGCTGCAAGGAAAAGGCAAATTTAGAAAGGGTTGTATTATTTCTTATATTTTCAAGAGTTTTAATTACAAACTTTTTTATTTCCTCTAATTTTACTTTACACTTTTTACAAATTCTTCTTTGTCTACCAGAATAGAAATGTGCAACGTTTGTTCGTTGAACCTTCGCCATAAACTGGCGTTCTAATAGCTAAACTTGTCTCTATTTGGGGGGAGATTTCATTTCGTTTCGCTGCCCTTTACTTTCGTCCCTCAGTTAGCGAGTTTGTTTTGGCGTTTTTATTTATGATGAGAATTTTTGGAAAATTCATTCATACGTATATTTTGTTATTTATGTGCATTTGATGTCTTCTTGTTATTATATTTCTTTAGTAATTTTTGCTCGTTTTTGCCGTTTTTGCTCTTCTTTGACTGGCATTTGTGATTTCTCGTGTTTTGCGCTTAGTTCTCGTTGTGTTTTATGGGTTTGGGGTTTTGTGGCGTCTTTTGGGAATTCCCTTGAAATGCCTGGTGTATATCTTGTGAAGAATGTAGTAGTACATTTGTTTCTTTGGAGGTTTTGTTACTTTCAAAGTTCGCATGCAAAAATCACATTTAATGAGCCTAGAAATTATGACAGTGTTTGTAATTAATTTCTGTTCTACATGTGTTCTGTCATTTTTGTTAGCAAAACTATTAAAACAATTCATTTTTGCCGCCCCCAAAACCAAAGATAGTCATCGAATGTGGAGACATGTGACTTGGCCTGCAGACAAGAGCTGAGATGAGAAAGGTGACAGCACAAAAGCAGCTCAAATGATAAACAATATTTGTTAGCAAGTTTCACCAAATTACTATTACGTCTTTTCAACATATTTGCATAGGAGGCCCATATATGTGACATCGTATGTATTTGGCCGTATTTAATAAAATATTCCACATAAGTTTATTGTGACTACAGTCGGAGGGTTATTTGATTTCCTATGTTAGACATTTAGGTTTAGGCTGCTACGATATGTTGTTAAAATTCGTTTATCTTACAATAATAGAACTTCCAATAATATAACTTTTTAACACTAGTTTCCTTGAAATTGTAACGTAATGGGTTTATTATACAGGGTACACGCAAAAAAAAAACTCGTTCCTCCCAAACGAAATCTCAGATAACTGAAGTTCGTTTGGGGAGTGTAGTTGGGAGAAACGAACTTTTGTTAAGCCATACATATCATTTCGTTTGGGAGAACCGAAAAATGTTTGCAGCAAACGAGTTATGAAAAACATAAGCTGAAAAAACGTTTGCGAGAAACGAAAAACGGTTCCGCCAACTGTTGGTTTGGTTACAGCGACCGAGTTGTGGTTGATCCTAACTAAAAAAACGTTTACAAGAACTGAAACACGTTTGCAGTAAACGAGTTATGAAAACTTAAAGCTGAAAAAACGTTTGTGATAAACGAAAAACGGTTCCACCAACTGTTCTTTCGGTTACAGCAACCGAGTTGTAGTTACAGCAACCGAGGTGTAGTACAACATAACTTGTACATTAGAATTTTGGTTTCCATCAGCTCTTTTTGTGTAAATTTCCAACTTTTATGATTTTGGTTTTACCCATAAAGTTTGTTTTAAAATAGTTGGAATTTTTGTCTATCTTTTCAGTGTCTACTAACACGTCTGTCTCGCCTTGCATTCAAATACGAGTGGACTGTGTATACAGTCGACAGAATGAGAGAAATTTACGCTCTTCGTAATCTCATTAGAAAAATGGCTAATTTCAGTTATCGCAAACGGGTTTTAACTTGCGACCAATGTAATTTTGTACACGTTTAATGCAAACGAAATCTCGTTTGCAACAACATAATTCACATTTGCGATTTATGAGTTTATTTGGGAGAACTACATGAACGGTTGCGATTAATAAATTAATACAAATCAATCAAAGTATTGTTGTGGCAAAGGAGCAATAAACGTTTTTTTTCTTTGCGTGTAGCTAATGAATGTTGATAACTAGCATTCTTTACACTCAGAGAAGTGATTCGTTGTCACAACTATATTTCCAGCCAACTAAAATTTGGCGGTTCCTTGGACTATCACATTATTAAGTTGTGATTACCAATAATTGTGGTTCGTGTCATCAAATGTTGTGCATATCAATTGATTTGTAATTCAGTTTTGGCTTCAAGTACTGAAATATTTAGTTGAAGCCACAGCAACAAGAAATAAATGTGATCTGTCAATCAAGTTTTAGTTCTAGCAATCAAATTATCCTGTAGTGGTGAATATTCTATTAGTTGGATGAACGAAAAATGTAAAAGCTAATTCGGTTGTACCAAATAATATATTGGTATGCTCAACTAAAGTAATTACATGAATTTGATGGGTGTCAGAACCTTTTGGTGATGCTTTAACCCATTATGAATTTAAAAAAAAAAAAAAGAAAAAACAATAATTTTTTAATAAAATTTTTAATAAATAACCAGGGTTGGTATTTCGTGCCCATTTTTTGATCGAAAATATGAAAAAATGTCTATACCTCGAAAACGGAGCGTTCAATCGAAAAAATAATAAATGTTTATGAGTTTCTAAGGGGAAGTGATCCAATTCGCTTGAAATAATTTGTTTTCAAAAAATCCCTAAAATAAAAAAAATGCCCATTTTTCGGAAATAGTGCGCCCAATCGCAAAAATAATACATTTTTTACCTCCGCAGGAGGCTGTAGCCAATGAATTTCTTTCCTACGGCATCGCTAAAACTAATTCTTTTTTAATAAAAAATCGCTAAACCGCCATTATGTATATATTTCGCAAACGGAGCGTTCAATCGAAATGTAACTAATTTTTTCGGCTTTCTAAGGGGTTTTCATAAAGTAGTCCAATTCGTATGGACTATTTCTTTTAAAAAATCACCAAAATACGTAAATCGGTTAAAAAGCGATTTTTTTGAACAGGTCTCTTATAGAGGTAACAAAGTTATTACTTTTGCGATTGGATGCTCCGTTTCCGAAATATTGGCATAGGGGCGTTTTAGCGATTTTTGATTCCATAAATTTTAGTTTTAGCTATTTTGTAAAATAAAAGTGATGCCGTATTGGAGACATCCACAGAAAGCCTCGTAAGGGGTAAAAAAATTATTATTTTGGACGCACCGGTTCCGAGATATAGCCATTTTATATTTTAGCGATTTTCTTATTTTGGCGATTTTTTGAAAAAAAATTATTTCATTCGAATTGGAACACTTTGTGAGAAACCCTTAAAAACCCGTAAAAATATGTTATTTTTTCGATCGGACACTTCGTTTTCCAGATATAGACAGTTTTTCTAAATTTTTCATATTTTTGATCAAAAATGCGGATGCGTTAGCCTGGCTATTATATGTAAGTTTAACCCAGATATGCCGACCGTACTACATATAGTACACCTATTATGTTCAGGTTTCTGCGTTTACTGTGCTTCAAATTTTCTAATCTACTTGTTCTTGTGCTACAGATTATAACGGTCAACAAAGCATGCGTTGATAAGTTTTGTCTAGTGTAATTGCTTATGTGTATTTTTTTGGATCAGAGATTTCAGTTTTGTGAAATTGCCAAAAGAGTAAAGATGTCACGGAATCGGTGAGAAAAAATTTTATGTGCATACTTAATTGTTGTGGCTTTTCTATGTTTTTGTACCCTCCACTGTAAGTGATAGAGGGTATATATCAGTTTGTCATTCTGATTGTAACATATAGAAATAAGGCTTTGCGACCACATAAAGTAAATATATTCTTGATCATTATAACAACCGGAGTTGATATAGCCATGTCCGTCTGTCCGTCTGTTGAAAACATTCTCACGACTTCAATCGGCGATAGCGCGGTTTGGTTTTTGGCCAGAATGTTCCACGTATTCCTGAGCAGTTTGGTATTGAAAATCAGCGAAATTGGTCCATTGGAAAAAATTTTATGATTGGAAACGTCAAAAAACTCATAAAATTTTCACATTAATTTTTGTAGTTTTATACTAAACTACTCCTTTTGCCGTGTGGTGAATTTCCATGTTGAAAATCTTTGTTGTTCTTTATAATAGGTAAGTACTTTAGAATGTTTAGATGTACTTTCATGTGTGCATACATTTATATGAATTGTCACGCTTCATCCAAGTTCGCTGTGGCCTGATGTGTAAAGAGTTGCGCGTTGGAGTCTGAGGGTTGTTGGTTCAACTCTCGTCCCAGCTTGTATTTTTTTTTTAACAGTTCTTCCAAAAATTCTTTTTTATTTTTAAGCTTATTTTTATTTTTTTTTTTTAAAGTTAATTTTCTTAAAAAAGGGCCTTTTTAAAATTTAATATTTTGGTGGTTAACACTAAGGTGGAGGGTATCAAAGATTCGGCACAGCCTAATTTAACACTTTTACTTGTTTTAATTGTAATAGTTGTAAAAACTAATACGTAGCAAAATTATATTTGAAAAAGAAAATTATATGTGATTTTAGTTGATGTATATGCTGACGTACTACATGTACTACGTTCGGCATTAGTGTGCAAAAATTGTGAAAACAAAAATTAATTTTTTTTCAGATTTTTAACATTAAATGAGATAATTAATGCCTTAGAGGAAAGTGATGAAGAGTTTTTGCAAAATTCTTACGACATCTCAATTGTGCCCACTAATGGTGCGAACAAATACGACACAGATGAAGATTCTGGAGAAGAAGATGAAGTGAATTTTGAAAATTTACCACACCTATTATTATATACTGACTGACTGATTGGGACCTATAGTTTTACACCGATTCCCAACGGTATTTTGAGAAGCTTTTTCATGGCTATATTCTCGATAGTGTCGCCGTCACTAAGCGAGGTGACCGTCGTCGAAAGAAATTTTAAGGTGGTTGGAGCAGGGATCGAACCCAGGATCTCCCGTACAAGAGGCACACACACTACCCATTGCACCACCGAGTGAAAACTGGAAAGCGCACAGCTAAGTGATTGTGAGAAGTTCTCCCCGGTCCCTTCATGGGATGTAATGGGAAACCATTTATTTTTTATTTATTATTATATACTGAGGCTGAGCTTTCTCGAAATTCTTATTCTACTGGTTCGGATAGTGAAGACGACATTCCACTTGCGTTATTGCAACAGGCCAAGAAACGTAAATGTAAATATTAAGTCATCAGTAAAATGAGAAAAGCACGATCTGGAAGAAACTGAGCCTATTGTTACAGCATGTGTACAGGAAATTTTACCTACACCTCTGGAATTGTTCAAAAAATTGTTTGATGGTGACATGCTGCAAGCTATTACTCAATACTCCAATGACTATGAGTCCAAACAAAATGTACTGCAAATATAACTCCAGACGAAATCAGGTGATTTATTGGAATTTTGCTGCTGAGAGTTCGAGACGCCGTATGTATTGGCAAAATGATAGGGATACTCATCATTCTTTTGTGTCGAACGCAATGAGAAAGGATCGATTTGAGTTCATAATAAGAAACTTGCACATTGTGGATAACAACAGTCTGAATAAAACAGACAAGTTCGCAAAAGATAGACCACTTTTACAAATGTTGAACAAGAGTTTCCAAAGTAATGCTCCGAAAACCATACAGCATTCAGTGGACGAGCAGATCGTTCCATACTATAGTAGCCACCAAATAATTTTTTTATTCATTTGCTTTTTCTTTACTTATGTAACCAAAAGTTACTGAATAATAAACAACTTGAATTAAATCACAAGAAAATACTGTCTGATGCTTCCATCTGTGCCGAGCGTACTACATGTAGTACGGACTCAAAATCCAAGTTAGAAAATATTTTTTGATGTGTTAACATCTATACGCGCGCCTCTAGGGCAGTAAACTATAAATTTAATACATACACAAGTGTTAGGTTTGTAAGAGTAAATCATCGTTTGTTTGTTCGTTGCTTGGCAGTGGGTATTGAAAGTGATTATTGGGCGATTTTCATAATTTTCCCACGCGATTTTCTCCGGAAATTCATAGCCGATTTTATTAATTTTTGGATTAAAAAGCTAGTGCGGGTTTCGACGAAGAGTTTAGGCCAAAAATTAAGGCGATCCGATATCGGCGAGCCGAGATTTAAGTGTTTTAATTTGGAGTATTAATTTGGAGTAATATTAAAAAAGTATTTTATGTTGATCTTCGGTTATATCGTACGAATATAACAATGTATGTATGTATGTACAAGTGTCTGTTGCTTTGCATTCTTTGACTTTTGTGGGAATAAAACTAAAAGTATTGAGCAAGAAAATAATGACACATGTGCTTGCACTGGGTCTTTAAATAATTTTAAGTATTAATATTATTTAACTGTAACGCCATCATATGATTGAACGCTGTTTTTTATTTTCCAATGTAACATTTACGAATGTGTTCATAGAAATCGAACAGGTACCGCTTAACAAAAAGGTATTAAGACATCGCCCGTGAGTTCGAACACCCATTGGATTTTTTTATTCTTTCTTCGGTTTTGTAATATAATCTGTCAGAATAAAGCTATTTTGCAAAACTACGAAGATTATAGCACTAGTACGGCCGTCGGCATATCTGGGTTAATTTAATTTGTGTCATCCACAATAATAGCTCCTCGAGACAAGTGCCCACAATTGTTTGCATGTGTTTGTAAAGGTGTCAATAGTGGCGTCAGATTCAACGATTGTGTTTAACAGTCTCACTTCACCGCAATTTATGATATTATGTATTCTTCGCTGGCTGATATCTATACACTTTATTCTTTTTTCACAGCTTTGTTTATCACTTTCTGTTTAAAATAATAGTTTTTCTGTAAAGTCCTCGTGTAACAGTGAAATATGTGTAGTTTATCTTTAACAGCACAGCCGCTTGTGAAAAATCGAATACATAACTTTGTAACAAGTGTTTTTGCAACAGAAATTAATTATGGTTACAGTGACTAATATTTGAACACGAATTCTAATATTGTGCTTTTTATTAGTTGTATCTTCCATTTCAGATGAGTGAGGTTTTTTGAAATACTTAAATTGGTTAATAGAACTAAAATTCAGTAGTACCAACTTGTATCTATCAATATCAACGGCAAATAATTCTGATGTATGATGACAATTATGAATACTAGTTAATCAAAATATGGACTTTATCATGGGATTTCCAATGCCTGAATTGATTTCCAACTAATCTTTTCCCTGTGTGTATGTTGATTAAATGATTATAAAAATAATTGACTTTAAGCTAGCATACACTATTAATATCAAATTACCGTTAACAGTGGTAACCAACCCATAGCCTCGCGAGGCAGACAATAGTCGTATGTTGCACACACACACGATCGACAATTCACAAGTACACAACAACTACTCGTATGTTTGATTCAAAGCATCAGTCTTTGCTTGTGCGTTGTGTACAATTCGACAGCGACATCGCTTATGTTTGGTACCGCATACAAGCACATAATATTTTTGTGTGCGTGCGTTCGGTTTTGCCTACCACTGGTTTATAACTATCAAAGACACCAACTATTTATATTATTGTGAATGGTTAGGAACAAAATAATTTGTAAATTGCTGAGAAAATTTGGCTTTTCCCGGCAAATATTGAAGCCATCGCAAAAAAATTTGTATATAACATGAAAAAACCCCCAGTCTATCCAGAAATGGCCCACCCCAGACGATGCCTCGTTGTCGCAAGGATGAGGATCTTGCAGAGGTTGAGGGGACACATCTAGAAAACGGTGCAGGCCGCATGGATCATGGGGATTCTGTAAATAGAGTAGAAGCACAGTTATCCAATTTTGCACCCACTTTTTTAAAATTCCATTTCCGAGTGGACATATCCGCATAATGAATAATGAAATTTGTAAGTAGAAAATTCTGGAGAAGATGAGTGGATATATCCGTAATACGGTGAGGGTGGCATCGATCAGCGGGCCACAATAAGTAGTCTGACTTTTCGGTAGAATTTTCGGGATTCGTTCTTCCTTCTGTATGACTCAATTTTCTCAATCTCGAGCTTACGCCTAAAGAGACGGTTTACCTCCTATCTTTTCTCCCTATACCGCTCATTCGTAGCTCGCATTGCAATTGACTGAAGCATTGCCATATGTGCAGCGTTCTTTTCATCATTTGCAGTGCGACACTATTCATCGTACCATGGTTTATTGCGAAGCGGTTTTTCAAAACCAAGTACGGTTGTTGCGGCAATTTTTATAGAGTCGGAAATGGATTTCCACTGCCCTTCAGGATCGTCATCGGGAGGGAGTGGGTTCAGTGCCAAACGTTGCGAGAATTCCCTTGTGTAGGCTGTGACTACCTGGTAATTGCAGCTTTCCGATGTCCAGCTTCCTCTGAGTCTGGCTTGGTACGATTTTCGCTCTACTTAATCTTGTGAGAACCTGTGCTGCTACCAGGTAGTGATCAGAATCGATAACATATTCGTTGCTGTGACGATCAAAAACTTGCGATGATTACACAGTGCAACACATAAATTGAAATTTCTCGAAGTACTTATCGAAACTAAAAAAGAAAAAAAAATGGATTCCCATTACATCCCATGAAGGAACTGGCGAGAGCTTCTCACAACAAGTGAGCTGTGCGCTTTCTAGTTTTGTACTCACTGATTGGGACCTACAGTTTTACACCGGTTCCCAACGGTATTTTTGAAAAGCTTTTTCATGGCTTAATACTCGATAGTGTCGCCGTCACTATGCGAGGTGAACGCGGTCAGAGCAGGGATCGAACACTGGATATCATGTACAAGAGGCGCGCACACTATCATTGCACCACCGACGGCCACACTTATCGAAACTAACAAACCCCTATTTGGGTTTTGCCAGTTTTTTGAACGAAGTTCCTTATCGTACGTTGGAGGATGGGGGACAAATGAAAAAAAAATTAAACAACGATTTTTTTATCGCTATTATTCTACAACCCAGTATTATCAACTATATACTTTTGGTTTGGTTTGTGTCTAGACTAACATATGTTAGGAAATTTCTTGTTTAATGCGAAGTTTTGTAGGTGGAGCCTGTAATCAATATTTAGTATATATTGTAGTATTGAACACAATAAAAAGTAAATTTGGACAAGCTAAAGTCAAAGAAGTTTAAGAAAAGAAAATTTTCTTAAATAAGTGCCTTTTCTTAAAAAAAGTAAATTTTCTCCAAAATAAACCTATTCATATTTTTAAATAAAGAACCTTTTCTTAAAAAAACCTCATCTTAAAGAAATACCTTTGCTTAAAAAAGTAAATTTTCATACAAAAATAAGTTTTCTTAAAAAAATTTATTTTTGCTTTAACTAAGTACATTTTTTTAAAAACCTACGTTTTCTTTAAAGAGTACTTTTTTGTGAAACTAAGTAACTTTTATGGAGATAAATGCCTACTCTCAAAAATACACCTATTCTCGAAAAAAGGTCCAATTCTAAAAAAAAATCCCATTTCTTAAAAAAAAAACATTTTCTTCAAAAAATACCTTCACTTAAAAAAATATCTCTTCTTAAAAAAAATTCCTTTTTTTAAAAGTAACTTTTCTTAAGAATAAAATAATACCTTTTGTTTTCAAGAGATATGTAGACTTTCTGAAAATATATGTACATATTCTTAAAAAAGAAAATTTTCCTAAAAAGGGTACCACTTCCTTAAAAAGTACCAGTTCTTAAAAAAAGTACTTCTTTGTAAACAAAAATTCATACTCTTATGGCTTTTTCTTACAGAAAGTACTTCTTCCTAGAAGAAGTACCTCTCTTTAAAAGAGAGAGAACCTTTTCGGGAATATATAATATATACATATTCGTACAAAAAGGACCTAAAAATATACTTTTTTTTAAAAAAATACATTCATAATATATATATAGTACATAATATATAGCGAAAGGGATTTTATTCCAACCGGGTGTTGACACCTCATGTAATTTTTATATTTACGATTTTTGTCGCAAATGCCTGCGAAGAAATTCCACTCGCGAGTCGAAAACTTCGGTTCCTCTTCACTATATAGCTCTCACTCCCAGTATAATAAAATTTTAACTCCATGTTGAATTACTATGTTATGTATTAGACTCAAATAACCAAGCATTGTGAAAATTAAATTCGCTCACGATTATAATTTGTTTTTAACTCGAAGTGCGAGCTTTATAATATTAACGAGGAGCCGGATTGTTGTAACTCGCGAGCAGAATTTTTACTTACTCAGAAAAATGTAATACAAAATTTCGATTTTTTTTAAAATTTTCAAAAATTTCCATTTAAGTTACTTCTGATTAAACCACAACGCAAATATTATTGTCTATATTAAATTATTTCCGTAAACAAGTAAATGACAGCAAGTTATCTATTTCCTACAATCAAATATCATCAATGTTAAACTCTACTTCGTCTTTTGTTTTCATATCACAAAAACCCTGAAATGAGACGAGGAAACTGTATCCATCACATCACAACTGATAAGAAATTGAAGGGTATTATCGCAATATCTGCAACGACATCTAGCATAAAAACATTCTATATAAATAGTAGCGCAAGACTGCAGACAATCAGTATTGAAATATCCGCTAATTTGTAAAAACTGTCATATACAATTAAAGATGAACATGCAAGTTGTCAAAATTTTTCTAATTGTCACTGTGATTGCACAGGTAATATACATATTCTCTTGATATAAGATGCGAATATTAAACTCACCAAAATGTTACAGATCTCCCTGGGAATGCCCATGTCAGCATCCTTTGGCGAAGGAGATATCAACGGCGAACTTATTCAAGAGGTAGAGGAAGAACCCAAAGACGGAAATGTGGAGACTGAGCAAATGCTGCAAGCCGAAGAAGCACTCGAAAATGTCTTCTCAGAGAAGGCGATTTTAAGTGAATCAGAACAAACTGCACCACAAGTTGATGAACAGCAGCCTTCTATTGCGATGACTAAAAATTTGCCTATGGATTTGGGAAATCCCACCGAGATTTTGTCATCCCTGCCAGATTTACAGAAAATGCAACGAGACCAACTCTTTACTTTGGCCATGGCACAATTTATGCAATATATTCAATCGGTAGTACATGAAAGTGAGACAAAATTGCCGAGTATATTAAGGGATTTTACAAATATGAAAAATATGAATATCGAGAACCAAATGGAGTCTATTGAAAAATATTTAAAACAAATAGATGACTACAAAACTGAGACCAAACAATTCGTAAAAAACACATTTAAAATTCCCGAAATATATGAAAACCTCTTGGATGATTTAAAGTCAACGACGATGGAGAATTTTGAAATGCAACAAATTCTACAAAATTATGATTTAAATAATTACGAGAAATATATAGGAAATTATATGGACGCATTGAAACAAATAGCTGATTATCAAATTAAAAGTGTTTATAACGATTTTAATGCACTTGGAAATGATTCTCAGGAAACCCTTAATAAATTGTATAAGAATTTGTTAAATGAAAGTGAATTGAAGAATTATGTGGAAAATTTATCGAATTTATTTAAGTTTTAAAAATTGTTTTCCAAAACTTTATTTACTGGCAAACAGCCAAAGAAATGTATACTAATAAACATAGAAGAAAATACGGCTGAAAAGGAGAAATATATCATTTATTTATCATAGTATAGGGGAAAAAATTACATGAGGTGTCAGGGGACACCCGGCTGGAACAAAGTTTTTTTCGCTATATACATATATATGCAAGTTAGTTCCAACACGCCTAAGGCGCCCGTTGAAAAATAGGATAACTGCTTCTTGAATTGGACAGGGCCGACTGCCAGGTCTTTGCCTATGCCGATGATATTGCTATCATCCGTACGGGTGGAAACCTCAATTTACTTAGCATTCGTACAACCAGCCTACTTAGTCTAATTTCGAACTGGACCGCTAACAACGGACTATCACTTAACCCACTTAAAACCGAGCTTATCTTGTTCTCTTGGAAATACAAAATACCCGCATTTGAACTGCCGTCAGTTTATGGGGTGCAACTACAGTTGACGGAAAAGGTCTGGGAATAATTCTCGACAGAAAACTGTCTTGGAAACCGAATTTGGCGGAGACTGTGAAAAGACGTTTGGTGCTCTTTACTGCTGTAAAGGGCGATAGGAAAGCGCTGGCGACTGTGTGGTTTTATACGGCAATAGTCAGACCAATACTTCTCTATGACACCGTAGTTTGGTGGAGGTCCTTCCAGAAGAAATATATTCTGAATTCCTTGATGAAAATTCAAAGATCAGCACTGCTTGGCGTTAGTGGGGCAATGGGCACGACGTTAGGTACTGCACTCAGTGCTATCCTGAACATCTGTACTCCTGATATCATGGCCGAATCGGCAGCCGCTACATCCCTGGTGAGAATCAGAAATTGTGGCGTTTTGATATCGGGGCATTCCGGACACGCTGAATTACTACACCGGATCAACACTATTCCCGTAAAAACGGACTACTGTATCCCCTACCTTCTACCAGCGACAAATCTAAGGACTTCTATTCCGAACAGGAATACCTGGGAAAAGTCACTTGAAGGGGATGCCAGTAGTATCAGATTTTTCACGAATGAATCAAAGTTGGACGAGCAAGTAGGATATGGGGTCCATTCACCGGACCTAAACGTAAATATCTCTCTCAAGCCGCCTGATCACTGTAGTGTATTTCAGGCGGAAGTTACCGCCATACTGGAGGTTGCTGAGCTACTGAAAAGTAGTGTCACAACCCTCCGGAGAATATGTATCTACACAGACAGCCAGGCTGCCATAAAATCCCTGGAAGCCATGTTTGCTACGTTCCTGACGGTGAAAGAATGCCACTCATCACTTAGGGTGATGGTAGAGTATTTTGACATCAGGCTCATCTGGGTACCGGGACACAGAGACATTCCAGGCAATTGCGTAGCGGATGCGTTAGCTAGACAGGGCACTACGGCACAGGTTCTTCCGGCAAAAGAGGTGTTAACATGCCAATCTCTACCTGCCGTTTGCAGATCAGGCAGTGGGCCGATAATATGTCGAAAGACAAGTGGAGGCAATACCTATCGAAGCCACGAACTTTCACATATAAAATACTTTAAAAACAGTATTGCCAGCAGTCAAATAAATTCAAAATAATTAAAAGCATTCCCACCATATTTCATCACAATTGGCATCCGATTCCATAACCTGCATTTGCATTTCCCTCCAGCAAATTCAAATTCAAACATTTTGCATTTGCCTTAGATAAAGTAACACAAATTAAAATCCAATGCAAATTAATAAAACCCATGTATGCATGGACAGACATTTAGAACATATCAATCAGCATTCGATAGATAATATTATCATGCAGAATTATGATCATATTTTGGTTGTGGATTGTATAGCATATGCTCAAGGAAAGCATGCCAAGTGAACATTTCCTACGGAAGATTCCAGAGCCCAAGATATATTAACTATAATCCACACTGACCTGAGTCTTTCAATGGAATTCAAGTGAAAATGTGGAAGTTTATATCTATTGACATTTATGGATGACTTCAGACGAAAAGTATAAGGTGTTTCGGTAAGATTGCACTTTTTAAATTTAAAGTCTTTCTTTTTTTCAAGTGGCAACTCTGAAATTTGGCAGCTGTCACATATGTTTATTCCGATTATTTAAAATGGAGCGCCTTACGAAAGAAGAACGCGATATAATTGTGAAAACTTATTAGAAAAATTTGGAAAGTTATGCTGAGACCGCTCGCAAATTTTGAGCCGAGAAAGTGCACCTAATGTGTCAACTATTCGAAGAGTGGTCGAAGAATTCGGTTGGCTATAGACACTAAGAATCCTGTGCGTCAACGTACTGGTCGTTCTCCTGTAAACATTGCTGCTGTAAACGAGAGTGTCGTCGAAAACCCGAAAACATCAATTCGGAATCGTTCGCAATAAGTTCAAATTCCACAAAGCACTATGCAGCGAATGTTGACAAAAGACCTGCCCCCTCACGCTTACAAAATTCGGCTATCTAAGGAGCTAAAACCAGCAAACCATGGAAAGCACCGGCAATTCGCTCAATGGGTAATAGAGCAAAGTGAAAACAAAAAAGTCCTCTTCTCTGACGATGCGCATTTCCATCACAAGGGCTTCGTGAATACACCAAATTGTCCAATTTTGGACTCAGCAAATCCTCATGCAATTCCAGGAGAAACAAACCGCCGTGACTTGGTCTTACATTTTTGAAGACGGGGCCGGAATTGCAGTGAATGTGAATGGCATTCGTTACAGGAACAAAATAACAGAGTTCTTGTGGCCTTAAATGGAGACCATGGATCTGGACGACATGTGGTTTCGGTGAAACCATTAATTTTGATTTGCCTCATTTATTGTCAGACTCACTTTTGCTGACTCCTTCTCAATTCTCGAAAACAGTGCAGTAACTTCTATCATTGTGCGCCCAATAATATCTACATCATCAGCATACGCGAGCTGCATGTGCCTTTTGCTGCTGATGGTTTTGCTCACGTTGACTGCAATAATATCCATTAAGATGTTAAAGAGATCGCACGATAGGGTGTCGCCTTTCCTGAGGCCTCGCTTGGCTTTGAAAGGTTCTGTAAAATCCTTACCAACTTTCACTGCAGATTTGGTGTTCGTGCAAAAGCGTATGAGTTTTACAGGTGCAATGGCGAATGAGTTTTGCATGAATACCAAGCTCAGACATGGCTTCGTGGGTTACGGGAGAAACTGTCGAAGGTCGCCTCATAATCAGCAAATAGATGATAAGAGTCAATTTTTTTCTCGTGGGTCTTCAACAGGATTTGGCGTAGTGTGAAAATCTGATGAGTTATCAATTTCCAGGCCTAAACTCACACTGGTATCTTCCAATCAGGACAGCGATTCTTGGTTTTAGCCTTTCGCACATTATACTTGATAGAACTTTATATGCTATGGATAAAAGACACGGATCACCTCTTTTAAATATGGGACATAGTACACTGAGACTCCAATCGCCGGGCATGCATTCATCTAATCAAATTTTGTTAATGTGCTGATACATGCATCTTATCAGCTCATCGCCTCCAGACTTACACAGCTGCACCGGTAATTCATCGGCTCCTAGGGCTTTATTGTCTTAAGCAGGCAATAGCTGTTCTGACCTCGTCTATGACTTTTGCAAATTGTGATCGATTGTCTCATCGTTATTGAATATATCTCAGGTACCAGATGAAATGGTATCTCCATATTCCCAATATTTTCTGCACATCTACGATGAAATTTCTGTCCTTATCTTTACAGAAAGTGGACCCTGAACCATGTCTATTAGTTCCGTTTTTGACTGTTTGTTAGAATATTCGGGCTTCGTTCCTTCTTCTGTATATCTCAATTTTCTCACCCTTGCGCTTTAAGCCTAAAGATACGGTTTACCTCCTTTCTTTTGTCCATATACTGATAAGTTGCAGCTCGCGTTGCAATTAGCTGAAGCATTGCCATACGTACAGTGTTTTTTCATCATTTGCCATGCCACACTCTTCATCGCACCGTGGTTTCTACTTAATCTTGTACGAACCTTTGCTGCTACCAGGTAGTGATTAGAATCAATGTTGGCTCCTCTGATTACTCGTACGCCCATTACTCATTGTGCCTTCCATCAATTACCAGGTGATCAATTTGGTTCTTCGTTATTTAAATTCGCCACCAGATGGCGCCACCCAAAAACTACGCATTGTAATAGATGAGTCTACAAACATAGTGTGTGAAATGTGAAAATATTTTCTTTAAAAAAATAAAACAAAAGAAATTAAAAAAATGCTTGAAATTTGGAAACAGGCCATTCAACCTCAAAAATAACCTAATCTTTCGTGTCTTTCGAACTTTTTTACCACCGTGATTTTACTAATATGATACTTTAAAAAATTTGAAATAAAATTTAACCAAAGATGTCAACATTTTGAAACGAACTTCCTTATAGCACGTTGCGGGATGGCGGCTAAATGAAAAAATGTTAAACAACTTTTTTTACCTACTTTATATACAACTCATTATTACCAACTATATTGGGTGCTTTTGGTTTGGTTTGGTTTAATGGGAAGTTTTCTAGGTTGAGCCTGTTTATGACATATTGTACTTTTGAACACAATAAAAAGTAAATTTAGAAAAGCCAAAGTGCAAGACTGGCAAACCCATGAAAGACAACCCTGAGCATGGAATTACATTTGGCAGCACACTTACTCTTACACTCGTAGTTCTGGTTTGGTTTGTGGCTAAACTAACATATGGGGAGAAATTTCTTGTTTAATGGGAAGTTTTCTAGGTGGAGCCTGTTTATTACATATTGTAGTTTTGAACCGAATTTAGAAAAGCCAAAGTGAAAAGAAGTTTGAAAAAATAAAATTTTCTAAATTCATATTCCTTCATATTCTTAAACAAAGTACCTTTTCCTAAAAAAAATACCTTAATTTAAAGAATTAGCTTTGCTTCAAAATGTAAATTTTCTTACAAAAAGTACCTTTTCTTAAAAAAGTAATTTCTTTAAATAAGTACCTTTTCATAAAAAAAAGCATTATCTTACAACAAATTGCCTTTTCTTAAAACACTACCTTTTCTGTAAAGAGTACCTTTTATGTAAAAGAAAATACCTTTTCTTGAGATAAGTTAAAATTGTACATGTTCTTGAAAAAAGGACAAATTCTAAAGAAAATTCCTATTTCTTAAAACAAAAACATTTTCTTAAAAAACACCTTGTGTTACAAAAAATACCTTTTCTTACAAAAATTCCTTTTCTTAAAAATAAAATAATACCTTTCCTTTTCTTGAGATAAGTAGCCTTTCTGAAAATAAGTAAAAGTCCTTAAAAAAATAACCTTTTCCTAAAAAGAGTACCAGTTGTTTAAAAAGTACCTGCTCTTAAAAAAAGTACTTCTTTGTCAAAAAAAAAATCATACTCTTAGGCTCTTTCTTACAGAAAGCACTTCTTATTAAAAATGGTAGCTTTTCTTAAAAAAACCATTAGCTTTTAATAAAGGAAATACGTCTCATTAAAGAAAGGACCTTTTAGGGGAAATATAATACATATTCTTACAAAAAGGACCTGAAAATATCAGGTTTTTAAATAAAATACATTCAATAAATAAAAAATTTCTTAAAAAAAGTTTATAATTTTATAAAAAGTATATTTTCTTAAAGATCCATTTAAAGCAGGGACGTGAACCAGGTGAACAATTTGGTCGGTTCGGTTCAGCGGTTCGAACCGTTTTTGCACTTTTGGATTGGTTTTTTTCTTTGAACCGTGGTTTCGGTTCGGTTCAACGGTTCGGGACTTAAAAAAAAAACTGGATATTTGTGTTATGTTTATTCAGTAAAAATACAAATGATTATAGAAACATACCAATAAGTATACATATACATATAATTTATGTAAAACGCTATAAGTATGTAAAGTACGTAGTAAAACAAATCTTATTTCATAAAACTTTTTTAAATTTATCAGTTGAGATTGATGAGAAGAATATCTTCTAGTAAGTCCTCGTTAATATTTCCCCGCAGGTCTCCGAGAATAAATTTTAGGGTGGAAAATGCCCTCTCCACCGAGACCTGGGTTGCAGGAACACCCAAAATAATTTGAGCTAATTTAGATAGTACTTCGTCTGGGTAGTTATGCCAAAATTTTAAAACATCAATATTATTTGAAAGCCGCTTTGTATTATCAAACGAATTGATTTTATCTATTAAAGATCTATTTTTGAACTTTGTCTCATTCTTCCCCATTTCTTTCAAAATTTCATCAATTTCGTCATCGGTACTAATTTTTGAAGATATTGACGAGTCTTCACTAGCCTGTATACCAATCAATTTCGATTTTAGATTAAAAACATTTATAATCTGTTCAATTGCAACAGTTTTTTGAGAATCAGTAAGGAATATTTGATACCGTGGATCCAAATATACAGCAGCCAAAACATACGGGTTCCGAAGCAAATTTTCCCCACGTTTTTTTAGTGATTGAGAAAATATAGCGCCATACTTTCCCCAGATTTTATCAATTTTACGCTTGCATGAATACCATGCAAAATATAAATCGCTTAAAAGAAGTTCTTTTTTTTGAAGTTTAACAGATGTTACATAAACGGGCTCCAGAACTGAACAAACGCTTTTGATAGTCAACCAATCTGTTTCGCTTATAAGCAAATCTGCAATATCAGCAGCGCTTTTCTCACAAAAACTTTTAAGCTGCAATAAACTTAGAAACATGTTGTAAGTGGAGCCCCAACGCGTTACACATTCATTAACAGGTTTACGCAGCTTTTCTGCACGTAACAGATGCAATAATGTTGGAGTTCTTAGTTTTTTAACGACCGTTTTTACTTTGCTGCGGATGTCTTTGATTTCCTTTAGAAAATCACATACAGCTAAATTCAAGGTATGTGAAGCACATCTTATAACGATTATGTTATCACTGGCTGCCAAATCAACTTCCAAATTTGAATAAATTTCACAATAGCTAGCGTCTAAAGCAGCAACATTCTTATTTTCTCCATCACTTTCGTCATCTTCATCAAACTCTAAGTCTATCATGTTATGATCGTTTTTGTCGCTATTGACATTGTCAATATTTTGTAGTTCTTTATTGACAAAATTTCCTAGACTGACCATATTTGCAGCGTTGTCTATGGTGATAGAACAAATTTGGGCCAGGCTTACACCATACGATTCTAACACCTCCATTAGCATATGAGTTAAATTCAAACTGGTATGTTTAACATGGACTTCCTTCATAGCTAGTGTTTGTATGATAATAACTCCATTCTCGCAGTACTGCGCATTTATTCCCATTATAGAGCGGTCCAATCTTGTGAGTAAGTTTACTGCCTTTTCTATGACTTTTTGTCTTATGTTGGATTTGTTAATACATATTCCCAATGACTGGCAAAGTGGCTCAATAATTTTTCGGAAGCCACTGTCTTCGATCAATGCAAGAGGGCGACCATTTTTGGTAACTAGCTCGACGCATCCATCAAACAATTGATCTTTTGTTACACTTATCATATGGGACGACACTTTAAAATATTTTTCTAATTTTTCCTGGGCGGAACTAGAATCCGATTTTACCTTCTTGGGCTCTTGCATTTTTTCGTAAACATCTATGTGCTTTCTTTTCAAATGGCGAAGTAAATTTTGAGCATGTTTTCCGCTCATTTGCACATTGCAATGTTTGCACTCGCTTTTATCAATCGACTCGCGATAAATAAAATAATTGCGAACTGGATGATGATTCGACATTTTTACAAGATTTTTCAAGTTGCACTAACGCGCCATGTTAAGTAACAAGTGTCAAATGAGATGGGTTGCCATTGCTCTTTACATATGATATTGCCACATGGCAAAATAACTAAAAAAAAGAATCAAAAGAATAAGTGTTATAAATCGTTTTGACTTGACCTAGGGTCTACACTTGCGAGAAATACTGTGATTTGCTGTAAACAGCCAATCAGAGCGTACAAATCTGCCAATCTGCCAATCAGACCACAAAATATCACAGTATTTCTCGCAAGTGTAGACACTAGGTAAGGTAAATTATTATCGATA
This sequence comes from Phaonia tiefii, assembly GCA_963931995.1. NCBI lineage: Eukaryota > Metazoa > Arthropoda > Insecta > Diptera > Muscidae > Phaonia > Phaonia tiefii. The sequence goes on along the minus strand of OZ008368.1, from coordinate 253,313,444 downwards.
CTCAGATGGTCCTTATTGTTGAATCTGGCTTCAACAATGGAAAAATTTAAAAATTTGTCTATTGTAAATTTATCGAAACGAACCTTTGAACCTTTATAAAAAGTGGTTCGGTTTTCGGTTCGGATCAAACATTTGTGGACAATTTCGGTTCGGTTAATGGTTCAGTCAATAAGTAGAAAAACGCGGTTTTCTGGTTCAAAACCGGTTCACGTCCCTGATTTAAAGTACAGTATTTTTCAGCAGGCGCCTTAAGCGTGTTCGAACTAACTGGTGCATACTATATAGCGAAAGGAACTACGTTCCAACGGGGTGTCCACTGACACCTCATGTAATTTTTTATATAAGGAGGACAGTGAAAATGGCCCCTTATCTACTAGTTATTGCAGCAGAAGCAATAGTGAGACGTTGGGTCAAAATCTGGAGTTTTTAGGTAGTGATTGGCACATATGCTCTGATATCTTGTGGTTGTTTCAAGTGGTTTCATGTGTGGTTGTATCAAGGTTAGCAAGTGGTAGTTTGGTTGTCTATCGTAGAGAAATCGCAAAGAAGGTTGCAAAAGCTGTCACAAACACAGTACCAAAAATAGTACCAACGAAGTGACAACAACTGACAAATTGTATTAAAAAGTGATGAAACCATCTACAAAAAAAGTACCCAAAAAGGTACTAAAATGTAAAAAAGTAAAAAAATTTGTATTAACACCATAAATGAATGGAAAAATATACCCAGAAAAGCCAAGTATAATCACAAAAAGGTTGATAAACGGAACAAAAAAGTACTAAAAAGGTACAAAAAGTGCATAAAAAGTACCAAAGAGTACGAAAAAAGGTACAGAGGACTAGACAGACTATAAGAGAAATAGCAAAGAAGGAAGCAAAAGGCACTAAAAATGATAACAAAAAAAGTACCCAAAACGGTACCCAAAACGGTACCAAAAAGAGTACCACATAAGTATCTAAAAAGTACCATTTATTTTGTAATGTAGTCCCCAAAATTCATAATTCCATCTCCAACCGTATGGTTTTGACGAAAGTACTATATTTTTCCCCTTTTTGCGCCATTTGCATGTCCGCATTATAAGAGGAATGTGCAACCCAAATTTCATGATTCGGTCTTCAGCTGTTTGGTATTCACAATGCTACCATTTTCGTCCCGGTTTGCCTTATTTTTCACCCTAACAGCCCTATTCTGGCAGGGTAACAAAAGTCACCGCGGTTACTATTTGACAGCAATGTGACAATTGTCACAAATCGGTATTCTGACACATTTTTTTTGGTGACAAAAGTAACAAAAACTGTTACCTGCCAAAGAGGAGGTAACAGCGCGTTACAGCTGTTCTATTTGCCGAAAAGTTGATACAAAAACATTTTATAAATTCTGCAAGTACAAAATAAAACTGTATACGGAAAAAATTAATAATATATTTTGTACCAAAACGACAAGAGGGCATAATTAAATGGAGTAAGGTCTTTTGTTACTTTGTGCTTTGGAAATGGAGAAGAAAGAAGAAAGAATTTGCTTTTGTGTTAGAAAGATTTGTATTACAAAATGTTTAACGTTAATATCTCCTGTCTTTGGAGGGATATTGTTGAGTAATATACCTTTAAAAGAAGGTAAGGTCTTGTCTTTTATCGGAACCTGTCAAAAAATTAATTTTTAGCACGAAAACTGAGGTTAAAAAATTTTTTTTAATTATCTCACAAATGGGCTAATAAAAATAAATATCTTTATGCACTCGTTTATAGAGCATAGAAATACCTTTTTAATGATAACCATTTCAACCAGATCGGATTATAAATGCCGGAGATACGAACGATTATATACTCAAGCTTTCAAGGCCTATATCTCAAGAAGTTGAACCGACCGCGGGGGGAAACCATCTTTTTGAACTCAGCGCAGAAGCCTTCGTCGGTGGTGAAATTTTGATATAGATCGGAGGGTTGGAGCTAAAGTAAATTTCTTCTTCTATTTGGCGCGGATGCGCGGGTGTATTCTTTCCGTTTAGCATCTCTGGATGTTCCTTGGGAAAGGCAATATATCATTCCAGCTATGTCTTTGCGGTGCGCTCAAATTCCCTAAATAATAATGTATTTATTTTAATTCAATAAATCATAAACACATTAAAAAAATTAATTTTCCTTTTTTTACCGCGTTCATTTTGTGCAGAAAACCATATGCGGTTGTTTTGTTGTCCTTGCTTTTGACAACCTGTTATTGTGAGGTGAATTATTTGTTACGAGGTGAATTTTTCGTTGTCACCGTGTTGCCAGAATACCAGATACAACCAATGGTGACAGCTTTGTAACACTTTTGTGGTTACAATTTGATTGTTACCACATACACAGAATAGGGGTGTAAAACTAAAAATGTTGTAGTCACTAAACCGATTTCTAAAATTTCTTGCAAATCGACGAAAAAATTCATATTTTCGGTTTTTACAAAATAATACCTAACAACGAAAACCCGTAAATTTTGACCTAATGCATAACGCCTTAGCATCATCCGATTTTCCTCTAATTATGCACCATATAAGCTTCATTACAAATGGCAAAAAAATCCGGGCGGGGTGCATTCAAATTGAAAATAAAAATTTTCTCCCCACTGTTGATTGCCACCCTAATGCAATTATATAATATTGAGTTTCAATAATATTTTTGTTACACGTCAAACTTTTTTAGTACTTACGAAAAACTTATGGGATGATTAAGTGTTTTAATTTATTATGTTGACTAAAGTGTTTAATGTTGACTAAAAAAAACTCAACATATTATTTAATTTTTCTCATTTTGCAATGAATCTTTGAAAGTGTATTTAATTGCGTTACTGTATTAAGTAACTGAAAGAAAAGAAGTGAAACCTTAACTAAATTATATTTTTTTGCTTCTCATTATGTTGGCCTCATTGTAATTCATAAAACTAATTAATATTTCCTTTAAACTTTGTCATACTAATAATTTTCTATTAGAGCGAAGCGAAAACGAGCAGCTTCAAAAAAGTAAGCAAAAATATGCAACCTCTACTGTGCATCATGTGACGTATAAAATGGTATAGGAGATTTTTGATACTTTGGATTGACTGATATTAAAATGCATATTTTCCGATTGATTCAATTAAACTGTGTGTAATTTTTTAAGTCATGGAAATATAACCATATACGGACACCACTACATGATAAAAAACCAAAAAACAAAAAGACACGTGTCTCCCAGTTTTGCCCAAAGCTATGCACTTTTTTATGGATCCCCAAAGATTTGGGGCCTCGGTGTTATTTTTGCAAAAAAAGTTATCAGTGATCATTTGATCACTTTGTCTTGCAAACCGTGCTGAGTTCCTTGTTGCGTGTGCTGAGCTTGCTGCTTCGCCTGTGGTGTTGCGGCCGGAGATATAGCATAGTATCTCAATGTTGAAGTAAACGGTGTTAAGAATCAATCCAAGGAAGTTCATATTTGACTTTGAAGTTGATTTTGACCTTGAAGATTATGATTTTTTGATTTTGTATGTTCACAATTTTTGTTCTCTAGATATGAGCCTGACAAAATGATCACTTTTTTGCAAAAATGACACCGAGGCCCCAAATCTTTGGGAGCCCATAAAGTAAAGTGCATAACGTTGGGCAAAACTGGGAGATATGGGTCTTTTTTTGGTATATGGTTATACTTATATACTGGTTATACCCGTATATGGTTATACTCGTATTTCCATGACTTCAAAAATTACACACAGAAAAATTGAAAAATTTTCGGGAAGTTTTTCACATTTGCGGCTACCTTAACGCTACCTTAGCGCTACCTAAACGGTGTCAAGAATCATTCCTAGGAAGTTTGTATGTTCTGGAAAGTTGTTTATACATTTACATTTTTGTAGTTGATTGTTTCCTTGAATTTTGAGCGGTTTGCTACCTATGGACCTGAACTGGGGAAAAGAGGTAAAATAAAAAAAAATAGTTTTTAAGTTTTTTTAACTTTTTTTTTAAATTTTGGCCTTGAAGATGATGGTTTTTTTTATTTTCTTTCTTTGCTCACAGCTTTTGACAGGAGCTATAACTTTCCCTCAGAGAGTAAATCAAAATTCCGAACAGTTTGCAAGATATGAGCCTGACAAAATTATTACTTTTTTGCAAAAATGACACCGAGTCCCAAAATCTTTGGGGGCCTATAAAAACAAGTTCATGACGTTGGGCAAAACTGGTAGACACGGGTCTTTTTTTTTTTGTTCTTTTATCACGTAGTGCTGTCCATACATGGTTATACTTTTTCGTGTTGCACTGTGTAATTTGTATACAAACCAATTTATAGACTTGATGATCAGCTGTATGGAGTTTTCCTAAAATGTTTAAAACTTCCAACTCCAAATCGGGAATTTTAAAAATCGTTAGTCTGATTCCTACTCCCGCTACGATATCAAGTTCACACATCATACACCAAACTTGAGTAATTGGACCTGAACTGACATCTGATAGCAGTTGCAAGTACTTCAAATACTGATTTGTGGTGAAATACACCCATCCCTACGGATGTTTTAAATCGATTCCAACTACTGCATTCACAACCCCACCTATGGCAGATAGAAAATCCGAAATACTTGAATTTAATATTAATAAAATTAGTTTAAACTCCAAACCGGAGAACAGTTTGTCATCAATCACATGCGGTTGAGGAAAAATTTGTTAGCATTTTTTGTAATACAATCCTTTGATAAATATCCTCCCTAAATCAAACAAACTTCAATCACCCTAAAATTAAACCTGTCCTATTGTTAAAAATACCATTAGGTAGCGTCCCACTTGCAAGTAATTAAAAAGCACGTCATAAATTTTTACCCATTTGACATTTACGACTTTCTATTATATCACCAACATTAGCAGCAGTATATGGCAAACTAAGATGGTGTTGATTTGAACCAAGTGGATATTCGATATTATTCTTTCCGCATGAATATTTTTGTATTCGAAACTTTATAGTGGAAGTACTGCACTCTGGAATGATGATATGCAATAGAGTAAGCTTTGAATTTGAATCGCGACATACGGAGCAGTAACGTTGTATTCCATTTACAATGGAGGCTATAAAGCAAATGTCATGAATAAATATGTATCAATTCAAATACATTTAAAAAGCGTTAGTGTCGCTACAAGGGTTATCATTAACTCTGTTCGATTACTCGAAAATTTTTGTAAATTTTTACTGAATCATGTTCGTTTATCCAAAAGTCCAGAAAATGAGAACCAGAGAGCGAAAATGTTGACAGTTCGATGTTAGCAATCTTTGAAATTTAGATTTCAGAAATTTTAGACAACAAATATTTGAAATATAAAACAGCTGTTTGGAATCAGCTGTTTTATGTAAACCAATAAAAGTGAAAAATAAATTAACAACGGCAGAAATACATATAAATGAGTTTTTTAATATTTTATTTAAAATATATCTGAAATTTGGAAACAAAACGGAAAGCAATAATATGCAAATTCTGGGGAACCAACGACGTCACAATTGGACAACTGTGGCAGTAGATGTGTAATGTAACTGCAAGCCAAAATGTATGTAGCAATGTGTAAAAATACATCGGCTGTGTCCTTGTAATTTTCTACTGGAAGTCGTTCGCGTACTTTTTGTGCAAGTTTCCATAAAGAAAGTAAAATCGGCCTTTCTCTCTCAAAAGTAGATTCTTGCATATTTGTACTGCGAAAGTAAACGAACAAAGCTATTTATATTTCTGTTTTATTTTCAGTGGTGTTTATATTTTCAGTGGTGCCGGGTGAAATCTGGCAACACCGCTGAAAAGTGTTACAGGTTTTAGCTTAACAGTACTCAGAGCTTTTGATGACGTCCGAGCACTATTTCTGAGTTTTTCAGAAATTTTTGATGTGTTAACATCTATAGGCACGGGTAGGGCAATCTATCAAAGTGTACACATGCAAACAACACACAGCATTAGCATCATATACATACTACGTCTTTGTGGTACAACAATAGTCTCTGTATGTAGCGGTAGCGATCAAACAAGCTAGACGTCGTCGCCAAAAAGTATCGAATAGTATAGATAACTCATAGAACGAATTGTATGACTCAAAAGCACTGGCGACATCTTGCGAATGATTCAAAACTCATAACTTGGTCCATTCATAATTTTGATGTGAAACATTGATGCCTTCTGAAATATTTATGTTTTTTGTATTGTTTTATGTAATAACATTGCCGAAATGGTGAATTTATATCGAAATATTCTATAAAGGGGTTATCTACATGAGAGCGGAAAAAGAGTGCAATAAGTTCTCTATACTATTAAATACTTTTTGTCGACGCTCTGTTTATGATAAAACAAAAACATATATTTCAGTGAGCTAAATATTGCTATATTTATTTTACAAAATTACCTCTAATGTTAAAACAGATGTAAGAAAAAGAAAGTGCAATAGCAATAGAACCTTAAGCACTAACACTATTCTTTTCGTTTTTTCTAATGTAACATTTACTAATGTGTTCATAGAAATCCAACAGGTACCGTGAAACAAAAAGGTGTTAACACATCGCCAGTGAGTTCGAACAATCATTGATTTTTTTATAGACTGTATATTTTTAAGTATATTTTTAGGTCCTTTTTTAAAGAGATATACTTCTATTATTAAAAGCTGATGTTTTTAAAGAAGATGTAGTATTTTTAAGAAGAAGTAAAGTGTTTTTCAACAGAGACGCTATAAAAGTAACTCGATAGGGACAGCAAACGACGCCATATTTTTTCCCGCTCTTTTGACATTTCTCTTCATTTCATCATGGAAAGATATACGAGCCAACGAGTTCAAATTATTAAAATTTACTACCGAAATTTGGAGTCAGTGGCCTCAACTTTAAGAGCGCTACGTCCAATTTATGGTCTTCACCGATGAGGCTCATTTCTGCCTGAATGGCTTCGTCAATAAGCAAAATATGCATTATTGGTCAGACAGCAATCCACACGTAATCCATGAGTCATCACTGTATCCGGAAAAAATTACGGTTTGGTGCGGTTTATGGGCCGGCGGCGTCATTGGGCCGTACTTCTTCCGTGACGATCAAGATCGGCACATACTGTGAATGCGAATCGCTACCGTTCAATGATAACCGAATATTTTTGGCCCAAATGGGATAATATAGACTTGGAGGACATGTGGTTCCAACAGGACGGCGCCATAAGCCACACAGCGAATGCCACAATCAATTTATTGGATACCAAGTTTGGTGAACGTGTTATCTCACGAAATGTCACAGTCGATTGACCGCCTGGGTCGTGCGATTTGACGCCGTTAGATTATTTCCTGTGGGGCTACGTCAAGTCTATGGTCTATGCCAACAAGCCAGCGACGATTGATGAACTTCGTACGAATATCGAACGTGAAATTGCAGCAGTATCGGCCGATTTATGCTTGAAAACCGTCGAAAAATGGGTTCAGCGTCGAGACTTCTGAAAGCGTGCCCGTGGTGGCCATGGAAAAGAAATCGCGTTCCATACATAATGGCATCGAACATACTTTCACAGGAATAAAGAATTTCGATGGTATCTAAAACCGGTTTTGTTTTATTTAAAAAAAACTTTTGTAGCGTTCTTATTGAAAATCCCGTTACTTTCTGTATGAAAAAGCCATAAGAGTATGAATTTTTTTTATAAAGAAGAACTTTTTTAAGAGCAGGTATTTTTTACTCTACTATCATTACTTTTTTACGAACTTTTTTAAGACGTGGTACTCTTTTTAGGAAATGGTTATTTTTTTAAGAAAATTTACTTATTTTCAGAAAGGCTAGGTATCTCAAGAAGAGAAAAGTAAAGGTACTACTTTATTGTTAAGAATATGTACTTTTCAGAAACGGGTTTTTGAAGGAAAGTTTTTTTTAAGAAATGCGAATTTTTTTTACAATTGGTCCTTTTTTCAAGTACAGGTACATTATTAAGAGTAGGCACTTCTCTCATGAAAAGTTGCACAAATAACAGGTACTCTTTAAAGAAAATTTAGTATTTTGAAGAAAAGGCATTTTTTTGTAACAACATATAAATACTTTCTTAAGAAAAGGTACTTATTTAAAAAATTCAATTTCTTAAGAAAATGTACTTTTTGTAAGAAAATTTACTTTTTTTAAGCAAAGGTACTTTTTTAAGATAAGGTTCTTTTTTTAAGAAAAAGTATTTTGTTTAAGAATATGAATTGGAATTTTTGTTTTTTGAGAAACTTTACTTTTTTTAAGAAAAGGCGCTTTATATTGAATTCAAAACTACAATATATACTAAACATTTGTCACAGGCTCCACCTAGAAAACAGTAAACAAGAAATTTCCCAACATATGTTAGTCTAGACACAGACCAAAGTAAAAGTAAACAATAGAGTTGATAATACTGGGTTGTAGCTAGAGTGTCCAAAACACCGAAATTTTTTGGAAACCGGTTTTCGGTTTGTTCGAAAAATCAAGTTTTCAAGAAACCGGTTTTCGGTTTGTTCGAAAAATCAATTTTTAAAGAAACCGGGTTTCGGTTTTCATTTTTGTAAAAACCGCTGGAACCGGTTTTTGGTTTTAAATTGAATTACACATGTAGAACTAACAATACGTTTATTTAACGCCCATTTCAGACACTTATTCGTGTTGAAGACTCAATATTTCGAAATTGTATTTAATTAATTACGTTATAATTTTAAATAACTATATACGGCCTTATTCATAAAAAGTTGTAAGAGATTTGAGAGACGTTTTTAGTGTGACAAATCGTCTCTCAAACCTGCCATAACTTTTTATGAATAAGGCTGATAGTTTATAGTTCGACCGTTAGGTCTATTTTAAATTATTTTATTCTTCAATATTTCGCTAACCACAAGGTAGCATCGTCGGAAAGATAAATGAAAACTAAAATTAAATTTTAATTAATAATTATGCTTATTTTCGTGAAGATGCTAGCCAATGGGTAGCGAAATATTCAAGAACAAAATAATTTAAAATAGACCTAACGCTCGAACATACTAGTAATTTTGGAATGCGTGTTTAATATAAAATTTAAAAGTTTTATACAAATTCGCATTAAATGATTTAAAATCGAAAATCATATTCAAAGTTCAAAAAGATTTTCATGTATGAAAATCTTATTATGTTTAAAACATTTAGTTATCAAATAATTTTAATTTTGTAATTTTCATCATATCCCTTACGGGAATTTTTATTAGGTCTGTTTTCTAATATTTACAAATTTATTCAAGCTCAAGACCTTTTTAAATAATATAAAGCTTATTATCTTTATATTACTTTCAAAAAAGTCGAGCATAAAAATGTTCCAATGATACCAAGGCTGTCTGTATAGCTATTTCGGATCTTGCCAAGATCTTCATCAGCAGACGTTTTTGGTATGTTTTTGGTATGTATTTTTGAAGAATTCACCAAAAACATACCAAAAACGTCTCCTGATGAAGATCTTGGCAAGATCCGAAATAGCTATACAGACAGCCTTGGTATCATTGGGACATTTTTATGCTCGACTTTTTTGAAAGTAATATAAAGATAATAAGCTTTATATTATTTAAAAAGGTCTTGAGCTTGAATAAATTTGTAAAAATTTTGTAATTTGAAAAAAAAATTTTGAAAAGTTTTATTAATTCTTAATTAATTTTTAATTAATTCTAGTTCAAATATTAAAATCATTGTGAAAAACCATTGTTTGAATATGTCATTTAGATCATATTTCAAGATGGACATCATGTGTCTTAATTCAAAAATTGCACCAAAAATTCGAAAATCATATAATTTTTAAGGATACGAACACAAATTAAGTAAAAACCGATTACCCGGTTAACCGACGTGAAATAACCGGTTTCCGGTTTGTTCGAAAATGAGGTTATTTAAAACACCGGTACACGGTTACACACGCTTTCACCGGTTTTTCGGTTTTGGACACTCTAGTTGTAGCTAGAGTGTCAAAAAAGCTAAATTTTTTGAAACCGGTTTCCGGTTTGTTCGAAAAATCAAGTTTTCAAGAAACCGGTTTCGGTTTGTTCGAAAAAGCAGGTTTTCCAGAAACCGGTTTTAGGTTTTTAATTTTGGCAATAACCGGTGGAACCGAGTATTGCTTTAAATTAAATTACACATGTTGTACTTACAATACATTTGTTTAGCGATCATTTCGTATACATATGGTATTAGAGTTTAAAACTCAAAATTTCGCAACTCTATTTAAATATGACAAATACTTTTTAATTTTAAATAAAACAATTATGTCGTATTCCAATTCGTAGTGCTTATTTAATACAAAATTTAAAAGTCATATTGAAATTTGAAAGAGATTTTTTAATTTTAGTTTTTAAATTTGAAAAAAATAATGTTTGGAAAGTATATGGTTATATTTTCCGTGTTGCACTGTTGAAGTAAAGAAAAAACAAATGATATTAAAAAATTTTCGGGAAATTTTTCACTTTTGCGGCTACCTAAACGGTATATAAGCCCTACCTAAACGGTGTTAAAAATCATTTCTAGGTAGTTCATATGTTCTACGAAGTTGTTTTTGGGAAATTTTTCACTTTTGCGGCTACCTAAACGGTATATAAGCCCTACCTAAACGGTGTTAAAAATCATTTCTACGTAGTTCATATGTTCTACAAAGTTGTTTACTGAGCTCTTAGGTACATTTTTGTAGTTGATTGTTTCCTTGAATTTTGAACAGTTTGCTACCTATGGACCTGAACAGGGGAAAAAGTTTAAAAAAAAATAAAATTTTTTAAAGTTGTTTTGCGATTTTGACCTTCAATGCGAAGATTTTATATGTTCACACCTTTTGTTCTTTATGATTAGAGCTACAACTTTCCCTCAGAGAGTAAATCAAAATTCCGAACAGTTTGCAAGATATGAGCCTGACAAAATGATAATTTTTTTTGCAAAAATTACACCAAGGCCCAAATCTTTGGGGGCCCATAAAAAAAGTTAATGACTTTGGGCAAAACTAGGAGACAGGTCTTTTCCTTTCGTCTTTTATCACGTAGTAGTGTCCGTATATGGTTATATTTTTTCGTGTTGCACTGTGTTATTGTAGTTAAATAATTTGTAGTCATTTCATATTCAAGCCATAAAATCATTTTGAAATTTGATTAAATAAAATTGTTTGGAAATGTCATTTAGAACTCTTTGAAACATAAAATCATTTGAGAATAGAAATCATGTCTCAAAATTCCAAAATTTCATTAATATTCGATTAAAACTTTTTCATATGACAAGAAAATTTCTTCAATTGTTTAATTTTTAAATTTTTTGTTATTGTTGGTTTTTCAAATGACAGCGGAAAAAATTTTGTTCACCAATCTTTTCGCTTCTAATTAATAAATGTGTTTATCTTCCTGACGGTGCTACCCAAAGAGTAGCGAAATATCGAAGAATAAAATTAATTTAAAATACGACCAAACGTTCGAACAATGTAATACTTGAATATAATACGAAAGGCCGGAAAATTATGTTTTTTAAAAAATCGGCCACACGGTTATGAAAATACCGGTTAACTGGTTTTCACTGCTTTTTCGGTTTCGGTTTAGGACACTCTAGTTGTAGCATAATAGTGTTAAAAAAAGTTGTTTAATTTTAGTTTTCATTTAGCCCCCACCCCGCAGCGTGCGATAAGGAAATTCGTACCAAAAAAACCGTAACTCAGTATTTAGTTTCACTTTCTTCAACCACTCCGATAATTGTTGGTGCACTTCAGAAATGCCTATTCCGCTTTGACAGGATTGCAATGTTTTCCTAAATATGTGCACAAGTAACTTCAGTAGCAGTATTTTTAGAAATCAAAGTTTTGAAATCGAGCTAGTTATTCCAGATATCCTCAAAATTTTATATATGTAAATCACCTAAAAAATGCATGGGTTAAAGCGACCACGGAATTAATCCGACATTATTAAACCTGCTCCACCGGCATTAATTGTTTTTACCTCCTAAACACATACTTGAAAACTATCATCGTGATTCATTGCTTTCATAATCCCACTAAGCTGCATGCAATTTATAGCATCAAAAGGATTTCGCCTTAAACACCTGCCTACACACAAATTGGTAAACAAACATCATGCATGAATAAAATTCCAACAACACCCACATTCCACCGCATCCAAAGGTCACAAAATCACACCTAACACTTACTTTTCATCCGGTTCTATGATGCACTTAACAAAGTCGTTCAAATAGTCATTGTCCTCCTCATCTGGGATGTTTTGCTGTAATTTTGAAAACTTTAAACGAGGTCTCGGCTTATGAATACATTTTTTAGTTGAGTATTTAGTTTTTAGGTTATTTAAAGGATACCAAGGTGCCGGCGATGGTCGTAGCTGTGCAGCATCCTTTGGCCTTACACACACGGAACGCATAACTTGACCAATTAAATGTTATCACAAACAATTGCTGCAAAGGACCTCATGCAAATTAGGAACTCTTGACAACTTGTTAATGCACTGCACTTGCAACTGCAACAGCAGTTACGACAAAAGCGGAAATTGTTATTTGCTTTTGTTGTGGGATTTCCCAAAACTTTTTAAAACGTTGTTAACTAAACTCTTCAGATGTATGTACTAGCAACTACTAACTATTTGTTGCGCGATGACAGGTATATGAGAGGGTTTTAACATAGATACTATGTGGTTGCATGGTGGTTCAGGACACCCACCACCAGGGTGGGATGTATACAGAGTTCATTGTTGTCATTATGGTTACTATTATTGTGGGTGTCTGTTATTGGCCATGTTAGAAGGCTTCCTCTTTTGTCGGTTAATAAAACTAAACGAATTGGTATGCTGATGGTGTTACGACCACATGTGGAAACAAAGTGTTGATATGGATGTTAAAAATGTTGATGGTATCGTTAGGGTTTATTGTTTGAGTGTCGTCCTAGGATAGATTCTAGTTGTACCTGTGTTGCAAGAGTGGCTCGAAATAAAATAATTTTTTAACTCCAAATTAAATTCCAGCTAAAAGTTGACTTTAATAGTATAATTAGTTTTGGGAGATGAAGAGAATTCGCGGCCGTATATGTGACAAGGAACGAACAGTTAATGCTAAATAGATTGTAAGATCACAATTAAAAGCATACCCTTTTTTCGGAGGATTTGATCTAATGAAGTCCATTGCCATACGATAGTGCAATGTACATTACACGCTGAAAGAAAAACGTTCTCTGCAACATACTCTCCCAAACAGATTCTGCACGAACCATGTATATTAGGGTGGCGATGAAAAATCAACTTCAGATTTTTGGCAAATACCAAGCGGATTCTTATGCCGTTTGGTCTAACACTAAAGCGGTGAAAATTTGAGCGCAACCGGATAACTCTAAGAAGGTCCGACTTGAGGTCAACATTTTCGGGTTTTGCCAATTTGGGTGTAAATTTCTATACACTAGAAAATTTCCATTTCGCAGTTCAATTGAATAGAAAATTGCACATTGATTTAGATTGACTTGAATATAAAGTGCTATAAATTTTAGTAAAATCCCAGCACTCTAGGAGTTCATTATTGGATTCAAAACTACAAGTATATAAGTACTAAATATTGGTCACAGGCTCCACCTAGAAAACTTTGCAATAAACAAGAAATTTCACAACATATATTAGTCAAGACACAAACAAAGCAAAAGTAAACAATATAGTTGATAATACTGGGCTGTAGCATAATAGTGTTAAATAAAAGTAGTTTATTTTTTTTTCATTTAACCCCCATCCCACAACGTGCGATATAAGGAACTTCGTTCCAAAAAAATTGGAATTTGAAAAAACATTGAATATAAAGCGCTATAAATTTTAATAAAATGCTAGCACTCTTGGGGTTCAAACTCTTAATTTGAAAAAACTGTAAATTTCTAGAAAAAAATTAAAATTTTGGTTTTTCGGTTTTTCCCAAAAGTTGTATGTAAATGTAAAAAATATTGAACTCGGATACAAGTGTAGAAGTCTATACGCTTACAATAAGTTATAACACGATATAGTCAATTAAGGATTTCAGGATGATATGGTACGGCAAAATAGGCCATCTCGAGGAGAAATCGCCAAGATGGTCTTATATGGGTGCAAAATCATAAAAATTCCAATAGAAAAAAAACATAAATTATTTGCTTAAACCGCTTCCATAAAATCGGTTATGATAATTGGTTACAATATCCGGTTTTAGAAACCGGCTTAAAAACTCGGGTTTATCACTCGAAATTAAAACTCAGTTTGTTGAAAACTGTTAATAAATACGGATTTGAGTATTGGCAACGGTGTTCTATTCCAGGATTAAAAGAGATGAATTGAGTATTGCAAGAGATGAGTTGAAATAAAAGTTATGTGGTCAAACCGGATGAAAAAGCCGGACTTGAGGAACGCAGTCGGTTTGACCACATAACATATAGTTTCAACTCATCTTTTGCAATTGTTTGATTCCGCGGTTAGCAATCCCGGTTACAAATACTGGAATAAAGACCGGTGCCAATAACACTGTGTGTAATTTTTAAAGTCACGGAAATACAACCATATACGGACACCACTACGTGACAAAAGACCCGTGTCTCCCAGTTTTGCCCAAAGTCATCTGATTTTTTTATGGGCCCCCAAAGTGATCATTTTGTCAGGCTGATATCTTGCAAACTATTAATAATTTTGATTTACTCTCTGAGGGAAAGTTGTAGCTTTTGTCATAAAGAAGAAGAACTTGAAGAACTTCATCTTCAAGGTCAAAATTGCAAAAATGTTCAAAAAATTCGATTTTTGTTTACCTTTTCTCCACTGTTCAGGTCCATAAGTAGCAAACCGTTCACAATTCAAGGAAACAATCAACTACAAAAATGTACCTAAGATCTCAATAAACAACTTTCTAGAACATGTAAACTTCCTCAGAGAGGAAATCAAAATTCCGAACGGTTTGTAAGATATGAACCTGACAAAATGATCCCTTTTGTGCAAAAATGCACCGAGGCCCCAAATCTTTGGGGGCCCATAAAAAAAGTGCATGGCTTCGAGCAAAACTGGGAGACACGGGTCTTTTTTTTTTGGTCTTTTATCATGTAGTGGTGTCCGTATATGATTATATTTTTTCGTGTTGCAGTGTGTAATCTAATCCGGATTTATCAGTTTTAACAGTTTTATATAAACTGATTTTTAATTGCGAGTGATAAACGCGGGTTTTCAACCAGGGTTTCTAAATCCAGTTATTATAACTAATTGTCAAATCAGATTTTATAGGATAGGGTTGAGTTACATAACTTATGTTTTTCATATTTTGTAGTTTTTTTGATTTGGCACCCATATAAAACCATCCAGGCGATTTCTCCCTGAGATGGCCTACTTTGCTGCACCATATCATCCTGAAACCGTTCAGTGGCTATATCGTGTTATACCTTATTATAGGCTAATAGACTTCTACTAGAAGGCATTGGTATCCGAGTTGAATATTTTTTCATTTAGATAGAACTTTTGGGAAAACGCGAAAACCACAAATTTAAATTTTTTCTAAAAATTTAAAATTTTTTTCAAATTAGGAGTTTGAACCCCTAGAGTCCTGGTATTTAATCACATTTGTACCATTTTTTTTCAAATCAAACTAAATCCATGTGCAATTTTTTTATTCAACTGAAATGCAAAATCACAATTTTTTAGTGTACACAAATTTGCACCCAAAATGCCAGACTCCGAAAACTTTGATCACAAGTCGGACCGGACCGACTTAGAATTATCCGATTGGCTTCAAAATTTCACCACGTTAGTTTTAGACCCAATGGCACAAGAGTCCGCTTGGTATTTGTTAAAATTCGAGAAAAATAATTGTTTCATACATTTCATTGCAATCCTAATGTTAATCATTGCTAATCCTAATTATTTCGAAGCAGGTGGTTAATTTGAGTTTATGAAGTGACAAGTTATTAGTTAAAGGTTACAAATTTATGAAATGTGCCACTTTACACGTGAAGAAAACTGGCAAGTACTAAGAACTTTCTTCCAAAGATCTGAGTCTTCAACTCAAACTATAAGAAACCTACGAAACAAATTCGAAAGAAAGAGTGTGCCATCATCGAAATTTGTGGGTCATTTTGTGAAGTGAGTTCGCCAATCCGGACCTCGGTCACCTTGCTTAGTGATGGCGACACTATCGAGTACTTAGCCATGAGAAAGCTGCACCAAATACCATTCTCAACCGGGTTAAAACTGTAGTTCGCAATCAGTGAGTGTATAAACTGGAAAGCGCACATCTCAATGATTGTGAGAAGCTCTCCTCAATCCCTTCATGGGATGTTATGGGACACCTCTTTTTTACTTAGGTGGCCTCAAACAACCCAGAGCGGTCAAGGGCCTTACAAAATGAGGAAACATTTTTTCTCCAATCGGCGCTATCTTCAGTATTTCTCCTCCAGTTGGTATCACCAAGCTCTGGCAGACATTCTTCCACCTGGTCTTTCCAGCGAAGTCTTGGTCGGCCAATGGTCGATGTCCTTCGAATACCTTTCGCAGTGGTTCATTGTGAACCATTCTAATGACAAGGCGTCTCCAGTTTAAACTAGGCCACTGAGGCCACCTAAGTAAGTTAGTACGAGGCCATCTAAGTATGTAGGTAAATAATCTTGAATAATTTGTTGCCCATAAACTTACCTGTGAAATCGATCCAGTTTTTGGATATTGGAATTTTTGCACTTTTTTCATATGTTCTAGAAAATGTTCAATATTTATTTAATTCCCTATACTTTAATATATTAATATTATAAAGTATGTACGTGTCCAACGAAGATATAACATGGACACACTTTCGTAGTGATTTCATGGTGAGATGGTGGGTCAAAGTATTGTACCCCAGGGAAAAAGAGCCAAGATGGCTTAATATGGATATTAGAACACTAATAAGTCAACATATGAGTAAGAAACAAATTTCACGTGCTTCGTCTAGTTCAAAATATTGGCAATTGACGAGTA
Source organism: Phaonia tiefii (assembly GCA_963931995.1). Taxonomy (NCBI): domain Eukaryota; kingdom Metazoa; phylum Arthropoda; class Insecta; order Diptera; family Muscidae; genus Phaonia; species Phaonia tiefii. Next base: position 253,296,532 of record OZ008368.1, on the reverse strand, counting down.
GATACAAAAACCTGTTTGTGGAATTGGGTTTCAGACCGGTTTTAAATCCCGGTTTTAAAGAGGTGTTTCACGACCGGTTTTAGAGGAAGTCTGGCAAGTAATTCCCATTTGGAAGCGTACATACATTAGCTAAGAAACCGTTGTAATTAGATTGGTTTTCTAGCTCATATAAAATACTCACGGCCGATGTGTTAACAATTTTCTGTTACAAGGTACCTGTTCGATTTCTATGAACACATTACATTGGAAAACAAAAAACAGCCTTCATTCATACGATGACGTTACATTTAAATATTACTAATACTTAAAATTATTTAAAGACCAGTTGTCAGTACTTTCTTGCTTAATACTTTTTGTTTCATTCCCACAAAAAAAAAGAGAATGCAAAGCAACAGGCACATGAACATATATACATTGTTATGTTCGTACATACGCTACACAAGTTCACACAATTTTCGTTGCTCTCTTGCTATCTCATTTTTATATACGTATAAGCACGACATTATTCTCTCTGCTCTGAGAGTGCACCGCACCCACACAAGACAACTCTTCGCTGCCGCTACATCAGTGGGTGTGTCTTTTCGCAGTCCGTCAAATCTGTGTTCAATATAGGGGTATGTCACCCTTATCATTTAGGGGTATACTAAATAGATGTTCTGAGACCTACCCGATATGCACACAAAATTTCATACAAATCGGTCCAGCCGTTTCGGAGGAGTTTAACGCCAAACAATCTGTGATCGCAGTCGGACAAACTGTGTTTGGAGGTGCTCACTTTGTCAGTTTAGTCCCTACCCGCGCCTATAGATGTTAAAGTCAAAAAGTCACATCCCTGCAGATAGAAAACTCTGTATTGTTTTGTTGTTTGGATGCAAATATAACATGTTTGTACCTTAACGCAAACATAGCATACTTATATTCAAACACTGCGTTTGCTACTCAATACATCATGTTGGAGACAAAATGATTACTGTGTTATAATACTTATGTCCAAATATTGTTGTGTTTGAGATACAAATACCGCTGTGTTTGATGCAATATTTACTTCAACATTTTTTCTGGCTCTATGCCCTGTCAAGAGCAAAAGAATAACTGAAACTGAGAGAGATTATCTGAAGCCTAAGTTACTGTTGCTGTAAATGTGTACTAGCTGCATTTTTGTATTGTTCTTTTGGTCAGTGATTCATAAATATTTCTGAATGGGTGTGTCAATTGCAGATGAAGCGAATGTTTCTTATGTTGACTGATCTGTTGTGTTTTAGTTTCATGCATTCCGTCGTCAGTCGTTCATCGGACTGAGGATGACAAATGCGCTTGGTCGATTAAGGATGCTGAGAAAAAATAGATATTAGTGGAAAATATTTGTTATCAGTGCAAATAAGAATTAAAGGCTCTGGCGGTTAAAATGGTTTATGTTGTAGCTTTGATTTTTGCGTATATATATGTGTACTACGAAAGTAAGAAACGATTTCACCTGTTATATTATAATATATGTTATATGTTATATTATTATATTATTATATTAAAATAAAGTTATTTTTAAATTGAAAAACGTGCAATTTCACTTTTTTCAAAAATTTTCTTTGTCTTCAAACACGGATTGCAAATCCTTAGGCCCAATTTTTGACTGGTTATTTAAATTGGTAATCGGTTGATTTTGATTTATGTTTGAACTGAGTTTAAATACGAACTGAGTTTTTCAGTGTTTTGTCAAAAAGTCTTACTACCATGTGGCAGCATTGGCAAATGCTACGAAAAATAACCGGTATTCATACATTTGTCAGCTAATCGTTACAATGCATCAAACTGACGCCATTTGAAAAACAAAAGTGAAGTGATAAAATACAAAATATTTAATGAAATTTAAGAATATTTGATCAGAAATAAAGTTCTACCTGCACTAAGAGTTAAATGATACGTTTTAACTAGGATGGTGATTATAATTGTTCACATTAACTTAACAATTATATAAGCTTTTGTTTTATCTTCTTCTTGTTTTCTGTCAAAATCATATAGTCACTTGATCATAGTTTAAATGCCCAACTTTAGCTATTTAAACAGCATCTAACTATTAACCTAAAAAGTGAATTCAGAGTTTAAACTATGTTTGATCGTTGATCAAAGATGATTGACCAGTCAAAAATTGGGCCTTAGAGTCGGTGCAATTTGTCACACCTTTCATCGATTAATAACTTAACTGAAGTTAATCTTCCAAGAAAAGTATGGGGAATTAAATAAGCATTTAAAATTTTCTAGAACATTGCAAAAAAGTGTTAAAATTCCAAAATCCGAAAACTTTGATCCATTTTACTGGGAATGTGCCTATTTACCTACTTACTTGGGTGGCCTCAAGTAACCCAGAGCGGTCAAGGGCTTTATAATATTAGGAAACAGGTTTTTCCAATTGTTAACCTCATTTTAAACTGGTCTGCAATTTGATGCAACACTGGCTTAAACACGGAGTTACTACGTGAAATGTCAATTTAATCTCAAATTGGGTGGTGTAAACTGCAAAGATTAGAGAACAAGGCTATCGCTAACCTAGCCGTGATAAACGGCAGTGTTAATGCGTTATTACGCCACCCAATTTGAGATTAAATTGACATATCAAGTTAAAACTTTGTGCTTAGACCAATTTAGAGAAAATCCGTGTCGAGACCAAATTACCGAAATCGGCGGCACAACAGAAAACTTAAACAGACGGCCATTGGTTTTGTTCAAATTTTGGATGATTTTGAAATCAATTAACCTTGATAATTGAATCAGCCGGTCAAATCGGGTCAGTCGGTCAAATTGGCACACATTTTAAACCGATGAGAGCCAAATATGTCGGCGGTGGCGTGAGCTCCAAAAAAATTTTGTGGCGTCGACGCGTTGTAAAGCTTTCGTTCGACTTCCGTTTGGCAAACATTTGATTTTGTTGTGTTTTTATTATGATTGCATTTGTTTAGTAATAAGCAGAGTTGCATCAAATAGCACACCAGTTTAAAATTATGCTAAAAATTAAACTACAGTTTTTACAGATTAAAATTGTATAAGTAATCTTCTGGGTTAGCGTGGATTAACGGGGTAATACGGCATTTACACCGACCAAGACTAACGCATTTCGAAGGTTCCTCCGTTAACCCACGCTAACCCAGAAGATTACTCATGCAATGTTAATCTGTAAAATCTGATGTTTTATTTTTAACTTCATTTTAAACTGGTGTACATTTTGATGCAACACTGTTAATTATTAAAAAAATTCCTTCATAATAAAACATACCTAAAAAATCAACTGTTTGATAGACGGAAGCCGATGCAAAAAATATTAAATGGTTTTGTTGCTGTCCACGCTTCGCGTCTGGAACTTTTTTATTTTCGATACACCTTACTGAATAGTATTGTATTGCATACGAGTATATATAGTTTTGCATTTTTATATGCGATTGTATTTCTTTTGACAACCTTACGACAATATAGAGTTTAGTCATGCATGTTGCACTCAACAAAAAGGATATGAGACTATGTGACTCAGTTAACTCATGTTTCACGTTATGCAACTGCTTGTGCAATTTGAATTGTTGTCTGTTGTATTTAATATGTGTGACACAGTGAGCAAAAGGCGAAATTAAGAAAACTTTAATCGAAATAAAAATAAAACAAATTTCTTGGATGTAGATTACTTGTCAACACACACAGAAGGTGGCACAAAAGTAATCAGCCTTTTGGAAGATATCCTTGTTTTTGTTAAACGGTTGTATCTGTTATCGTGAATTTGGCATTTCGACAGAAGATGGTTGTAAAATATACGCCAATAAGTAATGGAAAGTTTGACGACCCTCGCTCGCGGAGCAATAATGTGTCTGGGCTGTAAGAGGTCAGTGGTTTTAAAACAATGTCCATCACTCGATTTGAGTGCTCCACACTTATTTATTTGGGGATGTGAAGTTTCACGTTTATATGAACAACTAACAGACCTTGGAAGCCATAGAAGAGGATGTTCAAGAATAAATGGCATAGGCATAGCGGCAAGTATTGAGAATAATGATAGAAATTGCTCTGAAACTCGTTTAAATGCTCGTCCTCGCTGTGGGCGGCCAGAAGGCATATATTACATTTTAGATTTTGAATAGATTTTCTTTCATTCACATAATTGAAAGCTTTACTATTAAGCATGAGCTTTCATGCAAAAAGGAGGATACATACATGCTCCGCATATAGTATATCAGGTAAGGTAGTCCCTAGTCCAGCCAGCTCATCTGTTCTACTTATGTTTCCCTGAAATATTTATGTGCCCGGCACCAAGACCGAAACGAACTACTTAGTCATCTCATTTAGTGATGGGCGACAGTTCTTGCAGTCGGCAGTATAAATTGCAGAGATTTCATACCTGCCTTATGGCAGGGCAGATGTTGACACCCTAGTCAGTGATGAAGTTTTGCCCAGCCAAGGGGAAACTTCCTCCAAGTGCCATCGTGGGGTGCCTCAGGTTCCTTAAAATCTTCCTAATGACATATGGCCTGCTGATCTATTGCGAGTACTGTCTTTAACGGATTGCCGGCATTACAGCCATTTGCCTTTCCATCAAATCTAGTAGCACCAGGTGAAGAAAAGTGTGTCTCAGTAAGTTTGAAGTTTTTAAATTTAGTGTAATTTTTTTGAGCAAGTGGCAACTCTGAAATTTGGCAGCTGTCACATATGTATATTCCGATTATTAAAAATGGAGCGCTTTCAAAACCGATGTACGCTTTCAAAGTAGACAGTCAATATTGCTCTTCCCTCAAATGCCAACAAACAAAACGAGTAAAGCCTTAATCCATAAATGAATATAGTATAGACACATTCATTCTCTCAGTAAATTAATCGTCATTGGTATGGTTGCAAGTAAACATTGGATGGTGGAAAACATTGGTTCAATAATACCAGATAGAGGCAATAATAAACAACGTTTAACAAAGGAACAGCAACCGCATTTCGTGTTTTTTCGCAAACAAGTTGTGTTAAATACAATACAAATGTATACCAATGATAAAAGTCAACAAAAAAAAAAATGCAAAATACAATTAAATTTCACAGTTCTATATGAAAACGAAATGAAAAAGTTCAGTCAACAGTTCTTGTAACTCCACCTGCTGTATGTTAATTTGAAATTTAATTTCTCTCATTTCCATAAACCTACGACGAAGAGTGTGAAATGAAACGTCAGATGAGAGAATATACTTATGTGCCTATACTATATTCGTCTATGCCGTAATCATTCTCTGCTCTCTCTCTTACCCTCTTCATTGAATATTTCAATCGACGAGCAGGTTTTTGATAGTGTTATTTTATGCAGGTCATAGAGTAAATCTTTAAAGAGAGAAAATTTTTTTTTTACACACTCTTCGAGGTGCGGTCGGTGTGATAGAGAGATGTTTGACGAAAAGTGGCTTACACCAGGTGGAATTACAAGAACTTCTGACTTAAATTTTTCGTGTCATTTTGATGAAAAATTCTGAAATTTATTACACTTATTACACATTTTTATTGAGATGTTATTGTTAGCATACATTTCTTTTTTATTTAACACAATAATTTTAACACACAAAACGAAATACAATTGTTGTTATTTTGTTGGTTGATTTGAACCATTGCCTCTATCTGGTATTATTGAAACTATTCTTTTCAACATCCAACGTTTATATCACACCAGACCAAACGTCATAAATTTGCTGAGAGAAATTTTAGTCTATATATAAGAATTAGTCTATGATATAACTATACACATTCCAAACATATTGCAGTAAATTTTCATAAACTATGCAAAATGTATGTATTTGAGTGCATTGCTACCACTTTTTGGTTCTCTTTTGCGAGGGTTTCCAAATTGCGCACATATTCTAGTCGTCTACTCTTTGATCGTCTTTGACGCTCTACCAATCTAGAACTAGACGACTAGAAGATGTGCGCAATTTGGCAATCCTGGTAAAAGAGAACCAAAAAGTGCTAGAAATTCACTCAAAAGCATTTCTCTCACGCGTCATATCTTGATCATTTCATGCATTTTGAATAGTTTATGTAATTTTACTTCAACATGGGTGGAATTTGTATAGTTATATACAATAACACTATCAAAAAGCATCTCGTTTATTGAAATATTCAACGAAGAGAGTAAGAGAGAAAACAGAGAATGACTAGGGTTTCACTTGTTGTGTTTGTTGGCATTTGAGTGAAGAGAAATTTTGACTGTCTACGTGTACATCGTTTTTGGCTTTACGAAAGAACAACGCGTTATAATTGTGAAAACTTATTACAAAAATTTGAAAAGAGATGTGCTGAGACCGCTCGCAAACTTTGAAGAATGTTCAGTAGAGAAACTGGACCTAATGCGTCATCCATTCGAAGAGTGGTCAAAAAATTTTACGAAAGTAGGTCGTTTATGGCAGATAGACTCCTATGCGTCAACGTACCGGTCAGTCTCTGAAGAACGTTGCTGATGTAAACGAGAGTGTCGTGCTCAAAAACTTCAAAATTCACGAAGCACTACGTAGCGAGTTTTGACAAAAGACCTCCATCTTCATGCCACAAAATTCAGCTTACTAATGAGCTCAAACCAGCAGGCAATGGAGAGAGCCGGTAATTCGTTCAATGGGTAATGGAGCAAAGTGAAGCCAATGCCAATTTTTAAAAAATTCCAATGAGTGTTCGAACTCACGGGCGATGTGTTAACACGGTACCTGTTCGATTTTAGTAAATGTTACATTGGAAATATAAAAAAAGAGTGTTCAATCATATGATGACGTTACATTTAAATAATATTAATACTTAAAATTATTTAAAGCACGTGTGTCATTATTTTCTTGCTTTGTTTTATTCCCACAAAAAACAAAGAGAATTCAAAGCAACAGACAAATGTACATACATACATTGTTATGTTCGTACATACGCTACACAAGTTCACACAATTTTCGTTGCTCTCTTGATATCTCATTTTTATATACGTATAACCACGTCATTATTCTCTTTGCTCTGAGAGTTCTACGCACCCACACAAGACAACTATTCGCTGCCGCTACATCAGTGTGTGTTTTTTTCGCAGTCTGACAATCTGTGTTTCGCAGTCGGACAAATCTGTGTTCTATATGGGTCACCGTTATCATTTAGGGGTATGCAAAATATATGTTGGCCGATTCTGAGACCTACCCGATATGCACACAAAAGTTCATACAAATCGGTCCAGCCGTGTCGGAGGTCCTTAACACCAAAAAATCTTTGATCGCAGTCGGACAATCTGTATGATCGCAGGCGGACAATCGGTTTGATCGCAGTCGGACAAACTGTGTTTGGATGTATTCACTTTGCGAATTTAGTCCCTACCCGTGCCGATAGATGTTAACACATCAAAACAAGTAAATTTATCCGATGATCTTTTGGTTACAATACAGGCGTGACTGTCGTAGATTCGACGACGAACTTTTGGGGGAATTCCCTGAACACTATGTTCTACAGCCTTAGCAACCCTAAGGAGGACAAATTTGTGGAAGCTCTATTTTGACGGAATACAGGAACTTAGGAGTATTGAACTCAGACTACTTCTAAAATTCATTAAAACTATTAATAATCTCAATTTATCCTATTTCGAAAAATACTTGTTTTTTTTTTTAAATGAAAAAGTGCATTCCTACTGTGACACCCTTCATAAAGATGTCGAATATCCAACTTACTGCCGTCTTAAAAATTTCACATAAACTTCCTTCTAAGGTCCTCCTTAAGCTAAACCAAACAATCACGTGCTCTTAAGTAAAACAAAAAACACGCTGATATCCTTTAAACGACCACAAACAAACTTAAACTATTTCATGTCAGCATTATCACTTTATAACGACTATTCGAGCAATTCGCTTCATCATTGTTGTCTTGAAAGCAAAAAGTTTCCCGTAGCAATTTGTGTCGACACTAATGCATTCACAACAAATAAATATTGTAAACTTTTACCCTCTAGATGTAGTGGCAGATAAAGGAAACCCCATGCCAGGATATACGAATAAACTGAATAAATAGACAACAAGAAGAGAACAGTTTGCAAAAGTAGTAAAAATGTAATGGAATAAAAGGATATCAAGAGGCACTTGTTGCGCTTTAGGAACATTCTCATCAATGGCAACAAAAGAAAACTAAAAGTGCATCAGAAATATGTACGTATTCCGAGTTCGTTTCGATTCACTTCCTCATCCATACACACTTGAGACCCAATGAGTGCAATAAAATAAACTTCAAATGTTTTGTTCAGTGACATTTGTTGGAAGTTTTCGCACGGTAATCAAATGTCTTTGAATAATGTGACAGCGAAAGTTAAGTAGTTTATCACTTTTACGATTACTGAAATAAAATGTCAAAAATACGAGTATAGTATTATATGGAACTAGTGGATTGGAACGCACCCATGGAGTTTTCGGTTTTTTCGTTTTTTTTCTTTTTGTTTCGTTTTTTTTCGGTTGTTTTCGTTTTTTTTTCGTTTTTTTCGTATTTTTTCGTTGTGGCCAAGCTTCACTCCAAGAAGAGCCGAATTCAAATAATCTGTCGTGACGGGAGCCAACATAAAAATAAACTCTCAAAAACATCAGTTGGTATGGAATTTTTATTTTTTTGAATACGTCTTCAAACATACACATACATATATTTAAATTAAGCTATTGTTTGCTGGTAGATGGCATGTGTGTTTGTAACTTAGCCGAGCATATTTTGAAGTTCGGTTCATAGTTAGTAAGCGTGGTACGAATTAATTCCGTTAAATGTTCATTTGTGAGTTGTGAACGGTGCTTTGATTTTATAAACTTCATTGTTGGAAAAAATGACTCACAACAATATTTTGTACCGAATATGGACAGTAATCTGCTAGCAACTTTCCTTCAATTAGGGTACTTTGATGGTGATACTAGTTTCCAAAACTGATTTGCAGATTGTGTTGAATTGTGATGCATTTTAAGAGTGTGATCCTCTTGAAGTTCTATTAATTCCATTTCTCCTGTTGCACTTTCATTCAAAATATAATGAGGAATCGATAATCCATCGTTAACTACGTCAATATCGAATGGATTTACAAGTTTAGAGAAATTTTTAAATTATTCAAATCATCAAACCGGAAGTGAAATTCTTTTAATAATTTACGGTCGTACTGTCGTATTCACTCAGTTTTTTTTTTCATCAATTTTAGAGAGACTTGTCTTCAGACGAGGAAAGTGTTTGAACATTTTTGTGTTTACGTCGCGTTTAAAAAGCCTTGTAATTCTAGGTTGGGGGATTGCAGATGCTCCATTATATCAGTTAAGAACATACAGTCATTAATCCACTCATCATCCTTTAATTCCGGATAGTTTGTTTCTTTTTCTTTGAGAAAATTGCTGCTAGGTTCCATTAAATCAACAAATCGGCTTAGAACATTGTAGGTGGATAACCATCGCACTAGGCAGTAAAATGTTATATCTTGAGAATGACCTTCAACGTCCAATTCTTCAAGAAAGAATTCGTACGAATTCGTATGAATTCGTGCGAATATAGTTAACGATTTGTAGCACAGTATTCATTACGTTCTCGTATTTCAAATATTTAGCAACTAAATGTTCACGATGAACAATACAATGAAGTGGTAAAAATTCAGGTATTCTTGGATCGTTTTTTAACAGACCTATAAGGCCTACATTTTTTCCTAACATTGTAGGTGCTCCGTCTGTTGCTACGCTTACCAAATTGTTCAGTGGTATACCTGTATCTGACAATATCTATATTATCAAGTGCACTCTTAATATCAGTTCCACGGGTAGTATTTTTAAGTGCTACCAAATCCAGTAGTTCTTCGTTCACAATTAAAGATGCGGAAACATATCGCATAAATACAGCTAACTGTGGACTGTCCTGTATATCGGTTGATTCGTCAAGGGCTAAGCTGAAAGCTACACTATTTTTTACTTCTTTTTCTAGTCGCTGTTTACAATCTTTACTGATTTCCGTAATACGTCGCTCGGTTGTATAACGTGATACTGGAACATTGCTAAGTAGTCTGTGCAGTTTTATATTTAATGGATCCAGTATTTTAACTACCTGCTCCATATTCTTTTTAATAAATTCTCCCTCAGTGTAAGGTCGTTTAGCACGGGCGATGTTGCAAGCGATCATAAAACTAGCTTCTGTAGTATTATCAGCTTCTTTACTAAAAGATGATAATAATGTTTGCTGACTATTTAATCCAGAGTTTAAAGATTTTGTTTTGTTTGTTCGGATGTCGGTATTTAACGGATAATTAGCCAAAAATTTACTATGTGTTTTCTCATGATGCCGTTTTAAATTACTGGCCTTATAATGAGCAAGTGACTCATTGCAGATAAGACACAAAGGTTTTCCCCCTTTATCGACGAATGCAAATGCTTCTTCCCATTCTTGCTTGAAGTTACGATTTTCTTCTTCATATCTCCTTTTTTTTGTGTTCTAGCGACATATTTAAATTTCAATTAATCTAGAAAAGAATGCGCAATTTATTATACTAAAAAAAATAATACTTCAAACAGAATAAAGCAATTGAAATCTATGAATAATTACATACCTTGAAATGATCAAAATGAATGTCACAATATTACACAGAAACTTATAATTGCAGAAGACGTAACTTGATATAAAAACCAGAAATATAACCTTTCAATCGGAAAACAGCAATACAGTCTTTTCACTATGTTAGTTTAGCAGACAGTGCACGATGATGATTTTCTCTTATTTCAAAATTTGTTAATAGGAATTATTTTGTTTTCCTTTTAGTTTAGTGATTCCCCAAACAATACAATTTATATTTTTTCATTCTACTGTATTGTTGTCCCTTTTTATGAGCTCTTTTTGTTTATATTCAGCGTGGTGTGGTGAAGGTGGTGCTACGAGACGTTGATGTTGTCGGCGACAAAAACAACAGGCATTTCGTTTTGACATTTTAACACTCATGCTTGCACACTCATACAATGCAAAGTTATGTTGATGCAGCGCAACGGAAAATATGGTACGCACTTGCAATAAAAAGTAGATTTATGCATGAAAACCGATGAAAATGAAAGTATAATTGGAATATATAAATACATATATACATAACTTTAACTAAGGAACTTTAATTTATATTACTTGGCACTCAATAATCCATTTTTTTAAGCTTTTGCAAAAAAAAATAAATAAAAATTAAATATGTATTGTTTATTTTTTCATTTCTTTTCGAGAGCCGCTTCATTCATTCAAAGAGCCGCATGCGACTCGCGAGCCGCAATTTGGCCATGCCTGGTATATAATATATAAGTGTTCAAAAAGTGTGACAAAAAAGTGTGACAGAGTGGATGAGCGTAACTCTTTAAGAAGATTACCAAAAAATATTCCAAATCCCCGTGACTACTACTGTTTTTCTATAGCATTGTAGGCCATCAGACGTTTAATTTAAAATATACAAAGAAGCATCTGAAACATTAGTGATATTTAAAACCCATCTTTAATAATTTTTCCGGTTCAAGATCAATTTCTATGAAAAAGTACTTTTATAACAAAAAGTACATTTTCATTGGATGTATTATTAAAGAAATAATGTGAAATTGATTATTATGGTGGATGGTTGGGAATATAGCTATTTCAATGTCCACCAAGGCATATCATTAGCTCCCTTCTCCACATGTATTTAGGTATATCATCACAAATTATAGGGATAAACAAATTTATTGTTGGTTGGTTTGAGTCATTGCCTCTATAAGGTATTAATAAAGCAATACTTTCCAACATCCCACAGCCCATCGGCAACACACCATGTCATTATGTCATGGTGCAACCTCTTATTGCATTTTTCTAAATTTTGACAGAGTATTTTTTTCACGGCAGCATTTTGAAGTCTTGATCTAGCATATTTGTTCCGATATTTCGCGTATTTCTCGTTGTATATCGCGGATTAGCGTTTAGTTATATTTATTGTATATACACGGATAATGTCCAATCAGTCTCTCACATAATACGTTGGACATGACTTTATACACGATGAGTAAAAGCCTGATACTGCGATAGTTGGAACATATAAGTACACATGGATCACCCATTTCGAATAAAAAAACAAATGGTTCCCGTTACATCCCATGAAGGGATTAGGGAGAGCTTCGCGCAACCAGTCAGCTGTGCGCGTTCTAGTTTTACACTCACTGACTGGAACCTACAGTTTCACATCGGTTCCGAACGGTAGTATCAGAAACGTTTTCATGGCTAAATACTCGATATCGTCGTCATCACTTAGCGAGGTGACCGCCGTCGAAAGAAATGTAAGACGGCCAGAGCAGGGATCGAACCCACGTTATCATGCACAAGAACCACGCACACTACCATTGCACCACCGACGGCCACACGTTTTTCAAATATGGTACATAATATGTATACTGAGACTCCAACTCCCTGGCATAGATTCCCCCAACCGTATACCGCACATAAGTTGATGCATGTGGGCTAGTAGTCCTTCGCCACAGGCCTTAAAAAGCTCAGCGGGTAGCCCATCTACACCAGCGACTTTATCATTCTTAAATCGGGAGATTTCCTTTCCAATTACGTCTTTGCCGAGGAGAGGGAGGGGGGTACATTCTACACTGTCTTCCACAAGCATTACCTCTTGATCTTCAGTGGCAGAATCTGAGTTGAGTAATGCTGAAAAGTGGTCTCTCCACATTTTGAGCACACACTGATTATCCCTCACCAGGTTCCCATTCTCGTCCTTGCAGGACGACAGCCCATTATTAGGCCCGTTATTCAATATTCTTACCCTCTGGAAAAACTATCCGGATTCATTGTCCATCCTACACATTTCGGTCTTTTCATTCTCTCACTGTTTCTACTGTCATTTTCCCCGTCTAAATAGTTGATTTTCCTTCCTTCTCAGCTTCTTGTACCGCACGCGCTGTAACTGACTGTTCCGTTACCATACGGGCAGCGTCTTTTCGATCAGTTGCAATGTGACATTCGTACCATGGCTCATCCTTCTGCGGTTGTTGATAGCGAAGTTCAGTCCGTGCAGCGGTTCCCAAAGAACGGGAGATGTGCTTCCAAGACGCTTCTGGCTCCTCAGGAAGGGGAGTACTCTACCCTAGCACGAGAGTGAGCTTGTGTTGATAGGACTTTGATATCTCCGGTATTTGCAGATTGTCAATATCTAGCTTTTCCCGTTTTCGGCTTCGTACTTTTTTTACCCTGCTTATTCTTGTGCGAACTTTCGCAGCCACCATGTAGTGATCGCAGTCGATATTGGCACCTCGAATCACGCGTACATCCATTACACTAGAAGAATGCCTGCCATCTATTACCAAGTTGTCAATCTGGATTTTCGTTCTCTGATCTGGAGGTAACCAGTTCGCCTTATATATGTACTTATGCTGGAATCGTGTGCTACTAACTACCATGTTATTTGCAGCTGCGAAATCTATTGGAGTTGGTGTATTACAGACTGTGACTACCGATTTGGCATTAAAATAGCCCCAAATTATATTCCAACACTAATGCCATAAAATTATCTTACTAATAAAGTTAATTGTCAATTTAAATTTATATAATCTCATTACTTGATTTTAATTTAAAGTTCTACAAGTTAAAAAACACCCTTTAGTTTGGTTGTTTTGTGCCGAAATATGGCGCCACATAGAATGACAAGAACTAAATGCAATTTTAATAATAATTACGAAATATATGATCCCTCAACCAAAAAGTGTATCCCATGTATCCCTCAACCAAAATCCCAAAATTGGAGACAAATCGTTTTAAATTTCTGATTGAAAGAGAGGGAGCCAGCGACGAATTTGTTTTGCCGGTCCCGTATTTAGAGGGTGAGAGCTTATGTCTCCCTTCGCTCTTCAGCAATTATGGATGGCAGAAAATTACACATTGTGGCAAAGTGACAGACTGTTCGAAAATGACACAATATATTGTTTAACGGCCCATCCCGAACTGTTTTTGGACACTATCATAGTTCCCACAAATGTGTACTATTTTAACAAAATTTAAAGAGTGTTGCATTTTATCTGATGATCTGGGTTACCAAATTGGAAATTATCCAGTTCGTATTATATATATTGGCTAATTTATTACATTCATTTCACTAAAGCACGTTCAAGTACAATGATCAATAAGACCGTGACTTTTTGAATGAAACACAGTTCTTTTTTTGCAAAAAAAAATACTTCTTTTCAACATAATCTCCTTTTCGCTCAATACACTTAGTCCAACGTTTCTCCAATTTTTATATCCCTTCCAAAAAATAGGATTTCTCGATGTCCATAAAAGAGGCTTTTTTTGATCAATAATTTCATTGCTGGAGCTAAATCTCTTTCCACCGAGCTATTTCTTTAGGTTGGGCAATAGGAAATAGTCACTCGGGGCTCAATCCGGAGAATATGGCGGATGAGGTACGAATTCGTAGCCCAATTAAACAACTCCAAACAATCCTTTGAAGTTGTCACACGATTACGTTTATGGCCAATTGAGAGCAAACGCGGCATCCATCTTGCAGACAGCTTTCTTGAACCCAACTGATCATTTAAACTTGAAACTACAGTGCCATATGAAATGCCTATGGCATCAACAATCTCACGCACTTTTACTCTTCGATCGACCAACACCATATCGTCGATTTTTTTCGAAAGTTTCGGGTGTATTAACCTCAATTGGCCGACCAGAAAGGTCAGCGTCATTTGTACTTGTGCGACCACAACGAAAGTCAATAAACACTTTTTATCATTGACATCGATGGTGCAGAGTCCCCATAGTATTTATCAAGCATTTCCTTGGTTTGGTTGACGGTTTTTTTCGCAAAAAATAATGCTTAATGAGCACTCGAATTTCACTTTTTTCCATTTTTAACAAAATGCACGAGGTTGTATGTTTTGAACAGCTGTTAAACGCAAAGTAAACGACGGAAAGCAGTGTTGCATTTCAAATAACTATGAGGGAAGTTCGAAAAGTTACTGACTTATTGATCCGTCCTCTACAAAAAAATGGATATTTAAAATTTTGATTGAAAATTTCAGAATGCTGACGTGAAAAAAGACTATTAAAATGTAGTTGTTTTTAGATCCTTGTTATGTTTCTAAAGTTGTAATTTCCTTTAAGGCTGTAAGAGATCATGTTTTCTCTGGTTACTGAAAAAAATGTAAATGCGCGGGTGGGATTCGAACTCACATTCGCTGGACGATTGTTTCGATGTTTGTGAAGCATCATTTTCAGCAGCGTCTAGCCCGTTAAGCCACTGCGGTGTGTATTTACAAACAAATATTTCTGTTGATACTCGTCATTAGACGTCGTTTGAGCCCGATATTGACCAATGGTACAATTTAAGGGACACAACCCGAAAACCCCTAAAAGTGGTCTAGGGTTAGCACATTTCTGTGTAGGGTTGTATTTTTTTAGAGGGCCAACCCTGTATAAATTGAAGATGTGTTACCAAACTCCGCGACTAAATTATTCACTTATAAATTATTTGTAACAAATAGAATAACTTCAAAAATAGAGCAATGTCAGCAACAAAATATCTAAGCAATTTCTTCGTAATCTTTTAACAAGTAGACCGAATTTGCGCAGTTTTCATACCATACATCGACGATATTACAAAATATTATTGTAAAAAAGTACAGAAATTTCAGTCGGGTGAACCGACTTAAAAATATCCTCACCCAAAGTCATCTATACTATAGATAGATTCTATAGGGACCGCGTTTCAGTAGAAAAGGTTTATGGTCGCCGTTCCGGTTCACGAATGCTCATGGAAAAAGCACCCATATTCAATAGCAGTGGCATTGCAAAGAATATTATCTAACACCCAACTTTATTAGGGTCCTAAGTGGGTTTGGGATTTTATCGTACTACTACTGCCAACTATTTGTATGGCAGTTACCAAACTGACAATCGCGAAGCTGTTTAGTTGTAATTACACAGCAGCTTCTAGCGAAATATTGACCAGCACCAAGTTTCATTATCATCTGTTGCGGTTTGCGAAAGATATCGTGGCGATCAACCGGATATCCGCCCACCTTTAGTATAGTAGATACCAAAATGGACGAAGCACAGTTTAATTTTGTACCACAAAGTTATCGTGTCGATTAACCGGATATCCGCCCAACTATTGTATGGAAGGTATCAGACACAATTGTAGACAATTACATCAAGCACCCCGAGGGGTATGGAAAAAATTTTAAATTAAGGGTTTCATTGTCTTTATCTACGTATGAGAAAAGAAAAATCACCAGAATTGCTTCTAATTCTGCCTTATCCTTGTCAAAAATAAGAACTCAAACTGGAGTGGAAGCGAGCAAGTCATCAGTATGCAGAGTTATTAAGAGCTGTGAGTATCTTAAATACCTGAAATTACAAAAAAAAAAACCCCACTTAATGCTCCCCGTAAGGAAAAGCGGCTTCAATTCGCAAGAGACTACATGGTATGGGATGTCCAGCCAAGAGGACATGTAAATGAATGGAGAACCGTTGTATTTACGGATGAGAAGAAGTTTAATTTGGATGGGCCTGATAGCGACAACTATTATTTCTATGATCTGCCCAAAGAAAAGCGTTTTTTGAACCGACACCACAGCCGAGAGGGTGGCGTTTTGGGGTGGGGTGATATTACGTACCATAGATAAAGGAAATAATAGATATCGCGCGCCCATTGTCAACTTTGTTCACTAGGTGCTGTCCTGTACTCGTGTCACTTTCACTGAAGTTTCGCATAATTCTCACTGACGTTTATTCAAAATTGTGGGAAACTTTTGTGAAAGTAATTTAAACAAGAAAAATTTGACAAAATTTAATTGATTATGTAAAGCATTTGTTTCTTATATAATAAAACTATTTTAAGGGCATGAGGCCGGTGTTGGGATATCAATAGGAGAAAACCCGTAAGGCCGCCCAAAGATGAACATGCCGGAACGTCTTTTTAATCTAAAAACTTCCCCGGCCAAAAACTGTATCAACTTCTGTGGTCGCAGATGCCAAAACCGTTAGAGTGTCTGAGGACTCTTAACAAGGAATGGTAGCTGAACCGGAGGAAGAACCAATTTATTAGGACTTAGTCGGTGGTGTCATGGCTTTGCAATTCGATTGACTTCAGATATTCAACTTTAAGTAACGAATTTTATTCTTGTTTCGAAGTGATATTTTTATTGGAAATAATTTTTTCTTTTGATATGAAATTTTAGAATTTTAATGTTATATTTTTTGACTTTTTTTTTTTTTGAGAACAAAACATATCCCATTTATTGCTTTCACCGACATCTAGAAAATTACCCATTATACTAAAATTTTCCCAACACTTGTGCTTCATCTATTAGTTTACTTTATCTATGGAAAATGGACCCATATTCAATAGCAGTGGCATTGCAAAGAATATTTTCTAACGCCCCACTTTATTAGGGTCCTAATTGATCGATCTTGAATTTCGAAGTGCAAAAATGACTGGTGCAAGCTATAAAACGTTATTGGAATCGGCCTTTTCGAAGTTCAGTGAACTATTTTGTCCCATGTCTTGGATATTGCAGCAGGATAATGCCCCTATACACAACGCCAGAGTAGTAAAGGCGTTTCTTGCAAGCCAAAATGTTAATATGCTTGACTGGCCACCGAAATCGCCAGATCTAAACATTATCCAAAATGTCTGGGGTTGGTTATCTCGTAAGGTCTATGAAGGAGGTAGACAATTTAATGACAAGCAGTCACTAATTCGGCCCATTAAGGATGCTTGGAATCAAATTTCATTGGATCACATAAATTCTCTTTATCTCTCAATGAAATACCGAAAATTTGAAGTTATTAACGGGGTTTTCAACAGAGACGCTACAAAAGTAAATCGATAGGGACAACAAACGACGGCATATTTTTTCCCGCTCTTTCGACATTTCTCTTCAGTAAGGTTTGCCATTTCATCATGGAAAGATATACAAGCCAACAACGATTCGAAATTATTAAAATTTACTACCGAAATTTGGAGTCAGTGGCCTCAACTTTAAGAGCGCTACGTCCAATTTATGGTCTTCAGCGATGAGGCTCATTTCTGGCTGAATGGCTCCGTCAATAAGCAAAATATGCGTTATTGGTCAGACAGCAATCCACACGTAATCCATGAGTCATCATTGCATCCCCAAAAAATTACTGTTTGGTGCGGTTTATGGGCCGGCGGCGTCATTGGGCCGTACTTCTTCCGTGATGATCAAGACCGGCACATTACTGTGAATGCGAATCGCTACCGTTCAATGATAACCGAATATTTTTGTCCCCAATTGGATAATATGGACTTGGAGGACATGTGGTTCCAAAAGGACGGCGCCACAAGCCACACAGCGAATGCCACAATCAATTTATTGGAAATCAAGTTTGGTGAACGTGTTATCTCACGAAATGGCCCAGTCGATTGACCGCCTCGGTCGTGCGATTTGACGCCGTTAGATTCTTTCCTGTGGGGCTACGTCAGGTCTATGGTCTATGCCAACAAGCCAGCGGCGATTGATGAACTTCATACAAATGTCGAACGTGAAATTGCAACAGTATCGTCCGATTTATGCTTGAAAACCGTTGAAAATTGGGTTCAGCGTCTGGACTTCTGCAAGCGTGCCCGTGGTGGCCATGCAAAAGAAATCGAGTTCAGTACATAATGGCATCGAACGTACTTTCACAGGAATAAAGAATTTCATTGGCATCTAAAACCGGTTTTGTTTTATTTAAAAAAACTTTTGTAGCGCTCTTATTGAAAAACCCGTTAAAAACAAAGGGGGTTTTACCCATTACTAATAGTTCTTAAATAAAGTAAAATAAATTTAAAAAAAAGAAAAATTGTTTTTCATTCAAGTGAACCAAAAAAAATCCAATGAGTTTTCGAACTCACGGGCGATGTGTTACCACCTTTTTGCTACACGGTACCTGTTCGATTTCTATGAACACATTCGTAAATGTTACATTGGAAAATAAAAAAAATTAATGTGAGTCCGATCACAGGGGACATGTGTAAACATCTAGTAATGAAGTTGGAAGTACTACTTATGCTTTCAGTATATTTTTTTAATTAATCAATTAAAAGTATCAAAACTTTCAATATTGCAAATACATAGGAATTTGCTGGTTTTTGTTTGTTTTATTTAACTTATTTATTTAGTAAATGGGCACACTGCAGTATATAAGTATGTACTGCATAAAAATTACAGTAAGCAGTAAATTTACTGATTACTGAAAAAATTCAGTAAATTTTTACTGATAATGAAATTTAATTTGCATTAAGTAGCGTTCAAAATGGCAGCAACGAATTTGTAATTCAAGCCTTCTCGTTCCCACTCACAGTATTGCATATAACGCCCTCTCATATTTTTCGTGAAATTGGAATTCAAATTTGTCATAGAAGTAGGTTCTACTTCTACTTCAAATTGGAATTTGTTCGAATCAGTTTATTCTACTGGCCGCTAGGGGCGCTCTACTTCGAATTTTGTTTTAAAACTTGAAAGTATGAATGAAAATGTAAACATTTTGTATCAAAACAAACATTTTAATAAATAATATTATCTGTAGAATCTGCCACTAACAATAAATTCACATATAATTATAATTTTTTATTACCAAGAATCAGTTGATGCAAATGTGAAATGTGTAGTTGTTTGTAGTAAGTGTAGTTCGCGGCAATTTTATTAATAAACAAAAGAAAAAAGTTTAAAAAAAGCTGACATTTTCAGGTTTATCGAAACCGTCCAAAATTTGAAAACATTTCTATAGAAAAATTTGAGAATATTTCTATAGAAAAATTTGAGAAGATTTCTATAGAAAAATTTGAAAACATTTCTATAGAACAATTTTAAAACTTTCTAAAGAAAAATTTTAAAATATTTCTATAGAAAAATTTTAAAACTTTTCTATAGAAAAATTTGAGAACATTTCTATAGAAAAATTTCAAAAAATTTCTATAGAATAATTTTAAAACAGTTCTATAGACAAATTTTAAAAGACTTCTATTAAATTTTACAATTTTTCTATAGAAAAATTTTAAAACATTTGTATAGAAAAATTTTAAAACTTTTCTAAAGAAAAATTTTAAAACATTTCTATAGCAAAGTTGTCAAATAAAGAAAAACACTTAATACTTTTTTTACAAATCTGAGGTCCGTGTCTCACATTTAATTTTTCTATTTTTTACTGTTTGCTTTTTCGTTTGTATTGCAATTCTCCATGGTTTTCAATCCCCAAATATGTAAACAATGTTGCCAGTCAGCTGTTTTTTCGAACTTATTCGAACAAATTTGTTGCTTGCATTGTGAACGCCTGTTGAATTTGTTGCTATCATTGTGAACGAGCCTTTACCAGTAAAATCATAGGGCCGTATTCATAATAATCAGTTATCGGGCATTACTCATTACTGAAAATTCAATGCACCTCATCATAATCATGTAGGCACTTTATAAAAATTGCTGAAAAAAATTTTAGTAATCAGTAAAAATTTACTAGTTAAAGAATTATTTTTACTGAAATTTTAGTAGTACTGCAAAGTGCCCATCTATGGTAAATGCCTTAAGTACAAATAGTTAATATTGGCTTATGGTAACTAAAATAAGATACATATTTAAATTTTTGACTCGATTGTATTTAAAAATCTATGGAAAACTGCATCTATAGTAGTAGAATTGTTAGTTGTGGGGGTTTGTGTAGAATTGCTCATATGCAAGTGGAAAACGTCCAAAAAAAATTTTGATAAAGCTTGCGACTGTGGGTTTGCAAAATTTGTATTAAAATCTACACCCATAATAATTGGCATGAGATGGAGATTGTTACCCAATTGTCGTGCACCAGCTTCAATGTAAGGCAACGGTACGTAATGAAGATATGTTATAATATTTTGTACTGTTTGACCAGGAGAAATTTAGATGGCAATGCAATGCACATTCAAACCGGATTTTAATTGGACTTCACTGCAACACATATCCCCTATTGAATAATTTCCGCATGGAAGAGTTGTTTGTAATCTCAAGGTATTAAGCTGGTATGTAGGTTCATTTTGATTGTTTTGACATCTTTTGTAAATCGCAACTCCCCTAGATCGTTGTCCTGATCTTTTGTACTGACTGCAGCACTGAAACAGTGGAATGGTAATTGTGGTGTCTTCTTCAGGCCAAGTGTCTGTTAGCAATAATATATTGCAATGTTTTCTTACTCCGTCTTGAAGGTCAGCACTATGTACTGAAAGACTTTGACAATTAAAAGTCATTAACGTAGTTATGTTGGGCGATTGGAGGAATTGTAAAGGCGTGTCCTGTACTGTTTGCATTTTGGTAGTTGAAAGCCTTGCAAATTCCTGTCTCAGAGAGTCCAAATTTTTAGTGGGTATTCTGCCATGATGAAAAACTTGTTCATTTTGTGGAGCCACTAAAAAAAGACCCTCTATTGTTGTGACTCGCGACAAAGCTACGTAAACCAGCTGTTGATCATGTTTTTTGTCATAATGGTATACGTATATAAAATTTGTCTTAATTTATATTGGAATCGTATAGAAATTTTATTAGAATTAACATTACCTCCATTCAGCTTTTATACACTTTGTGTTGTTTTATTTTCTGAGTTATAATTTTTTTGGTGTTTTGTAAAATATTTTATTATTTTGTATTTGTTGCGGTTGACAAATTATTAATCAGCTGTTTATTGAAATGTAATGCATGTAGTTATTTTACAGCAATGGTTTTCGAAAATTAGTAGCTACTATTGCACACTAGATGGTGCTTATATGCAGCTGTTAAGTATGACTGACAATCTCAAAGACGAAGAAGACTTTTAGTTTGACAAGTTTAGTTTTTAGTTTTCCTTATTTTGCTTTGTTTTAGAAAATTTCTTATTAAAAGTGCAAAAAATCTTTTTAAAAGTTATTAATATTAAATGTTTTTGTCATTTGCCTACGATAACATAATGTACGACAATTAGTGAAAATTAGTAGCTACTATTGCACACTAGATGGTGTTGAGTACATTGTATGCAGCGTATGATTACACTAATACACTCATACATAGCTCACATCGATTTGATAACGCTTTACGATTGGTTAACGATTACATCGCACATCTTACTCAAAATTTGTGATTGTATTGTGAAAAAGATTTTTACCCCCAGCGTATAGATGTTTACACATCAAAAACAGCGTTCAATCATATGATGACGTTACAGTTAAATAATATTAATACTTAAAATTATTTAAAGACCCAGTGCAAGCACATGTGTCATTATTTTCTTGCTCAATACTTTTTGTTTTATTCCCACAAAAGTCAAAGAATGCAAAGCAACAGACACTTGTATAAACATACATACATACATTGTTATATTCGTACATACGCTACACAAGTTCACAAAATTATCGTTGCTCTCTTGCTATCTCATTTTTATATACGTATAATACGTCATTACTCTCTTTGCTATGAGAGTGCTCCGCACCCACATTTTATTGGACTTTCCTTTCACTATAATAAAAAAACAACAACACCAACAACAACAACTACAACAACTAGTACTACTACTACTGATATGTTGGTGATTTATTTGTTCTTGATGTGTCGTGGAGTGTTTGTGTGTGTGGTGGGTGTAGGGGGGGTACCTAAAATAAAAACAACCAAACACACAACATCACACATACTTTGTACGAAGTAGCTGACGTATTAGTGTGTCACTATAACGTCGACTGCGATGGTTTTAGCAGCAGCATAAAATCTGGTTTTAGCAGATTCTGACTTTGATAGATTTAGTCCCTATACGCCGCTATAGATGTTAACACATCAAAAATAGCACATTTTTGAACTTTTTTTTATAAATTGCTCAAAAAAAGTTCGCTTGTCAAGAAGCCACTACTGTCACGATTTGTTTATATCTCAAGATGTCTAGCTTTGTCTAATATGGAATTTTTTGCGCCTTTAAATAAGTGAACCGGAGTTTAAAAATAAAAAAAAAATGGTTTCCCATTACATCCCATGAAGGGACTGGGGAGAACTTCTCACAATCACTGAGCTGTGCGCTTTCCAGTTTTCACTCACTGATTGGGACCTACAGTTTTACACCGATTCCGAACGGTAATTTGAGAAGCTTTTTCATGGCTAGATACTCGATAGTGTCGCCGTCACTATGCGAGGTGACCGCCGCCGACAGAAATTTTTTTTGAAGGTGGTCAGAGCCGGGTTCGAACCCAGGATATCATGTACAAGAGCCGCGCACACTAACCATTGCACCACCGACGGCCACCAAACTCCGACCGGAGTTTACTTCTTCGTTAAAATAGTAAATTTTCTTAACAAAAAATTAGCTTCTAATAAAAAAAGTACCTCTCTTTAAAAAATTACGTTTTGGGGAAAATATAATATGTACTTTTACACAAGAGTATATTTCAAAAAAAAAAAAAATTCTTAAGAAAAGTTTATCATTTTACAAAAAGTATGTTTTCTTAAAAATCCATTTAAATTACCGTATTTTGCAACAGACGCCTTGGGCGTGACACTTCATGTAATTTTTTAGCTAACCTTGCTTAGTATTAAGTACACTTCGTGCATCATTTGCTAAGACCCCTTTCACACTCGGCAACTTACTTGCGCAAGTCTCGTGCCCAAGGCTTGGTTTGTTGATGACAGAGGTAAGGTCGGGATAGGGGAATAAATTTTGAGTACAGACTTGCTTGTACTCGGAAAGTTGAAAAATGACTTGCGCAAGTAACTTGCCGAGTGTGAAAGGGGTCTAAGTTTGTGTGCCTTTTAAGTAAATTTTGCTTTGATTTGTATACATTTAAACATTTTCTGTAAATTTGTAACAAATTGAGTAATTTTTGGAACACCGTGTATACTTTCTGTGTAATTGTCCCTAAAAATTGTAGTTTCAATTCACTTTTCGAATTGGTAGTGAATTTAAAAAAATACTTTGTATAAGAATCATGGGAAATACACTTCATTGAAGACTTACGCATTGCGCTTTCATAGACTTATGCCCTTTGTTTACTTTTGTACACCTGGCGTACGAGTAGCTGTAACCGTCGGCGGTGCAGTGGTTATCGTACGCTATTCTTGTTTTGACGGCTGTCAAACGAATAAATTTAACTCAATCCAAATATTATAAACACCACGGAATTGAGTTGCCACTTTTGCATTAAATAAAACAAAAATTTCTTCTTTTATAAAGATACAATATTATTTTGTTTCTTCTTTGTGTCATGCTATACATCTGTTATATCCTCAGTTTCTTATTCACCTCAGTTATTATCTTTACTGTTCGAATAAAAGGAAACTTTATGTAAATAATGTTTCTTATTCCGTTTTATAAATGAACCTTTTAGATTTGTATGTATCAGATAAGAATGCATTGGCTCCATCGCCGTTTATGGCCATAAAATCAGACAATCCCCAAAGGAGTTGAGTGAACTTTTAAGTAAATATTTGTCGGATGCAGCTTTATTGAATTTTGTTTAACACCAGAAGGAATTCAAATCAATTTTATCTAGATTTACAAAATAAATCAAGAATTTGCAATACAGAGAGTGTTAACCTCAGCATGTTGGAAAAGGGAAGATATTAAATGTGCAAGACAATCGCGTGGTATATGCAGTCAATGACACTTGAAACTAAAAACAATTGAATAGCAGCAAAGCAAAAGAGGTCATAGATGATATTCAATACTATAGTGCATCGAATGGAAAGAAAGAAAACTTTGCAGCCATTTCTAGGTTGGCGCAAAAATATTTAAATTTTCTAGGGTTGGCGCAAAAATATTTATTTTGGTGCTAAATTAATTTGGTTCTTTAATAATAAGTATCAACTACTTTTCCAGCAAATAAAAATTTTAAAGTCGTTTGTTTGGCTGTAAACAAACTTATCATAATTTACGAATGCGGCAAATAAAAAATCCATGGGAACTGTACACAAGTACACTATAAGTTTATTCGCGTGATATAAAGGGTGTTTTTTCAAGCCCGATAGAACTTCCAATTGTAAAAATAACACAAAAAATTTAATTTTAATAAAAAAATTTGTATTATTTGTTTCAGTATACTCTGGGAAATCATCATGAATAGACTCACGCTTGAACAACGCTGCCAAATTATCCAAATTTACTTTGAAACTCAGTTGGAAACTGACCCGTTGTTTTATCGCCAAATTGTGTTCAGCGATGAGGCTCATTTTTGGCTTAACGGGTTTGTTAATAAGCAAAATTGTCGTATATGGAGTGAGACCAATCCACAAGAGACCCTCCAGACTCCATTACATGCAGAAAAATGCACCGTTTGGTGCGGCTTACACGCTGGTGGCATCATCGGACCTTATTTCTTTAAAAATGAGGAGATCGTTACCGCACCATGATCAATGATTTTCTGTTTGAAAATATGGATGACATTGATCCAGACGAGATGTGATTTCAACAGGATGGCGCTAAGTGCATAAGGCGATCGCAACCATCGACTTGTTGAAATCAAAATTTGGAGATAAGTTGATTTCGAGTAATGGACCTGTAAATTGGCCTCCAAGGTCTTGCGATTTGACACCTACCGATTATTTCCTGTGGGGCTACGTGAAGGCACTGGTTTATGCTGCTAAACCAGCAACAATTGACGCCTTGGAGGCCAACATTGTTCGTGTTCTTCGTGACCGACGGCCAGCAGTGCTCGAAAAAGTGGCCAAAAATTGGACGTCCAGAATGCGCTTCGTCAAGTACATACGCGGTGCCCATATGCCCGAAATCATTTTCAAATGTTAATGCCACGTATTGATCTTTCGAATAAAATAAAAACTTTATTAAAATTTAATTTTTTGTGTTACTTTTTTACAATTTGAAGTTCTATCGGGCTTGAAAAAACACCCTTTACGATAGGCTGTTGCTTTGAAGCACTGGATGAAGCAAGACTACGCTGCGTAATGTTTTCGAATCCATTGAGAAAATCTGTCAGAAAAGTCTGTTAAATCTTTGTTATTTTTTCCGACAACTATCCGCCAAATCTGTACATTCTCTGAAGGAAATGTGCATCTTCGCAAGGAAATTTAACAAGAGAGATTTGAGCTAGAAATATGCTCACTCTCTGAGCGAGAAATCTGCCCACCCTCTGATGGGAATTTTTGTGTGTTCGACTTTGTTGTTTTAATTTTGTTATTCTCTGAAGGGAATTTTTTGTTATTATTTTTGGATTCCATTGTAGTTTTTAATGCGATTTTTTTTGTTTTTAATTCCGTTATCTTGCATTCCATTGTCATTTTTTTATGCGATGGGTTTGTGCCAAACGATCGTCATTTATAAATCAAGCGGTGAGTAAGCAAGTCCATGAGTTAAATATAATAAAATAATAAATAATAACATAATAAAAATATAATAAATAAAATAAAAATAAAAAATAAATGCCACGAAATCACTGTTATTGGTTTTTGTAAAAGGTATCATATCACATTTTGTCCAACAAATGCCAGAATTGTCAGAATTGTGTGCACTTTGTCTGATAAAATGTCCGCCAACTGTGAGAATTGTCTGAACATTCTCGGATAAAATGTCCGACAAATATCAGAATTGTCTGCACAGTCTTGGACAAAATGTCTGAGAAAGCTTAGAATTGCCTGCACATTCTTGGACAAAATCCCCGATTCTCCCATCAGAATTCGGGTAGAATTCTGTAAGAAAACTCTGCACAAGTATAGGAATTTTTACAGAAATATCGGTCATACAACTTTCTGTAAGAATTCTGACCGAATTCGGCATCAGACTCGGCAACTTGTGCAGACGTTCTGTCAGAATTTGGAAGGAATTTCTCGCCGGGAAACAACATATATTTGGGATTACCGGAAAAAATTTCGGCAATCAAAAAATCACTAACACTTCTTCATTGAACATTTCTCACAATGTAATGCAAACTGCAAGCGACAATCCCCCTTCTTGCTGGAATGCTCAAATGAGACTGAATAATTTCTTTGGCTTCGTTCAATGCGTGAGTGAGTGCACCTCAATTTGAACACACGAAGCTCAAAAATGCACGGTGCAGTCTTTGTCGGCACATTGTCTAGGGGTAATTGGCCCTTGAATTGGCTTGGTCGTATTTCAAGCAATCAATTCCTAATTTCAAGCATAAAAACCAATGCGTCTTCAGTGGGATATTTTCTTCCTGATAAAAGAATAAATTACGTTGCTATTACCGCACTGTAGCCGCATTAACAAGATTCGTGCTTAGTATTTTCATGGGCAATTCGTCGCAATAAGCGTTATTACTAAGCTAGAAAACCTTCGTGGAACGAAACGAAAAGTTTCCTTTACGGGGCTAAAGCAATCCATCGCGCACATGAAACATTACAACACAGACGAAATCCAGATAATATTCATCGAATACTGCGATACGTAAGGAAAAACTTCATTTGAAGATACACAATATATTGCCTTAAACCCCAAAATATTTATTGCATTTCTAGTTATACACTATAATTTATAAAGTCGGGAGGAACCATATTAGAGAAACAGTATGTTTGGAGAAAATTCGTTTTTGGGACTTTTTAAGATGATTGAGCCATGCCCGTCTGTCTGTCAACACGATAATCGCGTTTTAAGCACAACGGAAATTTGTCAGTGACTATTATGTAATAAGTAAACTCCATGATCGTTTAGGGTTGGTGAGCGACTGCTCTTTATTTTCATTATATTATCTTAAGAGCTACTTATTTACTAATACATTGAAGAGAGCGTAGTATGCACACGTATTAGACCGTTTGAATAGCAACTTCAGCAAAAGTGCATGGCATTGGACAACAGCATACCGTTCACCGTGGGAACAGGTGAAGGTGTCTTTATATCTAGACATGATCGCATTACTACACGTGTGTGCATTGGCATACACGTGTGTGCTGTGCATACTACAGTATGCATGGTCAACAGTATTATGCATACTACACCTCCCTTTTTTTTAGATTAAATTTATATTTAATTTTTATTTAATTTAATTTAATTTACTTATTAAATAATCTTATTCTATTTTTATGAACTGTCGCTGACTTTCCATTGTCGTCATGCAACAGTCCATTATTCTTATCATCTATCCCTATGACCTCAAAAGGGCCTAGATATATATTATCTAACTTATGTCCTTTTCGTGGGTCTAAACTGTTAGACCCTTCCTCAGATCTTGTCCTTCTCGTGAATTTTGCCTTGTCAAGTAGACTTGCAGCTCTTCGCTGTGCTACCTGTAGTCTGAATTTTACTTCCTTTTGGTATGAGTCAACGTTGTATAGCGGTTCTATACGTTTCTCATCTAGGAAGTCTATGACTGGTGGCATTTTACCAAAAATCAATTCGAATGGACAATAGTCATGCGTATAAGAAGGTGTTGTATTATAGCAATACACGAAGAATTTTAACCATGTGTCCCAGTCGGATTTATCGGAAGATATATATGATCGCAAATATTCATTTAATGTTCTATGAGATCTTTCTACGGTACCGAGAGTCTCATGATGGTACGCGGTAGAGTTCAATTTCTCTATTTTCATCAATGAACATAGTTCTTTTAATACTTGGTTCATATACTCGGTTCCCATATCCGTAAGTATTTTAGTCATTGGTCCATATATCAAAATAAATCCTTCAAAAATAGCTTTTGCCACTTTTTTAGCAGATTTATTATCGATTGGGATCGCAATGAGGTACTTCGTCAAATCGCAGACTATTGTGACCGCATATTCATTTCCTGACTCTGATATTGGCAAGGGACCTACCGTATCTATCATAACTATATCGAATGCCTTTGCCGGTGTAGGAGTTATAATGAAGGGTTCTTTAACCTTCAATCCTGATTTGTTCCGTTGGCAGTTATCACATTTTCTCACATAGTTAGATACGTCTCTTGTCATATTTTTCCAAAAATATCTCTGTTTAATCTTTCTAAGCAAACGGGTTGTTCCGGGGTGTCCGCCCCATATTGGATCATCGTGATATTTTCGAATGATCTTCTCTTTATCGGAATTTAACTATATTTTCGTTAGTGCTGGTGTGAGTACTATTGTTAATTTTCTCAAAATTTTACTACCGGTATTTTTAAACAAATTAACGTGCACTTGCGCAAACAATTTATCATTTAATGATAATTGTAATGTTGTGATTCCCATATTATCAGCTATTTTTTCAAGCTTTGGAAAGAATTGATCTAAATCAATAGTTCCATTAATAATAAGGTTTCGCAACTCGGAAAGCTTATTCTTTCCTCGGCGGATTACAAATGTATCCCCTGTAAAATGCAATTGTGGCATTTTACTGTACTCTAGTGTATTAATCGCTTCATACACTTTCACCATTTCCGATATTGTCTTGTCGTTTATCTTTGTCTTTCCGTTATTGATTTCCCGTTTGTCCCGTGTCTGTAACCTAGTTGTTACTTTAAAGATATTATTAACCTCTGTATTTCGTATGTCCGAGAATTCTATACGCGACAGCGCATCCGCTACATGATTTTCTTTACCCCTGATATACTCAACCACAAAATCGTACTCTTCTAAGTCGAGTCGCATTCGTGTTAATTTTGATGACGGGTTTTTCATCGAGAACAGATACGTAAGTGGTCTATGATCACTTTTAACCAAAAACTTATTACCATAAATATATGGCTTAAAATATTGTATCGCCCAGTGTATGGCTGCTAGTTCCTGTTCAATTGTGGATTTATTACTTTCTCCTTTCGTGAAAGCTCTAGATGCAAAGGCTACTGGTAACTGAATACCTTGGTAATCTTGGCTTAACACAGCTCCGCAAGCGTGTTGACTTGCATCTGTAGTTATACAAAATTCCTTATCGAAATCAGGATATTGTAATATCGTAGGACGTAATAGTTGATCCTTGAGATATTTAAAAGATTTTTCGCATTCCTGAGTCCATTCAAAATTAACATTCTTCCTGGACAATCGAGTTATATGTCTTGAGGATTCAGCAAAATTTGGTATGAACCTTCTGTAATAATTGCAAAAGGCTACGAAGCGTTTCGCTTCATTTCCATTCTTTGGAACTGGATAGTTCTGTATTATCGAAAATTTGCTGTCATCCGGTAATATACCCTTGTCCGTACACTTATGTCCTAGGAATGTAACTTCACGACGGAAAAATGAACATTTAGCAGGATGCAATTTAAGATTGTATTTTCGACATTGTCAAAAACATCTCTCAAATTCTGTAACATGTGGTTAGTTGAGCAACCTATGATGATCAAGTCATCCATATACAAAAATGCTTGGGCTGGTTTTAATCCTGAGAATGCT
The DNA here is from genome assembly GCA_963931995.1 of Phaonia tiefii. Lineage (NCBI taxonomy): Eukaryota > Metazoa > Arthropoda > Insecta > Diptera > Muscidae > Phaonia > Phaonia tiefii. The sequence goes on along the minus strand of OZ008368.1, from coordinate 253,266,293 downwards.
AATGACATCATTCTCTGGAATGAGTTTGGAGCAATCTTTATACCATATGGTAATCTTTTGAACCGGAAGGAACCTTTTTCGGAAGAAAAGGATGTAATGTCCCTTGAATCTTCTTCTAATTCTACTTGATGAAATCCCGATATTAAATCCAAACATGAAAAAAATTTAGCTCTACCTAGCTGATCCAATATATCATCCATACGTGGTAGTGGATATTTGTCAGCTACTAATTTTTTATTTATCCCCCTATAGTCAACAACTAGTCTCCATCTCTTTTGGTCTGTTCCCGGTAATGGTTTTTTCGGGACCAGTAATATTGGACTGTTGTAGTCTGAAACAGATGGTTCGACTATGTCATCATCTATTAGTTTAGTTATCTGTCGATCAACTTCCGCTTTATGAGTGTGTGGGATTCTATAATTTTTCATATATATAGGATCCTTATCACTTAATTTAAGTTTTTGCTTGTAAAAATTATTTACACTCATCTTTTCCGTTTCCAACGCAAAAATGTCAATGAATTCGGAGCATAATCCCTTCAACTCTTTATTGACAAATTCAGGGAAATTATTACAAAGTATTCTCAATTTCTCCTTATTACTCTGAGGGTTACTGCTCGGTTGGACAATATTGTAGTCGTTTAGACATTCACTTTTGATTTTAACATTTTGAATAACCAAATTATTGTCCGTCGTATTGACAATTCTAACCATAGGTTTATTCTTTGAAGTGATGGTGTTCGCAACATAGACACCATCTTGTAGCATCTGATGTGGAATTAAAATTTCATCCTCTTCAGACTGTACACTGATCAGTCGTATCACTTCTGATCGAGCTGGAAGAGATATAGAGTTTACGTTCGGTGCATTCATCAATGGAATTCCGATGTCTTGAGAGAAATTATGCTGTCGTAGGATAATCAAATCTTGCTCTCCCTGGTAATCAAGAGTGCAATTGTATTTCCTTATAAAATCCATACCTATGATTCCATCTACAGGGATTGGAAAATTATCCCCAATATCTTCGATTTTCAAGTCTGTATTGACTTTTCCAATTGTAGTCAGTAAACCCTGACCTACACCACTCAGATTCGTAGTGATGTTATAATCTATTTGTTCGTTTAGAACTTTCCCGAGTTTAATAACTGAAACATCTGCTCCGGTACCAATAAGAAAAGTTGATCTTCCATTATTCAATGTTGATCTGATAGTGAGATAACTGTAGAGACTTATATTCATGTTATAGATTTTGGAAGTTATTGCATATTCAGGGTTGTTGTCCGTTTCCCGAGTTGTTCTCGGCTACAAGCCTCATATTTTGGTTTGTGTTGTTTCCGTAATTATTGCGGTAATTACTACGGCCTCTGCCATGATTATTGTTACCATTACCGCGATAGTTATTACCTCTATTATTATTGTATCCTCGTCTATTGTTATTTTGTCTGTATCCATTTCCGCGATTGTTTCCACGATTGTGGAAATTTCCCCGATTTTGGACATTTCCCCGACGGTTGGAGCCATAATACAATACCGAGTTTGGCTGTCCGAATGATTCAGTACAACTATTAACGAACTTGGCCGTGACCTCGTTCATATTTAAAAAGTTGCCTGATTCCATTATTAATTTTACTCTCTCATTCGTAGCGTCCTTAGCTATTGCCCTTACTGCCGTTTGTGTGAAGTATTTAGTGGCTAATGAGGAGTGGAGGCCATCTGATATATAGGCACTTTCCAACGATTTCGTTAAGGAATTTATTTCCGCAGCGTAAGCGTTTGCGTTTTTACCACCTTGGCGCACGTTCAACAACTTAGCTGTGATTACCTCAACCGAATCACCTTTAACAGATGATTTTAATGTGGCTATTATTGACGCTATTGTGGTCTCATTTGATAATAGATTTCGGGATGTGCCCTTCAATTTAGTTTTTATTAAATTAACTCCCACTTGCTCGTGTGTTTCCATCATTGATTCCACTAGAGTGAGTGCATCTAAGAAACTTTGTAAGTTCTCTGGTTTTCCATCAAAGTCTGGGAGGAGCTTTGAGGCTAAGCCAAGGAATTGTGTCACTGTTTGTGCCATTTTTGCAAGAGGAGTTAAGTTTCACTAATTTTATCAGTATTGTCTTGGGTCGAGTCTGAACTATTCACAACTTGACCTTAAATTTCACACTTCAATTCCTCGTGAATATTATCAGGGATTTTAAGGTCTAAACCCCTTCGTGACAAAACAGTTGCAAGTTTACTGCGAATGTCCAAAAAGAATCCTTCATCAGCTACTTGGTGGCTATGTGTGAGCCTAGAGTAATTTACATTAATTAACACTCGTACCTGTTCAAATCTTTCAAATAAAACGCTGAGATGTTTTTCCACCGTTTGGTCTTTTGTAGGCGCTTTATTTGTGTTTAAACATTTGTACGACTTGTCAAATTGTTCCTGTATTAATCGTAATTTAGTTACGATTGTCTGCCAATCCATTTATTAATGGTCAACAAACATTTGGTTTTCAAAAAAAAAAATTTTTTTTTTTTTCGTTTGGTCACACATGTATTTCTAATTTTAACAAGATTTGTTTTCCTATTTCCTCAATTTATTTTATTTTTATTTTCCTATTTCCTCAATTTATTTTATTTTTAAATTATTATTTATGAATAATTAATAATTCATTATTTTCATATAAACTTAAAAGTCTGCAAATTCTCCCGTTGTAGTTGTTGTTGTTGTCGGACTTGTTGATATGTTTGTTTGTTGTGTATTTCGCAATTGGAAAGGGCTTCGATCGTTGCATTTGTTGTTGATTTTGGTTTTCGCAGCCTTGGCAAAATTCGTTGCCAAGTGACTCATTTCCTTCTTTTCATTTCACTTTTCTTTACGGCGGCGGTTTATTGGAATACTTCCGTAAATTTTATTGTCAATTCAAAGGTGCCATCCTCGAACGATGTATCGTGTGGACCTAAAAGCAGTGCACTCCATATCATAATATTTTTATCTATTGGTGCTCCATAATCACTGGATGTTTGTTTCTTGTTTTGAAGTCTTTTAACATCTCTCATTAAACGTCTCATTAAAACGTCCATAGTGCTTCATTTCACTTTTCTTTTCACTTTTCTTGTCGGTTATAAATTTTCAACAGACTAACTTTTTTGTCAATTGCATCAGCTGCGGCAAATACAATGATAGCAAAAGCACTAGAACGTCCAGATTGCGGATCATTAATGTCACTATCTCGGCAATTATTATTGTACATCGTTATTATTTTCTTTTCTTTTTACTTCATTGTTTTTTCTTTTAATGTTTCACTTTAATGTTTTATCTTGTCTTTTTAATATTTTTCTCAAAACACTACAACAATCTTTTGTTTGATATGTTGATTTTATTGTTCACTGTAACTTATTTAAAAACCGAATCATTAAACTTTTATATATTTGTAATAAAAACAATGCTACAATAGGAGCACTGGCAGGATCGCCATGTAATAAGTAAACTCCATGATCGTTTAGGGTTGGTGAGCGACTGCTCTTTATTTTCATTATATTATCTTAAGAGCTACTTATTTACTAATACATTGAAGAGAGCGTAGTATGCACACGTATTAGACCGTGCGAATAGCAACTTCAGCAAAAGTGCATGGCATTGAACAACAGCATACCGTTCGCCGTGGGAACAGGTAAAGGTGTCTTTATATCTAGACATGATCGCATTACTACACGTGTGTGCATTGGCGGTGCTGTGCATACTACAGTATGCATGGTCAACAGTATTATGCATACTACAATTATTAGTCCAAACTTAGTTGTCTTGTACCTCCCATACAAATCGACACATTTACTACAAAATCATGATTCTTGTTAAACATTTTTCTGGAAGATGTGATTAGCTGTAACTCAAACATTGGTTAATAAACTTTAAATGTCTGCTTAAGTGAATAAAATAGGCGAGGTTGCCACGCCCATTCTGGTACCTCCCATACAAAAGCTTGGTGGTCGTCCGGGTTTTCAATACCATAAATCGCGAGAAATACTTCCGTCTTTAATGAAACTTCAGCACGTCACGTCATCAACCGCCAATCGCCGATTAAGACTACGGTGATTTTGCCACACCCATTTTAAGTTGGAATATAAGTATATAAGTTGTTCGGCCGTCTGGTTGTCCAGCAAGGTAACTCTCGTAAATCTTTACCGACCACAATGAAATTTGGCAGTGAATATTATTTGTCGAAACTTAGGTTAGGATTGAAAATTGGCATTTTGACCACACCCCTTCTGGTGCCTCCCATACAAATCGACACCTTTAGTACAAAATCATGTTTTGCCTAAAACATTTTTCTAGTAGATGTGATTAGCTTCGACTCAAACACTGGTGAATAATCTGTAAATGTCTACTTAACTGGAGAAATTGGGCGAGCTTGCCACGCCCATTCTGTTGCCTCCACTACAAAAGCTTGGTGGTCGTCGGGTTTTCAATCCCATAAATCACGTAAAACACTTCCGACTTTAGTGAAAAGGCTCACGTCAGAAACGTCATCAATCGCCGATTGAGACAAGGGTGATTTTGTCAGGCCCACGTTGGTACCTCCCATACCCACGCTTATTGGCCGTCCGGCTTTCCGACTTGCCCGACTCGATATCTCCCGTAAACCACAACCGATCTTGACAATTTACATATAAATATTGGGCGGACAATTGGCTGGTAGTCACGATAACACCCCATAATCACTTTGGATAGTAATTAAGTTGTGTACTGAATAATATTTAGAGCAATGCCACTCTGCTGTTGAATATTGGCACATTTGCCACCCTCATTCGTTCAACGTAAGTGTGAATATGTATTTTTGATGTGTTAACATCTATAGGCACGGGTAGGGCAATTTATCAAAGTGAACACATGCAAACAATACACAGTGTTAGCACTACATAAGTGGTTTTTGTACAACAATAGTCTCTGCCTGAAATTACGTCTGATGGAGCGGCAGCGAACAAACAAGCAGGTCGCTGTCACCAAAGAGTATTGAATAGTATAGAGAACTCATAGAACGTATTACTCAAAAACACTTAGGACATTTGACGAATAACTATCAGCTGAGGTTTTGGAGGCCTGTGGCAAAGGACTGCTAGCCCACATGCATCAACTTATATACGGTATAAGGTTAGGGGAATCTATACCTGACGATTTGATTCTCAGGGTATTATGTCCTGTATTCAAACTATATAAGATCTTGTCGGGCATTTTATGTGAAAGACTAAAGGCAATTTTTGAAGGGTGGTATGGTTTTAGATCAGAGAAGTCCACAACTGAACTACTGACAATATTCGCACTCCGCCAAATCTTGGAAAGACTCACGAAAGGCAAACCTATATACACAATTTTTAGTCGATTATAAAGCTGCTTCCGATATCCGCATACAAATTGTATGAAACTATGACTGAACTTGGGTGACTGAAATTTTGCGGGAGGGCACTGCAGTATTTTCAATAATCGGAAAAGAATTAGCGGAGGTGGGTCCTGCTGTTAATTAGGGCAAGGCAAATTTAGTGGCAACAACGACTAGACAAACCTCTCGACTTGGTCCACATTGAACGTCGACAACCGATTTAATTTTGAAGTGGCAGAGGCATTTATCTACCTTGGGTCCGCCGTGAACAAAGACAACAACGACAGCCTGCAGAGAAATAGGAGAATTGTGCTCGCAAATAGATGCTACTTTGGGGCTCAGCAAGCAGGTTAAGACACAGCCCTGTCTCGACAGGCAAAAGTATAGCTGTTCTGGCATATGGCTCCGAAACTGGGGTCATATCGAAAGCGGATGGAAAACGGCGAGTACCGACGTCCTTGGAAGGATGAAGGTGAGCCCCCGCGAAAGGTTGATGGTGAGCCCCCGCGAAAGATTTTCGACAACGTACCCGACGGAAGCTGAAGAATCTTGCTCGATTACTGCTCCGACCACCTTAAAAAAAAAGTTTCTTTCGACGACGGTCACCTCGCTTAGTGACGGCGACACTATTGAGTACTTAGCCATAAAAATGCTTCTCAAAATACCATTCGGAATCGGTGTAAAACTGTAGGTCCCAATCAGTGAATGTAAAACTAGAAAGCGTACATCTCACTGATTGTCAGAAGCTCTCCTCAATCCCTTCATGGGATGTTAAGGGACACCAATATTTTTTTTATGTATTATTCCCCCTTACACCTTCAACTTTGGCCACGAGACCTAACCATTTCCCCCTAAACTCTGTGCCCTTTCTACACGCTGGAAATTATTTATTTTTTCTTGTTTTTTACGGGCTTATGGCAAATATAGTATACAAGTGTCCAAACACAAAATATGGTGTTGCTATTCAATATCACATGTTTGAGATACAATGATTAATGTATTATAATATATATGTGTCTGTGATCCAAATACTGTCTTGGCCGTGATACAAATGTAGCTGTATTTGGTGCACTATTTACGTCAGTCTCTTATCGTTATGCTCTGTCCAGATCAAAATAATTAAAGAGGGATAGAGATATTATTCTCGGCCTACGTTAATGTTATTACAAGTGAGTACCTGTATTTTTACATTATTCTTTCAGTCAGTGATTCATGCAAATTCCGGAATGCGGATCAAAATTACTTGTGTTAGTTTCATGCATTCAGTCTTCAATCTTTCGTTTGCGAGGAAATACACGAATGCTTCGGTATAAGTATATGCATATCTGGGATGAAACACGAATGTGGCTTCACGTTAAAGTACGGATCTTTGCAAGTAAGCATGCTAATGTTTGCATTTAAATATTAGTGAGCTTAGGACTTGCAAATATATGAATATTCTGGGTGTGTTCCAAACAAATGCATGGTTCCCGCAGAATGTGTGTGAGAGAATATGTTGCAGAAGACGTTTTTTTCAGCTTGTAGTTGCGGACTCCCCAGTTGGAATTCCCTTAGGACAATGCCAGTAGTAGATGACACTTTATATCAGGTACCTTCTTAACATATCACTAGTTTTGACCATAGAGTAAAACATAGTACAGTAGTTTATTCTCTCAATAATTTTAACTTCTTAGGTATAGTTGCATGTAAAAGTTGGATGCTGAAATGCATGGATTCAATATTACCCTATACAGGCATTAGTACAAAACATCCAACAAAGTAATACCCAACGGCATTTCGTGTTTTTGAGGCAAAATAGTTGTGTTAAATATAACACAAATTTATATCAACCATAAAATCAACAACAAACTGCCAAATTCGTTTAAATTTCACATTTTTGTACCAAAACGACAAGTTAGGTCAACAGTTCTTGTAACTCTACCTGGTGTAAGACAATTTTCGTCGATCATTTGCACAAACCCACCCCACCTCCCCATTTATTGGCTCATGATTTGTTTTTCAAACCTAACAAAATTGGGGGTGTATCGAAATCGAAACTCGTGCACTATACCACCCCTAATGTACATAGATATAAAATTTTTATTAGAACTCTCATGCCCCCTTTTTCACACATACATATGTAGTCTTAATATTACATCAATAGTATCGATGCTTATTTGACAGGTAACAGAGTACATATTTGTATACGTAAATACATAACTTTAACCATACATTTGAATTAGGAATTTCCGTTGACACGTAAAAATTTCGTCAACAAGCTTAATGTAAAAAAAGCTTTGCGTAAAGCTTAATTTATTATTGCTGGTTTGTGGCGAGAATAAATATAAAGTAAACTTTTAGTACAACATGCACTGTAAGAAATATGTGTATGTAGAATGGTTACACATTGTTTAGAGCATGTACTGCAATGGGTGGATTTGGTTACTCTATGGAATACTTAGACGAAAATATGAGTTTAATATCATAGCGCTACAATAACGTATCCAATTTCTTTTCATTTGTTAACTCCTATGACATATTCTTTTTATATGAAACCCATACTTTAAATGATAAACAACATATTGTTAATAGTTATTTTAAAAACTATATGGGCATTTCCACAGAAAGTGCCACCGTATGTAGCATCACGTCACCATCGTAAATTGTTTATATTTTAGGACCATGCAGTTCGATTGTTTTATATTCTTGTACTACATACAGAATGTAAGAAGCTCTATATTTAATAACAGATGAGAAAACAATCTAACTAACTGGTCTTAAAAAATAAGCAATTAACGAGGGTGACGTGATGTGACAAAAGGTGGACCTTTCTGTTGAAATGCCCATATCGTCACCTAAAATTCAAAAAGACGTAACAACATTTTCATCACTTCACAAGAGAGGCAAAAAATACTTAGATATAGAATCGGAATTTTGTGAATAAAATTGCCATTTTGGATCGTAGATGTCTAAAAGTTTGTGAGGATATGTAGTTTAGTCACTTGTAAGTATACGTACATCGAAATTTTATAAAAAAATTACGGTTTAAAGAAAAAACGTGGATTTATCAAAAACTTCATCTATTTAAACCTTTTAATAAAATCGTTTTAATAAAATCGTTTGTCATGTATTTTAGTCGAACAGATCGTAATCAATCAAAAAGCAAATTTTGGAAATTTTGTTGTTACGTCATTTTGGATTTTAGATGACGATATACTCCATTGGGTAGAGGCAAAGAAAACATGTAGATTTGGAAGAGCGAGTGGTGGATGCTTATACGGATATAGCAAAAGACTAATTAAAATACACCGTCCAAAATTTAGGGTAATTTCGCAAAATGTAGTACTACAGATACAATTCGATGATAAAGCCATAGACATTATACTATACTACTGGAATTGCACACAATGGGAAAAGGATTTTTCAATTTTTGATAAATTTTTAACCGACTTAAAGTCTGAATCTTTTATAATTTTAGGAGACTTAAACGCTAGAGTAGCATCTGAATAAACATTAGAAGTTAAGAACGTAGCTAATACTCCTCACATAACTGCTACTCGAAACTCGAAGGACAAAACACTTGATCACAAGGGGAAAAAGTTACTAGAGGCCCTAGAAAACATCGGCGGAATTATTAATAATGGAAGAATTGCAAATGATGAAATAGGTGAATTTACTTTCTGTGGTGGAGTTGGATGCTCTGTTATAGACTACTGTATATGTTCGTTTAGTTTACTCAATGCTATATCTTATTTCTCAATTCCAACAAAAACTTATTCAGATCACATGCCACTAGTAATACACCTTTCTGTTACCAATCCGGAATATAGTGCCTCGAATTTACACCCCCTATCAAGACCAAACTGGAACCCTATGTTGAAAGATAAATAATTTACCGTCAATTCTGTCACAACTAACAGCGATAAATTACCTATCCAATTACAAGATAAAATAAGAACAGGTGCTTTGGCCATGTCAAATAGGAAGAAAAAAAGATATAAAAAAAATCAATGAGTGTTCGAACTCACGAATGATGTGTTAACACCTTTTTGCTACACGGTACCTGTTCGATTTCTATGAACACATTAGTAAATGTTACATTGGAAAATAAAAAATTATAGTTTTTTTTGTATACACCGGGCAATGCTGAACATCAAATGACTCGCTTTGTTTGGCCATAGCAACAACAACGAAACAACCAAACACACAACATCACACATACTTTGTCCGAAGTAGCTGACGTATACGTGTGTCACATAACCACATGTTTGCCATATCAACAGCAACGAAACAGCTAAACACACAACATCACACATACTTTGTAGGAAGTAGCTGACGTATTAGTGTGTCACCATAACGTCGACTGCGCAAGCCTTGCAAATGAAATTTTGCGTGGCTATGCTTTATATCTCCGTTCAACGACAGCAACAGACACATGTACACACATACATTATTATGTTAATACATACGCTATAGACACAATTTCGTTTCCCTCACCCCTGCCACACTATTCTTTCATTGCTCTCTTGCTCGCTCATCTGGTTTTAGCAGCAGCATAAAATCTGGTTTTAGCAGCAGCATAAAATCTGCCTTTGATAGATTTAGTCCCTATACGCCGCTATAGATGTTAACACATCAAAAACCTTGGTTTGACTCCAAATGCGAAAGAGCCAGTCAAAAAATGCATATTCTTTTAAACAGAGTTAGAGATACAAACCTAGACATTTTCCGTAAAAAATATAAAGCCAGTTGCACACGGTTTCGCAAACTTTGTAACCAGAAACGATTACATTTACATGATAATAACATAAATAAATTGAACAATGTTAAAAATCAGGCTGATTGGTGGAAGATAACGAATTCACTCAAACATAAGCCAAATAGAAAAGTTAACAATCTTTCTGTAGATGACTTCCGTGGATACTTCAGCACCCTGTTATCAGCGAAAAATTTTAACAATGTAGATCTCCACTGGACTTTACCATTTTGGATCCGTTTTTGGACTCCCCTTTTGAGAACAGAGAGTTAATATTGTCGGTGGTGCAATGGGTAGTGTGCGCGCCTCTTGTACAGGAGATCCTGGGTTCGATCCCTGCTCCAACCACCTTAAAATTTCTTTCGACGACGGTCACCTAGCTTAGTGACGGCGACACTATCGAGTATATAGCCATGAAAAAGCTTCTCAAAATACCGTTCGGAATCGGTGTAAAACTGTAGGTCCCAATCAGTGAGTGAAAACTGGAAAGCGCACAGCTCAGTGATTGTGAGAAGTTCTCCCTGGTCCCTTCATGGGATGTAATGGGAAACCATTTATTTATTTTATTTTATTTAAGAGTTAATATTAGTGCTCAACAACTGTAAAAATTGCGAAGCCACAGGGCTTGATGGTATTCCGTTAGAGTTCTACAAGTACGCACCCTTCTGTGTATTGGAAGATATAACAAAGTTATGTAATTCTATATTCTTACATGGTAGCCTGCCGGAAGCTTTTCAAAAAAGTATGATTATTATATTCCACAAAAAAAGGAGATCCAGATTGTGTTTCCAATTATAGAGGCTTAACACTTTTAGATTCAATATACAAAATTTTTGCTAGCATGTTGAATAGCAGAATAACTGCATGGGCTGAATGTAATAACATAATTACGGAGTCTCAAGCGGGTTTTCGCCGTGGTTACTCTACGGCAGATAATTTGGTATTTTTATTCTGTTGTTCGATCTTTTCCTTATCAATAAATGATCAATATTCTTCGAGCTTGAGGTCAGATTTGCTGTTGTTATATTTATTTTCCTCGATATTTCGCTACTCCTTTGTGTAGCAACATCAGGAGATATAAACAATATTTAGCAATTACAACAAAACAAAATTAACAATTGTGAAAAAATTATGTCAATTTAAAAATGTTCAAACAAATTTTCCCGCCTTTTTTCAAAATTTTCTGAAGTTACACAAACAAAAATAATGTTCGTAAAAAGTTCATATAAATTAACCCAAAGAAAAATATTAGATTGATAAACAATTCTTGCTTAAATGGTTCTACTTTTTACTAATTAAATTTTTGTAAATTTGGGCTACATTGTCTGTATCTGTTTTATAGTTAATTTTTTTCAATGTTGGTGTAGTAATTATCTGTAGCATTTCTAACATATAACGACGTTTATAATTGTTTTCTTTATTTAAAACCGCTGTATCCTGAAAGTTTGGGTAATGATTTAAACTAGCACAATGGGATGTTAATGCTGTTTTCTGTGTAGAAATGTGCCTATATTTCTGATCTGATTTGTGTCCTGCAATTCGTGTCTTTAGTTTATTTTTTGTAGTCCCTACATATACTTTGTTACAAACCTCGTTGTCATTTCTTTTACATGGTATTTTATATACTATATTATCCATGTAAAGGAAATGACAACGAGGTTTGCAACAAAGTATATGTAGGGACTATAAAAAATAAACTAAAGACACAAATAAGCCTATTTTTGCAATCTGTTCATCTTGGCTGGGATATATACATAATCCAAAAATAAAAGTATCTGGCAAAACAACCGCTGCTCAATCAATTATGCTTTACGCAGCTCAATTATGGGGATTACAGGAATACGATTACCCACAAAAATTATTTCGATTCTTTGTCAAGAAAACATTAAGTCTCCCGAATAATACCCCGAATTACGCTTTGTATTTCGAAACCCAATCACAACTACAATATTTTTATTCGATGAGATTGCATTTCAACTATTTGCTAAAAGTACTTAACATGCCAAGGAATCGCTTACCACATATCCTTGCTGTTGAAACCATTAATAATAATGTGTATTGGGTTAAGGGATGGAAACAGATATGTAGCAGATTAAATATACCTGAAATCACAACTAATGATGTATGGTCACCTCAGCTACCTGAAATGTTAAATACAGTTATAGAAAAACTCGTGATCTATAAACGAACAGAATTCAAATCAACTGCCAACAACTCTCAGTTCCATGACGCATACGCAACTTTAGATTACGATAGATCTTCATATTTTATAGATGGCTTTTCAACATACGATATAAGTCTGACTTTTAAAGTTAGAACTGGTATGCTAAATATCAATGAGAGAGCATTTAGAAACGATACTGACGGAATATGCACGCTGTGTAATTTAGACGCTGTAGAAAATACGTACCATCTTATTGGTGTATGCCCGCTTGTCAGACAATTAAGAAAGCAATTCTTTGGACAATATGAGCTATCCACTTCTCAATTTACAGATATACTAAATAGCGCTGATATTTTTAAATTAGCAAAATACTTAAATTGTGTATTAAGATATAGAAAACTAATCTTCAATGAATTTTTATAACTAAAATATTTAGCATGTATTACCCCAATCCGGCACACAACAAAACTTTACTGCCGTAACTTATTATTATTATATACATACATACATCTAAATTAAGCAAAATTGTAATAATAAAATACAATACAATACAATACAATAACGTATCCATAACAAAAGCATGATATCATGTCCAAGATTTCCAAGACTTGGTGCGTTTTCCTATCTGTATTGCCATACTTGGGCAAAAACAGGACGTGGCTATATACCCAGCACCAACACTCTGCGCGTAATTCGTGAAATGTTGGGTTCTTATTAGTGTATTCAAAAACGAAATCGAAAAACCGTAAAAACCGGATTTCTTGCACTTAACCGGTTTTGTGCCGGTTTTTAGCAAACGTCATTTTCGAATAATACGAAAACCTGTTATTAGATGTCGGTCATTTCAATTCAATTCAATTCAATAAAAACCAATTCAGTTCAATTCATTTAAGAAGATAAAAAGAATTGAACTGAATTAGACTATATTAGTTTGAAATTGAACTGAATTGAATTGAATTGAACTGAATTCAATTCAGTTGAATTGAATGGAATTAACTAATGCGTTTCCTAACGTTTCCTAATATTTATCTAAAAATATTAAAATCTGACAAATGCAGTTCTATTTTCAGAATAATAATGACTCTTTTTACGGGCAAAGGAAACCAGACAAAAAAATGTTATTTTGTGTTGATTTTGTATTAATATTTCTACAAATATGTAAACATATTGCTTTCCATGCGAATCAAAAAAAACGAAAATTTTTTTTCCGCTCAACCAGGAAAATTCCCTTATATGCTGTTCTTAGAGTATTCCATTTTCAATTTAAATTTTGAAAAATATCAATCATTCATTCCATGACAAAACGCCACAAATCTGACCGAAGGTCTTCCGATTTTCTTCAAATTTTGCACGGAGAGACTCTATGGAGCCAAATAGACATTTGCGTTTTTAGATTTTTAAAATTGTTAAAGATCGCGATTTTATTAGCGTTTTTAATTTTTCAAAAAGTTAAAAAAATGCAAAAAGTAGTGAACTTTGAAGAGCCACATTTCCATAAGTGGACCCAAATTTTCAAAGATTTAAAAACTTTCTGAAAGCTGTTTTTGTCTATTTTATGATTTGCAGTTTAAAAGTTACCACTATAAAAAAAGTTACCACTGTATGCAAATGCAGTTTTAAAGTGCATTTTGCAGTGCGTTTTCCCCCTTCGATTTTCAAAAAAAAAACATTTTTGTAAAATTTAGAATAGTATTTATTAAATAAATGTTCTCTTTTTCTGGGACAAAGAATTTTTCTATTTTTAATGATTTTTTAAAAAAAAAACATGTGAAATATTTCATATAAAAATTTGTTATTTTATTGATTCGATCTTTGCTACTTTTGCTTGTCACAGAATTGTACACACATATGTACAAATGTGTACATAGGTGTGTATACACGCTGAACACAATACATGATGAAATTGGGAAGAAGTATTTCATCATCCAATTCTAGTAGCATGTAGTTTCCTAGGACTAAGTATTTGGCATCAAAAAGTAAGACTACTTACAAAAAAAGATACCGTGAAATAACTCCCAAATGAAATAAATCCCAAAAAAAAAGTGAAATAAGTCCCAACAAAAAATTAACAAAATTCCATATAAATTGGGAATAATATCAGTATGAAATAAATCCCAATGCGTTAGGACTTATGTCATAATTTCTAATTGGGAGTTATTTCATAATGAAATAACTTCTAAGTCGTATAACTCCCAACAAAATTATGTTGGGATTTATTTAATTTTTTTAACTAATTGGAATTTATTGCATTCCTGTTGGAAGCAAAACAACAATTCTAGACGAATTTTAATCGATGGCACTTTTTCAATTGTACCGTTTGGATGCTTTAAGCAACTTCTTTTGATTCATATTGAATATTATGAAAAGGTATGTATGTCAACCGGGAGGGGGGGCGGAGGCGTGACGCGGGTCCGGCGGCTAGATCGTAATTATTATTACGATTATGTATGTGCTTACATATAATTATGAAATAAAAAGCGTTCTGTAAAAGGAAACCAAAAAAAAATTGGGTGTTAATTCAATTTTGTTGGGCCTTATATCATTGGGAGTTAATTCATTTTTATTGGGTTTTATTTTTACATTTTGAAATAAGTCCCAGAAATTGGGACTTATTTCATTTTTGCCTTTGGGAGTTATTTAATTTTTTTCAGTTGGGCGTTATTTCATTCTTATTGGAATTTTTTTCATTGGGAGTTATTTCATTTGGGAGTTATTGCACGGTACCACAAAAAAATCAAAAGAAAATCAATTTTTTTTCTGTACATTAGAATTTTTTGCAAAGTGCATCCAAAAATAGCATTTATATTACAAGTAATTGCATTCGCATTATTCTCAATCAGCATTATTTTAGAAAAACACACTTTAAATGACAACAATACCCTACAGTAGCTTTTTAAATAATAGTAATGCAACAAAAACTGTTTAAAATATAGCAATTCATATTTTGTACAAACATTTTCAAAATCCTAAAAAAAATTAAATTTTATTTTTTTTTATATGAAAAATCAAGTAAGTCTTTTTTTAAAAAATCATTACAAATAGTAAGCTGCCTTGTCCCAAAAAAAAATTACTTGTCTTTTTTATAAAAAATTCTGAATTTTGCAATGATTTTAAATTTTTTAAAATCATAGGGGGAAAAAGAAGTGGAAAATGCATTCAAAAAGTGCAGTTGCTTTAAAAATGCATTTCTGAAATCAAGCACTCATTTTTAGAGTACGGATTCTACAAATAGACAACCGTATCATTCAGAAACTTTTTAAATTTTTGAAATAGTCCATCTACTTAAAAAAATATAGCTCTCCAAACTTCACAACTTTTTTCATTTTTTTAGGTTTTTCAAAAATGAAAAACGCGAATAAAATCGCGAGTTTTTTAAATTTCAAATATCGGATAATGGGATTCTCTTAATGGCTCCATAGAGTCTCTCTGTTGTCAATATAAACAGAATCGGAGGATGTGAATTCAGAAAATCACTTATTTTCAACTTTCTTTCCTGGAACGAATTCAATATAATTTTGAAAAGTATCAATTGAAATTTGAAAACCATATTCGATTCTTAAAATACATCAATTGAATTTTTAATTTTTTTTTTGAAATTTGAAATACGTCAAGTGAAATTTGAAACACATCAATGGAAATTTAAACGACATCAATTAAAATTTAAAAGACGGTTGAAATTTTAAAAGAAGTTACCTATTTTATTTATTAGATTTAAAAATCTCAATTGATACTTTTTAAATTTCAATTGATGTATTTCAAATTTCATATACAATTTTTAAATTTAAATTAATGTAAAGTATATTAAATTTCAAATAGTATTTTTTTAGGTTTTATTTAAATTCAAATTAGAAATGGTGTAGAAAATGGGTACAAAATAAATTTCAAGTATCAGTACGAATTTGGAGCGTTGAAAACGGGGCGTGGCACAATATTATAAATGAAAGCGTCTTGCCATAAAAAATTTGCTTATACGACTGAGTCGTTCTTATAACTCGAACATAAGATGTGGAAGAAATTTGGTACAAACGAACTGAGGGCAGTATACAATGGGCTTGTTTCCATTTCATAATTAAAGGCATTCCGGGTAAACTCGTGCGAATATAACCATGGAAATTGGGACAGTTTAAACAGGGTCTGTCTCTACATCCAAAAAAACTAACATACCCACGTCTTATTTCACGGCTACACTGAAAAGTCTGACTTTTTATGTTTGGATGAAAATAAAACGTGTTTGCAGCTTGTCATAAATATCAAATACTTATGGCCAAACACATTATATGTATATAATATGTTAGAGACACAATGATTAATATGTTGTAATATACATATACTTGTGTGACCCAAATGTGGCTTTGGTTGTTGAAAACTGCTGAAAATAAAGAAGTGGCAAACAACAAAGAAATAATAAACAGCATATCCTCAATTCAAAAAAACACTGCTTGCAAATATATACATGGTTCCTGCAATATATTGCTTGGGACGTTTTTTTTGTTCAGCACGCAGGTATACTTGGAAACAATCTAAAGATGATGGTATAATTAGAGGTGGAGGTTCCCCTTATGGA
Source organism: Phaonia tiefii (assembly GCA_963931995.1). Lineage (NCBI taxonomy): Eukaryota > Metazoa > Arthropoda > Insecta > Diptera > Muscidae > Phaonia > Phaonia tiefii. The sequence goes on along the minus strand of OZ008368.1, from coordinate 253,249,463 downwards.
GTAGTTGCCATTTATATTTCTGGCCTAGGTCATTTTTAGTGTTGCCCGTTGCAATCTGGCAACACCATTAGCATGTATGCGAGCATTATTCCTGTACAGTTTTTTTCTTTCTCCTTTAAAATAATTCAAATTATAATTGCGTTGTTTCTCCTTTCAGTTAATGATGTGGACTTTAACAAATAAATGCAAAATAAATCCAAAATCACATCACATGACATTGTTCGTAGAATTTCCTTAGGAGAATGCCAGGTACCTTCTTGACATATCACTAGTTTTGAACATAGAGTAAAACATAGTACAGTAGTTTATTCTCTCAATTATTTTAACTTCGTAGGTATAGTTGCCGTCGGTGGTGCAATGGTTAGTGTGCGCGGCTCTTGTACATGAGATCCTGGGTTCGAACCCGGCTCTGACCACCTTAAAATTTCTTTCGGCGGCGGTCACCTCGCATAGTGACGGCGACACTATCGAGTATCTAGCCATGGAAAAGCTTCTCAAATTACCGTTCGGAATCGGTGTAAAACTGTAGGTCCCAATCAGTGAGTGAAAACTGGAAAGCGCACAGCTCAGTGATTGTGAGAAGTACTCCACAGTCCCTTCATGGGATGTAATGGGAAACCATTTATTTATTTATTTAGGTATAGTTGCATGTAAAGGTTGGATGGTGGATGCATGGGTTCAATATTACCATATAGAGGCATTAGTGCAAAACATCCAACAAGAAAACACCCAACGTCATTTCGTGTTTGTGAGGTAAAATAGTTGCGTTAAATACAACAGAAATTTATATCGACCATAAAAGTGAACAAAGAACTGCAAAATGTTGTTACATATCACAGTTCTATACCAAAACGACATGTGAAAGTTAGATCAACAGTTCTTGTAACTCCACCTGGTGTAAGTCAAAAGCCCGCGAAAATTAAATCGACACCTATCACCTCTTTGTAGTTGTAAACGCTGCCTTCGATATCTCGATACGGGGAAAACTGTAGCATGCTATATCTGAGCTTGGTATTCCTGGTAGGCTGACACGCCTTTGAAGAATGAGACAAAACGACCCGAAATCTTCACTAAAGATGGGTAAAGATCTCACCGAACCATAGATGATGGCGAGGCCTCAGGCAGGGCGACACCCTATCATGTGATCTCTTCAACATATTGATTGAGATCGTCATGAGAAAAGCTGAAGTCAAAGCGAATAAATCTATCAGCAGCAAAAGTCACATGCAGCTCGCGTATGCTGATGATTTGGTTATCATTGGGCGAAATCTACGAGAAGTTGCTGCAGAATTTTCGAGAATTGAGAAAGAATCAGAAAAAGTGGGTTTGGCAGTAAGACAAAATTCATGGTAGTGGACGAATTTATTTACCTCGGATCTGCCGCAAACAGAAGCAATATCTTCAGCCTAGAAATCAAACGGATTATTGTGCTTGCAAATAGGTGTTATTTCGGGTTAAGCAAGCACTTCAGAGAAAAAACCCTCTCTCAAGAAACCAAGATCCAACCATATCAGACTCTCATAGAACCTGTCTTGTTTTATGGCGTAGAATCCCTGGGTCTTCGAGTGACAAATGCTCCTAAGCAAAAATATGGTCCTATATTAGAAAATGGCGAGTATCGACAACGAGCTGTATAATCTGTATCACGACATCGATCTAGTTATGCGTATCAAAATAGCGCATTTAAATCCAATGATTATTCATCATCGGAAATTACACCCTATGAAGTGTACACATTGGTGTCGAATATCATCCAAAAGGAACATTGGTCCATATTTCTTTAAAGATGAAGTCGGTAATTTACACTGTGTGTAATTTTTTAAGTCATGGCAAAATAACCATATACGGACACCACTACGTGATAAAAGACTAAAAAAAAAAGACCCGTGTTTCCCAATTTTTCCCAAAGTCATGCACTTTTTTTTTTATGAGCCGCCAAAGATTTGGGGCCTCGGTATCATTTTCGTAAAAATGTGATCATTTTCTCAGGCTCATATCTTGCAAACCGTTTAGAATTTCGATTTACTCTCTTGGGTAAAGTTGTAGCTCTTGTCATAAAGAACAAAAATTGCGAACATATAAAATCAAAAAACTTCACCTTCCAGATAAAAATCGCAAAAAACTTAAAAAAAATCGATTTTTTTTTTACCTTTTTTCCCGTGTTCAAGGAAACAATCAACTACAAAAATTTACCTAAGATCTCAATAAACAAATTTCTAGAACATATAAACTTCCTGGGAATTATTCTTAACACCGTTTTTTAATTTCATTTGTTTTTTATTTACTTCAACATTGAGATACTATGCTATCTATTACAAAAATATTAAAAAAAAGTATTCGTATTATGTTTATAATGTTGATGGCCCTGGACTTGCAAATCGCGCTCTCTTAAGTTGTGGATCCAAATCGTCGTCCGAATCTGACTCTGATTCAGCAATTATCGTGTCCACAGGCACGTTGCTTCCAGACTGCCCTCCATCATCAGCTCTTTCTTCTTCAAATACTTCATTAACATCATACAGGGTGATCTTGTGACTCCACCAACATACCTCTGCAAGCAATGCGTCGAGGTTTTTGCCTTTGTACCGTTTTTCCATGGGCATTGTGGTTTGGTGAAACCGTTCTCCTTGCTCATCGGATTCGGTAGGGAGTTGTTTGATAAAATCGTCAAAATGAAAATGAAGAAAATGCAGCTTTAATGTCATCGATGCGCCGATTATCTCAAAATAATGCAGCATTTGTTTCACCCATTCTCTTGCTTCCGGTTCCGCGTCTCGATCCCCTCCCAAGACTCTCGTGCATACACGCTGAAGGTAAATCCATGCCATTGAATGATTTTCATCAAGCGATGAATCAAAGTTGCTCTTGAATAGCTTTCTAATGTGAATAGCTTTGAAGGTAAATGTTGATGACCTTCAAATCACAGCAAATCTTCCATTTATTTTCGTAATATTTGATTTTTTCCATTATATCTTTCAATGTTTCATAGCTTTCTTTCATGTTGATACCCATTGCTAGCGGAATGGAAGGTTTTCGGTTCGACACATGCAACAACACTGCTTTCAAGCAGTGTTTTTCGGCAAATTTTTCACTTTTGCGTGCTACCTAAACAGTGTTAAGAATCATCTCTAGGAAGTTTATATGTGTTTATATGTTTGTTTATTGAGATCTTAGGTAAATTTTTGTATTTGATTGTTTCCTTGAATTTTGAACGGTTTGCTACCTATGGACCTGAACACGGGAAAAAAGGTAAAAAAAAATCGATTTTTTTTAAGTTTTTTGCGATTTTGATCTGCAAGGTGAAGTTTTTTTGATTTTATATGTTCGCAATTTTTGTTCTTTATCACAAGAGCTACAACTTTGCCTCAGAAAGTAAATTCTGAACGGTTTGCAAGATATGAGCCTGAGAAAATGATCACATTTTTACGAAAATGATACCGAGGCCCCAAATCTTTGGCGGCCCATAAAAAAAAAAGTGCATGACTTTGGGAAAAATTGGGAGACACGGGTCTTTTTTTTTTTAGTCTTTTATCACGTAGTGGTGTCCGTATATGGTTATTTTTTTTCGTGTTGCACTGTGTTAGTTACCACCAGTGATGCTCATTACCGCAGCATGTTTGAAAAATTCTTGTGAACAGCTGCGTAGACCCAAAAACACAAATGTTGTTTCCAGAAGATATAGCCACAGTTCATATACTAAGGGAAACGCATTATTTCAAGAGGCTGAGAGTTTAATTGACCTCCACGTTCGCCGGAATTAACCACTCCCGATTATTTCTTTGTGGGTATTTTATACGGTAATTTTGGTATAGAGGGCACACTACTCGTTGTTAGGTAGGTGCCATAGGGAAATATTCCACTTGTACCAGGTAGAGTTACAAAAACATTTGACGTAAATTTGTCTTGTCGTGTTGATAGAGAACTGTGAAATTTAAAAATATTTTTGACTTTTTTGATATCATTATTGTTAGTATTCATTTGTGTTGTATTTAACACAACAATTTGAACAAACAAACACGAAAACCCATTATTGTCGCCTTGTTGGATGTTTTGTACAAATGCCTCTATCTACTATTATTAAAGCAATAACTTTCAACATGCAAGGTCCATATGCAACCGCATCAAGTGTCATATAATTAATGAGGGACGTGGTACCTTTGTACCATCTATACTGTATGGGGTATTTGAAAAATGTATGTGAATCAGTATTGGTATTTTTTGATTTGCATTGGATATTAATCAGTATTATGTTATCTAATGCAAATTCAAAGAATTCCCAGTTTTCGCAATGGCAATTAAAATATTTTGAAAATCCATTTTCTCAGGCAATGCAAAAGCAGGTTGTGGAATCGGATATCAATTGTACTGAATTAGGCTAATGGTTTTAATTATTTTTAACTGGTATGGCTGCTGGTTGTTCTGATTTTGAACTATTTTATAAGTGGCTTCGAGTGGTGTTGTATCGTAGTATATTCGAATTCATAAACCTGTACATATAAAATATTTTAAACCCAAAACTGCCCGATGTGAACACTATGCATTGAAAGTAAGTGCAATTATTTGCTAATGGTAGTTATTTATATTCTTTGAATGTGCATTTGTAGAGGTAATTCACATTAAACTACAGCTTTTCATTGTCTTGTAATTAATTTTCTCCATGTCTGATGTGAATAAGCCACAGACCATAAACCAACTAAAAAATAATATTCGAGAAAAATATTGGAAATATGAAAAAATAAATCATGGAAAAAGTCTCAGAAAGAATCTCAGAATGGGCACCAATTACGTGACGTTATTCTTCCACATTATTGAAGTGAAATAAAAAATAAATAAAAACTACATGAGGTGCCAGGGGACACCGGGTTAGAACGAAGTTCCTTTCGCTAAATATTATGTTTGTTTGTTTGTTTATTTATTTATTTAAAAATTAATGTTTTTTTATTGTTTTTCTGTAAGAAAAAGCCATAAGAGTATGAATTTTTTTACAAAGAAGTACTTTTTTTTACGAACAGGTACTTTTTAAAGAAGTGGTACCCGTTTTAGGATAAGGTTATTTTTTTAAGAAAATTTACTTATTTGCAGAAAGGCTACTTATCTCAAGAAAAGAAAATGTATTATTTTATATGTAAGAAAAGGATTTTTGGTAAGAAAATGTATTTTGTTTTAAAAGAAGTTATTTTTTGAAACACAGTTTTTTTTAAGAGATGGGATTTTTTGGCGTAGAATACGTCTTATCTTACGGTATAGGGAGTCATGTCAGATTGTTATTGTTGTAATCTTTATTTCATTGATTATGAGGAAACGGCGAGATAACTTTTTTTAAAAATTTTTTTGTAGGTAAATGAAGATGTTATCTTTCGTTTGATATACATTTCATATTGGTTGATATCTTCCTAATATTTAAATTTCTCAAATGAAAATTGTTTAAACACATACACTCAAACATATGTGTGGTGTTTGGTTGAGTGTTTGAGTTTGTAGCGTCAACACAAACTATGCTGCTGTTTCAGTGTGGACACAAACCTTCGGCTGTTGTTTTGATTGATGAAATATTGAAATTTCGTATATTTACTTATGTATTTAAGTGAAACAAAATGTTAAATGTGAATTTGAATTTAACATGGATATATAATTATTAAAAATATATGAGAAAATTAATTCATACATTTTGGCGTAGAATACGTCTTACCTTACGGTATAGGGAGTCATGTCAGATTGTTATTGTTGTAATCTTTATTTCATTGATTATGAGGAAACGGAGAGATAACTTTTTTTTATCCTATTTTTCCTATCATAACCCCATATTATCAAAAGTAACTTTCAAATAATCAAATTGATTTGCGTCTGTTATTTATCATTTATCCTTACTCTTTTAATTTAAAAACATATTTATCCTATTTTTCCTACCATAAGCTTATAAATAAATTCATTTGCTTATGTTATTTATCATTTATTGTTATATATGTTTTCTGTCTTATCGGATGGGGTATTCTACGTTAAACTTAATGGCCGTGTCTCTGACACAACCTGCAGGGACAGTCCATCCGATAACTCGATAACTAAGCGACTTATCGCAAAATGCTAAATTATTTTTTGAGGTTGTTTTGACTTGTTTTATACAAAAAAGTGATAGCAATGGCTTTACATGGTACGTTATTGGAAAAAATATCGGAAATGTCGTGGTCCATAACTCCTAAACTATGCATTTGGCCCGATTTTGTTATTTTACTTTCTTTGCTTAAAATAACATGTTCTACCCAACGCAATAAATCCCGTAATTTTTGGAGAGTAAGCCGTATATGCCAAAATTAACACGTTAAGATGTGTCATTAAACCTTTTGTAGAGCTGCCATTGGTTTTTAAACCATTTGTGCACAATTCGCATTTTGCTCGAGGCTGCAAAATAACACCACACGGAACATTCGTTATGTTTATAGTTTTTTAGTTTTATGTCATTGTTTTTAGATTTAGTTTGTTTTAGTTTTATTATTTTTAAAATACATAATAATCCCGAAAAATCCCAGGATTTACTTATTAAAATTCCGGGATTCGGTATTCATCAATCCCGAAAAATCCCGGGATTCGGGATTTCCCATTTGGCATTCCGACAATGCATACTACTTATACATATACTTCCCATTAAACTAGAAATTTCCCATCATATGTTAGTCTAGACACAAACCAAAGCAAAAGTACCCAATATAGTTGATAATACTGGGTTGTAGCATAATCGTGATAAAAAAAGTTGTTTAATTTTTTTTCACTTAGCTCCCGTACCGCAACGTGTGATAAGGAACTTCGTTCCAAACACTTAATAAACACTTAATAAAAATTTAATAAAAACTTAATAAAAAATTTACTTGAAATTTAATAAAATTAAATAAAAATAATGAAATTATAGACTATTCAAACCCCTTCGCATCTTTTGCGTCACCCTGTACAAGATTATCGTACACTAACCACTGCACCTCCGAACAACGGCGATGTGAACTCACCTTGATGAAAACTGGCTTCAGCGCCATGCGATGCTCAATATTTTGTTTAAATTGAATTCACTTTTACTCATGTTGGGTGGGGTAAATTATCTTCGTTGTGTTAAAATTTTTTTTAATAAAGAAAATTCCACTATACCATTGTTTTCAAATCACAATAGATTGAAATGATAATATGCAACAAATGGTTTAAAATATTTTTCTTTGAATTGTCTTTTAATTAATTTATAAACAACATTGGATTAATTTTCATACAAATATCTTACGTGCACTTAATCAAATCTGTATATTCTGACGGGGACAGAGCATATTCCGGATCCAACTCTTTTGCCCGCAGTTTCTTCTTCGATCGTCGCCTTCGACACGTACTTGTAGCTAAGGGTTTCACCGTTTTTGTTGCTTTATTTTTCGGAATTGAAGTCTTTGAGCGAATCGCTTGACCCGACGACAATCGCTTACTGCTGCCAGCGTTTGCACCAGCACTAGTTAAGCGTGGGGCCTTATTTGCCGCACTGCCACCGCGAGTTGTTGGTGCGTTAACATTACCGGATGTCACCGCATATTTTTCATTTCCCTGGGATGGTGATGCTGAACCCGAATTCTTGTTGCTTGCAGAGGACTCGTCAACGTTAGGATTAACATTCTTTTCAACGAAACTATCACGACGCCATGAGGGTGTCAACGTCCTTATCGAATTGTTCGTGTCACTGTAGCCCTCATAGTTATATCGTCTGCGTAGGCTAATGCCCGAGAGGAATTCGAGGGTCTGCCAGACGTTCATGTGATTCGATTCAAAGAAATGTTCATCCTCAACTGACCAGTCGTTGCGAATGATACGCTCGGCAAGCATCATGGTAACGGTGGCGCATTTGTTCCGCGTACGATCCGGCGATGTCGCACGTATGCCATGCGATGCGGTCGCGTAGTTGGGTGACGTGTATGCGCTTCCAGATGCATTGGATTCCTGGGATGGAATTGAACTGTATGGAGCGTGCATACTGCGATTCAGCATATGCTGCGATTACCACTCCGGATGTACAAAGTTTCAAATGTAATTCGTTGATATTTGGAAATAGTTTTTAATTTAAAACACGTCAAAGTTATTATTGTTATTATTGCTGTTCCATGTAAATGCAAATTTCACAAACTTCACTCAAAAACTAAAACATGCGAATTGAATTGAACTAAACTAAACTGTAAACAGAAAAGAGCGTTCCCTTCGAACTATTTGCTGATTGGCACTCTGTGATAATTCGCGTTACTTTCGTTTTCAGTTCGAGTTCTTTTGCCTTTTTTTACCATTTCTCACTTGCGTTTCGTGATTTCGAGGTAAAATAAAAAACAATTGAAGAAACGTAAGAAATGTTGGTGTTGCAAGTAAAGTGTCTGTTTGTGTTATGACAGCTAATATTTCATACGTGCAACACTTTTGTAACACTTTCCTTGCCAGGCCCTCAAAGTCGTATATATCACACAATGCTGATTCTTCTTCCCTTCACCCCTGTATGTTACACTTATTTTTATGACCTCTCCCACACGGTGTCTTCCCACCCCACGAGTGTTATTGCTGTTGCATAGCAGCTCATTGAGGGGATTCCATAAAGTGTTCAAATTCCCTTGCGCGCGGCGCCTTTGTTGGTGTCGTCTGTTTAGTTGGAGCGAAAAGTGCTTCAATTTATCTGCCATCAATTCATAATTTTAGTTGTTTTTTTGTTTGCTCACCTTCATTGTCTTTGGTTCTGTTACGATTTTGCACCTTTTGTCAGCAAATCGTTCTTTCATTGGTTGAGGGTTACACTACTTCATAACGGATGATTATTTTGGCTGCAGTTGAGATTTGTAACGTTTTGAAAAGAAAATTCCTTTGGTGTTATATTAATAACTATAAAATGTATTATATTCCATAAAGGGATTGGAATTCTCACAACCATTGAGTCGAATGCGTTTTAATTTTTAGATCGGATCATACTATAAAGCACCAAAATCAAGCGGCTATAGTTTAAGAACTGTATATGTCTCATCGCCCATTGAGCTGTTCGTTGCAGACTGAACTTTGTATAAGAGTCGTTTCTTGTATAAGAGTCGTGCTCGGAAAACACCTTAACGCCGACGTCGTCATCTTACTACATAGCTGGTGCTAAAGTAGTGCGGAGAACACTTAATTCCTTTTGGCAAAATTCGACACCCTACATATAAACAAAACATTCAGTTAAGCCAACCAATTTAGACATAACCGAAATTAGAGTTTGTAAAAAAAATCACTTGAGGTGTCAGGGGGCACCCGGTTGGAACGAAATTCCATTCATCATACATATGTATATTATATACTAGTTAGTTCCAACACGCCTAAGGCGCCTATTAAAAAATACTGTACTTTAAATTGATCTTTAAGAAAAGATAATTTTTGTAAAATTACAAACTTTTTTTAAGAATTTTTTTATTTATTGAATGTATTTTTTTTTAAACAAATATATATTTTTAGGTCCCTTTTGTAAGAATATGTATTATATTTTCCCGGAAAGGTCCTTTCTTTGATGAGCGGTACTCCTTTTATTAAAGTCCAAAAAAATGGTTTCCCGTTACATCCCGTGATAGGATTAGGGAGAGCTCCTCACAAACCAGAGAGCTGTGCGCGTTCTAGTTTTACACTCACTGATTTGGTTCTACAGTTTTACACGGGTTCCGAATTGTATTTTGAGAATGGTATTTTCTTAAAAAATTAACTTTTCCTAAAGAAGTACCTTTGCTTAAAAAAAGTGAATTTTCATACAAAAAGTACCTTTTATTAAAAAAAACTTTTCTTTATTTTTAAATATTAAAAAAAGTAATTTTTTAAAATAAGTACCTTTTGGTAACAAAGTACATTTTACAGTACAACTACCTTTTCTTTAATGAGTACCTTTTGTTGTGAAACAAAATAACTTTTATTGAGATAAGTACCTACTCTTAAAAATGTGCCAATTCTAAAAAAAATTTCTCATATCTTAAAAAAACTTTTTCTTCAAAAAAACACCTTCTCTTACACAAAATACCATTTCTTACAAAAATTTCTTTCTTAAAAGTACCTTTTCTTAAAAATTATATAAAACCTTTTCGTTTATTAAAAGCTACTGTTTTTTTTTTAAGAATAGGTACCATTTTTAATAAGTACTTTCTGTACGAAGAAGCCTAGGTGTATGATTTTTGTTACGAAGAAGTACTTTTTTTAAGAACAGGTACATTTTAAAGATCTGGTACTCTTTTTAGGATAAGGTTATATTTTTAAGACAATTTACTTATTTTCAGACAATTTACTTAGCTCAAGAAAAGAAAAGAAAAGAAAAGAAAATGTATTAAATTATTTTTAAGAAATGGTACTTTTAAGAAAAGGAATTTTTGTACGCAAATATATTTTTGGTAAGAGAAGGTATTTTTTTTTGAAGAAAAGCTTTTGTTACGAGAGAACAGATACAAGTTTAAGAGTAGGTACTTATCTCAAGAAAGGTTATTTTGTTTTACAAAAGAGGTACTCTTTAAAGTAAATATAGTTTTTTAAGAAAATGCAATTTGTTGAAAGGTATTGATTGTACTTTTTTAAGAGAGGGTACTTATTTTAAAAATTACTTTTTTTAATAAAAGGCACTTTTTGTAAGAAAATTTACTTTCTTAAACAAAGGTACTTCTTTAACAAAAAAATGGTTTCCCATTACATCCCATGAAGGGACCGGGGAGAACTTCTCACATTCACTGAGCTGTGCGCTTTCCAGTTTTCACTCACTGATTGGGACCTACAGTTTTACACCGATTCCGAACGGTATTTTGAGAAGCTTTTTCTTGGCTATATACTCGATACAGTCGCCGTCACTATGCGAGGTGACCGCAGCCGAAAGAAATTTTTTTTGAAGGTGGTCAGAGCAGGGTTCTAACCCAGGATCTCATGTACAAGAGCCGCGCACACTAACTATTGCACCACCGACGGCCAAATTGTTAAGTAAAGGTACTCTGTTTATTAATATGAATATGTTTTTTTTTGAGAAAATTACCTTTTTTTAAGAAAACGCACTTATTTAAGAAAATGTTATTTTTTTAAATTTCTTTCACTTTGGCTTTTCTAAATTTACTTTTTATTCGTTTCAAACTACAATATGTAATAAACAGGCTCCACCTAGAAAATTTCCCATTCAATAAGAAATATGTTATTCTGGACACAAACCAAATGTACGAGTGTAAGAGTGTGCACTTGGCTTTTCTAAATTTACTTTTTCTTGGGTTGAAAACTACAATATGCAATACACAGGCTCCACCTAGAAATCTTCCCATTAAACCAAACCAAAAGTACCCAATATAGTTGATAATAATTGGTTGTAATAAAGTAGTTAAAAAAAAGTTGTCTAAAATTTTTTCATTTCGCCCCCATCCAAATTTTTGTCCCATTGTCCCAAAATTGTGTCCCACTACATCCAATGAAGGAATTTGGGATAATATAATATACTGTGCGTATTGGGTAATAATGATGGGTAACTACCCAGGGTTATACGGTGCCCACGAAATACGAACCCTGAGAAAAAGTCTAGAGATCTGTTTCATATAAATGATGCCAAGGTTTCACGGGTTATGAGGCAAGGAGCGCCGTTCTGTTCAGGCAGTAAACAGTTTGCTACAATAATCTGTATTAACGGGAACTCGGTCATCAAATCATCTATACCACAGAAAATTACAACACTGGGATATAGTAAAAACTCACCTCAAAGTACTGCAACAATATGAATATGCAAGAGGAAAAAGAAAGGACATGGAGAAAAAATGCTTTCTGTTCTTGTGTTGGAATTATGGACCTTTCAGTGTGTGTTGGTACTTAGGGATCTTCGATCGAGACTATTTCGCATATGTAAATTGCGGAATTCAGAAACTTTGGACAGTTTATTGTGCCGTTGGGGAACCTAGAGTACAGCTTTTAATTACCTTCAGTTTTGGCAAATCATATAACATGTTCAACATACACTTATTCCTACTTTTATTGATATATTAATTACTTCACCATATATTCATGCAAATTTTTGTAGATCATATCGTTAGCATATTTTCGATGATATAATTGTGTGAATATACTTCAATTAAAAATCTCTAAAATTCATAATATTAATGGATTTTTGATAGAATCATATTCTCCACTTTTTTCACCAACAAAAGTTTTATGTCATACTTTACCGTGAGGAACAAATGGAATATAATGGAATAAATAAACTGGTATCCTAATCAATACATAGTTCAGTAATTTATATTAGGGCATTGAATAGTTGGACTAAACGAGCAAACATGATCTGTTTTAATTAACATGCTGTCCTAATAAAGGCTACATGGTAAAGAAAACATATTAGCTGTACGCAGGGCACGATGACGTTTGGAAACAAACTAGTCTAAAGCTACAGTATTGTATTACTCTCCAGTGTTATTCATTGTACCAAAAGTTACACATGTAAATGATAAATACACGATGGTTTGAACTATGTATGAAAGGATACGGCATTTCCAATACAGAGAACCCTATTGACAGACTTTAAATTTGTTAAACTATTCTAGTACTACACAGGGTGAAGCAGGAAGTTCCGGACAAATTTCTCCAGCGTATTCCTTGGCTCATTTCATGAAGAAAACTCCACTAGGACCATGTCCGAAAATGCAAGGGTGCGAAATGGCAGCGGGTTCAAAATTTTCGTATTGGCGGTCGGAGGGTAGTAGGGTAAAGTTGCTAACTTCTGAGCCAGTCGTCGGATTTTCCGTTTTTGCGCTTGTTGGAAAGGTCTGTAAGAGGCCTTTCAGAATCAATAAAAAAAAGTAGAAAAATGTCAAATCGCCGAGATACAGAGCTTTCGGGGAAAAAAATGGACAAAAATTCCCATAGCCTCAATTTGCTCAGCCAGATGGCAGGTAAATTTTGTTTTTTTTTTCTGTTGAAAGATAGCCATACCTCTTACCTTTCCAAAATGGCCTTCAACGAAGCCCAGAGGTCTTATCGTTCCAAAATGATGACCATTTTACTAAAATGCAAAAATGTTTGTTTTTGTTTTTGGAAGCGAAATAACTGGACACATTTATTTGTTTTTGTAAATTAACACGTTTATGATTTTATTTTATTGAAATTTTTGGCTGAAAAATCATAAGGGAAAAAAAACATTTGATGTTAAAGGAAGTTTTCAATGTGGTGAAATTTTATGGCGATAATTTTTGTAGAACATATGGAACACGTCCCCCGTCAGTTTGGAGCAGTTTTTTGCAAGTTTTCAAAACAAAGTATAAATTATGGTTATACGTGACAGCTAGACTGTTAATTTGATCCTATCTTTTCTGAATATTTTCTATAAAACTTCTGAACATACTTTGTACCTCAGAAGTAAGGAACACACAATTTTGCATGCCGATATGTTGCAGGAAAGTTCCGAGGGGCGGAAACTTTGACCCGCCCTAAAAAAAATTCTGATCAAATCTGGCAAAACGCTGATACACGTATATTTTTTTTTGACTTTTCTACCAGAATCCGTTGACTAAACCCCAAAAATCTAATTTTGTATCACAGTGATAACAACCAATACCGAACAAAAATACTATAACAGTGTAACTGTCATAAAATACCTACTAAGAAAAGGACCTATCGTCACCTGAAATGCAAAAGGCAGTAACTAACATTTTCAAAATTGTTCAGGAGAAGCAAAAAACAAAATAAATTTATTCACATTTGTTCGTAAATCTTTTAAGAATTTCGTTAATAATGTCGGTGTTTTTAGTGGGAGAAGGCTAAAAATTTGCGAGGACGTGTAGTTTGGTATTATGTACCAATTTCAATCAAAAAGTCAATTTTGAAAATGTTGTTAGTTACGGCCTTTTGCATTTCAGGTGACGCTATAAATGAATCACCCGTTACGAATAACCAATATTGTATACAAGGTGGAGCAAAAGTAAGGTCGACATGTGAATTTCCTCCCATTTTGTTAGAAATGAAAAAAAATTGAGTTCTGTTTTCACGCGAAGTTTAGTTGAATATGTAAAACTTATCGCAGTAATTTGAAAAAATTATATCGATCAAATGGCCACCTCTCCAATTGGTGCACATTTGTGCTCGTTTTACAGCATTTTGATTGTTGCTCACAAAACATCTGGCTCCAAATCAGTGAGTTCTTCTTGAATGTTAGCTTCCAACTCTTGCCAGTTTTGTGGTTTGTTATGGTAAATGCGGGATTTTAAAAAGCCCCAACGAAAATCTGGCGCCGTTAGATCTGTCGGTCTAGAAGGCCACTTCAAATCTCCAAACTAGAGAGGACTCAGCCCGGAAATTGGTGTCTCAAAATATCCATCCGTGCTCGAGCTGTGCCTTGCTGGAACCAACAGTTCTAGATAACCATTTCAGCAACTGCCGGAAAAAACTCGTTTGTAAACAAAATAAGAGCCAATCATGTTTTCACTGCAAATGCCACACCACACAGTAACTTTGAGGGCATGCAATGGCTCGTCTTTAGGTACAACCGAATTCATTTTAAATTCGGTTACCACTACATAATTCTATGCAGTTTTTGAATTTACTCATAAAATCCAATTTCATATTTATCTTAGTTTGATCATCGATATAGAAATCCAAGATCCACGAAGATCGACTCAGCAATGAGTTTGGATTACTTGGATTTCTTTTGAGATGTATTTACAAATTTTAGAAATTGGATTACCATTTTTGAGTAATTAATATACGAAAACAATGTGAGTTGATTACAGAGAAACCACAGGCAATCGTGTTTACTTTTCGCACAAGCAAAAGAAAAATATGACGGCAGTCTTCTTACTTACTTACTTATCCGGTCTCGGACAACCCTGGGGGGTCAGGGACCTTACAAAACGAAGATAACATATTTCGCCAACCAGTTAGATCTTTTGCAATATTTCTCCAGTTGGCAATACCAAGTGTACGCAGGGATTCGTCAAACTGATCCCTCCAGCGGAGTCTTGGTTTTCCTATTTTTCGTCTTCCTTCGAGTTCAGTTTCGAAAACCCTTCGCGCTGGTTCATCTTCATCTATTCTACTAACATGTCCTACCCAGCGCAATCGCGTTATTTTGATCCGCTTGACTATGTCAATATCGGAATATAACTCATACAGCTCATGATTCATGCGTCGCCGATACTCGCCGTTGTGCACTATAGGGCCATAAATCTTTCGTAGTATTTTTCTCTCGAAGACTCCTACAGCTGTTTCGTCTGCTTGCGATAGGACCAAGGATTCTGCGCCATAAAGCAAGACAGGTTGAATGAGAGTCTGGTACAGCTGGACTTTTGTTAGTCGAGAGAGGGCTTCATCTCCAAAGTGCTTGCTTAGCCCAAAATAACATCTATTCGCAAGGCTGACGTTGTTGTTTTTGTTCACGGCAGATCCGAGGTATATAAATTCGTCCACTACCTCGAAGTTATAACGGTTATCAACGTTCACGCGTTGGTATAATCGCGTGGAGGCCCTGTTCGTTGAAACCATTAATTTTGTCTTGTCCTCATTTATCGTCAGACCCACTTTTGCTGACTCCTTCTCAATTCTCGAAAAAACCGCAGTAACTTCTCTAATTGTGCGCCCAATGATATCTATATCATCAGCATACGCGAGCAGCTTGTGACTTTAGATGCTGATGGTTTTATTCATGTTAACTGCAGCTTTTCTCATAATGATCTCCATTAAGTTGTTAAAGGGATCGCACGATAGGGTGTCGCCTTGCCTGAGGCCTCGCTTAGTTTCGAAAGGTTCGGTAAGATCCTTACCAACTTTCACTGCGGATTTGGTGTTCGTCAAGATCATCCTGCAAAGGCGTATGAGTTTTGCAGGAATACCAAGCTCCGACATTGCTTCATAGAGTTTCTCCCGTATCGGACTATCGAAGGCCGCTTTATAATCGATAAATAGATGATAGGTGTCGATTTGTTTTTCGTGTCTTCTCCAGGATTTGGCGTAGCGTGAAAATCTGGTCAGTTGTCGATTTTCCAGGCCTAAAGCCACACTGGTATGGTCCAATCAGGTCAGCGATAATTGGTTTTAGTCTTTCGCACATTATACTTGATAGAACTTTCTATGCTATGGATAAAAAGCTTATTCCACGGTAGTTGGCACATAGTACACTGAGACTCCAATCGCCGGGCAAATTTTGCTAATGAGCTGATGCATGCCCCTTATCAGCTCATCGCCGCCAGCCTTAAACAGCTCCGCCGGTAATCCATCGGCTCCTGCGGCTTGGTTGTTCCTAAGCCGTGCAATAGCTGTTCTGACCTCGTCTTGGTTAGGAGGGGGGCAATCGACGTCGTCGTCCATATTGTGATCGATTGTCCCATCGTCATTAGATATCTCAGGTACTAGTAGCGCGGAGAAATGCTCTCTCCATATTCCCAATATGCTCTGCACATCTGCGACGAGATTTCCGTCCTTGTCTTTACAGAAGCCTGGTGAATGTCTTTATGCTGGATTCTTGTACCACTAATGGCCATGTTTTTTGCCGCGGCAAAGACAATCAGTATCATACCATTGTCGGAACTGTCAGCATGTAGACTGAAATTGCCAATAGTTGGATTAAACACATTCTACCGTCCTACTTTGGCATTAAAATCTCCTAGTACAATCTTAATGTCATGGCCAGGGCAGCGGTCATACGTTTCCTCTAGGAGCTCATAGAATATGTCTTTGGCATCATCATCTTTCTCTTCTGTCGGGGCATGCACACAAATTAGGGAAATATAAAAATATTTCGCTTTTATGCGGACTGTGGCCATTCGTTCACTCACAGGATTTAACCTAGAGACTAGATGTCGCAGTCTTTTGCCAACTACAAATCCGCAACCAAATTCATGTTTTTTTTTCACTGTAGTACACTGTAGTACATATCGCAGTTTCTTTTTCTTGTGCAGCCATGTCCTGTCCATTGCATTTCCTGGATAGCGGTAATGTCAGCCTTATAACTTTCGAGGACATCTGCCAGTTGGATACTTGCACCGGATCTATATAGGGTTCCCACACTCCAAGTAAATCGTAGTCCTTATAACGTTTGCGGGGGTCGTCAACAAATAGGGTTCGTTTATGTTCCCCTGTTCGTCTACGTATTTTCCGAAAAGCCATTGCCCAGGACATACTGCGTGGAAGTAGTGAACTGCTTGGACTGCCCAATGAAGGAATCATTTCTGGCCACTCCCAAGTGAATGGCAATCAGAAACTTTCCACCTCCACGCACAGTCTCATGTCGCAAAAAAAATAAACAAACAAAAAACAAAAAAAAAAAACACAAATTTTAAAATAGTGAAGAGAAGAGAAGAAATTTTGTTTCATTGATTTTGCGTGGCATAACAACAATGACAAACAAATATTTGTTTTAATTTGAAAATTATTTATTATTTATGTATTTTTGGATTTATGTTGTATGTATTTTGTTTAAGTTAAATTAATTTTTATTTATATATGTATTTTTGGTTTTACATTACACCTTTACACCTTCGCCTATGGTGGCAAAAACTGTGATTTTCTTTGAGTCACAAGCATCGGTTTCATTGGTTCTTTACTCTAGCAGAGATAAACATACAATCGTATTGTGACTACTGGCCTCTGTTCGTTGTTTATATTCTCCGACTCAGAGCTAGAGCATCGTCGTTTTATTTTCTACTTGAGAAAAATCAAACAGAAAATGGATTTGGATCGCTGCTCCAACATGAACTCATTTGTATTTTTTTGAGTACTGAGCGACAGATTATGATTTACAAAAATGTGCTAATCCAAATCCAGAAAAGATCAAAATTGTTTGTGATTTGAGTCGCTTCGTTGGGTACATTCAAACACTGATTCTATGTATTACAAAAATGACATTTAAAATTCGGAAAATAAATATTACATTAAAAATTATATATATTATATATCTTGGACCTAATGAGGTTGTGACAACCTTTACTGAGGTTAAGGTTGTAGGGTTACTGAGGCCTCTAATGAGGTTGTTACTACGTCTTATGAGGTTTTGTAACCCCTTATGAGGTTTAGCAACCTCTAATGAGGGCTGACAACCTCTAGTGAAGTTGTGTCAACCTCTTATGAGGTTGTGTAAAATGAGGTAGTGTCAACCACTAATAGCAATCTCTGATTCGACTGTGATGACCTCTAGTGTGGTTGTCACAAACACTAAATTCGGTTGCGGCTAATTCAGCAGGCTCATCCGAATTTTTTTCTCTGAATGCGCGGTCGATTCACTTCTTCTTTGGTGAGAATCCAGTCAGCTTTTCCATTATCTGCTTGTGAGTAAAATTGTGATTGTACTGAATCCATTCTCCAATTGCCTATAGTCTTTTCGTCGCGAAGGTCGCTTTGTTCTTTATTTCGTCACCTAAAATGCAAAATGACTTAACAACAAAATTGCAAAATTTTCTTTCTGATTGATTACGATATGTTTGACTAAAATACACGATTTGACAAAGTTGTAAACACCGAAGTTCAAAATCAACGATTTTATTAAAAAAATAAAATAGATGAAGTTTTTGATAAATCCACGTTTTTTCTTTGAATTGTAATTTTATACAAAATTTCGTGCCCCTATACTTACAATTGTCTACACTACATATTCCCACAAACTTTTAGACATCTACCGCCCAAAATGGTAATTTTATTCACAAAATTCCGATTCTATATCTAACTATTCTTTGCCTCTCCTGTAAAGTGATGAAAATGCTGTTAAGTCTTTTTGCATTTTAGGTGACGATTTGTACTTTCAGGGGTCTTAATAAAAGTATTGTATACATTAGGGCGGGTTAATTTTTGTTTTTGATGAAGCGTTTGGCAAAAACGTAATCTATAGGTGATTTTGAGAAATTTTGCTCAAGAGACCTTAGCTCTAAGTCGGATTTGGAGCCCCCCAAAATTTCTAAATAGAAATTTTTCCATATATACATAGACTAATTTAATTAAATTCGTCATAAAATCGGATAGATCGATAAAATCGGCTTTTTTGAAAGGTATTTTTATCACCTTTCAGAATCTGTATTGATACAAATATTTTTTTTTTATTTTTAGTAGAGATATTAGGAATTTTTTGTCGAAAAATAGCCTAAAATGAACTTTTAACTAATAAATTTTGAATTTTCTCTATCTATCTATTTTGAAATATTGGGGGCTCCAAATCCGAATTAGAGCTATGGTCTTTTGGGCAAAATTTCTCAGAATCACCTATAGATTACGTTTTTGCTATACTTTACTTTTATTGACTGTATTACAACCTCATGAGGTCAGACGTCTTACACATATTAACTAAACAAACAAACTAACCAATTTCAAAATATACTTCCAACTGGCTCTATCCTTCGCCTTCTCTCGACAGTTGGTA
Source organism: Phaonia tiefii (assembly GCA_963931995.1). Taxonomy (NCBI): domain Eukaryota; kingdom Metazoa; phylum Arthropoda; class Insecta; order Diptera; family Muscidae; genus Phaonia; species Phaonia tiefii. Next base: position 253,230,121 of record OZ008368.1, on the reverse strand, counting down.
ACACCAAGGATACGGAGGGATTCTTCTGCCTGGTCTTTCCAGCGGAGTCTTGGTTGTCCTCTTTTCCTGCTTCCATCGGGTACGTTATCAAAAATCTTTCGCGCTGGCTCATCTTCATCCATTCTGATAACATGGCCTAGCCAACGCAATTGGCACACTTTGATTCGTCTAGCTATATCCACGTCAGAATAGAGACTATATAGCTCTGCGTTCCAGCGACATCGGTACTCGCCGCTTTCCCTAACAGGCCCATATATTTTACGGAGAATTTTTCTCTCGAAAACTCCCAGGTGTTTTTCATCCGCTTGCGATATGACCCAAGTTTCGGAGCCATATGTCAAGACAGGTAAAATGAGAGTCTGATATAGCTGGACTTTTGTCCGTCGAGAGATGGCTTTGTTCCTAAACTGCTTGCTGAGCCCAAAATAACATCTATTTGCAAGCACAATTCTCCTATCTATCTCCAGGCTGACGTTGTTGTCCTTGTTCACGGCGGATCCAAGGTAGACAAATTCATCTACCACTTCAAAATTAAATCGGTTGTCAACGTTCAAGTGCGGACCAAGTCGAGAGGTTTCTCTAGTCGTAGACACCATCAATTTTGTCTTGCCTTCATTAACAGCAAGACCCACCTTTGCTGATTCCTTTTCGATTCTTGAAAATACTTGCTATACGCTTCATCAAAAAAAATCGTTCCATACAATTTGACCCGCCCTATTATACATGCTTGTAGATTACAGTGTTAAAAAATCCCCTCGGTCTTTCGGTTTGTTCGAAAACTCAATTTTTCAAAAAAACGGTTTACGGATTTTAAATTAGGCAACCTCCTATTTATCCGCGTTGTTTCGCTTTTTAGGGTTTTTTAAAAGCCGAAAAAAATTAGGACAGAGCCGGTTGCCTGGTGTTACTATTGTAGTTTTTCAATATAGCACGTCCCCATTGCCTGTGAGTCATGCTAGGGATGAGCCACGATTTTCAGCCTATAACTCTTCTGCAAATAGACCAATATCTGCAAGATATTTCCACTTTCCTCTCTATATGGTCTTTCCATAGTAGTCCCCTATCCGGGATTACTCTCAAGTATTTGACGCTGTTGAATAGCCTTAAAGCTTTTCCAAGCCAACTAGTTTCCGTGTAAACGTCTGTCTTTGCCTTCCTCGTAAAAAGATCATATTTCTGTTTTATCCCGCTATACATTCAGTTCTCTTGACTGTGCCCACTTGTACCCTAAGAAATATTGTCACATCGCGAACATAGCACTTGATCTTGAATTTCTCGTTGGGTAAAATCCTGAAGAGGCTATTTAAGATGGCGACTTAGGGAAGTGCTGGAACAATCCTACCTTGTGATGGTAAACGGTATACTTTTTCCCATATTTGTTTGCTATTTCCCCAACAGCTAATCAGTCTGTTCCTTAGTATAATATACTAAGGCTGATCAAGGCTGTTGTTGTCCGGTCGAATTCGAACTATAATAAGGGCTGAATTAGCATCAGCTAGAGGTTTCTGCAATATTTCCGATGTGCGACGCGTATAATATACCCTCCCTTTCTGCGATTCAAAATAAATCCCAATCTTATTTCAACAATACAAAGAAGAAAATAATTAGCAGTTTTCATATTTGAGGAGTCGCAGAACAAAACGTGACTTTTGTATTTTTTTTACAAAATGTTTTTTGATGTCTTTGCATGAATTTGTTTAAGTTCAATTGGAAAAAATCTTATTTGGATAATTTTTCTTCTCTTCATATACATAGACTAGAGATTATAACTAGAGATGGGTAAATGTCGTAATTTTATCGTATAATCGGGTGAAATATAATCAATTTGAAATATTTAAAAGGGCACGTTTTGTGGCCGTCGGTGGTGCAATGGTTAGTGTGCGCGCCTCTTGTACGGGAGATCCTGGGTTCGATTCCTGCTCCGACCACCTTAAAATTTCTTTCGACGACGGTCACCTCGCTTAGTGACGGCGACAGTATCGAGTACTTAGCCATGAAAATGCTTCTCAAAATACCGTTCGGAATCGGTGTAAAACTGTAGGTCCCAATAAGTGAGTGTAAAACTAGAAAGCGCACATCTCACTGATTGTGAGAAGCTCTCCCCAATCCCTCCATGGGATGTTAAGGGACACCATTTTTTTTTTTTTTACGTTTTGTTCTATGACTCCTCAGTTCTAATTGTGTCATATTTACACTCACATTCACTTAATAGAATTAATGATCACACCCCTTTCAATGCGATTCATAAAATTACCGGCTTAAGCCCCGTATTCAGTTCTTGCGAAATTTTCGTAAGAAATTTTGTGATTTCTCTAAGCGGAAAATTTTATTACAAAGAGTTACCACATATCTCGCATTTATCTTGCAAATATTTCATTAATAATTCATCTTTGCACTCCATTCCATTTTTAACGCATGTGGTATTACTTTTGTTTACTAAAATAATCGAAATGTCAAAATTTCGGTCCCAAAACAATTATCGAAAAATTGTTTTCGTTCGAAATAACCATAGACTAATATATACATAGATACTTTTATTCTCTCAAGAAATTAAACGTCATAGGTACGGTGTAAAGTAAACATTGGATGTTGGAAAACATGGGTTCAATAATACCAGATAGAGGCAATAGTAAACAACGTTCAACAAAGGAACAACAACCGTATATCGTGTTTTTGTGGCAAACTAGTTGTGTTAAATACAATACAAATATATACCAACGATAAAAGTCAACAAAAAAGCGCAAAATACATTTAAATTTTTCAGTTCTACACCAAAACAACAAGAAAAAGTTAAGTGAACACACTTTGTAATTCCACCTGGTGTAAGTTAATTTTAAATTTAATTTCTCTCATTTCTACAAACCTACGACGAAGAGTGTGAAATGAAACGTCAGATGAGAGAATAAAAGTATCAATGTATGTATTAGTCTATGGAAATAACTATGGCGTAACAACCCTGTACTTGATTTTGCCTACGAAATTTTCGCAAAGAACTGAGTACCACGCAAATGAAAAGTGAGCGAAATTTTCGGTTCATGAAATTTTCGTTATTTTTTATACACGTATATACTTCTTATGGCAACGAAAATTTCATAAAAACTGAATACCGCGCTTTAAGGTCAACACCCTCTGTAAAGCATGAATTGAAATTGCTGTCGCTTAGTCGGGGTGCTAATGAATGAATCAGTCATGCAATCCATTAATCACGCATTCACGCAGCAAATTTACATAATTATATAGTTTGACTCACTCTATAGCGTTCCTGGGTGTTGGTTTCTTAGCTACAAATAACACAACTTGCACGTCTCTACCCTCGGCAATCTACTATATTCGTAGTAACGTTACATTGATTTTACGTTTGTTTTTTTTTTATCCATAAAATTAACTTTGAGTTGATTGAGTGTCACTCCATGGAACTGCAGGTGGTGGTGTACATGGTGCAAAAAGTTTTTAACTTTATTTATTATTTGATTAACTTTTATGTAGATACGGAGGCAGAAGTTTTCTTAGCGACTTCCTGGTACTGCACACAGGAAAAAGATTAGTCGAAAATCAATTCAGGTATTGGAAATTCCATGATAAAGTCTACATTTTGATTAGACTTCATAATTAGAGAATTATTTGACGATGTTGTTGACAAAGTGAAAATAGGTCCTACTAAATAGAAGTTGTTACTACAGAAATTAAGTTGCATTAACCAATTTGAGTGTTACTAAAACCTCATTCATCTGAAATGGAAGATACAACTAATAAAAAGTACAATATTAGAATTCGTGTTCAAATAATAGTAACTGTAATCATAATTCAGGTTCTGTTACAAAAACACTTGTCACAATATTATGTATACGATTTTTAATAAGAGGCTTTACAGTAAAAGATAAACTATAATTGAATGTTACACGAAGACGTTACAGAAAACCTGTTATTCAAACAAAAAGTGAGAAACAAATTTGGGAAAAAACAATAAACTGAATAAATATCATCCACCGAAAAATATGGTACGTCTTCTTTACATATTCACCTTTTACGCCGTATAGACCCAGAAATTCTTCTATGTATACGAAATCAAAACAAGGAATCAAAAATATTTACTGTGATCGACAAGACGAATATCGTCACCTAAAATGCAAAAAGACGTAACAACATTTTCATCACTTTACAGGAGAGGCAAAAAATAGTTAGATATAGAATCGGAATTTTGTGAATAAAATTACCATTTTGGGCGGTAGATGTCTAAAACTTTGTGGGAATATGTAGTGTAGTCAATTGTAAGTATGGGAAATTTTATATAAAATTACAATTCAAAGAAAAAACGTGGATTTATCAAAAACGTCATCTATTTTATTTTTTTTAATAAAATCGTTGATTTTGAACTTAGGTGTTTACAACTTTGTCAGATCGTGTATTTTAGTCAAACATATCGTAGTCAGTCAGAAAGAAAATTTTGAAATTTTGTATTTAAGTCATTTTGCATTTTAGGTGACGATATGCATATATTTTTGGAACGAAGTTCCTTATCGCACGTTGCGGGATGGAGGCTAAATGAAAAAACTTAAACCACCTTTGTTTTAACACTATTATGCTACAACCCACTATTATCAACTATATTGTTTACTTTTGCTTTGGTTTGTGTCTATACTAAGCAGATGTCTCACATACACTCCGGTTCACTGATTTAAAGGCACTAAAAAATACATATTCAGCAGCATGTATCTTTTGCAATTTGTAACCGATTGCCGAATTTTAAAATGGAAATGGAAGCTAGACATCTTGAGATGTAACAAAAGTTACGACAATAGTGGTTTCTTAACTCAAGTATTTTTTTGAGCAATTTACAAAAAAAAAGTCAAAAATGTGGTATTTTTTTTGGTTCACTTGAATAAAGGCACTTTAACTAATTTTAGTGAAAAATAGTTTTTCTTCTTTTCTTAATTTATCTTACTCTATTTAAGAGCTACTAGTAATGAGTACAACCCGATTAATTTTTAATAACTTCAAATATGCTGGTTTTCGTCGAAAGAAAGAGAATTTATGTAATCCAACGAAATTTGAGTCCAAGTATCCTTAATGGCCTGAATTAGTGACTAATTGTCATCAAATTGTCTACCTCCTTTATAGACCTTACGACGTAACCAACTCCAGACAGTTTCGATAATGTTTAGATCTAGCGAATAGGTTGGCCAGTCAAGAATATTAACGTTTTGGCTTACAATGAACTCCTTTACTACTCTGGCGTTGTGTATAGGGGCATTATCCTGTTGCAATATCCAAGATATGGGACCAACCAGTCCACTGAACTTGGAAAAGCCGATTCCAATAACGTTTTATAGCTTGCACCAGTCATTATTGCCCTTTGAAATTCAAGATCGATGGTGCCATTGTACGTAATAGCACCACACACCATAACGCCGCCCTCTCGGCTGTGATGTCGGTTCAAAAAACGATTTTCTTTGCGCAGCTCATGGAAATGATAGTTGTAGTTGATTGCAGTCATTTACATGACCTCTTGGCGGCACATCCCATACCATGTAGTCCCTTCCAAATTGACCCCGATTTTCCTTACGGGAGCATGAAGTGGCGGCATTTTTTGTAATTTCAGGTATTTAAGATACTCACAGCTCTTAATTACTCTGCGTACTGATGACTTGCTCGCTTCCACTACAGTTTGAGCTCTTATTTGTGACAGGGATAAGACAGAATTAGAAGCAATTCTGATGATTTTTCTTTCCTGATACGTAGATAAAGACAATGAAACCCTTCCTTTAACATTTTTTTCATACTCCGCGGGGTTCTTGATGTAATTGTCGACAACTTTTGGGCTCCGTCCAATTTTCTTCAGAACGGTAAACATCGATATTAGTTTTTTTCGATAGATTTAAAATTTTTTGTTTTGCCATTTTGACTCGTAAAATGATTAAGATGTAATAAATTGTAATAAAAAAACGATCCCTTCAAAAAATCATCGCTTTCTTTAAAAATAATAAAAAATAATGAAGTGACTTTATTCAAGTGAACCAAAAAAATAGCACATTTTTGACTTTTTTTATAAATTGCTCAAAAAAAGTTCCTTAGTTAAGAAACCACTATTGTCTCGGTTTTTGATTTTAGATTTTTTTTTTTTTGGTTTTGATTTTAAAATTTTGCTATCGGTTAAAAATTGCAAAAGATACAGGCTGCTGAATATGGAATTTTTAGTGCCTTTAAATAAGTGAATAAGTGAAAGTTCCTTCCTTCAAAAAAATACCCTCTCTTAAAAAATATAACTTTTCTTAAAAAAATTCCTATGCTTAAAAGTACCTTTTTTTAAAAATAAAATCATGCCTTTTCTTTTCTTTTCCTAACATAAACAGCCTATCTAAAAATAATTACATTTTCTTAACAAAATAATCTTTTCCTAAAAAGAGTACCACTTCTTTAAAAAGTACCTGTTCTTAAAAAAGTGCTTCTTTGTAAAACATATTCGTTCCAACCGGGTGTCCCCTGACACCTCATGTGAGTTTTTTGTTCAAAGTAATTTTCTTTTATTTTATTCAAATAATTAATTCATTAATTCATTCTGTTCATCGATCTTCTGCTATAGTTCAGACAACTTTTCGATCCCAGATTCATAGAATGACTGGTCCGTCCTACAAATATACTCGATCAAATCGGTTTGTAGGTCCTCTTCTGTTTTGAAGCATTTTCCATTCAAAAAGTTTTGCAGACTCTGAAATCTGCAAAGATGTGTAAAGGCTAGCGTTGTCGTGACGTAAAACCACGCCAATGAGATTTGCCAATTCAGGTCATGTTTCTACCAGTGCCCCATATAGGTTCGTCAGTTGCTTACAATAGACGTCGGAACTTTTGGTTTGGAAACAGTTGAACATAAGTTACTCCCTTAAAATTCCACCAAATGGACAATATAAACTTTTTTGGTGCAGTTGAACCTTTGATCGTGCTTGGATCAGGATCTCTTTCGGTTGACAATGTTGTAATAATCCACTTTTTTTTGTCTCCAGTGACAATTCGCTTGAAAAATGGATTATTTTTGTTGCGCTTGAGTAATAAATCTCAAGTGGATTTCCTTAAGCTACTGCGTAACCCAAATATCAGCCCTTTTTGACATGTCCAAGCCGTTTCAAATGGTTTTCAATGGTCCTATGCGACACCTTCAGCTTGTCTGCACAGCCTTGAACATTTGAACAGCGGAAAAGTACATATCATCGTTCGCAAATTTGATGAAATCATCGTCTCCAATACCTTCAGAAGGATGACAGACTGATTGTGCTGAAGTCCTATGGACTAATATGCGATGATTTCCACGTTTTCCGAATGTATACCACCTTGGAATCTCTCCATCTAACTGGAATATAGGATAAAGTTTATAGGTATAAAGTTTCAATAGGTAGGGAGCAATATTATTTAGTCCACTTTGTAACTCCACTGGTTCTATGCCGCCAGGACCCAGGGGATTTGTAAGGCTTCAAACTTCCTATTGCCCAGTGTAGTGTTTATTCTGTTACGACATTTCTCGCAACGTGGGAGATGACGTGGTTGTTCTGTGAGTCCTACCTTATGTACTTGGGCCAGTTCCCTAGAAAGTGTGTGTTAAGCAGGAGGTCCAGCGATTCAACACTCGGCGTCATCCATCGTCCGCTTTGTCCCTTCAGATATCCCAAACTGATGTGGGTTGTCGAGAAGACTTTACCCGACAGGAAGTCTCAGACCAGGTTTCAATACCTTCGCAGATATGTAACCAAGATCCCTTCATTGAAGATAACTACTCTTTCATATATTCTTTTGTCTAATTTGGTACACATTTCAGTCACGCTCCGTCATTGAGGAGTTTGCCCTATTAAAAGTCTTTCTGCCACACTTTGTCATGATTCGCAGATCCTTGTTCCACCATGGATGTTTCTTCTTTCCTCTTTACGAACCTGTGGGGCATGCGGAATTGAGTGATCTGTTAAGCGCATGGGTGAGAGCATCACCAACCTAAGCGGTATTTGCTGCGTCGTAGAGAGGAATGGTTTTCATAAAATCTTTTAGATTTAAATTTGTTCTATGAACGAATGGCTTTGGAACGTATTTCTTTGGAACAGAGGAATGTTCTGGGAGAGTGAACACTTTGTTTTCGATGGCTGGTAAAGGAAAGTTCACTCGACATCTTCCAGCCTTTGATCATCGCAAAAGATTTTTCTGATGCAAATGTGATATGAAGTACACGCTGAAAATTTTTTCTTTTTTGTTGTTTGGATGCAAATATAACGTGTTTGTAGCATATCGCAAATATAGTATACGTGTGTCTAAACACATTGTGTTTTCTATTCAATATAACATATTTGGAACACAATGATTAATAGGTTGTAATATATGTATGTATTTATGACCCAAATGTGACTTTGTTTGTTGAAAACTGCTGAAAATAAAAACGTGGCAGACAATAATGAAACAAAAAGCAGCAGTTCTACAATTCATGAAAACAATGCTTGCAAAGATTCACATGGTTCCTGCAATATGTTGTTGGAGCCGATATTTTTCAGCGTGTACTTCTTGTCTATCTTTAGCAATAAATATGGGACAAAAAATAATCCATAAGTGTCTCTCCTCTATCATTAGTGCTGATTGTTGCCTAAATTGTATGCTGAGCATTGTCGGCCGCAGAAAGAACAAGACCCATTTTATCCTTCTCTGCCTTCTCAATTAGCCTACTCGGCAGAAGCGACGGGCGTGGGACAGTATCTGCATAGAGCATTTAGGTTGAAGCCAACAGTAACCAGTAACATATTTATGGCTATAGTGAGATAAAATAAATATATTCAAATGTTTGCTGGCAACTGAATAATGTGTATATTTTTGTTGTTTGGATACAAATATAACGTGTTTGTAGCCAGTCGCAAATGTACTATACTTGTGCCCAAACAAATTGTGTTTGCTATTCAATATAACAGTTTTGAGACACAATCATTAATAGGCTATAACCCAGGTTTTTGAGACCAAAATTTGGAATTGTTTGTTGAAAGCCGCTAAAAGCAAAAAGGAGTCAGACAACAAAAAGAAGAAAGTAGCAAATCTTCAATTCATGAAAACAATGCTTGCAAATATATACATGTTTCCTGAAATATGTTGCAGGGGCCGTTATTTATCAGCGTGTTCAATTCGAAAATCCTGCCGTGATTTGTCCAAGCTACTGGATAAAGACGACATCGGCTCCATATTTTGTTATTCGAAATAGGACAGGTGCAGGAGCAGCTTTATATTGTTGTAAGTTTATCTGTAGTAGCGTCAACATGTACAGCTACGTTCCGCTCCACCACCGTGTTGTTGGTCTCGTGGTCAGTGTCCTCCAGCAGGTTATTCAAATGCTTTGATTTGTCAAATGAATTATCATCCACCACTGTGCCCAGATTACAAATGCCGCCACATCTGTATTTTCTTTATCATTCGCAGCTACGTTTCTCGCCACCAATGTGTTTTTAACATCATCGGTGTCTTCCAGAAGGGTACATGCGGGTATGCCTATGATATTTGATGTGGAGTGTGAATTAACTTCCCCCGCAGTATTCACAGGATTAGTCTCATCCAAGTTTCTGTCTGCCATTACACCCAATGTGTCCGGTATGGCTTCCTGGTATCTTTTGTACATCCTAAAATGAATCTGACCGAAGCAATAAGAAACGATGCCGTGTTAATGCCAAGCCTTCCCTTTATGCGTGGCTTGGTGTAAATGCTAACTGATTTGGATACAATTAAAAAGGATATGCATTCTATTTTTCTCTTCAGCTTAATGAATTTCCTTGAATTTTCCACCAAATACCTGTTTTTCCACACACAAATACCTATATGTTGATCTCGAAATAACACATTTTAAACTGATGCAATTTATTATCGATTTTACATCAATTCATTATGAAAATTAAATTGTAAGACATAAAAATATCTTTAAAAAGCCAACAGGTAATAATTAATAATAATAATAAATCCACATTATCTTAATACCAATTTGCACTTTGTGGTAAATATATAAGCTAATAGTTGCAACCGTATAAAATATATGGGCGTGTGTTGTAAATATTAATTGCAAACATTTACATGTTTTTGTGAAAGCAAAACTGATTTCTTAGCCAGAGGTGGGCAAACTTTTTTTCCATATGGTCAATTTTTTTATAATTTAAGAAAAAAATCATTTAATTTTTCAAGTTCAGAAAGAAAAAGTTGATAAAGTAATCTTTGAAACCGTTTGATCCCAAAAATATTTACCATTTTCATTTATCTATTCATCCAATATGTTACTTTAATCAACGGCAAATTCTAAGAAAATGTTTCCAAGGAACCATGGTTCTAAAACCAAAACCGAGTCCGCGATTTTTCAATTGAAAATTTGTATATTAGCGTAAAAAATTGACCCAAAAACCATACTTTTGAAACTTCACATTCTTCGATTTCGATGAAATTTCATACATGACGACACCAAAACCAGAGTGATCTAGGGCACAAAAGTATGTTTCTGAGATAATAAAGGAAACGCGTTAAGCATCACTGTAAAAAATCTATGGGGTTTTTATTTTTATTTGTGATTTAAATATACTTCTAAAGAGTTTTAAAAACAAAAGGAACAAGTTTTAACAATGTGTTATATTCAATAAAGCAAATATTGTTGGTTTTACGGAAAAAAATCACTTAGATAGTGATCTATTTTTAAAAATGTATTACAGTGTAAGTGTTAACTTTGACACATAAGAAGTACAACATCTTAATCATCATCAAATACAATGGGCAATAACTTGTCATCCTCTTGTGCTTCCTGATTGCCGCTTCTTCTAGGAACATGTGGTAATTTGTAATAAAACTGATGATGGATGGGAGGAACGAACTTTAAAATTTTTTTTATGTCTTGAATTTTTTGGTATGATATAAGTCCAGTTTCGGCCGATTTTTCCGGTATATAATTCTTTAGGTTTAGAAAAATTACAGCAGACAGTTGTCCGAGGCCTTCGGCCACGGACTGTCCCTGCAGGCTGTGTCAGAGACACGGCCATTAAGTTTAACGTAGAATTCGCCATCCGATAAGACAGAGAACATATATAACAATAAATTCATTTGCTTATATTATTTATCATTTATTGTTATATATGTTTTCTGTCTTATCGGATGGCGTATTCTACGTTAAACTTAATGGCCGTGTCTCTGACACAGCCTGCAGGGACAGTCCGTGGCCGAAGGCCTCGGACAACTGTCTGCTGTAATTTTTATATTTACCAACGGCATTTGATTCAAGTCCGTTTAAAAAAAAAAATATTATGTTCAATTTTTTTAAACTTAATTTAATTTATGTATTTTAATTAATATTTTGATAGAAATAAGTTCTGCGAATGTTGAGAGGGCCGCCCTAACATTAAAAAAGGTTTACCTTATCGAGTCTTCGCATTAGCATTCGAGCGTTGTGTGAAAGCTTTACGCTTTACAATTCAAAATTAATGTTACAACAGCTTTATTGAAGCTTTCGCAAAAAAGCTTTATTACGTTAGCTTACTGTTTGTTTCACTTTTTACTAGATACATGTTGCCAAGCAACATTAGCTTGCTGTTCGTTTCACTTTTTACTAGATACATGTTCCTAAGCAATGTTGAACAACCTAAAACACTCAACCAAACACCACACATATGTTTGAGTGTATGTGTTTAAACAATTTTCATTTGAGAAATTAAAATACTAGAAATATATCAACCAATATGAAATGTATATCAAACGAAAGATAACATCTTCATTTACCTACAAAAAAAATTTTAAAAAAATTCATCTAGCCGTTTCCTCAAATTCAATGAAATAAAGATTACAACAATAAAAACCTGACATGACTCCTCATACCGTAAGGTAAGACGTATTCTACGTCAAAAAAGTTTCGGAATCCCATGTTATTTGGTTTCAAATCGAAATTTTGTTTTTCCGTGTAATCATCATTGTAACTGATAAAACTTGAACCTGTACAAAACTTTATTCCGGATTTTAGAAATTTTTGCGCCTTCTCTTAATGCAATCGTAAAATCTTTGAGTAGTCCTGTGAGACTTTGAAAATCTAGAAACTTATTTCTCATATCTCGCACTGCAAATGGTTTATGTTTTCTGCATTCACGGACGAGCTTCATCCAATCTTCTGGTGAATAGATATCAGTCTTCTTCTTTAGTTCTCTACTTATGAAAGAGAAGTCGGTGTCGTTAGGCAGGTAGTTATGGCCACTGACGAGATATGTTTGTATATGTACCGATTTATTCACCAGAAACATCATAAAGTGCAAAATATTCTAGTTTCTGTTTTGACCGGAGCAACAGTCGCTAAAAAAACACAGGGATTCTTTTAGGTTCTGTTGACACCCTTTCAGTTACAAGATTTAATAAAACAAAAGATAATCGCAGGCGCATGTGACAAACTAAATCAATAACATCAGCGGATTTTGAATTTGTTTTAACGTACTTCGTTGGTGTTGCCAGATTACAAAATATTCATTGTACTCGAGAGTTGTAGCAAGATAAAGATAAGTGTGATGATCCTCATATTTCGCAGGGTCGTAGTTTCGCCCATTGCAAGCGTTATATCGAAAAAAATTGTTAGGGGGCAAAAGGAAGTTTTGGGAGTTACGGACCATCAGTGTAAACTGCAAGAATTATGATTTTTCTATGCCATTATGTGATAAAGTCTTTATTGGTAAATAAAATGTCACTTAGACCACTCTGGCTCCAGCGTCACCAAGTAAAAAATAAAATTCTATAGTGAGAATTTGTGATTCCTCAAGGAAAAAAGTACTTTGAAGCAACTAGATCAATGCGGTCTGAAAGAATTAGGATTTTGCTATGTCATTGTATGATAAACTCATTAGATCACTCTGGTTTTGGTGTCGTCACATATATTTTAGTCGTTGCTGCCGTTACAGTGAAGTTTATTTTAGGTTATAGCTGTATTTTAGTTTTATAGCTGCGTAATTTTGGTCATCTGCAGCATTTTTGTGTAATGTTAGAATAACTTTTGAATGTGATATCAGATTGTAACGGTCGAGGTATCGTCTGATAGGTTATAACCTTCTCTTTGGGAATAAAAATACAAATAGCAAATCTAATATTGCATTCAACCGTCAGTCTAACATTAACACAGGTATCTCTTCACAAAAACTCTGCAGATGACCAACTTAACACAGCTATAAAACATGAACCGCGGGGAGTTTCGACCTAAAATAAACGTAAATATATGTATGAAATTTCATCGAAATCGAACAGTATCAAGTTTCAAAACAATGGCTTTTGAGTCGATTTTTTACGCTAATATGTATAGAAATTTTTAAGTGAAAAATGGCGGGCTCGATTTTGATTTTAGAACCAAGGTATCTTGGGAATGTTTTCATAAAATTTACCATAGATTACGTTTCTGTCATACATTTGGTCGGCAAAAAAATTGACCCACTCTAATACATATATCGGCTCCATAAAATGTGGCCCCAGTGAAAAATTACCACAAACCCAAAATGAAAAATGAACCCAATATGTTGTACTACCTACAACAACAAAGTTTGGGCCTTTTACTTACGTGTTGTTGTAGGTAGTACAAAATATTGGGGTCATTTTTCATGTTGGGTTTGGGGTAGTTTTTCACTGGGGCCACATTTCATGGAGCCCATATATCTTATGGGATTTATCAACTAGATATTACATCAAATTATGCTTTTATATTATACTATTTATAGTACAGTATTTACAGGAAATTTAATATCTTTTCTATTTTTTATTAAAGCAGAAATAGGATAAAATCTTTTAAATGATTAGCAGTAAAAGAAAAATCAACACTGTCAGAAAATGTAGTTGTATATAGTTAGACTATTTTCGAGAAGTACCACAAAACTACTACACCTAATAATTTTCCAGCTTGGTTTTAAATGACTTCGTAACAGGAAATGGACTCAATTTATTTAAGGGAGTTGCCACTTCAATATTGAGATATGGCAATTCGGTATCTGAACATCATGTCCGACTTTGTACAATTTTACGTTTTTTAATCAGAATGTTTTGCCATGGAGTTACCACACGCTGAAAAAAAAAAAACGGCCGCTGTAACATATTCTCCCAAACATATTCTGCAGGAACCATGCATATGTTTGGAACACACTTCAGACATTCATATGTTTGTAAGTCCCAAACTCACTTAATATGTAAATGCAAACAGTAACAGGTTTACTCTACGTCAGTGGTCATCATCCTATTGCCTAGAGTTGGGTAGTTCGTGAACTATATACTAGTTCGTTTAGGGTGACCAGGCATCACCCTCGCGAACATAATTCACAGGTTCGATACGGCGGGTATGTTCGTGATTGTTATGTCCGGGCACCTTAAATGAACGAGTTCGAGAACTAGTGATCGAGTTAGACAGAAGTCTACTATTGCCCCAGTGGCCGAACGCGATCGACTTTTTACACCTACACAACACAACTGTTAACGAAACTCTGTGCATAGAGCGTTAAAACTATAATTTGTATGATAGAAGAAGAAAAAAAAAGTATATTTTTAGGTCCCTTTTGTAAGAATATGTATTATATTTTCCGAAAAGGAAATTTCTTTAACGAGACGTACATCTTTTACTAAAAGCTAATGTTTTGTTTAAGAAAAGCTACCATTTTTAATAAGAAGTACTTTCTGCAAGAAAGAGCCTAAGAGTATGAGTGTTTTTACAAAGAAGTACTTTTTTTAAGAACAGGTACTTTTTAAAGACGTGGTACACTTTTTAGGAAAAAGTTATTTTTTAAGAAAATGCACTCATTTTCAGAAAGGCTACTTATCTCAAGAAAAGAAAAGGAACGACATTATTTTACTTTCAAGGAGAGGTACTTTTACGAAGAGGATTTTTTTAAGAAAAGGGAAGGAATATTTTTTTTGAAGAAAAGCTTGTTTTACGAAAGAAGGTTTACAATTTTAAGAGTAGGTACTTCTCGCAAGAAAAGTTATTTTGCTTTACAAAAAATGTACTCTTTAAAGAAAATATAGTTTTTTAAGAAAAGACAGTTTGTTGTCAGAAAATGTACTTTTTTAAGAAAAGGTACTTATTTCAAAAAATTTCTTTTCTTAAAAAAAGGGACTTTTTGTAAGAAAATTTATTTTTTTAAGCAAAGGTACTTCTTTAAGATAAGGTGTTTTTTACTAAAAGGTAGATTGTTTAAGAATATCAATAGGTATTTTTTTTTGAGAAAATTTACTTTTTTTAAGAAAACGCACTTACTTAAGAAAATTTTAATTTTTAAACTTCTTTTACTTTGGCTTTTCTAAATTTAACTTTTATTCGGTTCAAAACTACAATATGTAATAAACAGGCTCCACCTAGAAAATTGCCCATTAAACACAAAAAATATATCCCGATAAATTAGTCTAGACACAAACCAAACCAAAAGTAATAGTGTAAGAGTAAGTGTGCTGCCAAATGTAATTTCACGCTCAGGGTTGTGTTTCATGGATTTGCCAGTCTGGCACTTTGGCTTTCCGAAATTTACTTTTTATTGAGTTCAAAACTACAATATGTAATACACAGGCTCCACATAGAAAACTTCTCTTTAAACCAAACCAAACCAAAAGTAGCCAACATAGTTGATAATAATGGGTTGTAATAAAGTACAAGGTGTTTCAAAAGAAGTCATCCGATGTTGTTTGGCTCTCATTTTTTTCTCTAAATGAAAAACTTCGATTATGTTTATTTGAACCTTTAGAATTTTATTGGTTAAGTTGAGAAGATGATAGCGGTTAAATGGGCGCCGTCACAATTGATTACCATACGGGCTCGTTGTATGGCATTTTGCATCACTTCGGCGAGAACATCGGGCGATAGATACTCGCACTCGTGCCGAATGTTGACCTTGAGGGCTTCCAGGGTCACGGGTTTGTTCACGTAAACACGGGACATAAAAAAACCCCACAAAAAAGTGTGGAACGGTTAAATCGGGCGATCTGGCGGGCCAGTGCAAATCGCCACAACGAGAGATGAGGCGACCCAGGAACGCCGCCTTCAGAATACCGGTTGTGGTTCGCGCAGTGTGTGTCGTTGCTCCGTCCTGTTGGAACCATATGTCCTCCAGTCCTAATTCGTCGAATTGCGGCGCCAAAAACTCGGTTAATATGGCCCTATAGGGCGCACCGTCCACTGTTGTCGTTTGACAAGATGCGTTCTCGAAACAAAATGGCCCGATGACTCCTCCAGCGTGAACAGCGCCCCATGCAGTAACTTTGAGCGGGTGTAATGGCTCCTCGTGCATCACTCGTGGATTTTCGGTGCCCCAGAAGCGATAGGTTTGCTTGTTCACGTACCCGCTGAGGTGGAAATGAGCCTCATCGCTCATTATGATTTTGGTGGAAAAATCGTCCACGAGACTGAGGATGGGTTGGGCGTAGGTTACACGCGTTTGGCGGTCGACAGGCAGCAGCCGATGCACGGACTGGACTTTGTATGGAAACATGCGCAGGTCTTTGAACAAAATTTGCCATAGGGACGACCGGCTAATGGCTTATTGCGAGACACGGCGTCTGGTCGATGTTTCAGGCGACAGCTCGACATCCTCGGCATATTCTCCGCAGAACGGGCGCTCCTGGGCCGGCCACTCCTGGCAATGTCTCGTGTGGTCCCATACTCTTCAAGGTTAGTGGCCAAATGGCGCAGTGTTTGTACAGTCGGTGTCGGTCGGCCGGGGAATCGGCGACAGTATTCGCGCTGTGTCAACACCACAGACGAATTGTAACGCAAGAAAATATACACGATTATTCCGCGTTCTTGGAGAGTTTACTTGTATTCTACATCTGTCTAGTCTACAAATGTCAAAACAGATTTAACATTGGCGGCCATTTGCAACAATAAGAGCATCTTCCAATAGGATCGTCACTTTTGAAACACCCTGTAGTTAAAAAAAAATGTTTAAAATTTTTTAATTTAGCCCCCATCCCCCCAACGTGCGATATGGAACTACGTTCCAAAATTTCTTAAAAAAAAAATCCAATGAGTGTTCGAACTCACGGGCGATGTGTTAACACATTTTTTCTACACGGTACCTGTTCGATTTCTATGAACACATTCGTAAATGCTACATTGGAAAATAAAAAAGAGCGTTCAATCATATGATGACGTTACAGATAAATAATATTAATACTTAAAATTATTTAAAGACACAGTGCAAGCACATGTGTCATTATTTTCTTGCTCAATACTTTTTGTTTTATTCCCACAAAAGTCAAAGAATGCAACGCAAAAGACACTTGTACATACATACATACATTGTTATATTCGTACGATATAACCGAAGATCAACATAAAATACTTTTTTAATATTACTCCAAATTAATACTCCAAATTAAAACACTTAAATCTCGGCTCGCCGATATCGGATCGCCTTAATTTTTAGCCTAAACTCTTCGTCGAAACCCGCACTAGCTTTTTAATCCAAAAATTAATAAAATCGGCTATGAATTTCCGGAGAAAATCGCGTGGGAAAATTATATGAAAATCGCCCAATAATCACTTTCAATACCGACTGCCAAGCAACGAACAAACAAACGATGATTTACTCTTTCAAACCTAACACTTGCGTATGCATTAGTTTGATAGTTTACTGCCCTAGAGGCGCGCGTATATATGTTAACACATCAAAAAATTTATGGTTTTACAAAAAGTATCTTTTCTTAAAGATCCATTTAAATTATGATATTTTTCAACGGGAGCCTTAGGCGTGTTGGGACTATTTAGTACAGAATATAACGAAAGGAACTTCGTTCCAACCGTGTGTCCCCTGACACTTCATGTAATTGTTTAGTTTTGTATCGAACATTTCAATACAAATTAGTATTTATTATCTCGAAATTGAACGATTTCCCTTTTTGATGTGTTAACATCTATACGCGCGCCTCTAGGGCAGTAAACTATCAAACTAATACATACGCAAGTGTTAGGTTTGGAAGAGTAAATCATCGTTTGTTTGTTCGTTGCTTGGCAGTCGGTATCGAAAGTGATTATTGGGCGATTTCCATATAATTTTCCCACGCGATTTTCTCCGGAAATTCATAGCCGATTTTATTAATTTTTGGATTAAAAAGCTAGTGGGGGTTTCGACGAAGAGTTTAGGCCAAAAATTAAGGCGATCCGATATCGGCGAGCCGAGATTGAAGTGTTTTAATTTGGAGTATTAATTTGGAGTAATATTAAAAAAGTATTTTATGTTGATCTTCGGTTATATCGTACGAATATAACAATGTATGTATGTATGTACAAGTGTCTGTTGCTTTGCATTCTTTGACTTTTGTGGGAATAAAACAAAAAGTATTGAGCAAGAAAATAATGACACATGTGGTTGCACTGGGTCTTTAAATAATTTTAAGTATTAATATTATTTAACTGTAACGTCATCATATGATTGAACGCTGTTTTTTATTTTCCAATGTAACATTTACAAATGTGTTCATAGAAATCGAACAGGTACCGTGTAGCAAAAAGGTGTTAACACATCGCCCGTGAGTTCGAACACTCATTGGATTTTTTTTTTTTTTATTTTGTTTCCTTTTTTTGTAACACAATTTCAATCCTCCCCACAAATACTATTTTCTTTAGCGATTCCCTATAGATTTTTCTCACGTATTGGAGTTTCACACTTGTTTGTTATTTTGTCCCACATACCATTTTTTACCAGAATCAATCCCAACCATTGTGAACCTATTTTCTGGCATTTTAAATTTTTACCTTCACTTTTTTAACACATTCCCTTCCCAATCATTTTAACGATTTTTTCGCATTTTGCCCCTTTTTATTTTATTATTCACATTTGCAATTTTTGCCGCACACCTCACCTTTCCAAACGATTTTTCTCCCATTTTGAAGTTTTTCCCCTTTTTCCAGATTCACAATTTTTTCCACATTCCTAATCTTTTCAACCGATTTTTCTCGGTTTTGAACATTTGCCGTTTCGCCCCCTTTTTGCCGTATTTTCAAGATTTGCGTTCTTAATCATTCGAGACGACTTTTCTCACATTTTAGAGTCATGCCCCAATTGTCCCCTTTTTAACACCTTCCCGTCCTTTCCAACAATTTCCCCGTCTTCTAAAAGTTTAAAATTTGTTGCCCGCTGATATATTATTTAACACATACATATCGTCACCTAAAATGCCCAAAGACGTAACCCTCATTTTTAAAATTTTACAGGAGAAGCAAAAATCCTTATAAAATCCAAAGTATTTCAGTTTTAAACGCATTCATTCCACAGCTTACCTTAGGAACTTGGAACTCTACTATTTTGCACATATGTATATATTTTAGCGTGGAGTATTATATTTAATCAAAAAAACAGTTTTTAGTTTTTGAGGGTTACACCTTTGGGCATTTCATTTTCATTTCAGATATGTATATCTTTCCTATACATTTAAAAATTTAAAAATATTCGAAAATTTTGATTTTCAAATAATTGTTTTTGAATCAAATCGAGAGCGAGAAACATTTTCAAATCTTTGAAAATAAAAATTCGGCTCCCGAGTTAAAAATAAAACCAGGGAGTGGAAAAAATTTAAATCTTCAAAGAATTAAAAATTAAACTCCCTTACCTATTTAAAATTTTCGAGCGAATCGAAAATGAATGGCTCTACCTACTCTGCACACAATACATGTCTTTAAAAAAGTTCAATTATTCCTTATTCAAACCCGTTTGAAAACTTAAAGTCGATTGAGAAATAACTGATCTACGAATTTTTAAGTGAACACAGTGGCTCGAAATCTAAATTTTAATGGCAAATTGAGATTTTGAGGATGTATAACAATTTTTAAACACAGTTATATTATCTACTCGACCAGACCTATCCGCTCTACTAGGACAATTGAAAAAATTCTGAATTTTATTTATTTTATTTGTAGTGCTCTCTAATTTCGCCTGGACGAATGAGACTTTCTTAATTCCCGACCACACATATTCAATTCTTAGGCCATATTTTTGTCGATCCCTGTTCTAAGCTAGATTGTTTTTCAATCATAATATAATTTCTTTGCGTAAATAAGCAAAAGAACAAAAATATTGAAGACTGGTTCTAGTACCTACGACTGAGGTGTAGAAATTGTGGAATTCAGTTACAAAGCAAACAAACAAACGAAAGGAAATTTGCATATTTACAGTACAGCCAGACACCTACAGCCGGGCCAGGTGTTTGGATGCCAACAAACAACACATGCAATCCTAGAGACTTTGCCACAAGTTTGCCTAATAGTAATTTACATACGTACTCGTATATGAAAACCCCAATATAAAAACAAATCATAATGGAGTGAAAGTAAAATATATAACGCATGTGGCCTTAAACACTTTTTGTTAAATAAATGTAAATGCAACGAATTCAAGGCCTTTTTACGTCAATTACCGACATTACTTTAGGAACCACAAAAAAATCGCACAAAAAAGGATTTAATGGCGAAACCATAAGGGCAATAAATCTCAGGTGCGTAAATGTATTAGGACAGTTCAACAATTAAGACAGAAAATTTAGGAGTTTGACAAGAAATAGAAGAGGAATTGCAGTGGCGAGATTTTGTTTTCATTTAATTTGTAAAAAGAGTCCATCCAGACAAAAATATCTATGAATTCTAAAGGTTTATTATTATTTTCTTTTAAAAATATGAAAGCTCTTTTCAAGTTTTAAGTAAGAATATTTTCAACACTATTTAATTTTCTTTTGGAAAGGAAATTCACGATTTCTATGCAAAATTTCTTTAGATAAAAGTAATTAAACGTATAAATCCACTTGCCTCGGCACAGAAATTTAACAAATTAACCTTTAAAATCTCATAATTTTTTTTGAAACGTAATTTTTGTTTAATTATTTTGGAACAATTGCATTTTGGAACAAAACCAAAAAACACACAAATAAAATAAAATATCTCCATAGCGATATTGAGGAGATATATATTTTTATCGTCATATAATATATTATTCACACGCTCAAAAATCCTTTTGTTGTTGTCTGGACACAAATATAAAGTGTGTTTGGAGCTTGTCGCAAATATAATATATTTGTGTCCGAACACATTGTGTTTGCTATTCAATATTACATGTTTGAGACACAAAGATTAATATGTTATAACATATGTGTTTGCGACCCACATATATTTATGTTTGTGATACAAATATGGCTGTGTTTGTTGCACTGTCTATGCTCTCTTGAGAGCAATACAATAAAAGAGGAAACCGAGGGAGTCTGCATTTTTGCATTATTCTCTCAGTCAGTGACTCATAAATATTCCCGAATGTGCGTGTAAATTGCAGATGAAGTGTTTCTTATTTTGCCTGATGTATTGAGTTTTAGTTTCATGTATTCAGTCGTCTATGATTCATCGGACAGTGGATATCAAAACCGATTGATCAGTGAAAAAAGAATAAACGAAGGCTCAGACGGTTAAATGGTTTGTGATGTTACTTTGGTTTTTGTGTATGTGTTTCGTATATATGTATGTGTGCTACCAAAGTGAGAAACGATTTTGCAGAAAGGGCAACAACGTGAAGCCCTTTGTCTGTCTGAGCCTTAACTGAGAAAATCGGAACGGCGGCCCATTTGTGGAATAAGTGTAATAAAAAAAACACAAGTCATTAATCCACACTTGGCTTGCAAGAACTTGATTTGTATATAAATATATTGTTTGTATTCCAACGCATAGCTGAAACCTTCTGAAACCCAAAACGTGAGAGACAACACAGAAAGGAGAAGCAAAAGAATAGCAGATTCTTATTTCATGAAAAAATGCAAATATATTCATTGCAAATAAATGTAAAAACGGCCGTTTTAAATCTATTAATTACTAATTATTAAATGTGGATTTATATTCTTAAAATTAATTACATGAATTGATACATATGTATATGGCAATGTCTTTCGTGACATACGTAACATTCGCAGAGTTTTTACAACATTCAAATTATTCTATCTCGTGAACTGTTGAACATAGAGCTATAATTTTTTTTTGGAAAAATTATTTAGCTTAAGCTTAATTAAAATCAGTGATTTAAGTGAAAAAACATTACTGAATTTTGGCTGTAAAAATGGTGTAATTTGTCGTGACTGACGTAACGCATTTTTTCACCAATAATTCAGGTCACTTTTCCAAATGGCATTTCTCTAAAAGTTTCAATGTGAAGTTTATTTTTTTGTCCGGATATCTTCTTCTATGTCTATAGTTTAGAATACAATCAGTATAAATGCGTCAAAAAATTATGCTCAAAAGATGTTGAGGTTTGAGCGAAATAAGTTCCGTGACTGACGTAACGTGACTGACGTAACATTTTTGGTATTGAACAATTCTAATACGTTAAGATACATTCTGAAGCCGGTGTACATGTAATTGTATATCATTGTGTTTGATTTTTTGTTAGTTGGTATGAGTTCCGTATTTTAGGGTATGTTTGGGCGGATGATCACCATCATCACCATCCATCATCTTCGTACGCTATTGTAAATTGTACGAAAATGAGGAATTATAAAAAGAGATTGCCATATATTGAAATCGGAGAATAATTCGATTCTAAATATTATTACATTTGGGAGGGAATTCGCATATGTTTCCACGTAAGTATATATAGGTTTGGGGGAATCACGCGAATACTTCCACGTAAGCATATGGATGTTTGGGATGAAGAACGCATATTTTTCCACATAAAAGCATACTTGTTTGTCAGTAAACATGATACAGTTTGCATTTAAATACAAGTATGTTTGGGACTTGTAAATATGTGAATGTTTGAAGTGTGTTCCAAACGTATACAAGGTTCCTGCAGAATATGTTAGGGAAAATATGTTAGATAGGCAGTTTTTTTAGCGTATAATTAGCATTGATGTGCGATTAATCAATCAATTACAATTTTAAACAAATTATCGAATTAATCGAAATCGAATTAATTAATTAAACTTAGATTAATCACAATTACGATCGATCAAGTATTTTGAATATTGATTAATCACATTTGAATAATTGTGCTCACCCTTCAAATGAGTTTCGGAAAACCGGAGAAAAATATATCGTAGATAAAGTAAACTAATAGATGAGGCACAAATATTGGAGAAGTTTTGGGTAATTTACTACTTGTCGTTGGCAAGCAACTAATAGGATTGTTTGTCCCAAAAAAATAACCAAATATGACATAACAACTTTAAAATTTCATTAAACGATAAAAATAATTTTCAACGAAAATATGACTTCAAAACAGGAGTGCAACAAGTAACTTAAAGTCGAATTTCTGATGGCCATCGAATTGCAAAGCCCTCTCAGTAAGACTGCACTTTTTTAAATTTAGTGTAGTTTTGTATTTGTGTCAGTGGCAACTCTGGAATTTTCCAGTTGTCACATATGTTTATTCCGATTATTAAAAATGCTGCGCTTTACGAGAGAACAACGCGATATATAAGTAATAGAGAAAACTTATTACAACAATTTTGAAAGTTGTCCTACGACCGGTCGAATTTTCGAAAAATTTTCAGTAGAGAAAGTGTATATTGAAATATTCTATAAAGAGAATAATAGCCTAATAATAGGTTATGTGAATGAGGCTCTGTATCTCGGCGATTTGACTTTTTTCTACTTTTTTGTATTGATTCTGAAAGGTCTCTTAAAGACCTTTCCAACAAGCCCAAAAAAATCCGACCCAATCCGAAAATTTTGAACCCGCTGCCATTTCGCACCCTTACATTTTCGGACATGGTCCTAGTGGACTTTTCTTCATGAAATGAGCCAAGGAATATGCTGGAAAAATTTGTCCGGAACTTCCTGAATCACCCTGTATATACAACAAAATTGACGTCGACCCTAATTATTTAAAAATTAAGATCTAACTATAAATATTCTTGCATTCCTTGTTTCCAGAGAATTTGTCTTCCGAAGTCCAGTGGCATACGTCTGAAGAATACAAAGCATTACCATTGGAACACTTTCACGCACAACTCTATTCTATCATGTCGAAAAACCATTGGTTTTAAATAGGCATGATTTGTTTTTGTTTTGTCAGTACAAAACAACAAACCAGAGCTAATAAATAAGCTTTATATTGTTTAAGAAGGTCTTGAGATTGAATAAATTTGGAAAATTGTAAGTTTGGAAAACAGACCAAATAAAACTCCCGCAAGGGAAATGATGAGTTCATTAATATTAAAAAGCGCTTGAAATGTTTCAAACACAATAAAGTATATTGATGTTTTATTATAATATTATATTTTTGCAATATTTTAGTATATAATCATATCAATATTCTTCAATGTGCATCAATATATTTTAAGATTTCTTTCTCATTGAACGTTTATATGATGAATTATATTTTTCTGTTAAAATTCTAATTTTTAATTTACTCATAGAATACACGTAGATACTCATAGAAATCGAACAGGTACCGTGTAACAAAAACGTGCCCGTGAGTTCGAACACTCGTTGATTTTTTTCTTACAACAGGCGTGTTTTAGTTACAGGCTAGCTTTCATCGTTGTGCCTGCTTAGAACAAAATCTTAAGTGATACATTTATATGCTGGTTATCACCGCTTAAATCTCCACATAGTATGGGAGGAAATCTAAGCAAGTAGTGTAACGAAAATTCGTCTAATATACGCAATCTGATGAAAAATTATTCAGTACGATCACCTTTCGTACATAGTCCTTCTATTATTCATATCTTAAAGAGTATCAAGGATTTGTAATCATTGCTGACGTTCACACATCGATATTTACAAAAAGTATTATATGGTAA
Source organism: Phaonia tiefii (assembly GCA_963931995.1). Lineage (NCBI taxonomy): Eukaryota > Metazoa > Arthropoda > Insecta > Diptera > Muscidae > Phaonia > Phaonia tiefii. Next base: position 253,205,380 of record OZ008368.1, on the reverse strand, counting down.
ATAAACGATATCAACTAAAAAGGTAAATATATTACAAAGTTTCAATTCTCTTTCCGAGCCCCCAAATTCATATAAGTTAACTTTTACCAACAGTCTTTTTCAACAGACTAATCCCCATTATTATTATATCCAGTTATCACTCAGTTAAAACCGACTAAATGTTTTAGCTGTCAGTTTGTATGGAACGTAAAAATGTTAACCGTTAGCTCTAACTAGTTATTGTGATAATGTCCCTAAGACGACCAACGAAGCGTTATATTTACTTCGAAGTGATTACAAATATATATAGTAATTTGAATGACCATTTCCAAAAACATAGTGTGAAACTATGCGGCTTACAATGTTGGGAAAAGTGGTGTTTCTGAGTGATATGACAGACGTTCAGAAGTCAATCTGATTAACTCCACTTTTCCAAAATTTTGGTATTCAAATTTAAAACTGCACAAATTACCCAGTGCCGTTTTGAATTTAAGTATATAAGAGAAATAATATATACAGACCTGTTGTGATATCCCGACGATCCCGATGATTTTTGCTCTGAAAATCACGTGATTTTATATTTTTCGGCATTACTTTATGATTTCGAAATCACCAAGCGAACAGCTGATTTTGTTGTTTGCTTTGCTTTGTTTCTCATTTCCTCAGCTTCCCAACATATGTTTGTGGTCATATTTAATATAAATTTCTGAATTTGTGAAAGATATTCGAAAAATTGTAAATCCCTGGAGCTTTATTGTTGATTTTTCCCAATTTAAAATATTTTCATTAATATTTATTACTAATATTAATTAATATTTATTTATTGATATTTTCATTCTCGAAAAGTAAAGCACGGGACAGCCAAAAAGGAACAGAAAATCACGAAAAGCAGAAGAGTAATGATGAACAAATGTGAACCAAAATAAACATCATTTCTAGAAATTGTGAAATTTATGTGTTTTTCTATTAAAATAAGTTATTTTAGTAATAGAAAAGAAAAAAAAAAACATTTCCAATACATTTTTCTAATACAACAAGTGATCTGTGTTCACCATAATTGAGCGATTTCATGAGCGATTTTATATCACGTGGTTTGCAAAATCGTTGCCTGCAAAACACAATTCCGGTGATTTAAAACCATATCGACGTGAATTGATATCACAACATGCCTGATAGTGTGAAATAATAAATAATGTTAATTTGAGTTTAGAGTGGAGATGGAATTCTAAAACACTCCGGAAAGTTCAGTCTCTACTCATTTTTTTTTTTGATGGAGTTAATGGTTTTGGTAACTGACACATCTATATACATATATGAACGGAAGTTTGTACTGTTAACCTATCTCATATCACTTATTCACCTGACAATCATTATGAGTATTACTAGAGGTAGAAGGACATCGTCTACGTAGGCAGAGAATATTCAAAGTTCAAGTCAAGGTAAGGAAATACCAACATTTGACCTAGCAACAATGTGTTAAAATAATGTGTGTCGTCACAATACACGCTACCATACGTGCATACATATAAATGCAAAGGATGTAAGTATGTATTTATATGCCCTCTAAAATTCCAGGCATTTTCTTTATATACAAGTATATATGTTAGCCTTCACCTTCATATAAATTCAAATATGACCCATAAATAAAAACACTTTAAGTCTTTATCGCACCTTTATAGACAAAACCAAAGACGATAATAGATTGATGGGTAAATAGCAAAGTTAATAGAATTTCCCATAAATCTGGGTAATCAATGAAAAAATATATTTAACTCACGCAACAACTATATCGGGATCCTCCCACCATTTTCGAGATGAAGGTTCGAGTAGTAAACGTACATTTCGCCATCCTTTGATTTTCCTTATCTGAAAATATTTAAGATTGGACAATAAATTATTGTTTCCACAACTGCAGCCACTACATACTTTATAACGTTTAGATTGATTGGTACTAGGACTCTTTTCCGAGAATACCAAGCGAGCCATTTAAGTAAATGCAAAAACAAATCTAAGGTATTGGCGACAAAATATTGGAATTTTTTAAACGATAAAATATATGTGTGAACAAAAAATATTTTGAAAATGTTTTTAGAAGTGACTGTTGGAAATGTCATGGAATACACTACAAAAAATTTGTTTATTATAGGTCTGTTTTCGAACTTTTCTAATAGTAAAACTACACAAATAAAATGCCATAGTTGCGTAGCTAAACAAACACGGCAAAATTTCCGGAACAGGAAATGTACTTTTTTAAAAAAAATAAAAATAAGTTACTTGTTCACAAGTAAAATAAAAAAGCATTTTTTGAAGAACTGTTAAAATCAAAAACAAGATGGGAGGAGGGTTGAACCAACAACCCTCAGACTCCAACGCGCAACCCTTTACCCATCAGGCCACAGCGACCTTAGATGAAATGTGACAAAATTCATATAAATGTATGAACACATGAAAGTACAACTAAACATTCTAAAGTACTTACTAGGGTGGACCTTGTGTCGATATTTTGGTAGATGAGGCCTCTATTCCGTGCCTTTTTGAAAAAAAATGACAATGCCGAAACAAAAAATTAAAAAAAAAAAACATTAGGGGTTGCGCACGAGCCGAGAAAAAGGTCCACATTGCCAAAATTAGGGGGGAAATTGCCATAGGTCATCAGGGGTCACCCGTAGGGGGGAAGAATGTATGGCCGACCCCCATTAACTTTTTACCGCCAACATTTTCCCCCAAGACACCCACCCCCTATCTCCTCCCCTAGGGGGGTCACCATACAAAAATGGAGGTTGCTCAGTATTTTCGAAAAACACCATAGGTCATCAGGGGTCACCCCTAGGGGGGCAAAATATATGACCGACCCCCATTAACTTTTCATCCCCAACATCTTTTCCGAACAAACTTACCCTCTATCTCCACTCCTTGAGGGACTCCCCATACAAAAATACTGAAAATCTATGTATTTACAGTTGCACAATATCGAGATTTTTTTGATTTTTTTTTGATTTTTTACAGAAATTCCACCAATATTCAAGAGTGGTCATTGTTTGGAAAGTCTTGAAAAATTTGAAACGCACACGTGCTGAATCAGGTACATAGGCACCCTTAGCAGATGCCCCCATTCATCAGTACCTGGCAGTAAAATATTGCAAAATACGTAGTAGTTATAAATAGCAGTTCATTCATCGATTGTTGTCATTCAACAAGTGCCGACGGCCGCGAAAAGTAAATTGATTTTTCTCCCGTTTTTTAAAAGTTAAGATGACAACAAGACTTAGATCGCGCGACGATATTTTTTTGATTGGTTATCCAAGCATGAATATTACGGGGAACAAATTACCGTCGAAGAAGCAAGTGCTAAGAATGCATTTCTTCAACATTCGCAAACGAAACATGTCGAAGAAAAATAGTGCGGTTATAGTCGCGGACGCAGTGATGATTTTTTGGCGCCAAGCAGCTATTCCGACGAAAGCCAGAGGAGATGTTACAAGAAAAATAGCTGCGCTGCACGATGAGTGGGATGCTTTAAGAAAGTCATCTCACAGAAAGACTGAGTCCACTAGAGAAAAAGAGAATACGTTTTCTGATAGCTTGGATAATCTTTTCGACATCGCACACGCCAACGCCCTTGAGAAAATGACAAATACCGAAGACATTGAGTTTCTGCTAAAGCAAAGAGAAGATGGCCGGCCATGAACTATGGGAGGTGTGGACGCTACTGATACTCGAACGAGGAAAAGAAAAGCTGAGCGCGAAGAACAAGAAGAGTTGCGACGCAAACGTGCAACGGAATCTAGTAGAGATCGGTTCGCTAAAGGCGGTAAGCTATTTCGCGCTTTGTGTGTTCGTCCAATGTTTATATTCAAATGAAATTCGTTCAATTGCAGTGGTTAAATTTTCAAGCAGTGATTCAAGCGATGATAATGGGAGACAGGACGAAAACTTCCCGGCAGAAGCTGGCCCGTCAAATGTTGGTGACAGAAGAGGTTACAAACAATGTTTTACTGAACGAGTCCTATCAGCTTTGGACAAGTGCAAAGTGACTGACCGAGACGCGGTCGGCATTATGATAGCGGCGGCAGAAGCATTTGGACGCGATCCTCAACAATACACAATAAACCGTACGTCGCTTCGGAGATGTCGGCGTTCAAATCGAGAGAACATGCTGAGTTATGTGAAAGACAATCCAGAAGTAAGATCGCATAGATTTATTTGCTCTCATTCAGAATTCTTATTCTTCAACGCGTTTCATTCATCTCCAGCTTGTCGCAGCTAAATCCTTCGTAGTCCATTGGGATGGCAAAATGCTTTTGGATTTTGTGGGTACAAAGAAGGTGGACCGTCTACCGGTAATTGTCTCGTACGGAGAAAAAGAACAACTTCTTGGAGTTCCCAAAGTAGAAGATGGGAAAGGAAAAGGCCGGAGAATAGCACATGCCGTTTATCAACTGTTGGCATCTTGGCGTATGACACATCGAATACAAGGACTTTCTTTCGACACGACATCAACGAACAGTGGCCCATTCTCCGGAGCCGCAGTTGCTCTTGAGCGGCTGTTGGAGAGAGAAATCTTATATTTACCTTGCAGACACCACGTATACGAACTGGTGCTAAGGGAAGTTTTTGAGACAAAAATGGGAAAGACCAGTGCACCAGGCGTTCCTTGCTTTGACCGTTTCAAACAGGAATGGGACGCTGTAAAGGTTAAACCATTCCATTCTGGCTTGATAGACGATCAAGTCGTCAGAAAAATTCCTGTGGCAATGCAAGTCGGCATAAAGAAGTTTTGCTTAGATCAATTGAAGGAGAAACACCCTCGCGATGACTACAAAGAAATGCTACAATTAATTCTTTTGTTTCTGGGTGAAAAACTTGAGAATTACCATTTCCGACCTCCAGGACCCGTTTCCCATGCTCGATGGATGGCAAAAGCCATTTACAGCCTCAAGATGTTTTTGTTTCGGAGAACTTTTCACTTATCTGTATGTGAATTGAATGGTATTCGACACGTTTGTATTTTTGTGGTGCGACTTTACGTCAAGGCATGGTTTGGTTCTTCTCGAGCAGCTGAGGCGCCGAATCAAGATTGGAAGTTTTTGAAGGACATCGTCGAGTACAAGTCCGTTGACCAGGATTTATCTCGGGTAATGATAAAGAAATTTATCGGTCAAATTATCGGACCTATGGTATCTCGCCGATGAGCACATAGCCCTTGCCTTTTTCGATGACAAGGTTTCAAATGAGTTGAAGGCCAAAATGGCCCAAGCATTGCTAGAAAATGAGAATGACGAAGGTGAAGAAGATGAAGAAGACGAAAAAGGTGAAGAAGATGAAGAAGACGAAGAAGGTGAAGAAGATGAAGAAGACGAAGAAGGTGAAGAAGACGACCCGGTTCCCCCAGCTCCTCGCGTCGTAATCAAAAGCACCAGCGTTAAAAAAATCGAGGTGAAATTCAAAGATGTGAATGAGGAATTCTTGGCTAAAGACTTGAGCAACTTCGTCTCTCATAATACCAAAAATTTATTTGTACGATTTGGAATATCGCTAGATTTCATTCTTGCAAATCCAGCAACCTGGAAATCTCGCGCAGACTATCAAGAAGGTCGTAGAATTGTAAATAACTTGCGCGTTGTGAACGACACTGCCGAAAGAGGAGTAAAAATGATACAAGATTATAATAGAATACTGTGTCAAGGCGAAGAAGAGAAACAGTATTTACTACATGTTATCGATTCTTACCGCAAGAAATACCCATCAGCGAACAAAAATATGTTAATTTGACTATATTATATTAAGAGTGCTTAGTAGTACTACTCAATTACAGCTTCTTTTATTTTTGTATGGGGAGTCCCTCAAGGAGTGGAGATAGAGGGTAAGTTTGTTCGGAAAAGATGTTGGGGATGAAAAGTTAATGGGGGTCGGTCATATATTTTGCCCCCCTAGGGGTGACCCCTGATGACCTATGGTGTTTTTCGAAAATACTGAGCAACCTCCATTTTTGTATGGTGACCCCCCTAAGGGGAGGAGATAGGGGGTGGGTGTCTTGGGGGAAAATGTTGGCGGTAAAAAGTTAATGGGGGTCGGCCATACATTCTTCCCCCCTACGGGTGACCCCTGATGACCTATGGCAATTTCCCCCCTAATTTTGGCAAAGTGGACCTTTTTCTCGGCTCGTGCGCAACCCCTAATGTTTTTTTTTTTTAATTTTTTTTTTCGGCATTGTCATTTTTTTTCAAAAAGGCACGGAATAGAGCCCTCATCTGCCAATATATCGCAAAAATGTCATTTCAAGGTCCACCTTAGTACTTACCTATTATAATGAACAACAAAGATATTCAACATGGAAATTCACCACACGGCAAAAGGAGTACTTTAGTATAAAAAAACAAAAATTAATGTGAAAATTATATGAGTTGTTTTACGTTTCCAATCATAAAATTTTTCCCAATGGACGAATTTCGCTGATTTTCAATACCAAACTGCTCAGGAATACGTGGAACATTCTGGCCAAAAACCAAACCGCGTTATCGCCGATTGAAGTCGTGAGAATGTTTTCAACAGACGGACAGACGGACATGGCTATATCGACTCCGGTTGTTATAAGGATCAAGAATATATTTACTTTATGGGGTCGCAAAGCCTTATTTCTATATGTTACAATCAGAATGACAAACTGATATATACCCTCTATCACTTACAGTGGAGGGTATAAAAATTGTCAGAGGGGCCTGTGCCGCCCACAAAGTCCAAAGCAGGGCCCCAAAATTGGCCAATTAATAAGAAAAAATATAAATTTTTGAACAGGTTTTATTCGGGTCCAAATAAGAGGAAAATCATAAACTATTTGTTTTCGAAAACTGTTTTAGTTATCGATTTATCGATATATACAATCGATTTTTTGTTTAAAAAAATGAATTTTTAACTTTTGTACGAAGGATCTAAATAAGGCGAAACTATCAACAAAAAATCGATAACTGTTAATTATCGAACTTTCAGGCTTAGACATTTTCTCCTCTCGGATAGGTCCAACACCGGCTTCGACATAATATTTTTGATGTGTTAACATCTATAGGCACGGGTGCGGCCTAAATTCACAAACTGAATACATCCAAACACAATTTGTCCGACAGCGATGACACATTGTTTGCCGTTAAACTCCTCCGAAACGGCTGGACCGATTTGTATGAAATTTTGTGTGCATATCGGGTAGGTCTAAGTATCGGCCAACATCTATTTTTCATACCCCTAAGTGAGAAGGGTGACCCAACTAGAAAACATATTTGTTCCACTGCGAAACACAGATTGTCAGACTGCGAAAAAAACACACCCTGATGTAGCGGCAGCGAATAATAGTTGTCTTGTGTGGGTGCGGAGCTCTCTCAGAGCAAAGAGAGAGTATATAAAAATGAGACAGAATTGCTCTCTTTTTGTGAACTTGTGTAGCGTATGTACGAACATAACAATGTATGTATATTCATGTGGCTGTTGCTTTGCATTCTCTTTGTTTTTTGTGGGTATAAATTAAAAAGTATTAAGCAAGCAAATAATGACACATGTGCTTGCACTCATCTTTAATCAATTTTAAGTATTAATATTATTTAAATGTAACGTCATCATATGATTGAACGCTGTTTTTTATTTTCCAATGTAACAGTTACTAATGTGTTCATAGAAATCGAACAGGTACCGTGTAGTAAAAAGGTGTTAACACATCGCCCATGAGTTCGAACACTCATTGGATTTTTTTATATTATAAAGATTTCTGAGTGGCCTCCCTTCGCGGCTTCGGCATAGTACTTTTGTGTTATGAAGCTATCTGAGTGGACGCCCTTCGGCCGAGCTTTGGGATTTTCCCCTCTAGGGTATATCCACCACCGGCTTCGTAGCTTCGGCATAGATTATTTGTGTTATAAAACTTCCTGAGTGGCCGGCTTTCCACCAAGCTTAGTCATTTTCTCCTCCTGGGTAGGTTGAACACCAGCTACTTCGGTAGGTACTTCGGCATAGTACTTTTGCATTATAAAGCTTTCTGAGTGCAGATTAGGGATTTTCCCCTCTAGTGTATGTCCCACACCGGCTTCGCAGCATCGGCACAGTATTTTTCGCACAAAAGAGAATGACACCGCCGAATACGTGAGATGAATACCTTTCGTTTGACCACCCACACTCGGGCATTCCCAAATATACGTAGATTTAACCGCTTTTTCGACACTATGGAACACATAGGCCCGTCCGAGGCCTATTTTTTCGAATTCTTGCATTCTTGATTTTTTGATTTCTGAAAAAATAACTACGGTAATCACTTGTGACCATTGTCTTAGTGTGACGAGTACTATATCTGAGGCCCTTCGATCGGATAACTAAAACAAAATACAGAAAAATTGAATTATATATTTCGATAACTCCCGTATATAAAAATTGGCTGAAGTTAAGGACCAGGGGCAGACAAAAAAAATTAAAACAAAATTAAAGAAAAATTAAGGAATGTGAGAAAATGGAAAACTAGCCCTCGCAGGGATATTTGGTTATGGATTAGTGTGGGTACTACAAGGAAAGTTATGCGTGTCACGAATTCCGTGGTGGTATTCTTTTTTTGGTGGGATGTCTGTAAGCCACTTTTGTACGTACAGTGACCATGAGATTGGTTATTAACCATCCAGAAAAATAAAAATTTTTTTTCGTCACTTGAAATTTAAAAATTATTAATTGATTTTAAGTACTATATTTTTAAATTTCAAGTGGTGTATTTTAAATTTCAATTGAGGTCTTTTAAATTTCAATTGACGTCTTTTAAATTTCAATTGATGTGTTTCAAATGTCAATTGATGTATTTTAAATTTCAATTGAGGTTTTTCAAATTTCAATCGATGTATTTCAAATTTCAAATAGAATTTTCACATTTCAATTGATGTATTTCAAATTGCAAATAGAATTTTTAAATTTGAATTGATTTTGTTTTCAAATTTCAATTGGAAATGGTGTAGTAAGTTGTAGTTAGAGACTGTATCCCGGGAATCCGGGAAATTTCGAAAAGATTGCAATAGAAAATTTTAGCAAAAAAATTTAATTTAGCAAGCTCTTCTTGCACTAGGCTATTTTATATATTTTAAATTATTGCGTTTTCGTAAAATATCAGTATCAGTTCAGTGAAAGTGAAATAAAATCGATTATTAATAGGGATGCGACGTATTCGTGAGTTGATTAACATTGATATAATAAATAGTTCTATACTCGCCACGATTGTATCGTTGCTGCAATATAGCATGTTTTACAAGATTGTTATAGGTGCAAGGAATACGTCATTTGTGCATTTTGGAGAAAAACCATTTTAATAATGTACCTGTTAAACTTTGAGGTTAAGGCATCTATGCTTTTTCAATATTTTATTTGTTTATTTCTGTATTTAATCATACATTTATATTTAACAAAACGAAACAGTTGCAACAAAGTATCAGTCATTAAACATTGAAACTAATTTGTATCAAATTATGGAAACTGTGTTTTTACACCAATATTTACTAGCCTTTTAGCAACAGTACTCCCCCCACATAATTGTCAAGTTTTCAGAACAATATGCTGTGTCATTTGTCAAAATAAAAATAATTCCACGAAAATGCAAAGTGGTCATCATTCAAATGGGGATGATTAAATTTCCAAAGCAGCTACTTATATCAACGAGGCATAACGGGTTTTTCAATAAGAGCGCTTCAAAAGTTTTTTTTTGAATAAAACAAAACCGGATTTAGATACCACTGCAATTCTTTATTCCTGTGAAACTACGTTCGATGCCATTATGTACGGAACTCGATTTCTTTTGCATGGCCACCACGGGCACGCTTGCAGAAGTCCAGACGCTGAACCCAATTTTCGACGGTTTCCAAGCATAAATCGGCCGATACTGCTACAATTTCACGTTCGATATTCGTACGAAGTTCATCAATCGTCGCTGGGTTGTTGGCATAGACCATAGACTTGACGTAGCCCCACAGGAAATAATCTAACGGCGTCAAATCGCACGACCGAGGCGGCCAATCGACTGGGCCATTTCGTGAGATAACACGTTCACCAAACTTGGTTTCCAATAAATTGATTGTGGCATTCGCTGTGTGGCTTGTGGCGCCGTCCTGTTGGAACCACATGTCCTCCAAGTCCATATTATCCACTTGGGGCCAAAACTATTCGGTTATCATTGAACGGTAGCGATTCACATTCACAGTAATGTGTCGGTCTTGATCATCACGGAAGAAGTACGGCCCAATGACGCCGCCGGCCCATAAACCGCACCAAACCGTAATTTTTTCGGGATGCAATGATGACTCATGGATTACGTGTGGATTTTTGCCTGACCAATAACGCATATTTTGCTAATTGACGAAGCCATTCAGCCAGAAATGAGCCTCATCGCTGATTGTTGGGGCCTCTTGAAGTTGGCCTCTTAAAGTTGAGGCGACTGACTCCAAATTTCGATAGTAAATTTTAATTATTTCGACTCGTTGTTGGCTCGTATATCTTTCCATGATGAAGTGGCAAACGTTACTGAAGAGAAATGTCAAAAGAGCGGGAAAAAATATGGCGCCGTTTGCTGTCCCTATCGATTTACTTTTGTAGCGTCTCTGTTGAAAAACCCTTTATATCATTTCGATAGGATACAAAATATCAGAGATACGTCCGATTATGTAAGTATATTAAAGCTTTGCAGAATTTAAATCAAAACTGTATGTACGAAATCAACACCAATAATTTCACCTCAGAATGTCAAAAGTCAAGGCTGTCAAAGTTAAAAATTAGTCTGTCGCCCCTAAAGAATTGTCGGTTGAACATAAATATAGCGTACTGTTTGCGGTTGGAGTGAATGTTAGGTAAGTTTCACAAAAATTAGGGTGCCAAATTTGAAATAGAAGTACATCCTCATCAATATTATATGCATCAAATATTAGATTTCGTTACACATTGCGAAATATTTAAGATGTTTGTAATGTTTTCCCCCATTTGTGGTCCAAATTGACACAAAAAAATCAAAAAAAATTGCAAAATAAGGGTCCGACTCAAATTTCAACTGAAAATTCCCGGAAATTGCATTCCCTAGTTGTAGTACAAACGGGAACAGAGCTGCTGTGTGACCTGGTCTACGGAAAATTTATTTTGGTTTTTGAACTAATTTTATAGGAAATTTAACGCTCACTTCAATGAAACAACCCGCAGACTCCGAAGTTCATTTATTTTGATTCATATTACACTTGAAGTATGAACTTGACCTACGCGCAAACGCGACTCGTAATCTTTGACAGGTGTTTTCTCGAAAAGTTTATTTCTGACCATAGATACCTTTCCGTATTTTTATACAATACAAATTTGAAATGCGAAAAAACATTTAACATATTCATCATATCATATATTCTACTACAAGCGTGGATGTGTTGTGCAAAAATGTCCCCGAAATCGTAGTTCATTTCAAATCAATTACGTTAAAGTTATTTATATTAGATATCTGACAATCATTGCAGTTATGAACTTAATCAACGTTAATCAACTAAGTATCGTTGACTACCTACTTATTTAATATTTCGATTTCTCATAAACGTAGTTATGATTAACCAATTCATATCAACTACGCAATATCAGGATAACTTCACCTACGACATGGTTGAAATTCTGGTTATTCTCAACTATGAAATTATTGATGTGTTAACATCTATAGCGGCGTATAGGGACTAAATTCATCAAAGTCAACACATGCAAACAACACACAGACAGGTTTTCTGCTGCTGCTAAAACCAGATTTTATGCTACTGCTAAAACCAGATTTTATGCTGCTGCTAAAACCAGATTTTATGCTGCTGCTAAAACCAGATTTTCTGCGACTGCGAAAGAGAATAATGACGTGTTAAACAAAAATGAGCGAGCAAGAGAGCAGTGAAAGAGTGGTGTGGCAGGGGTGAGGCAAACGAAATTGTGTCTATAGCGTATGTATTAACATAAAAATGTATGTATGTACATCTATCTATTGCTGCGGTTGAACGGAGATATAAAGCATAGATGTGCAGCTAGTACTCTTTTGAGTCATCGTGTTTTCACACCGATAGTAGCTTGATCGTTTTTTCACACCAACATGTCCGAATGCTTGCTGCTTGTTTACCGATTCAAAGTCAGTTGCTGTCAGTTGTTGTTGTAATAAAAAACACTACACTTAAAAAATAAATTTTAATTGCCATGGACGAATATAAAGAAATTTTTATGTTTGTAAATGGCAAAAATCATAAATGGAAATAATCATTGGAGATGTTGATATTTGATTTTTTTTTTTAAGATTTAGTTTTAATTTTTAATTTTTTTAATTTTAATTTTTTACTCAGTGTACTACTTTGGTTTTCTCTGCTTTTGTTCTGCTTGCTCCGTTCAACTTAACACAGTCGCAAAATTCGTAAAACTGATTTGAAATGCGTTTGTGTCAGTTTGCACATGTCTGATATAAAGCATAGCCACGCAAAATTTCATTTGCAAGCACACTAATAAGTCAGCTACTTCGTACAAAGTATATGTGATGTTGTGTGTTTGGCTGTTTCGTTGCTGTTGATATGGCAAACATGTGGTTATGTGACACCCGTATACGTCAGCTACTTCGGACAAAGTATGTGTGATGTTTTTAAATGAAACGTCATCATATGATTGAACGCCTTCTTAAATTCTTTATACATATTAACTTCACCTGTCTGTATGCATGTATGTATGTATGCCGAAAAAAATTTGGATTAATTTTTAACCCTTTTCCCGTGATCCAATCGAACTGAAACTTCGCTGACAAACTAATGGCGATATCAAAAATGAACTGTCAAAATATTGCCGGGATTGGACAAAGGGGAGTTGTACCTCCCATACAAATCACAAATAAAAAATCCATTATTTCTGCTCCTGTTAACTGTATTTGAACAAAATTGGGTATGTTGGTTAGATGTCTATATTCTAAGATCTGCCGCAAATATGGGCGGGATTGGACAAAGGGGCGTGGTCTTATATAGAGAATGTATAGTCAAAAACTATGCTTTTTACGGGTTGGTTTTTATTATTGTGAAAGGTAAGGCAAATAAAATGTGGGGGCGCAGCACTCTCAGAGCAAAGAGAATAATGACGTATTATACGTACATATATAAAAATGAGATAGCAAGAGAGCAACGAAAATGTTGTTAACTTGTGTAGCGTATGTACGAACATAACAATGTGTGTATGTGCATGTGGTTGTTGCTTTGCATTCTCTTTGATTTTTGCGGGTATAAATTAAAAAGTATTAAGCAAGAAAATAATGACACATGTGCTTGCACTGGGTCTTTAACTAATTTTAAGTATTAATATTATTTAACTGTAACGTCATCATATGATTGAACGCTGTTTTTTATTTTCCAATGTAACATTAAGCGTGTTTTGGTTACACCGCTTGCTTATATATTCGCTGGTTTTGTATGAAGCACTTAGCGAAGACTTAGCGGCGAGATTCATTTTCGCTAAGTTTAAAACAAAAAAAATTTGGCATCTTTTACCGTTTTTAACCATTTTTCATATTTTTGAACAAAATGACTTCTCGCTAAAAAGCCGTTTTCTTTGCAACTTAGCAAGCGATGATCGCTTGCTTGTAGCCAAAACACGACTATTTACAAATGTGTTCATAGAATTCGAACAGGTACCGTGTAGCAAAAAGGTGTTAACACATCGCCCGTGAGTTCGAACACTCATTGGATTTTTGATGTGTTAACATCTATACGCGCGCCTCTAGGGCAGTAAACTATAAATTTAATACATACACAAGTGTTAGGTTTGTAAGAGTAAATCATCGTTTGTTTGTTCGTTGCTTGGCAGTCGGTATTGAAAGTGATTATTGGGCGATTTTCATATAATTTTCCCAAGCGATTTTCTCCGGAAATTCATAGCCGATTTTATTAATTTTTGGATTAAAAAGCTAGTGCGGGTTTCGACGAAGAGTTTATTCCAAAAATTAAGGCGATCCGATATCGGCGAGCCGAGATTGAAGTGTTTTAATTTGGAGTATTAATTTGGAGTAACATTAAAAAAGTATTTTATGTTGATCTTCGGTTATATCGTACGAATATAACAATGTATGTATGTATGTACATGTGTCTGTTGCTTTGCATTCTTTGACTTTTGTGGGAATAAAACAAAAAGTATTGAGCAAGAAAATAATGACACAAGTGCTTGCACTGGGTCTTAAAATAATTTTAAGTATTAATATTATTTAACTGTAACGTCATCATATGATTGAACACTGTTTTTTATTTTCCAATATATCATTTACGAATGTGTTCATAGAAATCGAACAGGTACCGTGTAGCAAAAAGGTGTTAACACATCGCCCGTGAGTTCGAACACTCAATGGATTTTTTTTATGTGTAGTTATTTTCTCAGTCAAGTTATTGTAAATAAGTCTTTCACTACTTTCAATCGATTAATTAAACATAGAAATGCATTTTCAATCACAACTATATTTCAATTTATTGCGTTTAATTTAAAACTAATACGAATACGACACTCTTACGTTAAAATAGACAAACGGTGGCTCGTGCTACAGTTAATGTAATGACGCAACTCTAAAGCTGATTTGCACGACATTCGAGTGTTAGTTTGAATATTTTACATATGTAAATATAACCAAACTTTGACAGCAGTAGAGTGCTCAGCTGACAGTGGACTCGTTAACTGGTCATTGCGTAGAATGGTGCCGCACAATCTAGGAAGTTTTAAAAATTCCTAATATGCATATTTAAATATTGACCATTAACTCAAAATTCTAAAGAGAGCATAGAGTTACTGAAATATTTTCTGTTTGCAGTGATGTGAAAAGTTTCTGATGTAATACTACCAAAGTAGTTCCTCATCGATAATAAGTCCGGGAGACCAAAGCTGGTAGTAAAACCTACACACCACGGACGTCATCGCTAAGCTGGAAAGGTGTTACTTGAGAGGGAAATGTTGGTTAACAAAGAATGTCTGTAGTATAAAAAGTCGACACGATGGTGGAGATGTCAGTAGAATTATAACTAACGTTCTAGCGTCTACACTGAAATCAAACTATAATAAATTTAGCAACCATGAAGGTAAGGAAAACGAAGCGAACCATAAAGGATAACACAAAGGTTTACCAAAAGGGTTCTATTTCCAGCAGTTAATTTCAAAGACCTAAGTCAAGATATGTCAAAAACGTTTCAAAGTTGACAAGGTTCAATTTGTAAGCAATTTTACTACCAGTGTTTCCCTTGGGAAATATAAAGTGCATGTAGCAGTGGAAGGTGCCAAAGTTCTTAAACTTTAAACAATGTCCTTTCTGTGTACAATTTTAATACAACTATTTTAATTAATCAATCAAAAAATTAATTTCACTTAGAAAAACATGTCTGACCTTTTTAAGCCTGTACAAAGAACTTCTCATACTTTAATATGTAATCTAAACGAATGGGCCATAAAACTATAGTTCAAAAAGAACTGACACTAGCTCGGCCAATAACAACTATTCTCACAGAAAAATACAACACTGTGTGTTATAGAATAAACTAACCCCGAAGGACTGCAAGTCTAGGAGAATTCCTCAGAAGAGAACTCGGAAAAAACTTTTCTGTCTTAGTGTGGGTGTAATTGACGTTCCAGTGTGTTAGTTGGTACTTAGGAATCTTCGATCGATTCTAGTTCGAACTTGTTCATATACGACTTGATTTACCGATGGTATCAAATTACCGGGGGGTGGCCCACCTACTAATAATAAATTTGTCTCGCAGTTCCAAACTACTCATGCCAGTGAGTGGCCTTTCCCGAATGTTCTCTTATTCTACCAAAACCAATAACTTTCCACTTAGAAAAATTTTTCTTCCCTTGTTAGTCTATAATAACGGAATTTTCAGTAAGAGCGCTACAAAAGTTTTTTTGAATAGAACAAAACCGGTTTTAGATACCAATGAAATTCTTTATTCCTGTGAAAGTACGTTCGGTGCCATTATGTATGGAACTCGATTTCTTTTGCATGGCCACCACGGCCACGCTTACAGAAGTCCGGACGCCGAACCCAATTTTCGACGGGTTTCAAGCACAAATCGGCCGATACTGCTGCAATTTCACGTTCGATAGTCATACGAAGTTCATCAATCGTCGCTGGCTTCTTGGCATAGACCATAGACTTGACGTAGCCCCACAGGAAATAATCTAACGGCGTCAAATCGCACGACCGAGGCGGGCAATTTGGTTTCCAATAAATTCACCAAACTCGGTTTCCAATAAATTGATTGTGGCATCCGCTGTGTGGCTTGTGGCGCCGTCCTGTTAGAACCACATATCCTCCAAGTCCACACTATCCAATTGGGGCCAAAAATATTCGGTTATCATTGAACGGTAGCGATTCGCATTCACAGTAATGTGCCGGTCTTGATCATCACGGAAGAAGTACGGCCCAATGACGCCGCCGGCCCATAAACCGCACCAAACCGTAATATTTTCGGGATGCAATGATGACTCATGGATTACGTGTGGATTTTTGCCTGACCAATAACGCATATTTTGCTAATAGACGAAGCCATTCAGCCAGAAATGAGCCTTATGGCTGAAGATGATTTTCCGATGAAAATGCGAATCATTTTCACGAACATACGACACCTATGGTGGTCAACCGGCTTCAGTTCTTGCGTCAATTGGATCTTGTAAGGATGTACGCCAAGATCTTTTCGCAAAATTCGCCACAACGACGTCACAGAGATGCCCAACGCTTAAGAACGACGTGTGAGAGACACATTTGGGCTTTCTTGAACTGAAGCCTCAGCGGCAGCAATATTCTCGACACTACGGGCACTTCTTTGTCCTACTGGCACGGGAACATTTTGTACTGTGCCTGTGTATTCAAATTTTTCCACTAGACGCTCAATTGTTGGTCTGGTAGGACGATTATGACGACCATAAATTGGACGTAGCGCTCTTAAAGTTGAGGCGACTGACTCCAAATTTCGGTAGTAAATTTTAATAATTTCGACTCGTTGTTGGCTCGTATATCTTTCCATGATGAAATGGCAAACCTTACTGAAGAGAAATGTCAAAAGAGCGGGAAAAAATATGGCGTCGTTTGCTGTCCCTATCGATTTATTTTTGTAGCGTCTCTGTTGAAAAACCCTTATGAACTTGCCATATATTGCGAGGTTACTATTTATATTTCGGGAATAGCAAATATTAACAAGCACTTTTAAATGAAAATTACTTTATTGTTTTTTAATATATTCCCCTTGAGGATCAATACATTTTTGAATTCGTTCAAACCATTTGTCATAGCAATTTTTCCATTCCTCTTGAGACACCTTGAATGCTTCAACTGAATCCTTCAACTGCTGCTTCAACTGCTCCTTCGGCGCGTTTAAATCATTGACCACGCAGTATGCCTTTGATATTCGGGAACAAGAAGAAGTCATTGGGTGCCAAGTCAAGACTTTACGGAGGATGAGTCATCAATTCGATGTTTTGACTGCTAAAAAATTCGCCTGTTTCACGAGATGTTTGAGAGCTCGCATTGCCATGATGAAGAATGATTCGTGTTTAACGGTTGGTTTTTCGAATTTCTCCTAAGACTTCCGGCAAACAAAAGGGTATGTACAACTTAGAATTGACCGTCCTACGGTGCTCAAGCGGAATAGTGGCCACATGACCCTTTCGGCCAAAGAAACAGGCGACTGTTCTTCCACGAACAAGTTTTGTTGGAGTTAGCCGGTCTTGAAAGACCCACACGGTCGACTGCTGCTTTGTTTCCGGCTCATACGTATATATACATGATTCGTCAACTGTCGCGATTTTATACAGGTCTTTGAAGTACCTCGGTCGAACTTTTTAAACATTTCCTTACGCCACTTGACACGAGCCTGTTTTTTTTGAACTATTCTTAAATTCTATGGAATCCAACGCGAACAAATTTTTTTATAGACAAATGTTCGTCAAAAATCGTATATATTGAAGTGGATATAATGTACAAGGATGCCTATATCGCAGGATATGTCACGTGACAATCTTGCATTACCAGTTCATGCACTGCTGCATCGATGTTTTGTGGCAGAACAACAGATTTTGGATGACCTTCACGAAATTCATCCTGGAGCGAACGGCGTTCGAGACTGAACTCTGGGTACCAGTGAGTTACAGTGGTTTTTGATGGTGCTTCATCACAAAAAGTCGAAACAAGTTAATTAATATACTCTTACCTCGATACTCCACCCCGAAACTCGTAAAAAAATCATTGCGCGAAAATTTTTTCGGGTTTTTTTTTTTTTTTTTTTTTAAATCGAGCGAACCCATCGCCGCCACTCTTACCCGCCCCTACCGACCGAGAGGGCCACGTCTCCATAACGTGAGGACAGCGTACACATTATAGACCGGTCTATAACGGGAGAGCAAGGATTATAAGTTCACACGTTACAACCAACTACAGAAATTCTTCACCAGTTGGTATTACACTAACATAAATAAGTATAAAAGCACATCACGAGATATTAACATAAGATACTTCAATATATAATAATTACGAGCAAAACGAAAACCAAATCATAAATCAGACCAGATAGTAAGGATAAAGTAAATTAAATTTACATATGTACGTTAACGAATATACAGCACTAATGCAATCGGTTCAAATGACAAATTATGCTAGACTTTGTCGTTTCCCAACTACCTGTGAAATCAATAAACTGATATAGCTCATTAAAGTCACGACACATTCTCCTAACTGGATCAAAGGACGCATAATTCGAACGCTGAAACTCGATGTTTACGAGTTTATAGTACCTCGTGGGTCTCAATGGGACATTTATGAAAATCTTAGATAACAGAAATTCAGAACATATACATCCATCAATTATCTTCAAAACTGTAATAGAGTTTATCATGGTACGTCTACTACTAAGAGTCGGCAATCTGATCAATGCTAGTCTACTGCTATACGAAGGAAGATTATGGTTCGGGTTCCATTGAAGATTTCTCAGACAAAAAATGAGAAACTGTTTCTGGACCGATTCAATCATATTAACATACAAATTGTACTGGGGGTCCCAAACAACTGATCCATATTCGAGAATAGGGCGGACTAGTGAAGTAAAAAGATTTTTCGTAACGTAGGGATCTGAAAATTCCTTTGCCCAACGTTTAATAAAGTTCAGAACGCCATAAGCCTTGTTCACCATCGTAATTATGTGGGAGTTGAAATTCAATTTTCTGTCCAAGAGAACACCAAGATCAACAAATGAATCCACCGATTCAAGAACATTGCCACCTAAAATGTATTTTGCCGAAAATAATGATGACCTACAGAACAGCATATGCTTACATTTCGTAAAATTAAGCTCCATCAAATTGGTCTCGCACCACGTCTGGAAAGTAGACAAATCCCTCTGAAGTAAAGTATATTGACAAGGATCCTTGTAAGAAAAATAGATCTTCACGTCATCAGCGTACATTAACAATTCAGAGTGCATTATGGAGGCGGGTAAGTCGTTAATGAATAACAAAAATAGAACCGGCCCAAGATGACTGCCCTGAGGCACCCCAGATGACACAAAAATAGATCTTGAGAATGATCGACCAAATGATACCATCTGTTCTCTGTTCATTAAATAAGAACTAATCCAATTCAGCATGTTGCAATTAAAACCCATTGCCCCTAATTTATATAATAACAAATTGTGGTTAACTTTATCAAAAGCCTTACTAAAATCGGTAAAAATCACATCAGTTTGATCTCCATTAATAAAGCCGTCAATAATAGAAGAGGAAAACTGAAGCAAATTAGTCACGGTGGAACGACCCTTCCGAAAGCCATGTTGACATGGATCTAAAATAGAGGAAACCTGATGAGAAATTACCTCTGTGACTAACTTCTCAAAAAGTTTAGGAATGGCACTCAATTTTGCAATTCCCCTATAATTTGCAACATTTACTAAACTACCAGATTTGTGGAGAGGGATTATATAAGAGCTCTTCCAGTTTGCAGGAAAATGGCCGAACTTCAACGAAGCGTTAAATAAGAGAGTCAACGGTAAGCTGAGAGAATTCGAGCAGTATTTCAACATAGAGTCCGGGATACCATCAGGACCAGCTTTATTCGAGGCTTTCAAGCTGATTAAGTTATCTAGCAACCACGAAGAATTTACGACAGGTGCATCAAACGGAATGGTAGAGCGGACAGTGTACGGGTATGATTTGGAAACATCATAGGCTCGGGTGGAATAAATAGATGCGAAAAAATCGGCGAAACAATTAGCAATAGACTCTTCATCTGAATATTCAATACCGTTCATTTTGATCCTACAAGGTGTGGAAGACGAATTACGCTTCAAGTTAACAAATCTAAAGAATGATTTGGGGTTCCGTTTAAAATTAGCCTTCAACCTATCCAAATATAATCTGTAACTCTCACGAGATTTAGAGTTGTATCTACTCCTAGCAACAATATACCCAGCATAGTCTGCTAGCAGTCCAGATTTTTTATACTTGTTCGAACATCTATTCCTTACATTCTTGAGACTATTTAGAGCCCTTGAGGACCATGGGGGGCCAGTATTACCCCTTATTGGCCTCTTGGGTACAGACTTAGAAATATAGCCATTAAAAATATTATAGAAATCATCCAGGGCGATTTCAAATTCAAAAGAATTATCACACTGACATATACTATGCCAGTCGGTATCAAAGATAAGATTATTCAAAAGTATAAAGTTCGCACGCGAAAAGCATAGGCCAACATAGGACGAAGAGCAATTGCAACCAACCTGCATGGTATCATATGTATAATTAATTCCCAGCGTTGGATGGTAACTATCCTCAGGAGAAATTAACGGATCAATTCGAGAAATATCAAAGTTGTTAGAATCATCCACTAAAACTAGATCAAGGACTCGATTCATAGAATTGGGAATGTCGTTCAATTGAATCAACCCAAGTTCGGAAATATGCGTAACAAAATCAGATGACCAATCATATGGTGTCAATGGAGTCAGAGAATTAGTATCGGGTAAAGACACCCATGTCACAGACGGCAAGTTAAAGTCACCCAATACTAAAATACGGTCCTTTCTACTGGCTAACGCAATAACTTTTGCAATAGCGTCAATATGCACTTGATATACCTCAAAGCATGAAGATGGCGGAATATAGGAACACGTGACAAACAATTTCAAATCGCCTAAATTAATGGACACCACAAGAAACTTCCATTTATTGACCGGGATGAATTTTTCAAAACAAAACAGTGCTCGCAAGTGAAAACGTTCTATGTACGATATATTTATTATAAAAAATTTCAAACTTTTCAATGGAAGTTCCGTTTTGCATCTGGGAACACTAGTAATGCCAGTTCCCGAAATATAAATAGTAACCCCTGGAATATGTAAAAGATCTCAAGCTGCTAGGGAATAGAGACTTTAGCCATCCAAATTGTCAAATAACATATATTTGCGAGTTACAGTACATTAGTGTGATCTTCTGACAAAAATAAATTTGTGCGATTTTTCTTTAAATCCTTACGCATAGGGATTTCGGGATCTGGACCCTTCAAAATGTCTCCAATTCATTTCACATTTTATCTCATGACAAAACTGGGGAGATATTTAAATAATTTTTGGCTGACTGCGTACCAGAATATTGGCCTTATTATCTAGGCACAAACAAAAACACATAGCGAAATAATACATGGAAGTTTTAGAGGCAAAACTTCGTATCTTCACTTTCCTAAATATTTTCCAATTTTAATTGCAGAGAATTGAGAAAAGTTTAAAAGAGCCATAAGTCAAATATTAGTTTTTCAAAGTATGAAGAAGCCTTAGTAAAATATAATGGGTATTTGCCTCCATCCAATCGCTTCCAATTACTAACATAAATCTTGGAAGTCAAGCTTTGAATTTCCAGATATGTATACCATTATATCGTTTCCCATTAATGCAGATTAATCTGCCGATAGTATACATACACAAAATGATCCAAAACTGTCAAAAGTCCATAAGAAACCATTCCATCGAAATTGTATTTACAAATTGTCTTTTAATTGCGCTTCCATTAATCCCTTTATCTTTCTTTACAGTTCACCGTTGTCGTAGTCTTGCTTGCTTTGGCCTTGGGTGTCAACTCCTCTATCATACCTGGCGGTCCAATTGTGATTGGTGGTCCATTGGGTGGTAGTGTTGTGGTTGGTCCAAGTGGTCCAGCTGCTATTACAGTAGCTGCCTCTCCATTACCCGTACACTCCATTGTTGCTGGCCACGGATCTGTTGCTATTCAAGCCTCTGCCGTACCCAGTGTTATTGGCGGTCATGTGGTGGCTGGTCCAGGACCAGTTCAAGTTGTGTCAGGCCCACATGCCGCTGTTGTTGCTGCTCCAGCTGTCGTTGCTGCTGCGCCTGCTGTAGTGCCCGGTGGTACTTTAATCGCCAAGACCCGTGGTGCTGTACATGTTGCTCCCTTGCCGGGTCACCTCCAGTCAGTCGTATCGGCAAACTTGCAACCTGCACCAGGAACCCTTTAAATGAGTGTACTCCTACAATAACCAGCAATAATGATTTAAATTCTATGGACTAAGGAGTAGTAGATATTTCATTAAAGCCGCTTGATTTCATCTAGGAATAGTGGTGCTTGTGGCCACGGATACACAAATGTTATCGTCGAAACTGTAAAACAATAAATTTTAAAAAATGTTAACTTAAGTTATCTTCTGTATGTTTTTACTTTTTTTGCGTCTTATTTTATGTTGTGACCTTAATACGTTTTTATTTTTAATATGTCCCTATTATATTTTTCTCCTTACTTCTCCTTCCTATCTTGTATTTTCCTTGTGATATATTTTTTCATCATATATTTCTCTAGAATCCACATCTAAGTCTATTCTAATTTAAAGTTTGAAGTCAATGCCATCTGCCATAACCTTGCCTACACTCCGTCGTTCCTACTGCCTAATTTTTAAGTCAATTTTATTTTCTACCAATGAAAATGGATGAAGAAACAAAGAGAAGAAATTGTTTTACTATAAAGAAACTGTTTGCAAGAGAATCTAATAAAATCAAAAAAAATAAATAAATCAAATGAATCAGTTTTCAATTGTAGTGAAATATTTGATGTTAGCAATGAGTTTGCATCTCTGCTAGGAGTAAGCCTTGATCATTGTTCTAAAATTAATGAGAATTGGGGTGGCACTTTTGAAAACCGACCATATAAACCAGTACAGAAATCTCAGTGGGGTGAACGGACTTTATAATACCCATGCCATAAGTCACCAATTGGATCCGATTTTCATTTAAAAAGATTGATGCAAATTTTAGAAAAATATTTTTCATTAATTTTTTTTTTTTGGCGTAGAATACGTCTTACCTTACGGTATAGGGAGTCATGTCAGATTGTTATTGTTGTAATCTTTATTTCATTGATTATGAGGAACCGGCGAGATAACTTTTTTTAAAAATTTTTTTGTAGGTAAATGAAGATGATATCTTTCGTTTGATATACATTTCATATTGGTTGACATCTTCCTAATATTTAAATTTCTCAAATGAAAATTGTTTAAACACATACACTCAAACATATGTGTGGTGTTTGGTTGAGTGTTTGAGTTTGTAGCGTGAACACAAACTATACTGCTGTTTTAGTGTGGACACAAACCTTCGGCTGTTGTTTTGATTGATGAAATATTGAAATTTCGTATATTTACTTATGTATTTAAGTGAAACAAAATGTTAAATGTGAATTTGAATTTAACATGGATATATAATTATAAAAAATATATGAAAAAATTAATTCATACATTTTTATGTTAAATGAAAGTGCTGCCAAGTAAGCAAAATAACAATGCTGTTTGACAGCAGCTGACAGTTGACGTTTATCATTTATTGTTATATATGTTTTCTGTCTTATCGGATGGCGTATTCTACGTTAAATTTAATGGCCGTGTCTCTGACACAGCCTGCAGGGACAGTCCGTGGCCGAAGGCCTCGGACAACTGTCTGCTGTTTTTTATTTTTGCTTCCTACAGATCTTCAGATTATTGACTTGCTTGGCAAATTCACCCATATTCAATAATACAAAATATGTAAAAAAAAGGTTTCCCATTCCATTCGACGAAGGGACAGGGGAGAGCTTCTCACAATCACTGAGCTGTGCGCTTTCCAGTTTTCACTCACTGATTGGGACCTAAATTTTTTTCTTCGAATCCGAACGGTATTTTGAGAAGCTTTTTCATGGCTAAATACTCGATACTTTCGCCGTCACTATGCGAGGTGACCGCCGCCGAAAGAAAGTTTAAGGTGGTCTGAGTAGGAATCGAACCCAGGATATCATATACCAGAGGCGCGCACACTACCATTGCACCACCGGCGGCCAAAATATGTATTATTCAAAATATTCAATAATACAAAATTTAATAAGGATCTGTTGTTCGTAATTTATGGTCACTACCATCCAATTATACGCCAAAATTTGTAAGAGAGATACCAAAATGGACGTTGTAGTTTTTTTTTCGTTGTCAGCTTATTGAGTGACTTTTGACAGAATATTTTTCGCTCCCGAATTTCATTAAAATCAGTTGTGTTTTACAGGAGTTATCGCATCGTCCGACGTTCCATATTAATGGAATTCTGGGAAAAAAAATAGTAACAATTTGTCCGATTAAGATGTAATTTTCCACGGACTTAGTTATGGTACTATGCTATTGAAGTTCCCACGATGGAACAACACAATACCCATTGGTGCCGCACAGTGAGAACCGAACTTTAGCTACCTTAGGCAGTACACCAATACCAATTGAAATTTGAAATAAGTCAATTGAAATTTAAAAATTATATTTCAAATTTGAAATGCATCAATTGAAATTTAAATATTCTATTTGGAATGTGAAATATATCAATTGAAATTAAAAGCATCAATTTAAATTTAAAATACATCGATTGCAAATTAAAATAGATTAACTGAAATTTAAAAGACACCAATTGAAAGTTAAAAGACACCAATTGAAATTTGAAAACCTAATACGAGTACATACATAGAATACGTTAATAATTTTTAAATTTGAAGTGACGAATTTGAAAATTCAATTGGTGCCTTTTAAATGTCAATTGATGTTTTTTAAATTTCAATTCAACTCTTTTAAATTTCAATTCAAGTGTTTCAGATTTCAATTGATGTGTTTTAAATGTCAATTGATGGATTTTACATTTCAATTGATGTGTTTTATATTTCAATTGATATCTTTCAAATTTCAATTCATTTTAAGTTTCAACTGATATTTTTTAAATTGAAACTGATGTATTTCAAATTTCAAATAGAATAATTTTCAAATTTCAATTGAAAAAGCTAGGTTATTACTAATCCAAACTATGAGCGCAAAACCAAATTAGTGTACCCCAACCGGTTAAAAAATACGGATTTGACAAGAGATAGAACAACCAGTTATAAAATCCGGCCCAAAAACCGGGTTGAAGCCTGTTGGAAAGACCGATAATAGAAACAGAAATTTGAAAAAAATAAATTGAAATTTAACAATTTTATTTGAAACTTGAAGTACATTAATTGAAATTTAATAATTCTATTTAAAATTTGAATTACATCAATTGAAATGTAAAACACCTCAATTGAAATTTAAAGACATCAATTGAAGTTTAAATACATCAATTGCATTTTAAAAAACATCAATTGAAATTTAAAATGCATCAATTGAAATTTGAAACCCATCAATTGAAATTTAAAAAACATCAATTGAAATTTAAAATGCATCAATTGAAATTTAAAAAATATCAATTGAAATTTGAAACATATCAATTGAAATAAAAAATACATCAAATCACTTTTCGATTTTGATAAATAGTCTACGTGTTCGGTGCACTTAGTTTCGGTTTTTGGTAAATCGGTTTTTTTTTTACCCTACGCATTTTTGCTCACTTCACAACGCATATACCTACAAACAAATACGTACTGAAATCAAAATGACTCTCGGCAGAAGCACAACCGATTCCAAGTTCGGCATAAACTTTGTGACATTTACATGTTATGATCGTGTAGAAACATGCGTTGCCATATGGCAATCACAGGACTAATCGTTTCAAAAATGGATGATTTTTCAAACTCGGAATTGGAATGTTTAGAGTTAGTGCAATGTTTTAAAACTTCAACCATATAATAAGTTAGTTGACATTAATCGATTCCAAGAAAATGTACGGGAATTAAATTATCACTGAACATTTTCTAGAATAGTGCGAAAAGTTTAAAAATACCAAAATCCGAAAAGATTTATCGATTTCATAAGAGAAGGTTTTTGCCACCAAACTAATCTAGAATAACTTTTTATTCATTTATGTAACCATGCACATATAGTGTTGCAAAAAGTCACATCCTTAATCAGCATTTTTTGCAGAATTTTAGTTAAATAACAATATATATACAATTTCAATAAAAACAATTTTCGGTTTATTATTCGATCTTTAAGATTTTATTTTCCTTAATAATTTTTCCGGTTGAAGATCAATTTCTATGAAAAAGTACTTTTATACAAAAAAGTACATTTTCATAGAATGTATTACTTTGCCATAACCATCAATATTCACAAAATTTCTTTCCTGTGCAGGCTTTCATCGATGTGGTATGTGGTTGTTTCAAAAAAGGAACAACGATTGCCAAGAGATTGGCGTACAGGGTACCGTCTGTGTATTCTTCCATTTTTGTTTTATTATTCGATCTTTAAGATCGAGAATCTGAAAATATTTTGACAGGAAAAAAAATTTCGAAAAACACAAATTACAAATCATAACAAATTAAAAATCCATTATTTCTGCTCCTGTGAACAGTATTGGCTATGTTGGTTAGGTACACCTAAGATCTAAGATCTGTTGGCGGGAGTGGACAAAGGGGGGGCGGTCATATATAACGAATTTATAGTCAAAACCTATGTTTTTTACGGGTTGATTTTTTTTAAATGAATTTATTCTTTTCTGTTTTAAACAGTTTCTTTAAACTAAAACAATATTCTCTTATTCTCTGCATCCATTTTGATTGGTAGAAAAAAAGAGGGAAATTGGGAGTTCTGGGAAGGTTATGACAGATGGCACTGACTTAGAAGTGAATTCCAGAGAATTATACGATGAAAAATATATCACAGGGAAAATACAAGTTAGGATACAAGTTCGGAAAGGAGAAAAATACAAAAGGACAGACTAAAAATAACGGGGTATTAAGGTCAGTAAATAAAATAAGACGAATGAAAGTACATATAAACATAAAAAATATGACTTAAAATTATATTTTTCACAATTTATTGTTTCACTGTTTTGACCATAAAAGTTGTGTTCCCGGGGCACTAGCACCAGTATTCCTAGATGAAGTCAAGTGGCTTTAATGAAATATTTACTACTCCTTAATCTAAAATCCATAGAATTTAAATCATTGTTGCTGGTTATTGTAGGAGTACACTCATTTAAAGGGTTCCTGGTGCAGGTTGCAAGTTTGCCGATACAACTGACTGGAGGTGACCGGGCAAGGGAGCAACATGTACAGCACCACGGGTCTTGGCAATTAAAGTCTTGGCAATTAAAGCAACGACAGCTGGAGCTGAAACAACAGCGGCATGTGGGCCAGAAACAACTTGAACTGGTCCTGGACCAGCCACCACATGACCGCCAATAACACTGGGTACGGCAGAGGCTTGAATAGCAACAGATCCGTGGCCAGCAACAATGGAGTGTACGGGTAATGGAGAGGCAGCTACTGTAATAGCAGCTGGACCACTTGGACCAACCACAACACTACCACCCAATGGACCACCAATCACAATTGGACCGCCAGGTATGATAGAAGAGTTGGCACCCAAGACCAAAGCAAGCAAGACTACGACAACGGTGAACTGTAAAGAAAGATGAAGGGATTAATGAAAGCGTAATTAAGACACCTTTGGCATTAAGGATATGCAATTTGTAAATAAAATTTCGACTGAATGTACTTTTATGTACTTTTGTGCCATTTTGTGTACTATCGACAAATGTTTGTCATTGTAAATTTTGAAATCAGCATACGTGGGAAACGTTACAAAAGAGAATGTAGAAATTCGAAGCTCAGCTTCCATGATTTGTTTTTTTTTTTGGATGCGAATAGCAATTGGTGTTTGCTAATGCTTCTTCATACTTTGAAAAATTGAATCATGTAAGCTTTTCTGAATCACTTAAGCTTTTCTCAATACCCTGCAATTAAGTTTGGAACATTTTTAGGACAGTGAAGATATGAGGTGTTGCCTCTAAGACATTTATGTACTATATTCCTTTGCGTTTGCCTCTGCGTAGATAATAAGGGGAACAAATTCTTGACATTTTTCTAGGTGCAAAGTCCTTGGATTTCCTAGAATAATACACTATTCAAGAAAGCCACGAGCAGCTTGGAACTCCTTGACAAAGTTCATCATCAGATGGCCACCTACTGGGCCTGAATTGATATTGTCGGTAATTCGTTAATCGTATATATACAAATAGTTATATAAAAATTACTTATTCGAAGTAGTATCGATTGAGGATCCCGAAGTATTGACTAACACACTGAAAAGTCAATTACTCCCACACAAGGGCAGAAGATTTTACCTCCACGTTCTCTTCTCGGGTTTACTGGCAGAGTTTTGAATTCCTTGCCAATTGAATTAATTAATATTATTGCACATTTTGACTTGGGTTTTTCATATTCACTACTGGAAATATAATCATTGTTGTCACTCTCCACTTGTATATGTCTTATCCTTTATGGGCTGCTTCGTTTTCCTTACCTTCATGGTTGCTAAATTGTACGTTGTGATTGTATTATGTGCAGACGTTAGAACGTTGGTTATAATTCTACTGGCATCTCCACAATTGTCGCAAGTTTTTATACTAAAGTCATTCTTTGTGAAAGAATATTATTTTTCTATTGACCCCTTTTCTTTTCAGCTTTTAATGCCGTGATCTTTAGGTTATATTGGTTGCACCCCCGGACAATGATAGTATTAATTTCATCAGTCACATTTCACCTCACTTGAAACAGAACAAATCTTACCAAGTCTTTACTCTCTTAAACTTAAACTTGCTACATTGTGCGGAAATGTGCAGCAATATTTTACGCAATAAACTGTTTCAAGTCCAGGCAGCTGGGTACTCACTTCTGTCAAATACTGACCATAGACAGAGATAATGTTGAAACTAGCACTCAATGCCGTGTAACTTTGCTTAAGAGTTGCGTCATAAACTAGAGTGTAGCGCGAGCGACATGTTGTCTATTTTAATATATATGTATGTGTAATAACTGTAATTTGAAAGCAATAAATTGAAATATGGTTATGATTTAAAAACGCTTTCCATGTCTAATTAATCGATTGAAAGTAATGACGGATTTATATAAAAGAACTTTGCCAAATTTTTTTTAATATACATCTGCAAACGATATTTTTTATGGCCATCTGAGACATTTTCCAGCGGTGCACAGTGTTCATTTCTGGGGTGTGTGATCAAAAATCAATATCTTTTGAACGGATCAAAATTTTTTTCTCCCGTTTTTTTACCTTATTTTGCACAAAATTATCTATAGCTGACAGTCAAAAATATTAAACTTGTTATAATTTTATCTTTTGAAATTACACAAAATTTTAAAGCATTTTTTATGTTCGAATTCATTTAGATATTTATGTATGTAATATTTATACATTTACCAAAAAGTTATGAAATTAACATGAAAAATGGATTTATAATAAAAGGTCTTCAAGGTCAGTTGTGAATTCTCTCTGCAATCCTTTTCCTGCGTTATGTCGAAGTGAACTAATTAGAGGATCAGAAGATAACGGGTCCGCCAAATAACTTTTTTTTTTGAAAATGCTATAAAAAACACTACTGAATATTTTCTCAAATTTCTTTTTTATTTGAAAGTACAATCCTTCCGGTTAATAATGGAAAATAATTTCATTCAAATGGCTGCTTCGGCTGGCCATGCAGTAGCCTACACGATCGGTCCAATTTTTAAGCACATAATCGATTGTGTGCAGCTGCATTTCACCAGTGGCTTCACGAATATTGTCCTTTAAAGCGTCAATTGTCTCTGGCAACGGTAGTAGCCAAACGACATCAGCTCTGCGGCTGATAATGCGATCTTCAAAAACAGGGCGCAAAACATCGAGTGTAGCTTCGGCTGTGTGGCACGTAGCGCCGTCCTGTTGAAACCAAATGTTGCCAATATCCTCCTCTTCAATTTCTGTGAACAAAAATTCGTTCAACATGGCCCGATAACGATCGCCATTGACTGTAATGGCCACACCTTGCTCACTTTCGAAGAAAAATGGCCCAATTATGCCCCTGGACCAAAATCCGCACCAAACAGTGACTCATTTTGGGTGCATCGGCTTTTCAATGTATGCGTGCGGGTTTTCTGTGCCTCAGCGGAAGGATAAAACTAATTATCTGTCAAATCAGACATGAGCTAAGTGTTACCATTCACGAAATAAGCACTAGTTGAAAAAAAAAACGTTAGATGGCGGACCCTTTATTAGCAACGTTTTTAGCAAATCCATGTTTTGGTCTGTTCTGCTGCTTTTTCTTGTGTGTTTTAACCGAAACTCTCTATACTGCTTATTTTTTGTTTCTTGAGCCTCTTCCGATAATTCTCCAAGAGGAAAAAGATGATATTTTATAATGTTATCACCATGACAAAGCACCTTGTGCAAAGTTGGTGATGTTTTCCTCCACCTTCCATACAATGCGTCGTACAAACACAATGTCTCGGACGTATATCTGCAAAATTTAACTGCATCTATCTTTTCCGTACACTTAACAGCTGATAGAATTTTTTTAAATCGCAACAGAAGCTGCTCTTCTATTTGGTTTATACTTGCTGTTAATTTGGTATCATCAAGAAACCGCCTAGCTGTGTTGCCGTCATTCGTGTTTCCGAAACCCTGCATCGGAAAATCAATTCTTAATCCTGTTGTTTTTCGGAACTTTTTCTGCATTTTCTGTTTTGCTGTAGCTCTGAATTGCTCCTTTATAATTTTGTTTTTCTTTAATGGTTTTGGAGTCGAAATTCGTTGTATTTTGTTAATATTTTTCAAACTCTAAATCATAGGCTATTTTCAGGCAGTGGTCCATGAATCGAATGCGAGCATGTAATGGAGACAAGCCAAATTCATATGTGACCCGCTCCACGAAAAGGGACCTCCGCGCCGAAAAGAAGTTATTGAGAAAAACGCGTTTAAAAAAGCGCTTCGTTTTTCCGTGTTTTGCGCATGGTTATGCAACTCTTCCTTCAACCTGATCAGACAAAGGTGAAAAGCAGCAAAATACAGAAGAACCACCAAAAAAGCGTGTTAGGAGTAAAAGAGTAAAATTTTGATATTTTTGTAATTTTGTACCTTTGATATTGAACTTTTTTAAATTTCAAATATTATATATATTATCTGCTTATATCACATTTTTCAATTTTTTCATTAATTATGTTCATCTTTACAGGTGATTTGTAAAAAAACTAAAAGATATAGAAACTTGCGGTTTGCGGCATTGGAAAGAGCGTTTTTTTGCTATAAGAATCACTCAAAAAGTAAAAAAAAAATTTTTGGCACAGAGGCCCTCGTTCGTGGAGCAGGTCACATATGTTGATTCTATATCTGGTGCTACATTATTTGGTGAGTTAAATTGTTTTTGTGTGGCATAGCAGACTGTGCAGGAAGTAGATGATTATTTTCGAAAATAGCAACAAAAATATATATAAGGGTATAATAACAAAAAAAAAATCGATAACTTATTAATTCATAAGAAATTATGGAAGAGTTATTGAACAGATTTTCAATATTAAAATATGCTTATAAATCTGCATAACATTTATGAATCAGATAAATCTTCTTCTTTATTAATCAGATATTTTACCAGATATTGCTTGAGCAACTTTCCCATCCACCATTGTAAACTGTAGAACGTGTCTTATTTTTATTGTTAAGCCATTATTTGTTGTAAACTTCGTATGCTGTAGCTTTTCTATTTGGTCTTTTATGTGTTTGTATTGTTCTAAAATTACTTCCTTTGTTTATTTTATGTGCGAAAATTCGATCGGCCGGCAATGCAGCACTGATGATGGTCGCTCATTTTTCCATACTTCTTTACTGTCCTCGGAATCTTCCATTAAACGAAGAGGAACCATTGATATTAGAAACATACATGAATCACTGTAGTTTTCATCTATTACAAATACATATATTATTTATGTATAAAAATTGTATGAAATACTTGTGGTGGACTTACCAATTCTCTGTTTATACTGGCTCTGTCCTGAAGAGCCATCACAACCCCATTTTGTGTAAAGAACCATGTTGTTATTATATTTCATATTGCTGTTTTGAACGCATTGTGATTTTAGAATTCTGTTTGTTGTATGATCCAATATTGACTGCAATGGTATTTTGGCAGAAACTTCATCAACTGTTGCAGATTCAGGAACACAAGCAGACTTCTCCTCTGATATTTTCCCATACGATGGTAGTCCTTGGTAGCCCTTTTTTGCGAGAGACGATTACATCATATTATACTGTCTGTATGACAGATCCAAATCCATATATAAGACAACTGCTTCCGAAGTTGAATATTCTTCACAAGTCACTGCGGGGTTTGTAATGACTACTTTCAATTTTGCAATAGTTTCCGAATCATTTTTTTCCAAATAGTTAAGAGCAAATAATGTATTTAACTCGTTTCGTTTGCGTAATTTAAGTTTTAATACTTTGTAAGCTTCCTGTAAACCTATTTCTTTTGATATATCATTAACCTTTCTACGCTTGCTCGACTGCGCAGAGCCTGCATATGACTTTTGTGGCCGCCCCCGCTTCCTTTGAACTGCTTCAACAATTATGGGTCTTTTACTCACTTTTTTCTCACAAATTAACTGATTTCAAGTACCAACGACTATTATGATTTAATTGGAGAAACACAATCTTCAATCGCGAACACTTCTACCATTTTTTTTGAGAAGTAATTAACAAATTTATTTAGTTCAGTTTTATCCAATTCTTTACCGTCTTCATTTAAATTGAATTGTTCACTAAGTTTTTTTCCATGTATTTCAAAACTCAGACTACAAAGGTCACGTACAGATATTTGGAAATTATTCATTTTAAAATGTAATATTCTTATAAAAACAGAAAGTAATAATTTCAGCGAGTATACAAAGCAACGTGCTTAGAATGGTTGTTTTTTAATTGGATAAATGTAGAAACACAATAAGGCAGCAGCTGTTGGCATTTTTGGCAGCAAGAGAAACAAAGCCCAAAATTGGGCAGCGACAGTCACAGCAAATCAGATATTTTGTGTTTCTAAATTCAAGCAAGATGGATCTATATATAAATGTTTTTTGTTTACAAAATGAACTGAAATGAAAATATGATAACATTTTTGTTAGAATAAGTGTCTAAAAATGAGAGCATAATCAACATTGTACTCCCATGAAAGGGCTTAATAGGATTTTCAAAATAATATGTTTTCGTGAATTAAAAACATCACTACACCTTGTCTTGCAGTTTCTTGCAGCAAAGCTATATAAATAATTATTCAGAACAATTAGGGCAAGAATCCCGTATAAGCACAATTTTTTTCCATTTTGAGGAAAATAGTTAAAAGTTTAGGTTAAGGTGAAAAATTTGGCAAAAAAGGGGGTTTTGTAAACTTTAAAGTTACAATTGGAATGTTTCTGCAAATTAATAAATATGCTAACCTTATACAGTTAATAAACGCATCTTTCAAAGAAAATAAAATATAATCTCATATCTCCAATCCTATTCCGAATGGTGCATCTTGAAACATTGAAAAAATTTTTCATCAAATATTTTTTTTTATTTTGACTAAAATTGTTAGGATTTAAGGCTGAATATATTTCTAACCAAAATACTTATAGCAAAAAGATGACCAGATTTGGAAAATTCAGCATGTTTTATATCATAATCAATATTCCAATTATAAATATTTAAAAAAAATATTAAAATTCTTTTCGATTTTTGAGCGCTTACCTAAATATGAAATATGAACACTGTGCGGTGGAAGTCGCATAGAATTCTACAAATAAGGCATGCGGAATGTTTCTTTTGTAATGCCTTTCTAAAATAAGCCCTGCGGAATGCATGCATTTTTTCACCAGATATACCCAAGAAGAAAATTGTTACAATTTTGAGAAATTTATTTTTAACCGTAATTTAATTGGAAAATTATATTTTGTGTTTATCTTCCTGACGATGCTATCCCAAGGGCAGCGAAATATCGGAGAATATAACTAATTAAAAATACGACCAAACGCTCGAAAAATATAATTTTTGAATACAATACGAAAGGTCGGATAAATCATCACTTATTCATTATATTTTTTATTTAATATTTTCAGGGTATTTTTATAATGTTCAATTTGAAGTATAATGTTCAATTTGAAGGCCGTCGGTGGTGCAATGGTTAGTGTGCGCGGCTCTTGTACATGAGATCCTAGGTTCGAACCCGGCTCTGACCACCTTCAAATTTTCTTTCGGCGGCGGTCACCTCGCATAGTGACGGCGACACTATCGAGTATCTAGCCATGAAAAAGCTTCTCAAATTACCGTTCGGAATCGGTGTAAAACTGTAGGTCCCAATCAGTGAGTGAAAACTGGAAAGCGCACAGCTCAGTGATTGTGAGAAGTTCTCCCCAGTCCCTTCATGGGATGTAATGGGAAACCATTTATTTATTTATTTATTCAATTTGAAGTTGGCCGTGGTACACCTTTCTATTTTAAAGTAAATTTAAAGTAAATAACTTCTAAGGCCTTCCTCTTTGCATGCCTTCTAAGGCCTTCTTTAGGCAATGGGCAAGGAAGGCCTTGCCTCCCAATTTCACGCAATGTTAAAAAGAAAGGAGTGGGTAATATGTAGGGAAGGCCTTCCGTATTTTAAAGAAGGCCTGTTTGGTCATGATTTCTGGCCTTCCAGGTCATGACTTCCGCCGCTGGGTTGCTTCTTTTCAAGACATGGACTGTAGCTTAGTTGCGACAACCAAGTACTTCGTGACATGGTCGACAAAGCACTCGTGTATTTGTGTGTACATAAAAACACAGTACGATCCCGCCAGTTTTGATGGTAGCTTTTTCCACTAATTCACCAGTAACGTAGTCACTAATTCAGTCACCTACTTACGTTTTTGTTCCAATATCACCGACAAGATGACTAGATACTGGACACTAGTTTCATAGCTAACCCAAGGTATTGTAGGGGCGGTTCAATTGCTAATTTTTTGCACAATGGTATTGCAGGAAGTAGTCAGCTGAAATAAAAAAAATAAGTAAAAAAAATTAAGTTACAGTGTTTTATTTATAAATGCACTAAAAACTAGAAAATAATTTTTGTCTTAGCCTCAATAAGTATATTCTTCTTCATGATGGGGTTGTACAATGGTCCGCCTACTAAGCACTTCAACAACAATGGTCTAGATACTTTCAATAAAGAGCGTAATTAAAATGAATTAGTTAATTAATTTTGTAGGGATCTCTCAAATAAACGCTTGCATTTAAATTAAAAATGGCGACATTTAATTTTGACATTTATCTTTGACATTTAATATTGACATTTAATTTTGACATTTAATTTTGTCACCATTTTTAATTTAAATGCAATTTTTAATTTAAATTTGAGAGATCCCTAGAAAATTAATTAACTAATTTATTTTAGTTACGCCCTTTATTGAAAGTATCTAGACCATAGATGTGCAGCTAGTACTCTTTTGAGTCATCGTGTTTTCACACCGATAGTAGCTTGATCGTTTTTTCACACCAACATGTCCGAAAGCTTGCTGCTTGTTTACCGATTCAAAGTCAGTTGCTGTTCTGCATTTACACTACACTTAAAAAATAACTTTTAATTGCCATGGACAAATATAAAGAAATTTTTATGTTTGTAAATGGCAAAAATCATAAATGGAAATAATCATTGGAGATGTTGATATTTGATTTTTTTTTTAAGATTTAGTTTTAATTTTTAATTTTTTTAATTTTAATTTTTTACTCAGTGTACTACTTTTGTTTTCTCTGCTTTTGTTCTGCTTGCTCCGTTCAACTTAACACAGTCGCAAAATTCGTAAAACTGATTTTAAATGCGTTTGTGTCAGTTTGCACATGTCTGATCTAGACCATTGTTGTTGAAGTGCTAAGTAGGCGGACCATTGTACAACCCCATCATGAAGAAGAATA
Source organism: Phaonia tiefii (assembly GCA_963931995.1). NCBI lineage: Eukaryota > Metazoa > Arthropoda > Insecta > Diptera > Muscidae > Phaonia > Phaonia tiefii. The sequence continues at coordinate 253,169,187 of OZ008368.1, read as the reverse complement.
TACTTATTGAGGCTAAGAGAAAAATTATTTTCTAGTTTTTAGTGCATTTATAAATAAAACACTGTAACTTAATTTTTATTTTTTTTTAATTTTTTAGTAAATAAATTTTTAATGTTTTAATTTTGTTTTTTCATATTCATGTATTTTCGTCCAAATCTGACAAGTGTGCAAAATTTTAGTTCGATTGGTCCACTGCAACTGTGTTAAAAATGAGTAACTACCCAATATGCATTGAAAAATTATTTCTCCAATGTTGGAGAAAAGCTTAGTTCTCAAGTTGATTTCCAATGTAATTCTCAACTTGACGTGAAACATTTTTGTCCTTATTTGCTTTCAAGTTGATATCAAGTTGAGAATTAAAATTTTTCCAATCTTTGAGAAATATTTTAATTCTCAATTGGATATCCAACACTTTTCTCCACTTGCGACCCAACATTTTTTCAACTTGAATTCGATTTGAGTTAAGGTCCAGAATTTTTACGTTGTACGTTTTGGTTTTTATGTTGTTGTTTTTGTTTTTGTTGTTTTTTCAACCACTCGATTCTACGCAGTGATACTTAGAAAAATGGACGACAATGAAGTTAAACGAAAGAAAAGAGAACAAGTTGAAATTGCAAAAAAGAAAAAACCTAATCAACAAAGGCGGGACAAAAGGCTTACGATGTAAACTTAACAAATCTTAACCGCAAATTACACATTAGTTTAAATTTATTAATTTTTCATTAAAATATTTATTAGAAAATCCTCCGAAGTTTTCCTTCATCTGAACGTTGATGATCGTAATGCACCTTCTAGTCGACGAGTTGTAGAAGTCACAAAAGTTCAGACGAAGACTGTCCTTGAAAGACAGCGCAATCTAGAAATCCTATGCATTATTCATGAAATTTGAAAAAATTTGTCACCTTACTGAAAATTTTTTTTTTTTTTAAAAAAATATGCCCATTGAATGTTGTAATGTTCTACATCAGAAAACATTTATTTATGAAGTAAGAAACATAGAAAACATCATGGCACAGTTTTGCTATCAATTTGAAATTTCATTTTCCAATTAGCTCAAGTTAAAGGTTCTGGAGAATCGCACATATAATAAATAACACTTTAAAATAAAAAACTCAAAAAAAGTAGTATGTACTTTGTTTTTATTTCTTAAATATATATAAATAATTTTTTTTTAATATGGCAATTCCGTATCTTCCATTTGACACCGATTGGAGAAATTACTTTGATATCAAGTTGAAAATCACAAATTTCTCAATTTGATAACTAAGAAAATCACCATATAAAAAATGTGCCTTTTAAGTTGAGAATACTATAATCGGACTGTTGAGGTGCATTTGTGTATTAACGTTGGAGATTTGAGAAAGGTATTTGATCTCAAATGTACCTCAAGTTGATATCCAACAAAAATGTTTATTGGGTAGATTGGAACAATACAGACAGACAACAAAGCAATTTAAATAAAACACTGTAAAAAAGAATAATTTCATTTACAATTCTCTCTCCCACTCTCATTGTCTCAATCATACAAAACAATTAACCGAAGATTTTAGTTGCTACATGAGTTTGCGTAATTCTTTGGTCTCACACTGCAATTTTACTTGCGCAAGTTTTTGTCAATTCCCTTTTGAACTTGGTTCCATGTTCACACAGGGAAAGATTGCTAGCCCAATTCTTACTTTCTTTAGCTTCCGCGTTCCAGCTTTTTTGACATTCAATTTTCTATCGATAATGAAAAAGTTTTATTCGGGAGGGAATTTTTTATAACTTTTTTTTCAACTAGTGTTTATTTCGTGAATGGTAACACTTAGCTCATGTCTAATTTGACAGATAATTAGTTTTATCCTTCCGCTGAACGAATATGGTTGTGTATACGCTTGAACAACGCTGGGAAATATTGCGACATTACTTTGAAAATCATGGTAATCTTGCAGATGCCGTTTTTGCCAAAAAAAAATTATCTTTTCAGATGAAGCTCATTTTGGTCTTGGCGGGTATGTAAACAAGCAAAATTGTCGCATTTGGGGCACAGAAAACCCGCACGCATACATTGAAAAGCCGATTCACCCAAAACGAGTCACTGTTTGGTGAGGATTTTGGTCCAGAGGCATAATTGGGCCATTTTTCTTCGAAAGTGAGCAAGGAGTGGCCATTACAGTCAATGGCGATCGTTATCGGGCCATGTTGAACGAATTTTTGTTCACAAAAATTTAAGAGGAGGATATTGGCAACATTTGGTTTCAACAGGACGGCGCTACATGCCACACAGCCGAAGCTACACTCGATGATTTGCGCCCTGTTTTCCAAGATCGCATTATCAGCCGCAGAGCTGATGTCGTTTGGCCACTTCGGAGCTGCGATTTGATACCGTTGTACTATTATTTCTGGGGTGCCCTCAAAGATAAGTGTTACGCCGACAAGCCAAAGACAATTAACGCTTTAAAGGACAATATTCGTGAAGCCACTGGTGAAATGCAGCTGCACACAATCGATGATGTGCTTAAAAATTGGACCGATCGTGTAGGCTACTGCATGGCCAGCCGAAGCAGCCATTTGAATGAAATTATTTTCCATTTTTAACCGGAAGGATTGTACTTTCAAATAAAAAAGAAATTTTAGAAAATATTCAGTGGTTTTTGCTTTATAGCATTTTCAAAAAAAAAAGTTATTTGGCGGACCCGTTAATTGTGGGAAAAATTGAAGCGAGAAAAAAAATTCACAGACGGTGTCAAGGGACACCCGATTGGAACGAAGTTCCTTTCGCTATATATTATGTACTAGTTAGTTCCAACGCGCCTTATTCGGCCGTTGAAAAATACCACAATTTAAATGGATCGTTAAGAAAAGCTACTTTTTGTAAAATGACAAACTTTTTTGGAATGAAGTTCCTTATCGCACATTGAGATGGGGGCTAAATGATAAAATTGTATATAACGTTTTTTAACTACTTTACTAAAACCCATTATTGTCAACTATATTGGGTACTTTTGGTTTGGTTTAAAGGGAAGGTTTCTAGGTGGAGCCTGTTTATTACATATTGGAGTTTGATATAAAATTTAGAAAATCCAAATTGAAAGACTGGCAAATCCACGAAACACAACCCTAAACATGGAATTACAGTTGGCAGAACACTTACTCTTACACCCGTAGTTTTACTTTGGTTTGTGTCTAGACTAATATTTGGGACAAAACTTCTTGTCTACTGGGAAATTTTCTAGGTGGAACCTGTTTATTTCATATTGTAGTTTTGAAAGGTAAATTTAGGTAAAATTACAAAAGGTAAAGAAAGAAAAGGTAAATTTAGAAAAGCCAAAATTAAAGAAGTTTAAAAAAATTAAATTTTTTGTTAAATAAATGCGGTTTCTTACAAATAAGGAAATTTTTCTAAAACAATACCTTTCATATTCTTAAACAGCGTACGTTACCTTATATTAAAGAAGTACCGTTGCTTAAAAGAGTAAATTTTCTTACAAAAAGTACCTTTTCTTAAAAAAAGTATTTCTTAAAAAAGTATATTATATTACAACAAATTGCCTCTTCCTAAAAAACTACATTTTCTTTAAAGAGTACCTTTTATGTAAAACAAAATAACTTTTCTTGAGATAACTACCTACTCTTAAAATGGTACATGTTCTTGAAAAAAGACCAATTCCAAAAAAATTCTCATTTCTCATTTCAAAAACAACCTTTTCTTAAAAAAAAATACTTTCTCCTAACAAAATACCTTTTCTTAAAAAAATTCCTTTTCTTAAAAGTACATTTTCTTAAAAATAATATAATACCTTTTCGTTTCTTTTCTTGAGATAGGTAGCCTTTCTGAAAATAATTAAATTTTCTTAAAAAATATCCTTTTCCTAAAAACAATATCACTTCTTTAAACATGCATATGTTTGCAAGTTCCAAACTTGTATTTAAATGTAAACAGTAGCTTGTTTCCTGCCAAAATGTACGCTTTTACGCGGATACATATACATATGTTCTTCATCCCAAAACATCCTTAGTCTAACGTGGAAGCATTCGTGTTTCCCCCAAACCTCCATATACTTACGTGGAAACATATGCGCATTTCCTGCCAAACATAATAATATTGAGAAACGAATTATTCTTTGAATTCACGTTGTTTCCCTTTCCAGTTTCTTCCTCAAAATGCTTAATTCCCTTCGGTAGCATATAAACATATATACTAAACACATAAAGAAAACCCAAAGCCACATTATAAACCATATAACCGTCCGAGCCTTTGGTTATTATTTTTTCACTGATCAACCGCTTTTGATATCCTATGTCCGATGAAGCATTGACCACTGAATACTTGAAATTAAAACGCAAAACATCAGCCTTCATCTGCAATTTACACGCACACTCAGGAACATTTCTGAATCACTCACTGAGAGAATAATGCAAAAATACAGATACATACCTAAAAGATATACACACACGTTGCCACTCTCCCTCTTTTATTGTCTTGCTCTCGAGAGAGCGTAAAGAGTGCAACAAACACGGCTGTATTTGTATCACAATCGCAGATACATTTGGGTCTCAAACACATATGTTATAACATATTAATCATTGTGTCTCAAACATGTAATATTGAATAACAAACGCAATGCGTTTGATAACAAGTATGTTGCGGCAAAGTCCAAACACATATTATATTTGCATCCAAACAACAAAAAACGACAGATTTTTCAGCGTGTAGGCGTCGATTTGTGTTTCTTGGGGTTTCTCCAGGGTTTGTCGTAATTGACTTTCCAGGCCTAATGCCACACTCATAAGGTCCGATCAGGTGTGCAACAAACGGCTTTAGTCTTTCTCACATTACGCTTGAGAGGACCTTGTATGCGATGGATAAAATATTGGTACATATACCCGGGTCGCATACATATACCCGGGTCGGAAACGGGACACTGTATGCTAATTCTCCAATGGTCGGGCATGCAATCGTCTAGCCAGAATTTGCATGTGAGCTGTTGCATGCACCTTCTAAACCCATAGACGCCAGTGCTAATGCAAAAATACAGATAGACACTTTCAAGATAGACTCTCTCTTGCTCTCGAGACAGTACAGTACAACAAACGCAGCTGGGTTTGTATCTCACACACAGATATATTTGGTTCGCAAACACACATATTATAACATATAAATCATTGTGTCTCAAACATGTAATATTGAATAGCAAACACAATGTGTTTGCACACAAGTATATTATATTTGGGACAAGCTCCAAACACACACTATATTTGCATCCAAATAACAAAAAACGACATAGTTTTCAGCGTGAAGTCATAACTATTTCATAATTTATAGATTTGAGATTAAAGATATTATATTTAAGTTCAAATAGGCAGCAACTAGATCATGATACAGTTGCTGTTATGACGCAAGTCTTAAGCTGAATTACGCTACATAGAAAACAACTTTTATCATTCTAGCTATGACTATATTACCAGTCTTTGACAGCTGTAGAGCACCCACCTGGCAGTGGCCTTGAAACGGGTCTTTGCGTAGAATGTTGCCACACATTTCCGCACAATCTAACAAGTTTAACAATTTCATAATACGCATATGTAAATACTGACCAATAACTCAAAATTCTAACGAGAGCAAAGAGTTGGTGAGATTTTTTCTGTTTGAATTGAGGTGAAATGCTATTGATGTAATACTGTAACTGTAGTTCCCCATCGATAATAAGTCCGGGAGACCATAGCTGGTAATAAAACCTGCACCCACGGACGTCATCGCTAAGCTGGAAAGGTCTGACTAGAGAGGGAAATGCTGCTTAACAAAGAATGTCTGTAGTATAAAATGTGGACACGATGGCGGAGATGTCAGTAGAATTATAACCAACGTTCTTGCGTCTACACAGAAACCAAACAAATCGTAACATTTAGCAACCATGAAGGTAAGGACAACGAGAGAATCCATAGAGGATAAGACATATCCAAGTGGAGGCCTACAAAACAGGTTATATTTCCAGCAGTAAATTTGAAGACCCTAAGTCAAAATTTATCAAAATCTTTTAAGAGTTAATGGTGTTCAAGTGTTAAGCTAAAGCGAGTTCAACCACTAGTTTTCCCCATAGGAAATATGAAGAGAAAAATTATCAGAGGAGGGAAAGAGGGAAAGATTCATTTCACTTAGAAAAACACATCTGACTTTGACAATTTGTATAATCAATTACTTCGTAAAATATAGCATGTACATTATTAAAATCTTCCATAAAAATATTATTCGAAAATAACTGACACTAGCCCGGTCATTAAAGAGTATAATCACAGTAAAAAATAGCACGGTGTGTTATAGCAAAAATTCTACACAAAGGACGGCAAGGCAAATTTGCGAGAATGCCCCAGAAAATTGTCGGAAAATGTTTATAATCTGGATTGGGAATAATCGCCTTTCCAGTGTGTTAGTTGGTACTTGGTACCGATGGTATCAAATCAGTCGCAATAGTTGGTCACGAGATGAGACCTGGTCTACGGAAACGTACCTATGGTCGTAAAAATGGATTATTGTTTTTTGACCTAATTTCATAGAATTTTTAAAGTTATTTTCATTGAAAGAAACCGCAGACTCGCATCTTCATTTATTGTGCTTCAAATTATACCTGAAGTTTGAAACAAATTTTGGCGCTCAAAAATTGTTCGAACTTCACTCGAACCAACTACGAAAATATATCTTGTGAACGCAAATCTTAACAACTTTTCTCACTTATGCAGTTTTCAAAATTTACAATGACAAACATCTGCTTAGGGTACATAAAATGGTCCAAAACTGCTAAAAGTACATAAAAGTACATTCAATCGAAATTTTATTTACAAATTGCATATCCTTAATGCCAAAGGAGTCTTAATTACGCTTTCATTAATTCCTGTGCCTTTCTTTACAGTTCACCGTTGTCGCAGTCTTGCTTGCTTTGGCATTGGGTGCCAACTGCTCTATCATACCTGGCGGTCCAATTGTGATTGGTGGTCCATTGGGTGGTAGTCATGTGGTTGGTCTAAGCGGTCCAGCTGCTATTACAGTAGCTGCCTCTCCATTACCCGTACACTCCATTGTTAGTGGCCACGGATCTGTTGCTATTCAAGCCTCTGCCGTACCCAGTGTTATTGGCGGTCATGTGGTGGCTGGTCCAGGACCAGTTCAAGTTGTTTCAGGCCCACATCACGCTGTTGTTGCTGCTCCAGCTGTTGTTGCTGCTGCGCCTGCTGTGGTGCACGGTGGTACTTTTGTCGCCAAGACCCGTGGTGCTGTACATGTTGCCCCCTTGGCCGGTCACCTCCAGTCAGTTGTATCGGCAAATTTGCAACCTGCACCTGGAACCCTTTAAATGATTTCACTCCTGCAAAAATCAGCAATAATCATTTAAATGCTATGGATTTTGGACTCAGGATTATAAGTAAATATTTAATTAAAGCCACAGGATTTCGTCTCGGAATACTGGTGCTAGTGCCCCGGAAACACAACTTTTATCGTCAAAGCAGTGAAACAATAAATTGTTAAAAATTAAATTTAACTTATATTTTTTATATTTATACTTTTATTCGCCTTATTTTATTTTCTGACCTTAATACGCCATTATATTTAGTCTGTCCCTTTTATACTTTTCTCCTTTCTTCTCCTACCTATATTTTATTTCCCTGTGATATATTTTTTCATCCTACATTTCTCTGGAATCCACTTCTAAGCCAATGCCATCTGTCATAACCATCCCAAAACTCCCTCTTTCCATGAGCCTAATTTTTACACCAATTTTTTTTCCTTCTGATCAAAATGGATGCAGAAAAATGAGAATATTATTTGACTATAAAGAAACTGTTTATAAGAAGAAATAATAAAATCAGTTATAAAAATAAAATAAAATGAATCAGTTTTCAGCTGTAGTGACATACACTCCAGTTCACTTATTTAAATCCACTAAAAATTCCATATTCAGCAGCCTGTATCTTTTGCAATTTGTAACCGATCGCAGAATTTTAAAATGGAAATGGAACGTAGACATTCTTGAGATCATGACAATAGTGGTTTCTTAACTAAAGAACTTTTTTCAGCAATTTATAAAAAAAATCAAAAAATGTGCCATTTTTTTGTTTTTGGTTCACTTGAATTATTTGTTTTATTATTTTTAAAGAAGTAAGCGATGATTTTTTGTAGGGAGCGTTTGTTTATTACAATTTATTACATCTTAATCATTTTACGAGTCAAAATGGCAAAACGAAAAATTTTAAATCTATCGCGAAAACTAAAATCGATGTTTGCTAACCGCTCAATAGCTAAAAAATTGGACGAAGCCCAACAGTTGTCGACAATTACATCAAGGACCTCGAGGGGTATAGAACAAATTTTAAATAAAGGGTTTCATTGTCTTTATCTACGTATGAGAAAAGAAAAATCTTCAGAATTGCTTCTAATTCTGCTTTATCCTTGTCAAAAATAAGAGCTCAAGCTGGAGTGGAAGCAAGCAAGTCATCAGTACGCAGAGTAATTAAGAGCAGTGAGTGTCTTAAACACCTGAAATTACAAAAAAGCCGCCACTTAATGCTGCTCGTAAGGAAAAGGGGCTTCAATTCGCAAGAGACTACATGGTATGGGATGTGCAGCCAAGAGGTCATCATGTAAATGACTGGAGAACCGTTGTATTTAAGGATGAGAAGAAGTTTAATTTGGTTGGACCTGATGGCTACAACTACTAAAGGGTTTTTCAACAGAGACGCTACAAAAGTAAATCGATAGGGACAGCAAACGACGCCATATTTTTTCCCGCTTTTTGACATTTCTCTTTAGTAAGGTTTGCCATTTCATCGTGGTAAGATATACGAGCCAACAACGAGTCGAAATTATTAAAATTTTCTACCGAAATTTGGAGTCAGTGGCCTCATCTTTAAGAGCACTACGTGCACTTTATGGTCGTCATAATCGTCCTACCAGATCAACAATTGAGCGTCTAGTGGAAAAATTTGAATCCACAGGCACAGTACAAAATGTTCCCGTGCCAGTGAGACAAAGAAGTGCCTATAGTGTCGAGAATATTGCTGCCGCTGAGGCTTCAGTTCAAGAAAGCCCAAATGTATCTCTCACACGTCATTCTCAAGCGTTGGGCATCTCTGTGACGTCGTTGTGGCGAATTTTGCGAAAAGATCTTGTATATATTTCTTACAGACGGTGCTTCTTCTTAAAAATAGTGATTTTTCTTTAAAAAACATAAGCTCTTAATAAAATAGTACTTCTGTTTAAAATGATCATTTCGGGAAAATATAATACATATTCTTTCAAAAAGAACCTAAAACTATAGTTTTCCTAAAAAGCATACTTTCTAAAAAAAATGTTCTAAAAAAAGTTTATCATTTTACCAAAAGAATCTTTTCTAAAACATCCATTTAAATTCTCGTCTTTTTCAACATGCGCTTTCGGCGTGTAGGAACTATCTTGTACATAATAGACAGCGAAAGTAACTTCGTTCCAACCGGGTGTTCCCTGACACCTCATGTAATTTTGTTGTTGTTTGAATTCAAATATAACGTAGCTTGTCACAAATACAGTATACTTGTGGCCAAGCCCATTGTTGTTGCTTTTCAATATAAAATGTTTGGGACACAATAATTATTAGGTTAGAGTATATGCATTTGTAACCCAAATGTGGCTTTGTTTGTTGGATACTGCTGAAAACAAAAACGTGACTGACAATAAAGAAACAAAGAGCAGCAGATGTTCAGCTCATGAAAACAATACGGGCAAACAGTGCTTATTTGCAGCTTGTAGCTTCATCCACACAGATCTAGACATATTTGTTTTTCAAATAATATGGTATTTCCTGCAATTGGAAATCGTAAAGATTATCCACGTAATTTGTCCTTAGCGGAGAGTAAGCTGGAATACTTGTGTACGTTTTGAAGAAATTTGGTAAAATGTCGGCGGCTCCGAAGGCTTATCATAAATCCCCGAACAATTTGTCAGCACTTTGAGATGCCGTCATAGTAAGTCGTGGTTGTACATTTTTCTCAACCGAGAAATTCAGCCTCTGCTGAATATAAAACACTCACTCCGAGTTTTAAAAAAATATAATCTCGAGCGGGTCAAATATAAAAAAAACAAGTAAAAGTGTTAAATTCGGCTGTGCCGAATCTTTGATACCCTCCACCTTAGTGTTAACCAGCAAAATATTAGATTTTAAAAAGGACCTTTTTTAAGAAAATGTACTTTTTTAAAAAAAATAAAAATAAGTTACTTGTTCACAAATGCAATTACTTGTTCACAAATGCAGGATGCTCACAAATGCATTGCTCACAATGCTCAAATGCTCACATTGAAAATGTACTTAAGAAACTGTAAATGTACATTTCTTAAGTACTTAAGAAGAAATGTACTTAAGAAGAAATGTACTTAAGAAATGTACTTAAGAAGAAATGTACTTAAGAAATGTACTTAAGAAAGAAATGTACTTAAGAAATGTACTTAAGAAATGTACTTAAGAAATGTACTTAATGAAATGTACTTAAGAAATGTACTTTGAAATTTACTTAATGTACTTAATGTACTTTGAAATGTACTTTGAAATGTACTTAAGAAATGTATTTCTTTTAAGAAAATTTACTTTTTTTAAAAAAATAAAAATAAGTTACTTGTTCACAAGTAAAATAAAAAAGCATTTTTTTAAAATAAAAAAGCATTTTTTGAAGAACTGTTAAAAAAAAAAAAACAAGCTGGGACGAGAGTTGAACCAACAACCCTCAGACTCCAACGCGCAACCCTTTACCCATCAGGCCACAGCGACCTTATAATGTGTGACAAAATTCATATAAATGTATGAACACATGAAAGTACATCTAAACATTCTAAAGTACTTACCTATTATAAAGAACAACAAAGATTTTCAACATGGAAATTCACCACACGGCAAAAGGAGTAGTAAGTAAAATAAAAAAGCATTTTTTAAAAATTAAAAAGCATTTTTTGAAGAACTGTTAAAAAAAAAACAACTGTTAAAAAAAAAAAAAAAACAGGCTGGGACGAGAATTGAACCAACAACCCTCAGACTCCAACGCGCAACTCTTTACCCATCAGGCCACAGCGACCTTATAAAGTGTGACAAAATTCATATAAATGTATGAACACATGAAAGTACATCTAAACATTCTAAAGTACTTACCTATTATAAAGAACAACAAAGATTTTCAACATGGAAATTCACCACACGGCAAAAGGAGTAGTTTAGTATAAAACTACAAAAATTAATGTGAAAATTTTATGAGATCTTTTACGTTTCCAATCATAAAATCTTTTCCAATGGACCAATTTCGCCGATTTTCAATACCAAACTGCTCAGGAATACGTGGAACATTCTGGCCAAAAACCAAACCGCGTTATCGCCGATTGAAGTCGTGAGAATGTTTTCAACAGACGGACAGACGGACACGGCTATATCGACTCCGGTTGTTAGGGTCACAAAGCCTTATTTCTATTTGTTACAATCAGAATGACAAACTGATATATACCCTCTATCACTTACAGTGGAGGGTATAAAAACAGCAGGCAGTTGTCCGAGGCCTTCAGCCACGGACTGTCCCTGCAGGCTGTGTCAGAGACACGGCCATTAAGTTTAACGTAGAATACGCCATCCGATAAGATAGAAAACATATACATATAACAATAAATGATAAATAACATAAGCAAATGAATTTATTTATTTGATAGTTACTTTTGATAATATACATAAGATTATGGTAGGAAAAATAGGATAAATATGTTTATAAATTAAAGAGTAAGGATAAATGATAAATAACAGACGCAAATCAATTTGATTATTTGAAAGTTACTTTTGATAATATGATAGGAAAAATAGGATAAGTTAAATAAAAACATATTTTAACTTAACATTCAAATTTCTCGCAAAATCTATGTCAATGGTTGTGTTATCAATAGTTGTGGGAGCATCATTTCGAATATAATCCAAATTAAATGTATTGGATTATATTCGAAATCCAATAGTCCAATAGAATAGTTTTTATTTTAATTCACTAAACGTCAACTGTCAGCTGCTGTCAAACAGCATCACGCAGCATTGTTATTTTGCTTACTTGGCAGCACTTTCATTTAACACAAAAATGTATATATTCATATATTTTTTATAATTATATATCCATGTTAAATTCAAATTCACATTTAACATTTTGTTTCACTTAAATACATAAGTAAATATACGAAATTTCAATATCTCATCAATCAAAACAACAGCCGAAGGTTTGTGTCCACACTGAAACAGCAGCATAGTTTGTGTTCACGCTACAAACTCAAACACTCAACCAAACACCACACATATGTTTGAGTGTATGTGTTTAAACAATTTTCATTTGAGAAATTTAAATATTAGGAAGATATCAACCAATATGAAATGTATATCAAACGAAAGATAACATCTTCATTTACCTACAAACAAATTTTTAAAAAAAGTTATCTCGCCGTTTCCTCATAATCAATGAAATAAAGATTACAACAATAACAATCTGACAAGACTCCCTATACCGTAAGGTAAGACGTATTCTACGTCAAAAAAAAATAACATGAGGTGTCAGGGGACACTCGGTTGGAATGAAGTTCCTTTTGCTATATATTTTATTATGTATTAGTTAGTTAGTAAAACGCCTAAGGCGCCCGTTGATAAATACTATAATTTAAATTAATATTTAAGGAAAGAAACATTTTGTAAAATGATGAATTTTTTTTAAAAGAAAATTAATTTTTTTTTACACAAAGTATTTTTTTGACGTAGAATACGTCTTACCTTACGGTATGAGGAGTCATGTCAGGTTTTTATTGTTGTAATCTTTATTTCATTGAATTTGAGGAAACGGCTAGATGAATTTTTTTAAAATTTTTTTTGTAGGTAAATGAAGATGTTATCTTTTGTTTGATATACATTTCATATTGGTTGATATATTTCTAGTATTTTAATTTCTCAAATGAAAATTGTTTAAACACATACACTCAAACATATGTGTGGTGTTTGGTTGAGTGTTTTTGGTTGCTCAACATTGCTTAGGAACATGTATCTAGTAAAAAGTGAAACGAACAGCAAGTTAATGTTGCTTGGCAACATGTATCTAGTAAAAAGTGAAACAAACAGTAAGCTAACGTAATAAAGCTTTTTTGCGAAAGCTTCAATAAAGCTGTTGTAACATTAATTTTGAATTGTAAAGCGTAAAGCTGTCACACAACGCTCGAATGCTAATGCGAAGACTCGATAAGGTAAACCTTTTTTAATATTAGGGCGGCCCTCTCAACATTCGCAGAACTTATTTCAATAAAAATATTAATTAAAATACATAAATTAAATTAAGTTTAAAAAAATTGAACATAATATTTTTTTTTTTAAACGGACTTGAATCAAATGCCGTTGGTAAATATAAAAATTACAGCAGACAGTTGTCCGAGGCCTTCGGCCACGGACTGTCCCTGCAGGCTGTGTCAGAGACACGGCCATTAAGTTTAACGTAGAATACGCCATCCGATAAGGCAGAAAACATATATAACAATAAATGATAAATAATATAAGCAAATGAATTTATTGTTATATATGTTTTCTGTCTTATCGGATGGCGTATTCTACGTTAAACTTAATGGCCGTGTCTCTGACAGGGACAGTCCGTGGCCGAAGGCCTCGGACAACTGTCGGCTGTAATTTTTTTATTTTTAGGTCCTTGTTGTAAGACTATCTTTATATATATATAATTATATATAATTATAAATATAATTATATATATAAAGATATTCTTATAATTCTACTGCACATGTGTTTGTGACTGAACTCCTCCTAAACTTCTGGACCGGTGGCGCCCTGGGTGGTTTAGATTTACTATTCGGTCCAATTGGACAAAGGGGCGTGATACCTCCCATACAAACCACAAATTAAAAATCCATTATTTCTGCTCCTGCTAACGGTATTTGAACAAAATTTGCAGGACAACGTCTGCCGGGTCAGCTAGTGTATTTTATTTTCCCGAAATGGTCCTTTTTTAAAGAGAGCGAATGCTTTTATTAAAAGGTACTATTTTTAACAAGAAGTACTTTCTGTAAAATTTACTTGTTTCATACTTAATCGGAACATGTCTTCTTAACAATCTAATAAAAAATTACCACCATCTCAAAAAATACGTCATTTGTATTTCAAAATGAAAAAGTACGTTTCTATTGAGACAACCTTTACTAATGTATGTGGATAGTGTTATATGATTTGAAAAAAGGACTAAAATGGTTAAACTTTAATAAAACAAAAAATTGGGTTGAAATGATTGAGAACTAGTGAAAATAGTGTCTGTGGGTAAGAAGGGACAGGAAAATTTTAAAAGCTCAAAATTTGAGAAAAATCGATCTTGATTGCATGCGGTTGTGTATTTTTTGCGTCCAATACCAAGCATGTTGTTCATAATTTTGAACATTTGTTGACAGACTCCATAGATTGCTTTTAATGTTAACATTTTTAATATAAAACGTTTTCAAAAAATCGCCAAAATAACAAAATCGCTAAAATAAAAAGATTGCTATTACCCGAAAACGGTGCGTCCAGTTGCAATAATAATTAATTTTTTTTACCTTTTTGGGAGGTTTTAACCAATGTATATTTTTAAAAAATCGCTAACACATATGGGAGTTTTAGCGATTATTTGTTTGAAAAATATTACTTTTGGCGATTTTTGTTAAAGTAAAAAAATTTTGTATTTTTGCGATCTCAACAGGGTCTTCTTTCCCCACTAATTATACAACGATAAAAAACGAACTTTTCGAATGGTAATGGTAGGAGTCCAATTGCAAATGAAAACTGATATTATCCGTAACAAAACCTTCAAGGGATTTTTTAGTTCAGTGCGAGATTTATTTTACACGCATTTGAAATTGGTGATTTTGGAACGCTGTCTAACAAGGAAAGATCATTGAAAATTTGATAATATTTATAATGCTTATTTATTTTTATTATTCGGGAAAGTTATGGAATCTTACTGTTTTGGGGTCGAGGAATTCATTTTTGATATTTATTTTACCTAAAACTCATGCTAGATGGCGCTGTCATACAAATGGTGGAATTTCTTGTAGATTTTCATAGAAAAAACGGTGTATTTTTTTAGGCTGATAATCAATTTTTGATGTTGGCTTCATTGTAAAACATATTTCTAATGATATGAAACATATATATGAAGTAAATAAAATGATGTACATTTTGGGACAGCGTTCCAAAACCATACCAATTGGACCACTTTATAAAAACCCCCAAAATGCTCCCAAACATTAGATATTTTTTGGTTCGATGCTATATTTCCGAGATATAGAAATTTTTTATAATTTTTTCACATATTCGATCACAAATGGGGATGGACTACCGTGGCCGCTAACCCAATCCGCATGTGTAATGGGTACTCGTGATGGGTAATTCCCCATCGTCGTGGACAACTACCCATTATTTTTCCCATTACCGTTTGGGTAATTGGCAATCGTAATGAAGAATTCACCACTGTCGTGGGAAGCTACCCATTAGATTCCCCATTACCCTGTGGGTAATGGGTTATTCCCCATAGTCATGGAAAGCTACCCACTATTTCCTCCAAACCCTGTGGATAATCGTAAATGAACGATACCCATTCCTCATCGCAATAATAATTACCCAGGGTAACCCATTACCCACAAAATACGAATCCTGACAGGAATAAATAAAACTGTATTCGTTGTTAATTGGTGACAAAAACCTCCCAATGAAATCGATTACAATTTTCGGATCTTGTAATTTTAGCACATTTTTCAATGTTCCAATTGTCGATGTTTATTTAATTCCCGAATATTTTCTTGGAACTGATTAACGTTAACTGATTTATTAAATGGTTGAAGTTTTACAAAAATCCACTAACTCTTAGGATTCCAAATTCGAGTTTGAAAAAAGGTCCGTTTTTGAAAAAAGTGAAATTTCATGCAAACCGAGGCGCAAAATTGGATGGTAGACATGATAAATCGTGAACCACAGTTCCTTATTAAATTGTGTGTACTATTGAATTTTGAACTATTGAATATTTGGGAATCTGATGATTTTTTTAACTGCTTGGACATGCAAGGTACTAAGTTTCTGAAGTTTTCGAAGTTTATAATTCACAAAAACATACAGGGTTGCACTCAGAATTGTCTAAGTGATAAGGTCCTTAGTATAGCAACTGTCACTTACGAAGTTGTAAGGCTTTTATATACACAGGTTATAGTTGTGAATCGATTTGCCAATTCTAAAGTTGTTATCAAGTATTTCAAATGTGCAGACACTGGCAAAGAAATTACAATTTTCATTCAATTAATTGCTGGTTATCTTAAGTGTAGGATTAAGTTATAATAAAACAATGAATTAGTCTTACGACAATTGTTGTTATGACGCAATTCTGCGGCTGAGTGACATGTTCTTGCGGGTTGGGCTTTGCTTGCAATCTTTGGACGGTCTTTGACAGTAGTAGAGTAGTCAGCTGCAAGTAGACTAGAAGCTAATTATTGCGTAGAATGGCGCCACGTGTTTCCGCATTAGCTCGCAAGTTTCATTATAGTCGCTAAATAGAGAATTATTATATTAATATTGGTCAATACCATAAACTCGTTAAGACAGTAATGGGTTTGTGGTATGTGTGGTAAATGTAACACTGTGTCTGTAAGACAGGGAAACCAAAGATGGAAATGTAATCTATAGATCACTGAAGAATAAGAACAAATATACTAAGCTCAGATGAATATATAAGTATGTACGTAGGTGACATTTCATAGGGTGTGTAGGTAGGAGAGAAGGGTAGTAGAGAAAGAATTGTTCTTTCGCTAAGAATGTCTGTAGTATAAAAGCCAGCGACATTGCTAGACATCTCAGTAGTATCTTTTCCAACGTTTTAGCGTCTGAACAGAAACTAAATCTTAAGTAAAACTAAGCAACCATGAAGGTAAGACGAATGAACCAGACCATAAAAGATTAGCAGATTTTAGTGAAGATCTGAAATTATCGGGGTTGTCGAGTGTTTCACGTGCAAATGCAGCTTCAAGTCCTTTAACTACCAGCTTTAGTTCCTTGCTTCGATGTTGACTTTGCTTCGTGACGGTAAAACTATTCGGTAAAACGAAAGCTTGCCAAAGCATAACCATTTGGAATCGGTGTAAACCTAAATATCAGTGAATCTTAAAATATTGGCTGATTGTGGAACATCCTTCGTAGGATGTAATGAAACCCCAATTTAAGGAAGAAATATCGATAAACTTTAGCAGAAACCCGCAATATTTGGTCTGTCAACTGCACGCTGAAAAATCTGTCTTTTTTTAATGTTTGGATGTAACGTGTTTGTACCTTGGCGCAAATATAGTATACTTGTTTCCAAGCACATCGTGTTTGCTATTCAATATAACATGTTTGCGACATAATGATCATGAGGTTATAAAATATGTATTTGAGACGTTTGTTGAAAACTGGTGAAAACAAAAACGTGACAGGCGACAAAGAAACAAACGGCAACCGATCAACAATTAACGATAATAATGTTTGCAAACATGCACATGGTTCCTGCAATATGTTGCTGGGGCCGATATTTTTCAGCGTGTGGTAATTCGCATAATTTGTTAATACCTTTTAAACTGAAGCTGAAAGTGTAACGTAACATAATACTTGACATATCAGAAGAATGATATACTTGAAGAATCTTGAAGATATGAGACAACATCATACATAATTGTACAGTTGAAATCCCATGATATTCAGTAATCATGGTAATCAATCGGTAATCAATCAATCTGATTTTAGTCTCAAAGTTCTTGACTTCCATATTCATACAATATAACCTAATTGGATTAATGTGGCTTAAGCCGTCAGTTATATATTGTTCATGACAACGTGGGTTCGGTCCCTGCTCTCACCATCTTAGATTTCTTTCGATTACGGTCTCTTCGCTTAGTAACCGCGACACTATCGAGTAATTATCCATGAAAAATCTTTTCAAAAACGCGTTCGGAATCGATAGAACACTGCAGGTTGCAATCAGTGAGTGTAAAACCAAAGCGTGCATAGCTCACAGATTGTTTGAAGCTCGAGGCAGTGGGGAACATTTTTTTCTGTTATATATTTTCCATCCTCACAAGAATTACCGACACTTAACGATTTACAATTTTTCCAAATATTTTCTCTTAAAAAATATTTTTTTTAAATTAATTCTATT
Source organism: Phaonia tiefii (assembly GCA_963931995.1). Taxonomy (NCBI): domain Eukaryota; kingdom Metazoa; phylum Arthropoda; class Insecta; order Diptera; family Muscidae; genus Phaonia; species Phaonia tiefii. Next base: position 253,150,986 of record OZ008368.1, on the reverse strand, counting down.
TATAAAGTTATCCCTTGTCTGTTATCTCTCTTTTCAGTTCACCGTTGTCGTAGTCTTGCTTGCTTTGGCCTTGGGTGCTAACTCCTCCGTCATTCCTGGCGGTCCAGTGGTCGTTGGTGGTCCATGGGGCGGTAGTGTTGTGGTTGGTCCCAGCGGTCCAGCTGTTCTTGGCGTGCCTGGATCTGTTGCCATTCAAGCCTCTGCCGTACCTACTGTTGTTGGCGGTCATGTGGTCGCCGGACCAGGACCAGTTCAAGTTGTTTCAGGTCCAATTCCCGCTGTTGTTGGCGGTCATGTGGTCGCTGGTCCAGGACCAGTTCAAGTTGTTTCAGGTCCAATTCCCGCTGTTGTTGGTGCTCCAGCTGTTGTTGCTGCTGCGCCTGCTGTCGTACCCGGTGGTACTTTTGTCGCCAAAACACGTGGTGCCGTACATGTTGCTCCCTTGGCCGGTCATATCCAATCAGTTGTATCGGCTAACTTGCAACCCGCTCCAGGAACTCTTTAAATGATTTTACTTCCACAACAATAAGAACCTGCCTTAGATTTTGGATCAGCGATTAATGACTATTTCACACAACAAACACCACATAAGTTCACCCAGGGATACGGGGTACTAGTGGTCCCACCCAGATACACAACTTTCATCGTCATTGTTTAGTTTATACTCAAGAAACCCACACACAAAGTTGCAACAAAATATTAGTATATGTTTATTTTTTTTCTTTGTTTAAACATTTTTTTATGTCTTTTCTACTTTTTCATGACCTTTGACTCGCTTTCTTTTTACTATTGCCGTTTCGTTTGTATCTCTTTTCGTTTGTTTAGTATTTCTATCCTTTCGGAAACTATTCCTATCATATACACATTTTTCCTATAATGTGTATCCGTAAAATCCACTTCTAAGTCACTGTCACCTACCATTACTTTTCAAACATGCCACCGTTTTCTTCGAACCATAGACACAAACCATTTCTTTACCGACACAGTAGCATTTAATAATCTTTGGTTAGTGGCAAGTATTGTGGATGTTAAAATGGTTGGAGAATAAAAGAAGATGTTATTAATTGTAAAGAAAATGTGTAAAATAGAAAAGAATAAAAAAATTGAAAAATAAATATAGCAAGAAGTTTTTCATTTAATGCGGATTGAATAAAGAATCATATCCTACATTTGAAATATTCATACTAATTAATAATTTGAAAAGAGCAAATGACTAATTGCCACACATGGGTTTTCTTAATTGTGTTGGGGTTTTTTATCTGCGTTGGGGTTTAATTTGCAATGTCTTTTTCTTCTGCAAATGCAAAAGAATTAAGAATTAAAATTTTCAATTTGCGCAGGAAATGCAAATGTAGGTTGTGGAATCGGATGTCAATTTCAATGAAATATGGGAATGATTTTGATATTTTGAATTCGGTTGATTGCTAGCTATTCAGTTTTAAAAGTATTTTATATGTAATGGTTTGTGACTTCGATTAGTCGAGTTTGGTTTGTGACTTCGATTAGTGTCGCCCCGTAGTACTTTTAAATTCATAAACCTGTACTGTATAAAATATTTGAAAACCAAAACTGCCAGATATGAAGGAAATGCTTTGAAAATAAGTTAAATTGGCAATGGTATTAAAGTTTTCGTAGACGGGTTTTTTTTAACTTGCACTTCGTTTTAATTTACATTACTTCATCTAATGCAAATGCAAAAGATTTACCATTGTACGCAATGACATTTGAAGGTTGTGGAATCGGATGCCTATTGTAATGAAATATGGGAATACTTCTAATTATTTTGAATTTGTTTGACTGCTGGAAATTTTGTCTTTAAGTATTTTATATACAGAGGTTTGTACCTTCGAGTGGTCTTGTAATACTTTCAAATTAATAAACCTGTACTGTATAAAATATTTGGAAACCAAAACAGTCAGATATGAAGGAAATGCTTTGAAAATAAGAACAATTGTCAATGGTATTTTTTTTTGACTTTGCATTTGTAGAGGTAATTCAAATTAAATTACAAATTATAATAGTCAAATAATTAATTTCCCCCCAGTATGCTAATTCCATATTAAGTCATTTACTATTTGGATTAACCTGGCAATCACCAAACGTACAAAATGCCAATAAAATTTTTCAAAGTGTTAGTGATTATCATAGAGTAACATAACCATAGAGTAATGATGTATAGAGACGCCATTGTTCTCATCATAACGCTATTCGTGGTTCGGTATGTGAGACAGAGAGTTATTTGACGTAAATTGACTTAAACCAGGTGGAATTCCAAAAATTGTTGACTTAAATTTTTCATGTCGTTTAGATGAAAAACTTTGAAATTTAAACGTATTTTGACTTGTTTATTTTATTTTATTGTTAGTATATGTTTGTGGTGTATTTACACAAACATTTTAACGCACAAATCCAAATGCCGTTGCCAGAGGCGGATTTAGGTTGGATGTGGGCCTGGGCGCAGAATAAATATTGGGCCCATAAAAGTAATCGAAAAATAACTAAATTTTTGTTGAAATTATCCAAAATTTTATAAACCTTAAAATCGTACTTTAAGTAGTAATTAAAATACAGAAAATTTTTTTCTATCTTTTTGGCTTGCAAACTTGTAAATTATATCATTACAATCAATAATTTTAAGTAAATCACTACCTATACAGCAATACTATTGAGTCTTTCTTCTATCATTTCTTCAATAATTCTTTACTCTTTTAAGACAAGAAATGATTCTTCTCCAGAATCGTTTGAGATTGGCATGGTATAAAATATTTTTAAAATAATTTCCACATTTGGAAAAGTTGCTTTCATATCTACGGTTTTTTTTTATCTATACTCCTAGCTGTCAATGATGTCATGATCACTAATGAATTCACACATTTTATATGGGAAACCATCACAAAAGTGTGCGTAAGACGCACATGGGTAGGAATTTTTCGATAATTTTTTTAAAACCATCAGTGAAAGTAGTAATAGTTCTACCTTGTCAATATATCTTGGATGGGAAATTGACGCGTTGCAGTTTGCTGCGCTTTTAGTTGTTATTTGAATGCAAGGCGAGACAGACGTGTAAGTAAACAGTGATAAAATAAACAAAAATTTCAACTTAAACACCAAAATCATAAAAGTTGGAAATCTAAAAAAAGAGCTTATGGAAGCTATAAATAAAAGTCTTAGGGCGAGTTTCACACTCGTCATTTAAAAGCTCAATTTAAAAGCTTACTGAAATTTTTCATATTAAATGATATTTAAATGACAAGCATCGGGCATTTAAAGAGAATTTTCAACTGTGAAACTGAACATTAATGTACAAGTTATGATTCGCGCAAATGTATTCGTGCAAGTACGACTTTAAAAACCCATCATACTGGAAGATCTTGAACTCTCGTTATGTACTCTACATGCAATTGCAAGGAAATTTATTGTGGATACAAATCTTCGTAAAATGTTTCTCCAATAACTTTCGTTTTGCATTATAAAGTCGGAATCACAATGCAAGCAACATTTTCAAAAGGCGTTCACAATGCAAGCAACAGTTTACTTCGAATCGAGATGTATGTTCTAACAGGTGATACCAGTATTACGGCCAATATATCAAGGCAACAATAAAATATATTTTGTTTTCATGTCAAAGTTAACACAAATGTTTGTCAACAATAAAAGTAAGCCAGAAATTACAAAAACCAAATACATTTGAATTTGATTCTTCATATAATGAACAGAAGGAAAAGCAAATCATTTAAGTTGTTCTTATAACATAACCTCTATTAGTTGCATCATGATTCAAATGTCACATCCAGGGTTGTATTTCGAATATTAAAAAATGTTAATGTATTTAAACATATTTGGTATTAAACGATTCTACAGATAAAATAACGTTTTATAGTGCATCTTTTAACACAAATGGGTTCAAGTTTCATTGATGTTTTTAAGTTTAAATGTGAAATTCGAAGTACAGCGCCATCTACCGCTTAACAGTACATTATTTATTCGAACAAATATGTTGCTGGAGTAGGAATAGATCAACTTCAGCGACAAATTGGAGTCACATTTTTGTACAAAAAAACGAAAGGCCATTATGTGAAATTCTGTGTGTGAGAACGAGATAGCATGAAAAATGAAATTGTCGCTTGCATTGTGAGTGCGGCTTAAATCAACTTCGGCGACAAAGTGGAGTTAAATTTTTGTAAAAAAAACGAAAGGCCATTATGTGAAATTCTGTGTGTGAGAACGAGATAGCATGAAAAAAGAAATTGTCGCTTGCATTGTGAATGCGGCTTAATTTGCGCATCGACGCGATTTGAAACCGTGGATTTGATTTGATTTTGATTTTGATTTTTTATGGTCGGACAAAGTAACTCCAATATTTTGAAACCCAGTTTGTCAACTTGTTTTTTTATTTCGAAAATAATTTGCTTCACATTCTTCACTCAACGTTTTCCTATAAAAATTTCACTAATATGGCCAATATTTATTAGTTTATTGCAAATGAGAAATTCAACCATTTCTATTGTTAATACAAAATATAAAAAATGTATTTTATATTTTGAGACTTACCGTCGATATTTTACATCGCCATATCTTGCCTGCCGTTGTCTACTGATATTTCACTTATACCTTCTTCTAAACCAAGAGTTTAGCAAACACATTTTGTCGGCTGGTGGAAGCTGTAATTGCATCAGTTTTTTGTGTCCACGGAATTACCTAGAGTAATCATAAATTTATCTAATGCTCCCTTTTATTGGTTGATAACTTTTTCATATTGTTTTTTAACTTTTCGTTTTTCAGCGCCTGATAAATGGCGTTGCATTGTTGTAGCCATAAATAAAAACAGAAATACATATAGGTATGTACTTATATATGTTTCAAAAACAAAGATTGCAGAAAAATAAATAATTTTTTAAACATTGCCTTCTGAAACATGTTATTTAAAATTCACGAGAATGATTTGTAACAATAGCGGCATTCATGCAAACGTGAAAGCCGAGAACTTTTGCTCAGCGCAAGTTTCCCTCGTACCGTTGCATGAGGCACCAGGTTAAGTTGCTCAGCGTAGTTGTGCTCAAAACCATATCAGCTGACCAAGATGGATACATAAGGTGGTAGCAGTAGCAATTGCATGTATTATGTATGTGTACTTTTTCTACTGTTCTAATGCTTACTTACTTACTTATCCGGTCTCGGACAACCCCAGGGGGTCAGGGACCTTACAAAACGAAGATAACATATTTCGCCAACCAGTTCGATCTTTTGCTTTATCTCTCCAGTTGGCAATACCAAGTGTACGCAGGGATTCGTCAACCTGATCCCTCCAGCGGAGTCTTGGTCTTCCTATTTTTCGTCTTCCTTCGAGTTCGGTTTCGAAAAGTCTTCGCGCTGGTTCATCTTCATCCATTCTACTGACATGGCCTAGCCAGCGCAATCGCGTTATCTTGATCCGCTTAACTATGTCAATGTCAGGATAAAGCTCATACAGCTCATGATTCATGCGTCGCCGATACTCGCCGTTGTGCACTATAGGGCCATAAATTTTTCGGAGTATTTTTCTCTCGAAGACTCCTACAGATGTTTCGTCTGCTTGCGATAGGACCCAGGATTCTGCGCCATAAAGCAAGACAGGTTGAATGAGAGTCTGGTACAGCTGGACTTTTGTTACTCGAGAGAGGGCTTTATCTCTAAAGTGCTTGCTTAGCCCAAAATAACATCTATTCGCAAGCACAATTCTCCGTTTGATCTCAAGGCTGACGTTGTTGTTTTTGTTCACGGCAGATCCGAGGTATATAAATTCGTCCACTACCTCGAAGTTATAACGGTTATCAACGTTCACGCTTTGGTCTAATCGCGTGGAGGCCCTGTTCGTTGAAACCATTAATTTTGTCTTGTCCTCATTCACCGTCAGACCCACTTTCGCTGACTCCTTCTCAATTCTCGAAAAAACCGCAGTAACTTCTCTAATTGTGCGCCCAATGATATCTATATCATCAGCATACGCGAGCAGCATGTGACTTTTGCTGCTGATGGTTTTATTCATATTGACTGCAGCTTTTCTCATAATGATCTCCATTAAGATGTTAAAGAGATCGCACGATAGGGTGTCGCCTTGCCTGAGGCCTCGCTTAGTTTCGAAAGGTTCGGTAAGATCCTTACCAACTTTCACTGCGGATTTGGTGTTCGTCAAGGTCATCCTGCAAAGGCGTATGAGTTTTGCAGGAATACCAAGCTCAGACATTGCTTCATAGAGTTTCTCCCGTATCGGACTATCGAAGGCTGCTTTATAATCGATAAATAGATGATAGGTGTCGATTTGTTTTTCGTGTGTCTTCTCCAGGATTTGGCGTAGCGTGAAAATCTGGTCAGTTGTCGATTTTCCAGGCCTAAAGCCACACTGGTATGGTCCAATCAGGTCAGCGATAATTGGTTTTAGTCTTTCGCACATTATACTTGATAGAACCTTATATGCGATGGATAAAAGGCTTATTCCACGGTAGTTGGCACAAATACTCGGGTCACCTTTTTTAAATATGGGACATAGTACACTGAGACTCCAATCGCCGGGCATGCATTCATCTAACCAAATTTTGCTAATGAGCTGATGCATGCACCTTATCAGCTCATCGCCGCCAGCCTTAAACAGCTCCGCCGGTAATCCATCGGCTCCTGCGGCTTTGTTGTTCTTAAGCCGGGCAATAGCTGTTCTGACCTCGTCTTGGTTAGGAGGGGGGCAATCGACGTCGTCGTCCATATTGTGATCGATTGTCCCATCGTCATCGGATATCTCAGGTACTAGTAGCGCGGAGAAATGCTCTCTCCATATTCCCAACATGCTCTGCACATCTGCGACGAGATTTCCGTCTTTGTCTTTACAGAAGGGGGGCCCTGAACCATGTCCATTAGTTCCGTTTTTAACTTTTTGGTAGAATTTTCGGGCTTCGTTCTTCCTTCTGTATGTCTCAATTTTCTCACTCTCGCGTTTTCTCCACTGCCGTTTCTTACGCCTAAAGAGACGGTTTACCTCCTTTCTCTTCTCCCTATACCGCTCAGTTGCAGCTCGCGTTGCAATTGACTGAAGCATTACCATACGTGCAGCGTTCTTTTCGTCATTTGCTATGCGACACTCTTCATCGTACCACGGTTTGTTGCGAAGCGGTTTTTCGAAACCAAGTACGGTTGTTGCGGCAGTTTTTATAGAGTCGGAAATGGGTTTCCACTGCGCATCAGGATCGTCATCGGGAGGGGGTGGGTTCTGTGCCAAAAGTTGCGAGACCTTCCTTGAGTAGGCTGTGGCTACCTCTGGTAATTGCAGCTTTCCGATGTCCAGCTTCCTCTGCGTCTGGTTTCGTACGATTTTCGCTCTACTTAATCTTGTGCGAACCTTTGCTGCTACCAGGTAGTGATCAGAATCGATGTTAGCTCCTCTGATCACTCGTACGTCCATTACACTGGATGAGTGCCTTCCATCAATTACCACGTGATCAATTTGGTTCCTAGTTCTTTGATCAGGGGATACCCAAGTAGCCTTGTGGATGTCTTTATGCTGGAATCTTGTGCCACTGATGACCATGTTTTTTGCCGCGGCAAAGTCAATCAGTCTCATACCGTTGTCGGAACTGTCAGCATGAAGACTGAAATTGCCAATAGTTGGATTAAACACATTCTCCCTTCCTACTTTGGCATTAAAATCTCCTAGTACAATCTTAATGTCATGGCCAGGGCAGCGGTCATACGTTTCCTCTAGGAGCTCATAGAATATGTCTTTGGCATCATCATCTTTCTCTTCTGTCGGGGCATGCACACAAATTAGGGAAATATAAAAATATTTCGCTTTTATGCGGATTGTGGCTATTCGTTCACTCACAGGATTGAACCTAGAGACTAGATGTCGCAGTCTTTTGCCAACTACAAATCCACAACCAAATTCATGTTTTTTTTCATGGCAACTGTAGTATATATCGCAGTTTCTTTTTCTTGTGCAGCCATGTCCTGTCCATCGCATTTCCTGGATAGCGGTAATGTCAGCCTTATAACTTTCGAGGACATCTGCCAGTTGGATACTTGCACCGGATCTATATAGAGTTCTTACATTCCAAGTGCATATCCGTAAATCGTGGTCCTTATAACGTTTGCGGGGGTCGTCAACAAATAGGGGTTGTTTATGTTTTCTGTTTCGTTTTTGTATTTTCACTGCCATTATGAAACGGTGGCGGGAGGCAAACCCAGCCCACCGGGTTTTTGCATTTTACCTACTGCCAGGATATTTGATTGCAGCCGCCCATTATGGATCAGACGCTGACCAGGATGCGATATGTTGAACCTGGATTTTCTTCTTTTAGTTTCTATCCGCCGTTGGCCCGTATGTTTGGCTCATCCGCCTTCTAAGGACAAAAGAATATGCCCGATTGTTTGATGAGCTTCAGTGACATCAGTCACCTACTATACCTGATTTGATGCTCATTTGTTTCGCCTTCTCACTCTAGCTAGCTAACGGAGGTTTCCGAAAAGCCATTGCCCAGGACATACTGCGTGGAAGTAGTGAGCTGCTTGGACTGCCCAATGAAGGAATCATTTCTGGCCACTCCCAAGTGAATGTCAATCAGAAACTTTCCACCTCCACGGACAGTCCCATGTCCCTGTTCTAATGCTATCACCTAATGCTATCACCTTATTTATCCATCCTAGTCAGATGACAACGAAATGTCAAAAGTTTACACGTTTCTCCATCCCACGTTTGCGCAGCAAATTTGCCTCGAAAACTTTCCACTTTTGAGCAAGTCGCTTTGTATGGGAAATTTGTTTGTTTTGACGTTTGCTGTGCAAGTTTACGATGTTTTCGAGTTTACGAGGTTCTTTCGAGCTTTCATGAAGACCACTAATATTTTTATCATGCATTTTTACTTGGTAAACTCGTAGAACAGTTTGTAAACAATGCACCGTGAGAAAAGTTGCAACACAATTGGGAGGACAATTCTTAATCGATTTAAAGTCTTAAAAACAAATTTACTTCGAATGCTACCTGATATTAATTATTTGTAATGACATAAATATAAGTATTTAATTTCACAAAAATAGTGGGCATTCAAAACTCATGAAAATGTGGTTTTTTTTATGTATTTTCACTAAATAAGTTCCATTTTAGGTTTCTGGACCATTATAGGTAAATTTTTTGAAGCGTTTGATAAAGATTGTTCCTTATTTTAATATATAAAACGGTATTTTTTTGAAAAAATAAATTAATTTTTAGCAGAAAAGTGAGGTTAAAAAACGTTTTGTTTAATTAGCTCCCCCTATGGGCTAATAAAAATAAATATGTTTATCCACTGATTTATAGAGCTTAGAAAGACCTTTGTAATGATTCTCATATCAACCAGATCGGATTATAAATCCCGGAGATACGAACGATTATGTACTCAAGCTTTAAAGGCCTATATCTCAAGAAGTTAGACCGACCGCGGGGGTAAAAACAACTTTTTAAACTTAATCTTGTCGGTGGTAAAATTTTGATGTACATCAGAGAGTTGGCGCTAAAGTAAATTTGTTCTTCTATATGGCGCGGATGTGCATAGTATTCTTTCCGCTTATCATCTCTGGATGCTCCTTGAGGAAGGCAATATAGCATTCGAGTTGTGCCTTTGCGGTGCGCTCAAATTCCCTAAATAAGGTATTAATTTGAATTCAATAAAACATAAATATATTAAATACCTACATTTCCTTTTTTTAACGCGTTCATTTTGTGCAGAAAACCAAATGTTTTTGTTTTTTGTCCCTGCTTTTGACAACCTGTTATTGTGAGGTGAATTGTTTGTTGCGAGGTGAATTTTTCGTTGTCACTGTGTTACCAGAATGCCAGATACAAACAATGGTGAAAACTTTGTAACAATTTTGTGGTTACAATTTGATTGTTACCACATTCACAGAATAATGGTGTAAATGTCATCAAAATACTGAGAGAGATGGCGTCTCTACATCCTATGAACATAACTAGAGTGACAACTTCTCTCAGTAAATTTTCGACATTTGGTGAGGTTGCACATGAACGTCGCATGTTGAAATGGATCCCTTCGATAATACCGGATACCCGCATTTGTTCAAAACTAACAACACCAACACAACAGGGGCATTGTTGGGCTAAATACAACATAGGTGTGGTCAACAAAACAACATATCAAATTTAAGTCAATACTTTTTGTAAGTCCACCTGGTGTAAGTCAATTTGAATCGAACATTATATATGGGACCTACCTTTCGACGAAGATTAAACAGCAGTTAACTATTAACCTATAAAGTGAATTCAGAGTTTAAATTATGTTTGATCGTTGATCAAAGATGATTTTCCACTCAAAAATTAGGCCTAAAGGCTTTTCATAAAGTTTTTCAATTCGTACGGAATACTTTTTTTTCAAAAAATCGCTAAAATAACAAAATCGCTTAAATGAAAACGTGGCTATAACTCGGAAGCGGTGCGTCGAATCGCAACAATAACATTTTTTTTTCGAATAAAATATCGCTAAAATGCCCTCATATTTACATAGTTCTCGAAAACATATCCAATTTTTTCGGTTTTCTAAGGGGTTTTCATAAGCTAGTCCAATTCGAGTGGAAGATTTTTTTTAATCGCCAAAATAAGAAAATCGCTAAACTAAATTTTTTTTTTGACTGCATAGAAGGCTTTAAGGAATGGATTTTTTCAATATTGCATCACTCTTTTTTTTAAATTGAAAAAAAATATATAAGCAGTTTTAGCAGTCTTTTAAAAAAAAGTGTTGCCATATTGATGACAACCATTGATTAAAGTCTCCTGTGGAGTTAAATATTTAATTATTTTTGCGATTCTACGCACCGTTTCCGAGTTATAGCTACTTTTTTATTTTAGCGATTTTCTTATTTTGGCGACTTTTTGAAAAAAAAACTCTTCAATACGAATTGGACCAGTTTATGAAAAAGCCTTAGCATCCGGAAAAATTGGCTATTTTTTCGATTGGACGATCCGTTTCCGAGATATATACATGGGGGGTGTTTTAGCGATTTTTTATTTGAAAAATTCTAGTTTCAGCGATTTAAAAAAAGTGATACCATATTGGAGACATCCATTGATTAATTCCTCTTTTGGGGGGTAAACTTTTTATTAGTTTTTCGATTGGACTCACCGTTTTCGAGTTATAGCCACTTATAACGGGTCCGCCAAATAATTTTTTTTTTTGAAAATGCTATAAAACAAAAACTACTCAATATTTTCTCAAATTTCTTTTTTTATTTGAAAGTACAATCCTTCCGGTTAATACTGGAAAATAATTTCATTCAAATAGCTGCCTCGGCTGGCCATACAGTAGCCTACACATTATCGATTGATGTTGATAGTGACATGATAATTGACATTATCAATTGATGTTGATGGCGCTTCACGCACACTTTCTGCCACAGCAGCAATATTCTCGGATGTCGGCATTATTTTTGGCTTTTCACGCTTTAGTTTATCGATAATGATGCCAGTTTCTTTCACTTTTATCACAAGATAACGAACATACGGAACATACGAACATACGGAGCTTCCAAAATCCGTACGGAATTTTCGCACACATTCTGCAACATTACCATGATTTTCAAAGTAATGTCGCAATATTTCCCAGCGTTGTTCAAGCGTATACACAACCATATTCGTTCAGCGGAAGGCTAAAACTAATTATCTGTCAAATCAGACATGAGCTAAATGTTACCATTCACGAAATAAGCACTAGTTGAAAAAAAAACGTTAGATGGCGGACCCTTTATATTTATATTTTTCATCCAGTATTTTTTATGGAGTCTTAAATATAAATGCCGAAGGATTTTTTGGTCTGAAATCTTTCACAGATTCATGACCGTTTATCCCAGCCTTGGGGAAGAATATGACTTTTCCTTTCTTCAACTTTCTGGGATGTGATTTAATCGTGAACTGACCATGTATTATGCCCTAAGCCTGGGTGAAACTAACCTTATTTACTTTTGGCGGTTTGTGTTGCGAAAATCTTTCATGGTTCACTTATTTTGTCCATGTGTGATGGGTAATCGTAAAAACAGTAGATAATGTTTAAGTTGCACCCACAGATAAATAATAGTTACCCAGTCACCTTTACGATGTGTATGGGTTGAATGTTTTATAGGTTGGAAAGTCGGTAAATTATCATGGAAATAATAATAAATAATGCAACTGCAGACAGGAGATCCTTGATTTTGGATTTTAGACTTGGATATTTAATTTAATTTAAAAATTATCGTCAATTAGCTGCAGAGTTTCAATTTCATATTTGTAGTTTAATTTGAATTACCTAGACAAATGCAAATACAAAAAATGTACACACCACTGACAATTGTAACCATTTTCAAAGCGTTTCCTTCATATCTGACAGTTTTGACATTCAAATATTTTATACAGTACAAGTTTATGAATTTAAAAGTACCACGTGGCAATACCTATCGAAGCCACAATCCCCTACATATAAAATACTTTTAACACAGAATTCCCAGCAGTCAAAGCAATTCAAAATATGTAAATGCATTCCCATATTTTACTATAATTCCCATCCGATTTCACAACTTGCATTTGCATTGCCTGAGCAAACGCAAATTCCAAATTTTTTAATTGCCATTGCGAACAATGCTAATTCTTTTGCATTTGCCCTAGAGAAAGTAATGTAAATTAAAATACAATGCAAACTAAAAAAAAAACCATGTCTTTTAAATACGCATACGTATAACTAGCGAAGACATAAACCAAACATGATTATTTTGAATGGGTACCTGAATATGATTTTGGAACCTTTTTGGAATAAATAAATTTTCCTTAGAAATAATGAATAAATTTCAACAAAAAGTTTACAGAAGATCAAGAGTATCTTAAATTACGTATACGTTATATAAGTCTTAGAATAAATTACCTCTTGGCACACCAACAAGGGAGAGAATACATCAGTAGACGAAATTTCATATCTTAAAAAGTCGACAGGTGGCGTTAATGGCGGGGTTACCATAAGTAGTCCTAAACACTGGAAACCTAACAATGACCCCACTTTTATAAAATTCAGTTTTGGACTGGACGTATACGTCATCTGAAAATGCACCCTTCATATGGGATAATGTGTAGATAGGATGTGAGGGCATATCTTAGCAAGTGTCCGAGTGGCGTTGATAGCAGCATTACCAGAACTATATCTATACACTACGTGTCCAACCTTATCCCCACTTTTTTATGATTCGGTTTTAGACTATTGAAAATTTACCTTTTATATGAGAAAATTTAGAGAATGGATGAGTGGGTATATCTAAAACGGTGAGGGGGACGACTAATACGGGGATACCGGGAATGGCTACTTGGTACCTAACCCTATCCCAACTTTTTTAAGATTCGGATTTAGAGTGCGCGTATACGTTTTCTAAAAATTCACCCTTCATATAGGAAACTGGGAAGAAAATGGACGAGAGACACTATGTATCAAACACTGTCCCCACTTTTCAGATTTTCAGTTTCTTATCTGAAAATACACACTTCACATGAAGAAACTGGAGGAAAATTGAAGAGTCGCTATACCTCAGAAATAGAAGGGGTGGCGTAGATGGTAAAATCCAATATTGCTCCCACTTTTTCACATTCAGTTTTAGATAGGGCGAAGGAGGGGTGGCGTTGATAATAAAAGTATTATAATTAGTCCTTGAGGCTAGGTATCCAACGCTGTCCCCACTTTTTCCAGACTCTGTTTCGGACGGGCGTATACGTTATCTGAAAATGCACCCTTCACATATAAGTAAGTAAGTGGTTCCCCATTACATCCCATGAAGGAATTGTGGAGAGCTCTCACCACCAGTGAGCTGTGCACTTTCTAGTTGTATACTCACTGATTGGGACCTACAATTTTATCCCGGTTCCGAACTGTATTTTGAGAAGCTTTTTCATGGCTAAATACTCGATAGTGTCGCCGTCATTATGCGAGGTGACCGCCGCCGAAAGAAATTTAAGGTTTTCAGGGCAGGGATCGAACCGACTATCTTATGTACTAGACGCACGTACACTAATCATTGCACCACCGTCGGCCCTTCAGATATACATATAACTGGGAAAAATGAATGGTAAAAATACCATAATTAATCCCACGTACTAGATATACAATATTGTTCACATAAGAGACTAGGGAAAAATGGATGAGTGGTAATATCTCAAAAATCTAAGAGCTGACGTCGATGAATAAAATACCACAATTAGCCCAGTCTTTAACGGAATCTCGGTGGTTGTTTTGCCTTCGAGGTCACCTCTTCCATTTTTGAGTTATATCCCTTCCAGTTTTTCGCACTATCTTATGTGAAAGGAGCATTTATAGATAACGTATACGGTCTGAAACCGAATCTGAAGGAGTGGACACAGCGTTGAATACCTAGTGCCTAGGACCTACTAATGTGTTTTTACCATCAACGCCATCTCTTCTGTTTTTGAAATATACCCATATAGCCCAGCCCAAAACCGAGTCTTAAAAAAGAGGGATTTTTTTTGGATACCTAATATCTAGGTCTACTTCTGGTAGTGCTGCTATAAAGTCCGCCTCGTCCCTTTTTAAGATATGCCCACTTATACTTATGAAGGGTACATTTTCAGACGACGTATAAGCCCAGTCCAAGCCTGAATCTTATAAAATCTTATAATTATATTTATATTTATAAAAAGTGAGAGATTTGTGAGAAGTTTTTGGTATGGTAAAACGTCTCTCAAACCTTTCATATCTTTGAATAAGGCCGTTTGTGTTTAGGACTACTTATGATATCCCCGCCACTAACACCATCTGTCGACGTTGTAAGATATGGCATTTTGTATACTGATGTATTGTCACCCCTGTAGTAGTGCCAGGGGTAAGGTTAATATATTGTATACTGATGTATTGTCACCCCTGTAGTAGTGCAAGGGGTAAGGTTAATATATTCCTGGTGTTCTGTGCAAATTTGGTAATATTGGTTCACTATTTCCCAGGGATAGGGAATTATTCTAAAAAGGATCCTCAATTATATTCGAGTACACCATTCGCAATAATCTTGTTTGGTTTGTGTCTTCGCTACTTATATCTATATATATAAAATTGTTGCGTTACTGACTGACTGACTGATTCATCAGCTCCCTGACCAAACGGCTTACGAGAGGATAATGAAATTTGGACTGTGAACTCCTTTTAGGGATATATGCGAGATAAGAAGGGATTTTTTGAAATTAGTACTCTAACAGCCCTATTCTGGCAGGGTTACAAAAGTCACCACGGTTACTATTTTACAGCAATCTGACAATTGTCACAAATCGGTATTCTGACACATTTTTTTGGTGACAAAAGTAACAAAAACTGTTACCTGCCAAAGAGAAGGTAACAGCGCGTGACAGCTCATTTATTTGCCAGAAAGTTGATACAAAAACATGTTATAAATTCTGCAATTAAACAATAAAACTGTATACGGGAAAAATTAATAATATATTTTGTACCAAAACGACAAAAGGGCATAATTAAATGGAGGAAGGACTATTGTTACTTTGTGCTATGGAAATGGAGCATAAATAAGGAATAACTTGCTTTTGTGTTAGAAAGATTTAAAAAGCGCGAAATGTATTATACAATTTTTAACGTAAATATCTCCGGTCTTTGAAGGGATATGGGTGTCACATACCTTTAAAAAAAAGGCTACGGACTTGTATATTATCGGGACCTGCCAAAAAATGAGTACAATAGGGCATTTTTTTGAAAAAAAAAATTAATTGTTAGCAGAAAAGTCAAGTTAAAAAACGTTTTAATAATTAGCTCACGAATGGTTTAGTAAAACTAAATATGTTTCTATACTGATTTAAAGAGCTTAGAAAGACCTTTGTAATTATACCCATTTCATCCAGATCCGATCATAAATACCGGAGATACGAACGATTATATACTCTCTGTATGTTCCTTGGTGAAGGCAATATAGCATTCCAGCTGTACCTTTGCGGAGAACCGAGAAACGTTTGCAACAAACGGTTAATGGTAATTACGATAAATTAATAAAAACGTTAATGAGAACCCAGAAACGTCGTTGGCAAGAAACGATAAATGGAAACTGTAAACTCAAAAACCGTTTACGAGAAACGAAAAACTGTACAATCTGAAAAAAAAATTTACGGGAAACGTTATTTGATTCCGACAAATAATACTGTATAAGAAGTTCGTACCATAAGCTTACAAGGTCAGAAAAGTGTATTTACTCAGAAATTGTTGTTTTTCTAAAATAAAAATCACATGAGGTGTCAGGGGAATCCCGGTTGGAACGTAGTCCCTTCGCTATATATTATGTACTAGTTAGTTCCTACACGCCTACGGCGCCCGATGACAAATACGATAATTTAAATGGATCTTTAATTCAATAAAACATAAATATATTATATATTTACTTTTTTTTACCGCGTTCATTTTGTGCAGAAAACCATATGTTTTTGTTTTTCCCCTGCTTTTGACCACCTGTCATTGCGAGGTGTATTATTTGTTACGAGGTGAATTTTTCGTTGTCACCGTTTTGCCAGAATACCAGATACAAACAATGGTAACAACTTTGTAACAAATTTGTGTTTACAATTTGATTGTTACCACATACACAGAATAGGGGTGTAAGAGACAAAAATGGGGCAAAAAGTGATAAAAATGGTACTACTCTAATCCAAACGGCTAAAGACAGAATCTTGAAATTTGGTGTGCAAATTGCTCTTAACACTTAGAAACGTTGGTAGAAAGTGAGTTTTAAAAATTTGTACTTTTGGGGAGAAAATCGGGGCATAACGGCACAATATTGGTATTACGCTAAAATCAAAATTGCTAAAGGCAGAATCACGAAACTTGGTGTGTACACTCCTCTTACCGCATACAAACTGTGGGTGGATGGGAGATAAGTGACTTAAACATTTTTAACATTAGGGAGGAAAATAGGGCACACCGGGACGAAAATGGTACCATTGTGAATTTTGGGAACTAAAATGTAAATAAATGACACTTTTTTGAAACTTTTATGGTACTTTTTGTGGGACCGTTTTGGGTACTTGTTGGTACCATTTTTAGTACCTTTTGCTTCTTTCTTTGCTATTTCTCTTATAGTCTGTTTGTAGTCATCTGTACCCTTTTTCGTACTTTTTGGTAATTTTCATGTATTTTTTGGTACTTTTTTGTTCCGCTTTTCAACATCTATGTGATCATACTTGGCTTTTCTGGGTATCTTTGTCAGTTCATTTATGGTGTTAATAACAATTTTTTTACTTTTTTATATTTTAGTACCTTTCTGGGTACTTTTTTGTGGGTTTCATCACTTTTTGATACAATTTGTCAGTTGTTGTCACTTTATTGGTACTATTTTTGGTATTGTGTTTGTATTTTTTAGGAAATTTTTTGGTCCCATCATTTTTAGTAGATTTTGCAACCTTCTTTGCGATGTCTCTAGGATAGACAACCAAACAACCACTTGCAATAATAAGATATAAGATCAGATTTGCCAATCTTCACCTAAAAACTCCAGATTTTTACCCAACGTCTCATTATGGCCTCTGCTGCAATAAGTAGTAGATAGGGGTCATTTTCACTGTCTTCTTTACATAAAAAAGTTAATAGTTTCGTTAAATTTTATTTCAAATTTTTTAAAGTATCATGGTGGTGAATAAACGAAGGTAAAAAAGATCGAAAGTGACGAAAGATTAAATTATTTTTGAGTTTGAATGGCCTGTTTCCGAATTTCAAGCATTTTTTTTAATTTAGCACTTTTCATTTGTTTTATTTTTTTAAAGAAAACATTTTCCCATGTGTACAAAAGCTCTTATATTTTTTCTGATTTCACACACTGTGTTTGTAGATTAATGTCCCAGCGGCGGAAGTCATGACCTGAGAGGCCTGAAATCATGACCACACAGGTCTTCTTTCAAATACGGAAGGCCTTCCCTACACTTTACCCCCTCCTTTCTTTTTAACATTGCGTGAGATCCATTACCCAAAGAAGGCATTCAAAGAGGAAGGCCTTAGAAGGCATTTACTTTAATTTATTTTTGTTAAACAAAAATATAATTAAAATAATTTTGTGGATCACAAAATCATTATCCACTTCTATATATTTATTTGTAGGTATGTATATGTATCTATCTTAGAAAGTTTTACCACGCCCAACTTCAAATTTAAAATTTTAAAAATACCCTGAAAAATATTAAATAAACAATATAATTTTAAAATTTGTATGAAATTTTCCAATTAAATTACGGTTAAAAAGACTCGGAAAAGAAATTTCTCAAAACCGTAAAAATATGTTTCGTTATATCTGATGATAAAATTCATGCATTCCGTAGGCCTTATTTTAGGAAGGCATTACAAAAGAACCCTTCCGCATGCCTTATTTGTGGAAGGCCTTGCGACTTCCGCCGCTGAGGTATTACAATGGGTAGTTGTTGAGTGTCGCTGTCTGGTGTCAAATTTAAATATTGAATCGTGTGATATCTTTCAATCATATTTTAGATACCATGTTGTCAGCACTGATCTTTAATCTATACTTAAAGTGCGTTGATTCGAAATTGGAAAATTTTTTCAAAAAATTATATTTAGAAAAAGTATATTTTTAAAACACTATTGTTATACAAAGGAGAAAAAATACAGATTGAAAAAGAAAATAGATTAACTTATATAAAACGCGGGATGGGTTCATTTTTCTGGATTACGATTCATATCGTTTATTCCACACCGAACGTTTTTTGTAAAAAAAAACAATCACTACTAAGATTTTTTTGACATTAGTCAGCCATATTCGTCTGTTACAAATATTTTGAGTGTTTAATTTATACCCAATTGAAATTGAAAATTGTTGCAATTAAAAAAAAAAAGATTTGTGATGAAGGGGTTTTCACCAAATTGATTCAAATAAACTGTTTTTTTAAATACACATCAGTGGCCACCTCGTGGTGTTAGGCATTCAATTTGGTTATGCCCCTATTGTACATTTTGTTAAAAAGATTTTATTTTGAATCAAAAAAGCTTATGAAAATCGGATAAAAACTATAAATGTTATTAAACTTTTTAGGCGTAAAAAAATAAAACTGATCCAGGCATTTTAATTAATGATCATTGTTAATATAAAAAGAATCATATTCTCATTTCTATTTTTAGGCAAATTCAATTGAAAGCTTATTAAGTAAAGTCGAATATCTACTATAATTTTCATGCAATTGTAAAATTGAATAAAGCGTGGTCATCGGTGGTGCAATGGGTAGCGTATGCTCCTCTTGCACGAGAGATCTTGGGTTAGATCTCTGCTCTGACCGCATTACATTTCTTTCGACAACGGTCATCTCGCATAGTGATGGCAATACTATCGAGTAATTAGCCACGCAAAAGCTTCTCATAAATAAATTATCCGTTCGGAGCCGATATTAAGCTGAAGGTCCCAATCAGTGAGTCTCAATATAAAAAGCGCACAGCTAACCTATTGCGAGAAGCTCTCCGCAATTCCTTAATGAAATGTAATGGGAGAAAGTTTTTTTTACTTTCAACGGTATAGGAACAACGTTGAGAGTTTATATCAAATAACATATACAATTAAATCGACTTTCAGCTTTATTTCAGCATTTACCCTTAAGGAAAGTATTTGTCTGATAGTTATTTCTGGCTTTTGTTACAACTCACAAAATTTTATTAAAAACCTGATCAGCCTTACGTACAGGATAGTTTCAATTACTTGAAAAAAAGGATGTAGTACTAAGTATAAAACAATAAAAAGTGAAATTTGCGGGTAATAATGATTTCCTTTTTCTAATCTATTCAAGTGTATCAAAAAAAAAGCACTTTGATCTGATCGAATAAGATAATATCTAAATCAATACTTTTGTACGCAGGACGAAGCCTGCAGGGCCAGCTAGTACTATATACGTATTTTCTAAGTGCATCTAAAACACCCTTTAAAAAAAATTATTTAGAAATCGGAATTATAATGTACGCGCAAGAGCATCTTCGACAATCCGACAACCATTCGTCCGATCTCTGCCACATCTAAGTCAAGATCATAGCGAGGAAGAGTCTTGTCCACAAGGCCACAATGTGGAAGGCAGAGAGAATTTAATTCCATACTTAAGTATAAGAAACGGATCAGCAATTAATGGTTTGATGGTTAATGAGAACAGAATATTGCAGAATGTTGTAACAACTTGACGAGCTGTTTTATAATTAAACATTTGCTAACCAATGCCACCACTGTCACTACCCTACAGCTCAGCTTTAAACAGCCCGACACTTGAACGCGTCGCTGATCAAAATGTTCAATCAAAGAATTGTTCTACCCACTGTGGATGTGGATGTGGAGTTTAATGTTGATATCGAATTAGTTCTGGAATAAATTAAATCACACTGAGCTAAAACCAGATTCCAAACATATCTACTTATCTCTAAGGTGTTGAGATCAACTGAACTTGGACTTTGTGGACAGACTAAAAATTACATCTTAATGGGGGTAAAGGGAAGGGTATGGCAAAAAGAAAAGTTGCCTCGAAAGAGTTTCTGCAAGGTATAAAAGGTTGAGGCAATTCTCGGAATATCAGTAGATTTATTTCTAACGTTAAAGGGTTTAAAGCATAAAACAAACTCTAAAACTAAAACACTAAATATGAAGGTGAGAATATTAAATGAAAAACATGATAAGGATAAATGTCTAAATAACAAATATAACAAAGCCAAAAATGATAATGAAAATATTAAAGTGGGCAAAAGTGAAAAAGTGCTAGAAAAGTGAACAAAAATATTAAAGCCAGTTATGTTTTGTAGAACAAAAAACTGAAACTAAAATGTTTTGAGGGAATTGTGATTGGTGATCTTTCGGCCAATATTTTGGATCAAGGATCGCATTAATACCTGTCTTGTTTTTTTTTTTTAAAACATATCCTTTTTATGTAAGGATATATTAGGTTTAAACTTTATAAGGTATTGCATTTACGTTCTATGACCGATTTCGTTAATTTTTAGTTAATATATGAGAAATTCATACTACAGGCTTACAAAGTCAGGAACATTTTGCTAATTGAAAAATGGTAGGGTTTTGTTGGAATAATAGACAATTCAATAAAGCATATTCAGGGGCATGACTCCGTGAAAAGTTCATCATCAGATCCCTAACTACTGTGCCCGAATTTATACCATCGGTTGATCATCAGTCCTATACTTATATACACAAAATAAAGGGTGTTGCCAATAAAGTCTGGATTATAAGTATCATTGCGATAATAGTCGTTTTAGTATTGCAGACGATACCTCAGTTCGCGAACAAATTGGATCGGCGGCAATATTTCCAAGCAACATGAATGCAATATTGCCAGATAATCAGTATGAAGTTAGTTTCGAGATACTGCTAAAACCACTCATAAGAGGTATCTTTTAAAAAAGATATCGCCAGATCAACCCCGAAGAGTTAAAAAAAAAAACATGAGGTCTTAGGGGACATCCGGTAGGAACGAAAATAATTTATATGGATTTTTAAAAATGGCTACTTTTTGTAAAATTGAAAACATTTTTTAAGAAACAATGTATTTTTTTAAAGAAAAAGTATATTTTTAGGTCCTGTTTTTAAGAATATGTATTACATTTTCCCGAAAAATTCCTTTTTTAAAGAGAGGTACTTGCTTATTAAAAGCTAATGTTTTTTTAAAAAGGTACTCTTATTAAGAAGAAGTACTTTCTGTAAGAAACTGCAATAAGAGTATGTCTTTTTTTTTTTACAAAGCAGTACTCTTTTTAAGAACAGGTCCTTTTTAAAGAAGTGGTACTCTTTTTAGGAAAAAGTAATTTTTTTTAGAAAATATACTTATTTTCTGAAAAGCTACTAATCTCAAGATAAGAAGGAGCATTATTTTGTTTTTAAGAAAGGTACTCTTAAGAAAAGGTACTTTTAAGAAAAGGTACTTTTAAGAAAACGTAAGGTACTTTTAATAAAAAGGTACTTTTAATAAAAGGTACATTTAAGAGAAGGTACTTTTAATAAAAGGTACTTTTAAGAAAAGGTTCTTTTACGAAAAGGTACTTTTAAGAAAAGGTACTTTTAAGTACAGGTACTTTTAATGAAACGTGCTTTAATGGCCGTCGGTGGTGCAATGGTTAGTGTGCGCGGTTCTTGAACGTGGGTTCGATCCCTGCCCAGACCACCTTATATTTCTTTCGGCGACGGTCACCTCGCTTAGTGATGGCGACACTATGGAGTACTTAGCCATGAAATAGCATCTCAAATTACCGTTCGGAACCGGTGTAAAACTGTAGGTCCCTCTCAGTGAGTGTAAAATTAGAAAGCGCATATGTCACTGATTGTGAGAAGCTCTCCCCAATCCCTTCATTGGATGTTATGGGACACCATGTATTTTATTTACTTTTAAGAAAAAGTACTTTAAATAAAAGGTACTTTTAAGAAAAGGTACTTTTAAGAAAAGGTACTTTTAAGAAAATGTACTTTTGAGAAAAGGTTCTTTTAAGAAAAGGTACTTTTAAGAAAAGTTACTTTTAAGAAAAGGTACTATTAAGAAAAGTTACTTTTAAGGAAAGGTACTTTTAAGAAAAGGTACTTTTAAGAAAAGTTACTTTTAAGGAAAGGTACTTTTAAGAAAAGGTACTTTTAAGAAAAGGTAATTTTAAGAAAAGGTACTTTTAAGAAAATGTACTTTTAAGAAAATGCACTTTTAAGTAAAGGTACTTTTAAGAAAAGGTACTTTTAAGAAAAGGTACTTTTAAGAAAAGGTACTTTTAAGAAAAGGTACTTTCAAAAAAAAGTACTTTTAAGAAAAGGTACTTTTAAGAAAAGTTACTTTTAAGAAAAGGTACTTTTAAAGAAAGGTACTTTTAAGAAAATTTACTTTTTAAAAAAGGTACTTTTAAGAAAAGGAAATTATGTAAGATTTTTTTTAAGAGAACGTATTTTTTTTGAGGAAAAGGTGTTTTTATGAAATTGTAATTTTTTTTTGAATTGGTCCTTTTCCCAAGAATGGGTACATTTGGAACAGTAGCTATTTATCTCACGAAAAGTGATTTTGTTTCACACAAAAGGTACTCTTTAAAGAAAGGTAGTTTTTTTAAGAAAAGGCAATTTGTTGGAAGAAAATGTACTTTTTTAAGAAAAGGTACTTACTTAAAATAAATACCTTTTTTAAGTAAATGTACTTTTTGTAAGAAAATTTACTTTTTTAAGCAACGGTACATTTTTAAGATAAGGTATTTTTTTAACAAAAGATACTTTGTTTAAGAAAATTAATAGGTATTTTTTTTGAGAGAGAATTTACTTTTTTAAGAAAAGGCACATATTTAAGAAAATTTTCTTTTTTTGAATAAAAGTACTTTTTTGAGAGAAGGAATTTTTGCAAATAAAAGTTGACAAAAGGAATTGTAATAAAATACAATATTTTTTATGAAAATAAACTTTTTATTACTTTATATTGTACAAAAAATAAAACTTTTTTTTAAAGTCTTGTATTTTGGCTTTCCTAAGTTTACTTTTTATTGGGTTGAAAACTACAATATATACTAAATATTGGTCGCAGGCTCCACCTAGAAAACTTTCCACTAAACAAGAAATTTTACGAACATATGCGAGACATCGAGGTAATTTCTTACTCTATGATCCAAGCCATTAGTCTAGACACAAACCGAAGCAAAAATAAACAATATAGCTGATAACAGTGGTTGTAGCATAATAGTGTTAAAAAAAGTTGTTTTATTTTTTTCCATTTAGCCCTCATCTCGGTAAGGACCTTGGTTCCAAAAATTTAGTAAATCCTAGCTGACGCGGCTGACGTTGTCCTGCATAATATTTCAAGCGAGCAGAAATATTGGATTTTTAATTTGTGGTTTGTATGGGAGGTACCACGCCCCTTGTCCAATTGGACCGAATAGTAAATCTAAACCTCCCAGGGCGCCACCCAAACGCATACCAAAAAATTTATTCAAATCGGTCAGAAGTTTAGGAGGAGTTCAGTCAGAAACACACGTGCAGTAGAATTATATACATATATAAATATTAGTTTTTAAAATGTTGTTTTCGCAATTATGTGGTACCTTTTCTCAGTGCCTCTTATTTATTATCTAAACGACAGTAAAGCGCTAGTGTCGTAATATAATCGTCATATTAAAAAAAATCATACATTTTATTTGGGCATAGAATTGCTGAAATATCTCGGGAAAGTCTAAAGACAGATACAAACTAATTGGACATTATTAGGTAATATTTTGTATAGCTATAAAAAAATTACATATCTTCCAACTGTTTGCCGGCTTTTGCCAAATAATTTTTCGGTTCGCATCTAAATTCTGGGCTCATCCTTAGCCATCATATAGCATTTTCATTAAAACATAAAACACAACGACTCCAAATTAATAGATTATTTTGCACTGGTTCACACAGGGCAATTTTACTTCCGCAAGTCTTGAGTTTATAAAATAAAATTGCCGTGTGTTAGTTCTGAGTTCTAAGCATACATGAGGTAAATTAATTATATGACAATTATAATTTGTAGTTTAATTTGAATTACCTGTCGAAATGCAAATTCAAAAAAATTGCAATATAATTGGCAATTGTACTTATTTTCAAAGCATTTCCTTCATATCTGACAATTTTGGTTTTCAAATATTTTTTACAGTACAGGTTTATGAATTTGAAAGTACTACGATGCAATAACTATCGAAGATACAAACCTCTACATATAAAATACTTTAAAAACAGAAGTGCCAGTAGTGAAACAAATTCAAAACGATTAAAAGAATTCCCATACTCATTACAATTTACATCCGATTCCACAACCTGCATTTGCATTGCCTGAACAAATGCAAATTCAACAATTTTTAACTGCTATTGTGAACAATGGTAATTCTTTTGCATTTGCATTAGATAAAGTAATGCAAATGAAAATCAAATGCAAATTAAAAAAAACCATGTATGGTTCTGAGTTATAGTTACATATTCGATAATAAAATTTTAATTTCTTTGCAGTTCACCATTGTAGCTGTCTTCCTCGCTTTGGCTTTGGGTGCTAACGCCTCCATCCTTGGCCCTGTAGTGGTCGGTGGTCATTGGCCCGGTACCGTTGTGGTTGGTCCTGCCGGTCCAGCTGCCATTACAGTTGCTGCCTCACCAGTTCATGTACCCGCCGCTGTAGTTGCTGGTCCAGGCCCTGTGCAAGTAGTTTCCGGTCCAGTACCCGCCGTGGTTGCTGCCCCAGTTGTAGTAGGTGGTGGCACCTTTGTCGCCAAGACCCGTGGTTCCGTACATGTTGCTCCCTTGGAAGGTCATGTTCAATCAGTTGTATCGGCTAACTTGCAACCCGCCCCAGGAACTATTTAAATAGTACATCCCCTTTAAAATCAACACTAAAATGCTTTGTATCTTTTGGATCACCGTTTCATGCAGTCGTATACATCACCATGTGTTCAATCATGGTACGCCCCAGTGAGGGTGTATCTACAGCCCGCTCACACACACAATAATATCCCAAACTTATCGTCATTGTTTAGTAAAAATGTATGAAAAATTCACACAGTTGCAACAAAACATTCCCTGAACACTACACTTTGTTTGCTGATTTGAATTTTTTTAATTTTCAATTTCTTCATAATGTTTCTATTCTACTTCATTTTCTATCTTAAAATTACGTTACATATTCTTGTCCTTTCATTGTGATATTTTCTAACACTTTTCTAAGTCACTATTACCTATTCCCGATGACCTTCTATGTCAGCCAATAGACTACTGCTTCAACTTCCACTGCCCCCCACTTTTTAGGTTAACAAAAATAGGAATACTTGAAAATGTTTTGTTGTAAGGAAAGTGAAATATTTCGATAGAAAAAATTATAAAAGCAAATAAAAGACAATAAAAAATATTGTTCATAAAAAAAAATAAAGTATTTCAATTATTAATACACTGGAAAACTAAAGCGAAGCATAGACTTGTCATTCATGAGTATGAACATCAGCTACCGTTGAGTTTATTGTGTACCGATGTTTATTATCGGTTTACCTTCTTGATACCAAATAAGAAAGTTATCGAAATTTTTCGCATCACTATCATGTTTATAAAATTTTCTAGTAATATTTTTTCAAATTCATTAGCTAGAGTAAACGTTATCAACCAAGCTCATGCTCATGAATGATAAGTCTGTGGATCGCTTAAAGTTAGCCATTAACAAGGAACGAATGATGGATGCTACTTATCAGCAGATAATTTGTTTGTCGTCACAATAATTGAGCTGTTAACAAATAGTTTGAAGAGTTGCTAAAAATCTTGACAAAATGTTTGCTGTAATAACAATTATAAGTTTGCTGATATAACAAACATGTATGCTTCTCGTTTTTAGCAATGGTTTCTGCTGTGTTTACTAACACATTTGTTTGAGTACAATATCTTTATTAACGACCTCTCGAGTCTTACTTCGAGTCCAATGTACTCATTTGCGGATGACAGTAGTATGTGTCATTCATATTTATTTGATAGTCGGCCAAGTCCTTCCACGGTGCATGAGAGGAGACGGATGATGAATGACTCACTCAACCAGGACATTCGCCTGGTAACTGAGTGGGGTAGGTCGAATCGGGTCGAATTTAATGAGCGTAAGACAAGCGCACGAATGACATGTCCCTGTCACCTATTTCTATGAATGGTGTGGACATTGAGGAATCAGATGCTCTTGAAGTTCTTGGCATGAAAATACAGTGTGATGTTCGGTGGAATGATCACGTATTTAACGTGTCCAAAGACGCTTTCAAGTGCTTAGGCTTTTTAAAGCGGTGTAAGAAATTTTTCACCTCATCTGATCTCCTCAATATATACATTTCATATATTAGGCCGAAAATGGAATACAACTCTCATATTTGGGCTGGTGCCCCTAGGTCCACATTGGAGCTTCTGGACCGCGTACAACGGAGAGCGATAATGCTTATAGGAGATAGCAGGGTAACCAACTCTGTTGCTTCCTTAGAGCATCGTCGAAACGTGAGTTGCGTATCACTTTTGTATCGGTATTTTCACGGTAAGTGTTCATATGAGATGCACGCCTCTATTCCGGAGGTACGAGTATTTAATCGCTCAACGCGCTTTTCCAGTAGTTCACATTCATTTGTTATTTCTTGGCCTGTGGATAGAACTACTCACTACAGGGAGAATTCGTTTTTTAGCCGTACAGTTCGTATGTGGAATAAACTTACGGCGGGTATATTCCCTAATTCTTTCAATATCCAGAGATTCAAATCAAACATTAACAAACACTATACCCTTTTTCCTCCCGCCTCTATCCCCACTTCCTAAGTCCAATTCAATGCACGGCATTTATAGGGGGCATCCCCTGAGTATTGGTCAATGTGAAAAAAAAAAAAAAAAGTATGCAGTACAGATTGCTCCAAAATATATCACCCTCTCAGAAGTTCTCGTCGGTGGTGCAGTGTTTAGTGTGCGCGCCTCTTGTACATGACATCCTGGGTTCGATCCCTGTTCTGACTACCTCTGATAGTGAAGGCGACACTATCGAGTATTTAGCCATGAAACAGGTTCTCAAAATACCGTTCGGAACCGGTGTAAAACTATTAGTCCCAATGTGTAGATCAGGCCTTAGATTGGGCATGTGTTCAGATAGTTAGGAAAGAATCATGAAGATCGTATCATATTTTATACTGGTATTCAGTCATCTATACATAACGAATCGGAGGATTAATGGGCAATCGTTGCTCAATAGTATGACAACAAATTATCAAATTTTATATTACTCATATGGGAATTTCAACAGAAAGGTCCACCTTTTGTCACATCACGTCACCCTCGTTAATTGCTTATATTTTAGGACCATTTTCATTGACTGTTTTCTCATCTGTTATTAAATATAGAGCTTTTTACATTCTGTATTTAGTAAAAGAATAGAAAACAATCGAACTTCATGGTCCTAAAATATAAACAATTAACGAGAGTGACGTGATGTGACATAGGGTGGCACTTTCTGTGGAAATGCCCATATATGTATTGTGAGGGATATTTCAGTCGACGGTAATTGCTAAGCGTTCATTGCCTTTTAAAAAGAAATATTTGTCTTCTCGCAGTTTGTTAGCTATACTTGTTCAAGTTTGTACACTCACTGAGTGGGACCTACTGTTTTCCACCGGTCCGAAGCCTTTCCATGGCTTATTACTCGCTAAATTACTTTGCTTTTTTTTATTGACTATTTTACAACCTCATGAGAAACAAATTTAAACATATTCTTCCAACTGGCCCTATAATACGCCTTTTCTCACCAGTTGGTAGCACCAAGGATACGGAGGGATTCTTCTGCCTGGTCTTTCCAGCGGAGTCTTGGTCGTCCTCTTTTCCTGCTTCCATCTGATACGCTATCGAAAACCTTTCGCGCTGGCCAACGCAATTGGGCTAATTTGATTCGTCTAACTATGTCCACGTCAGAATATAAACAATATAGCTCTTGGATCCAGCGACGTTGGTACTCGCCTTTCTCCCTACCGGGACCATATATTTTATGGAGAAATTTTCACTCGAATACTCCAAGATATTTTGCATCCGCTTTCGATATGACCCAAACTTCGGAGCCATATGTCAAGACAGGTAAAATGAGAGTCTGATATAAACTGGACTTTTGGTGGTCGAGAGAGGGCTTTGTTCTTAAACGCTGAAAATTTTGTCGTTTTTTGTTGTTTGGATGCAAATATAACGTGTTAACAGCTTGTCGCAAATATAGCATACTTGTGTCCAAAAACATTGTGTTTGCTATTCAATATAACATCTTTGCTAGACAATGATTAATAGCTTATAATATATGTATTTGTGACTCAAATTAGGTTATGTTTGTTGAAAACTTCTGAACACACTGCTGTCTGTCACCATAAAGAAAAAAAAAGCAGCAGATCTTCAATTCACGAAAGCTATGCGAGCCAACACGTACATGGTTCCTGCAATACTTATGTTGCTGGGGCCGATATTTTTCAGCGTGTAAACTGCTTGTTGAACACAAATCTTCTATTTATCTCCAGGCTGACGTTGTTGTCCTTATTCACGGCGGATCCAAGATACATAACGGGTTTTTCAACAGAGACGCTACAAAAGTAAATCGACAGGGACAGCAAACGACGCCATTTTTTCCCCGCTCTTTTGACATTTCTCTTCAGTAAGGTTTGCCATTTCATCATGGAAAGATATGCGAGCCAACAACGAGTCGAAATTATTTAAATTTACTACCGAAATTTGCAGTCAGTGGCCTCAACTCTAAGAGCGCTAAGTCCAATTTATGGTCGTAATAATCATCCTACCAATAATATGCGTTATTGGTCAGACATGCAAACTATGCGTTGTTGGTCAGACAGCAATCCACACGTAATCAATGAGTCATCATTGCATCCCGAAAAAATTACGGTTTAGTGCGGTTTATGGGCCGGCGGCGTCATTGGGCCGTACTTCTTCCGTGATGATCAAGACCGGCACATTACTGTGAATGCGAATCGCTACCGTTCAATGATGACCGTATATTTTTGGCCATAATTGGATAATATGGACTTGGAGGACATGTGGTTCCAACAGGACGGCGCCACAAGCCACACAGCGAATGCCACAATCAATTTATTGGAAACCAAGTTTGGTGAACGTGTTATCTCACGAAATGGCCCAGTCGATTGGCCGCCTCGGTCGTGCGATTTGACGCCGTTAGATTATTTCCTGTGGGGCTACGTCAAGTCTATGGTCTATACCAACAAGCCAGCTACGATTGATGATCTTCGTACGAATATCGAACGTGAAATTGCTGCAGTATCGGCCGATTTATGCTTGAAAACCGTCGAAAATTGGGTTCAGCGTCTGGACTTCTGCAGGCGTGCCCGTGGTGGCCATTCAAAAGAAATCGAGTTCCATACATAATGGCATTGAACGTACTTTCACAGGAATAAAGAATTTCATTGGTATCTTAAACCGGTTTTGTTTTATTTAAAAAAACTTTTGTAGCGCTCTTATTGAAAAACCTGTTATATAATTGCATTTACCACTTCAAAATTAAATCGGTTGTCAACGTTCAAGTGCGGACCAAGTCGAGAGGCTTATTTAGTCGTTGGCACCATCAATTTCGAATCGCCCCCATTAACAGCAAGACCAGCCTTCGCTGATTCTTTTCGATTCTTGAAAATTTTCCAGGAACCTCTCGTGCTTTTCGCGTAATGATGTCTATGTCGTCAGCATACGCCAGCAACATGAGGCTTTTCATGTTAATGATCTTGTTCGTATTTACTGCAGCTTTCCTCATTATTATCTCCATTAAGATGTTGAAGAGATTGCCCGAAAGTGTGTCGCATTGTCTAAGGCTTCGCTTGGTACAGAATGGTTCAGTGAGGTCTTTCCTCCGCTTTCGCTGCTGATTTGGTGTTGGTCAGCGTCATTTTACAGAGGCGGATAAGTTTTGCCGGAATACCAAGTTCAGACATAGCTTCGTACAGTTTTCCCCGTATGGGGCTATAAAAAGCAGCTTTGTAATCGACAAAAAGGTATCGATTTGCTTTTTGTGGGTCTTTTCCAGGATCTGGCGCAGCGTGAATATTTGGAATGTTTTGGATTTGCCTGGTCCAAAACCACACTGATAAGGTCCAATCTGGTTTTCAATAATTGGCTTTAGTCTTTCACATAATACGCTCGACAAGACAATATACGCGATGGATAAAAGACTGATACCGCGATAGTTGAAACACTATCTTCCACTAGCATTACCTCCTGATCTTCAGTGGAAGATTTTGAGCACACTCTGCTGATCAGTCACCAGATTACCATTCTCGCCCTTGCAGGAGACCAGGCCATTATTAGGCCCGTT
Organism: Phaonia tiefii; assembly: GCA_963931995.1. Classification (NCBI taxonomy): domain Eukaryota; kingdom Metazoa; phylum Arthropoda; class Insecta; order Diptera; family Muscidae; genus Phaonia; species Phaonia tiefii. Next base: position 253,120,157 of record OZ008368.1, on the reverse strand, counting down.
ATTCGATCTTCTTATCCTCTGGAAAAATTTGCGAAATTCACCATTCATACTGCATATTTCGGTTTTTTTCACTCTCCCTCTGCTCCAATTGCCATTTTTTCTCCTAAAGTGTTGGTTTTCCTCCCTTCTCAACCTCTTGCACCGCACATTCGCAGCACGCGTTGTAACTGACTGTTTCGTTTCCATACGTGCAGCGTCTTTTTCATCAGTTGCAATGCGATTTTTGATAACCAAGTTAAGCAAGTTTTCAAAGAATAGGAGATGTGCTTCCATTGCGAATCTGGGTCATCGGAAGTAGGAGAGAAAGCTTCTGTTGATAGGACATTGATATCTACAGTATATGTATCTTGTCAGTATCTTAGCTTTTCCTGTGTTCGGCTTCGAATGTTTTTCGTCCAGCCCAGTCTTGTGCGAACTTTCGTAGCCACCAGGTAATGCTCCGAGTCGATATTGGCACCTCAAACCACACGTACATCCATTACACTAAAAGAGTGCCTGCCATCTTTTACCAAGTGATCAATCTGGTTCTTCGTCCGCTGATCAGGAGATATCCAGGTCGCCTTATGAATGTTCTTATGCTACTAACTACCATGTTCTTTGCAGCGGCGAAGTCTATCAGTCTTATTCCACTATCGGAGCTGGTATCATGTAGACTGTGATTACCGATGGTTGCTCGAAAGACACTTTCCTTTCCCAATTTGGCAGTAAAATCGCCTAGAATAATCTTAATGTCGTGGTCAGGGCAGTGTACGTATACTTCCTCCAGACGCTCATAAAATGATTCTTTGCCCTCATCATCTTTATCCTCTGTCTGTGCATGCCCACAAATTAACGAGATGCTGAAATATTTCGCTTTGATGCGAATTGTGGCAATGCGTTCACTCACTGGTTTGAGCCTTGCAGCTAGGTGTCGCAGTCTCTTGCCAACTATACATCCGCACCCAAATTCGTGCTTTCCCTCATCGCAGCTGTAGTAAATACCAAAGTCTTTCTTTCTGGTGCAACCATATCCTGTCCATCGCATTTCCTGGATCGCTGTGATGTCAGCTTTATATTTTCCGAGGACATCCGTCAGTTGGAAAGTGGCACCAGTCCTGTATAGCGTTCGCACATTCCAGGTACATATCCTTAAATCATGGTCCTTATAACGCTTGCGAGGGTCGTCAACAGTTGGGGGATTTCTTTGTTCATTATTTTCTACGTATATTTTTATTGCCAATATAACGCTGGGGGGAGGCAAACCCAGCCCACCGTGGTTTTCATTTTACCTACTGCCAGGATGATTATGTTTCAGCCTCCCATTATGGATAAGACGCTGACCAGAATGCAGTGTGTCGAAACTGGATTTTGGTTTCTTCAATTTTGATCCGCCGTTGGCCAGGGGTGTTGGCTCAGCCGGGTTCCAAGGACCGAAGAGTATGTCCATTACGTCGAAGAGTTTCAGTGACAGGGTCACCTAATAATCCTGAGACGTATCAGTGATCGCATTACCACTCAGGTTGCTCATTCGTTTCGCCTTCTCACTTTAGCTAGCTAACGGAGGTTTCCGATAAGCCATTGCCCGGGACATACTGCGTGGAAGTAGTGAACTGCTTGGACTCTCCCAAGTGAAATGCTATCAGAAACTTTCCACCTCCAAGGACAGTCCCATTTCCCAATGTTAATACTTAAACTTATTTAAAGACCAGTACAAGCACATGTCTCATTATTTTCTTGCTTAATACTTTTTGTTTTATTCCCGCAAAAAAACAAAGAGAACGCTAAGCAACAGATACATGTACACACATATATTGTTATGTTCGTATATACGGTACACAAGTTCACACAATTGTCTTTGCTCTCTTGCTATCTCATTTTCATATACGTATAACCCCGTCATTATTCTCTTTGCTCTGAGAGTGCTCCCCACCCACACAATACAACTATTCGCTGCCGCTACATCAGTGTGTGTGTTTTTTTCGCAGTCTGACAATCTGTGTTTCGCAGTAGAACAAATCTGTGTTCTATATAGTGGTGGGTCACCCTTATCATTTAGGGGTATGAAAAATAGATGTTGGCCGATTCTGAGACCTACTCGATATGCACAAAAAATTGCATACAAATCGGTCCAGCCGTTTCGGAGGAGTTTAACGCCAAACAATCTGTGATCGCAGTCGGACAAACTGTGTTTGGATGTGTTCAGTTTGTGAGGTTAGTCCCTACCCGCGCCTTTAGATGTTAACACATCAAAAAGAAATGGCATCAAGTTTAAGAAGTGCAATCTTACTGAGACACCAAGTACAAGAAAATTACATGTGCATGTTTTATTTCCATTCTATTTTTACCTGCTGTCATTGGATACTAGACTATTTAAATGATTTTGTTTTTTGACGGCACCTTAGCCAGTAACTTTTGTCTAAAACTGTAATTCGAATTCATCGTCAGACTAATATAGACGTTTAAAATAAAGCGCTCGCCGACTTTTCATATAACTAATAATCAAATAAATCACAAAAGCACTAAGCCTCAAACTGACCTTCGGGACCTTAGGGGCTAATGCACTGCTTCTGAGGACGAGTACTGTCAACATTGTCTTACCCGGGCCAGAATTTCATAATCCTAATACCTAGTATATATTGTCTTAGTGATTCAGATGTTTAACAACGACAATAATCGCAATATTTGCAAATCGAAAAGCAATATTTTTTTTACAACGTACATTCTGTTATAACCATTTTAATATGATTAGCTACGGTTTGCAAGGTCAATTGCTGTTTGATCTATCTCTCTACAACAATTCGACCTTTCGGTAATATGTTGCTTACCTTTAGTACTCAACTGGTACCGCACGTTTTCGATTCACAATTAGAATTCTATAGATACAAGTACCAACATATATTAAATTACAGAAACAAAACGGTTATTTATGATAAAAGAACTTAATACGTATAATATTATTATTGGCTATTGAAATAGTTGAATCAAAATAAAAACTCAAAACGAATTACATATATGACTTACAACTTATGAATTACAACAACCATGACTTGCATGAGTTGTATGCAAATTAAGCTAGAATTGGCTAACATGATTTATTACTAGCAAAATATCCCACTAGAGCAATAAATCCGAAGAGAAAAATGATATTCTCAGCAACTCAAAAGATAATAAATCATTAAAATTGTGATATAAATTATAAATGAAAAAAAAACTGTATGAAAAATAATTCTTACAGTCAAGTTAGAAGGAAGCGTTTATGGCTAATCGATATTGAAATACGTTAGTTCTAGTATTGTCTTGTCTTTTCCCAGCAAGACAAAAGTTATCGACGTCCAAGTTTCTACTGCATTGTGTTCTCCCCAGCTGACAATCAATCAACGTAAACCTTTAGGAAGGGCCGAATTTAACCATTCAAGTTACAAGAATCTTTAGTTTAATATAGAAAACACGTTTTCTATTTAGAAAATCTATAGACACTTGACATGCTAGTCAAATGTTTTTTTTTTAAGTGTCAGAATTTATCAATAAAAGTGAAAAGTGTGATTGTATGAAAACAAACAATACGAGATGTGTGGCACAGTGGGGTAAAACTGGAACTAAATTGGAAAAGTTAAAAAAATAGCGTTGGTTTCGAAACAAAGCTTCTCATTCCAGGATACGAAATGAGGTTTAAAAATGTTAGTACCGCCACCTTTGAATTTTAAAAATCTAAAATTTTTTATATGAAATAATTTTAGAAAAGTACCAACTATGAAGAATTGAAGAAACGCATTTCCGGTTTATTGAAGTTTTCATCGCAAGGGCTTAATCAATTCCAAGAAAATATTTGGGAATTAAATAAAAATTTAACATTTTCTAAAAGATTGTAAAGAAATTGATAAAATTTTGACCCATATCATGGGGAAGGATTTTGTTATGAAGTTAACCAAGAACACCGTTCTCATTATGTATGGAAATGTAACCGTGTTGCATTTTGGTAGGATTTTTAACATCATTTTGTTACTCCGAGATTTTTGAAAGGGCTGAATCTTTTTTCCCAACTTTTTGTTAAAAAAATTTACATATTTCGTAGTATTTGCCTGCATTGAGAAGGAATCAGGAAAAGTGGTTTTGGCAGTAACCGAGGACACGGAAAAACATCAATGAGTGTTCCAAATCACGGCCGGAGTTTAAACCCTTTTTGTTACACGGTACCTGTTCGATTTCTATAAACACATTAGTAAATCTGACATTGGAAAATAAAAAAAGATTAGTTGTGTTTGCTGAAGGCTCTTTTGCTATTGCACTTTCCTTTTTCTGACATCTGCTTTAACATTCGATGTCATATCGTTAAAATAAACAAAGCAATATTTAGCTCACTAAAATAATTGATTTTGTTTTGTCATAAACAGAGCGACGGCAAAAAAGTATTGAATAGTATAGAGAACTTATTGCACTCTTTTTCAGCTCTCATGTAGAGAGCAGGGATGATATTTGTAGTGTATAAGTACCTTTTTACCTGTTCTCGATTTCAAAGAGTCCTCAACACCTTTTGGTCCAAAAAGAGTACTTTTGAATTTGACTCGCCAAATTGTATGTAAAAGGTTTTAAAATACACCACATGGGAAAATATGTAAGGTGGAAGCTGTAGGAATTGGAGGAATTTCATTCTTATATCAAGGGCCAACCTTGTCAATTGCAGCTGGTCGAAATTTCCAAGATTTATTTATTGTTCCTTTTTGGGTACTAAGACTGAAATATATCGTATGTGTGCCTGAGGTTAACTAAAGCTTTCACTGCATTTACACTTAAAGATTAACAAACCGTGCGCAGATTAAATACAATTTTTAATATGTTCTACAAACAGCCCGCTAACATTTCGCTGTAAATACAGATTTATTTATTTATTTATTTACTTATTTATTCAATCATCTACAGAATTTCATTCTTACAGATTATAGCTACATAAAGACTTAATACTAATTGTACAATATAAATAGGTTTAATTTAAATATATTTTTTGGACACGTTAAAATTTAGTGTTGGTGCAAAATTATTTATTACTCTACAAAAAATACTCTTACGTCGAAAAAAGTACTTTCGGAAGAACACAAAATGTCCCCTCGAAAATTATCCAATATCATCACTTGTAGAGAGCCTGAGTAAAAAAGCATAAACTAGTCTTATTCTCATTATAGAATATTTCAACAAAAAAGCACCATTCCAAGAGGCATTAATGTTTCACATGAAAATTATGAATGGACCAAGGTATGACAAAAGAGAGTAATAGGTTTTGAATCATTAGCCAGATATCTCCCAGTGCTTTTGAGTTATACAATTCGTTCCATGAGTTGTCTATACTATTCAGTATTTTTTGGCTACAACGACCTGCTTGTTTGTTCGCTGCCGATACATCAATACCATCATACATATTTTCAGGCAGAGACTATTGTTGTACAACAACCACGAATGTGATACTAACGCTGTGCGTTGTTTGCATGTGTTCACTTTGATAGATTGCCCTACCGGTGCCTATAAATGTTAACACATCAAAAATGTACGGTTTCGTAAAGCAGAACATCCACCCGTTTGGATGAAATGGTGAATGTTGATAACCATTATAATTTATATTTAGTGAACGAAGTTATTTACCTTGGATCTTCCGTTAACACAATCAATAATGTCAGGAAATCAAACGGAGAATTGTGCTTGCAAACAGGTGCTATTTCGGGATAAACAAGCACTTCAGAGGTAAGACCCTCTCTCGAGATACTAAGATCCAACTATGTCAGACTCTCAAATACCCTGTCTTGCGTTATGGCGCAGAATTCACGGTCATATCGCATGCTGATGAAACATCAGTGGAAGTCTTCGAGAGAAAAGTGCTCCGAAAAAAATAGGGTCCAATAATAGAAATAGGCGAATATCGACGACGGATGAGCCACGAGCTCTATGATCTATTTCCCGACATCGACGTAGTTATGCGTGTCATAATAACGCGTTTGCACTGGCTAGGCCACGTCAGTAGAATAGATCAGAATGAACCGGTGCCAAAGGTATTCTAAGACGGATTCAAAGGACATTGAAAAATAGGACGAACTAGACTTCGGTGGAACTACCAGATGGAATATAAATAATAGCAAAAAAAGATAGATATCATATGATTCAGTTAAGAATTGGGTATAATATATGCACCAAAAACAATTGAATTTGTCTGTACGTGACCGTGTAAATGGTACATGAGCAACCAGTTTCATATCAAACGAAATAATATTTGACAATAAGGGCCGCCGCTGGTGGAATGGTAGTATGTGCAGCATGTTCCGTACTCTAATTACCTTACATTTCTTTCGGCGGCCGTCACCTCGGTTAGTGACGGTGACACTATCGAGAATTGAGCAATGAAAAAACGTGTCATAACCGTTGGAACCGGGGTAAAACTGTAGGTCCCGTTGAGTGAGTGTAAAATTAGAAAGGGCATAACTGTGAGAGGCTCTCCCCAATCCATTCATGTAAATCCATTTTTTCAACCAGAAATATAAAAAATGTGTAAAAACAGAAACGATTAGGTAAATAACGTTTGGAATTAATATGTCGAGAATGGTAGTGCGTAATAGTGAGTGATCTCCTTTTCTTGTCTCGTGAGCTTGCGTTATTGTGAAAAGTTGAAAAATGTGACAGCGTAATCGTGCGTTACAATTTTTAAGATTTCGTCAGCGTGCTTGATCGTGAGTGAAAATTCAATAACGCTCACGCATCAATTAAATAAATAAATAAATGGTTTCCCATTACATCCCATGAAGGGACTGGGGAGAACTTCTCACAATCACTGAGCTGTGCGCTTTCCAGTTTTTACTCACTGATTGGAACCTACAGTTTTACACCGATTCCGAACGGTAATTTGAGAAGCTTTTCATGGCAAGATACTCGATAGTGTCGCCGTCACTATGCGAGGTGACCGCCGCCGAAAGAAATTTTAAGGTGGTCAGAGCCGGGTTCGAACCCAGGATCTCATGTACAAGAGCCGCGCACACTAACCATTGCACCACCGACGGCCACTTCACATTACATACTATATTTTGTACTCTCAGTACAGCTCACCCACCTGACAACAGAATGTAAGTTGTATGGTCTGCTCCGTCCTCTCATTTTCCAATTTTCATCAACGATACATGTAAGGAGTGTACAGTATTATATGCACGGGAATAAACACGTATTTAAGGTGCTGAAAGAAGATTTCAAGTGTCTGTGCTTTTTAAGCGGTACACGAGGTTCTTCACTCCATCAATCTGAATATCTACATCACACACATTCGGTCAAAACCGAAATGTAACATCCGTTTATAGGCTAGTGCGACTAAGTACACTCTGAGGCTTCTAGACTGTGGAACCAACTCTGTTTTCTTCTAGGACCAATGTCATAATGTCGACTGGGTATCGCTGTACCATCGCCCTTTCTATGGAAAGTGTTCTTCAGTGATGAATGAACTTATACTGGCGATAAGAGTATTTGACCGTATAAAACTAATGTCACTACTTACCCAATATCTCGAACTAGGTAAACGGAGAAAATTCGTTCTTGAGCAGAGCACTTTGTGTGCGGAATAAGTTTCAGGCTTATATTATAATTATCAACATGTTTAAGTGACACATCAGTAAACACTATTCTCCCGATTCTCAAACTCCCATCTCTAATTCCTAAGTTCAATACAATACACTGCATTTATGGGGGCACATCCTGAGTATCGATCAATTATTAAAAATATTTAATACGAGGCGGATCAATAAGTCCGTGACATTTTTAATTAAACACAGTTTTTTTTGCAAACAAAAAATATTTTTCAACATAAGCTCAATACACTTAGTCCAATCATTCCAAAAAAAATGATTTTTCGAGGTCCATAAAATAGGCATTTGTTTACTCAATAATTTCATCGTTGAAGCTAAATCTCTTTCCACCGAGCCATTTCTTTATGTTTGGAAATAGGAAATAGTCACTGGGGGCCAAATCCGGAGAATATGGTAATTAAGCAACTCCAAACAATCCTATGAATTTGTCACACGATTATGTTTATGGTCAATTGAGAGCAAACGCAGACAGCTTTCTTAAAACCAACTGAAAATTTAAAATCGAAACCACACTTCCATATCAAATGCCTATGGCATCAACAGTCTCTCGCACTTTTACTCTTCGAGCGGCCAACACCATATCGTGGATTTTTTTCGACATTTTCGGGTGTATTGACCTCAATTTGCCGTCCAGTCGACCACAACGAAATTAGGTATACCACTTTTTACCATTGAAATCGATGGTGCAGAGTCCCTATAGTATTTATCAAGCATTTCCTTGGTTTTATTGACGTTTTTTTCAAAAAATATAATATTTAATGAGCTCTCGAAATTTTAACAAAAATGCACGAGGTTGTATGATTTGAACAGCTGTTAAACGCAAAGTAAATGACGGAACTTGCTCACAATTTGACAGTAGTATATTAACAGGTGGTACTTGATGGGACCAGTGTTGCATTTCATATCACTACGAGGAAAGTTCAAAAAGTCACGGACTTATTGATCCGCCTCGTATTGAAACATAACCTAATTATGAATATTAAAAATAAACGGAGCTTCCCAAACTCAGTGAGCTGTGTGGTTGCTAGCTGCACACTCACTGAAGTGGGCCTACAGTTCGAAACCGGTTCCGAACAGATTTTTTAGAACATTTGTCATGACTTATTACTCCATAGCCTCGCAGTCGTCGACAGAATGGTAAAGTGGTCACAGCTTGGATCGAACCCACGTTCTCATGAAACAGGTGGTATCTTTTACAATTTAAAAAATTTAACTAAACTTAATTTCTTTTGGTTTATTATGATTTTATTAGAGGTAGCAAATATTTCCTTTTTATGTATGGATCACGATTTGTATGGACAATCTGGCTGTCGCGGCTGGTTTGGCAGTAGCTCATCCTGCCAGCCCAATTTTCCAATACTTTCCTGACTGTTTCTGGTTATATCTCACGAATGGCCCGGAAGATATTAGCCTTAAAGACGTGGATCTTTTCTGGAATATTCACATAGTATCAGTCTTGAACGGCAACCTACAAGAATAAGTTTAAAGACGTCAAATCGCAGCTCCGAGGAGGACAATTGGCATCGCCAAGACTGCTAATAACTCGGTTACCGAACTTAGTGGGCAAAAGGTCGATTATTTGATGAGCTGTGTGACAAGGTGCGCCATCTTGCTGAAACCAAAGATAATACAAGTTCGTATCTTCTATTTCAGACCACTACCAAATCCACAAAAACCTGTCACTCTCTATGAATGCATTAGCTTCTCGACATTGTCTTCTCTTCCACTAGCAAGCCAGTCTCACGAAGTTTTTGCACAAACTTGCGTACAGCACGCGCGGTGTTTTGTTCCTTTTGACCAATATTTCTTTTTAGCAAACGCACAGTTTGGGCAATTATAAAATATAATTGTGCTACCTTTTATTTGAATTGGAATTTTATGACTGATTTTGTTAGTTTTTAGTTAATGTATGAGATACTTACTAGAAGCTTACAGGTTAGAAACATTTTCTAATTGAAAAATGGTTGGTTTTTTGTTGGAAATAATAGACAATTCAGTTCAACACACACTCACTGGCATGACTAGTTTCGAACTCCATGACAAGTTCATCATCAGATGCCTAACTACTGTGCCTGAATTGATACCATCGGTTGATCAAACTCAATTCTGCAATTTACATGTGCGAATTAGTATCGATAGAAGATCCCTAAGTATCACAACACACACTGTAAGGCCTATAATTCCAACAATAAGAACAGATTGCTTTTTTCCACCATGCTCTTCTTTTTCTCATGCGTTCTGGCAACTAATCTATACCAGATAGTTATATTTTTCCGTAGTATAGGTTTTTTTCTTTCTTTTACTATAGGGTGCAACAAAAATACTTAGAATTAAAATTTCAAAATTTCGCAAAGTAGTATACATTTTGTACGCAGTTTAGCTTATATAAGTATTACACTGGCCGCTGTAGCTAAGTGTTATACCCCATAGGAGTTATAACAGTTTTGAAACTAGTAGCGTATAACAAATTACGCCTAAGCTAAATAATCCGAAACACCTCAAAATGCCATTAAATAAAGTTGATTGGTTTCCCACAACTGTTCCACTGTAACGCCAAGCACTATAAATACAAACACCCTGTACTGGTTTTCAATCCAACTTCCATCTGCCAGTGCCCTGTCATAGTAACTTCTGGAAAAAGGGGGAAAAAAATAATGTTTTTTTATATTATTATATATTACATTACCTTAAAACCCCACAGGTATTTGTTTTTAGTTGACAGTCACAACGTACAACACTCGCATGCCTCAGCGGACAGGCGAGAATGATAAAACATGATGTCTAACAACATTAGACCAGAAGACAACTGGCCCAAAGTGGCACACCAGACGGACAGACATACAAGTACGAACAAGCAAAAAAAGAAGTATAGATTACTGGTTTAAGCCGAACAGCCCCAATGTGTTTGTCTTATTCCTACGCAGTAGCTAAGCCCAAAGGCAACGACACATAAATCTTGTTGCCAGTGTAATTGTGCGCATGCGTCACACAATTATTCCGCCTGACTCTGCTATAAACTGCTCTGATTTGGTAATTGTGTTAACAAGTGGTTAAATACTCGTATGTGTAACAAAGCCGCTGCGTGTTTTTTGCTGACGTTCACTTTTGCTCTCGTTTATGGTCACACTTCTAGATCATTTACGCAGCAATAAAAAAATTGGTGATTTATATTCTTGAGTATGAAACGCAAAAAAATTAAACATACATATGAACCTCTGTTAAAACAGTAATGCATAATACGTATCAGAGCTCATTTTTCATCCGAGGAAATTTGGAAAATTTAAGGTTTATAAAGTCTATAGTAGTCTTCTATAAAATTTTGCGTATGATATATGTGGTGGATTCAATTTTAATAAAATCTTTTATTCAATTGTTACAAAACTTATTACTTTAATTGACCTAAAAACAACACCCCCGTTTCCTATTGCATCCCATGAAGATATTGGGGAGGGCATCCCATAACCAGTGAGCTGTGCGCTTTCTAATATTTCACTCAGTTATTAATTAACCTATTGAATATATAAATGCTGCCTTCTGTTTCGGATTGAACTTTTTATTTGGATGGAGTTCTACCTCACGTTTCGGTCAAAACCCACTTTCGTTTCGATCGAAACAATTTCGCCACATTACTTGGGAATTCGAAACTGAGACCAATTAATATCTTGAATGGTTTTGTTATGTTGTAAGGGATGTTTGAGGCAGAACTCGCCATATGAATTGCGATTTTCAATGTTGATAGATCTCAATCGACACCTTGCCTACAACTGGGAAATGTTTACAAGTTCAAAAGATATTGAATTTTGGCCGATGGAAATCAATTCTGAACCACTGTGCGCCGTTGAGAGCTGCCAATTCGAAGCTTTGTAACTCTGTTAATCTTCCACGAGTTTGCGGAATAACTGTGACTTACATTAAATCCTTGGCTGAATTACCGACCTCTAAGCGATGGTGATATAAACAAAAACCAAAGTTAGAGTAAAATATAAGAACCAGACAATTAAATAAATTAAAACAAATGGGTCCAACTAGGGACATCTACCCGAAGGCAAGTGTGGCTACTCGAATGAAAGCCATTCATCTCACGAATTCAATGTTGTATTTATTTTACCTGCAAAAAATTTGCCTGCGGCACTTTTTCGTTTCCCTCTGTATTATGCATAAGTACGTAATAGGAGATTTTCGATTCTTAAAACTCACATATTATAATACAAAATAGGTGTATTTAATTCGTGAGATAATTACCTTTAATTTGAGTACCCGTACTTGCCTACTGGTAGATGTCCCTAGGTGGAACCGTTTTGTGACCCTGTGTCCCTCACAATGCATCAAAACAAATACATAGGAATAATGAATCAAATTCATTGCAGCAACAACGATGCTTTCATCGCAGAGACGAACAATTTGCAGTCGATGAACACATTTTCGTAACGGAAATGAAACTGTACGTTAGCTCTCTATCGACGACGAAAGTTCTTGGACCGGTGGGCATTTTTGTCCCTGTGGCGATGCTTTCCGTTCAGTGTGGAAATCTTGTAAATTCTGAAATTTTTCGAGAACTAAATGTTCGCAGTCCGATACATAATACATAATTTTTTTAAGTTAAGAGTTATAATAAATGGTGTTTTTTCAAGCCCGATAGAAAAAAATTTAATTTTAATAAAAAAATTTCTATTATTTGTTTCAGTATACTCTGGCAAATCATCATGAATAGACTCACGCTTGAACAACTCTGCCAAATTATCCAAATATACTTTAAAACTCAGTTGGAAACTGACCCGTCGTTTTATCGCCAAATTGTGTTCAGCGATGAGGCTCATTTTTGGCTTAACGGGTTTGTTAATAAGCAAAATTGCCGTATATGGAGTGAGACCAATCCACAATAGACCCTCCAGACTCCATTACATCCAGAAAAATGCACCGTTTGGTGCGGCTTACACGCTGGTGGCATCATCGGACCTTATTTCTTAAAAAATAAGGGCGGAGCTCGCGTTACGGTCAATGGAGATCGTTACCGCACCATGATCAATGATTTTCTGTTTGAAAATATGGGTGACATTGATCCAGACGAGATGTGGTTTCAACAGGATGGCGCTACGTGCCATACTGCGATCGCAACCATCGACTTATTGAAATCAAAATTTGGCGATAAGTTGATTTCGAGAAATGGACCTGTAAATTGGCCTCCAAGGTCGTGCGATTTCACACCTCTCGATTATTTCCTGTGGGGCTACGTGAAGGCACTGGTTTATGCTGCTAAACCAGCAACAATTGACGGCTTGGAGGCCAATATTGTTCTTGTTCTTCGTGACATACGGCCAGCAGTGCTCGAAAAAGTGGCCAAAAATTGGACGTCCAGAATGCGCTTCGTCAAGAACAGCCGCGGTGCCCATATGCCCGAAATCATTTTCAAATGTTAATGCCAGGTATAGATCTTTCGAATAAAAAAAACTTTATTAAAATTAAATTTTTTGTGTTGTTTTTTTACAATTTGAAGTTCTATCGGCCTTGAAAAAACACCCTTTATAAGTAACAAATTTTTCAACAAATATTTCTACTCCCTTAAGAGAAAAATTCGTTTGTAACCCATATTTTAAAAGTTATTAAGTTTTATCATTTTCTGATAAATAAGTTGTTGGCGCTTACGTAGTCTAAGAAGAAAAGTGAAGATATGATAAGTGAATCTGACTTTGTGTAATTTTTTAAGTCATGAAATATAACCATATACGGACACCACTACGTGATGAAAGACAAACAAAGGCCCGTGTCTCCCAGTTTTGCCCAAAGTCAAGCACTTTTTTTCATGGGCCCCCAAAGATTTGGGGCCTCGGTGCAATTTTTGCAAAAAACGTGATCATATTGTCAGGCTCATATCTTGTAAACTGTTCGAAAGTTTGATATACTTTCTGGGGGAAAGTTGTAGCTCTTGTCATAAAAAACAAAAATTGTGAATAAAAAAAATCAAACAAACTTCATCTTCAAGGTCAAAATCGCAAAAAAAACTTTCGATTTCGATTTTTTTACCTTTCTTGCCCTCTTCAGGTCCATAGGTAGCAAACCGTTCAAAATTCAAGGAAACAATCAACTACAGGAATGTACCTAAGATCTCAATAAACAACTTTCTGGAACATATTAACTTCTTTACGACAAGAGCTAGGAATATCGAAACAGTTACTGGTGGACCAAACCTCTGAAACATAAGAATCATTAGAGTACAGAAAATTTCTTCAAGAGCCTTCATAAAGGGGCCTTACCTGAGAAATACAGTAATGTGATTCAACACAATGTTGCAATATTTGACTCACGGTTGCTTATGCTGCTCGTCAATGTCCATTAAGTGTCAAATTGTTCAAATTATTTGATAACAGAACCTTCCATTCACTGAGGCTTCTCTGTACGAAATCATAAAGCATTCAATGATTATGATTCAAGTTCACACACAGCCATCGAACCGATTCATCCAATTCAAGTTCAAGTTTACGCACATAAGTACGTAAGGCTGAACGCATTTTGAACACACAAGTCAGCACATAAACGAGTTCAATGTCCACAGCATCCATTGACTTGTACTCGTATGACTGTGAGATTTATTCAACTGGTTGGCCTCAAGCCAAAAGGAAACGCACGATGCAGACCCATTAAACTTGGCCAAAATCTGTACGCAATACATATAATTGGCCAGTAGTCATTAACGACAATGACGCACGTCAGCAGAAGAGGAAGTGGTTGTACTGGGCTGGTGGTTTTTTTCTTTTTTGGTGTTTGGTCGGGTGCTACTGCTACCACAGCAGTTGCATATTCTGCCGGGGCGTGGAGTACGATATGTAAGATTGTGGCGTGTGTGTCTTTGGCGTTGGACGTTGCTCTAGATTTGTGGATTTTCGATTGTTGAGGTCTGTATTTTTTTTTTGGTTGACTCGTGTTAATGCTTCAATTGATTGTAGTGCTTAGCTTTGGCACTGATTGGATACAAGTATGACTACGATTACGGGTAAGATTTCAAGTTGAATGCACTTTGTGTGTGTGTTTGTTTTTAAAAATTTTGTTGTGCCTCAGATTTGTATCAATTTGCGGGGTTTGCGTGCCACAAAGTTGTTTTTGAGTTTTTTTCGTTTTTGTTATTTTTGTACACAGTACGAACGTTTACAAACAAGCGAACATGAACAAAGTTGTTGCCACTTGTGAGAAGTCATTGAGATCCACTTTGATCGAACGCTGACGATGATGATGGGCGTTAAATGTAAGGCAGTTTTAATTATTTAATCGAAATATTTCAAGAAAATTAATTCGAATGGCAATATTAGGAAACTATTAATTGTGTGCGAGTAGTTTATGATTAAATGGATTATTAATTGTATCGACGGCCTTGAGTAAATTCGGTTAAATTTGATTGAAATTTGAGAAAAGAATTCGTACAAATGAGGCATGAAATTATTGCTGAAATAGTTTTTGAAACGAATTTGCTTGAAATGGATATTAGTGGAATTTTAAAATTATCTGAGTGCGATGAAATGACTAGGGTTGACTACAATGTTGGTGGAAGCCGGTGTCTTCTGTTGCCGCCAACGTTGCCAGATGCTGTAGATACATCGGGATTTCACCGACTTCTTGCTATTGCCCAGAGTACCAAGTATTGGAGTATTTTAGGGAAAAGTTAAGAGAATGGCAGCTCAGTACAATAGAAAATATGAAAAAATGGTCATCATCCTAGGGATAATATCATGACGAGTACGGAAAAGAAAAGGCATTATTTTATTTTTAAGAAAAGTTACTTTTTAGTAAGTAAAAAAAGTTAGTTTTTTTGAAGAGAAGGTAATTTTTTTTTAAGAAAAGTTTTTTTTACAACAGAACGTGTACAATTTTAAAAGTAGGTACTTATCTCAAGAAAAGTTACTTTGTTTTACAAAAAAGGTACTCTTTAAAGAAAATGTAGTTTTTAAGAAACGGCAATTTGTTGTAAGATAATGTACTTTTTTAAGAAAGTTACTTACTTAAAAAAATATTTTTTTTAAGAAAATGTACTTTTTGTAAGAAAATTTACTTTGGATGTGTTAACTTCGACAGCGGCGTATAGGGACTAAATCTATCAAAGTCAGATTTTATGCTGCTGCTAAAACCAGATTTTATGCTGCTGCTAAAACCATATTTTCTGCGACTGCGAAAGAGAATAATGACGTGTTAAACAAAAATGAGCGAGCAAGAGAGCAATGAAAGAGTGGTGTGGCAGGGGTGAGGCAAACGAAATTGTGTCTATAGCGTATGTATTAACATAATAATGTATGTATGTACATGTGTCTGTTGCTGTGTTGAACGGAGATATAAAGAATAACCACGCAAAATTTCATTTGCAAGCCCATGGGCTTGCGCAGTCGACGTTATGGTGACACAATAATACGTCAGCTACTTCGTACAAAGTATGTGTGATGTTGTGTCTTTGGCTGTTTCGTTGCTGTTGATATGGCAAACATGTGGTGATGTGACACACGTATACGTCAGCTACTTCGGACAAAGTATGCGTGATGTTGTGTGTCTGGTGTCAGACAATTTACTTTGTTTAAGAAAATTCAGTTATTTAAGAAAATTTTATATTTTTTAACTTCTTTCACTTTGGATTTCTAAATTTACTTTTTATTCGGTAATACCTAGAAAAATTTCCAGTAAGCAAGAATATGTTAGTGTAGACACAAACCAAATCAAAAGTACGAGTGTAAGAGTAAGTGTGCTGCCAAATTTAATTCCATGCTTAGGGTTGTATTTCATGGAGTTGCCAGTCTTGCACTTTGGCTTTACTAAATTTACTTTTTATTGGGTTCAAAACTACAATATGTAATATACAGGCTCCACCTAGAAAACTTCCCTTTAAACCAAACCAAACTAAAAGTACCCAATATAGTTGGCAATAATGGGGTATAATAAACTAGTTAAAAAAAAGTTGTTTAAAATTTTTTCATTTAGCCCCCATCCCGCAACGTGCGATAACGAACTTCGTTCCAAAAATAGTTTCCCATTGAATCCAATGATGGGTTTGGGGAGAGTTTTTCACAATGAGTGAAAAGCGTGAAAATCATCGCATATTAGTCCAAAAGAATTTAGGTCAATCTGTGAAAATATCCAGCCCATATTTTCATGAGTCGATTTTAAAGGAACTGTGAGAATCTACAATAAACGCCGGCTCCATGGTAACCACTCCAACCTTTGAAAGAAACTTATTCACTCACATCCCGCCAGGCAAGACTGAATGTAGAGTGTTCACAATCCGAAATTTGCGAATAAACTGAAAACCAGTAATTTGACGTCCGAATAAACTGAAAACCGGTTATTCGTAAATGTCGATTTGTGAACACTCTACTTCAAGTCTTGCCTGTCGGAATGTGAGTGGAGAAATTCATTTCAAAGGTTGGAGTGGGTACCATGTAGTTGGCCTTTATTGTGAACTGCCGCAGATCCCTTAAAATTGACTCATGATCATATGGACTGGTTATCCATTGCAAGTAATGCCTTGTCTGAAGGGCACCCATTATACACACCATTGCCATTCTCTTGCCTTTTATCAACAGACTTAGGAATGTTAATTTTCCCAGGACCAGATACCAAACAACAACGTCGTAGAGCAATATCGACGGTCAACAGCTGTATATATTGAGTAAGCTATTTTCGGGGATAGACTCCACAGGAATATAGGACCGCTGTGGCTCTATTGATCCCATCTATCCATAGTGTCTACGAAAAAATAAGCTTTCTGTCGAGAATCACATTTACATATCCTGCACTATCCATTAGGAAAATTTCTCCACCACATAGACACAAGTGATGAATATACGGATCATTCTTCTTCCTGATAAAGATGACGAGCTTGGTTTGCTATGGATGTACACCGAGTCCATTCTTCGTAAACCACTTAGGGAGTCTCCTAATTAAGTTCTGGGGCACATCTCTCCACGTAAAAAAAATAAATGGTGTCCCATTACATCCTATGAAGGGATTGGGGAGAGCCTCTAACACCCAGTGAACTATGTGCTTTACAGTTTTGGCAGTCAGTTATTGCGACCAACAATTTTACACCCATTCCGAATTGTATTTTGAGAAGTTTTTCATGGCGATATTGTCGCCATCTCTTAACGAGGTGACCGTCGTCGAGAGAAATGTAAGGTGGTCTGAGCAGGGAACGAACCCACGTTTTCATGTACAAGAGCCGCGTACACTAATAATTGCACCACCGACTACCACATCTCTGAATATTGAGGGGTATTATACCTGCACTGCAGATGTCATTTCGTCAGCATATGTTACGGCTGTGCAACCTGATTCCTCCAGCTCAAGCAAAACGCTATTCAGTGTTAAATTCCAGAATCCCAATGGAATGGACGGTTTTTAGTTTGTTTTGTGTAACAGCACAGCCTTCAAACTGGAAACTGAACCATCGATGAATAAACGCCAGTCGCCAGCGATATAATCCATTCCCAATTTTTTCACTAAACCTGGGATATCATGAGAGTAGGTGAACGTATTTGCTTCGTCAATGGAATAAAATTTTTGAAAATCAGCTTGGCGTTGTCGGTATGATGTTGCGCTGACATTATGCTGTGTGAGTTTTCTGCTCTTCAAAAATGATGTCAACCATTCGGTGTATTGTTGTGATAGTCCCATCTTAGCCACAATGTAATCCATTTCCATTCGTGTTAGCGGTTGTGATCCATTATTTACAATATCGGGTGTCCAATCAGCATCATTCAAATTGGTCGGATTGGTGAAAACGGTTTCATGTAACGCGAATTAACGCGAAATAACACGAAGTAACGCGAAATAATTAATTATCTTCATGTAACGCGAATAACCACAGCTTGATGTAACTCGTATATAATTTCGGAAGCCAGGGAGTCGAAATATGTAGTAAACTTTATAACTCCACTATTGCTTTGCTGTCCAGGGCCAGGTGAAGTGTATGGCTTAAAACTTTCTATTGGCCAATCCAGTGTTGCTTTAGAAACGTTATTTTCGGAATGTGCGAGATCACAAGGTTGTATAGTGAGTCATTTTTTACGTCCGAAGGACTATTTTCTTGGAAAGTGTGTCTAACCATTCATCATTCTACCAAAAAATGAGTTTTCAATATACAATAAAGACCGACTTCATGACTTCCACTCCAACCTTTAAAAGAAACTTCTTCACTCAAATCCCTACAGGCAAGACTAGAAGCATAGCGTGCGCATACAGACATTTTCGAATAACCGGTTTTCGGTTTATTATTCGGACGTTCAGTTACTGATATTCGGTTTATTCTAAATTTAGTTTTTTTAAAAAACGGCACATGGTTATTTGCAAAAAACCGGTTTCGCAGATCTTTCGGTTTCGATTTTGAACACTAACTGGAAGGGCCGGATACGAGGTTATACACGCTGAAAAAAATGGCCTCTGTAACATTTTCCTCCAAACATATTCTGCAGGAACCATGTATGTATATATTTGCAACACACTTCAACGTTCATATGTTTGCAAATCCCAAACTCACTTGTGTTTAAATACAAACAGTACCATGTTTACTGGCAACCATTTATGCTTTTACGTGGAAACATATGCATGCTTCATCCCAAACATCCATATACTTACGTGGAAGCATTCGCGCGTTTCCCCCAAACCTCCATATACTTACGTGGAAACATATGCGTATTTCCAAATTATGTTTTGATTTCAATATATATGTTTTATTTATTATAATTAATTTTATCAATATAAATCCACATTTATAAATAATTAATACAAAAAAATAACAGATTTAAACCTCCCTTTTTACATGTTTTTGACGTAGAATACGTCTTACCTTACGGTATGAGGAGTCATGTCAGGTTTTTATTGTTGTAATCTTTATTTCATTGAATTTGAGGAAACGGCTAGATGAATTTTTTTTAAATTTTTTTTGTAGGTAAATGAAGATGTTGTCTTTCGTTTGATATACATTTCATATTGGTTGATATATTTCTAGTATTTTAATTTCTCAAATGAAAATTGTTTAAACACATACACTCAAACATATGTGTGGTGTTTGGTTGAGTGTTTTTGGTTGCTCAACATTGCTTAGGAACATGTATCTAGTAAAAAGTGAAACGAACAGCAAGCTAATGTTGCTTGGCAACATGTATCTAGTAAAAAGTGAAACAAACAGTAAGCTAACGTAATAAAGCTTTTTTGCGAAAGCTTCAATAAAGCTGTTGTAACATTAATTTTGAATTGTAAAGCGTAAAGCTTTCACACAACGCTCGAATGCTAATGCGAAGACTCGATAAGGTAAACCTTTTTTAATATTAGGGCGGCCCTCTCAACATTCGCAGAACTTATTTCAATATAAATATTAATTAAAATACATAAATTAAAGTAAGTTTAAAAAAATTGAACATAATATTTTTTTTTTAAACGGACTTGAATCAAATGCCGTTGGTAAATATAAAAATTACAGCAGACAGTTTTCCGAGGCCTTCGGCCACGGACTGTCCCTGCAGGCTATGTCAGAGACACGGCCATTAGGTTTAACGTAGAATACGCCATCCGATAAGACAGAAAACATATATAACAATAAATGATAAATAATATAAGCAAATGAATTTATTGTTATATATGTTTTCTGTCTTATCGGATGGCGTATTCTACGTTAAACTTAATGACCGTGTCTCTGACACAGCCTGCAGGGACAGTCCGTGGCCGAAGGCCTCGGACAACTGTCTGCTGTAATTTTTGCATTGAATGCATTATTTGTTTTTTTGGTGAAATGAGAATCTTGTTCTCTGTTGATTCTCCTTTATTTGTTGTCTGTCACGGCTTTGTTTTCAGAAGGTTTCAACTATGCGTTGATATACAAACAATTCACTTACATATATACAAATCTAGTTCATGCAAGCCAAGCGTGGAATAATTACTTGTATTTTTGTTTATTATATTGCACAAATGGTCCGCCGTTCCGATTTTCCCAGTAAAGGCTCGGACAGACAAGGGGCTTCAAGTTGATGCACCTGCCACTTTCTATCGTCAAAATCATTTCTGACTTTGGTAGCACACATAAATATAGACGACACTCATACACAAAAACCAAAGAAACGTCACAAACCATTTTACCGCCCGATCTTTTTTTATTCTTTTTCACTTTTCAAGCGCTTTTGATATTCTCTGTCCGGTGAGCTACTGAATACATGAAACTAAAACGCAATACAAAACACTGACTTTATCTGCAATTTACATCCACATCCAGGCATATTTATGAATCACTGACTGAGAGAATCATACAAAAACACAGATGCACACTTTCAACATAGACACTCTCGTTGTCCCTCTTTTATTCCCATGCTCTCGAGATAGCATAAACTGTGCAACATACATATCTTTATTTGTTTCACAAACACAGATATACTTGATTCTCAAACACATATTAACATATTAATCATTGAGTCTCAAACATTTTAATCATTGAGTCTCAAACAAGCAAACACAATGTGTTTGGACACAAGTATATTATATTTGCGACAATCTCCAAATACACGTTATATCTGCATCGAAACAACAAAAAACGACAGATTTATCAGCGTGTGGAAGTTATTAAGGCTCCCACACATATGGCTCCAATCTAGATGGCAAAACAAGGTTTGTAGTCAATTCTAAAGAGCTAGATCTAGCACAAATGCTAGCAGACCATACACGCTGAAAAATATCGGCCCCAGCAACATATTGCGGGAGACATGTACATGGTTCCACGAATTGTGTTTATGACTTGAATATCTGCTGAGTTTCTGTTCCTTTGTTGCGTCTTGTTTTCGGTTTTAGCGGTTTTCAACAAACAAAGACACATGTGACTCTCGAAAACAAATATTATAGCTTATTAACCATTGTGTTTCAAACATGTTGTATTGAATAACAAACACAATGTGTTTGGGCACAAGTATAGTATATTTGCGACAAACTGCACACACGTTATATTTATTTGCGTGCAAACAAGTCATGGCAATCGGAGAAGTTGCCATTTGGCGGGGATGAAACGTAATCAGCAACAGGGGTATTAACATCAACTCTGTTAGTCAGGATGCTATAAAATCTCTGCAATCTGAATTCTTGACTTTAAGAACTGAGCACAACTGCCTCGCAGGACTTCATAATAGTCACCTTATATGGATGTCGGGGCATAGCAACATTTCAGGCAACCATAAAGCAGATAAGTAGGTAAGATCAGGGACCACCGTACCTGCTCCGTTCGATATATAAAGCATGTAGGTATGCACCTCTCGGCATGCAATCTCATGCTTAAAACCTGATCTCTCAGATATGCGAATGATAGATGGTCTGGTGGCACAAAGTGCAGGATCACCAGACAAGTATTGCCAAAGTATGACCTGAATCGTACGCTAAACTTGATATTAATTCCCAGTCAAAATATTTATGATAGTTGCTGCGATCACTGGACGCTAGACTTGGAATCTCTGCTGAAGATTACTGCAGAAGCTGTGGGAACGAAGAGCAGGACGAGAGATTTAAACATCTCATATTCTACTGACTGAGGTTTTGTGTGTATAGGAAGCAATATCTCGGAGCTTACTTCATTTTCGAACTAACCGACATTCAGGGAGTTAAGCTGAATGATCTTAGGACCTTTCTGCGGTGCACTTATTGGCTCTCTAGAGACTAGTGTACGTTTCTCTTTAGCTTCTCTAACATCTTGGAATATCGGTATGAGGTGTCATATGGCTTGAACGCCCAATAACTATACTAGGTTAATTTACATTCATTTCGTGGTATCAAAATGGTCCTCACTGGACTAAATGTGTCAATAGTGACAGCAACGTCTCCCTAAACTAACTTTGGGGGAACCACTCGTATGTGGAATTCACAACCCTCCGAGGTCTTTCCTACCACTTGCAATTTATAAAAATGTAAGTCATATGTCAACATGCAGTAGCTCCTCTTTCGTCTTTCCTTTGCCTTACTTCATTGCAATACAATGGCATGGTATTGAACCGATATCTCTGATTCGGTTTTGGGGCTGTACAAACAATTTAGATGAGGTAACACAAAACTGAGTGCGCTAGATTTTTCCATTGTACTTATACTACGAGTATTAGACATGGGAAGTGATCAACAAAAGCCGTAGAGAAATTGTAGTCGGGTGAACCGTTTTAAACATACCCTCACTCTAAGTCATTGCGACCGAGTTCTATTTAAAAAAAAAACACATATATTCACCCTTACGTTGAACGAATGAGGGTGGCAAATGTGTCAATATTCAATAGCCGAGTGGCATTCTGCAAAATATTATTCAATACCCAACCTAATTACGATCCTAAGAGATTATTGGGAGTTACCGTGACTACCAGCCAATTGTCCGCCCAATATTTATATTGGGGGTACAAAAATGGGCATGGCGAAATTGTTCGTCTATTATTGCTTTATTTAGTATTACACAAAATATTGATCAGTGCCAAATTTTGTTAATATCGGTTGTGGTATACAGGAGATACACCTGGAAAACTGCCCAACTTTTGTTTCTGAGGTACGAAAATGGGCGCGGTACAGCAGTTAATCTTTAATTTTTAGAAAAATATTGCCGAGTACCGAACTTCTTTAAGACCGCTTGTAGCTTACGAGAGTTATAGTGTCGATCATCCGACCATGGGCCCAAATTTTGTGTGCATTTGAATAATTGTTCTCTAGTACCAATTTTCATAAATAACGGGTTTTTCAATAAGAGCGCTACAAAAGATTTTTTAAATAAAACAAAACCGGTTTTAGATGCCAATGAAAGTCTTTATTCCTGTGAAAGTACGTTCGATGCCATTATGTACGGAACTCGATTTCTTTTGCATGGCCACCACGGGCACGCTTGCAGAAGTCCAGACGCCGAACCCAATTTTCGACGGTTTTCAAGCATAAATCGGCCGATACTGCTGCAATTTCACGTTCGATATTCGTACGAAGTTCCTCAATCGTCGCTGGCTTGTTTGTAAAGACCATAGACTTGACGTAGCCCCACAGAAAATAATCTAACGGCCGATAAGACAGAAAACATATATAACAATAAATGATAAATAATATAAGCAAATGAATTTATTGTTATATATGTTTTCTGTCTTATCGGATGGCGTATTCTACGTTAAACTTAATGACCGTGTCTCTGACACAGCCTGCAGGGACAGTCCGTGGCCGAAGGCCTCGGACAACTGTCTGCTGTAATTTTTGCATTGAATGCATTATTTGTTTTTTTGGTGAAATGAGAATCTTGTTCTCTGTTGATTCTCCTTTATTTGTTGTCTGTCACGGCTTTGTTTTCAGAAGGTTTCAACTATGCGTTGATATACAAACAATTCACTTACATATATACAAATCTAGTTCATGCAAGCCAAGCGTGGAATAATTACTTGTATTTTTGTTTATTATATTGCACAAATGGTCCGCCGTTCCGATTTTCCCAGTAAAGGCTCGGACAGACAAGGGGCTTCAAGTTGATGCACCTGCCACTTTCTATCGTCAAAATCATTTCTGACTTTGGTAGCACACATAAATATAGACGACACTCATACACAAAAACCAAAGAAACGTCACAAACCATTTTACCGCCCGATCTTTTTTTATTCTTTTTCACTTTTCAAGCGCTTTTGATATTCTCTGTCCGGTGAGCTACTGAATACATGAAACTAAAACGCAATACAAAACACTGACTTTATCTGCAATTTACATCCACATCCAGGCATATTTATGAATCACTGACTGAGAGAATCATACAAAAACACAGATGCACACTTTCAACATAGACACTCTCGTTGTCCCTCTTTTATTCCCATGCTCTCGAGATAGCATAAACTGTGCAACATACATATCTTTATTTGTTTCACAAACACAGATATACTTGATTCTCAAACACATATTAACATATTAATCATTGAGTCTCAAACATTTTAATCATTGAGTCTCAAACAAGCAAACACAATGTGTTTGGACACAAGTATATTATATTTGCGACAATCTCCAAATACACGTTATATCTGCATCGAAACAACAAAAAACGACAGATTTATCAGCGTGTGGAAGTTATTAAGGCTCCCACACATATGGCTCCAATCTAGATGGCAAAACAAGGTTTGTAGTCAATTCTAAAGAGCTAGATCTAGCACAAATGCTAGCAGACCATACACGCTGAAAAATATCGGCCCCAGCAACATATTGCGGGAGACATGTACATGGTTCCACGAATTGTGTTTATGACTTGAATATCTGCTGAGTTTCTGTTCCTTTGTTGCGTCTTGTTTTCGGTTTTAGCGGTTTTCAACAAACAAAGACACATGTGACTCTCGAAAACAAATATTATAGCTTATTAACCATTGTGTTTCAAACATGTTGTATTGAATAACAAACACAATGTGTTTGGGCACAAGTATAGTATATTTGCGACAAACTGCACACACGTTATATTTATTTGCGTGCAAACAAGTCATGGCAATCGGAGAAGTTGCCATTTGGCGGGGATGAAACGTAATCAGCAACAGGGGTATTAACATCAACTCTGTTAGTCAGGATGCTATAAAATCTCTGCAATCTGAATTCTTGACTTTAAGAACTGAGCACAACTGCCTCGCAGGACTTCATAATAGTCACCTTATATGGATGTCGGGGCATAGCAACATTTCAGGCAACCATAAAGCAGATAAGTAGGTAAGATCAGGGACCACCGTACCTGCTCCGTTCGATATATAAAGCATGTAGGTATGCACCTCTCGGCATGCAATCTCATGCTTAAAACCTGATCTCTCAGATATGCGAATGATAGATGGTCTGGTGGCACAAAGTGCAGGATCACCAGACAAGTATTGCCAAAGTATGACCTGAATCGTACGCTAAACTTGATATTAATTCCCAGTCAAAATATTTATGATAGTTGCTGCGATCACTGGACGCTAGACTTGGAATCTCTGCTGAAGATTACTGCAGAAGCTGTGGGAACGAAGAGCAGGACGAGAGATTTAAACATCTCATATTCTACTGACTGAGGTTTTGTGTGTATAGGAAGCAATATCTCGGAGCTTACTTCATTTTCGAACTAACCGACATTCAGGGAGTTAAGCTGAATGATCTTAGGACCTTTCTGCGGTGCACTTATTGGCTCTCTAGAGACTAGTGTACGTTTCTCTTTAGCTTCTCTAACATCTTGGAATATCGGTATGAGGTGTCATATGGCTTGAACGCCCAATAACTATACTAGGTTAATTTACATTCATTTCGTGGTATCAAAATGGTCCTCACTGGACTAAATGTGTCAATAGTGACAGCAACGTCTCCCTAAACTAACTTTGGGGGAACCACTCGTATGTGGAATTCACAACCCTCCGAGGTCTTTCCTACCACTTGCAATTTATAAAAATGTAAGTCATATGTCAACATGCAGTAGCTCCTCTTTCGTCTTTCCTTTGCCTTACTTCATTGCAATACAATGGCATGGTATTGAACCGATATCTCTGATTCGGTTTTGGGGCTGTACAAACAATTTAGATGAGGTAACACAAAACTGAGTGCGCTAGATTTTTCCATTGTACTTATACTACGAGTATTAGACATGGGAAGTGATCAACAAAAGCCGTAGAGAAATTGTAGTCGGGTGAACCGTTTTAAACATACCCTCACTCTAAGTCATTGCGACCGAGTTCTATTTAAAAAAAAAACACATATATTCACCCTTACGTTGAACGAATGAGGGTGGCAAATGTGTCAATATTCAATAGCCGAGTGGCATTCTGCAAAATATTATTCAATACCCAACCTAATTACGATCCTAAGAGATTATTGGGAGTTACCGTGACTACCAGCCAATTGTCCGCCCAATATTTATATTGGGGGTACAAAAATGGGCATGGCGAAATTGTTCGTCTATTATTGCTTTATTTAGTATTACACAAAATATTGATCAGTGCCAAATTTTGTTAATATCGGTTGTGGTATACAGGAGATACACCTGGAAAACTGCCCAACTTTTGTTTCTGAGGTACGAAAATGGGCGCGGTACAGCAGTTAATCTTTAATTTTTAGAAAAATATTGCCGAGTACCGAACTTCTTTAAGACCGCTTGTAGCTTACGAGAGTTATAGTGTCGATCATCCGACCATGGGCCCAAATTTTGTGTGCATTTGAATAATTGTTCTCTAGTACCAATTTTCATAAATAACGGGTTTTTCAATAAGAGCGCTACAAAAGATTTTTTAAATAAAACAAAACCGGTTTTAGATGCCAATGAAAGTCTTTATTCCTGTGAAAGTACGTTCGATGCCATTATGTACGGAACTCGATTTCTTTTGCATGGCCACCACGGGCACGCTTGCAGAAGTCCAGACGCCGAACCCAATTTTCGACGGTTTTCAAGCATAAATCGGCCGATACTGCTGCAATTTCACGTTCGATATTCGTACGAAGTTCCTCAATCGTCGCTGGCTTGTTTGTAAAGACCATAGACTTGACGTAGCCCCACAGAAAATAATCTAACGGCGTCAAATCGCACGACCGAGGCGGCCAATCGACTGGGCCATTTCGTGAGATAACGCGTTCACCAAACTTGGTTTCCAATAAATTGATTGTGGCATTCGCTGTGTGGCTTGTGGCGCCGTCCTGTTGGAACCACATGTCCTCCAAGTCCATATTATCCAATTGGGGCCAAAAATATTCGGTTATCATTGAACGGCATTCACAGTAATGTGCCGGTCTTGATCATCACGGAAGAAGTACGGCCCAACGACGCCGCCGGCCCATAAACCGCACCAAACCGTAATTTTTTCGGGATGCAATGATGACTCATGGACTACGCGTGGATTGCTGTCTGACCAATAACGCATAGTTTGCTTATTGACGAAGCCATTCAGCCAGAAATGAGCCACATCGCTGAAGATGATTTTCCGATGAAAATCCGAATCATTTTCAAGTTGTTGCTCAGCCCAATTCACGAACATACGACGCTTATGGTGGTCAAGCGGCTTCAGTTCTTGCGTCAATTTGATCTTGTTAGGATGTAGGCCAATATCTTTTCGAAAAATTCGCCACTACGACGTCACAGCGATGCCGAGCGCTTGAGAACGACGTGTGATAGACACATTTGTTCTTTCTTGAACTTAAGCCTCAGCGGCAGCAATATTCTGGACACTACGGGCACTTCTTTGTCTCACTGGCAAGGGAACATTTTGTACTGTGCCTGTGGATTCAAATTTTTCCACTAGACGCTCAATTGTTGATCTGGTAGGATGATTATGACAACCATAAATTGGACGTAGCGCTCTTAAAGTTGAGGCCATTGACTCCAAATTTCTGTGGTAAATTTGAATAATCTCGACTCGTAGTTAGCTCGTATATCTTTGGCAAAACCTACTGAAGAGAAATGTCAAAAGAGCGGGAAAAAATATGGCGTCGTTTGCTGTCCCTCTCGATTTACTTTTGTAGCGTCTCTGTTGAAAACCCCGTTATTGATTCGGTTTTGCGGGAGTTACCATGCCGAACAACCAGTCTGCCGCACAACCTATGTTGGTAGGGCGTAACAAAATCACACTTGTCTTAATCAGTTTCTGCCGATTGATAACACGACGCCTACAACGCGACTTATCGCATAGACCACCCGGACGACCACCAAGCTTTTGTATGGGAGGTACCACCATGCGCGTGGCAAATATACGCATTTTCCATAGAAGAGTGGCAGTTGACTAAATTTTGGCTAGTACCAAATTTCATAAAGATTGGCTGCGGGAGTTATCTTGCAGAAAAACTTATGTAGTAGGCACCAAAATGGGTGCGGCAAAATCAATCAATTGGCGACTCGTGTTGGATGACATGAGGCCTATAACTTAATTTCATTAAGATCTGAAGTGTTTCACGCGACATATTGCATTGACAACTCGGAGGACCGCAAGCTTTTTTGTGGGAGGTACCAGAATGGGCGTGGCAAGCTCGCCAATTTTCTCCAGTTAAGTAGACATTTACAGATTATTGAACAATGTTTGAATTAAAGCTAACCACATCTACCGGAAGAAACTTTTAGAAGAAACATGATTTCATACTAAATGTGTCGATTTGTATGGTAGGTACCAGAAGGGGCATGGCCAAAACGCCCAATTTCAATCCCAATCTAAGCTTGGACAAATAACAGTCACTGAAAAAATTTTGGTGTGTGATCGAGAAAGATTTACTTCAGTTATCGTGGTGACCAGCCAGCCAGACGTCTTAAAAAGTCCCACAACGAATTTTGCCAAGGATACTGAGGTTTTAATATGGCGTTACATTTTTTTTCCGTATTAAATGATAATACTCCATCCCTATGGGTGAGGGAATAAATAGGATGTGCGGATTTATTGGATTTTTGTGAAAACTAGTATATTTAATATTTCGGTGAATTCAGATGAAAAATTATTTTTCGAATAAAATGAGAAACTAATGCTCTAAGCTTGAATGATTTTTGTGGTGAATATTTGACAACAACTTGAACTTGAGGAAAAAATTTATATTAAAAAATAAGTTTGAAATTTGTCTTTATAAAAAATGCGTTCTTTTATTTTTTAGTTTTGGATATTTTGTTGCTACATTTGTATTTAAAACGCCTTAACATTTTATTGTCGATCATAAATTCTCGGGATACAATGGGAAACGTACTTGATATTTTCGTTTCTTGATATGAAATATAGAAAAATTTATCAACAATTTGTGAAATAATTTTAGTTGAAATCTTGTTTTCTGTTTAAAATACCATTAGTTGGTCTAGAAACTGAATCCGCTTACAGTAAAGTTGCACCAAATTTTTGTAATATGCTCAGGCGCAACGTAATTCATTATTGGCTGTGTAAAACAACAATATCCTTGCTTATTCGCATATGAATATTTATTTATTTTTTTTTGGAAAGTTGTACTACATTTGTATCCTTCGCCTACAATTACCTAATTGGCTGATGTAATATTTTGCATTTTTGGTGGCAAAACTATACAAAGGCCGTAACCGTAAAAGTACAGAAAGTGACGCCAGTTGGAATGGCAAACCAGTTTCGTCTACAAATCCTTTTGTTTAAATAAAATCAAAAACTCACACAAACGATCCATGGGGCAGTCACAAAAATTAAAACATTTACGAGAATTTGTGTATTACTTATCGTTGTTGGCATGTGGTGGCATAAGTGGACACCATCAGATGGACGGACATCGGTGGTCAGTAATAAATACAATGTATAACCTCGTTTTGTCTTCTATTTTTATTTTATTTTATTATCGTCCACAAAGAGCAAATGTATAAGGAATGCAACTTTTTGTTGCATGATAACTAAAACTGAGTTGAGTCAGGAGAAACTTGAATATTGAATCTAATTGAAAGCAGAAAAAGACATGTAAAACAATCGAAAAGACACTTGCAATGTAATTTTGTAAATGTTTTTGTTTGGAGTGATACTAAAGTTTAAATATGAATAACACTCGAGGAAAAATAATTCGAATTTTAAAAGTAGGCACAAATGAGATCTGCAATAAGTTGAAATTTTGCCATCTGTACGAAATATAGCGGTTCAGTGAACTGATATATGCCCATCAACAATTAGAATTTAATTCAACCAAATTTAACGTCTACTGATTTCAAGTACAGCCACATTTTTCAAGCTCTTCTTCAATGCTGCTTTCGACTGCGAAAACCACACAGTACAGAAGATAAGCAAAAGCAAAGTAAATGCAAACAAAATCTGACTGTTTGCAGGGAGTATCCATGACACAGCTGATCGACTAAGTAGTAGGAAAATGATAGAAAACAGAGTTCATAGCAGTGTTGGCACCAGAGTAGTCCAAAATTCCACAATTGATGTTCACAAATTATCCAAAATCACTTGAAATTACACAAAATTGTTTTATTTTCATTCAACGAAGAAAACTTTTTTGATTTTATTCAAAATAGTTAAATTAACTCCACTGCTTAGGACTGTCTATTGCTACCATCGATTGAACCCTTCTTGCTGCGTAATATCTCAACGCTTCGAAGTGTCACAATAAAGCATAAAGTGTTTGTAGTAATCTAAATCGTAGCAGGACCTTATTCCCTTGGTAATATTTTGAAATTATTGTACGGTTTACCGAAAAGTCACTTCCGAAAATTGAAGATTTTTCCCGCAATAGAATAATGACACTCCAAAGTTTTAATAATATTTCCACAAGCTTTCCAAACTGAAGATATTTTACAAATCTGACGCTATACAGCGAAGATATGTCATTTTACATATCCCAAATTTCCAGATCAATAAACTAGCACAAGAAGCTCTCATCTTAAAAATAAACAACAGAAACCGCTATGTTGTACGAGTATTAAACCGACTCATTTTGTATGGGGCCAAAAAAAGTGTTTTTGTTCCACCCCCTGAAATGTTCCTTGACTTGTTTTTTTATGATTCGCAAAATATTTCGCGTCTAGGATTAAAACCCCGTGAGCTGGACCGTTTTTAAAAAAAGGCTTTTTTTTAGTTTTTTATAGTTGATAGAACATTTGTTGGCATGTTTTTCATACCGTTGGATGCGTCTTTAAAAATGCTTTCCTATGATACTAATATTGCACATATTATCTTTTGTTAACTATCAGAAATCTTTCACAAACTCAAAAAAAGCCTTTTTTTAAAAACGGTCCAGCTCACGGGGTTTTAATCCTAGACGCGAAATATTTTGGGAATCATCAAAAAAACAAGTCAAGGTACATTTCAGGGGGTGGAACAAAAACACTTTTTTTTGTGAGTCAGTCTAACGAGTATACATGAAATACCTTCAATATTCATCCAACAATATTTTATATATAATTGTCAAAATTGTAATGTTGCTGGTCCACCATGTTCCAAAAAACATGCCTGTGGAACAATGTCTCCCTGTAAACGGAGATACTCGTATTATGACTGAAATATCAAAAATACAAATTTAATGTTTCAACCATATATGGGGCAAATTAATTATATGACAATTATAATTTGTAGTTTAATTTGAATTACCATTCTAAATGCAAATTCAAACAATTTCAATACCATTGGCAACTGTACTTATTTTCAAAGCGTTTCGATCATATTGGCACTTTTGGTTTTCAAATATTTTATACATTACAGGTTTATGAATTTGAAAATACTATGAGGCAATATCTATCAAGGTCACAAACCTATACATATAAAATACGCTAAAAACAGAATTGCCAGTAGTCAAACAAATTCAAAATATTTAAAAGCATTCCCATATTTCATTACTATTGACATACGATTCCACAAATTCAAAAATATTTAATTGCCATTGCGAACAATGGTAATACTTTTGCATTTGCATTAGATAAAGTAATGCAAATTAAAATCTAATGCAAATTATAAAACCATATATGGTGTCAACATATGACATGTGAAATTGCACAAAAATATCATTATCCAAATAGTTTGAAATTGTCTCATTTTTGGATAATTATCCAGAAAGTGGCAACACTGGTGGATAGGCGAGAAAGCGATAAACAACCACATGCAAACCATGCAGCAAAGTAACTTCAAATAGTGTTTAAATGATACTAATGAACGCTAAATTATGTTCTATGTTGGTTGCATCGAACAATAATACGCATTCCCCTGTATTTATGTCCGTTTTATGTTCAACCAAAGGGAAATATTCAACAGCAACTCGAACTCGATGAAATGGGTTACTACCTCGCCGTCATTGAGAGAACTTACAGAGAGGGATATAAACTCTTGTATATTTCCCTATGCTGCTCATAGCAGAAGTAAATTGCTTTGCTTGACTACGTAACCAAAAACCAACTACTCACTTAGATGAAGCAAATTATTCCCTTTCACTTTTTTGTGAAAATACAGAAAAGCACTTTTCAAATTAAGTGTCTTTTTTTGTGCCAGAGGCAACTCTGAAACTTGGCAGCTGTCACATATGTTTATTTCGATTACTAAAAATGGAGCGCTTTATGAAAGAACAACGCATTATAATTGTGAAAACAAGTTAAAATTTCACGAAGCACTACGTAGCGAATTTTGAAAAAAGACCTACACCTTCATGTGTTCAAAATTCAGCTTACTCAGCAGCTCAAACCAGCAGACCATGCCGCCAATTCGTTCAATGGTTAATGAAGCAAGGTGAAGTCAACGCTAGTTTTCCAAAAGAAGTCATCTTCCTCGATGAAGCGCATTTGCATCAGAATGTCTTCGTGAATACACAAAATTGTCAAATTTGGGTCTCAGAAAATCCTCATGCAATCCATGAGAATCACTATTCGCCTTACTATTTTGAAGATGAGGCCGAAATTGCAGTGACTGTGAACGATATTCGTTACAAGAACATGATAACGTAGTTCTTGTGGCATCAGCTGAACGGCATGGATCTAGACGACATGTGGTTTCAGCTAGTTTCATCTGCCACACCGCTCATGAAACAATCAATTTATTGCAGCAACGATTTCCAGAACAAATTACCTCAAGAAATTCTGACGTCAATTGTCCACCAAATATCATTCGATTTAACGCCGTGCGATTTCTTTCTTTGGGGTTTTGTGAAATCTGGGGTATATGCGAAAAAACCAGAAACAATTCCTGAGCTCAAACCCGAGATCCAACGCGTCATCGGTAAAATACATTCACATCTCTATGAAAAAGTCATGGAAAATTTAATGAAAGGAGTAATGGCCTGTCATCAGAGCCGTGGGAATCATTTGATAGATATTTGAGTTCATATTTAATGGGAACATGTTTTCTTTACAATCCAATAAAACACTCACAAGTATCTCAAAAAATACGTGTCTATGTTTTAAATGAAAAAGGCCATTCTCACTGAGACACCCTTTATGGGAGAAAACCGAAGTTAATTTATTGCCAACCCAATACAACACAAATGTATAGTAACAGAAAAATACAACAAAAAAGTCAAAACTACACAGTTTTCGATCATTATGACACGCCAAATTTAAGTCAACAGTTCTTGTAACTATACCTGGTTTAAGTCACAAAAGAATTCGGTTGTGACAGCCGAATTAGCCGTAACACAACCTCATTAGAGGGATAGCCGAATTATAGGTTGACACAATCTCATTGGAGGTCGACACAACGTCATTAGATGTTGACGCAACCTAATTAGAGGTTGACACAGCCGAATTGATACAACCTCATTGGAGGTTAACACAACCTCATTAGAGGTTGACACAGCCTCATTAGAGGTTGGCACAACCTCATTATAGGCTGTCACAGCCGAATTAGGGGCTGTTACAACCGAATTTAGATAGTGTCACAAATGAATTATTAAAGTTGTTTTTATTATTAAATCATGATTTATATCCTGGATATAAAAAAATTAAAAGCGAGAAAATAAATTCATATAAATGTAGAAGTTTTTAGGGTAATAAATTTGTTTTAGATGCCTCTTCCGACTTTTCGTCCCGGCCATCATGGGACACCGCACTAATCCTGATATGTTGTATCGGTTGACTTAGGTCCTAACCCGTTTTGTATACAGACGATTGAAGCATATCTCACATGCCCGACCTTGAAATACTTGGAAACCGTTGATATCTGCTTGAGTATTTTCTGCGAAATAAGACATTTTAATACAAAACATATTTTACTTACCTTTCTCAATAACCACAAACAAATCGTAACGTTCTTTAATTCTTTTTAAAACAATACTTGATGGTAGAATTTTAAACGTCAGGCTTTAAATACATAGAATTATGTTGTGGTAACCGAATTCAAAATGAATTCAATATGAATTCGGTTGTACCTACAGAGTTCATGAGAAATTCGGTTGCAGCAACCTTATTGACGGCAAAATCCGGTCGTTGCAACCGAATTAAGCCTAGATTCAGTTATTGCGACCGAATTGATAGTAATTTCGATAGTCACAACTGAATTGATGCCAAATTCGGTTACTACAACCGAATTAATGCCAGATTCTGTTACTCCAACCGAATTTGGTACCAATTTCGGTTCTTTCGTCCTAATTAATATTAAATTCGGTTGTTCCAACCGAAATTTTAGAAACTTTAGTTGACTGAACGAATATAATTCAAGATCCAGTTGTCACAATCGAATCAATTATGAAACGAGGTTGCTTCAACCGAATTTCAGTTGTGGGACTAAATTCGGTCGTAACAACCTCAATTCTGTCGGGGCAACCTTAATTCGATGGTAATAGCCGAATTTACGGTTGCTACAACCTCTTTTCTAACAATTAGTTATCTGGGAGTACAACGACCTCAACATGAAGAGTGTGAAATGTAACGTCAGATAAGACGGAAAAGCAGCAGGTGTAGTTACTCTATGTTTAGAACTGGGTCGACCAAATAGGTAAATGATAAAAATTTTTTATAAATTTACTGAATAAATTTCTCTATTTTTCTTAAGAGAAACAATTGTCTTTAACAGATAATCTTTGCTTTTTGTAAAATGTATGTTTCTGAGGTATTTTTCTAAATAACAACGGTTCTCCAATGCATATTATATAGGAACAGTATCTTAGATTTATATTTTTTAACAAAGTGTATTTTATAAATAATTTATAAAAGGTCCCTTAGATATTTTAACTGAATTACCGGAAATGGTGTATGGCTCATAATATTATAAAAACTTACAAATTTAATAAAAAAATAAAAAAATTTAAGAACACGAAAAATTAAAAAAAAGCGGTCCAAAAATTATTCCAGAAATGAAATCGGCCAGTAGGCTGTCCTCGCAAGAAACACTATTCCGAAACAGCAAAGCTGGTATTGACCCTATTCCAGAGGACAACTTTCTTAAATCCTTCGAACATAACGAAGAATATGCTAAAATAAGTCAGCTGGCCACACGACAAAACTAAAAGCACCGTTCAACTCATGAGTATATCTTTGATTTGTATATTCAGACTTGTCCTTCATGTAATGGGGAAATAAATATATAAGTTTATTTATTGTGTAATAATACACGTTGAAAAATCTGTATTTTTCTGTCGGTTGGATGCAAATGTTACGTGTTTGCAGCTTGTCACAATTATAGTGTACTTGTATCCAAACATATTGTGTTTGCTATTCAATATGATATGTTGGAGAGTCAATGATTAATAGGTTATAATATATGTTCATGTGACCCAGATGTGGCTTTTTTTTTTGTTGGAAACTGCCTAAAACCTAGAGGCGGACTAAGGCCTAAGCGACCTAGGCGAGTGCCTAGGGCCCGTAATTATTGGGGCCCGAAAATAAGGTTTTAAATTTTTATAATTAATTTTTACTTCCATTTTAGTTTTATTATTCGATCTTTAAGATGTTATTTTCTTTAATAATTTTTCCGGTTCGAGATCAATTTCTATGAAAAAGTACTTTTATAACAAAAAGTACATTTTCATAGAATGTATTATTACACTGTGTGTAATTTTTTAAGTCATGGCAAAATAACCATATACGGACACCACTACGTGATAAAAGACTAAAAAAAAAAGACCCGTGTTTCCCAATTTTACCCAAAGTCATGCACTTTTTTTTTATGGGCCGCCAAAGATTTGGGGCCTCGGTATCATTTTCGTAAAAATGTGATCATTTTCTCAGGCTCATATCTAGCAAACCGTTCAGAATTTCTCTGAGGCAAAGTTGTAGCTCTTGTCAAGCCGGTAAACTGGATTAATCGCCCAGGTGATCATGATGCAACCAGTCGCTATGCATGCGTAAATTACACATGTCGTCTAAATCGACATTCTGAGAAGAACAAAATTTATAAAGCAACTGCAACAGCCACACTACCAGTGCTTGCACCTGAAAATTTTGTATCACCAAGGCCGCCAACTCCAGATCGTACTACAGAATTTACAGCAATGAGTACAGCAAGTGGTGTTACTTATGAAGATCCATTTGATACCGATTATGAGCCCCAACAGGGAAGAGATGGACCACAACTAATAACACAAATGGAAATGGATTTCATTGTGGCCATATTGGGATTATGACAAGAGCTACAACTTTGCCTCAGAGAGTAAATCGAAATTCTGAACGGTTTGCAAGAGATGAGCCTGAGAAAATGATCACATTTTTACGAAAATGATACCGAGGCCCCAAATCTTTGGCGGCCCATAAAAAAATAAGTGCATGACTTTGGGAAAAATTGGGAGACACGGGTCTTTTTTTTTAGTCTTTTATCACGCAGTGGTGTCCGTATATGGTTATTTTTTTTCGTGTTGCACTGTGTTATTAAAGAAATAATTTGAAATTGATTATTATGGTTGATGGTTGGGAATATAGCTATTTCAATGCCCACCAAGGCATATCATCCGCTCCCTTCTCCACATGTATTTAGGTATATCATCACAAATTATAGGGATAAACAAATGTCAAGTAAGCGAGAATTGTCTAAAACTCGTACTTGTGCGAAAACATCCCCAACAATACTTTGCCATAACCATCAATATTCACAACATTCCTTTCCTACGCAGGCTTTCATCGAAAGCCATTGCATATATGTTGTAGTTTCAAAAAAAGAAACAACAATTGCCGTGTCAAATTTAGTTGGTTTAGATCCTCGTTATGTTTAAAGTTGTAATTTCCTTTAAGGCTGTAAGAGATCATGTTTTCACCGGTTAGTGAAAAAAATGTAATGCCGCGGGTGGGATTCGAACTCACATTCGCTGGACGATCGTTTCGATGTTTGTGAAGCATCATCTTCAGCAGCGTCTAGCCCGTTAAGCCACTGCGATGTGTATTTACACAAGTCATTAACCGAAGACATTTCTTGATTATTATTCGATCTTTAAGATGTTATTTTTAATATTTTTCCGGTTCAAGATGAAAACGTAATTTTGGTGTAAAAGAAAAGTGGTGTAAAAGAGAGGTTTTTTTTGGGATTTTTACCTATATTTTCTAATACGGGTGAAAACTTGGAGAAAGTTATTTTAGAATTTTTAAATAATATTGATTTAGACATCACTAGCAGTGGGAGACAGAGTAATGATAATACGTTTAATATGTCAGGTAAAATATAAGGAATTCCAATCCAGAATAAAACAACATATTTTTTCTGCCCATTTGATAACATGCGCAAATCATTCATTAAATTTAATTGGAAACGCTGCTGCCGCAAGTCGCATGGAAATTACCACTTTTTTCAATATCGTTGAGGAATGGTACGTATTTTTTTGCAAGTTCTACACATAGGTGGAATGCATTACAAAAATTCTGTAAGGCCAAACACTTGAGTATTATACCTATTTGTGACACCAGGTGGTCTGCTAGTTTCGATGCTGTGAAATCCTTAAAGGAAAATTATGAAGAAATTAAACATGGTTTATATAATTTTTTCTCAAATAAATATGAAAATCCCTTAATACATTTGAGTAGGTACTGTTACTATATGGGAAAAATTTTAGGGGGAATGAATGCTTCGAACAATACTCTTTAACAAAAAGACGAATCCCTAAATACTGCAGTTTTAATATATGATACATTGATAGATTTCATACAAAGTGTCTCCAGTTGGCAATACCAAGTGTACGCAGGGATTCGTCAACCTGATACCTCCAGCGGAGTCTTGGTCGTCCTATTTTTCGTCTTCCTTCGAGTTCGGTTTCGAAAACCCTTCGCGCTGGTTCACCTTCATCCATTCTACTGACATGGCCTAGCCAGCGCAATTGCGTTATCAGGATAAAGCTCATACAGTTCATGATTCATGCGTCGCCGATACTCGCCGTTGTGCACTATAGGGCCATAAATTTTTCGGAGTATTTTTCTCTCGAAGACTCCTACAGATGTTTCGTCTACTTGCGATAGGACCCAGGATTCTGCGCCATAAAGCAATACAGGTTGAATGAGAGTCTGGTACAGCTGGACTTTTGTTACTCGAGAGAGGGCTTTATCTCTAAAGTGCTTGCTTAGCCCAAAATAACATCTATTCACAAGCACAATTCTCCGCTTGATTTCAAGGCTGACGTTGTTGTTTTTGTTTGCGGCAGATCCGAGGTATATAAATTCGTCCAATACCTCGAAGTTATAACGGTTATCAACGTTCACGCTTTGGTCTAATCGCGTGGAGGCCCTGTTCGTTGAAACCATTAATTTTGTCTTGTCCTCATTTAACGTCCTCATTTAACATTCTCCCGGATTCGGCCTAGCGTGAAAATCTGGTCAGTTGTCGATTTTCCAGGCCTGAAGCCACACTGGTATGGTCCAATCAGGTCAGCGATAATTGGTTTTAGTCTTTCGCACATTATACTTGATAGAACGTTATATGCTATGAATAAAAGGCTTATTCCACGGTAGTTGGCACAGATACTCGGGTCACCTTTTGTAAATATGGGACATAGTACACTGAGACTCTAATCGCCGGGCATGCATTCATCTAACCAAATTTTCAGCTCATCGCCGCCAGCCTTAAACAGCTCCGCCGGTAATCCATCGGCTCCTGCGGCTTTGTTGTTCTTAAGCCGGACAATAGCTGTTCTGACCTCGTCTTGGTTAGGAAGTTGGCAATCGACGTCGTCGTCGAAATTTTTATCGATTGTCCCATCGTCATTGGATGTCTCAGATACATAAAATTATCTCTCCATATTCCCAACATGGTCTGCACATCTGCGACGAGATTTCCGTCTTTGTCTTTAGAGAAGGGGGGCCCTGAACCATGTCCATTAGTTCCGTTTTTAAATAATTATACTATAAATGACAAACTAATTGACGAGTGTGCAGAATTGAAAGTGAGAAAAAAGGCAATACAACTAATCAATCTGGGTATGCGAGTATTTGTTTAAGCATTAATGGTTGTTTTAATAGATTATGTTCATGTTTGTTTGTTTTAATAAAATATGATTATTTAATTTTTGTATATGTATATTATTACTTTTTTCTATATGCTTTAAAACCAAACTACTAAACGCAAAGTATGTGTCATGATTGGAAATAGGCCCGAAATTACAATTATGACAAGGGCCCGCTTTAGCCTTAGTCCGCCACTGATAAAACCTAAGCAAAGAATAAAAGGCAACAGATCTTCAATTTATGAAAACAATGCGTGCAAACATGTACATGATTTCTGCAATATGTTACTGTGGCCGTTATCTTTCAGCGTGTATGTGTCCCTAGTGGCCGTTGGTGGTATGCGTGGCTCTTGTACTTGAGATCGCTCTGAGCACCTTAAATTTCTTTCGACAGTGGTTGGCTCGTTTTGTAACGGCAACGCTAGTGAGAACTTAGCCATGAAAAAGCTTCTCGAAATACCGTTCGGAACCAGTACAAAACTGTAGGTCGTAATCATTGAGAATAATACTAGAAAGCTTATTTCTCACTGGTTGTGAGAAGCCCTCCCCAATCCCTTCATGGGACATAGTAGTAAATCATTGAGGTGGCGCTAGGTAGACACGTTCTTTTGACACTGGAGCCCCATGGGTGCATCCGACAAAACACGTTTTAGTTTCTCATGTTCTTATATTTTTAATAATTTCGAACTTTTTGTTTTAGACTCATTCCATTTCCTGCAATTTTCTATTGCAAGAGGACCGTCAAATGTTTTTGTATAGTTATTTTCCTGAAATAGTGTTTCAAATATTTTCCCAAAAACAAAGTGGTTTATTAATATTTCTAAAAACAAAACTCTTGTTTTAATTGAACTGGTGTCGTGTTTCGATTCATCAGTTGTTCTTTCAGCCCTAACCAAGTTTTCTAAGCCACTGACGTCTTCCCTTCATCACTTGGTGTAATATCTAAAGCTTTTTATCAAGTGCCCTTAATCTGATGTAGATTTTTGTCCGTAACAAACTGTCCTATACACCAACGTCACGGCACGTTTTTGGCTTTATCGACGTTTGAAATGTCAATTCCCATAAAAATTCCCTCGATAAAGCCAACCTTTGGTTAGTGAAATAGGGCATTACATTTTTTTCTAAATAAAAATTTTCGTCTTAGGTATTTTTCTATAGAAAAATATCTCTTCTACGAAGTTTTTGTAAAGAAAAAGTGTCTTATTAAACACATTTCGAGAGACAGCGTTCTTTCTTGGCTATTTTTCTAAATAACAACTGTAATAGACATAGACTAAGTAAACATACAGGGCCCAATCCTCTCAGTAACTTTACGACATTTGGTGTAGTTGCATATAAGCGTTGGATGTTGAAATGTATTTTTCTAATAATACCAGATACGGGCATTAGTTCAAAACAGCCAACAAGAAAACAACAGCAGCAGTTCCTGTTTGTGTGTTTAAATTGTTATATTTAATACAACACAAATATATACTAACAATAAAAAATATCATAAATGTGCACAATATATTGAAAATTCACAGTTCTTCGCCAAAACGACATGACAAATTTAAGTCAACAGTTCTTGCTACAGCACCTGGTGTAAATCAGTTTCCTTCGAACATCTCTCTATGAAACCTACCTTTCGACTAAGAGTATGTTGAAGAGACTACTTCCCTGATTAGCCAAAATCGGATGAACATATCAAGGCTAATTGCCGTGCTGACTGGGTATTGGCAAAAGGATAATCAGCAAGATGGCAGAATCTTCCATATAATGACCACTGTCGTGTCTTCGCAGACGCTGAAGAGGAGGAGATGGTGGAACATCTCATCTACACTTATCCGGCTCAAATTAATTAACGCCCAAAGACTATACATAGGTCGCACCTTCCTACACAATGTCACTGAGATACACGAGATAGATCTAGGGGATCTAATGAGGTATCTCCGATTAACAGGTTGGATATAGACACTGTACATTAGACTCTCCGGAGTGATGTGGTATGCTAAACGGTGGCTCAAGACACTAGTTGATGCTAAATAGTACCTTAAGCAACTACGTGAACAATGTCCAAGAGATGATCCTAGGTATATTTACTCTCTGACATTAGGATCTGCTACGGTACGTGTAACATTTTTCGATCGTCTTCGTCATCTGCTTCCAAGTGCCAAAAATGTACTTACTTTTCCAGTTGAGTTGGTATTTTCCAAAATATGAGTATATTAGAGAAAACGTGTGTGTGGATTGAGTTTTATAACGTTGCACCTGTGGCCAGCGGGTAAGGCAAATAAATTGGTATCCAAAGAATCAAGTAAGAAACTTTTACAATATATTCCCATTCCAACCAACATTAATCTTCGAGTGTTGTCCTTAAAAACAATGCAGTACACACATCACTATGTATATAGTATTTAATAATAATATTCAAATCCGAAATGCCCGTTGAACATAAATAAACTTTATGCACTATGCTAACGTGGTGCCTGGTACTGGGTAATAATCAGAGTACACAAATCTTACAAGTTATGCCCACTATGTTGCATACCACAAGTGGTCAATATGAAGCTATACAACCTAGTTGTCCCCACCTGCATGCACCCCACCCCAACCTTTGTCATGTCACAAAGATCACCTAAGTGTTGCTCAGTGTATTAATATCTACTTGGTCCATGTGATATGAAGTTTGTTAAGGTAACGCCTTTTAGTTGTTTGTCGGTTTTGGAATTCTTTGAAAGAATGAATCCAAAGTCGCACATAAAATTAGAATATATTCATATCCAATTCTAAGACAACAATAGTAGTTCTAATAGTTGTGGTCAATATAAATCAACAGCATGACAAGATCATTGCCATATTCATTAATGCATATTTGTAAAGGAAATGACATAAAATACATGAATACATTCGAAGAAATTCGCAGAAAAAAATGAACTTTTAAAGAAGGGCGGACATTTTCACAGCACATTTGAATACAATGATTGCATGCCCGAATGAATGATCATTTCATTGGGTCGTTTGGTCAGTCAGGCCCCTCAAGCAAACAATTTAAGGATCGATTGTATTTCGATCGCCATTATATCGATCAAATATGAATTGTTTCTATTGCAACAATTTAAGGTGTGGTTGTCTATGCGATGGCGGCAAATGCGATTCAATAGAAAATTGTTTAAAAAAAATAAACAAATGTATTTTTGACACAACACGCTTTACCGCTTACAAGTGTGAAACTTTGTTTCTGGATTGGAACAAATGGTGGTTACACTCTATGGGATCTAGTTTATGGTAATCGTGCTAATGATGGTCATAAATAATTTTTAATTAAAGTAGAGAAATCTTCAAGCTTGTAATGAATGCCGAGCCCTCACAAATGCAAATGTTTAATGCCACTTGGGTACAATTTCATTTCGTTTAATATGTAAAATGGAAACTATATAAATTAAATATATTCTTACTCCCCTTGAAATTCGACGCCAATCTAACCATGTGCGCTCGTCTATCATTTAATATTTCGATAGCATTTAAATAAATATTAGTCTTATTGCAGCGTCACTTTGGATTGCAAATATCTACTCTACACAC
This sequence comes from Phaonia tiefii, assembly GCA_963931995.1. Lineage (NCBI taxonomy): Eukaryota > Metazoa > Arthropoda > Insecta > Diptera > Muscidae > Phaonia > Phaonia tiefii. Next base: position 253,077,279 of record OZ008368.1, on the reverse strand, counting down.
TAGGGGATAAAATCTACACGGTAAAAAATAACTGAACCCCATACATATTCTGCAGGAACCGTGTATATGTTTGGAACATACTTAAAACATTCATAGGTTTGCAAGTCCCAAACTCACTTGTATTTAAATGTTAACAGTATCATGTTCATCATCCCAAATATCCATATACTTATGTGGCAGCATTTGCCTGTTTCCCCCAAACCTACATATACTTACGTGGAAAAATTTTCGTATTTCCTCCCAAACATAATAATATTTAGAAACGACTTATTCTTTTATTTCAATATGTATGTATTATTTATTATAGCGGGTTTTTCAACAGAGACGCTACAAAAGTAAATCGATAGGGACAGCAAACGACGCCACACTTTTTCCCGCTCTTTTGACATTTCTCTTCAGTAAGGTTTGCCATTCCATCATGGAAAGATATACGAGCCAGCAACGAGTCGAAATTATTAAAATTTACTATCGAAATTTTGGAGTCAGTGGCCTCAACTTTAAGAGCGCTACGTCCAATTTATAGTCGTCATAATCGTCCTACCAGATCAACAATTGAGCGTCTAGTGGAAAAATTTGAATCCACAGGCAGAGTACAAAATGTACCCGTGCCAGTGAGACAAAGAAGTGCCCGTAGTGTCGAGAATATTGCTGCCGCTGAGGCTTCAGTTCAAGAAAACCCAAATGAGTCTCTCACACGTCGTTCTCAAGTGACGTCGTTGTGGCGAATTTTGCGAAACGCTCTTGGACTACATCCTTACATGATCAAATTGACGCAACAACTGAAGCCGCTTGACCACCATAGGCGTCGTATGTTCGTGAACTGGGCTGAGCAACAACTTGAAAATGATTCGGATTTTCATCGGAAAATCATCTTCAGCGATGAGGCTCACTTCTGGCTGAATGGCTTCGTCAATAAGCAAAATATGCGTTATTGGTCAGATCGCAATCCACACCTAATCCCGGAGTCATCATTGCATCCCGAAAAAATTACGGTTTGGTGCGGTTTATGGGCCGGCGGCGTCATTGGGCCGTACTTGTTCCGTGATGATCAAGACCGGCACATTACTGTGAATGCGAATCGCTACCGTTCAATGATAACCGAATATTTTTGGCCCCAATTGGATAATATGGACTTGGAGGACATGTGGTTCCAACAGGACGGCGCCACAAGCCACACAGCGAATGCCACAATCAATTTATTGGAAACCAAGTTTGGTGAACGTGTTATCTCACGAAATGGCCCAGTCGATTGGCCGCCTCGGTCGTGCGATTTGACGCCGTTAGATTATTTCCTGTGGGGCTACGTCAAGTCTATGGTCTATGCCAACAAGCCAGCGACGATTGATGAACTTCGTACGAATCTCGAACGTGAAATTGCAGCAGTATCGATTTATGTTTGAAAACCGTCGAAAATTGGGTTCAGCGTCTGGACTTCTGCAAGCGTGCCCGTGGTGGCCATGCAAAAGAAGTCGAGTTCCATACATAATGGCATCGAACGTCCTTTCACAGGAATAAAGAATTTCATTGGTATCTAAAACCGGTTTTGTTTTATTTAAAGAAAACTTTTGTAGCGCTCTTACTGAAACAACCGTTAATTAATTGCATTAGTATAAATCCACATTTATAAATAATTAATACTAATAATTAAATGATTTAAAATTACCCTTTTTACGTATCCTTGCATTGCATGCATTATTTGATTTATTTCATGAAATGATTCTGCTGTTCTTTTGCTTCTCCTGTCTTTGTTCTCTCTCACGTTTTTGAAGATTTTTTCTGAAGATTTCAGTTATGCGTTGGTTATCACTATGCGCTTGTAAATAAACAATATACAAATCTAGTTCATGCAAGAAAAATGTGGATTGATTACTGGTATTTTTTTTTTGGAACGCAGTTCCTTATTGCAAGTTGTGGGAAGGGAGCTAAATGAAAAAATTGTAAACAACTTTTTTTTTAACTACTTTATCAAAACCCATTATTGTCAATTATATTGGGTACTTTTGGTTTGGTTTAAAGGAAAGTTTTCAAGGTGGAGCCTGTTTATTACATCATGTAGTTTTGAACCCAATAAAAAGTAAATTTAGAAAAGCCAAAGTGCAAGACTGGCAAATCCATGAAGTACAACCCAGAGCATGGAATTACATTTGGCGGCACACTTACTCGTACACTCGTACTTTTGGTTTGGTTTGTGTCTAGACTAACATATGGGGAGAAATTTCTTGTCTATTGGGACATTTTGTAGGTGGAGGCTGTTTATTAGATATTGTAGTTTTGAACCGATTAAAAGGTAAATTTAGAAAAGCCAAAGTGAAAGACTGGCAAATACATGAAATACAACCCAGAGCATGGAATTACATTTGACGGCACATTTACTCTTACACTCGTGCTTTTAGTTTGGTTTGTGTCTAGATATGGGGACAAATTACCTGTCTACTGGGACATTTTCTAAGTGGAGCCTGTTTATTACATATTGTAATTTTGAACCGAATAAACGGTAAATTTAGAAATGCCAAAGTGAAAGAAGTTTAAACAAATAACATTTTCTTAAATAATTGCGTTTTCTTAAAAAAAAAGTTAATGTTCTCAAAAAAATACCTATTCATATTCTTAAACAAAGCACTTTTACTTAACAAAATACTTTATCTGGCTTCCCAAAATAAATTTTCTTACAAAAAGTGAATTTTCATAAAAAAAAAGGAATTTTTTAAATAAGTACCTTTTCTTAAAAAAGTACATTATCTGACAACAAAGTGCCTTCTCTAAAAAAACTACCCTTTCTTTAAAGATTACCTTTTTTGTAAAACAAAATAATTTTTCTTGAGATAAATACCAACTCCTAAAAGATAAATACCAACTACCAACTCCTTCTTAAAAAAAAAGCTTTTCTTCAAAAAAAAAATACATTGTCTTACAAAAAGTACATGTTCTTACAAAAGTTACTTTTCCTAAAATACCCTTTCTTTAAAATAAAATAATTCCTTTTCTTGTCCTGAGATAAGTAGCTTCCTGAAAAAAAGTAAATTTTCTTAAAAAATAACTTTATCCTAAAAAGAGTACCACTTCTTTAAAAAGTACCTGTTCTTAAAAAAAGTATTTCTTTGTTAAAAAATGCATACTCTTAGGCTTTTTCTTACACAAAAACATTAGCTTTTAATAATAGAAGTACCTCTCATCAAAGAAAGGGCCTTTTCGGGGAAATTTAATACATTTTCTTAAAAAAGGGACCTAAACATTTAAGTTTTTTTAAAAAGCACATTCAATAAATACGAAATTTCTTAAAAAAAAGTTTATCATTTTACAAGAGCATCTTTCTTTAAAGATCCATTTAAATTACAGTATTTGTCAACAGACGCCTTAGGCGTGGTGGAACTAACTAGTATATAATATAGCGAAAGGAACTTCGTTCCAACCGAGTGTCCCCTGACACCTCATGTAAATTTTTTATTTTTCAATGTTGTAGATTTGTACGCAGAAGAATCATTTCTCAGCTGAGTCTTGTCCTCGATAAAACAGACCACAGGTTGGATCAGACGGGCCACTCGCCTCTGCTTCCAATTCATCTTGTTCACGCGGACGTTTATATGATCGAGCCCGAGATAAAGTAGTTGGAACCTCTCTTTATTGTGAGGCTTCAGTATTTGACATGCTTTTAAGCTTCGTGAACAGTTTTAAATAAGTTTGTTCTCATTTTAATAGTTTTTGTTGTTGTGCGAGCACTTTGAGTGTAGCCCATTTAAAGGCAGGCTTGGCCATTAGAGGGTTAATAAAAGAAGTACCTCTCTTAAAGAAAGATCCTTTTCGGGAATATATAATACATCATTCTTACAAAAAGAACCTAAAACTATGCTTATTTTAAAAAAAATAACAAGCCTGTGTTAGATAACACGGGCGCATAGGTCAGACGTAGAATACGTTAGTCATTTTGCAATTAAAATATATGAATTAAATATAATTTTTGATAAATGATTTAAATCTATCTAATATATACGCATACAGCTGATAGCTAGTTATTAAGTTTTTGTAACATAAGTAGGCGTTTGCATGTATTAAAGTTAATTAATTTTAGATAGGATAAGTTATGTGTGATAAGTTATTTTATGTATGTACAGTATAATTTTTAGTAAAATAAGACAACAACAAAACTACCAAAATGATGGCGATAACCCAAATAAGTTTGGAAACCACTGATCTAAACGATTGGAATTGTTTTGAACAAGATTTATTAATTTATTTTTTAGTTTGTGTGCTCGAAGACTGTATGCCATATGTTTAAGGATGAAACTATATCTAGTTTAACGTATTACATTATAGCGACATCTTCATTTGAAGTACAGCTACAGCAATACATTTTATGATATGGCAGCACAATAGATTAGCTGCTTTCCAACTACTTCCCAATGTATTCACAGAAATGTGTTTAGGAAAAACGCCATTGATATAGTGAGCGTATACATCGCCAATCCTTTGTATTAATGTACATACACACACATTTACACGCTGCTCGCAGAAGTAAACAAACGACAGCAAAGATCAGTAAACTTTCAAGCACACACAAGTGTCCACGCTCCCCTCCCTTCATTTTATGTTCCCCACCAAACGAACTAATAACCGACCGATCCAACAAAACGAAATGTACACACACAAACATTTACACGCGGCTCGATAAATAAACAACGCACAGCAAAGCCAAAATCATTTGATTTCACAACAACAACAAAAACAACACCGGCATTTACAAAGCAACAACAGCGGCATGTACAAAAAAAGTCTAAAATATCATGCTCTTAAATATTTATTTCCTTAACTACATAAAACTTTTATATATAGACATATAATTTTTTTAATGTAATTCGAAACAAAACATATTACCAAAACTGAGTAACATATAAAAATTGCTAAAATATGTTTTAATATTTAAGTAAAAGTAGGTGAAAGTTGACAAATATTTTCCCAAAATTTTGTGCTCCAGATCAACACCCCTACCTTACCGTATAACGTATTCTACGTTAAAACTACATTCAATGAATAAAAAATTTCATAAAAAAGTTTATCATTTTACAAAAAGTATCTTTTCTTAAAGATCCATTTAAATTACAGTATTTTTCAACAGGCGCCTTAGGCGTGGTGGAACTAACTAGTATATAATATGGCGAAGGGAACTTCGTTCCAACCAGGTGTCCCCTGACACCTCATGTAATTTTTGATTATATTTCACAAATAGTCTGCCATTCTGACTTTCACAGTAAAGGCTCGGACAGACAAAGGCCTTCACGTTGTTACTCGTTCCAGTTTCTTTTCTCAATATAGTTTTCCACTTTGGTAGCATACATACATATATACGAAACACATGCACAAAATCCAAAGCAACATCATAAACAATATAACCATCCGAGCCTTTGTATCTTTCTTTTTTCACAGATCAATCGCTTTTAAAAATCGTATGTCCGATGAACCATTGATGACTGAATATATGAAACTAAAACGCAATTCATCAACCAAACTAAGCAATACTGACTTCATCGGCAATTTGCACGCACAATCAAGAATATTTATGAATCACTGACTGAGGGAGTAATGCAAAAATACAGAAACACACAAGAGAGACTCTCTCGTCGTCCCTCTTTAATTCTCTTGCTCTCGAGGGAGCATACACAGAGCAACAACCACAGCTGTATTTGTATCACAAACGCAGCCATATTTGAGTCGCAAACACATATATTACAACATATTAATTATTGTGTCTCAAACATGTTATATGAAATAGCAAACACAATGTGTTTGGACACAAGTATATTATATTTGTGACAAGCTCCAAGCACACTTTATATTTGCATCCCAACAACAACAAAATACAGATTTTTCAGCATATAGAATCACAATACATTCGACAATACATTTCCATGTCGTTTTGATGAAAAACTGTGAAATTTAAACGTAGTTTTGACTTTATTTATATTTTATTTATAATAAATAAATATATATTTTTGTCGTATTTACATTAAAATTTTAATGCATAAAGCGAAATGCCGTTGCAGTTTTCTTGTTGCTTGGTTTGAGCCATTACCTCCAACCACCCATCTGCAACACACGAAATGTCATCAGTTTACTAAGAGAGTTGGCTACTCTATAGGTCACTACTCTATGCTTCTAATGAGACTTCAAACGGGTGTCCTTAAATATCAAAAAGGCATAAAAATATTATCCTATTTAAGTGTATACTCCTTTAGTATTTCGACATCACCCCTCGTTGCGAATCAATAAAAATTGTTCATTAATGTTGACTAAATCAACTAATATCACCTTTTGAACCCGATGCCATACAATAAGGATTTTCTGTTAGCGATTGTTACAATTATTACATTTAGTTCAGTAGTATCGTAGTAGTCGATGTTGTTATTTTTCCTTAACTCCAACAACATTACTTAATTATATTGATTTTTTGTGTGCAATCATTTTTAGCCTTTAGCGGCTTTGCTGCATGCAACATTTCCAAATCAACAGTTAAGGTTTTCGATTTTTGTTTGGTAGCCCCAAAAAATTTGGCCAAATACAAGCGGTTAATATGGCACACGTTAAATTTGTTAGCACAGGCAATTTTTCGTTTAACAACTAAGTGAAAAATCAATTGGAAAAAATTAACACTCAATCAGGACCAGTTTATTTGTGGAGATTTCAATAGATTGTAGATGTAATTGTGCATTTTTTTAATTTTTATGTTTACAGTCATCGACAATTTTTTTTCAAATCACATAAATTTCATGCAATTGAAACAGTTTTTTTTTTGAATTTCAGTCGTGGGGTATCAAAAGAAACCTATTGCAATTTAAAACACATCAGTTGAAATTTGAAACACACCAAGTGAAATTGAAAAAACATCAATTGAATTTTAATAGACATCAATTGAAATTTGAAAAATTAATACATAAAATCGGTAAACATTTTTAAAATTTCAACTGACGATTTTTAAACGTCAATTGATGTACTTTACATTTCCATTGATGTCTTATTAATTTCAATTGGTATCATTTAAATATCAATTGATGTCTTTTAAATATCAATTAATGTATTCCAAATTTCAAATAGGAATTTTAAATTCCTATTGATTTATTTTAAACATCAAATACTGTTTTCCAATTTCAATTGATATTTTTCAAAATCAAATTGATATTTTCTTAATTTCAAATGGAAATGCTGTAGATATCGCAGCCTTCTGCCAATTAGAAAGCCAAACCCACAATCAAACATTTTCATGGCAGCTGTTCTTCCTTCACCGTATTTCCTGAATATCAGTAGTGTCAGCCTTAAAACTCTCGAGGACTTCTGCAAGGTGGATACTGGCACCATATCTCCATGGCGTTTTCACATTCTTGGTGCACAAGTGGAAATCATGGTCCTTGTAACGTTGGCTGGGGTCGTCAACTAATAAGGGGCTAGATGATAAATTTTCCGGTTTTTTGATTTCATTTTCATTACGAAGGAGGCATTTGGCAAGGCCAAGCCAATGGGTTTTTGCAATTTACCTACTTCCGGAATTTGCATTTCAGCTGTGCATTATGGATGAGGCACTTGGCAACGTACAGCTCTCCGTGAATCTGCCGGACTTGGTTTTTGTTTTCCTTTGGATTTTGATTTATCCACCATTGACCAGCAACATTGGTTTACTGATCTTCTAATGACCTTCTGCTCAAACATTTCGACGAGCTCCAGGAACAATTGCAACCTGATAAACTGCGACGAACCAGTATGTCATTCAGTTTGCTTATCCGGGAGCCTTCTGACTTTAGCTGACAGCCAACAGGAGTCTTGATATGTCATTTCCCGGAGATACTTGTAATGATGGGACAATACAGACGCTGAAATTGTTTCATAAAATCTATGAAATGCATTATGAAAACAAATAAGGGGCTAATGCTAAATGAGGACAAGTGCCAATTTCCAAGCCACCGCTGTTATATTCGGCCAAACCAGACTATAAATATGTTACTATAAATTCTTTGCCTGCTAGAGATAAGAAACTCACAGGGTGGTTGACATTGAAACTTGAAATTTAAAGTGGTCAGAACAGGGATCCAACCCACGATCTCGTGTGCAACAGTCGCGCACACTACCATTGCCCCACCGACGTCACATATGCTGGCAATGTTACTCACGTATGTCAAAGGTGTGATGTAACTTTCAATTGAAAAGCAATTTCAGCACTACCAGCATTTCGAATATTCAAGAAGAGATAACGATGCTGAGCACTCTCACCAATACCAGAATTTTGAATAAACCAGAACAGATGGCAACTACGCGATGGTTTTGGAAACGGCGTGGATATGTTATATTGGATAGATGGCGCCACTACGAGAAGGATCAGGAGACTTATAAATAACGCTTTAACAAAGTTTTGAACTTATGGAACTAGCCGAAACTCATGTCCGCCTCTATAAAATCTGCCGCAACAACTGGACTTGGTTTTGAAAATTATAATAAACCATGAAGAGTGTCGCATTGCAAATGATGAAAGAACGCTGCAACTGAGCGGTAGAGGGGGAAAGAAAGAAGGTAAACCGTGTCTTTAAGCGTAAGAAACGGCAGTGGAGAAAGCGCGGGAGCGAGAAAATTGACACATACAGAAGGAAGAGCGAAGCCCGAAAATTCTACCAAAAAAACAAAAACGAAACTAGTGGACACGGTGCATGGCCCCGCTTCTGTAAAACAAGAACGAAAATCTCATCGCATGTTGGGAATATGGAGAGACAATTTCTCCGCGCTATTGGTACCTGAGATATCAAATGCCGAGAAAATCGATGAAAATTTAGACGACGGGGTCGATTGCCCCCTCCTAACCAAGACGAGGTTCAGAACAGCTATTGCCCGGCTTAAGAAAAACAAAGCCGCAGGAGCCGATGGATTACCGGCGGAGCTGTTTTCACGCTACGCTAAATCCAGGAGAAGACCCACGAAATACAAATCGACACCTATCATCTATTTGTCGATTATAAGGCGGCCTTCGATAGCATGATACGGGAGAAATTCGACGAAGCAATGTCTGAGCTTGGTATTCCCGAAAAACACTTACGGCTTTGCAGGATGACCAAATCCGCAGTGAATGTTGGTGAGAATCTTACCGTACCTTTCGAAACTAAGCGAGGCATCGGCCAAGGCGACACCCTATCGTGCGATCCGTTTAACATCTTAATGGAGATCATTATGAGAAAAGCTGCAGTTAACATGAATAAAACCATCAGCATTTAAAGTCACAAGCTGCTCGCGTATGCTGATGATATATGTAGATATCATTGGACGCACAGTTAGAGAAGTTACTGCGATGTTTTCGAGATTTGAGAAGGAGTCAGCGAAAGTGGGTCTAACAGTAAATGAGGACAAGACAAAATTTATAGTTTCAACGAGCAGGGGCTCCACGGGATTAGACCAAAGCGTGAGCGTTGATAAACGTTGTAATATCGAGGTGTTCAAGGAATATAAAGGGTTATTCAATAGGTACTTGACAACTTTGAATTTAATTTGTGAAAGCACTATTTCACTGATCATTTAAATTTTACACTCCTTTTTTTTAGCAAACTCAACATTTCCATCACGGTAAAGTATACGAACGAACAACGTATGCAAATTATTAAAATGTACTACCGAAATTCGGAGTCGGTGACCGCAACTTTAACTCCAATTTTTGGTCGTTATTCTCGCTCTAGTAGACAGGCAATAACAAGTTTAGTGGACAAATTTGGGTCTTCATATTCATTGTGTGATGCTGCCGTGCCAGTGAGACAACGGGTTGGTCGAAGTGACGAAAATATCGCTGCAGTTCAGGCGTCCGTAGCAACCGACCCAAGTCTGTCGATTCCGCGGCGCTCGCAAGAACTGGGCATCACCAAGATCACTTTATTGCGAATTTTGCGTAAAGATCTTGGTTTACACCCATACAAGATCAAGTTGACTCAAGAATTGAAGCCGATGGACCATTTGACGCGGCGTACGTTCTCCGAATGGGCTCTGGAGAAGATGCGCCAAGATGATGAATTTCATCGCAAAATCATCTTCAGTGACGAAGCTCATGTTTGACTCAATGGGTTCGTCAATAAGCAAAATATGCGTTATTGGTTTGGTGAAAATCCACAAGTGCTTCATGAATCACCACTACATCCACTAAAAATAACTGTTTGGTGCGGTTTGCATGCCGGGGGCGTCATTGGGCCACATTTTTTGGACGAGAATAACGATTGTCACGTTACTGTGAATGCGAACCGCTACCGTTCAATGATAACCGAATATTTTTAGCCCGAATTGGAAAACATGGACTTGGACGGCATGTGGTTTCAACAGGACGGCGCCAAGCCACACAGCAAACGTTACAATCGTTTTATTGGAGAGTAAGTTTGGTGAGCGTATTATCTCAAGAAATGGACCAGTCAATTGGCCGCCTCGTTCGTGCGATTTAACGCCTCCAGGCTTTTATCTTTGGGGCTACGTCATATCATTGGCCTATGCCAACAAGCCGACGACGTTGTACGAACTCAGAGTCAACATTTAATGCGAAATAGCGGCCATTACGGCCGAAATGTGTGACCGAGTCATCGAAAATTGGGTCCCACGAATAGACCGCCGCCGATGTGGCCGCGGTGGCCATATGAACGAAGTCGAGTTCCATTCATAAATGTTTTGATTGTATTTCAAGTCGATCGTAAAGTTTTGGAAATATATCAAATGGTACCTCGGATCTGCCGTAATCAAAAACAACAACGTCCGCCTTAAGATCAAATGAAGAATTGTGCTTGCGAATAGATGTTATTTTGGGCTAAGCAAGCACTTTAGAGATAAAGCCCTCTTCCGAGTATCAAAAGTCCAGCTGTACCAGACTCTCGTACAACCTGCCTGGCTTTATGGCACAGAACCCTGGGTCGCAAGCAGACGAAATATCTGTAGGAGTCTTCGAGAGGAAAATACTCCGAAAATACTGCACAACGGCGAGTATCGGCGACGCATGAACCATGAGCTGTATGAGTTATATTCCAATATTGACATAGTCAAACGGATCAAAATAACGCGATTGCGCTGGGTAGGAGACATGTTAGTAGAATGGATGAAGACGACCCAGCATGATGGGTTTCGAACTCGAAGGAAGACGAAAAATAGGAAAACCAAGACACCGCTGGAGGGATCAGGTTGACAAATTCCTGTCTATACTTGGTGTTGCCAACTGGAGATATACGACAAAAAATCGAACTGGTTGACGAAGTATGTTGTCTTCGTTTTGTAAGCTCCCTCGCCCCTGGGATTGTTCCAGGATAAGTAAATAATCTATTCCTTTTCTATTTCTCAATGTAATCAACGGTTTAGTAGTTTTAAAGAAAATTAATGTTGAAAAAAATATTTGTTTGCTTAAAAAGTTTTAAATTGTTAATATTATAAAACAAGAAACATAAGAAACGCAAAAAGTGTACAGTTTTATCAATTGATACTAAAGTCACATGATCTATGAACAAGCTGAGACATGAATCATAGAAATCGATGGACAATGTTGATACATTTTTCGACTACAACAGTGCAATTTATCAGTCAGCCAGTCACCAAAAGACATTTCAAACATAATTTTCTGATAGGTCTAGAGAAAGACTTTTGCTGCTATCACTTCCAATTCAATAAACTCCAGGTTACTACTAATCCCAGAATCGGCCCTTATAATATTACATACATATAATGTAGTTAAGTTGATTGGCTTGATTAAGCGACTAAAGAGCGACGACTCTAAAGCCACCCCACCATTGCTGGAGTCATTAAGACTTGTGGACAAGAAACACAAAAGAAAAAAATATATAGAAAACGTCAGCACTTTGGCATTGTTACATGTGCAAGATAGACTGGATAAAGTTTTTTTTTGGTTTAAAAATAAATCACAATTCGATTAAATTCTACGTAAAGTGAACGCGAGCAATTCGCTGACACCCACGCATTGTTAAAAGGAAATCGAACGAACTGATGGAAAAAATATTGCAGAATTTTAATTGATTGCCGGCGAATGGGGTGGTGATTGAAAGGCATTTAATTAATATTTACCAGAGGGAATTATGCAAAAGTAAACAATAGCAGGTACTAGACAACTGTTGGCCCTAGTGGGTGGACGTTGAAATGTTTGACAGGCCACCCTAAAGGCCTGATTTAAGTGGAGTGATTTAAAATGGATCGAACGTAATCACTCATGACGGCACTAGCTAAGACGGTCATATGCAGCGCTTAGCAATCACTTGTTTACTGCGAAACATTTAAACTCATATGGCCAATATGGTGGAAATACTTTGCCAACATCGCTGCAGAAACGGCTACTAGTCTAAACTGAAGTTGATTGTCACGCAGCTACGAATAGAACAAAATAATTTAAGTTATCATAATTAATCTAGACATATAATTCATTATGTTTTCAATTTCATGGAACGGGTAACACATTTGCAACATTCAATAGCATTTTTTTGTTGTTTCATAATTTTCTTATTCGTATTCGATCAGATTATTGGGGACATCAAGGCCAAATGTTGGCGTAATTTTTGTTCATGCTACGATGAAAGATAAGGGCAACATTAGATTCAGTTTCTAAGCAAAAACAAAATACAAATATGTGCACCGGAGTCTTTCAAGTAAAACCATTGCCACAGTATGGTTTTTCGTATAAACTCATACTGCGGAGCTGGTGTAAAAACCATACATGTGCAGTGATAATAATAATCATTAGACTAGGACTATGTAGAGTGTAACTTTAGACTACGAGCAACTCAGTTTATTATTTTGTGATAAATTGTCCTTACAGGACTTACTTTTATTGACTATATTACAACCTCGTGAGGTCAGACGTCTTACACATATTAATTAAACAAACAAATTAAACAAATTTCAACATATTCTTACAACTGGCTCTATCCTTCACCTTTTCTCGCCAGTTGGTAACACCCAGGATACGGAGGGATTCTTCTGCCTGGTCTTTCCAGCGGAGTCCTGGTCGTCCTTTTTTCCTGCTTCCATCGGATACGTTATCAAAAATCTTTCGCGCTGGCTCATCTTCATCCATTCTGATAACATGGCCTAGCCAACGCAATTGGCCCACTTTGATTCGTCTAGCTTCCAGCGACGTCGGTACTCGCCGTTTTCCCTAACAGGGCCATATATTTTACGGAGAATTTTTCTCTCGAAAACTCCCAGGTGTTTTTCATCCGCTTGCGATATGACCCAAGTTTCGGAGCCATATGTCAAGACAGGTAAAATGAGAGTCTGATATAGCTGGACTTTTGTCCGTGCGGACCAAGTCGAGAGGTTTATCTAGTCGTTGACACCCTCAATTTTGTCTTGCCCTCATTAACAGCAAGACCCACCTTCGCTGATTCCATTTCGATTCTCGAAAATACTGCAGTAACCTCTCGCAATTTTCGCACAATGATGTCTATGTCGTCAGCATACGTCAGCAACATATGGCTTTTCGTGTTAATGGTCTTTTTCGTATTTACTGCAGCCTTTCTCATTATTATCTCCATTAAGATGTTGAAGAGATTGCACGAAAGTGTGTCGCCTTGTCGAAGTCCTCGCTTGGTGCAGAATTATTCAGTGAGGTCTTTCCCCACTTTCACTGCTGATTTGGTGTTGGTCAACGTCATTCTACAGAAGCGGATCAGTTTTGCCGGAATCCCAAGTTCAGACATAGCTTCGTACAGTTTTCCCCGTAAGGGACTACCGAAAGCAGCTTTGTAATCGACAAAAAGGTGGTATGTATCGATTTGCTTTTCGTGGGACCTTTCCAGGATTTGGCGTAGCGTGAATATTTGGTCAGTTGTGGACTTGCCTGGTCTAAAACTACACTGATAAGGTCCAATCAGGTTTTCAATAATTGGCTTTAGTCTTTCACATAATACGCTCGACAAGACCTTATACGCGATGGATAAAATACTGATACCGCGATAGTTGGAAGAGACACACGGATCACCCTTTTTGAATACAGGACATAATACACTGAGACTCCATTCGTCGGGCATAGACTCCCCCAGCCATATACCGCATATCAGTTGATGCATGTGGGCTATCAGTCCTTCGTCACCTGCCCTACAAAGTTCAGCGGGTAGGCCATCCGCACCAGCGGCTTTATTATTCTTCCAGCGGGAGATCGCCGTTCTAATCTCGTCTTGGTTGGGGGGGTATAATCCATACTATCTTCCACTATCATTACCTCCTGCTCTGCAGTCGAAGAATCTCCACATTTTGAGCACACACTGCTTCTCAGTCACACTGCTTCTCGTCCTTGCAGGAGGGCAGCCCATTATTAGGACCGTTGGTCGATCTTCTTACCCTCTGGAAAAACTTTCGGGATTCACCATTCATCCTCCACATTTCGGTTCTTTCACTCTCTCTCTCTGCTCCCACTGCCATTTTTTTCGCCTAAATAGTTGATTTTCCTCCCTTCTCAGCTTCGTGTACCGCTTACTCGCAGCGCCCGTTGTAACTGACTGTTTCGTTGCCATACGTGCAGGGTCTATTTAACCAGTTGCAATGCGACATTCTTCGTCGTACCATGGCTTATCCTTCTGCGGTTTTTGATAGCCAAGTTCAGTCATTGCAGCGATTTCCAAAGAATGGGAGAAGTGCTTCCACTGCGCATCTGGGTCTTCGGGAGGGGGGGTACTCTGCTCTAGCACGAGAGAGAGTCTCTGTCGATAGGGCACTGATATCTCCGGTATTTGTAGCTTGTCAATATCCAGCTTTTCCTGTGTTCGTATGGTTTTCGCCCTGCTCAATCTCGCGCGAACTTTCGCAGCCATTAGGTAATGTTCCGAATGGATATTGGCACCTCGAATCACACGTACATCCATTACACTAGAAGAGTGACTGCCATCTATTACCAAGTGATCAATCTGGTTCTTCGTCCGCTGGAGATATCCAGGTCGCCTTATGAATGTTCTTATGCTACCATGTTCTCTACAACCGCGAAATCTATCAGCCTTATTGCATTATCGGAGGTGGTATCATGTAGACTGTGATTGCCGATGGTTGGTCGAAAGACACTTTCCTTTCCTAATTTGGCATTAAAATCGCCTAGAATAATCTTAAGTCGTGGTCAGGGCAGCGTTCATATACTTCCTCCAGGCGCTCATAAAATGTTTCTTTCACCTCATCATATTTATCCTCTGTCGGTGCGTGCACACAAATTAACGAGATGTTGTAATATTTCGCTTTGATGCGAATTGTGGCTATGCGGTCACTCACTGGGTTGAACCTTGAAACTAGGTGTCGCAGTCTCTTGCCTACTATAAATCCGCATCCAAATTCGTGCTTACGCTCATGGCAGCTGTAGTAAATATCGAAGTTTTTCTTTCTGGTGCAACCATATCCTGTCCACCACATTTCCTGGATCGCTGTGATGGACATCCATTGCAGGACATCCATTTAAAAATAACTTCTTGATCTCTGTGACAATGGGAAGACAATCAAAATGCATATCGAATAACAGATGATCATTTTCACTATTTGCTAAGTTTTTTGATTTTTCAAGGATCAAGGATTTGAAACAAAGATCCTTTCAAAATGGTATCCGTCAATAACCCTAAAAGTTTTGCTTCGAAAAATCTGAAGAAGTTATTTTAAAGAGCGCTAACCGTTACATCTTATGCCAAAATTGCAATCTTCTCTCATTAATATTATAGCATTAAGAATTATTTCAAATATACGCTCCTATGCTCCATCAAATTAACTGCAGACTCAAATCTTGCATCGTTGTGATGAACTCTGAACCGATAATGTCTACGAATATCATTTTGTCACACACTATTTTTTGAGTCTATCATAATAATGTAATTGAAAGAGAAGAGCCAATGTATTTGCATTTACATCATATCATTTAGTATCATATTTTTTGTTCTTTGGATGCAAATATAACGTGTTTGTAGATTGTCGCAAATATAGGATGTTTGTGTCCTAACACACTGTGTTTGCTATTCAATATTACATGTTGGCGACACAATGATTAATAAGTTATAATATATGTTTTGTGACCCAAAAGTGGCTTTGTTTGTTGAAAACAGAAACGTGACAAGCAGCACATTTTCAATTCATTAAAACAATGCTTGCAAACATATACATGGTTGCTGCAATATGTTGCTTTGCAGTATGTTGTAATATGTTCCCAGACGTCTTTTTTGTCCTTTTTTGAAACAAGGTCAAGGAAACTGCACCAAAATAATAAGCAAAGTATCCAAATGTTCTACCAATTTATTGTGGGATACATTTTACTAGAAGATTTCGCAGACGACAGTCGCTCATTTCGAATTTGCATGTCTCCTTTCAGTCCTTTTTTAAAAATTTTAGTCTTAAAACTTTTTAACCTGAAATGTTTATTTTCGAAAGTGAGTGCTGTGTTGCCCCTGCTTTTGGCCGAAATGAAGTACCCACCGCGCGTGCTGTACGCAAGTTTGTGCAACAAGTTCGTGAGACTGCAACAAGTTCGTGGAAATTACAAAGAATTTTGATGGACTTTTTTGGTTTAAATACCGAGCAAGATCTTTAAGAAAAGATACTTTTTGTAAAAGGATAAAGGTTTTTAAAGAAAAATAAAAATTTTTTTATGTCCTGTTTCTAAGAATATGTATTATATTTTCCCAAAAAGTCCTTTTTTAAAGATAAGTACTTCTATTATTAAATGCTAATGTTGTTTTTAAGAAAAGGTACTATTATTAAGGAGAAGTGCTTTCTGAAGTAAAAGCCATAAGAGTATGAATTTTTTTACAAAGAAGTATTTTTTTTAAGATCAGGTACTTTTTAAAGAAGTGGTACTCATTTTAGGTAAAGGTTATTTTTTTAAGAAAAAGTACTTATTTTGAGAAAGGCTACTTATCTCAAGAAAATAAAAGAAAAGGTGTCATTTTAGTTTTAAGGAAGTGTACTTTAAAAAAAAAGGAATTTTTGTAAGAAAACGTATTTTTTTAAGAGAAGATATTTTTTTTAAGAAAAGGTTATTTTTTGAAGAAATTAGATTTTTTTTGAAGTTGTAATTTCCTTTAAGGCTAAAAGATCATGTTTTCTCCGGTTAGTGAAAAAAAATTAAAATGCCACGGGTGGGATTCGAACTCACATTCGGTGGACGATCTCTTCAGCAGCGTCTAGCCCGTTAAGCCACTGCGGTGTGTATTTACTTTTTTTATACCCTCCACTGTAAGTGATAGAGGGTATATATCAGATTGTCATTCTGATTGTAACATATAGAAATAAGGCTTTGCGACCCCATAAAGTAAATATATTCTTCAACCGGAGTCGACATAGCCATGTCCGTCTGTCCGTCTGTTGAAAACATTCTCACGACTTCAATCGGCGATAACGCGGTTTGGTTTTCAAATTTGGAAAATCATCGAAATTGGTCCATTGGAAAAAATTTTATGATTGGAAACGTCAAAAAACTCATAAAATTTTCACATTAATTTTTGTAGTTTTATACTAAACTACTCCTTTTTCCGTGTGGTGAATTTCCATGTTGAAAATCTTTGTTGTTCTTTATAATAGGTAAGTACTTTAGAATGTTTAGATGTACTTTCATGTGTTCATACATTTATATGAATTTTGTCACAATTTATAAGGTCGCTGTGGCCTGATTGGTAAAGAGTTGCGCGTTGGAGTCTGAGGGTTGTTGGTTCAACTCTCGTCCCAGCTTGTTTTTTTTTGATGTGTTAACATCTATACGCGCGCCTCTAGGGCAGTAAACTATCAAACTAATACATACGCAAGTGTTAGGTTTGAAAGAGTAAATCATCGTTTGTTGGTTCGTTGCTTGGCAGTCGGTATCGAAAGTGATTATTGGGCGATTTTCATATAATTTTCCCACGCGATTTTCTCCGGAAATTCATAGCCGATTTTATTAATTTTTGGATTAAAAAGCTAGTGCGGGTTTCGACGAAGAGTTTAGGCCAAAAATTAAGGCGATCCGATATCGACGAGCCGAGATTTAAGTGTTTTAATTTGGAGTATTAATTTGGAGTAATATTAAAAAAGTGGTTTATGTTGATCTTCGGTTATATCGTACGAATATAACAATGTATATACATACATACATATGTACAAGTGTCTGTTGCTTTGCATTCTTTGACTTTTGTGGGAATAAAACTAAAAGTATTGAGCAAGAAAATAATGACACGTGTGCTTGCACTGGGTCTTTAAATAATTTTAAGTATTAATATTATTTAACTGTAACGTCATCATATGATTGAACGCTGTTTTTTATTTTCCAATGTAACATTTACGAATGTGTTCATAGAAATCGAACAGGTACCGTGTAGCAAAAAGGTGTTAACACATCGCCCGTGAGTTCGAACACTCATTGGATTTTTTTTTTAACAGTTCTTCAAAAAATGCTTTTTTATTTTAAAAAAATGCTTTTTTATTTTACTTGTGAACAAGTAACTTATTTTTTTTTTTTAAAAAGTAAATTTTCTTAAAAGAAATACATTTCTTAAGTACATTTCAAAGTACATTTCAAAGTACATTTCAAAGTACATTAAGTACATTAAGTAAATTTCAAAGTACATTTCTTAAGTACATTTCATTAAGTACATTTCTTAAGTACATTTCTTAAGTACATTTCTTAAGTACATTTCTTTCTTAAGTACATTTCTTAAGTACATTTCTTCTTAAGTACATTTCTTAAGTACATTTCTTCTTAAGTACATTTCTTCTTAAGTACTTAAGAAATGTACATTTCAAAGTACATTTCAAAGTACATTTCAAAGTACATTAAGTACATTAAGTACATTTCAAAGTACATTTCAAAGTACAGTTTCTTAAGTACATTTTCAATGTGAGCATTTGAGCATTGTGAGCAATGCATTTGTGAGCATCCTGCATTTGTGAACAAGTAATTGCATTTGTGAACAAGTAACTTATTTTTATTTTTTTTAAAAAAGTAAATTTTCTTAAAAAAGGTCCTTTTTAAAATCTAATATTTTGCTGGTTAACACTAAGGTGGAGGGTATCAAAGATTCGGCACAGCCGAATTTAACACTTTTACTTGTTTTTTTTTTGATTTGGTCCTATTTTCAAGAATAGTTAAATTTTTAAGAGTAGGTACTTATCTCAAGAAAAGTTATATTGTTTCACAAAAAGGTGCTCTTTAACGGAAATGTAGTTTTTTATGAAAAGGCAATTTGTTGTAAGAAAATGTACGTTTTTAGGAAAAGGTACTTCTTTAAGATAAGGTATTTTTGTTAATAAAATGTACTTTGTTTAAGAATATGAATAGGTAATTTTTTTTCTTTTTTGAAAATATGTACTTATTTTTTGAGAAATGGCACTTATGTAAGGAAACGTTCTTTTTTAATCTTCTTTCACTTTGGCTTTTCTAAATTTACGTTATATTGTGTTCAAAACTACAATATATACTAAATATTGGTTACAGGCTCCACCTAGAAAAATTTCTCTATTTCCAAGAAATTTCCCAACGTATTTATTTTGTATCTTTTAAACACAAACAATCTTAGTCTAGACACAAACCAAAGCAAAAGTACAGCATAATAGTGTTGAAAAAAACTTGTTTAATTTTTTTTCATTTTGCCCCCATCCCACATCGTACGATAAGGAACTTCGTGAAAAAGAATTATTTCCCATTACATCCCATGTGAGCTGTGCGCTTTCTAATTTTATAGTCACAGATTGGGAACTACAATTTTGCACAGGTTCCGAAGGTATTTGATAAGCTTTTTAAAGGGTCCGCCATCTAACGTTTTGTTTTCAACTAGTGCTTATTTCGTGAATGGTAACACTTATCTCATGTCTGATTTGACAGATAATTAGTTGTATCCTTCCGCTGAACGAATATGGTTGTGCATACGCTTGAACAACGCTGGGAAATATGGGAAAAATGGGCCTGCGATCGACTTACAGAAGATGCCGATTTTGCCAAAAAAAAATCATCTTTTCAGATGAAGCTCATTTTGATCTTGGCGGGTATTTAAACAAGCAAAATTGTCGCATTTGGGGCACAGAAAATCCGCACGCATACATTGAAAAGCCGATGCACCCAAAACGAGTCACTGTTTGATGCGGATTTTGGTCCAGAGGCATAATTGGGCCATTTTTCTTCGAAAATGAGCAAGGAGTGGCCGTTACAGTCAATGGCGATCGTTATCGGGCCATGTTGAACGAATTTTTGTTCCCAAAAATTGAAGAGGAGGATATTGGCAACATTTGGTTTCAACAGGACGGCGCTACCTGCCACACAGCTGAAGCTACACTCGATGTTTTGCGCCCTGTTTTTCAAGATCGCATTATCAGCCGCAGAGCTGATGTCGTTTGGCCACCTCGGAGCTGCGATTTTACACCGTTGGACTATTATTTGTGGGGTGCCCTCAAAGATAAGTGTTACGCCGACAAGCCAGAGACAATTGACGCTTTAAAGGACAATATTCGTGAAGCCATTGGTGAAATCCAGCTGCACACAATCGATAATGTGCTTAAAAATTGGACCGATCGTGTAGGCTACTGCATGGCTAGCCGAGGTAGCCATTTGAATGAAATTATTTTCCATTACTAACCGGAAGGATTGTACTTTCAAATAGAAAAAGAAATTTGAGAAAATATTCAGTAGTTTTTTTTTTATAGCATTTTCAAAAAAGAAAAAGTTATTTGGCGGACCCGTTACAAGAGCCGGGCACACTACCATTGCACTAAAGACGACCATTGCACTAAAGACGAACAGCCGCCCCTAATATTTGCTGATCTGATAGCCATCTACTGACGACAGACATTTCTGGATTTTATCTGACCGGGCAATCACGAAGTCGTCACCCCCTGATTTCACCCCTCCAGGAAGTGTCAAATGTGGGAAGATACTAAATAAATGACGGCATCCTATCGCCATTAATTTTGTTACATACTGTAATAGAAAGTGCCTGAAAAAATATGTGTATCTCTTAAGAATAGCATCGGTCTTAGTTAGCGCCTTTCAGATTTTTGCCTTTGTCCACAAATTTGGTGCATGAAATCCTGCTGCCTGGTGGTTACCACTTGGCTTAGTAATTATTTTAAAATGTCCTTTATTTTAATGGCAGCCTGTGTTTTTCATAGAATATGAACTTAATTCTATCACCACAAATTTTATTGGATAGGGTAATAAAGAGTCCCTGATAAAATAAGAATTTCTTCGGTCATAGTGTCTAGCAGATTTGTTCCAATTTCCATAATTTTGATGCATGAAAATCTGCAGCCTAGTTATACCCATTTGACTGAGTAATTATTTTAAAATGTCCTTTGCTTCAAAGGCAGCAAGTCCTTACCGTAGAATATGACTTTCTGCAGAGATTGCTCTCTCTCTATGAGGGGTTTCATGCCCCATCTATTTTCATATTTGCAGTTGTCGTCAAATTACATTTCATATGAAAACATTAAATAACAATATTACAATTGAAAATTACAGTTTTATTTATTAAAAACAAAAACATGAATTGTTTTGATCTCTTGATGTTGTTTTCGCAAATGATCAAGGTGATCATCTAACGCCCCACTAATGACAGCTGTAATATGTATGACCGGTGGAGCGGGTAAAACATATGGTCCAAAATAGAAACTCGCACTAAGTTGAGCGTTGTGATACAGATACCGACACGTACCAGCAAAATACGACTACGAAACCAAATGAATAATTCTATGTTAGCAACAAAAACAGAACAAGACATAACAACCAACAGCAGCAGTCAGTATCAGGAGATAACAAGCGGGTAATAATTTATTTAGTAAGTAGCGTTTAAAATGTTTATAAATAAATACAAATGTAATTAATGCACACACACATGGACATATATAAAATGTAACTTGCACTTACAAATACTTATGCATGCACTCACTACCTTGCCATACCCGTGTCTGGCGGTGTTAGAGAGAAAAAAAATTAAAATTCTTGTGAAAACGCGAAAAAATGCTAAGGGTATTGTCAACGCCCTGTTTAACATTCTGTGTTTTTGTAATTATTTTGTTTAATAATTAATGAAAGACACGATTATACTTGTACATGGACTTGAGTCGTTTGGCTGTGGTCTACTTACACGCCATGTATGCATTCACCCGTTGCGAATGCATACGGAATGAATTATGCGCTGAGTATGTAAATGACTTAAGGGGCGATACTGCAAATTTGATTAATTAAAGCAGTTTCATGTAATAGTTTTAAAATTATTGTGGGAATTTTTCTTTATATTTCACTTCAAACCTTACAACTGTATTTAATTTGTTACAATTAATAAAATGTCAAGGTTTGGTAAATGATCGTTACAGTTAACGGATGTACAACAGCACCGGATATAAGAAAGAATAATGAGAAATTATATGCAATTGAAATGATTTTTAACTACAACAAAAGCTGAAGAAAATATCATCGAGTATATACATATCTATACCGTCGCTGGTACAATGGGTAATGTGCGCGCCTCTTGTACTTGAGATCCTGGGTTCGATCCCTGCTCTGACCACCTTAAAATTTCTTTCGACGGCGGTCACCTCGCATAGTGACGGCGACACTATCGAGTATTTAGCCATGAAAATTCTTCTCAAAAATACCGTTCGGAACCGGTGTAAAACTGTAGGTCCCAATCAGTGAGTATAAAACTAGAAAGCGCACAGCTCACTGGTTATGAGAAGCTCTCCCCGATTCCATCATGGGATGTAAATGGGAAACCATTTTTTTTTTCATCTATACCTACGCGCTGAAAGGAAGCCACCTCGATAACATATTCTCCCAAAGAAATTCTGCATGAACCATGTAAATGTTTGGAACACATTCCAAACATTCATAAGTTTGCAAGTCCTAAACTCACTTATATTTAAATGTAAACACTAACATGTTAACTTGCAAAGATGCATACTTTTAAGTGGAGCCATTCGTGTCTTTCCTTCCACACGAAAAATTGGCAACTTAATGCCGGAAATTAAAATGCAACAGATCAGTCTGAAAACGCCATCAGGAATATTTATGAATCACTGACTGACAGAATAATGCAAAAATACAGGACACTGTAACAACATTAACTTAGGCTGAGAACAATCTTTCTTTGTCCGCGTTTTAGTATTTAGCTCTCGACAGAGAATAGCGAAAAAAAGAAGTAAACTGTGAACAAAACTCAGCTGTATTTGTATCACAAACAAAGCTATATTTGGATGAAAAAAGCATATATTATAACATATTAATAATTGTGTCTCAAATGTTTTATATTGAATAGCAAACACAATGTACTTGGGCACAAGTATATCATATTTGCGACAAGCTACCATCACACCTTATATTTGCATCCACAAATAAAGCTGTATTTGGATGACAAACGCATATATTATAACATATTAATAACTGTGTCTCAACTATGTCATATTGTATAGAAAACACAATATGTTTGGGCACAAGTATATTATATTGGCCACAAGCTACAAACACACCTTACATTTGCATTCAAACAAGAAATAAATACCGATTGTTCAGCGTGCAGATGGTAGTTGGGTGTTGACACTATTAATCTAATGCACTTCGGGTAGACCTAGATTGCCAACATTGTAGGATCCCATACTCCGTTTAACCTGCTCGAGTCTCGATTTATCAAAGAGAGTTCTTACATTACTGACACCAAACGCAGAAAAATCTGTCCTGTCGCAAATATTGTATCCTTGTGTCCAAACACATAGTGCTTGCTATACAATATTATATGTTATAGACACAATTATATATATAATAAAATATTTATTTTGTGACCCAAAATGTATTTGATTGTCGAAAACTGCTGCAGACAAAAAGGTGTCAGACAACAAAGTAACAAAAAAGCAGCAAAAAAGCAAACAATACTTATACGTAAGTATATGGATGCTCTAAACATATACATGGTTCCTGCATAATGTTACAAGGGCCGTTTTTTTTCAGCGTGTAAAAAAAATGGTGTCCCATAACATCCCATTAAGGGGTTGGGGAGAACTTCTCACAATCAGTGAGCTGTGTGCATTCTAGTTTTATACTAACCGGTTTTACACCGGTTCCGAATGGTATTTTGAAAAGCTTTTACAGCGTGTAGAGTAACCAATTCTCTCAGTAAATGTACCACATTGGGCTTGCTTGCATATGGACGATGCATGTTGAACATTATTGATTTAATAATAGCAGATAGATGCATTAGTTCAAAACAACCAACAAAAAAACAACAACGGCATTTCGATTTATGTATTTACATTGTACTGCTAAGTACAACACAAATGAATACTAACAACAACAGATACCAAAAAAATCCCGAAATACGTTAAAATTCTACTGTTCTCCACCAAAACGACATGAGAAATTTAAATCAACAGTTCTTGTAACTGCACCTGGTGTAAGTCAGTTTATGTCAGCAACGAAGAGTGTGAAATGAAACATCAGATCAGATAGATGTCATATCTAGTTGAATTTACTCTATGGGAAATACAAGCATTTACTATTTCATTTGACAGAGTAAAACCTAAAATGAATTAAGCCCAATCAGGTGTAGACTTGTGGCGAACTCGTTCACTAGTTCTCGAACTCGTTCATTTAAGGTGCCCGGACATAACAATCACAAACATACTCGCCACATCGAACATGTGTATGTCTGGTCACCCCAAATGAACTATTTGGTTTGGGACCTATGGATTTACACCGGTTCCGAACGGTATTTTTGAGCAACTATTTTTTCCGTCGGTGGTGCAATGGTAGTAAGTACGGTAGTTCGATTTCTCCTCAGACCACCATATATTTCTTTCGACGGCGGTCACCTCGCTTACACGCTGAAAGTTTGTTTGGATGCAAATATAACATGGGTTTGGAGCCTGTCGCAAATATAATATACTTGTGCCCAAACACATTGTGTTTGCTAATCAATATTACATGTTTGAGACACAAAGATTAATATGTTATAATATATGTGTTTGCGACCCAAATATATCTGTGTTTGTGACACAAAGCCAGCTGAGTTTGTTGTACTTTTTATGCTCTCGTGAGAGCAAGAGTGTAAAAGAGGGGCAACGAGAGTGTCTATCTTGTAAGTGTGTATCTGCATTTTTGCATTATTCTCTCAGTCAGTGATTCATAAATATTCCTGAATGTTCGTGTAAGTTGCAGATGATATCAGTGTTTCTTATGTTGGCTGATGTATTGCATTTTAATTTCATGTATTCAGGCGTCAATGGTTCATCGGACAGAGGATATCAAAAGCGCTTGATCGTTGAAAAATTAATAAACAAACGCCCGGAAGTTTAAATGGATTGTGATGTTGGATTGGTGTTTGTGTATGTGCTTTCAAAGTGAGAACCAATTTTGGCGAAAGAAACTGGAAAGGGCAACAACGAGAAGCCAACTTTCTGCCCGAGACTTTACTGAGAAAATCGGAACGGCGGACGTTTTGTGAAATATAATAAAAACTTACAAGCAATTAATACACTCTAGATTTGTATACAAGTGTATTATTTGTGTACCAAAGTATAGTGATAACCAACGCATAGTTGAAACCTTCTGAAAGCAAAGACGTGAGAGACAGCAAAGGAAGGAGAAGCAAAAGAACAGTAGATTCTCATTTCATTTTAAATCTTTTAATTTTTTGTATTATTGTATTATCGGGCATATTCTTTTGTCCTTAGAAGGCGGATGAGCCAAACATACGGGCCAACGGCGGATAGAAACTAAAAGAAAAAATCCAGGTTCAACATATCGCATCCTGGTCGCGTCTGATCCATAATGGGCGGCTGCAATCAAATATCCTGGCAGTAGGTAAAATGCAAAAACCCGGTGGGCTGGGTTTGCCTCCCGCCACCGTTCATAATGGCAGTGAAAATACAAAAACGAAACAGAAAACATAAACAACCCCTATTTGTTGACGACCCCCGCAAACGATATAAGGACCACGATTTACGGATATGCACTTGGAATGTAAGAACTCTATATAGATCCGGTGCAAGTATCCAACTGGCAGATGTCCTCGAAAGTTATAAGGCTGACATTACCGCTATCCAGGAAATGCGATGGACAGGACATGGCTGCACAAGAAAAAGAAACTGCGATATATACTACAGTTGCAATGAAAAAAAACATGAATTTGGTTGTGGATTTGTAGTTGGCAAAAGACTGCGACATCTAGTCTCTAGGTTCAATCCTGTGAGTGAACGAATAGCCACAATCCGCATAAAAGCGAAATATTTTTATATTTCCCTAATTTGTGTGCATGCCCCGACAGAAGAGAAAGATGATGATGCCAAAGACATATTCTATGAGCTCCTAGAGGAAACGTATGACCGCTGCCCTGGCCATGACATTAAGATTGTACTAGGAGATTTTAATGCCAACGTAGGAAGGGAGAATGTGTTTAATCCAACTATTGGTAATTTCAGTCTTCATGCTGACAGTTCCGACAACGGTATGAGACTGATTGACTTTGCCGCGGCAAAAAACATGGTCATCAGTGGCACAAGATTCCAGCATAAAGACATCCACAAGGCTACTTGGGTATCCCCTGATCAAAGAACTAAGAACCAAATTGATCACGTGGTAATTGATGGAAGGCACTCATCCAGTGTAATGGACGTACGAGTGATCAGAGGAGCTAACATCGATTCTGATCACTACCTGGTAGCAGCAAAGGTTCGCACAAGATTAAGTAGAGCGAAAATCGTACGAAACCAGACGCAGAGGAAGCTGGACATCGGAAAGCTGCAATTACCAGAGGTAGCCACAGCCTACTCAAGGAAGCTCTCGCAACTTTTGGCACAGAACCCACCCCCTCCCGATGACGATCTTGATGCGCAGTGGAAACCCATTTCCGACTCTATATAAACTGCCGCAACAACCGTACTTGGTTTCGAAAAACCGCTTCGCAATAAACCGTGGTACGATGAAGAGTGTCGCATAGCAAATGACGAAAAGAACGCTGCACGTATAGTAATGCTTCAGTCAATTGCAACGCGAGCTGCAACTGAGCGGTATAGGGAGAAGAGAAAGGAGGTAAACCGTCTCTTTAGGCGTAAGAAACGGCAGTGGAGAAAACGCGAGAGTGAGAAAATTGAGACATACAGAAGGAAGAACGAAGCCCGAAAATTCTACCAAAAAGTTAAAAACGGAACTAATGGACATGGTTCAGGGCCCCCCTTCTGTAAAGACAAAGACGGAAATCTCGTCGCAGATGTGCAGAGCATGTTGGGAATATGGAGAGAGCATTTCTCCGCGCTACTAGTACCTGAGATATCCGATGACGATGGGACAATCGATCACAATATGGACGACGACGTCGATTGCCCCCCTCCTAACCAAGACGAGGTCAGAACAGCTATTGCCCGGCTTAAGAACAACAAAGCCGCAGGAGCCGATGGATTACCGGCGGAGCTGTTTAAGGCTGGCGGCGATGAGCTGATAAGGTGCATGCATCAGCTCATTAGCAAAATTTGGTTAGATGAATGCATGCCCGGCGATTGGAGTCTCAGTGTACTATGTCCCATATTTAAAAAAGGTGACCCGAGTATTTGTGCCAACTACCGTGGAATAAGCCTTTTATCCATAGCATATAAGGTTCTATCAAGTATAATGTGCGAAAGACTAAAACCAATTATCGCTGACCTGATTGGACCATACCAGTGTGGCTTTAGGCCTGGAAAATCGACAACTGACCAGATTTTCACGCTACGCCAAATCCTGGAGAAGACACACGAAAAACAAATCGACACCTATCATCTATTTATCGATTATAAAGCAGCCTTCGATAGTCCGATACGGGAGAAACTCTATGAAGCAATGTCTGAGCTTGGTATTCCTGCAAAACTCATACGCCTTTGCAGGATGACCTTGACGAACACCAAATCCGCAGTGAAAGTTGGTAAGGATCTTACCGAACCTTTCGAAACTAAGCGAGGCCTCAGGCAAGGCGACACCCTATCGTGCGATCTCTTTAACATCTTAATGGAGATCATTATGAGAAAAGCTGCAGTCAATAGGAATAAAACCATCAGCAGCAAAAGTCACATGCTGCTCGCGTATGCTGATGACATAGATATCATTGGGCGCACAATTAGAGAAGTTACTGCGGTTTTTTCGAGAATTGAGAAGGAGTCAGCAAAAGTGGGTCTGACGGTGAATGAGGACAAGACAAAATTAATGGTTTCGACGAACAGGGCCTCCACGCGATTAGACCAAAGCGTGAACGTTGATAACCGTTATAACTTCGAGGTAGTGGACGAATTTATATACCTCGGATCTGCCGTGAACAAAAACAACAACGTCAGCCTTGAGATCAAACGGAGAATTGTGCTTGCGAATAGATGTTATTTTGGGCTAAGCAAGCACTTTAGAGATAAAGCCCTCTCTCGAGTAACAAAAGTCCAGCTGTACCAGACTCTCATTCAACCTGTCTTGCTTTATGGCGCAGAATCCTGGGTCCTATCGCAAGCAGACGAAACATCTGTAAGAGTCTTCGAGAGAAAAATACTCCGAAAAATGTATGGCCCTATAGTGCACAACGGCGAGTATCGGCGACGCATGAATCATGAGCTGTATGAGCTTTATCCTGACATTGACATAGTTAAGCGGATCAAGATAACGCGATTGCGCTGGGTAGGCTGTGTCAGTAGAATGGATGAAGATGAACCAGCGCGAAGGCTTTTCGAAACCGAACTCGAAGGAAGACGAAAAATAGGAAGACCAAGACTCCGCTGGAGGGATCAGGTTGACGAATCCCTGCGTACACTTGGTATTGCCAACTGGAGAGATAAAGCAAAAGATCGAACTGGTTGGCGAAATATGTTATCTTCGTTTTGTAAGGTCCCTGACCCCCCGGGGTTGTCCGAGACCGAATAAGTAAGTAAGTAAGTAAATTTTTTGTATTAGTTATTTTAAAATGTGGATTTATATTGATAAAATTAACCATAATAAATAAACAAAGAAAAAATAATTCGTTTCTAAATATTATTACGTATATGGAGGTTTGGGGGCAATACGCGAATGCTTCCACGTAAGTATATGGATTTTTGGGATGAAGCACGCGTATGTTTCCACGTAAAAGCGTACATATTTGTCACTAAACCACATAATGCTTGCATTTAAATACACGTGAGTTTGGAACTTTCCAGCATATAAATGTTTGAAGTTTGTTCCAAATATATAGATGGTTCCTGCAGAATATATTTGGAAGAGTATGTTACAGAGGTCGATTTTTTAGCGTGTAGTGAAGGCGACATAATCGAGTATTTAGTAATAAAAAGACACCGCAAAAGCCACTGGGTTCCTGACCACAGCAATATAACAGCTAAAACATTAGGATTTGTAGCCTGATTTTGTTGATACAATATTGAAAACCGTTGAGTGTAAGCATGTGTGTATCCACTTTTTCGTTTATAATAAACGATCTTCTATATTTGCATCAAAAGTTAATTTATATGCAGTTTACTAGAAATTCGAGTTCGTTTACCACAAAACATACAACCTTTGCAATAGGGCAAAGTGTCATATTGCTGTCAATCATAAGTCTTAGTAGCAAACAAAATATTTTTGTAGCAAATGCAATGTTTTTGCGCCAAACGAATCCAAAACATATTTTTCTTTACGTGTCGATTCGACAAATTACTATTTTTGCCGTAATTAGCTACATTTCATCCATCGTTTGAATCTCGTTACATCAAGTTATTGCAAATTATTAGCACTGATTGTAAATAAGAAGTGCTTAGGTTTCCATTACATCCCCTGAGGCTAAATCAGAGAACTGTTCAAAAAACGAGTAGACTCCGTGATCAGGCGCTACAGGTTTACACTGATTCCGCAGGATTAAGTAAGGAAGGCCCACATATTAAGGGAATAGTTAGGAATTTATACAGGTTGTCCGTCGGGAAGGTATTCTACTTTGTTTCTTTATAATTTTTGATTAAATGAAAGAGAATGGATCTGATATTGATAAATGTTTTATTTAATGTTAGCAATTAGGTACGGAATACAATATTATTATATACAACTGTTAGCCTCACAAATGCGAGCCCTTTAGAGCACAGTTTTCATTACATTCTCACATTCTCTCCTGAGAACGGCGTCGAATTGAGGTTGATGGATTGCTTTGAACACTTTCTTGAGCAGCAGTAATATTTTCAGCCGATCTAGCAGTACGTTGTGGTCCATGCTTGGGCCTATCAGCTAGAGACCCTCTTTCTTCGAAATCATTCACTACACGATAAATAGTGGGTTTTGTTGGCACGTTGTTTCTCTCAAAAAATTCACGTAACTTTCTCATCGTCACCGTAATCGATGATTGAATTTGATAAAATGTTTCAACGATTAAAACACGTTGGTTTATCGAATAGTTTGCCACGTCTCTACTTCACCACTGACATATATGAACTTTCAAGACTAATGTTTACCAAAATGGCTGCAACACAAATGGCGGCAACATACCTTCCTGGCGGAATCGCTGTATATGGAGAATATTTGATACAGTGAATTTAACTAACACTCTGACACTAATGAAAGGCATTTGTTTCGGGCCTCAAGCAAACCAAAAAAAATTGTGAAAGTACTTGGATGTGGTATCACAAAACCCCGCTCGGTTTTGCCACCATACGTAACAATTTTTTTTTACAGGGCGAAGAAAATTTTGGAAGTGTGTCAGGGCCCTATTTTAGATTTTACTTCAATAAATTCTAAACAGATTGAAATATTGCATTACAACCTTTGGCAATATTGTAGTCCTTATTCTATTTCACAATTCTCTCTAATACATTTCTAAGGAATATTACACTGTTAATCGATTATTTCACGAAACGTCATGAAAAATTTCACATATTTTATATGTTTTGACATTTCTTGCCTAAGGTTAAATAAATGGCGGTAGATGTATTCAAAAGAATTGTAGCTTATAAATTTCTTGGTAACTTTTCTAGATGCACTAATTAACAAAAATTATATTTAGAGCTCCATAATTGGAGTAGAAATGCTGCGTTCAACCGTATTCTTTAAATATGCACTTAAGTATATTTATTCAATATTAAACAAATTACAAATCGATATCTTCTAAAAAGTTGTAGTGCTTAATATGCTTAACAATATTGTCAAATACACTAATGAACAAAAATTACATTTTGGTTTCCAAAATGATTGTACCAATTCAGAAATTTAAATTTTTTTTAAATTTTCGCGTATAACTTCTATACTATTAACACAGGAATGCAATAATGTTCTCCAAAGTTGTACAAGTTTAGACTTTCGACTAAATTGTTAAATACATTAACGTCCTAAAATGTCATACATGATCTCAAGATATGATTCTCAAGGAAAAAGAAGAACGGCGTATAGGTACTAAATCTATAAAAGTCAACACATGCAAACAACACACAGGCAGGTTTTCTGCCGCTGCTAAAACCAGATTTTATGCTGCTGCTCAAACCAGATTTTCTGCGACTGCGAAAGAGAATAATGACGTGCTAAACAAAAATGAGCGAGCAAGAGAGCAATGAAAGAGTGGTGTGGCTGGGGTGAGGCAAACGAAATTGTGTCTATAGCGTATGGATTAACATAATAATGATTGTATGTACATGTGTCTGTTGCTGTTGTTGAACGGAGATATAAAGCATAGCCACGCAAAATTTCATTTGCAAGCGCACGGGCTTGCGCAGTCGACGTTATGGTGACACACTAATACGTCAGCTACTTCGTACAAAGTATGTGTGATGTTAAGTGTTTGGCTTTTTCGTTGCTGTTGATATGGCAAACATGTGGTTATGTGACACACGTATAAGTCAGCTACTTCGGACAAGGTATGTGTGATGTTGTGTGTTTGATTGTTTTTAAATGAAACGTCATCATTTGATTGAACGGCTTTTTAAATTCTTTATATTAACTTCAGCTGCCTGTATGTATGTATGCCGAAAAAACTTTGGATTGATTTTTAGTCCTTCTACCGTAATCTTTCAAACTTCGCTTCAAACTTCGCAGGCAAATTAATGGCGACGACAAAATTGAAATGTCGAAATATGGGCGGGATTGGACTAACGGGCGTGGTACCTCCCATACAAATCACAAATTAAAAATCCATTATTTCTGCTCCTGTTAACGGTATTTGAACAAAATCGGGTATGTTGGTTAGGTTTACATATTCTAAGATCTGGTGCAAATATGGGCGGGATTGGACAAAGGGGTGCGGTCATATAGTTACCGTGTAGCAAAAAGGTGTTAACACATCGCCCGTGAGTTCGAACACTCATTGGATTTTTTTAAGTGTCCACTAGTTCGACTTTTTCGATTAAGGACGCTTGAAAACGCTGAATTTTTATTGACCACCATTTTATCCCACAAATTCATTTGACACTACTTCACAATTATACCTCGTACATACTTGTACTGCTACTAACTGGGCGTTATTGCTTTGATTTAGTTTTAGCAACAAGATAAGGATCTCTTTTCGCCTTAAACATTATTATGTTATGGTAGTTTTATGGAGTAGTACTGGAGCACCAGCAAAATCAACAACATATTGCATTGGATATCCACCAAATTAACCGCAAATTATAGAGCATTCGTACTGTTGTTATGCTCAGGTTTAAATAAAGTTATAATATACTCTGGGGTATTTGTTTTCGCAAGAAATTGGGAAACAACTGGCTGTACCCCCACGAAACAATAATAACTCCTAAAGAGCAGGAGGGAAAAAACATATTGGCATTTTCATAGTAAATTTGAAAAATTAGGTCAACTTTTCTAACTTTACTTTGTACTGTAATACCAGTAATTTAAATATTTGATAGATTTGGTTGTTGAACAAATCAAATCAATCCATATTGTTGGCCACAACCAATTTAATACGGCAACTTGTTTTTGGGGCAATTGTTGCATTAACTGTCATTACTGTCACTTCAAGTGTTTTAAATGTGACCATTGTCGCCTGGTGTCTTTCGTTTCAAGCGACTATGGCAAAGTCATTGGGAGAAGGAAACGTGTTGGATATTTTGCCATTCTCGGCCGACCTGTTTAGACTGTCAGTCAGTTTATCTAAAATTAGACCTCCCTCAGACTCAACTAAATAAATATAAATTGAAAATATTTGTATAGCTAAAGTATGTATGTGTGTGTGTGTGTGGCTGTGGGTCTCTTGCAACATAAATATTTTTAAATAATGACCATTCAACTAAAATCCGGCAAACACAATTTTACAGCTTTAAACGCCCTCACTTTTCAGTGGAATAGTTTTATGAGGTTTCGTTGTAACTCCTTAAAAGTCATCTAAGATAAATGCAATTTTTGTGTAACAAATTTTTTTCTGCAGAGATTAAAATCTATAGGAACTATTAGTGGAACATGGAAAGTAATTATTGTGGGTGATATGGCTATGATGGCGAACCCTATATGTTGGTATACAAGGTGGAATTGACACCTCAGGGTATTTTGGTGAAAATCGATAGCTTAGGTTAGGAAAGGTGTTAGTGCCAGTCAATGTACGACACACTGAGACTTGTTAGTCCATTATGATACTAACATAGATTATCGTAAGCCCCAAACACACTGAGACTTATTAGTCCACGGGGTAATGAAATAAATCGTAAGCCCCAAACAGACAACCAAGTAGTGTAGTCGAAGTAACCCAAGATCTTGCCTACGTCCATCTGCCATAATTCTCCCATGTCCCTAAATAGGTAGGATCCCATAGTATACATACGCCTGCTAGCTGGTGCTGCACACGTGGAAGAAGATGTTTAGTGGTTTTTTTCTTCTTCCTCCCCGTTACAGCTTCTACAGAAGTCATTTGCAATGACCTGAGAAAAGGACTCAAACTGAAACAAGCATTTATAACTTGGGCCTGACTAAAGACCGTCGGCCGTCTGTGGCGCAATGGTTAGTGTGCGCGGCTCCTATACATCAGAACATAGGTTCGATCCCTGCTCAAACCACCTAACACGTCTTTAGACGACGGTCACCTCGCTTAATGATGACGACACTATCGAGTGTTTAGCCATGAAAAAGCTTCTCAAAATACCATTCGGCACCGGTGTCAAACTGTAGGTCCCAATCTGTGAGTGTAAAACTAGAAAGCGCACAGATCACTTATTGTGAGAAGCTCTGCTCAATCCCTTCATGGGATATTATGGGACACCATTTTTTTCTGGCTAAAGACACAAATTTCATGGATCTCTGCTATACCCTGAAGGACACATTTGTCTCCAGGGCACACAATCTATACCCCTCGTACATCTCTCCAACATCATCATATAGAAGTGTTCTAGGAGGATAAGCGAGAGACATGCCATCGCTCCGATTCGTGTGGAACTTGTAAGGTAGCCCCTAGTCTAACCAGCTAATCTGCTTCGTATCGGGGTTTTCAATAAGAGCGCTACAAAAGTTTTTTTAAATAAAACAAAACCGGTTTTAGATACCAATGAAATTCTTTATTCCTGTGAAAGTACATTATGTATGGAACTCGATTTCTTTTGCATGGACACCACGGGCACGCTTGCAGAAGTCGAGACGCTGAACCCAATTCAAGCATAAATCGGCCGATACTGCTGCAATTTCATGTTCGATAGTCGTACGAAGTTCATCAATCGTCGCTGGCTTGTTGGCATGGACCATAGACTTGACGTAGCCCCACAGGAAATAATCTAACGGCGTCAAATCGCACGACCGAGGCGGCCAATCGACTGGGCCATTTCGTGAGAGAACTCGTTCACCAAACTTGATTTCCAATAAATTGATTGTGGCATTCGCCGTGTGGATTGCGGGCAAAAATATGGCGTCGATTTGCTGTCCCTATCGATTTACTTTTGTAGCGTCTCTGTTGAAAAACCATTTAATTCTTCGGAATTTTTCTGACCCTGGCACCCAAAACAGGTGAATATCGTACTGATGGGCCATCGCGTTAACAAATCTGCGGTAGGTCAGCGCAGTTGTTGAATTTAGGAATACAGATTCCAGGGATTTGATGACCGCCTGACTGTCCGAGAAGACTTTATCCCCAAAAAAAGCTGGACTACTGTCAATCTTCCAGTCAGTCACTTCTCCTAAATGTCAGCCTGATACAGACTAACATGATAGGGTACTCTACGAGAATCAGATAACCTTAACCGTGGTGCAACGGTTAGTGTGGGCAGCTATTGTGCGAGAGAACGGGGGGTTCGATCCCTGCTCTGATCACCTTACACTTCTTTCGACGACGGCAACCTTGCTTAGTGATGGCGACTCAATCGAGTAATAAGCCATGAAATCGCTTCAAAAAAAACCGTTCGGAACCGATGTAAAACTGTAGCTCCCCATCAGTGAGTGAAAGCTCCCTAGAAAAGATTTAGTCTAGCTAATCCTTCATTTTCGAACCATCCATATAGAAATCCACATATTTCTATCTACAAGGAATTATTTTGTTCCAGGAATTCTTTTCTGGTATGAGAGTGTGGTATTTCCGATCGAATTGCGGTTCCGCTGTCGAGTAGGCGACACATGCTGGGTGTACCTTCCGGCACTATTCCATGACCAACTCCAACCATGCCCCGCTGTGACACATGCTTTTGCCTGATGGCAGAGCACCCGTAATTCACATCGCGGCCATTCTCTGAACCCTAGTCAGTAGTGCACAATGGCCACCACACGATAACTCCATAGAGCATTACCGGTCTCACCTCCGCTGTATAGATCCAGTGAGCAATCCTCGGAGAAAGTCCCCATTTACAACCTATGGCTCTCTTGCAGGTGTATACACGCTGAAAAATCTGTTGTTGTTTGTTATTTGTATGCAAATAAATCGTGTGTTTGGAGCTTGTCGCAAATATGATATACTTGTGTCCAAACACATTGTGTTTGGTATTTAATATTACATATTAGAGACACAATGATTAATATGTTATAATATTTGTGTTTGCGACCGAAATATATCTGTGTTTATGGTACAAATATAGCTGTGTTTGTTGCACTGTTTATGCTCTCTCTAGAGCAAGAGAATAAAAGAGGGGCAACGAGTGTGTATAACTTGTAAGTGTGAATCTGTATTTTGGCACTATTCTCTCAGTGAGTGAGTCATAAATTCCTTTATATGCGTGTGAATTGCAGATGAAGTCAGAGTTTCTTATTTTGGCTGATTTATTGCGTGATAATTTCATGTATTCAGTCGTCAATGGTTCAACGGACCGAGGATATCAAAAGCGCTTGATCAGTGAAAAAAGAATAAACAAACGCTCGGACTGTTAAATGGTTTGTGATGTTGCTTAGGTTTTTGTGTATGTATGTGTTTCGCATATATATATATATATATATGTGCTACCAAAGTGAGAAAAAAATTTTGTAAAAAAAAAACTGGAGAGGGCACCAACGTGAATCCCTTTTCTACCCGAGCCTCGACTGAAACAATCGGAATGGCGGACCATTTGTGAAATACGAGCATACTATAAAAAAACACAAGTAATTAATACACCCTTGTATTGCATGAACTAGATTTGTATATGTATAAGTATATTGTTTGTGTATCAACGGATAGTGATAACAAATCCATAGTTGAAACCTTCCGAGAAGAATAAGTGAGAGACAACAAAGAAAGGAAAATCAAAAGAGCAGCAGATTCACATTTCATAAAATAAGTAATACAGTCAAGTCAATGCAATTAAATGCAAGTAAATGTTAAAGGGTCATTTTATATATTTTCATTTGTTGTATTAGTTATTTATAAATGTGTATATGCATTGACAAAATTAATTATAATGTATAAAGAAAGAAAGAATAATTCGTTTCTAAATATTGTTATGTTTGGAAGAAAATATGCATATGTTTCCACGTAAGTATATGTAGGTTTGGGGGAAACACCCGAATTCTTCCACGTAAGTATATGGATGTTTGGGATGAAGCACGCATATGTTTCCAAGTAAAAGCATACATATTTGTCAGTAAACATGCTAATGTTTGCATTTAAATACACGCGAGTTTAGGACTTGCAAACATATAAATGGTACATATACATGGTTCCTGCAGAATATGTTTGGGAGAATATGTTAAAGACGCTGCTTTTTCTCAGCGTGTAGGAGAATTGGATCATTTAAGTGTCGATAGGATTTCGAAGTTTTTCAAGTAAGCTTTATGTGTCTCCAGTAGGGCTAGCGATGAATATCGTTGTCGTGGTTTAACGACTGCCGCCGTATAGTGGTTTAACGACTGCCGACAACACTCAATTCAACCTCGTAACAAGATCTTTAGAATAATTTGTCCTGACTTAAAATAATCGAATATCTGGCGCTTATTTTTAGACGCACTAATTCAGTGATTATGTAGCAGGGTACGGGGATATATAAAAGCAATGAGAGAGCAGATCATCTGGCTAAATACTAGGTTTGACCTAATCAAACGTAAAGTAAAGCTTCAGGTGTCAACTAGCTAGGTTTTTATTAAGTTTTATGAATTCAAGCAAATCCAAGAGTGTTTAGTTGATACTCCATAAATGGTTACTATTTGTATTAAGGTGTGGCACTTAAGCGGTTTTGTGAATATTTCATGAACGTATCGTCATTGAATTCCAAACAATTTTCTGCAGGATTGTAAGCAATATCTTTTACTTTACCTTAAGGCATAAAATATTAATACGGACTGATTGCTTGTACTATAATTGTTATTACTGCAGAACAATTAAAGAAATCTGAAATGTAAAAATAAAAAATTGTTTGAAACTAAATTTCTTACAAATCAAACATATTACACAGCAAATTGTACGCGATAGACCTTATGGAAGTTAACATAAACAACACACGTCCATGTGCCATAAAGCAACCAACCTTCCACAGCAATTGCGGACCTCGACGTTAGATAAATATGCAGCGTGGGTCAATTGTCATAACTCGTGCAAGTGGAGACACTCACTCACTCATATTATGTAGAATGACAATGGCAGTTACGTCGAATTTCAGCAAAAAGTTCGTGGTGGTGTTGGTGGTGGTGGTGGTGGTGGTGGTAATTGAGAATATAATTCAGGAAAAGATATAAAAAAAAATATCATAAAAAAACTATATAAATAAATATGGAATCGAATATTTTAGCAGCCAGACCATAAAGCCACTTGTGAGGTGCTAAAGATAATTGCAGGGTGTGTACTAGAGTGCCTTTTTTTTAGCTTGCAGTTATTTTTCTTGGGATTATTTGTATTGTTCTTCCCCTTCACCAAAAGGTAGATATTAATAGTGTTATTTGTTATTACAAAATTTACCGTAGAATTTAATATGA
Source organism: Phaonia tiefii (assembly GCA_963931995.1). Classification (NCBI taxonomy): domain Eukaryota; kingdom Metazoa; phylum Arthropoda; class Insecta; order Diptera; family Muscidae; genus Phaonia; species Phaonia tiefii. The sequence continues at coordinate 253,039,088 of OZ008368.1, read as the reverse complement.
ACATATGGTGGTCATACGAGTCTATCCATGGAATACTCCTGGTTGCATACAAAAGAATCATGCACGCGTTCGCTGTACAAATTTAAAGTCATTGAGTTGCAACTTTCGTTGGGAGTACGTGCTGCAATGCAAGCAGGTACTCATTATGTCATTAGCCTGTACTGAAGGTATGTACACAAGTACACTGAGAGAAATAAGGAATGAATTAAGTGAATTTGATTTTATAAAATGTAACCTTTATCAAGGAATTGGTTTTAGTTTTTCTAGGTATTAAGACTTAATGAAAAGTGGACAACAGGTGTTATTTGAAAATTGACTATAGAGTGAGCATCGATATCTTAAAGCTGTGAGCATCAACTTCTGAAAGCATTAAAATTTGATGCAGACGTTGCCACTGACTTCTGCGATAATACTATATCATATTAAAACCAGAAAACCACTTTTTCTAATAACGGAAAAGTGAGTGCAATATCTTTAAGACTGTATGTCATGATTCGAGAAATTCAAAAAAATAAATAAAGGTTTATCAGTAATATGAAAAAAATTAGAAGTTTTTGTACATCTTATGAACTTATGATAAAGCAAAAACAAAATTGTTGTCTTCTTTCAAATACATGCTGAAAAATAACGGTCTCCCTAAGATATTCTCCCAAACATATTCTGCAGGAACCATGTATATGTTTGGAACACACTTCAAACATTCATATGTTTGCAAGTCCCAAACTTACTTGCATATAAATGCAAACAGTATCATATTTACTGACAAACATGTAAGCTTTTACGTGGAAACATATGCGTTGTTCCATATACTTACGTGGAAGCATTCGCGTGTTTCCCCCAAACCTGCATACACTTACGTGAAAATATATGCGTAGTTCTTCCCAAATGTAATAATATTTAGAAACGAATTGTTCTTTGATTTCAATACATATAATTAATTTTAATAATATAAATCCACATTTATAAATAATTAATACAAAAAACTAATAGTTTTAAAACGGCCTTTTTTACATTTATTTGCATTGAATGCATTGTTTGTTTTTGAAACGAAATTCCTAATCGCACGTTGCGGGATGGGGGCTAAATGAAAAAATTTTAATCAACTTTGTTTTAACTACTTTATTACAGCCCATTATTATCAACTATGTTGGGTATATAGCCATATTGTAGTTTTGAACCCAATAAAAAAAAATTTGAAAACCCAAAGTACAAGACTGGCAAATCCATGAAACACAACCCTGGGCATGGAATTACAATTCGCAGCACACTTACTCTTACACTCGTAGTTTTGGTATGGTTTGTGTCTAGACTAACATATGGGGGATATTTCTTGTTTAATGGGAAACTTTGTAGGTGGAGCCTGTTTATTACATTTTGTAATTTTGAAACGAACAAAAAGTAAATTTAAAAAACCCAAAATGAAAGAAGTTTAAAAAAATACCTATTGATATTCTTAAACAATGTACCTTTTCTTAAAAAAAAACCTTATCTTAAAGAAGTACCTTTGCTTAAAAAGGTAAATTTTCTTACAAAAAGCACCTTTTCTTAAAAAAAAGTAATTTTTTTAAATAAGTACCTTTTCTGAAAAAAAAGTACATTATCTTACAAAAAATTGCCCTATCTTAAAAACCTACCTTTTCTTTAAAGAATACCTTTTTTGTAAATCAAAATAACTTTTCTTGAGATAAGTACCTAGTCCTAAAATTGTACATATCCTTTCATAAAAAAAAGCTTTTCTTCAAAAAAAAATTTACCTTCTTTTAAAAAAATACCTTTTCTTCAAAAATTCCTTTACCCAAAAGTACCTTTTCTTAAAAATAAAATAATACCTTTTCTATTTTTTTCTTAAAATAAGTAGTCTTTCTGAAAATAAGTAAATTTTCTTAAAAAAAATAACCTTTTCCTAAAATAAGTACCACTTCTTTAAACAGTACCTGTTCTTAAAAAAAATTACAGCAGACAGTTGTCCGCGGCCTTCGGCCACGGACTGTCCTTGCAGGCTGTGTCAGAGACACGGCCATTAAGTTTAACGTAGAATACGCCATCCGATAAGACAGAAAACATATATAACAATAAATTCATTTGCTTATATTATTTATCATTTATTGTTATATATGTTTTCTGTCTTATCGGATGGCGTATTCTACGTTAAACTTAATGGCCGTGTCTCTGACACCGCCTGCAGGGACAGTCCGTGGCCGAAGGCCTCGGACAACTGTCTGCTGTAATTTTTATATTTACCAACGGCATTTGATTCAAGTCCGTTTAAAAAAAAAATATTATGTTCAATTTTTTTAAACTTAATTTAATTTATGTATTTAAATTAATATTTTTATTGAAATAAGTTCTGCGAATGTTGAGAGGGCCGCCCTAATATTAAAAAAGGTTTACCTTATCGAGTCTTACGCTTTACAATTCAAAATTAATGTTACAACAGCTTTATTGAAGCTTTCGCAAAAAAGCTTCATTACGTTAGCTTACTGTTTGTTCCACTTTTTACTAGATACATGTTGCCAAGCAACATTAGCTTGCTGTTCGTTTCACTTTTTACTAGATACATGTTCCTAAGCAATGTTGAGCAACCAAAAACACTCAACCAAACACCACACATATGTTTGAGTGTATGTGTTTAAACAATTTTCATTTGAGAAATTAAAATACTAGAAATATATCAACCAATATGAAATGTATATCAAACGAAAGATAACATCTTCATTTACCTACAAAAAAAATTTTAAAAAAATGCATCTAGCCGTTTCCTCAAATTCAATGAAATAAAGATTACAACAATAAAAACCTGACATGACTCCTCATACCGTAAGGTAAGACGTATTCTACGTCAAAAAAAGGTATTTCTTTGTAAAAAAAATGCATACATTTTCTTACAGAAAGCACTTCTTATTAAAAATGTTAGGTTTTCTTAACAAAACATTAGCTTTTAATAAAACAAGTACCTCTCATTAAAGAAATTACCTTTTCGGGAAAATATAATACATATTCTTAAAGAAGGGACCTAAAAATATGCTTTTTTAAAAAAAAAAACATTCAATAAATAAAAAATTTCTTAAAAAAACTTTAATATTTTAAAAAAAGTATATTTCCTTAAAGAACCATTTTTATTATCGTACTTTTCAACGGGTACCTTAGGCATGTTGGAACTAACTAGTACATAATACATAGCGAAGCGAACTTCGTTCCAACCGGGTGTCCCCTGACACCTCATCTAATTTTTTTTTCATGAAATGAGAATCTGCTGCTCTTTTGCTTCTCTTTTCTTTGGTGTCTCCCACGTTTTGGTTTTCAGAAGGTTTCAGCTATGCTTTGGGTATCCCTATGCGTTGGTATTTAAGATATTTATATACAACTCAAGTTCATGCAAGCCAAGCGTGGATTAATTACATGTGTTTTTTATTACACTTATTTCACAAATGGTCCACCGTTCCGATATTCTCAGTAAAGGCTCGGACAGACAAAGGACTTCACGTTGTTGCCCTCAGTTTGGTAGCACACATGCATTTATACGAAACACATACAGAAAAACCAAAGTAACATCAATACCCATTTAACCGTCCGAGCCTTCGTTTATTCTTCTTTCACTGATCAAGCGCTTTTGATATCCTCTGTCCGATGAACCTTTGACGACTGAATATATGAAACTAAAACGCAATACATCAGGCAAAATAAGAAACTCTACACGCACATTCAGGAATATTTTTGATACACTGACTGAGAGAATATTGCGAAAATACAGACACACTTACAAGATAGACTCTCTCCCATAGGCCTAGACATTTCAACAAACACAGCTGTATTTGTATCACAAACATAAATATATGTGGGTCGCAAACACATATATTAGAATATATTAATCATTGTGTGTCAATCATGTAATATTGAATAGGAAACACAATGTCTTTGGACACAAGTATATTATATTTGCGACAAGCTCCAAAGTATCGAGTATAGTTGCATCCAAACAAGAAAAAAAGTCAGATTTTTCAGCATGTAGAAAAATATGAACATTAGTCAGGTTTGGAATATACACAAAAATTTACTTAATTTTCCAATTTTTTATTATAATATCTGCAAAATATTCTTGGATCCTTGCCTACAATAGGATGAAATTAAAAAATGTTTAATACATCAAAATATATTGCATTATGTCCTATAGAAATCGATTCTGTACCACTGTGCGCCACTGCAGTGAATTCACAGGGGTTGACATTTGTAATCGCTTTTTATATTTTAGTCATCTTCCAGAGCTTCCCCCAGGTCGCAGAATTTTTGGTGTGATCCTTGGGTTAGGTTAATTTGGCAATCACTATTTACACACTTAATCCAATTGGGGCGTTAGTTTCCGTTACCATCGTTCAACCAGTTAATTGAACTGGTGGTGTTGAGGGTATTAATGATGCTCCATCCTGGTACCTGTAACCATGTAACCCTACCACGATGTCCTAAAGCTGAACAAGAGGGATGTATTAGTTCCTGAGGAACTATTTGGTGCACCGTTTAAATATTCTAATTAGATATTATCTCTTAATCGCACAACAGGCGTGGCAGGAGCGTGGAAGATTTTAGATGCTAACATCCTCCCCTTTATTCCCGCAGCTCTTGCAGTAGTCATGAGCTGAGATTTTGTACCTAATCTCGCCAGCTCACCCGCTCTATCGATTCCTGGAATGTTTTTGTGCCCCGGCATCTAAATAAAGCGGATATCAAATTGCTTGCTTACTTAGGTGGGCCTCAAACAATCCAGGGGGCTCAAGGGCCTTACAAAATGAGTATAACATTTTTCTCCAACCGGCTAGACATTTAGCTCCAGTTAGTAATACAAAGATATCGCAGGCTATATTCTATCTGGTCTTTCCAGCGAAATTTCGGTATTCCTGCTGTTTGATGTCCTTCGAGTACGTCTTCGAATACTATTCGCACAGGTTCATTCTGGTCCATTCCTCTGAAATTTACTAGCCAGCGTAAACGCGTTATTTTGATATGCATAAGTACGTTGGTTTAACCTATTATAGGTCTATTCTTCCCTTGAAGACTCCCAGAGACGAAGACACCCGGTTGAAACGAAGTTTCTTCCGCTGTATATTATGTAAAGGGTTATCCATTTCGTGGTTTCAAAAGTATAGGGCTGGAATTCGACATCTGTCAAACTAAGTTGTTAAACCAATTTTTTTTCTTTTCGGTTGAAAGTCTGACATTGACGAAAATGGATCGCTTAACTATCACACAGCGCATACAAATTATTAAAACCTACTACAAAAATGGTGATTCTGACACAGCCACATATCGTGCTTTAAGAGGTGATTATGGTTTCCATAATCGTCCAACTACGCAAGCAATTGGCAAAATTGTGTAGAAAATTGAAGAGACTGGAGCGGTTACAGATATTGTAAGGCCTGTGCATCATCGTTTCGCTCGTTCCGCTGAAAATCTCGCTGCTGTAAGTGAAAGTGTTGTCGAAGACCCGAATGTGTCGATTCCTCGTCGTTCTCAGGAATTGGGACTGTATTACGCCACATTATGCCGTATTTTGCATTTGGATCTACACCTACATCCATATAAAGTCCAGCTCACACAACAACTGAAGCCAGCTGACCATTCACAACGTCGTAGATACGTGGAATGGGTGCTTGAACAACAGACGGTGGACGGCGATTTTTCGAACAAAATTTTCTTCAGCGATGAAGCACATTTCTCACTCGGTGGGTATGTTAATAAACAAAATTGTCGTATTTGGGATTCTGAGAATACTCAAGTAATTGAAGAGAGGCCATAAAATCCACAAAAAGTCACTGTTTTGTGCGCTCTTTGGTCCGAAGGTGTGATTGGACCTTACTTCTTCGAAAACGACGATGGAACGACTGTCTCCGTCAATTCGGAGCGTTATGGTCATATGACAACTGACTTTTTTTTTTGTCTGCTATTGAAGAATACGACTTGGAGAATATGTGGTTTCAACAAGACGATGCCACATGCCACACAACTCGAGCGAATATGGCTTTATTGCAAGAGACATTTCCTGCCGCGTAATTTCTCGTCGTGGCGATATCAACTGGCCACCAAGATCATGCGATTTGACACCATTAGACTTTGTTGTGGGGCTACGCGAAAGACCGTGTTTATGCAGATAAACCTGTAACTCTTGAGCACTTGAGAACCAACATTCGTCAAGTTATGGCTGAGATACCGCCCAATATGTGTCAAAAAGTGGTCGAAAATTATCTCAAAAGAATCAATGCTTGCAACACTTCGCTGGGTGGTCACTATCACACATAATGTCAACGTTCCAACTTTAAATATAATAAAAAAGAAATATCATGAAAAAAAATATTTTATATGTCTTTTATTTACGTTTACTTTTGAGACCGCAAAATGGATAACCCTTTACTAGTTAGTGCCAACACGCCTAGAGCGCCTGTTGTAAAATACGATAATTTAAATTGAACCTTAAGAAAATATAATTTTTGTAAAATTAAAACTTTATTTAAGAAATGAGTTTTTCATAGAATGTTTTTTTTAAACAACTATATTTTTAGGTACTTTTTGTAAGAACATGTATTATATTTTCCCCAAAAGGTAATTTTTTAAAGAGAGGTAATTCTCTTATTAAAAGCTAATGTTTTTTTAATAAAATTTACAAACTTTAAGAAGAAGTACTTTCTGAAAGGAAAAGCCATAAGAGTATGAATTTGTTTTACAAAGAAGTACTTTTTAAAGAATTGGTACTCTTTTTAGGAAAAGGTTATTTTTTAAGAAAATGTACTTATAGTCCGGAAGGCTACTTACTTATATCAAGGGAGGAAAAGGTATTATTTTTTATAAGAAAATGTACTTTCAGGAAAGGAATTTTTGTAAGAAAAGGTATTTTTTTTAGAGAAGGTATGATTTTGAAGAAAAGGTTTTTTTTAGAAAATGTGAAATTTTTTAGAATTAGTCCTTTTTTCAAGAATAGTTACATTTTTAAATGTAGGTACTTATCTCAAGAAAAATAGGTACTCTTTATAGAAAATTCAGTTTTTTAAGAAAAGGCAATTTGTTGTAAGAAATGTTTACTTTTTTAAGAAATGATACTTATTTAAAAAAAAGTTTTTTTAAGCAAAGTTACTATTTAAGATGAGGTATTTTTTTAAGAAAGAATGTGAATAGCTAAGAAGATGAATATGCATTTTTTTGTTTGAGAAAATTTACTTTTTTTTAAGAAAAGGCACTTATTTAAGAAAATTTTCTATTTTTAAAATTCTTTTTCTAAAGTTACATTTTCTTGGGTTCAAAACTACAATATATCCTAAATTTTGGTTACAGGCTCCACCTAGAAAACTTCCCATTAAAGACCAAAATTCCCAACATATGTTAGACTAGACACAAGCCAAAGCAAAAGCACCCAATATAGTTGATAATAGTGGGATGTAGCATAATAGTGCTAAAAAAAAGAGTTTTTAATTTTTGTTCATTTAGCCCCTATAGCAACGTACGATAAGGCACTTCATTCCAAAATTACTGTTTTTCGAATTGTTGGTTCAAATACTGTAATTTTTCATTTTATTTAATATTTTAAATCTACTGATTTCGGGACAGCTTAAGCATTGATTTAGAACATGCAACTGTTGTGTTTTGACCAGTATATGCATTTGCACAATAACTCACAAGCATCACAGATCTTTTTGTAAGCATTAACAGGGAAATCCATAATTCATGAAGATGAAACCAAGAATGGATTTGGATCAAAATTTGCATAGGCAAAATTTTGGAAATGGATTACATCTTCTGAGCAATATGTGCTAAACAATGTGAGTTGATATAAGAGAAATTATTAGCAATCGCAACTATATTAGCAATCGCAACTTCAACCAAAAGGCACATTATACGACACCCCTTTTGTTCAAGATGAACAACAAACACACGACTGTCCCAATGTGTGTGTCATACAGCTGGAAGCGTTAGAACAGCTGATTTAGATTTTTAATGTGTTAATATCTATAGGCACGGGTAGGGCAATCTATCAAAGTGAACACATGCAAACAACACAGCGTTAGTATCACATACGTGGTTGTTGTACAACAATAGTCTCTGCCTGAAAATAAGTATGATGGTGTTGATGTAGCGGCAGCGAACAAACATGCAGGTCGTCGTCGCCACAGAGCATTGAATAGTATAAAGTAGTATAGAATAGAAACATTGATGCTTCTTGAATCATTTATGCTTTTTGTATTGTTTAACGTAATAACATTGTAGAAATGGTGATATGATTTCTTTAAAAAGAAAACACACTATTCGTTAAGGAAATTCAGATATTTTTTTTTATGTGAAGTACAATCGATGCACTTAAGTTTTGGATAAAATGTCTTTCAAATGACCTGCACATCTTCTTTTGCAGGAAGGAATTCGATTGACCCAATTTTCGAGCACTTTTTCCACTAAATCAAGTCGTATGTCATGAATAGCACGTTCAATATTGACTTGTAAAGCTTGAAGTGAGTCGTATTTATTGCTAAAGGCCAATGACTTCAAATAACTCCACAAGAATTAGTCCAATGTTGTTAAATCACAACTTCTTGGAGGTCATTCAATGTCACAATTTCTTGAAATAATCGAATCTCCAAACCATTCTAGCAATAATTCGTATATTTCACATGCTGTGTGGCACGTAGCCCCGTCTTGTTGGAACCATAACAAGTTGATTATCATCGATCTATACCGCTCTCCATTCACAGTAACGGTGTTACCAGCTTCATTTCGAAAGGAGTACGGACCGATGATTCCACCAGACCAAAAACCACACCAAACTGTAAATTCAGGTGAATGTGATGGTTGTTTACGAATAATTTGTGGATTTTCTTCCCACCAGAATCGACAGTTTTGTGTATTTACCGCACCACTCAGAAGAAAGTAAGCCTCATCGGAGAAGATGAGTTTCTTAAAAAAAAACGTTATCGTTTTCAAGTTGTTCCAAGACAAAATCAGTTAATTCATAGCGTTTAGGACATTGTTCTTGCGTATATATCTTCATAAAGAAATTGTAAACATTACTGAATACAATGAAAACAAATTAATGTTCATGACATAGTACTACAAATGGCGTAAACGTCACATAAAAATCATATCACTCAAATTGGAACACCCTATATAAAGAGAATAAAACTCATTTATGCTCTTTTATCCAGACCCTCTACATCTAAAGAGAAACGTCAAAACTCCCCACAAATTCTCGTATCGTGCGTGAAAGTCTACCTCCCCGCAACACCACTCCCCCCAACCACAAAAAGCGTTAGACACGCGTCGAACACGCGCGTGAAAACCATAGTGTAATGATGCTCTTACTCACAATCCGAACCCTACTTAATTTTTTGGAACAAATACAAAAAAAAAACTATTTGGATGACCATTCTAATTTTCTTATATTCGCTTATGTTCGGTTCCAAAAATGTGTGAATCATAATCCAGACAAGATCAACGATTTCTTTGATTTGAGTAATCTGCTGTGAGCAAATTCAAACACTGAGTTTGGCCACTAAAGGTAAATTTGTTAGGGATCAAAGGATATGTGTTTGATATGTTTCGCCCAACATAGTTTAAGCAAAACTATGCATACCAAATCTTCTAACTGATCATTATAATATTAAAATAAAATTCAAAATTTTTTAAAATATTGGAATCTTAAATTTATTTATAAGTAAATTGTAGTTTTCATTTATTACTCACATTATACCCGCAATCAAAACGTAAGAATCCCCATCAATTCGTCAGACTATTTATACTCTAATTTGAATTGTTTATGCCGCCAGTGTTGTGCGGTGTCATAGCGAACAAGTGGCAGCGGCGCTTTCCTTTTATTAAACGCCCGATCAACAACTAACTCATGTCGCTTTTACGCAGGTACCCGCGTTTCATTATCATATTCATTTTACTTTGCGGTCTGGATTTGCAATAAAGCAGTCAGTCGAACAATCAGTCATTCGTTCGTACCCTTTGCTATGAACATTTGCATATTTCTACACTTCATTCATAAATTGCATGTAAAATGAAATGCACTTGGAATTGTAAGTGCAATGGATTTCTGAGGGAATTTTCTATATAGTATTAGAGGGTAATAACGCTTCACCATTGGAAGAAAGTCAGTGAAATAGAACAATTTGGTTTTTGGTGTTACTAAAGATCCGGCATTTCATATAGGGATATGAACGGCAACCGTAAACGGACTATGATAGCATTTCAATCAAAGTCGTCGTTCTTTAAAGACACGTCTAAGGGATGTCATATTTTGTAATATTGATATTTGTCACGGCAGTGACAGAAATGTTGAATGATACAATATGGAACCATATGATACAGAATTGTAAATGGGTACTCGTCTGTATGTATATTGATTTGAAGATATACATTTTAAATATAGTGTATTATAGCTTAACCAATTGTCGTACAAAGTGATACGATTTAATGCAAATGTTTTTAAGTCTCTGTAAATAGAATACTATAAAACAACATATTATTACGACAGACTCAAAAGCTCTTTATACCTACATTATTTTAAAAATTGATCTGCGATAAACTAAATGGTTCATAGGTTAGACAAAATCATAGTTCTGCCATGGTCCTGGCCACAGTTTATTTGAGTGAGTGAACAGACACTCTTCTCTATCCACTTTACATGCCATCGAATCAAGTGCAGAGGGTCAAAGGTGTGCAAGTGCTAAGGCAACCAACACTATATTCAGAAAAGCTGACTACGTAATACTCCACACCACCTTGGGTCCGTAATCTCCCAGCTGCTTTAACATTGAGGCTTTCTCAAAATAAGCTTGCAAATATGCCCCCTGAGGGAGTTTTTTGACATTCATATATGCCCTCTCATAACAGGCATACACACAGGCCATCCTTACTCGTTCTCATTGACTGACACAAAAATTAGATACAGATTCACATCGCGCTTCTTAAAGGCAGGCCAGCTAAGATAATGGAAAACGGATTGCTCTTCCTGAAACCCATCTTTCCACAATTTAGCAATTCGTTATAGGAAAATCAAAACATACGGTAACGTATTCGACCACAAGTGCCGAGGTCATGTCTTCGAGTAGTGAAGTTGCAGAATTAAAAAAATCCAATGAGGGTTCGAACTCATGGGCGATGTGTTAACACCTTTTTGTTACACGGTACCTGTTCGATTTCTATGAACACATTAGTAAATGTTACATTGGAAAATATAAAACGTTATATTTAAATAATAGTAATAAAGGGTTTTTCAACAGAGACGCTACAAAAGTAAATCGATAGGGACAGCAAACGACGCCATATTTTTTCCCAATCTTTTGACATTTCTCTTCAGTAAGGTTTGCCATTTCATCATGGAAAGATATACGAGCCAACAACAAGTCGAAATTATTAAAATTTAGTAACTTTACTTTAAGAGCGCTACGTCCAATTTATGGTCGGCTCATTTCTGGCTGAATGGCTTCGTCAATAAGCAAAATATGCGTTACTGGTCAGACAGCAATCCACACGTAATCCATGAGTCATCATTGCATCCTGAAAAAATTACGGTTTGGTGCGGTTTATGGGCCGGCGGCGTCATTGGGCCGTACTTCTTCCGTGATGATCAAGACCGGCACATTACTGTGAATGCGAATCGCTACCGTTCAATGATAACCGAATATTTTTGGCCCCAATTGGATAATATGGACTTGGAGGACATGTGGTTCCAACAGAACGGCGCCACAAGCCACACAGCGAATGCCACAATCAATTTATTGGAAACCAAGTTTGGTGAACGTGTTATCTCACGAAATGGCCCAGTCGATTGGCCGCCTCGGTCGTGCGATTTGACGCTGTTAGATTATTTCCTGTGGGGCTACGTTAAGTCTATGGTCTATACCAACAAGCCAGCTACGTACGAATATCGAACGTGAAATTGCAACAGTATCGGCCAATTTGTGCTTGTAAACCGTCGAAAATTTGGTTCAGCGTCTGGACTTCTGCAAGCGTGCCCGTGGTGGCCATGCAAAAGAAATCGAGTTCCATACATAATGGCATCGAACGTACTTTCACAAGAATAAAGAATTTCATTGGTATCTAAAACCGGTTTTGTATTATTTAAAAAAAAACTTGTGAAGCGCTCTTATTGAAAAACCCTTGACTTCAAATTATTTAAAGACCAGTGCAAGCACATATTTTCTTGATTAATGCTTTTTGATTTATTCCAACAAAAAACAAAGAGAATGCAAAGCAACAGATATATGTGCATACATACATTGTTCTGTTCGTACATACGCTATACAAGGTCACACAATTATCGTTGCTCTCTTGCTATCTTTATATACGTATAACCACGTCATTATTCTCTTTGCTCTGAGAGTGCTCCTCACCCAGACAAAATAACTATTCGCCGCCGCTACATCAGTGTGTGTTTTTTTCACAGGCGGACAATCTGTGTTTCGCAGTCGGACAAATCTGTGTTCTATTATATAGGGGTGTATGCAAAACGGTGTCTCAAGACACTAATTGATGCTAAATAGTATCTTTAGCAACCACGAAAAACATATAGGGGTGGGTCACCCTTATCATTTAGGGGTATGAAAATTAGATAGTGGTCTATTCTGAGACCTACCGGATATGCACACAAAATGTCATACAAATCGTGCCAGCCGTATTGGAGGAGTTTAACGCCAAACAATCTGGTCGATCGCAGTCGGACAAACCGTGTTTGGATGTGTTCACTTTGTGAGTTAAGTCTCTACCCGCGCCTATAGATGTTAACACATCAAAAAACAACTTTGTAACGGTCAAGGATTGTATTGTATTCTGCTTACCGGGAAAAGTTATATCGAGATATATTGATTTGAAGTTAGTCAGTATCGTATAGGGGAAATTTAAATTGTTTGCACCTTTTTCAAAAGGCCAAATCAAAATGTCCAAATATCGCACAGCGATGTTTAACAAATTTGTTAACCTCAACGCCCGCTATACAATAATCAATAAAAGAAAGCGGTTTTTTTCGTTTTCCTTCAGTGGGACCTGGAATATCAGTTTCTCATCATTCTTGTCATAATTTATTTAACAAAACCCAATTAAAATCAACATCAAAGTGTTATTTTTTTTGTAGAATAGAAGAAACCCATTTAAACCCTAATATCAGTGTGGGACTTTCACCCACTAATAGCTCCTCGTCCGCAGAGTTTGCACTCATGGAATCACCTCTGAGTTTATATTCAAGGGGCCGTCTTGAGGGTTGAACTCAAACTACTTAAAAAGTTCAGCTTCTAGGTCATACTTTATTAGTCACATTTGTGTTTCAGTGTTGTTTAGTGCTGTTCTGTCTGTTTACTAGGCATTTTACCGCCGTCTTCTTCTTCTTAGACAACGTTCCATTAGCAGAAAATGTACAAGTCCACCATCCTTATGGAGACTTGTGTTAATTTGAAATGAGTGCATTTGTAGGGTGGGCCTTCTGACTATAGTTTTAGGTCTGATAGAATGCATGCAAACGATCTCTTTTTGCTGCTGGGCTTATTATAAACATTCATTATTATTATTCTGATATCACCTGTATTATTTTATAATTATCTCCGTCCTCGTTCCTTTCTGACATCTTAACCTTTCTGACATGTTAACAGGTTCTACATCTGTACGACATCTAGTGTTACCCCCAGCCAGAGCTCACCTGCGTTTCTGAGAGCTGCAGGATAACAATTTACTGACCGTTGATTTTCAAACGCCATCACCAGACGTCGCGATGTAGTCCGGGAAATCTCGGCATCTTATTTTGGAGCTGCCAGGCCTTGAAGCTAGCATTCGTCGTGATGTAGTGGAAGGTGCACCGGCTTCTGGACTGATCTAGGTGTATATTGATAATGGTACGTCCACAACATATTTTCATTTACTTGACGGTACAATTCCGCTACCACCAGTGGTGCAATGATAGGCTGCCCCGGCTCTTATAAAGGGGTTTTCAATAAGAGCGCAACAAAAGTTTTTTTAAATAAAACAAAACCGGTTTTAGATACCACTGGAATTCTTTATTCCTGTGAAAGTACGGTCGATGCCATTATGTATGGAACTCGACTTTTTTTGCATGGCCACCACGGGCACGCTTGCAGAAGTCCAGACGCTGAACCCAATTTTCGACAGTTTTCAAGCATAAATCGGCCGATACTGCTGCAATTTCACGTTCGATATTCGTACGAAGTTCGTCAATCGTCGCTGGCTTGTTGGCATAGACCATAGACTTGACGTAACCCCACAGGAAATAATCTAACCGAGGCGGCCAATCGACTGGGCCATTTCGTGAGATAACACGTTCACCAAACTTGGTTTCCAATGAATTGATTGTGGCATTCGCTGTGTGGCTTGTGGCGCCGTCCACTTGGAACCACATGTCCTCCAAGTTCACATTATCCAATTGGGGCCAAAAATATTCGGTTATCATTGAACAGTAGCGATTCGCATTCACAGTAATGTGACGGTCTTGACCATCACGGAAGAACTACGGCCCAATGTCGCCGCCGGCCCATAAACCGCACCAAACCGTAATTTTTTCGGGATGCAATGATGACTCATGGATTACGTGTGGATTGCTGTCTGACCAATAACGAATATTTTGCTTATTGACGAAGCCATTCAGCCTGAAATGAGCCTCATCACTGAAGATGATTTTCCGATGAAAATCCGAATAATTTTCACGAACATACGACGCCTATGGTGGTCAAGCGGCTTCAGTTCTTGCGTCAATTTTCGAACACACCAGAAACCGGTTATTTTTCGTCCGTTAACCGGATTTTTATAAATTGTATTAATATCCTTAAACAAGTTAATAATAATTGATATGATTTTCGAATTTTACTGAAATTTTCGAATTAAGAAACATGATTTCTATTTTCAAATATGATTTTACGCTTCAATAAGTTCTAAATGATATTTCCACATATTTTTGTATTCAAATATCAGAATGGTTTTATGAGGAATAGGAATTAATTATAAATTAATTAAGACTTAATTAAGCCTTTTAAACTTTTTTTCAAAATTTCAAAAATTAAATCATTTTATAAATAAATGTTTGAAGCTGAAAAAGGTTTTCATACATAACAATATCTTTCAAATTGGGATATGATTTTCGACTTGATATCAGTTTAAAGTGAATTTAAGTAAAACTTTTAAATCTTATATTGAACACGCATTCCAAATTGGAATCTAATAAAAAAATATTATTTAAAATTAAAATATAATTGTCATATTTTAATAGAGTTGTGGAATTTTGAGATTTAAATACGATTAAGTATGTGAAATGGTCGCTAAACAAGTGTATTGTAAGCGCTACATGTGTGATTTAATTTAAAGGTAAAACCCCGAAGAAACCGGTTCCACCGGTTTTTGCCAAAATTAAAAACCGAAAACCAGTATATTGAAAAATTAATTTTTCGATCAAACGGAAAACCCGTTTCCTGAAAAATTGATTTTACGAACAAACCGAAAACTGGGTTTAAGAAAAAGCCTAAGAGTATGAATTTTTTACAAGTACTTTTTGAAGACCAGGTACATTTTAAAGAAGTGGTACTCTTTTCAGGAAAAGGATATTTTTTAAGAAAATTTACTTAGGCTACTTATCTCAAGAAAAGAAAAGAAAGGTATTATTTTATTTTTAACAAAAGGTACTTTTCAGAAAAGGAATTTTTGTTCAAAAAATTTTTTTTTTTTAAAAGAAGGTATTTTTTAAAGAGAAAAGTTTTATTTACGAAAGAGCATGTACAATTTTAACAGTAGGTACTTATCTCAAAAAAAGTTATTCTGTTTTACAAAATAGGTTCTTTTTAAAGAAAATGTACGTTTTAAGAAAAGGCAATTTGTTGTAAGATAATGTACTTTTTAATAAAAGGTACTTATTTAAAAAAATTACTTTTTTTAAGAAAAGAGACTTTTTGTAAGAAAATTTACCTTTCTTAAGCAAAGGTACTTTATAAGATAATGTACTTTTTTAAGAAAAGGTACATTGTTTAAGAATATTAATAGGTATTTTTTTTTTGAGAAAATTCCCTTTTTTTAAGAAAAAGCACTTACTTAAGAAAATGTTATTTTTTTAAACTTCTGTCACTTTGGTTTTTCTAAATTTACTTTTTATTCGGTTCAAAACTAAAATATGTAATAAACAGGCTCCACCTAGAAAATGTCCCATTAAACAAGAAATATCCCCCATATGTTAGTCTAGACACAAACCAAATCAAAAGTACGAGTGTAAGAGTTAGTGTGCTGCCAAATGTAATTCCATGCTCAGGGTTGTATTTCATGGATTTGCCAGTCTTAAACTTTGGCATTTCTAAATTTACTTTTCATTGGGTTCAAAACTACAATATGTAATACACAGGCTCCACCTAGAAAAATTCCCTTTAAATCAAACCAAACCAAAAGTACCCAATATAGATGATAATAATGGGTTGTAATAAAGTAATTAAAAAAAGGTTGTTTGAAATTTGTTCATTTAACCCCCATCCCGCAACGTCCGATGAGGAACTTCGTTCCAAAAGTCTTCGAAGCCAACTGGACTACTGTATCAAACCCCCTCTGAAACTCGGTAATATTGGTTATTTTTTTCGATTGGATGCTCTGTTTTAGAGATCTAAACATTTTTTTAAGTGTTTCATATTTTCGATCAAAAATTGGGTTAAGTTGGCCTGGATAAGCCATTACCCATAGCCGTGTATAATATGTCAAGACAGTTCACCCATACCCTATAGGTAATGGTTAATCGGGATGAGTATTTCCCCATCGTTATTTTCCCATACCCTGTGGATAATGGCTAATTATGAAGGGGAATTCCCCTCGTCGTGGTTAACTACCCAGTATTTTCCCCATAATTTGTGGGTAATGGGTAATCATGATGGGTAATTCCCAACCGATGGGAATAACTAGCCATTATATCCCGGCACCCTGTGGGTAATGGGTTAATGGGTTACCCACGGTAAAACCTTATCCAAGATATACGAACTCTGTTTATCATCATTAAATAAATGTTTCCTTTGCATCCACTTTCCCAACTTCTAATACAGAAGACTAAGTCCGACATGCTGTGGCCGTCGGTGGTGCAACGGTTAGTGTGCGCGGCTCTTGTACATGAGAACGTGGGTTCGATCCTGCTCATACCACCTTACATTTCTTACGACGACGGTCACTTCGCCGAGTGATGGCGACACTGTCGAATACTTAGCTATAAAAATGCTTCTCAAAATACCTCTCGGAACCAGTGTAAATCTGTAGGTCCCAATCAGTAGGTATACAGCTAGAAAGCGCACAGCTCACTGGTTGTGAGAAGGTCTCTCAAATCCTTTCATGGGATGTTATGGGAAACCATTTTTTCTTTTCTAAGTCCAACATGCTTTCCTTCTGCTTAATGGGCTACAGATACTATGAACTTTATTCCTGCTACCTAATAATTAACAATTAGTATCCGCTTCTGTTCCATATCATTCCAAATGCGCTATAGTTATGTCAAATTACAAGTTAACAAATTTCGCACTAACAAATGAAACCATTAACAAATTCAACATCACCACAATACAACTGACTGAATTAATATGACCGTTGGGATTGGAAATGCAAACGAAAAACCATTAACTAAACAATTACACACTAAATTGCACGTAATTTCAAATTCCTGAGCAAAAAAAAATTTTAAATAAAAACAAAACAAAACTAAATTAAATAATTATTAAAACAAAAATAAATAAAACTTTAACAAAAGGCCAAACACTTTAAGCAGCAACAAAATACCCACCTGATCTCTTTTTAAATCAAATCGTCTACAGGCGGATTATAAAACGCCCCCAAAGGAGAGGGCGGAGGTTAAAATTGTACAAACAAATTCCAAACTTCCATTGTGAATTGTGAAAGGTGAAGTGCGACCAACGATGTTAATTGTAACCAAACGGAATTGAATCCAATTGTATGCGCCAAGTCAAGTATTTAGAGTGATTCTTGGCATGTCAGGTATGTTGAAACAGTTGGTTGAAGAGGGAGAGGAAGGTGTATTTTAGGGGTACAGAGGTTTTGCTATATTCATATAATTTGCCATCGCGCTGTTGTTCAATATTTAGTGATTAAATGCAATAAACATTTGACGATATGTTTAAAACTATTTGAGAATATGTTTCATTTACTAGAGTAGATTTTCTCTGGTTGCTCTATGGTTGCTCTAATATTGCTGGTATGTTGCCAACATACCTATGTTGCTGCTGCTGCCGCAGCTTCTCATGCTGCGCCGGCCTAATGATTCAAATGAAAAAAATATTATTTTTACCAGTGGTCTTAGTGGTGATGATGGTGGTGGTGGCGGCGTCAGTGCTGATGGTGTTACCATTGTTAGGTGCCCTGGTGCTCCGGTTATTATTACTTGTCCAGCGCACTTGTAATATCTTAACTTTGCAGTTTTGTATTGTTGTTTTTCTCAAGTTTTTGGTGTGGCACAAACTGAAAACAACATAGAGCAAACAAACAAAAAAATGTATACAAAAAAAAAATCTAATGCCACACACAAGACACGCCAATTTTTTAGTATAAAAGTTGCTATAATTTCGTTAGCCAAATCAGAATCAAATCAATAAGCGTTCATTGAACACTATTTGAGTTCACTCTAAAAGTCAATCCTTTTTACTTCTCCAACTCTATTCTTCAATCCTATCAACATGAAGGTAAAGTTACAGTAATCAATAAAAAAATATCCCAATTCTAAAGGACTCTGATATAAAACAATTTAATCAAAAACTTAACTAAATTGGGCATCCAAATGAGTAAGACAAAAATATATAAATAAGAGCGAGAATTCAAGCAGGTATTAAAACTAATTATTGTGTCTAAACGTGAAGTGAATAATTAAAAAAATAATCAAAAAAAAGTTAAAATTTAATACCAAATAATATATGTGGCAGTTTTTTCTACTTCAAATTAATATTTAAAATATTTAATAAGATACAAAATTTTCTATGGACAAATTTACTTCTTTTTGAAAAAATGTTTTTTAAAAATTCTATGAACGAATTTTATCGAAACCGTGCTTAAAAATATCCTTCCGTAATTTAATATTCTTAAATTTTCCGTCAATTTGAATTAACGCAAACTTTGGGACATTTCCAGCAAAGTTTCCTAATAGACAATTTTTCGTTTTTTCCAGCGAAGTTTTCTTAAGAAATGTTACTACATTTTAAGCAATCGTTTCTTATAGAACATTTTGAGACCTTTCCAACGAAATTTTCTTTGATAAAATTTTGCGACATATCAACCAAAACTTTCTTACGGAAAAGTTTGCAACATTGCAGGCAAATATTTCTTAGAAATATTTTAAAATACTTGTAAAAAATTGTGCAATATTTCACTCAATTTTCTTATAGAACATTTTGCGACATAACAACCAAAAAATGGCTGCGGAAAATTTTCCAACATTTCATGCAAAAACGTCTTAAAATAAATCTGCTTCATTTTCAACAAAGTTTTCGTATAGAAAATTTTCGGACATCTTGAACAAAATTTCTTTCATAACGTTTTGCTCCAGTTCAAGCAAAATTGTGTTATAGTGAATTGTGCGATATTGCAATTTTTGATAAAAACTTTAAGATTTCTTACAGAGAATCTTGCAACATTTCAAGAAAAAATTTCGTTTAAAATTTGTTAAGTTTTCTCGTAGAAAATTTTGCGTTATTTCAAGTTAAAATTCCTTGTAGAAAATCTTCCAGCATTTCAAGCAAAAATTTCTTAAAACCCTCATAAATTCCTTATCGAAAATCTTGTGAGAAAACATTTTTTAATAAAGATTTTAAGTTTCTTATAGAAAAAAGTTCGCGATATTTCAAGTTAAGATTTCTTATAGAACATCCACCGACGATTCAAGCAAAAATTTCGAATAAAACTGTAAGTTTTCTTATAGAAATATTTCCGATATTTCAAGTTATGATTTTTTATAGAAAATCTGTGGACATTTGCAGCAAACATTTTTTAAAAAACTGTTAATTTCTTTGTAGACAATCTTTCGACATTTCAAGCAAATATTTTTACCGAAATTTTCAGCTTCCTATAAAAAAGTTTGCGATAATTCAAGTTATGATTTCTTATAGAAAATCTTTCGATATTCCAAGCAAAAATTTCTTATAACAATTTTAAGTTTTGTTATAGAAATTTTTCCGATAGATCAAGCTATGATTTCTTCGCGGCATTTCAAGCTAATTTCTTTTTCAAAAATGTTAAGTTTCTTTAAAGAAAATTTTGCGATATTTCTGGCAAAAATCTTTTATAAAAATATTAAGTTTTCT
The DNA here is from genome assembly GCA_963931995.1 of Phaonia tiefii. Lineage (NCBI taxonomy): Eukaryota > Metazoa > Arthropoda > Insecta > Diptera > Muscidae > Phaonia > Phaonia tiefii. The sequence continues at coordinate 253,018,800 of OZ008368.1, read as the reverse complement.
TATAAGAATTTTTGCGATATTTAAAGCAAAGATTTGATACTGAAAATCTTTCGACGTTTAACAAAAAATTTTCTTAAGAAAATATTTAGTTTCCTTATAGAAAAACTTACGATATTTCAAGAAGCATCTTTAATAAAAACTTTAAGTTTCTTATAGAAAAGTTTGCGATACTTCAAGTTACGATTTCTTAAAGAAAATCTTCCGATATATCAAGCAAACATTTCTTATAAAAAATTTAAGTTTCTAAATAGAAATTTTTCCGATATTTAAAGTTATGGTTTCTTATAGAAAATCTTTTCGACATTGCAAGCTAAAATGTTTTTTGAAAATGTTGTGAATTGGAAGTTTATTATAGAAAATTTTTCTACATTTCAAGCAAAACTTTTGTTTAGAAAAATGTTAAGTTTTCTTGTAGAAATTTCTGCGATATTTCGAGTTCATATTTTTGAAAGAAAATCTTGCGATATTTACAGCAAAACTTTCTTATAAACATTCAAAGTTTCCTTAGAGAAATTCTTGCAAATTTTCAAGCAAACATTTGTTATTAAAACCTTAATATTCCTGTGTGGCATTTCAATCAGCAATTTTGTATAACAATTTTAGGTTTCCTTATAAATTTGAAACAAAGTTTCTAATAAAACAAAAATTTCTTATAAAAATTTGAAAATTCCTTAGGGAAAATTTTGTGCTACTTCAAGCAAAAGTTTCATATACAAATTTGAAGTTCCTTATAGAATACCTTGCGACATTTCAAACAAAATTTTTTTATGAAAATTGCAAATTTCGTTATAGAAAATCCTGATACAATTCAAGTCTATATAAAGAAAATGTGGCGATATGTCTTGTTACAATTCATGTCTATATAAAGAAAACCTGGCGATATGTGAAGCAAACATTTCAGAAAAAAATTTTAAGTTTCCTTACAGAAAATTTTGGACATTTCAGTCGAGAACTTTAAATTTTAAAATTTTTTATAGAAAATGATGTGACATTTCACACAAAATTTCTTATAGATATTTTAGGTTTAATTGTACAAAATTTTGGAATATTTCAAACAACATTTCTAATGCAAAAATGTTGCTGCATTTGAAAGAAAAATTGTTAATACAGATTTTAAATTCTCTTATAGTACGTTAAATATTCGGAAATTTCCAGCACAAATTTTGTATCAAAGTTTAAAGTTGTTTTATGTAAAATGCTGCGATATTTGAAATTATGATTTTTCATAGAAAATGTAATAAAAGTTCTAAATTTCCTTATAGAAAATCTTGTGACATTTAAAGCAAAAAATTCTTATAAAAATCTTAAGATTTCTTGTAAACACTCTTGTGACAAAAATTTATAGAAAACTTGTAAGTTTCGTTAAAGAAAATTTTGCGCAATTTCAAGCAAAAATTTTTTAGAAAAATTTTAAGTTCCCTTACAGAAAATATTGCGATATTTCTTGTGAAGATTTCTTAGAGAACATCTTGCGAAAATTCAAGGTAAAATTTTATCAAAACTTTGAGGTTTCTTTGTAGAAAATATTGCGACATTTCAAGCAAAAATTCTTTTATACAAGTTTTAAAATTTTCTGTAGAAAACTTTTCGATATTTCATGTTAACATTGCTGATATAACATCTTGCGGCATTTTAAACAAAAATTTTTTATAAAAATTTTAGGACTCCATAAGGAAGTAAATAAAATTATAAATAATTTTCCAATGTTCCAAGCTAAGGTTTCTTATAGGAAATCATGTGACACTTCAAGCAAAATTTCTTATAAAAATTTTAAATTTTTATCTTGCGACTATGGAGGTAAAAATTTCTTAGCAGAATTTTAAGTTTCCTTATAGAAAAATCTTGCGCATTTTCAAGAAAAATCGCTTATAAACATTTAAAGTCTCCTTATAGAAAATTGTCCACCTTTCCATCAAAAATTTCTTAGAACAATTTTAAGACTTTTTGCGAGATTTCCCCCAAAAACTTCTTAGAACATTTTAAGTTCTCTTATAGACATCTTTGCGGTAGTTCAGGTTGAGATTTCTTATAGAAAATCATGTGATATTTGAACTAAAAAGTTCTTATAAAAATGTTGAGTTTTCTTAGAGAAAATCTTGCGATATTTCAAACCCAAATCTCTTCACAAAATTGGAAGGTACCTTATGAACAATTTTTTTGCATTTCAATCGATAATTTAAAAAAAAAATATTAAGTTTCGTTATAGAAAATTTCACAGAAAATTTGGGAAGAAAAAAAATTTCTGACAACAATTTTTAGATCTCTTTTAGAAAATTTTGCCTAATTTCAAGAAACAGCTATTAATCAAAAATGTTGCGACACTTCAAGCAAAAAATTTATATAAAAAAAATTAAAAATATTAATAATAGAAAATTTTCGTATAAAAATTTTGACTTTTCTTCTAGGAAATTTTGGGACATTTCAAGCATTACAGAAAATTTGCAACATATCAAGCAAAAATGTGTTATAAAAATTTTACAATTCCTACAGAAACATTTCCAGTATTTCAAGTAATCTTATGAATTCCACACTTACATTTATCTAACTTGTCTTCTCTCTCTTTTTTTGCAGTTCGTCTTTGCCGTAGTCATGTTGGCCCTTGCTGTCGGTGTCCAATCATCTCTGTTAGCTGCTCATGCTCCAGGTGTATCATATGTTACCACTGCCGCGCATGGAGCTGGTCCATGGGGAGCCTGGGGAGCAGGTGCTCCATGGGGTGCTGGTGCCTGGGGTGGACCATGGGGAGGCCCATGGGGTCATGGTCATGCTGCTGTTGATCTAGGTGCTCATGCTCCTTGGGGTCTTACCGGACATGGTGCCTGGGGTGGTTATCCCGGTATTGCATTGAGCCAAGGACCTGGTCATGCTGCTGCTGCCCATGGACCTGGTGTCTATGTGGCCAAGACACGCGGTGCCATTCACACTGCTCCTTTGGCTGGTCATATCAACTCTGCTACTTCTGTGAATGTGGCTCCTGCTCCTGGTACCCATTAAATTTTCCCCAAAAAAAAATCACAGTACTTGCGACAATCTCAAACTGATATGCTCATCTGATGACACATGATGCCAAACTAGTTTTATAATTCTATAAATCTGTCAATTTCACCAGCCTACTCCTAAACCTGCTACACATCTCTCAGATGTCTTTAATTTTCCTTTTAAGAGTTTAAATAACCAATCAACGCCCATTTGCCGTCTTCCAAATAGCACACACATTTTTCTACAACAACTGGAATTGGGTGTTATTGGTATTGCTCCTCCTCATCTATTCTCTGTTTAACCGTCTGCCACAGTCCTGTACACCACCTGTAAGTCCAACAACAATCATTGCCCAGAAAATATCACTACACTGGCACCTTCTTCAACAACAACAACACCTGGAATATTGACGACCACAACACCGAACTCCTTCTCTATTCTATACTTTATCTTTCCCTGTCCTTTCCGCCTATCTTTCGTACTCATTAACTGTAAATATATCGTACTGCAACAATATAAATCTTAAATGAAAAACCACAAAAAAAATTAAAAAACAAATATGTATCTTTTTCTTTATGACTCTGCCTTTGATCTTTTATAAGAGAACTTTGTTAATGTTTTACACTGTTTCCTTTCTTATGTACTTTCTTGTATTGTTATGAATTCGCATAGAAATGTGAAATGAAATAAAGATATTACGAAAAAACACAAAAAAAATTAATTGAAATGATTTTAATTTCCCTAGAATATTAGATGGGTACAACTAAATTATAGGTGCTGATCATAAGTTCAAAGAATAATCTCGAAACTAACAATTGTGATGCTCAACTAAGCCATTTGAATCGCTTACCACAATAAACACTCTAATGGCTAGTTTCTCCGTCCATGGTCATCTTGGCTTCTTAGTTAAATTGTGGTTAAACATCGAATTCTGTTTTTCGGTCAATGGTTAACAATGATTTAACCATCCAATGTTGGTTGGTTAAGTTGTAGTCGGAACCAAAGAGGATAAATACAGGTAGAGAAGAAAAAAAGTGCGCAATTTGGCAACTCTAGTAAAAAAGAACCACAAAGACGACGCAAGTCACTCAAACGCATTTCGCTTTCGCGTTATAACTTGTTTACTTCATACTTTATGTAATTTTGTTTAAACATGGTTAGATACAATAACATCATCAAACAACTGCTCGTGTATTGAAATATTCAACGAAGAGAGTGCGAAGAGAAACGCTGCGCCTAACTCGTGTTCTTTGTTACCATTCCACTCCATGAGTAACTCCATTTCCTTCTCTCCTTAAACTTATATACTCTTTGCCAGAACCATATGATTTTGACAATTACATTACTGATTGTGTAAATGTGAAATGTTATACAGTGAAGTCTCGCTAATCCGAAGCACCTTTAATCCGAATATCCAGTAATCCGAACTGCAATTTCAAGTGCATTAGAGATTCTACAGTCCGAATTGGTTGCAACTCTTTAATCTGAATTGATTGTTTTGTTTCTTTTTTATTTAAATTTTGTCAATAACAAACAATAACTCATGGTTTCCAAAGAAAAATTGCCGCTAGAACTTGTGGTGAATGCTGTTTTTACTGAAATGTATGCAGTGGTTCATAGGCAGTCGACGACATTTCACTAATCGCTTATTCCTTTTTTTGTGCTATTTGTTTTTATCGAATAACGATAAACGATCGTACAGGTTGTTTGATCTCATTATATTTTTTAGCTCGTGACGATCGGTTGGTTTATTATTGTAATAAAATGTCTGTAAAAAGAGCTCATAAAACGTTATCAATTTTGGAAAAATTGAAAGTGATTGAAGACTCGAAAAAGGGTTTAACTGGGAAACAATTGGCAAAAAAATATGGTGTGGGGGAAGCTACAATATGCGATATAAAAAAACAAAGCGGAAGGTTTAAGAGGTGGGTAAATCACATGTAAAAAGTAAATTTGTAGCTTAATGGTTACCTCTACAGCTTCGCTGAAAACTCGACTCATAAGCTGCTAAAAATTCGCCGAACTCTGAAACCTAGAGAGCATAAGGATTTCGAACGTCAATTGTTTTCATGGTTTGAAAAGCGACGATCCAGGAATGTGCCAATATCAAAAGAAATAATATGCGCAAAAGCGAAGGCATTGTTCGTTCGCCTATATGGATCTGAATGGCAATTTAATGCAAGTACGGGGTGGTACCAAAAATTCAAGAGGAGATTCTCTATACGCGATATGAAAATATGCGGTGAAAAATTGTCCAGCCGACCAGACCTAATTCCACAATTTAAAAGCGATCTAAACAACATTATTACCTCTCTGGATTTGGTCGATTCTCAAATTTGTAACGCGGATGAATCAGCTCTTTTTTGGAAATTGTTGCCGGATAAGACATTGGTACATGCAAAAGAAAAATCTGCTCCCGGAAGGAAAATGTGCAAGGAGAGAGTTACTCTCCTTTGCTGCGCTAACAAATCCGGACTTCATAGACTCGATATTGTTGTCATAGGAAAGTCGCGTAACCCGCGCTCGTTTAAACGTCAACCCCCCGTGGAATATTACTCATCCAAAAATGCTTGGATGACTTCGAACATTTTTAAGGAATGGTTCCATAAATCTTTCGTTCGACAAGTAAAATTATATCAAGCTGCAAATAATTTGCCAGAAAAAGCAATTCTGATTATAGATAACGCTCGATGTCACACAAGTGCGAAATTGTTGCCAGAGTGCGGAAATTACAGAACTATTTTCTTGCCACCCAATTGTACCAGTTTAATTCAACCAATGGACCAAAATGCTATCAGGCTAACAAAAATGCATTATAAAAAGGGTCTTTTATGTGAAGTTGTGAATTACAAAGAGGAAGACTATTCACAATTTTTAAAAGGTTTTACCATTAATGATTGCTGCATTTTACTGAAGCTGTCTTGGCACAAGGTACGTAGAACCGCATTATCGTCATGCTGGTCTAAACTTTTTCCAGAAGAGTGGAACTCTGAAGAAAACTTACCGTTGGCTGTGCTACGCGAGGGACATATAAATGGTATACATTTTATAACGCAGACGTTCAACACGTCCTTACAAATAAATATTACTGAAGCTGAAGTTGAGGATTGGATTAACGAAATAGAAGAACTCGACGCAGTTGACCTATCATCGACGGATAGTGAAGAAAGCGTAGACAGCAATAACACGCCAACGGTCTCCCGAGTAAATAGCAGAGATGCTATACAGAGCATTAATACTTGCATCAAATGGGCCGAATAGAATGATGTCAGTACGGAGAATATTCTGGTGCTAAAAGATCTAAAAATCTCGGCAACAGAAAAATCGTTGACGAATGTTCGTCAATCAACCGTTACTGACTTTTTCAAGAAAGCATGTTAAGTGTTTGTACTATTTATAGTTTTATTTAAATACAATTAAATTGAATTGCATTTTTGTCACGAAGACCATTTAATTTTCATTAAAAAAACACTTTTTTTGTATAAAATACATGTTTCTGTTTTGAGTATTTGTACACATGCTTTGGGCCAAGATAGTTAAATTGATGTGGCTACATAGTTTTTTTCAATGACTACGATTTTATGCATTTATTTCATATTTTACATAATTCCATTTGGTTATTCCTCTTTGCTCTTTTGGTATTTAGCTCAAAACAGATGTTTTTTCCAATAAGCATTCAAGGGTTGCCATAATCGGTACAAATATTCAAAATATTAACTCGACAATGAAAAACAAAATGCAAAACTAATCTCTTATTAACTTTCAATTACGATTAAGTAATTCGATAGTTAACTACCCACTTAAAAACTGGTCATCACTCGTTTTTATACAGTAAACTTTCGATAGTGTGTACTTCATTTCATTTTACATATTACTAGTAAAAGCTTCAATTGTCATTTGAAAAAAATCAAAATTGTTTGAAATTTTTGGAAGGAATACTCTTGAAGGTTTGTGATTCAATAGAAAATCCTAAGTATCAGCTTTCAACTTCCCGATTAATTATCTGAAAAATTTCTTTCAAAAATTTTACGTTTCCTTAAGGAAAATATTGCGACAAAAATTTCTTATAACAATTTTAAGTTTTTTTCCGTTTTAGTTTTTACTATTCAATCTTTAGGATGTCATGTTCGTTAACAATTTTTCGGTTCAAGATCAATTTCTATGAAAAGTAATTTTTTATCAAATTAAAATTCAATTGTTCAAGAAATTATGTAAAATTGATTATTATGGTGGATGGTAGGGAATATAGATATTTCAATGCCCACCGAGGCATATCATCAGCTCCCTTCTCCACACGTAGTTAGGTATATCATCACACACTATATAGGAATAAACAAATATCTGTTAAGCGAGACATGAGATATGGGCTGTCCTTGGCGGTGGAAAGTTTTCTTTAGCCCTTCACTGGGGAGTGGCCAAAAATGATTACTTCATTGGGCATTCCAAGCAGCTCACTACTTCCACGCAGTATGTCCTGGGCAATGGCTTTATCGGAAACCTCTGTTAGCTAGCTAGAGTGAGAAGACGAAACGAATGAGAAACATGATTGGTTATGCGATCACTGATCGGTCTCAAGATTATTAGGTAACCCTACCCTATCACTGAAGCTCTACTAACTAGTAAGCATATTCTTCTGTCGGATGAAGAAAAGCGGATGAGCCAACAACCCTGCCCAACGGCGGCTCAAAATTGAAGGAACCAAAATCTATTTTCGACTCACTGCAGCCTGACGCATAATAGGCGGCTGAAACATAATCATCCTGGCAGGAGGTAAAATGCAAACCACGGTGGACTGGTCTTGCATCCTTCCACCGTTATATGGGCAACAAAAATACACAAAGAGTATAATAAACAATGAAACCCCATAACTGTTGACGACCCTCGCAAACATTATAAGGACCACGATTTACGGATATGTACCTCGAATGTGCGAATACTATACAGGACGGGGGCCACTTTCCAACTGGCGGATGTCCTCGAAAAATATAAAACTGACATCAGAGCTATCCAGGAAATGCGATGGACAAGATATGGTTACACCAGAAGAAAAACTTGAGAGCTGATTTATAGTGAGCAAGAAACTACGATACCTAGTTTTAAAGTTCAACCCAGTGAGTGAACGCGTAGCCACAATTCGCATCAAGGCGAAATATTTCAAGATCAGGTTAATGTGTGTGCTCGCACCGACAGAGGATACAGACAATTAGGTTAAAGAATCATTTTATGAGCGTCTGGAGGTAGTATACGAATGCTGAATTTAAACCCTAACTGGGAAAGGAAAGTGTCTTTCGACCAACCATCGGTAATCGCAGTCTACATGATACCACCTCCGATAATGGAATAAGACGGATAGGCTTCGGCACTGCATAGAATACGATAGTTAGTTGAACACGATTCCAGCATAATAACATACATTATCGCCTGATCAGAGAGCGAAGAACCAGATTGATCACTTGATAATAGATGGCAGGCACTCTTCTAGTGTAATGGATGTACGTGTGATTCGAGGTGCCAATATCTACTCGGATCATTGCCTGGTGGCTGCGAAAATCCGCACAAGACTGAGCAGGTTGAAAAACGTACGAAGCTGATCACGGGAAAAGCAAGATATCAAAGTCCTATCAACAAAAGCTCACTCTCTTGCGAAAGCAGAATACTCCCCCTCCTGAGGACCCAGAACCGCAATGAAAGCACATCACCCATTCTTTGGAAACCGCTGCAAGAACTGAACTTGGCTATCACTAACCGCAGAAGGATAAGCCATTATACGACGAAAAATGCCGCATTGCAACTAATGAAAAAGACGCTGCAAGTACGGCATCGAAACAGCCAGTTACAACGCGTGCTTCAAATAAGCGGTACAAGAGGTTGAGAAGGGAGGAAACGGAGGAGGAGGAGGAAAAAGGAGAGAGTGAAAAGACCGAAATGTCCAGGATGTACAACGATTTCCGAAAAGTTGTCCAGAGGGTAAGAAGTTGGGATAACGGGCCGAAGAATGGGTTGCCCACCTGCAAGGACGAGATTGAGAAACTGGTGACTGATACTTCAGAACTACTCCACTCAGATCAGGAGGTAATGATTGTGGAAGGCAGTGTAAATTGTACCCCACCCAACCAAGATGAAGAATGATAAAGGCGCTGGTGTGGCTGTGCTACCGGCTGAACTATTCGAGGCAGGTGCCTTCGCCACTTAGCCCACATGCATCAACTTATATGCCTTATATGGTTGCGGGAATCTATGCCTGACTTTTGGAGACTCAGTGTATTATGTCCTGTATTAAAAAGTGATGATTTCTGTGTCTGTTCCAACTAGCGTGGTATCAGTCATTTAACCATCGCATATAAGGTCTTGTCTGTATTATATTATATTATATGCTTTATATTATATATATATTTGTATTATGTGGAAAACTGAAGCCAATTGTTGAAAACCTGATTGCATTTTATTAGTGTGCTTTTAGACCAGGCAAGTCCACGACTGACCCAATATTCACGCTACGCCAAATCCTGGGAAAGACCCACGAAAAACATAACGATACATACCATCTTTTTTCGATTACAAAGCTGCTTTCGATAGCCGCTTACGGGAAAAATTGTAGGAAGCCGTCGGTGGTGCAATGGTTAGTGTGCGCGGCTCTTGTACGCGGCTCTTTCAAAAAAAATTTCTGTCGGCGGCGGTCACCTCGCATATTGACGGCGACACTATCGAGTATCTAGCCATGAAAAAGCTTCTCAAATTACCGTTCGGAATCGGTGTAAAACTGTAGGTCCCAATCAGTGAGTGAAAACTGGAAAGCGCACCGCTCAGTGATTGTGAGAAGTTCTCCACAGTCCCTTCATGGGATGTAATGGGAAACCATTTATTTATATATGTCTGAACTTGCGATTCCGGCAAACCTGATGCGCCTCTGTAGATTGACGCTCACCAACACCAAATTAGCAGTTAAGGTGCGGAAAGACCTCACCGAACCATTCTGTACCAAGCGAGGACTGAGATAAGGTGGCACACTTCCGTGCAATCTCTTCAACCTCTTAATGGACATAATAATGAGAAAAGCTGCAGCAAATTCGAACAAGACCATCAACACTTAAAGCCCTAAGTTGCTGGCGTATGCTGACGACATAGACATCATTGGGCAAAATTTGCGAGAGGTTACTGCAGTATTTTCATGAATCGAAAAAGAATCAGCGAAGGTGGGTTAATGACAGCAAGACAAAATTGATGGTGTCAACGACTAGAGAAACGCCTCAACTTGGTCCGCACTTGAACGTCGAAACCGATTTAATTTTGAAGTGGTACATGAAATTATCTGCCTTGCCTCCGCCGTGAATAAGGAGTACAACGTCATCCTGACGATAAATATGAAATAGATGTTATTTTGGGCTCAACAAGCAGTTTAATAACAAAGCACTCTCTCGACGGACAAAAGTTCAGCTATATCAGGCTCTCATTTTACCTGTCTTGACATACTATGTCTCCGAAACTTGGGTCATATCGCAAGCGGATGAAGAACACCTGGGAGATTTCGAGAGAAAAATTCTCCGTTAAATATATGGTCTTGTAAGCGAAAGCGGCGAGTACCGACGTCGCTGGAACGCAGAGCTATATAATCTCTATTCTGACGTGGACATAGCTAGACGAATCAAAGTGGGCCAATTGCGTTGGCTAGGCCATGTTATCAGAATGGATGAAGATGAGCTAGCGCGAAAGGTTTTTGAAAACGTACCCGACGGAAGCAGGAAAAGAGGACGACCAAGACTCCGCTGGAAAGAACAGGCAGAAGAATCCCTCCGTATCCTTGGTGTTACCAATTGGCGAGAAAAGCCGAAGTATAGAGCCAGTTGGAAGAATATGTTGAAATTTGTTCAATTTGTTTGATTAAATTAATATGTGTAAGACGTCGTCTGACCTGAAGAGGTTGTAATATAGTCAATAAAATTAAAGTAAAGTAGTTACAAGTTCAAAATTAAATAAAGTACAGCCAAAAATTAAATTTCCTTGAAATCCCCTAAATTCAAATCACTCTAAAGAAAAAATCAGCGAACGGATATCTATAATATTTCACATTTTTTATAAATATTTATAATACATAAAGGGTTTCTCAGGAAGATTTCAGTTTAAAATTTAGTGTAATATTTTTTTTGTGCAAGGCAACCCTGATATTTGGCAAAATGGAGCCGCATACTAAAGAACAACGCGTTATAATTGTGAAAACTTATTCCAAAAATTTGGAAAGTTATGCTGAGACCACTCGCAAACTTCGAAGAATTTTCAGTAAAGAAAGTGTACCTAATGTTTCAACAATTCGAAAAGTGGGCAAAAACATTGAAGAAACTGGGTCGATTTTGGACACCAAGACTCCCATGCGTCAACGTACTGGTCGGTCTCTGGAAAACATTGCTGCTGTAAACGAGAGTGTCGCTGAAAACCCGAAAACTCTAATTCGGCATCGTTCTCAACAACTTGATATTTCAAGAAGCACTGCACGGCGAATTTTGGCAAAAGACCTCCATCTTCATGCGTACAAAATTCTTCCTACTCAGGAGCACAAACCAGCAGACCATGGACACCGCCGGTAATTCGATCAATGGGTAATGGAGCAAAGTGAAAAAAAGTGATCTTCTCCCATGAAGCGCATTTCCATCTGAATGGAGTCGTGAATACACAAAATTGTCGAATTTGGGGCCCAGATAATCCTCATGCAACCCACGAGAAACAACTGCACCCACAATGAGCAACTGGCTGGTGCGGATTTTAGTCAGGCAGCGTGATTGGCGTGATTACTTTGAGGCGTGATTGGGTCTTACTTTGAGGCTGAAATTGCAGTGCCTGTGAACGGCATTCGTTTCAATAACATGATAGCGGAGTTCTTGTAGCCTCCACAGGAAGGCATAGATCTGGACGACATGTGGTTTCAGCAAGACGGCGCCACCTGTCACACCGAGCAAGAAACAATCGATATATTGCAACAACGACTTCCAGAACAATTTATCTCACGATATTCTGATGTCAACAGGCTACCAAGATGATGCGATTTAACGCCGTGCGAGTTCATTCTTTGGGGGTTTGTGAAATCTCGGGTTTATGCGAATAAACCAGAATAAATTCCTGAGCTCAAATTCGAGATCTAATGTGTCGTTGTGAAAAGTCACGGAAAATTTCATGAGAAGAATAATGGCCTATCATCAGAGCCGTGGGAGCAATTTGACGGATATTTTATTCCATCCTTAATCGGAACTTGCCTTCTTTACCATCCAATAAAATATCACAACTATCTCAAAAAATGAGTGTCTTCATTTTAAAATTAAAAAGTGCATTCTTACTGAAACACCCTTTATTAGTCTATACAAATTCATCACACTGATGTAAAAAAAATGTTCAAGTCAATAATGATGACAAAATGAGGGTGTTCGCAAATTTAAAGAAAATTTTCATTAAAAATAAATAAATGGTTTCCCATTACATCCCATGAAGGGATAGGGGAGAACTTCTCACAATCACTGCGCTGTGCGCTTTCCAGTTTTCACTCACTGATTGGCACCTACAGTTTTACACCGATTCCGAACGGTATTTTGAGAAGCTTTTTCATGGCTATATACTCGATAGTGTCGCCGTCACTATGCGAGGTGACCGCCGGCGAAAGAAATTTTAAGGTGGTCAGAGCAGGGTTCGAACCCAGGATCTCATGTACAAGAGCCGCGCACGCTAACCATTGCACCGCCGATTGCAGCAATGAACTTTTATATCAATTTTATGTTGATCTTTTGATGAAACCATTTCATTGTATTAATGATTTATTATTGTTTCAGTGTAGTACAATAAAACACATCCAATTTAATTTTCTTATGGTTTTTTTTTTGTTTCGTAACATCGTTATTTCATTTCAAATTTCTATGTAAATTCATATCAATACAATAAAGTACATAAGAAGGGAAACAGTGTAAAACATTGACGCAGTTCTCTGATAAAGGATCAAAGACTTTTTTAATACCTTTGTTTCAGTTTTTCATTTAAGATTTTACTGTTGCATTACTACATATTAATAGTTAATGATTATGAAAGATAGATGGAAAGAAATGGGAAACATAAGGTATAGAATAGAGAAGGAGTTCGGTGTTGGGGTAGTCAATGTGCCGGGTGTTTTTGTTGAAGAAGGTGCCAGGACATTGATATGTTCTGGGCAGTGATTTTTGTAGGAATTACAGGTGATGTAGAGGAGTCCGAACGATGAATAACCATTGAAGAACAAAGCCAAGAACGTCCAATACCAGCTTCTGTAGAAGAATGCGTGCTATTTGGAAGTGCCGTTTGGAAGATGGCAGAAGGGAGTAGATTCGTTAATTAATCTCCCAGAAAAAAAGTGAAAGACATCTCGAAGATGCGAAGAAGGTTTAGGTCTAACAGTAGTTTGGCATCACGTATCATCAGATGAGCATACCAGTTTGAAATTGTCGCAAGTCTAGGTTTTCGGAAATTTAATGGGTACCAGGAGCAGGGGCCACATTCACAGAAGTGGCGGAGTTGATATGACCAGTCAAAGGAGCAGTGTGGATGGCACCGCGTGTCTTGGCCACATAGACACCAGGTCCATGGGCAGCAGCAGCATGACCAGGTCCTTGGCTCAATGCAATACCGGGATAGCCACCCCAGGCACCGTGTCCGGTAAGACCCCAAGGAGCATGTGCACTTAGATCCACAGCAGCATGATTCCAAGGAGCATGAACACCAATATCAACAGCGGCATGACCATGACCCCATGGTCCACCCCAGACACCAGCACCCCATGGCGCAACTGCACCCCATGCTCCCCAGGGGCCGGCAGCTAACACAGATGATTGGACACCGACAGCGAGGGCCAACATGACTACGGCAATGACGAACTGCAAGAGAAGAAAGTAAAGGAGTTAAATTTATTGAAATGTAAGGAATATTTCCTAAAAATATTGTTTTCTGTCAAAATATATTCTAGAGAAAGATTTGTTTAAAACCTTGTAAAATTATATCTAAGAAAATGTAGCTCAATGTGAAGCAAGATAGACAAGAAGTAAAATTTTGCTTGGAATGAAATAAAATCTGCTATAATTAAATTGTCTGGAAATGTCTGAAAAACATCTCTTAGAAAAACTTCGTAAAAAATCGGCGAATTTTCTTTAAAAAAACTGTCCTTAAAGTCTCGCAATTTTTGCTATAATAAAACTTTGCTTAAAAAGTCGCAAAGATTTCTCACAGAAGGAAACTGCTTGCAACTTTTGCTTGAAACTTTGCTTGAAGTCTCTTAAATTTGTCTCTATGTCACAGAATTTTCAACAAAAAATCTTCGCTTATAAATTCGCAATATTTTCTTTAACCCTGCTGTTAGATTAGAAAAAACTTACGAATCTTAGATTGAGGGACCATTTGGTCCATACTACAATTTTCATCCAAAATAATAATTTTATCTTATTCTTTGTAACTATTTTGGTTCAAAAATTTCTAAAGCAAGTATTTGACATATCAAAAACATCCGCTAACATATCAAAAACATCTTCTAAATATTTGACATGAATTTACATTCGCTTGGTAATGAAAAAACTTACGAATCTTAGATTGAGGGACCATTTGGTCCATACTGGAATTTTCATCCAAAATAATAATTTTATCTTATCCTTTGTAACTATTTTGGTTCAATAATTTCTAAAGCAAGTATTTGACATATCAAAAACATCTTCTAAATATTTGACATGAATTTACATTCGCTTGGTAATGAAAAAATGTACTATTGACCAAATGGTCCTCTAATCTAAGATTCGTCATTTTGTATTTTTCTCAGTCCTGAATAAAGTTAGAAAATTTAATTTTCGCACATAACATTGTTTTATTAAAAGACCCCATTAGCAGAAAAATTTAGTCAGTATATATCACCGTTCCAAAGTTACAAGGGAAAACAGAAAAAATTTGGACCAAATGGTCCTAATCTAACAGCAGGGTTAAGAAAACTTTGCAAAAAATGTCGTAAAATATTGTATCAGAAGTCTTTGCTTGAAATCTTCTATAATTTCTATAAGAAAACTTGTCAACAGTTTGTTATAGAAAAATTTTTATAAAAAACATCATGAAATGTAGAAAAACGTTTTGTAAAACCTTTTGTAAAAAAAACAGATTGTTTAAAATGTCGCATATGTTTCTATGACATAAATGACTGAAATGCCTCAAAGTAGCTATTTAACGAGAAAACTTTTCTTGAAATGTTGCTATAGTGAAATGTTTCCAATTGGTTTACAAGATAGCTTTGCATCAGGTGTCACTATTTGCAGTGACGGAATTTCCATATAAATCGTTTTCTTCGCTGGTGGAATATTTTGTTAAAAAATAGAATTTAAATTATGAAAAATTTAGAAAATCACCGCTTGGTCAAAAATCGCTAGGGAATTTCTAAAAATTACTTTGTTTTGAATTGGAAAACATTTTTTAAAGACATTTTTGCAAGTGGCCTCTGTTTGTCTGTACAGAATTTGAGACACACAATTATTGGAATGAGTCTTATTCACATATAGTTGCACGAGTGCATAAACAATATTTTGTCCTCTTTGTTTTTTTATTCGTATTTTTTTTAATCTCCTCCCACTGGCTGTTGTTTATGGATTATCAATTAAAACGTTTGTTTTCACAGGCATCCTGTTCTTTAAAATAAATATCACTTTTGTTTAACTAAAACTTTACCTTCATGTTAAAAGGATTAAAGAATAGATTTAGAGAAGTAGGAAAGATTTAAACTCAAATGGTGTTCAATGAACGCTTATTGATTTGATTCTGATTTGGTTAACGAAATTATAGCAACTTTTATACCAAAAAAATTGGAATGTCTTGTTTGTGGTATTCGGTTTTTATTAATGTTTTCGTTCTCTATGTAGTTTGTGCTTTTGTGCCACACCAAATACTTGGGACAAACAACAATTCAAAACTGCAAGGTTAAGTGATGGTTTCATACATAAGTTTTTCAAATGTTTTTGCTAAGAGCGTGCTTTTTATTAATTTGTATGGTCGATGACTTGAACCTGGTTGGTGTTTCCTGAAAATCTTCCTTTCCCTTTCAGAAAATTTAAAAAAAATGGTTACGCGTTACATCCTATGAAGGGACTAGGGAGAGCTTCTTCCAAACCAGTGAGATGTGCGTGTTCTAGTTTTACACTCACTGATTGGGACCTACAGTTTTACACCGAATCCGAACGATATTTTTGAAAAGCTTTCTCATGGATAAATACTCGATAGTGTCGCAGTCACTACGCGAGGTGACCGCCGCACAGTGGTTCAGAATCAATTTTCATCGGTCAAAAGACCGATCTAGAAAACATTTTTGAGGTCTGTACAAAACTGATTTCTGACAAGGAGTTAGAAATTACAGTGACGTGTCAATATTGAAAATCGCACAGTGGGGTATATTTTAAAAAAATTTCCAAAGTTGACTACTTTTCGTTTGTTTCGATTTGCAAGAAATCAAAAATGTTAGTTGTTTGTTGGTATTATTTTTTGAGTGGCTTTGACGCAGTTTTCATAGTGTGGACAAAAAAAATTTATTTTTTTCGTGTTACAAATATTAGGCTTTTCAGATTTTTAAAATACAAAAAGTTAGATTTAATTTTTTGAATTCTTTGATCTGTATCTCGAACAGTTTTAGAGATATGGCAATTAGTTTCACACATGTAGTACTGTAATTCATCAAAGGCATTATTTTATTGTCCTTATAACTGAATATCCATTAAATTCATCTTAATGACCATCAAATACATGCACGTGCTTTTCTAACTTACCTTTCACCGTCTTCGTTTTACGATTTATTTAATATTTTGGTCTTTTCCAGAACTCTTGAACTGAAACGATAAAATGAACTAAATTCAACTAGTGAACTAAATGAACGAACTAGCTTAATTGAGCTTAACTAAAAAATGAGCTTGAATGAACTAAAATGCCCAACTCTATGCTGAGAAATATTATCCTCAGCTAGGCAATGAATTTAGACTTGGAGTGACAGCCGACCACAACTTCAAACAGGAGTCGACTACGTATACAACAACATTTATAGCCAAAATGAGAATTGCGAGGGTAACACAAAAAATAGTGACATCGAAACACACATTTTCTCGCAAGCCGGTATGTTATCGTCTGCTATTTAGAAGGAATGGTAAGCGAGTATCATATTCATGGGTAAGGTTGATAAACGTTTGTACAAATCTACCATTTGTGGCTGACGTACGAATAGGCTATTTCGGTATTTGTTATGTTTCCCCATTCTATGTTTGGATGGATTGTGCGGACATTATGATAGAGATAAATAACATTGGATGTAATGAAGAAAAGTCTTAAGCGGCGATCAGGAGTTCATGAGATGCCAACCCATCACTTATATTTATATATTGTCATACAAAAATCTGCTGCTATGGAAACTAAATCCCAAAATCTGCTATAATTGGGGCATATGCATGAAGAATCACATTACGCTGAGCCTCCCATAGTCGAGTATATATGCATACTCATCTCTACCGAAGGTTACCCCAAATAAAAATTTGGATCGAATTTTTATATTCTGGCACACCCTTCGGAAATGTCGCCCATTGAAATAACGCTAAAGCAAATAAGCTGCAATCAAGAGGAAATTATACCAAAACTTGGAATACGAAACTACACGTGCACAGAATAAAATAAACACAAAATCTAAAATGAAATAACCCCCAAAATTTCATAGTGAAAAGTCTCCCACTGCATTAGATGAAATGAAGTCCAAAGAAATAATCCCTAAAAATAATTACTACCCCCAAGAACAAATTGGCTTTAATGAAGTAAACCCGGTATTCGTCTCATACAGGAAGAAATCAATATATACGCGAGAACTTTCCATAATAAGTTAGCTGCGAGCTTTATAGTGGTATACTTCCTGATTGATACCTATATTTTTGCTCCGGTTCAGACATGGTTTACTATAAAATTTGTCATGGATAATTAGTGGACAATATCGCTGTCCCAGAAAATCTGTAGAACAACTGATTTGGTAGGCTCATGCAGATATTCAATCCGAACACTAATACAAAACGAAATAGTGAAAAGTGATTGCACGCAGATAAATGTATAACTTTTTGTTGTTTGGATGCAAATATAATATGTTTGTAGCTTGTCACAAATATAGTATCCTTGCGGCCAAACACATTGTGTTTACTTTTCAATATAACGTGTCTGGGACACAGTAATTAATGGGTTACAATATGTATATGCATTTGTGCCCCAAATGTGGCTTTGTATCTTGAAAACTTCTGAAAACAAAATCGTGACAGACAATAAAGAAACAAAAAGCATCAGATCTTCAATTGACGAAAACAATGCATGCCAACATGTACATGATTCCTCCAATATGTTGCTGGGGACTTTATTTTTCAGCATGTGGGCATTATTCAATTTCAAAATGAACAAAGCCCGTTAAACAAAATGAAATAACTCCGAAAAAAAATTAAGGAAACCCCAAAAATTTGGTTGTTTATTCACTGGGAATATCAACCAAAAATTAATTTAAAATTTGTTCGGGGTTGTCCAATTTTGTATTGATAATTATTTCATTGCGCATTATTTCGTATATCCCAGTCCCATGATTGACTGCAAAAGTTTGTACTTCCCTGCGAATAATAAACTTGTATCGCAAAAATGTTTTGTTTTTTGTAGTAAACGAACGCGATTTACTATTGCGGCAAACAAAGATTTTTATTTTGGGTCGATTTATATCCATTTTTGTCGAAAATATGAAAAAATTTCTCAATCTCGGAAACGGAGAGTCTAATGGAAAAATAACCAATTTTTCCGGCTTTCTAATTCTTCCAATTTTTATGGAAGATTTTTTTTTTTCCAAAAAATCGTTTAAATAAAAAAGTGGATGTATCTCGGAAACGGTGCGTAGAATCGCAAAAATAATAATAATTTTTTATACCTCCATGGGAGGATTTAATCAATAGATGTCTTGAAAACGGCATCACTTGTTTTGCTACAAAAAATTTTAGTTTACGCGATCATATTTTAAAAAAAAAAGAAGTGATGCCATATTGAAGACATCCATTGGCTAAACCCTCCGGTGGAGTTAAAAATTTATTAGTTTTGCGATTCGACACACCGTTTTCGAGTTATAACCACTAGCTATTTCCTTATTTTGGCAAATTTTTTATAAAAAACAGTATTTCCATATGAACTGGAACACTTTATGCAAACCTCTCAGACATCATCAACAAATTATTACTTTTTCGATTGGATGGTCCGTTTCCGACATATAGACATTTGTTCATATTTTCGATCAAAAATGGGGACGAGTTACCCTGGGTAACCCGTTACCCATCGTCGTGGGTAGCTACCCATTACTTTTCCCATTTTCCTTAGGGTAATGTGTAATCGTGATGAGTAATTCCCCATCGTTGTGGGTAATTACCCATTATTTTCCCATTGGATAAACGATCGCTACCCATTCCCACCGGCAATATTAATGGGTTACCCACGAAATACGAACCCTGCTCCGTGGATTTTCGCGCGAACTTGCACCGATGGTATATAGGTTTAACATTATTTCAGGGAAAGTTTAAGCTCTACTAGGGTGTTCCCAAAACTAGCCGACGTGACGTATAGATCGTGCCACTAGTGTGAAAGAAAATTTTGGTGAAAAGTGGCAACCCTACAAACCATATGTTTCAAGTTTCCAGGCGCCACGTTGTTTAGTATCTTTTATTTTTGAGCTATCAAAATTAAACGATATCAGTGAATTTGTAAACAATGAAAAAATTGGTCACCATTATGTAATTCAATATTTCTATTTGAAATGTCTCAGTCGAAGCAATATTAAAGCTGAGCTAGATTCCACTCTGGGGAGTCTGCTCCTTCGTTTACGATTGTAAAATATTGGGTGGCATAGCTTAAACGAGGCCGTGCGAGCTGCCAAGACGACCAATTGAGACGACCACGCCAGACACGTTTAAGAAAATCCACAAAATGGTATTGAATGATCGTCGGCTGAAGGTGCATGAGCTAGCTGAAATGATAGGCATTTCAAAAAGTGCTAAACATCGTATATTGACCGAAGATTTGAAGATAAGAAAGCTGTGCGCAAGATGGGTGCCGCGCTTGCTTTCAATAGAGCACAAACAGCGTCGTGAAGATGTTTCAGTAGAGTGTTTGGCGATGTTTCACCGCAATAAAGCCGAATTTTTCCATCGATTTATAACCATGGATGAGACATGGGTCCACCACTTCACACCTGAGACAAAGGTACCATCAAAGCAATGGACTAGAATGGGAGAATCGTGTCCACAGAAGGCGATGACGGTGCCAACTGCAGCCAATGTCGTGGCGTCTGTTTTTTGGGATGCGCATGGGATAACTGTTATTGCTTATCTTCAGAAAAGAAAAACCATCAACGGCGAATATTTTCCTGATTTATTGCAACGTTTTAGTAATGAAGTTATGGAAAAAAGGCGAAAAAGAAAGTGTTGTTTCATCAATACAATTATCCAGATCACACATCCACTATTGCGGTGTCCAAAATCAATGAATTGAAGTTGGAATTGCTTTATCACGCACCTTATTCGCCAGATTCAACTCCTTCCGACTATTTTCGATTTTCAAACTTAAAAAAATTACTCGGTGGTAAAAGATTTGCCAACAATGAAGAGGTGGAGTCTGTGGTTGATGGCTATTTTAAGGAGTTTGACAGTTCTTAGTATAAATAGGGTATCGAAGTTATTGAATACAGCTGGAAAAAGTGTATCGAGTAAAAAGGAGATTATGTTGAAAAATAAAGAACATTATACCCAACTTTTTTGTGTCGTCTTTGTTAGGTCGCTAAATTAGGGCCTGCGCTCGTAAAATAAATTCATTATAATCGCAATAATAATAAAATTAAAAATTCAGTAAAATACGTATATTAATCAAGGACACTTTGGCAAATAAAATAAATTATATTCAATTAAATATAAGCAACACGTTTGCGGTAAACAAAGGAGCTGATAATCCTAAGGTTATTCGTTTCTCGCAAACGTTCGTTTGTTTCTAGAGTTACGATTTATTGTGTACTGGGAATGTTTTTCGGTTCTCATAAACGGTGGTGTTTATTTATTACCATGGAAATGATTGATTTGATTCTACACATGTACATTCGTACACCCTGAAAAATCTGTATTTTGTTGTTGTTTGTATGCAAATATAAAGTGTTTGCAGTTTGTCGTAAATATAGTATACTTGTGTCCAATCACATAGTGTTTGCTATTCAATATTACATGTTTGAGGCACAATGATTAATAGGTTGTAATATACTTATGCTGTTGTGACCTAAATGTAAATTTGCGTGTTGAAAACTGCTGAAAACAAAAACGAGCCAGACAACAAAGAAACAAAAAGGATCCGATCTTCAATTCATGAAAACAATGCTTGCAAACATGTACATGTTTCGTGCAATATATTGCTGGGAACGTTATTTTCCAGCGTGTAGCAATTATTTTTATTTGGGCGTAACGAATCTGTTTCACCAGTATCCGCTTTTTACACTTAATCGAGTTTTTCCAAATAAATGTTTCGTCAAATATTCAATAAAAGGCCCATGAGTAGACGCGAAGTTCGTGCAATTAGAAGTTATTTCGTCGAAGAGATGCTCGATTCCCTGCTCGGGAATTATTTCCTTTTTTTTGGGAATTATTGCTTAGGGATAATATGACTTAATGCATTGGGTTTCATTAACAAATAAAGAAAAGAATTTGAGCAATTTTTAAAATTTGATATGGACTTTATATCGTTTCGATTATAAGTTGTTCTACACGTTGAAAAATAGCGGCCCCAGCAACATATTTCAGGAACCATGTACATGTGTGCAAGCACTGTTTTCGTGAATTGAAGATCTGATGCTTTTTTTCTTTAGTGTCGGACACGTTTTTGTTTTCAGCTGAGTCAAAATTTGTTTTTCACAAAGTCAAATATTATAAACTATTAATCATTGTGCCCCAACCATGTTATATTGAATAGCAAACAGAATGTTTTTGGGTGCAAGTATAATATATTTGCGACAAGCTACTAACACGTTATATTTGCACCCAAATCATAAAAGAAAAATTTTTGAGTGTGTATATTTCGACTTGTGTGTTTGGGGAAAAATTTTTGACATGATACAGAAATATTAGCTCCAGACTAGTTCCTTTAGCTTAATTTCTCCTAGATAGCGTTCAAGTGCAATAAAAACACATTTAAATTAAATTTTGCTTAGGTTTCTTGTTTTGTAACATCTTTATTTCATTTCATATTTCATTCATAACAATACAATAAAGTACATAAGAAAGGAAACAGTGTAAAACATTAACAAAGTTCTCTTATAAAAGATCAAAGACAGATTCATAAAGAAAAACATACACAGTTTTATTTTTAATTTTTTTGTGGTTTTTCATTTAATATTTATCTTGTTGCAGTTCTATATATTTACAGTTAATGATTAGGAAAGATAGATGGAAAGGGATGGAAAGATAAAGTACAGAATAGAGTAGGAGTTCGGAGTACTGGTCGTCAATGTTCCAGGTGTTGTTGTTGTAAAGGTTGCCAGTGTAGTGATATGTTCTGGGCAATGATAGTCGTTGGGCCTACAGGTGGTGTACAGGACTCTAAAAGAAGGTTAAACAAAGAGTAGATGAGGAAGAGTAAAGCCAACAACGCCCAATTCCAGTTGTGATAGAGGAATGTGTGTGCTATTTGGAAGTGCCATGAGGAAGAAGGCCAGAGCGCGTTGATTGGATATTTAAACTCTTAAGAAGAAAATTAAAGACATCTGAGAGATGTGAAGAAAGTTTAGGAGTAGGATGGTGGTGGTGTTGGCAGTTTGATAAGCTATAAAACTAGTTTGGCTTCATGTGTCATATCAGTTTGAGATTGTCGCTACTATTAAGTTTTGGGCAATTTAATGGGTACCAGGAGCAGGGGCCACATTCAAAGAAGTGGCAGAGTTGATATGACCAGCCAAAGGAGCAGTGTGGACGGCACCGCGCGTCTTGGCCACATAGACACCAGGTCCATGAGCAGCAATAGCATGACCAGGTCCTTGGCTCAATGCGATACCGGGATAGCCACCCCAGGCACCGTGTCCGGTAAGACCCCAAGGAGCATGAGCACCTAGATCCACAGCAGCATGATCCCAAGGAGCATGAACACCAATATCAACAGCGGCATGACCATGACCCCATGGTCCACCCCAGACACCAGCACCCCATGGGGCACCTGCACCCCATGCTCCCCAGGGGCCGGCAGCTAACACAGATGATTGGACACCGACAGCGAGGGCCAACATGACTACGGCAATGACGAACTGCAAGAGAATAAAGTAGAAGAATTAAATTTATTGAAATTTAAGGAAGATTTTCTAAAAATACTGTTTCCTGTAAAAATATTTTCTATAATAAAACTTTGTTTAAAATTTTGTAAAATTAAATCTAAGAAAATTTAGCCCAATGTGAAGCAAGATATACAATATGTAAATTTTGTTTGGAATGACCCAAAATTTTCCAAAATTAAACTTATCTTGAAATGTCGGAAAAAATTTCTCCTAGAAAAATTTCGGAAAAAATTGGCGAATTTTCTTTAAAAAAAAAACGTCCTTGAAGTCTCGCAATTTTTGCTATAAGAAAATTCTGCTTAAAAAGTCGCAACATTTTCTCTAGAAGAAATCTGCTTGAAATGTCGCAAAATTTTGCTAAACATTTTACTTGAAATCACACAATTTATTCTATAGAAACTTTGCTTAAAAGGTCGCAACGTTTTCTCAAAGAAGGAAACTGATTGCAAATTTTCCTTTAAAGCTTTGCTTGAAGTCTCGGAATGTTTTCTATATGTCACAGAATTTTTAATAAGAAATTTTCGCTTATAAATTCGCAAAATTTTCTTTAAGAAAACTTTGCACCAAATATCGTAAAATATTGTATAAGAAATCTTTGCTTGAAATTTTCAATAATATCTATAAGAAAACTTATCAACATTTTGTTATAGAAAATTTTTTCTAAGAAAATATCATGAAATTTCGTAAAACGTTTTGTAAAAAACAGATTGTTTAAAATGTCGCACATTTTTCTCTAAGATAAATGATTGAAATGCCGCAACGTATTTAATGGGAAAACTTTTCTCGAAATGTTGCAAAAGTGTCTATAAAAACACCTTTTACGAAACGTTTCAAACTGGTTGGCACGATAGTTTAGCTTCGGGTGTCACCATTTGCAGTGACGGAATTTTAATACAAATCATTTTCTTCGTTGGCGGAATATTTTGTTAAAAAAAAAATAATATAAATTTTGAAAATCGCTAGAGATTTTTTAAAAATTACTTTATTTTGAATTGGAAAATATTTTGTAATGCCAATTTTGCAAGTGGCCTCAATTTGTCTGTAAAAACTCTGGAGATACACAATTATTTGAATGAGTCTTATTTTTGAGATGATTATTTCACATTTGGGCACAAAGAAACTGCATACAAAATATTTTGTCCACTTTGTTTTTTAATTCGTATTTTTTTTAATATCCTTTCCATTGGCTGATATTTATCGATTAGCAATTAGAACGTTTGCTTTCACAGGCATCCTGACCTTTAACATAAATATCACTTTTATTTAATTAAACTTTACCTTCATGTTAAAAGGATTGAAGATTAGAGTTGGAGAAGTAGGAAAGATTGAAACTGAAATGGTGTTCAATGAACGCTTGGTGATTTGATTCTGATTCGGTTAACGAAATTATAGCAACTTTTATACAAAAAAATTGGAATGTCTTGTGTGTGGTATTCGGTGTTTATTATTGTTTTCGTTCTCTATGTAGTTTGTGCTTTTGTGCCACACCAAATACTTGGGACAAGCAACAATTCAAAACTGCAAGGTTAAGTGATGGTTTCATACATAAATATGTTCAAACGTTATTAATAAGAGGGTGGTTTTTATTAATTTGTATGATCGACGACTTGAACCTGGTTGGTGTTTCCTGTAAACCTTCAATGGTAAACGTTCCAGGCTACAAATTCTGTGATATGCTGTGATCCAAATATCAGGTCTTATCGGCTTTCGTGCCAAAATATTGAATAAATTTAATATTTCTACTTCGGCGAAATGTCTCCAATATTTTCTCAAAACGTTTCTTAATGCTAGACCAAACAGTGCTAGACCACCATGATGATTAAATGGGCGAATAAATATGTTTCCCCTTGGAATTAATTACAAACCTTATTTACTTATTGTCTCAGTCGGGTAATCGTAGTTTGACACATGGAATACTTTTGTTTATCGTGTTTGTACAGGGTGGAGCGCGAAGTTTTGCTTATTTGGGAATGAGATATAAACATTATGAACCTTAGAAAAATGTATTTTATATTTTAATTATATTGAACAGTAAGGGAATTTTTGACGTAGAATACGTCTTACCTTACGGTATGAGGAGTCATGTCAGGTTTTTATTGTTGTAATCTTTATTTCATTGAATTTGAGGAAACGGCTAGATGAATTTTTTTTAAATTTTTTTTGTAGGTAAATGAAGATGTTATCTTTCGTTTGATATACATTTCATATTGGTTGATATATTTCTAGTATTTTAATTTCTCAAATGAAAATTGTTTAAACACATACACTCACACATATGTGTGGTGTTTGGTTGAGTGTTTTTGGTTGCTCAACATTGTTTAGGAACATGTATCTAGTAAAAAGTGAAACGAACAGCAAGCTAATGTTGCTTGGCAACATGTATCTAGTAAAAAGTGAAACAAGCAGTAAGCTAACGTAATAAAGCTTTTTTGCGAAAGCTTCAATAAAGCTGTTGTAACATTAATTTTGAATTGTAAAGCGTAAAGCTTTCACACAACGCTCGAATTCTAATGCGAAGACCCGATAAGGTAAACCTTTTTTAATATTAGGGCGGCCCTCTCAACATTCGCAGAACTTATTTCAATAAAAATATTAATTAAAATACATAAATTAAATTAAGTTCAAAAAAATTGAACATAATATTTTTTTTTAAACGGACTTGAATCAAATGCCGTTGGTAAATACAAAAATTACAGCAGACAGTTGGCCGAGGCCTTCGGCCACGGACTGTCCCTGCAGGCTGTGTCAGAGACACGGCCATTAAGTTTAACGTAGAATACGCCATCCGATAAGACAGAAAACATATATAACAATAAATTCATTTGCTTATATTATTTATCATTTATTGTTATATATGTTTTCTGTCTTATCGGATGGCGTATTCTACGTTAAACTTAATGGCCGTGTCTCTGACACAGCCTGCAGGGACAGTCCGTGGCCGAAGGCCTCGGACAACTGTCTGCTGTAATTTTTTTTAAATTACATGGTTTTAAATAATGTATCTGGCAAATGTCGACCTTCGCTATCCACACACTGCTGCATACGTTTTCTGAAGTTTTCATGAACCCGACTGGTACTCTGCCAATTTCAGCCTCAATACTATTAATTAGGTCTACCAAGGTGTTGGGACGGTTGATGAACCTTCGACTTCAGGTAAAAATCGCATGGGGCTAAGTCTGGTGCGTCATCAGAAAAGAACACAATTGCGTCACGGGGTATAGAATCAAGAATGTCTTCACAAGAGGTCCGCCGTGTCAAATAGTCCCGTGCTGACCACACACATTTTATACGGGTCAAAATGCAGTTCCTTATGAAGAATCCGGTGGAGAGAAGTTCTGGAAATACCAAGAGCAACTGATTGCTTCCGAGCAGAGCGTTTTGGAGATTGCAGTACTGCTGCTCTAACTCTCTCGATGTTTTGTGGTGTTGTAATCCTTCTCTCAGATCACCTTCGTACACACACACAACATTCCCTGCCTTTCTCAATGAAGTTACCCAATTTACAATTGACTGCCGTCCAGGAACACTTCCGCGTGGGGGAACAGCGAATCGTAAATGAAAGGCACGCTAAGATTTGAAAAATACGCTTCAACACAAAATTAGCTCTCCTCACGTGTCCAATGCATGATGGCAACTGAAAAGCTTATGAATTCAAATCTCCCGCCAGCCACTAAAGGGCTTTTCAACAGAGACGCTACAAAAGTAAATCGATAGGGGCAGCAAACGACGCCATATTTTTTTCCGCTCTTTTGACATTTCTCTTCAGTAAGGTTTGCCATTTCATCATGGAAAGATATACGAGCCAACAACGAGTCGAAATTATTAAAATTTACTACCGAAATTTGGAGTCAGTGGCCTCAACTTTAAGAGCGCTACGTTCAATTTCTGAATTCTGAATTTTATTTTTGGCTGAATGGCTTCGTCAATAACAAAATATGCGTTATTGGTCAGACATAAATCCACACGTAATCCATGAGCCATCATTGCATCCCGAACAAATTACGGTTTGGTGCGGTTTATGGGCCGGCGGCGTCATTGGGCCGTGCTTCTTCCGTGATGATCAAGACCGGCACATTACTGTGAATGCGAATCGCTACCGTTCAATGATAACCGAATATTTTGTGGTTTCTCCAGAATATTTCATATGAAAACTGAAATTGTTCACTAGTTCGTAGAATTTCCAGAATTTTCCATATGAAACCTGAAACCTATCCAGAATTTTCCAAATGAAAACTGCATTTTTTGGGCTGGATAGCTGGGTCTCTACTCTATTTGTAAAATCTTCATGATCGATGCCACCTCCACCGTTTTCCAGATGTGTCCACTCGTCCGCTTCAAGGTACGCATTCTTGCGACAAGGTCCTAGAATATAGAATCGCCTGGGTTGCACCATTTCTAGATAGACCAGGGTTTTTTCCATGTCATACGCAAATTTTTTTGCGGTTGCTTCAATATTTTCCGGTAAAGGCTATATTTTCCCAGCAGGTTGCAAATTAATTTGTTCCCAACCATACACAATAATCAAAATGGTTGGTGTCTCTGCTAGTTATAAACGTTTATAACTTCACTCACTTCAAATTTTATATGAAACCATCATTACTCGTAGAGATCAAAAAAATAATTGTGCATAAAATAAAACCGCGTTATCTTGGGCTGAGGTAGTCCCAGGGTCGTCATAAGGACCCATAAATCCTAACGAAGCTAATGTCTCCCTGACTTGGGTAATAATAACCTCTCCTTGATAGAGTTGAATTCACAAAGTTCATATATAACATTTGTGATGAAAACAGTTCAAGTTTCCTTCAATGGGTAGGAATTCAACATCGATATTTGCCGAACACTGTTAATTGCCTGGCGTAGCGGTGAACAGATTCGTGTTCCAGTTGCTGCGGGGGACAATAATGTCTTGGCATTGCGTTGTCGGTTTCTACGTTGAATTGGACGTTCGGCTGGTGCTGATGACGATGGAGGCCAGGTTGTGGTTACAGATGATGTGGTTGCAAATAATGACCGAAGACTTCCACAAGAACGTTGGTATTTGAATTGCCCTTGGTCCGGGTTACTGGTTCGTTGGCTGTGAATTCGGAATCGGCATTCTGTTGAACGGTGGGAATCAGCTGTGATCAGATGCAAAGGTGGGGAACACACGAGCGGAAAGCTTTCGTAACTATACAGGTGCAGTACTCACGAAGTGTAACGCTTTCATAAAACAAAGATGCAGTGTCCACGAGGAGCAAAGTATCCGTCACAACAAAGTTACAGATTCCACGAAGAGTAAAGCCATCGTATCAACAAAGGTGCAATACAATTTTTCGTAACAACAAAAGTGTAGTAATCACGAGGGGTAAAGCCTTCGTAACAACAAAAGTACAGTACTCACGAAGAATAAAGCCTTTGTAACACAAAAGTGCAGGCTATCAGTAAAGCCTTCGTACAAACCTGAAAATAATTATTTGATGATAAAAGAACTATTAGGAAGGGGAATGTTCGCCACAACTTGACAATGAACTTCGTCTTGAAGTGACAGCCGACCATTACTTCAAAAAAGAGTCGACTACGTGTGCAATATCTGATTCATGGGGGACATATATTAATTTGGACCATCGGTCTCACATTTTGCCGTAATGTGGCAATCCTACCTTCGCGGATTCTATTTCGATTCTTGAAAATTTTCCAGCAACCTCTCGCAAATTTGGTATTTGGTGGTGGTATTTTACATATTTACTGCATCTTTTCCCATTATTATCTCCATTAAGATATTGAAGAGATTTCACGAAAGTGTGTCGCCTTGTCTCAGTCCTCGCTTAGTATAGAATGGTTCGGTGAGGTCTCTCCCCACCTTCAGTGTTGATTTGGTGTTGGTCAGCGTCATTCTACATTCTCACTCTCTCTCTGCTCCCACTGCCAATTTCCTAATAAATGATTGGTTTTCCTCCCTTCTCAGGCTCTTGGACCGCTCATATCCAGAACGCGTTTAACTGACTGTTTCGTTGCCAAACGTGCAGCGCTTTTTCATCAGTTGCAATCTGACATTCTACCAACATTGTATTGTAAATTTTTGTCCGGGTTGTTCAATATTGTTTTGAATGTTATTTCATTGCGCCTTATTTCATACTCATTTCGCTAGTCTCATTGTTGATCGCAGAAGACAATCACTGTATCGCAAATGTAGTTTCGTTTGTTGTAAACGAACCCGGAAGTTAAATGTGTCCTACTTGAAATAAATTCTTCGAACATATGGTCGTTTTCTGGCTTGGAAATCATTTTTTTTTTTTGGGAATTATTGCATTTGGAATAATTTCAGTTAATGCGTTAGTATTCACTAAGCCCCATATTTTGGGAGATTTTCAATATGTGATATGGATTTTATTTCGATTCGATTGTGGGTTATTTCATATTTATTGAGTTTTTTACCAGTGGGGGTTATATCGTGAAGCCAAATTCTCTGACGTCATTCCCATTTCTATACTTTTCGTTATAGTTTTTCTCTCGGGCTTTCCAATTTGTCGAACAAAAGAATTAGTGAAATATGAAATAGTTCCAGGGTCAATAGTTTCTGAAATAGTAAATACGACACCTATTTCAATTGTAATTCAGAAAATGTCAATTAAAATTAGAAAATTGCTATGAAAGATAAGAAACTATCAAACGAAATTCAGATTTTCCAATTGATATGCAGAAAATACCCATAGAAATTATGAACTTCTATTTGAGAATCAATTGAAATTTAGAAAAAACCAATTGAAATTCAGTAAACGCAAACGAAATTAAAAAATCTCAATTGAAATTCGGAAACAAATCATTTGAAAATTGCCCTATATCAATTGAAATTCGATAAACGTCAATTGAAATTCAGGAAAAATCTATTGAAATTCAGAAAATATCAATTGAAACTCAGATAATATCACTTAAAATTCAGAAAAATTCTTATAAAGTTTTCAATTGATGATTTATCTCAATATATCGGTCATTATCTGAAAACCTGTACATTTGAAAAAAAAAACTTTTTTTTTTTTGTTTCCCGATTTCGATCAGGACTTTTTTTATTAATATTTTCGTTATTTTAAGGATACAATTCCAGTGGCAGTAGCTAATATTTGCTATTATTTTGGAAGTTATTTAAAAAATTGTTGCATTAACTCCTAATTTATGTCACCTACGTTACGATAAAAAAAATTATATATCTATTATAATTCCAAAAAAAATTTTATTTATTCTTACATTCTCTATTTAAAAGATTTAATTGAAGATTTAATTACAATTAATAGATAAAATATAATTAGGTTTATCGATAAAATTTTAAATTTTTTTCAACTTTGATACCAAGATTGGGTTTTTGAAATTTTCTATTTCAAATAATTCAAAGAAATGTAAAGTTTTAAAAAGGACTAAAACGAAAAACATAAACAAATATGGTTCTATTATGAATATTGCGTTCAAAACCTTACAATTGATATTTTCCGAATATTTTTTAATGTTTACCGAATTTCAATTGATACTTACTCAATTCTAATTAATGTTTTCTGAATTTCAATTCTCAATTTCTAAATTTCAACTCAATCACTGAATTTTAGGTGAAATTATCAGAACTTCAGTCGATGTTTTTTCTGAATTTCAATTGATATTTTGTAATTTTAAATTGATATTTTTTAATAAACCGAAAAACAAAAATAGATATGTTTCTATTTTGAATATTACGTTCAAAACCTTACAATTGATATTTTCTGAATATTATTTGATGTATACCGAATTTCAACTGATATTTACTCAATTCAAATTAATGGTTTCTGAACTTCAATTCCCAATTTTTGAAATTCAATTCAATCTCTGAATTTTATGTGAAATTTTCAGATCTTCAATCGATGTTTTCTGAATTTCTATTGATATTTTGTAATTTTAAATTGATATTTTTTAATAAAACGAAAAGCAAAAAACAAAAAACAAAATTTATTCAAGCTCAAGACCTTTTTAAATAATATAAAGCTTATTATCTTTATATTACTTTCAAAAAAGTCGAGCATAAAAAGTCGAGTTGAAAGTGATATAAAGATAATAAGCTTTATATTATTTAAAAAGGTCTTGAGCTTGAATAAATTTATAGGTATTGGAAAACAGACCGAATAAAAATTCCCGTAAGGGAAATGATGAAAATTGATATTTTCCGAATATTATTTGATGTTTACCGAATTTCAATTGATATTTACTCAATTCAAATTAATGGTTTCTGAACTTCAATTCCCAATTTTTGAAATTCAATTCAATCACTGAATTTTATGTGAAATTTGCAGATCTTCAATCGATGTTTTCTGAATTTCTATTGATATTTTGTAATTTTAAATTGATATTTTTAGATTTTCAAATGGAAAATAGGAATTTTCTGAATTTGATTTAGAAATTCTTAAACTAAATTTATATTTATCTGTTCGGAATTTCAATTGAAACTTCCGAAATTACAAATGGAAGAGGTGTAGTAGTAGTACATAGTCCCAAAGTGGCAAAGACAGTAAAATTATGTCCTAACCAACCTCTTTGCGTTGAAAATTTCTACAGTTGAAGCCCCTGGTGGACGAAGGTGTTAACTCACTTTTTTTTCAAAAACAATATGTTCCTCCGTTTAATATTTCTATGGTATCTGATTTTGTTTTAGTTAAGAAAAAAGTCAACATCTGATATTTAAATTTTAAAATAAAATTTTAAAGTAATAAAGTAATATTTTTAAGGAAAATATTGTTTTGTAAAAAACTGAGTTAAAACCTTCTTCCATCAGGGGCTTCAGTTGTCTATATGAAGAAGAATTTCCGATATGGTACAGAAACATGAAATCCCGACTAGATCTTTAGTTTAATTTCGACTGGTTACTATTCAAGTGCAAGAAAAATGTATTTCAAATTAATTTTTTTAGGCTTTTTGCTTTGTAACATCTTTATTTCATTTCACATTTCCATGCAAATTCATAACAATACAATAAAGTACATACGAAAGGAAACAGTGTAAAACATTAACAAAGTTCTCTTATAAAAGATCAAAGACAGATTCATAGTTTTTTATAATTTTTTTTTGTGGTTTTTCATTTAATATTTATATTGTTGCAGTTCTATATATTTACAGGTAATGAGTACGAAAGATGGGATGGAAAGGGAATGGAAAGATCAAGTATAGAATAGAGTAGGAGTTCGGAGTACTGGCAGTCAATGTTCCAGGTGTTGTTGTTGAAAAAGTTGCCAGTGTAGTGATATGTTCTGGGCAATGATTGTTGTTGGGCCTACAGGTGGTGTACAGGACTCTAAAAGATGGTTAAACAAAGAGTAGATGAGGAAGAGCAAAACCAATAAACCCCAATTCCGATTGTGGTAGAAGAATGTGTGTGCTATTTGGAAGTGCCATGAGAAAGAAGGCAAAAGAGCGTTGATTGGTTATTTAAACTCTTAAGAGGAAAATTAAAGACATCTGAGAGATGTGAAGAAAGTTTAGGAGTAGGATGGTGGTGGTGTTGGCAGTTTGATAAGCTATAAAACTAGTTTGGCTTCATGTGTCATATCAGTTTGAGATTGTCGCGACTATTAAGTTTTGGGCAATTTAATGGGTACCGGGAGCAGGGGCCACATTCAAAGAAGTGGCAGAGTTGATATGACCAGCCAAAGGAGCAGTGTGGACGGCTCCGCGTGTCTTGGCCACATAGACACCAGGTCCATGAGCAGCAATAGCATGACCAGGTCCTTGGCTCAATGCAATACCGGGATGACCACCCCAGGCACCATGTCCGGTAAGACCCCAAGGAGCATGAGCACCTAGATCAACAGCAGCATGATGACCCCAAGGAGCATGAACACCAAGATCAACAGCGGCATGACCATGACCCCATGGTCCACCCCAGACACCAGCACCCCATGGGGCACCTGCACCCCATGCTCCCCAGGGGCCGGCAGCTAACACAGATGATTGGACACCGACAGCGAGGGCCAACATGACTACGGCAATGACGAACTGCAAGAGAAGAAAGTAGGAGAGTTAAATTTATTGAAATGTAAGGAATATTTTAAGGAACTTTGCTTAAACTGTTGTAAAATTATATCTAATTTAGCTTAATGTGAAGCAAGATAGACAATAAGTAAACTTTTGCTTGGAAGGACACAAAAATTGACTATAATTAAACTTGTCTTGAAATGTCGGAAACAATTTCTCGTTGAAAAATTTCGGCAAAAATCGAGCGATTTTCTTTTCTTTTCTGTAACTTTTTAACAATAAAAATTGGTAGTTAAATTGACAGAATCCGGAAATCTTGTGTTGAAGTTTTATGAATTTTGACAATTTAACTACCGATTTTTATCGTTAAAAAGTTACAGAATTCCGGTGCTGAAATGTCTGAAAAATTTCTCTTTTACAGAACTGTCCTTGAAGTCTCGCAATTTATGCTATAAGGAAACGTTGCTTAAAAAGTAGCAACATTTTCTCCGAGGAGATATCTACTTGAGATGTCGCAAACTTTTACTAAACACTTTACTTGAAATCACACAATTTTTTCTATAAAAATTTTGCTTAAAAATTCGCAACGTTTCCTCAAAGAAGGAAACTGCTGCCAACTTTTCCTTTAATACATTGCTTGAATTCTCGGAATTTTTTCTATATGTCACAGAATTTTTAATAAGAAACCTTCGCTTATAAATCCGCAAAATTTTCTTTAAGAAGAAAATTTTCTTTAACAAAACATTGCAACAAATGTCGTAAAATATTGTATAAGAAATCTTTGCTTGAAATTTCCCATAATTTCAAAAGAAAACTTACCAACATTTTGTTACAGAAAATTTTTTACAAAAAACAGCATGAAATGCCTTCAAACGTTTTGGAAAAAACAGATGTCGCACATTTTTCTCTAAGGTAAATGATTGAAATGCCGCAACGTATTTAATGAGAAAACTTTTCTTAAAATGTTTCAAAAGTTTCTATAAAAAACACCTTTTATGAAACGTTTCAAGCTGGTTCACTAGATAGCTTTGCTTCAGGTGTCACCATTTGCAGTGACAAATCGTTTTCTTCGTAGGCGGAATATGGCGGAATATAGAAAAGCACCGCTTGCTCAAAAATCGCTAGAGATTTTTTAAAAATTACTCTATTTTGAATTGGAAAGCCTTTATTAAAGACAACTTTGCAAGTGGAGCGTCTATTTTTCTGTACAAAATCTGGAGATACATAATTATTTGAATGAGTCTTATTCACATCTAGTTGCGCGATTTTTTCGCATTTAGTCACAAAAACTGTATACAAAATATGTTGTCCTTTTTGTTTTTTAATTCGAATTTTTTTTAATGTCCTCCCATTGGCTGTTATTTATCGACTATCAGTTAAAACGTTTGTTCTCACAGGCATCCTGACCTTTAACATAAATATCACTTTTATTTAATTAAACTTTACCTTCATGTTAAAAGGATTGAAGATTAGAGTTGGAGAAGTAGGAAAGATTGTAACTGAAATGGTGTTCAATGAACGCTTACTGATTTGATTCTGAGTTGGCTAACGGAATTATAGCAACTTTTATACCAAAAAAATTGGAATAACTTGTGTGTGGTATTCGGTTTTTATTATTGTTTTCGTTCTCTATGTAGTTTGTACTTTTATGCCACACCAAATACTTGGGACAAGCAACAATTCAAAACAGCAAGGTTAAGCTATGGTTTCATACAAAATTTGTTTCGAACGTTTTTACTAAGAGGGTGGTTTTTATTAATTTGTATGGGCGATGATTTGAACCTGTTTGGTGTGTCCTGTAAACATTCTACGGTAAATCTTCCAAGCTACAAATTTTGTGTTATGCTATGATTCAAAATGCAGGCATCGAGATCATTCGTTCCAAAATATTGAAAACATTTAATATTACAATATTCTCCCAGATTTTCGACGAAATCTTTCCGAAATTCTCACAAATATTTTCTTTACGCTAGACCCAGAAGTGTTTGCGAAAACAGCCTGATGATAAAATGGGCGATTAAATATGACTCCCCTTGTAATAAATTCAAAAATTTATTTACTTATTGTCTTAAGTGGGGTAATGGTTACTATACGCTGCGAAAAAATCGCCTCTGTATCATATTGTTTCAAATACATTCTTCAGGATCCATGAATATGTTTGGAATACACTCCAAATATTAATATATTTGCAAGTCCTAAACTTACTTGTATTTAAATGCAAATATTAGTATGTTTACTTGCAAAAATGCATACTTTTAACTGGAGCCATATGCGTTTCATCAAAAACATCCAGATACTTAATTCGAAGCATTCGTATGTGTCCTCCTAAACGAACGGTTGATGACTGAATGCATGAAACTAAAACGCAACAGATCGGACAACATAAGAAACACTGAATTTGTTATGACTCAGTGACTGCAAGAGTAATACACAAATGCAGTTAACTTATGCTGAGAACAAACTCTCTTTGCCCCTCTTGTATTAAATTGCTCTCGATAAAGCATAGCGGCCAAAAAAAATTAAGTAAACAGATCACCAAACACGGCCGCATTTGTATCACACACAGTGCCATATTGTGATCACAAACACATTTATTATAACATATTAATCATTGTGTCCCAAACATGTAATATTCAGTAGCAAACACAATGTGTTTGGACACAAATATACTATATGACCCCTTTCACATTCGGCAAGTTACTTGCGCAAGTCAGTTTTTCAACTTTCCGAGTACAAGCAAGTCTGTACCTCAAATTTATTCCCCTAACGCGACCTTACCTCTGGCATCAACAAACCAAGACTTGGGCAAGAGACTTGCGCAAGTAACTTGCCGAGTGTGAAAGGGGTCTATTTGTAACAAGCTCCACACGCACGTTATATTTGCATCCAAACAAGAAATTAATGTAGATTTTTAAGCGTGTAAGCACATCGACCACTTTGAATACCGAGTTTGTAGTGTTTAATTTGGCATATTTGTTAGTACATGCACAACACTTATCACTACCATAGTTTTTTCGACATATTGACCCAAAAGTCCCCAAGACCTTATTTTTGTCATTTTTTTAAAGATTATAGCCAGGAACATGCTGACCAACTTTACCGAAGAATTGTTCTCGCAATAACTTAAATACCACATTCTGGCTAAAAACCTGTGAAACCAATCATTACTCGTATAAATCAAAAAAATAATAACGCACAAGATAAACAAACCCACATTATCTTCGGCTGAGGTAGTTTCAGGCGTCTCCAGGGTCGTTATATGGACCCATAAAACCTTTCGAAACGAAAAAGTGAATGTCTCTTCTTTATTTACTTTAATTCACAAAGTTCTTATATCAAATTTGTCATGAAATCAGTTCAAGTTTCCTTCAATGGGTAGGAAGTTAGCATCGGTATTTGTCGAAAGTCGCCACTCGCCTGGCGTAGCGGAGAACAGATTGTGGTCACGAGTGGCGGGTGCCGATAATGTCTAGGCATTGGGTTGTCAGTTTCAAGGTTGACTTGAACGTTCAAGGTTTGGGATACAGATGAGGTGGTTACAAAAAATGGCCGAAGACTTCATATTGTCGGTTTTTACATGAACGTCGGTATTTGAATTGCCCTAGAGTGGGCGAATGTAATCGGTTGTAAATGGATCCTTGTTACTGGTTCGATGGCTGTGTATTCGGAATCTCTGATCAGATGCAAAGATGGAGAACATACGAGGGGAAAGCTTTTGTAACTACAAAGGTGTAGTACTCACGAAGTGTAACGATTTCTTAAAACAAAGATGCAGTGCCCACGAGGAGTAAAGTCTTCGACACAACAAAGGTGCAGAATTCGCAAGGGGTAAACCACAATGACTAAATTCTTCGCAACAACAAAAGTGTAGTAACCAGGAGGGTTAAAGCCTTCGTAACAACAAAGGTACAGAACTTACGAAGAATACAGCATTTTTGACACAAAAGTGGAGAGCTATCAGTAAAGCCTTCGTACAGATTTGAAAGTTATTATTTAAAGCAGATGAATCTGAGTGGAGTAGTGATGAAAAGTGGTCACTCCACATTTTAAGCACGCACTGTTCATCTGCCACCAGATTCCCATTCTCGTCCTTGCAGGAGGGCAGCCCATTAATAGGCCAGGGACGTGCGGTGAGGTTTTCCCATGAAACATTGAAAAAGGGAAAATATTGTTCTGTAAAAAAGTGAGTTAAAACCTTCCTCGATCAGGGGATTCAGTTGTCTATATGAAGAAGAATTTCCGATATGGTACAGAAACATTAACTCCCGACTAGATCGTTAGTTTAATTTCGACTGG
Source organism: Phaonia tiefii (assembly GCA_963931995.1). Classification (NCBI taxonomy): domain Eukaryota; kingdom Metazoa; phylum Arthropoda; class Insecta; order Diptera; family Muscidae; genus Phaonia; species Phaonia tiefii. The sequence continues at coordinate 252,981,200 of OZ008368.1, read as the reverse complement.
TTCTATTCAAGTGCAAGAAAAATGCATTTCAAATTATTTTTTTTTAGGTTTTTTGTTTTGTAACATCTTTATTTCATTTCACATTTCCATGCAAATTCATAACAATACAATAAAGAAGATAAGAATGGAAACAGTGTAAAACATTAACAAAGTTCTCTTATAAAAGATCAAAGACAGATTCATAGTTTTTATAATTTTTTTTTTGTGGTTTTTCATTTAATATTTATATTGTTGCAGTTCTATATATTTACAGTTAATGAGTACGAAAGATGGGATAGAAAGGGGACGGAAATATCAAGTATAGAATAGAGTAGGAGTTCAGTGTTCTGGTCGTCAATGTTCCAGGTGTTGTTGTTGAAAAAGTTGCCAGTGTAGTGATATGTTCCTGGCAATGATTGTTGTTGGGCCTACAGGTGGTGTACAGGACTCTAAAAGATGGTTAAACAAAGAGTAGATGAGGAAGAGCAAAACCAATAAACCCCAATTCCGATTGTGGTAGAAGAATGTGTGTGCTATTTGGAAGTGCCATGAGGAAGAAGGCAAAAGGGCGTTGATTGGTTATTTAAACTCTTAAGAGGAAAATTAAAGACATCTGAGAGATGTGAAGAAAGTTTAGGAGTAGGATGGTGGTGGTGTTGGCAGTTTGATAAGCTATAAAACTAGTTTGGCTTCATGTGTCATATCAGTTTGAGATTGTCGCGACTATTAAGTTTTGGGCAATTTAATGGGTACCGGGAGCAGGGGCCACATTCAAAGAAGTGGCAGAGTTGATATGACCAGCCAAAGGAGCAGTGTGGACGGCACCGCGTGTCTTGGCCACATAGACACCAGGTCCATGAGCAGCAATAGCATGACCAGGTCCTTGGCTCAATACAATACCGGGATGACCACCCCAGGCACCATGTCCGGTAAGACCCCAAGGAGCATGAGCACCTAGATCAACAGCAGCATGATGACCCCAAGGAGCATGAACACCAAGATCAACAGCGGCATGACCATGACCCCATGGTCCACCCCAGACACCAGCACCCCATGGGGCACCTGCACCCCATGCTCCCCAGGGGCCGGCAGCTAACACAGATGATTGGACACCGACAGCGAGGGCCAACATGACTACGGCAATGACGAACTGCAAGAGAAGAAAGTAGGAGGGTTAATTTTTTTGAAATGTAAGGAATATTTTCTAAAAATACTGTTTTCTGTAAAAATATTTCCTATAAGCAAACTTTGCTTAAAATGTTGTAAAATTATATCTAAGAAAATTTAGCATAATGTGAAGCAAGATATAGAATATTTGAACTTTGCTTGGAATGGCTGAAAATTGTCTAAAATTAAACTTGCCTTGAAATGTCGGAAAAATTTCTCTTAGAAAAATTTCGGAAAAAATCGGGCAGTTTTCTTTAAAAAAAAACAGTCCTTGAAGTCTCGCAATTTTTGCTATAAGAAAACTTTACTTAAAAAGTCGCAACATTTTCTTTAGAAGAAATATGCGTGAAATGTCGCAAAATTTTCCTAAACACTGTTTTTGAAGTCTCACAATTTTTTCTATAAAAACTTTGCTTAAAAAGTCGCAACGTTTTCGCAAAGAAGTAAACTGCTTGCAACTTTTGCTTTAAAACTTTACTTGAAATCTCAGAATTTTTTCTATATGTCACAGAATTTTCAATAAGAAATCTTCGCTTATAAATTCCCAAAACTTTCTTTAAGACGAAATTTTTCTTTAAGAAAACTTTCCAACAAATGTCATAAAATATTGTATAAGAAACCTTTGGTTGAATTCTCCTATAATTTCTATAAGAAAAGTTATCAACATTTTGTTATAGAAAATTTTTTATAAAAAAAACATCATGAAATGTCGTAAAACTTTTTGTAAAACGTTTGGAAAAAAACAGATTATTTAAAATGTCGCACATTTTTCTATAAAATAAATGGTTGACATGCCGCAACGTATTTAATGGGAAAACTTTTCTTGAAATATTTCAAAAGTTTCTATAAAAAACATCTTTTATGAAACGTTTCAAACTGGTTTACTAGATAGCTTTGCTTCGGGTGTCACAATTTGCAGTGACAGAATTTTTATACAAATCGTTTTCTTCGTTGGCGGAGTATTTTATTAAAAAAAAGTAATTTAAATTTTGAAATATTTAGAAAAGCACAGCTTGCTCAAAAATCGCTAGGGATTTCTTAAAAATTACTTTATTTTGAATTGCAAAAAACATTTTTTAATGACCATTTTGCAAGTGGCCACTATTTGTCTGTCCAAAATCTGGAGACACATAATTATTTGAATGAGTCTTATTCACATCTAGTGGCGCGATTTTTTCACATAATATGTTGTCCTTTTTTTAAATTTTTGATTTTTTTTTCAATCTCCTCCCATTGGCTGATATTTATCAATTATCAATTAAATCGCGTATTTTCACAGGTATCCTGTTCTTTTAAAAAAAAGTGTCACTTTTGTATAACGAAAACTTTACCTTCATGTTAAAAGGATTAAAGAATAGAATTGGAAAAGTGGGATAGATTGAAACTCAACTGGTGTTCAATGAACGCTTAGTGATTTGATTCTGATTTGGTTAACGAAATTATAGCAACTTTTATACTAAAAAATTGGAGTGTCTTGTGTGTGGTACTTGGTTTTTATTATTGTTTTTGTTTCTCTATGTAGTTTATGTTGTTGCTGAGCCACACCAAAAACTTGAGAAAAACAACAATTCAAAACTGCAAGGTTATGTATGATACTACAAAAGCGCTGGAAAATTAATAATAGTAGTCCAACAGCACTCGCCACTTTGGGGTTTGCAAGTCGGGAAATTTGAATTAAATACGATGGATAGAAATACACAAGAGAATACAATGTATCATGTTATTAATAGTATTTTACTTGTTTTTACTCATATGTACATCTGTATGTGAAATTGTGGTTATAATGTTTTCATTAATGTATATTAATGATTATGATTAATCGAGAAAAGGATTTAGATCGTACTTAAGCATAGGGTGGCCAGATTTTATTAAATGTTCCTCAACTTTTTGTGTATACTTTCTGACAGAATAAATACAAAAATAATGTTAACTCGCAGTCCTGAACGTAGATATTACGCACAAGGAAACGATTCGGTGGAAATAAATTCAGTCATTGGATAAAGTCAATGTTTTGATTAGAATTCATAATTATAATGCATCAGAATTATTTGTCGATATTACTCGTATTGATAAATTGATAATAGGTCTTACTTACCCAGCAAAAAAAAGAGTATACCAATAAGTAGAATTTGCACCACAACTACTTGGTTAGATGTAGTGCTAATTCAGGTGCAGAAGTACTTCTTATAATATGGCATTGTCCAACGCAGCACTACTTCTTATTTGACTGTTTGGAAGAGCAGTTTATGCTAACATTTTTATGCTACATATCGTCCGCAAACGAGCAACCGAAACTATTATTTCAACAATTTTTAAATTTCTTGTCATTTGAAACTTTGCAATAAGTTATGACTTTAAGCTACAACTTTAGGTCTTAACTTTTTAACCTTTCATATAACTAATTATTTTATTAATTGACCTTTTATTAATTAGTACTCCAAATACTTCTGGCAACAGGTGAAAACGAGAGGAAATGAAAAGCGATTTAAAAAACAAGTAATATATTTAGGCACCTTTGCCCTTGTCCACTATCCCTTTAGCTCTTTAATAAATTTGCATCATAATGGATGTGATGCAAATGTAGATTTTTCGGAGTTGTTTTTGATCAGAATCAAAATTGCATTAAAAATGCGCATAATGTTGCAGAAGATGTACAGAAATAATAACTTCTACTAGAACTACTTCATTTTATTATTGCTGGGTAGTGTATTCAAAAGGCGCTTTTTTCACAAATATCGGTTTTCGGTTTCTTCGAATATTCCGATTTTGGCGAAACCGGTTTTCGGTTAAACTGAGGTCTAGAAACCGGTTAATAACCGGTTTCAGGTTCATGCAAAAAATTGAAAACTATGCGTTTTATAAACATCGTTTATTATTAATTCAGCTTTGTGAATTTTGAGATCGACTACCGAGAGGACATAGCCATGAGACAGCTCGTCAAAATACCGTTCGGAACCGGTGAAAAACTGCACATCCCAATCAAATTGTGTAAATCTTTGCATTCATGGGATGTAAAGGAAACTAAAGTGTAGACCGTGTAAAATTTGAAATTTAATTTCACTTTAACACAGTACCTCATTCCATCAATTCAATTTACAGTACATTTTCGATTGTTTAGACCTGTATTTCGTGTTTTAAGGCCTCAGTCGACTCGGTATTGTTTGCGTAACACTTAACATTCATGGTGCTGAAGAGATAATATTATAACGGGTACAAATCGCAGTTGCGAGACGGCCAATGATTATGCGGTTCTCCAACACAGTATGCATAAGATCGATTGTAGCGTTGGCGGTTTGTTTCGTAGCGCCATCCTGTTGAAACCATACGTCGTCGATGTCATCCGTTTGAACTTCTAGGAACATAAAATCGCTGAGCATGGCATTTTCGAAGAAAAATGGGAAAATATGATTTTTCGGTAAACAAAATATCCATTTTCCGCCAAGCGAACTTCAGCGAAGCGAAAACCCATTGGATGGCCACGAGGCTTCAGTTCATGGACTAATTGGACTTTATACGTCTTGATGCCGAGGCCTTTTTGAATATTCTGCGCAAACAATTGATAGCTTTTCGAGCACACTTTCAGCTACAGCGGAAATATTTTCCAATGATCGCACTGGACGGGCACGTACACGAGATCTTTTGTTCAATATGGACCCGGATTGGCAAACTTGGTTTACAAATTGATCAACAAACTGAGTTGATGCCACTCTATTTCTATCGAATTTTTTCTCTTAGATTTCATTTCAATTGAAGACTCAAAACTTTTGAAGAAAGATTTTACTATTTCCCAATTTTCTTCAATCGTAAATCGATCCATTAAGTGAATTTCTAACCTTTAATAATCGGCCACTTCATAAATGTTAAACTGGCCATCTGCTTCGAAATATCGGGAGGTCCAAATTTCAAATTTTACATGACCCACGCTTTAGTTATGTATTTATTTTATTCATGTATTTTATTATGTATCTGTTCTATTATTTGGCTTACCCAAAAAATTTAGGTAAAATTATCGTCGAATAAAAATTCCTTTGGACGTTTTGTACTTCTTTTGGATTGTGAATAATGATTATTGTTTAACGCATTTCTGCTAACATACTAGACTCAAAGAAAAAATACGTTTATTGCTCGGTTTCCGCAACAATACTTTGATTGATTTGTATTAATTTATTAATCGCAAACGTTCATGTAGTTCTCTCAAATAAACTCGTAGATCGCAAATGTGTATCATGTTGTTGCAAACGTCTTCACGTTTGCATCAAACGAGAACAAAATTACATTTTCAGCAAATTTAAAAAACGTTTGCGATAACTGAAATTAACCATTTTTCTAATGAGAGCACAGGTTACGAAGAACGTAAATTTCTCTCATTCTCTCATTATGTCGACTGTATACACAGTCGTATCCACTCGATTTGTATACACACTCACGCATACACATAAAAGTGATCACACACTCTAATCCCAGAGGCGTAAGTCATGACCTGGAAGGCTTGAGATCATGACCAACCACGCCTTCTTTAAAATACGAAAGACCTTCCCTACACATTACCTCCTCCTTTCCTTTTCACATTGCGTGAGATTGGGAGGCAAGGCCTTCCTTGTCCATTGCCTAAAGAAGGCCTTAGAAGGCATTTACTTTAATTTACTTTTTTAAACAAAAATAAAATTAAAATAATTTATTCTAGCACAACATCATTATCCACTTCTACATTTTAATTTCTTTATATGTATGTATCTACATTAGAAAATTTTACCACGCCTTCAAATTGAAAATTTTAAAAATACCCTGAAAAATATTAAATAAACAATATAAATTTAAAATTTGTATGAAAATTTTCAATTTAATTATGGTTAAGAATCGGAAAAGAAATTTCTCAAAATTGTAAAAATCTTCTTCTTGGTTATATCTGATGAAAAAATTCATGCATTTTGCAGGCCTTATTTTAGGGAGACATTACAAAAGATCCATTCCCCTTGCCTTATTTGTGGAAGGCCTTGCGACTTCCGCCGCTGGGATGCTTCTACCTTGTCAATATATCTTGGATGGACAATTGACACTTTTTAGTTTGCTGCGCTTTTAGCTTTTATTTGAATGCGAGGCGAGACAGACGTGTAAGTAGACAGTGGAAGTTGGAAATTTAAACAAAAACGAGCTCACGTAATTTTACAACTCAATTGCTGTAACCGAAAGAACAGTTAGTGGAACCGTTTTTCGTTTCTCGCAAACGTTCTTTCAGATCTAATTTTTCATAACTCGTTTACTGCAAACGGTTTCCAGTTCTCGCAAACGTGTTTTTAGTTCAGAGCAACCATAACGCGGATGCTGTAACCGAAGGAACAGTTGGTGGAACCGTTTTTCGCTTCACGCAAACGTTTTCTTCAGTTTATATTTTTCATAACCCGTTTCTCGCAAACGAAATGACATGTATGGATTAACAGAATATTCTGCTCAAAATGTTGATATTTTTGGTAATTTCCATATTGGATATTATATATTTTAAAGTTAAATTTTATTATTAGTTTTAAATTATAGACTGTAAGGATTATTGAATGTTCATAGACTGAATTAAATAAATAAAGAAACCGGAGTTGGCAGATATGACTTACATTGCCTTGGACAACCTATCTCAGCAAATTATCGGCGAGTTAATTCGTTGGTAAAGTCTTTTGTGTTTATCTGATGGGGTGAGTAACCAAAATATGCTATGAAAAATGATTTAGGTTTGTAATTCTACGTTGTTATATCAGTTGGGTAAAAACATAAAAAACCCGGTTTATCGGCTTGAAGTAACCGGTGAAACCGGCTCTTCGAAAATATCAATAATTAAAACACCGACAAATGGTTAATCGGCCGGAACCGGTTAACCGATTTCGGTTTTGAATACACGTTGCAAAAACCAATTTGAGTGTTTCTAAAATCTCATTCATCTGAAATGAAAGATACAACTTATAAATAGTACAACATTAGAATTTGTGTTCCAATATTCGTCACTATAATTATAATTTCGTTACAGTTACAAAAACACTTGTTACAAAGTTATGTATTCGAGTTTTTATAAGAGGCTTTGCTGTCAAAGGGTAACTATATTTGAATGTTACATGAGGACTTCTCAGAAAAACTATTATTTTAAACTGAAAGTGACAAACAAATTTGTGGAAAAACACTAAATTATAAAAATATCATCCTCCGAAAAATATGGAAAGAATACATATTCACATTCTACACCGTATAAACCCAAAATTTGTTATGCTTTGGACAAAAACAACGGTAGACATATATTTTCCTATACGAAATCAAAAAAGGTCATTAAAGTCCATGTATATTTCACTGTTATCGGGACGAATATGCCCTGTTGATATGACTTACCACAATACCACAATGACTTACCACAATTCGCATGTATGTTTTTATTTTACTGGTATTACCATAAATTGAGGTGAAGTGGGGGTTTTAAAAACAATGGTTGAATCTGACGCCACTATTGGCGCCTTCAAACAATTTTGGGTACGTGTCTGGACGAACTATAATTGTGGATGACACAAATTAACTTAAAGAAAATTTAGCAAAAATGTCTATTCCTCGGAAACGGAGCGTTCAATCGAAAAAATAACTAACTAACTAACTAACTAACGAAAAAATAAAAATAACAAGGTTTTTAAGGGGTTTCCAAATAGTGGTCCAACTCGTATGGAAGAATTTTTTTCAAAAATCGTCAAAATAAAAAAAATGGCTATAACTCGGAAACGGTGCTTCCAATCCCAAAAGTAATAAATTTTTTCCTCCATAGGAGGCTGTAACCTATGGATGTCTTGAAAAGAGCATCACATTTTTTAAACAATTGAATAATATTCAGTCCAATTCAATTCAATTCAGTTCAATTCAATTTACTTCAATTCAGTTCATTTCAATTCAATTCAATTCAATTCAATTCAATTCAATTCAATTCAATTCAATTCAATTCAATTCAATTCAATTCAATTCAATTCAATTCAATTCAATTCAATTCAATTCAATTCAATTCAATTCAATTCAATTCAATTCAATTCAATTCAATTCAATTCAATTCAATTCAATTCAATTCAATTCAATTCAATTCAATTCAATTCAATTCAATTCAATTCAATTCAATTCAATTCAATTCAATTCAATTCAATTCAATTCAATTCAATTCAATTCAATTCAATTCAATTCAATTCAATTCAATTCAATTCAATTCAATTCAATTCAATTCAATTCAATTCAATTCAATTCAATTCAATTCAATTCAATTCAATTCAATTCAATTCAATTCAATTCAATTCAATTCAATTCAATTCAGTTCAATTCAATTCAATTCAATTCAGGTCAGGTCAGGTCAGGTCAGGTCAGGTCAGGTCAGGTCAGGTCAGATCTAAAGAGGAAGCATTCAGTGAATGGTGTCAAAATAAAAACGTCCACACTGAAATGCTACGCAAGCAGGCAAGATCAGAATGTGCCAAAGTACTTCTACGCGAACAATTTCTTTACGAACAGCGTATTCGTGCTAATGTCCTCTCTTTCCCTAGGGGAAGTAAGAACTTTTGGTCATTTGCGAGAAGAATAAAGAATAGTTCTTCTTCTATTCCAACTCTTGTCAAAGATGACCACTTATTCACTGAACCGGTTGATAAAGCAAATCTTTTGGCTGAAATGTTTGCAAGGAATTCTTCCTTGCCGGAAAGCAATCAACCACTCCCCGTGGTAGATAACGTATCTGGCTTCATGCCTGAAATATTTTTTCGAACACGAGGAGTTAAAAAGGTTCTCGTGAATCTCGACGTAGGTAAATCCCCGGGTCCGGATGGTATATCAGCACTGGTCCTAAGTAAGTGCTCTTCAACGCTGGCACGCCCACTGCGCAACCTTTTCAATCTTGCATACCGCGCTGGAGTTTACCCGGCGTGTTGGAAGGTAGCCAACGTCCAGCCTATTCCCAAAAAAGGTGATGCAAGTGACCCCGCCAATTACCGCCCAATTGCTATTTGTTCTGCGCTCTCGAAAGTTATGGAGAGCATGGTTAACCACCATCTTGTGAAGTATCTCGAGTCAAATTACCTGCTTAATGATCGACAGTATGGCTTCCGTAGGAGAAGATCTACGGGAGACCTGATGGCGTTCCTTTCGGAACAGTGGAGTCGATCCATCCACCGGCTTGGTGAGAGTAAGGTGGTGGCTCTAGATATTTCCAAGGCCTTCGACAGAGTTTGGCATGAGGCACTCTTGTCGAAGCTGGCTGCTTTTGGTGTTGGTGATAATTTCACTCGATTTATATCGAGTTTTCTCAGAGATCGCACTATAAGAGTTGTTATAGATGGCATCTCTTCCGATGAACATAAATTAACGGCAGGGGTACCACAGGGCTCTGTTCTCTCTCCTTCTCTTTTTCTTATTTTCATTGACGATCTCCTGGGTCGGACTGTGAACCAAATCTACTCTTTTGCGGATGACAGTAATCTCTGTCATTCATATTCATTCGACCACAGGCCAAATCTTCAGGAAATTAGTGATAAACGGCAATTAATGAATGAAACACTCAACCGCGATCTCGAGGCCATTGTTGAGTGGGGTCGATTGAAAAGAGTAAGTTTTAATGCGGGGAAGACCCAGTGCTGTCTGCTTTCGCACAAGCGGACAGCTGACCCAGTCGTATCGTCATTATCTATGGATGGTGTGGATATTGAGGAATCCGACGCTCTTGATGTTCTGGGCATGAAAATACAATGTGATGCTCGCTGGGCAAAACATGTATTTGAAGTGTCGAAAGATGCATCGAAGTGCCTAGGCTTTTTAAAGCGGTGCAAGAAGTACTTCACTCCATCTGATCTCCTTAATATCTACACCACCTACATCAGGCCGCGAATGGAATATAACTCCCATATATGGGCAGGTGCTCCAAAGTCATCTTTGGAGTTGCTGGACCGTGTACAAAGGAGAGCAAAGGTGTTGATAGGGGACAGTAGGGTGTCCAGCTCTATTGCCTCCCTTGAGCATCGGCGTAATGTGGGTTGCGTGACACTGTTCTATCGGTATTTTCACGGTGCGTGTTCCTCGGACATCCGTCAACTTATACCAGATGTGAGGACATTTGGCAGAGGTACGCGGCTTTCAAGGAACTCCCATCCGTTTACTATCTATTGGCCAGTCGATCGCACAACACACTACAGAGAAAATTCGTTCTTCAGTCGTACGGTCCGTATGTGGAATAAACTTCCCGCAAGTGTATTTCCCGCCAATTGTGACATACAGCGATTCAAGGCAAATGTAAATGAGCACTACTCCCTCTTTCCACCCTCCTCTACCTAAATTTCCGTCGCCAGCACAATGCATTGCATTTATAGGGGGCATCCCCTGAGTGCTGGTCTTAAAAAAAAAAAAAAAAAAAAAAAAAAATTGAATCCAATTCAATTCACTTCAATTCATTTCAATTCAATTCAACTATATTCAATTCAATTAAAATCAATTCAATTAACCTCATGCAATTCGAAATTCAAACCGATCTAATCTAACGTAGTCTAATCTACTCTTTTTTAATTGTTTTAATCTTCAGAAGAAAAATTTTAGCTGATGTATTGTTTCATGAAAGTGTAAATACAATCCGGTTCACTTATCTAAAGGCACTAAATACTCCACATTCAGCCGCCTGTATCTTTTGCAATTTGTAACTGATTGCAGAATTTTAAAATGGAAATGGAAGCTAGACATCTGGAGATATACAAACAATCATGACAATAGTGGTTTCTTGACTAAAGAACGTTTTTAAGCAATTTATAAAAAAAAGTAAAAAAATTTGCTATTTTTTTGGTTCACTTAAATAAAGATACATTAACTAATTTTAATGAAACCCAGTTTTTCTTGCTTTTTTTTTAATTTATTTTACTTTATTTAAGAACTATTAGTAATGGGTACAACCCCCTTTGTTTTTAATAACTTCAAATATACGGGTTTTCATTGAGAGATAAAGAGAATTTGTGTAATCAAACGAAATTTGATTCCAAGCATCATTAATTGCATGAATTAGTGACAGGTTGTCATCAAATTGTCTACCTCCTTCATAGACCTTACGACGTAACCAACTCCAGACATTTTCGACAATGTTTAGATCTGGCGAATAGGTTGGCCAGTCAAGAATATTACCATTTTGGCTTGCAATGAACTCCTCTATTACACTGGCGTTTTGTATAGGGGCATTATCTTGGTGCAATATGCAAGATATGGGACCAAATAGTTGACTGAACTTCGGAAAATCCGATTCCAATAACGTTTTATAGCTTGCACCAGTCATTGTTGCACTTTGAAATTCACGATTGATGGTGCCATGGTACGTAATAGCACCCCACACCGTAACGACGCCCTCTCGGCTGTCATGTCGGTTCAAAAAACGCGCAGATCATGGAAATAATAGTTGTAGCCATCAAGCCCGTCCAAATTACACTTCTTCTCATCCGTAAATACAACGGTTCTCCAGTCATTTACATGACCTCTTGGCTGCACATCCCATACCATGTAGTCTCTTGCGAATTGAAACCGCTTTTCCTTACGAGGAGCATTAAGTGGTGGCTTTGTTGTAATTTAAGGTATTTAAGATACTCACAGCTCTTAATTACTCTGCGTACTGATTGCTTGCTCGCTTCCTCTCCAGCTTGAGCTCTTATTTTTGACAAGGATAAAGATGAATTAGAAGCAATTCTGACGGTTTTTTCTTTTCTCATACGTAGACAAAGACAATGAAACCCTTCCTGTAAAATTTTTTCCATACCCCTCGGGAGCCTTGGCCTTATTTGTCGACAACTGTTGGGCTCCGTCTAATTTTTTTAGCTATTGCGCGGTTAGAATATCCTTCAGAACGGTAAACATCGATTTTAGTTTTTTCCGATAGATTTAATATTTTTTGTTTTGCCATTTTGACTCGTAAAATGATTAAGATGTAATAAATTGTAAAAAAAACACAAGAGTTGTCATGGCACATCCGGTTTGAACGAAGTTTCTTTCGCTATATATTATATAGTAGATAGTTCCAGCACGTGTAAAGCGTCCGTAGAAAAGTACGATAATGTAAATGGATCTTTAAGAAAGGGTACTTTTTGTAAAATAAAAAACTTTTGTTAAAAAAATTGTTTTTTCTCCAATGTATTTTTTAAAAAAAAATTATATTTTTAAGTCCGTTTTGTAAGAATATGTAATATATTTCCCGGAATATGTATTATATAGGTCCTTTTTTACAGAGATGTACTTCCTTTATTAAAAGATAATGTTTTTTTTTTGAAAAGGTACTATTTTTACGAAGAATTACTTTCTGTAAGAAAAAGCCATAAGAGTATGACTTTTTTTACAAAGAAGTACATTTGTAGGAACAGTTACGTTTTAAAGAAGTGGTACTCTTTTTAGGAAAAGGTTTTTTTTTAACAAAATTTACTTATTTTCAGAAAGCCTACTTATCTCAAGAAAAAAAGGTAATATTTTATTTTTAAGAAAATGTAATTTTAAGAAAAGGAATTTTTGTAAGATAACAAGATTTTTCTTTGAAGAAAATGTGTTTTTTAAGAAATGGAATTTTTTTAGAATTGGTCCTTTTTTCAAGAATAGGTAAATTTTTAATTTAATGTAATATCTAAACACTATAAAATCATAAGCAAATATCTAATTGATGCAACAAGGTTTAGTGGAACTGCTATATTAATCAAGAATAACATACAATACTACAGTCATGACAACAAAAGTAGATATTCGCTAGATGCTTTAGAGACATGCGCCACAAAGATACCCGTTGACTGCGACAACTTTTTAGTTATTACATGTGCGTACTATCCGGCCGGCAATATAAATTCAATACGAGCAGACTTGCCAAACTATTTGATTTTATGAATTTTCAAAATTCAAATAACTACTATGTACTTGAACTACAAGGCCACAGCATGGGGTAATACTATTAATAACGCAAGAGGCAATATCGAATTCCTTACACTTCCAACAATTTCAGCGAAGCCCGCTTTCCTTAGCCGTAATTTAGTCATAATGCCTTCCATTGAAGCCAGCACACTTCACAATGACATCACTATCACAAAGCCAACATGAAAGAACACAACCCTCATATACGTTCCTGACTGTACAAATCTAGTAATAAATCCTAAAAGTATGCAGAATAATAATGGGTTGTATACTGGGTTATAGCATAATACGGTTAAAAAAAGTTGTTTAAAATTTTTTCATTTCAACGTGCGATAAGGAACTTCGTTCCAATAAACAAACGCTCCCTACAAAAAATCATCGCTTACTTTAAAAATAATAAAAATATAATAAAGTGCCTTTATTCAAGTGAACCAAAAGAAATAGCACATTTTGGACTTTGTTTTATAAATTGCTCAAACAAACGTTCTTTAGTTAAGAAACCACTATTGTCATGATTTTTTTTATCTCAGGATTTCTAGCTTCCATTTGCATTTTAAAATTCTGCAATCGGTTACAAATTGCAAAAGATACAGGCTGCTGAATATGGAATCGGAGTGTATATTCAAATTCCGAATAATGTTCTAAATAATTATGTTTTTTTCTGGGCAAGGGAAACAAGACAAAAAATATTACGCTTTGCTGATTTTGCATTAATTTTTCTACAAACATTTAAACATTTGTTTTCCATGCAAAACGAAAAACCGACAAGGAACCGTAAATAAAACGAAAAATTATCCAGGTTCACCGGCTATTTCCATTCTGTGAAACAAAATCCCGTTTTTCCGAAAATGTGATATTTCGAATAAACCGAAAACCGGTTATTCGGAAAGGTGGGTTTTTTGAATACTGGGATGTACTGTGGATACCTATCACGAGTATTGACCATAGGTACCTGCTATAAGTATCTATAATAGCCGACATTAACACGATTTTGAGATATTCACAGCAGTTTTCTTTGAGAAAATTTGTCGTCATTCGCAAGAAAGTTTTCATTCAGGTAAATTTGATTCGTTCGCAGCAATAGCTTTTCTAAGGTTTTGCATTATTTTCCGGATCTTGCAGACTGCTCATTAAAGTAGCCTTATTGCATGAATTAAAATTATCTAATGTTTATAGTATTGATCGCATATTTTGTCTTTCCTTTTACGATCTCGCCACTTCTTAATCCTGATTAATTAAATGTTGTTTGTGTTAAACGATTTAGGTAATCCGGTTATAAACATCAAGATACAACATGTGTTTTGCATAATTCACACATTTAGAATGTAGACTTATTGTTCTAAATACCAGCTGGCATATGAGTGATCGACATCCGTCACAACGAGTGATGATAAAACATCAAGATACGTAGTTATAATCCTGTCCCAAAGAAATCCACAGCTTTAGACTTCCTACATTCTGCGGCAAAAGTAAAACAAATTAAAGTGAATTGCAAATGTGTAGAAGAAACTTGTTTCCTTTATCGATAGTGCGAGTACTATTTTAACTCTCTTATTGAACGGTTTTTTTTCTAATTTTATTTCTGCTTAAGTTTGACAATAAATGCAAACAGTTGCTGTAACACTTGTTACCAATAAAAATATATGACAAGTGAAACTTGTACTACTTGTTTTTTTGTTTCATTCAATTGTAGCCGAAATGTGATAACAATCATTGTGGTATTCGAGTTAGGAAATATTAACTGTGACAATACAATTGCATTGCAATTCTTTTGGTGGACTGTATTTTCTGACAGACTAGGAATTCCATTAGAAATATTAACAATTAATATATGAAGATATTGTAGGTAACTTTGTATCAGGTAATAGAGTTGTTAATTTGGTTAATGATAAACCGTATCCGGATATGAGCAGGTAAGCGGTACCAAAAGAACTGGTCAGTGCAAGGGATTTGAAGTATTTCAACATTCAACAGCTGATTCAATAGATTATAAGAAGAGCAATATATGTTGTAAGCAAGTGTTGCAGTGAAATAATGTTGAATTAGCACAATTTCTTAGAAAAATTATATTTTAAAACATTTACACCCTCCCCTACACTGACAGGTTATACCCTTTTGGTACCCCCCGTACAAATACTGGGCTTCAAAAATAAATAAAAACTTGCGTCCCTCCCTTAAATGTTCTCAAATCTATGATTAAATCCAATTCCAACAAATGGTTATCCATTTCTAACAAATCGTTGTCACCAAGAGAAAGTAGTCATTCTGGGCATAGAGAAAACTCCAAGGAAAAACTTCGACCCACGAGTTAATTTATTCATGACCACAATGAATATTTTCATTGAATGTACGGTATTGTCATTGATGAATGGCATTCTACTAGTGTGATGGACGTACGTGTAATTCGAGGAGTTAATATCGATTCGGAGCACTACATGGATGCAGCAAAGGATCGCACAAAGGATCGCAAAGGAAACACATACAAAGCTGGACATCAGAAGCCGCAATTACCAGAGATATCCATGGTCTATGCAGAGAAGCTCACTCAGATACTGGCAGAGACCGCAACCTCGCCTAATGATCCTGAAGCGCAGTGGAAGTTCACATCCCACTCTATGAAAACAGGTGCAGGGATCGCAAATCTAACTTAAAGACAAACCATGGTACGACGAAGAGTGTCGCATGGCAAATGATGGAAAGAACTCTGCACTGATGGCAATGCCTCAGTCAGTAGCAACGCACTTGGTAATGAACCTCCGCTTAAAGACGAACCATGGTATCATGAAGAGTGTCGCATGTCAAATTATGAAAACAAATCTGCACGTACGGCAATGATTCAGTCAGTTGCAAAGCGAGCCACGATGGCGTGGTAAAATGAGATGAGGTGAGAGAAACCACGTTTATTTCAGAAGAAAAAACGGTTTTGGAGAAAGTGCCAGAGTGAGCAATTTGAATCTAGGTTGGTTGGTTGAAAAGGCTGCAAGAAAGCATGCTGTCTAGCACACTAAGGCTAAACAAGCCCATTGTGATACCTGCAGTTTCCTCTATAACAACAATTGACTAGTCGTCTAGCCAATTTGCTCTTTCAATGAATTTGTGTACGTAACTAACTGTATTCCGAATATCCTACTTCTCAGTCCTGCCAGAGCAGGGCAATCCAAGAGAAGGTGTTTCGTCGTTTCCTCGTCCTCTTCCATGCAGCATCTACAGAGAGTGGAGTTTCTATATCCCAATCCCAAACACGACAATGTCCCGCAAGTGTTCCTATCATTGTGGATAACCTGCCTCTGCAAGTTAATTAGTTGCCTAGATCTCTTCCTGTCCACCTGCGGCAAGAGGACCCTGGCTTGTTTGCAAGTTGAAATAAGTCTCCACTTGTCCTTGAATATATATTATCGGCCCACTGCCTGATCTGCAAGCGGCAGCTAGAGATTGGCATACTAACACCTTCCTTTGCCGGAAGAACCTGTACCTTAGTACCCTGTCTAACTAACGCAGCCGCTACGCAATTGCCTGGAATGTCGCTATGTCCCGGTACCCTGATGAGCCTTATGTCAAAATACTCTGCCATCACCCTAAGTGATTAGTGGCATTCTTTCACCGTCAGGGACGTGGCATTTCAGGGATTTTATGCCAGCCTGGCTGTCTGTGTAGATACATATTCTCTGGAGGGTTGTGACACTACTTTTCAGTAGTTCCGCAATCTCCAGTATTGCGGTAATTTCCGCCTGAAATACAGGGCGTTTTCGGATATGCATCATTGCAGAGCATCTGCTGATGCCAATCAGCTGATGCAGATGCTTGATTGTTGCTTATTTTGATTTGCAATTCCGAACACGAAAATATTTCAATGGAAAATTTTTTAATAAATTTAATTTGTGAAATTAATTAATTTGTGAAATAAATTAATTTGTGAAATTTAATTTGTGATTTAATTTGAAATAATAAGTTTTATAAAAAAAACATAAATTTATATCAAATTCCGTACTTACTCATTTATTGTATCAGCCATTTTGCTACTGCGCATTTTGCGACTTGTTTGGGCATCAAACGCTGTGTTGATTACTTTTAGAACATGCGACTCTTGCAGTGTTGCAAAGTGTTGCATTTTCGAACGTGATGCGAATCAGATGCTCTGCAGTGATGCATTTCCGAAAACGCCCACACTACAGTGATCAGGCAGCTTGAGGGATATATTTACATTTAGGTCCGGTGAATGGACCCCATAGGCTACTTGCTCGTCCAACTTTGATCCATCCGTGAAAAATCTGATACTACACTAAACGGAAAAGCATCGTCACACGGATGAAAATGTTCATAACCCCAAAAACTTTTGCTATCGAAAGTGAGCTAACGTAACGTATCATTCCCGCTATGAAAATGTGTTCATCATTTGCAAATTGTTCGTTACTGTGGTGAAAGTATGGTTGTTGCTGCAATGAATTTGCTTCCTTATTGCAACGAATTTGTTTTGTTGCTGCAATGAACTTGTTTCATTGTTGCAATGAATAAGTATTGTTCTTGCAAGGAATTTATTTCATTGCTGCAATGAATTTGTTCATTGCTGCTATGAATTTGTTTCATTGGTGTAACGAATTTGAGTCAGTGTTGCAATGAATTTGTTTCATTACTACAATGATTTTGTTTCATTGCTGCAATGAATGTTTTGAAGTTTGTGTGAGATTATTTATTGACATTTATACATAAATACACTGTTAGTATTACATTGCAGGTGTTTTGATAAAAAAAAATTTAATTTTTGTTTTCGAAAATCTATTTGCTAAATAGATCATATTCATTCCATATTTAAACACTCGTCTGGAGAAGATTGTGGTAGTCGAGGGGTTGAGTGTTATTGTGGCCGTCGCATTCAGATCCTGCAATTAAAAACATATATATACGACGAATTTATTGTTAAGATTTCTATTCAAGATATGTACATATCTATGTCTGTACATACCATGGCCCCAGATCTCTTCCCCTATGCTCTACTCCTTTAACATAGAACCACATCAGTGTTTTGTTAAATCATGCAATTGTTGTTGTGTTGAGGGTTTCGATATTCAATTGTAGCGCCAAATCTCCCCGCCATTAAGTCATTGATCGCTCTGTAAGAATAACTTTTGCTCTGTAAGCAACTGCTTTTTTATTTATTTTAACCAAATTTGTGAAAATTTTGATTGGATTCATTTGATTGTATATTGAATTGAAATTTTTTTATTTTTTTATGGCTTTTGTTTTTTCCTGAATCCAAATACCAACACAACGAAACGGGCGCGACCTAATTATGATTGAAACACAAAAACGCGAACATTTTGTTGCGACTTGTACCGTCACGCGCATACGCACACACACACATGTTCAGTTACATATTTCGGGGCAGGTTTTCTGCTAACGATGCTTCACTTTGTTTGCTGTCGTGTTGCTCCTTGCATTCTGTTTATTTATCTATTTGATTTATAGATTCGCAAGTTACACAAACGATCACGGCAAACACATAAATTCGCACAATTTAGTTTTCACAATAAAAGATTATTACTAAGTATTATAACTAATTAATCTGTTTTATCAAATTTATTTAAATTATTCCGGCGGTGAAATATGTCTACCACTTTCGGTTGTTGCAATGTTTAAGATGTGTACGTGATCCACCACTCACGCTCACCATTTTCCCTTCCTGACATCTTTTTTACGCTCGCTCATTTTTTCGATTGCTTCTCTCTCTATACCATCATAAAAATTACTTTCGTTACAATAACGAAATTGTTTCGTCAACTAATAATGTTGACAAACCTCCAAAATAAATAAATATAAACTATAAAATGTAAGAGATAACCCAAATATCAGTAGTTTAAAACTGATGCCGTTACTTTTATTAATGTTCAATCCATTTTTCTACAAAATTCAAATTAAATAAAATTGTTGCATGAACCACAAGTAAGTTGCTGCAGCAAGGAAATGAAAAATAGTCAAAGAAGTCAAGTATGAAATTTGTCGTTGCAGCGACTACCAAATTGTCGGATATACGACACTTTCCACTATAACAATGTAAACACAATATCGAAACTTTTTCATCCATGCGACGAAGCGTTTTTCTTTCAGTGTACTGGTATCCCCTTCGAGTGACTTTTCCCAGGTATTACTGTTCAGAAGAGAAGTCGCTGGTAGAAGGTAGGGGATACAGTAGTCCGTTTTTATGGGAATAGAGTTGATCCGGTGAAGCAATTCAGAGTGTCCGGAATGAGCCGATATCATGACGCCACAATCTCTGATTCTCTCCAGGGATGTAGCGGCTGCCTATTCGGCCGTGATATCAGGAGTACAAATGTTTAGGATAGCACTAACTGCAGTACCTGACGTCGTGCCCATTGCCCCACTAACGCCAATCAGTGGTGATCTTTGAATTTTCATCAAGGAATTCAGAATATATTTCTTTTGGAGGGACCTTCACCAAACTACGATGCCATAGATAAGTGTTGGTCTGTCTATTGCCGTATAAATCCACATGGTGATCTTAGGAGACAATCCCCAGAGCTTTTGAATCTTACAGAAAGAAGAATAAGGCCCGTAAATTCTACCGAAGAGTTTAAAACCAAACCAACGGTCATGGATCAGGGCCTCCTTTTGTAGAGACAAGGACCGAAATCTTGTCGCATATGTGCAGAGTATATTGGCAACATGGAGAGATCACTTCTCTGTCTTACTTGTCCCAGTAGATTTCAACATAGATGAGGGTGTTGAGCAAATACACGATGATGTCGTCGACTGCCCCTATACTAGCGAAATCGAAGTTAGAACTACAATATCCCAGCTTAACAAAATCCTCAATAAGGATTAATAAAGATCTCCACGAACCATTTAGGACGATGCAAATCCTCAATAGGCGACGTCCTATCATGCGATCTCTTCAACATATTAATTGAGACCATCATGAGAAAATCTGCAATTAACACGAACAAATCTACCACCAGCAAAAGTCATATGCTGTTCGCATATGCTGATGACTAGTAAATGGGGAAAGACAAAATTAATTGCTTCGACAAGCAGAACGTCCACTCGATTGGATGAAAGGCCTAACGCTGATGACCGTTATAATTTCCAGTTAGAGAACGAATTTATTTACCTCGAATCTGACGTGAATAGAAGAAATAATGCCAGCCTGTAAATCAAACGAAGAATTGTGAATTATTTTGGATTTAGCAAGCACTTCGGAGATAAGACCCTCTCTCAAGAAACGAAGACCCAACAAAATCAGACTCATGGCGCAGAATCATGGGTCATATCGCATGCTGACGAAATATCACTGGGAGTCTTCGAGAGAAAACTGCTCCGAAAAATATATGGCCCTGTAATAGAAAACGGCAAGTATCGATGACGGATGAATCACGCGCTGTATAATCTGTATCCCGAAATCGACATGGTTTTGCAAATAAAAAGAACACGTATACGCTGGCTAGACCATGTCAGTCTAATGATTCAGAATGAGCCAAAGCGAAAGTTATTCGAAGACGTACTAGAAAGACGTCGAAAGCTAGAACGACCCATACTTAGTTGGAAATACTAGGTGGAAGATTGCTTAACGTTACCAACTGGAGGAGAAACGTTGTAGATAGATCCGCTTGGAGAAATATGTAGTCCTCATATTGTAAGGACTTTGACCCCTCAAGGGTTTTGAAGCCTCCTAAGTAAGTAAGAAGGTAAGCTATAGCAGACATTCACAAGTGCCATCGAAATGATTTCATTAACTGAAAATCTACATAACATATATAGACACAAATGCAATTCTTAACATACTTGGTGGCCCAAAAACAATCACCCAAATTTCTTCTGCAATGTCTTTAAAAAGAGGTGAAGTAGGCGCTGCCGCTATTGATGCCCATTTGGGTTGTTGTCGCATTTTCCCGGATATTCCCTTTGAGAGCTACCTGAGCCTGTGGCATGCTACATAGACCTGTGACTTCAAAAATCACCAAAGATATAAATTTGGGGCAGTAAAATCAGGCGATATTGCTGGCCATTGCAAACCGACAAAACATCACTCAGAATGTCCACAATCGAGCGACCTGTGTGCTCAGTTGCAGCGTCCTGCTAAAGCCACATGTCCTACAGTCCCAATTCAAGGCAATGTGGTAATAATGTGTGAGTTTTGATGTGTTAACATCTATAGGCATGGGTAGGGCAATCTATCAAAGTGAAAACATGCAAACAACACACAGCGTTAGCATCACATACGTGGTTGTTGTACAACAATAGTCTCTGCCTAAAAATAAATACGATAAGTACGACGGCATCGAACAAACAAGCATTGAATAGTATAGAGAACTCATGGAACGAATTGTATGACTTATAAGCACCGTCGGTATCTGGCGAAGGATTCAAAACGTATTACACTCTCTTTGTCATAACTTGGTCCATTCATAATTTTGATGTGAAAAACATTGACATTGAAACATTGATGCCTTTTGAAACACTTATGCTTTTTGTATTGTTTTATGTAATAACAATGTCGAGATGGTGCATTTATATTGAAATATTCTATAAAGAGAATATGAAAACTGCGAAATCCCAGTATATCTGAGCATAGCTTAACAACGTCTACACAGGCAAACAACACAAAGCGTTAGCACATAGCGTTATCTACGTCGTAGCTATACAGCGTTAGCATTGAAAATAATATGTGGTGTTGTACAACAACACTCTCTACCTAAAAATACGTATGATGGTATTGATGTAGCGGCAGCGAATAGTTGTCTTAAAAGACGAAGTCTTGCTACTCGTAAGCTTACGAATAGAACACAATGTATGTATATGTGTCTGTTGCTTTGCCATTCTCTTTTTTAGTGGGAATAAAACAAAACGTATTAAGCAAGAAAATATTGACTCATGTGCTTGCACTTGGCTTTAAATAATTTTGAGGATTAAGGAATCAATAAGTCCCTCGTAGTTCTATGAAATGCAATACCGCTTCCATTAAGTACCACGTGTTAGTAGACTACTGTCAAATTTTGAGCAAGTTCCGTCATTTACTTTGCGTTTAACAGCTGTTCAAAACATGCAACCTCGTGCATTTTTTAAAAATGGAAAAAATATTTTGCGGAAAAAAAACGTCAATCAAACCAAGGAAAAGCTTGCTAAATACTATGGGGACTCTGCACCATCGATTTCAATTGTAAAAAAGTGGTTTACTAACTTTCGTTGTGGTCGCACAAGTACAAAAGGCACTGAGCGTTCTGGACGGCCAATAGAGGTCAATACACCCGAAAATGTCGAAAAAATCCCCGATATGGTGTTGGCGATCGAAGAGTAAAAGTGTGTGAGATTTCTGATGCCATAGGCATTTCATATAGCAGTGTCATTTCGATTTTACATGATCAGTTGGGTTTAAGAAAGCTGTCTGCAAAATGGGTGCCGCGTTTGCACTCAATTGACAACTTCAAAGGATTGTTTGGAATTGTTTAATTGGGCTACGAATTGGTACGTCATCCGCCATATTCCCCGGATTTAGTCCCCGGTGACTATTTCCTATTTCCAAATCTAAAGAAATGGCTCGGCGGAAAAAGATTTAGCTCCAACGATGAAATTATTGATCAAACAAATGCCTATTTTATGGACCTCAAAAAATCGTATTTTTTTGGAAGCGATACAAAAATTGGAGAAACGTTGGACTAAGTGTATTGAGCTAAAAGGAGATTATGTTGAAAAATAATTTTTTTTTGTTGTATTTAAATGAATCGTCATCATATGATATGTTCATAAAAATCGAACAGGTACTGTGTAACAAAAAGTTGTTAACACATCGCCCGTGAGTTCGAACACTCATTAATTTTTGTTTAGCAACTTTCTCTTTGGCAACACTGTTTTTGGCAGCTCAGCTGTTTTCGTGTCAAACATGTTCAGTTTGGTCAATAATTTAACCATGAATCGACTTACAAACGAACAACGCTTGCAGATTATTGAATTTTAATATCAAAATACATGCTCGCCTTGGAAAGTGCATCGTGCAGTTCTTCCATTTTATGGTCAGTGTGGGCGACCTTCTTAGGCGGCTATTCGGAATCTTAGGCGATCGTGGGATTTAACCCCTTTAGATTATATTTTGTGGGGCTATGTTTAGGCTCATGTCTATAGGGGCAAGCCCTCAACGGTTGACGCATTGAAAGCCAATATTGAGAAATTTATTCGTGAGATACCGGCCTATATGTTGGAGAGAGTATGCCAAAATTGGACCCAGTGTATGAATTATTTTAGGTGCAGCCGCGGTCGTCATTCACATGAAATCATCTTAAAACATTGAATTATACAGACCGTTCTATCGCCCGAAATAGAGATTTCGCACATTTCTCTAAATTGTATGAGTTTTTTTTTTAAATTCACTCCGAAAGCTCTTAAAAAATCACCCGTTACAACTAGTACCATCAATACTGAGATTCAAATGTTGATTCATCATTAAGCGAATAGTTAAGCGACTTATGCATATTAAGAAAGTTGGACAGCTTCTGCTTGCACTAATTGTGAATAGCTAATTATTGTTCCCGTGCACTAAGTAATAATCTTTTGCTAATTCCACACCAATAACATAAAGCTGTCACCTTGTAGTCCCGCTAAATCTATTAAACCACATGTCGAACAAAACAATGTAAATTTCTAATTAAATTTTACTACAGAAATTCTTTGTTGCCATACAACATTATAAATATACGAGTATCATTTAGTTTTAACATATGTTTCAAACTATGATTGTAATTTATAATTTTCTGACATTATTTTAATTGAACTAAAATGCATATTAAGTTACAGACTCAATTAAAACAAATTTAAATACTACACAACTAATTGATTAAAGCCCACTAACGCAATTTTATAGTTCCCATTCAAATCGAGATCGAAATGAAAAAGTGGTCGTCATACAATATCGTAACATAGATAAACTGAATATTTAGATCTACATAGTAATTACTGACACCTGCATTGTTAAGACTGTATCTTTGACAGTTCTATGAAGGTAATATTGCAAATGCGAGTGGTAATATTAATATGATTACTAACTAACCAGCTTGATGTAAAGATTAGTTATCAAATATTTTGTACTCTACTCTCCTTGGAAAGAGATTTTCAATTCTTTTGCGATTGGAGCTAAAACGATTAACTCTCTCCCACAAAACCGGTAGAAAGTGAAAGTGAATTTTCCGGTCTATTTTCAAATTCCATGTGCATTAAACATATACTATATTATTCCATTAGTAACCGAAACAGGATGCATCGAAATGATAGTAATTGTTATAAATAATAATTTGTATGGCATAGTAATTGGAGTTACTCGTTTTCGCAACAGACAGAAACTGAATCTCGGTAAAACCCATATTTATAACAAAAAGCCGGCAATCACCTGACTACAGAGTCATCTGACTATCACGTGGCTACAAAACGAGTCAATACACACAAACTTCTAACGAACAGCTGTTGATTCATTAATAACAATCCAGTCTATCAGAGTTGCATTTGGTTAAAACGGGCATGTTTTTGTTATTTTTAGACAGTAGATAGAAGAGTGTTGGCTACCCTATAACTAAGCCCTAAACATATCCCATAGGATTATTTGTTTAGTGTGTGGCTGCCGGTATCTTGTTAAAATACGTATAGTCTTGTTTTCCAAGGGTGTAGTTGAGGTCCGTCTATCGGCATAAAGAGCGACTTCATGTAACAGCTCAGAAAATCGGTTATAGTCGTTAAAAAAATTAAACACCCTCTTCAACAAATTTTGCATTCAAAAGGGAAACAAAAGATGTCATAAAGAAGAAGTTGAAAAAATAAAAGATCAAATTAAAAAACTTCAACCTGCAATACTTAAATTTAATGATCAATATATAGAAGTAAATTTTAAAATGTATCTCACAATTATTGATGGAAAAGGTGCACAAGCTTTAACCGAAACAGAGTCATCGTCAAGCTGCGTTATATACCAAAAACATCAAGTCAATTAAGCCAACCCCCACCGCCAGACGATATTTTTAAGGTAGCTTACCAATTTGGATTGTCCCCTCTTCATTCCAGAATACGTTTTATGGATTGGGTTCTGATTTGGAATTTGGTCCGTTAGGCGAAACACTGCGAAAAACAAAGAAAATTAATAAAAATAAAAGCAAAGAAAAAAAAATTACAGCAGACAGTTGTCCGAGGCCTTCGGCCACGGACTGTCCCTGCAGGCTGTGTCAGAGACACGGCCATTGAGTTTAACTTAGAATACGCCATCCGATAAGACAGAAAACATATATAACAATAAATTCATTTGCTTATATTATTTATAATTTATTGTTATATATATTTTCTGTCTTATCGGATGGCGTATTCTACGTTAAACTTAATGGCCGTGTCTCTGACACAGCCTGCAGGGACAGTCCGTGGGCGAAGGCCTCGGACAACTGTCTGCTGTAATTTTTATATTTACCCACGGCATTTGATTCCAGTCCGTTTAAAAAAAAAATATTATGTTCAATTTTTTTAAACTTAATTTAATTTATGTATTTTAATTAATATTTTTATTGAAATAAGTTCTGCGAATGTTGAGAGGGCCGCCCTAATATTAAAAAAGGTTTACCTTATCGAGTCTTCGTATTAGCATTCGAGCGTTGTGTGAAAGCTTTACGCTTCACAATTCAAAATTAATGTTACAACAGCTTTATTGAAGCTTTCGCAAAAAAGCTTTATTACGTTAGCTTACTGTTTGTTTCACTTTTTACTAGATACATGTTGCCAAGCAACATTAACTTGCTGTTCGTTTCACTTTTTACTAGATACATGTTCCTAAGCAATGTTGAGCAACCAAAAACACTCAACCAAACACCACACATATGTTTGAGTGTATGTGTTTAAACAATTTTCATTTGAGAAATTAAAATACTAGAAATATATGAACCAATATGAAATGTATATCAAACGAAAGATAACATCTTCATTTACCTACAAAAAAAATTTTAAAAAAATTCATCTAGCCGTTTCCTCAAGTTCAATGAAATAAAGATTACAACAATAACAATCTGACATGACTCCCTACCGTAAGGTAAGACGTATTCTACGTCAAAAACAAATTCAAGAAAAATATCTTCAGCTAGACCTCATATCCACCAACTAAAATAAAGAGAAGGAAACTCAAATGATGACAACACTGCTAGGAGATTTTTCTCCGACCCAGAAACTGCAGCATCGATTACAGGTGTAGATCATGAATTAATAAGACGATTCAAAATCATAAATCCAACTGCAGCAGCCGAATTTGACGCCGTTAGATTATTTTCTGTGGGGCTACGTCAAGTCTATGGTCTATACCAACAAGCCAGCTACGATTGATGATCTTCGTACGAATATCGAACGTGAAATTGCAGCAGTATCGGCCGATTTATGCTTGAAAACCGTCGAAAATTGGGTTCAGCGTCTGGACTTCTGCAAGCGTGCCCGTGGTGGCCATGCAAAAGAAGTCGAGTTCCATACATAATGGCATGAAACGTACTTTCACAGGAATAAAGAATTTCATTGGTATCTAAAACCGGTTTTGTTTTATTTAAAAAAAAACTTTTGTAGCGCTCTTATTGAAAAACCCGTTATTATATTTTCCCGAAAAGGTCCTTTTTTATAGAGAGGTACTTCTGTTTTTAAAAGCAAATATTTTTTTTAAGATAAGGTACTATTTTTAAGAAGAGGTACTTTCTGTAAGAAAAAGCCATAAGAGTTTGATTTTTTCTTTTTAATAATCGTTCGGTTCAAGATCAAACTATTAAAAAGTACTTTTTCTATGGAAAAGTACATTTTAATAGAAATATTATAAAAGAAATATGTGAAATTGATTATTATGGTGGTTGGTTGGGAATATAGCTCTTTCAATGCCCACCAAGGCATATAATCAGCTCCTTTCTCCATAAGTGTTTAGGTATATCATCAGTCATTTTAGGGACAAACAAACCCCAACTTGGCGAGAATTGTCTCAACACTCCTACTTGTGCGAAAACATCCACAACAAATACTTTTTAAAGAAGTGGTACCTTTTTTTATCAAAAGGATATTTTTTAAGAAAATGTATTATTTTCAGAAAGAAAATAGAAAAAACAGAAAAAAAAGAAATTAAAAGAAAAGGTATTATTTTATTACTAAGAAAAGGTACTTTTAAGAAAAGGAATTTTTGTATGGAAATGTATTTCTTTAACAGAAGGTATTTTTTTGAAGAAAATGTTTTTTTTTTAAAGAATTGAAAATTTTTTTAGAATTGGTCCTTTTTTCAAGAATTGGTACATTATTAAGGGTAGGTCCTTAATCTCAAGAAAAGTTATCTTGTTTCACAAAGAAGGTACTCTTTAAAAAAAAACGTCGTTTTTCAATCAAAGGCAATTTGTAGTAAGGAAATTAAATATTTTACTGAAACGGTACTTATTTAAAAAAAAATGTACTTATTTTAAGTAAAGGTACTTCTCTAAGAGAAAGTATTTTTTAATAATTTAATAATAAAATACTACCTTTTCTTAAAAAAAACATTACCTTTTAATAAAAGAGGACCTCTCTTTATAAAAGGACTTTTTCGCGAAAATATAGTACAAACATATTCTTACAAAAAGGAGTTTACCATTTTACAAAAAGTATATTTTCTTGAAGATCAATTTAAATTATTGTATTTTTCAACGGGCGCTTTAGGCGTGATGGAACTAACTAGCACATAATATATAGTACTATAGTACTAACTAACTAGTACATAATAACTAGTAGATAATTTAAATTATTGTATTTTTCAACGGGCGCATTAGGCGTGTTGGAACTAACTAGTACATGAGGTGTCCCCTGACAATTCATATTATTTTTACTTCTGGTGGAGGCTTTAAGCAATGGATGTCTTCAATATGGCATCACAAAACTAACATTTTTCGAATAAAAAATTGGTAAAACGCTCATATGGGTTAGCAATTTAAAAAAAAAAAATGATGGGATGTTGAAGACATCTATTGGCTAAAGCTTCCCACGGAGGTAAAAAATTTATTATTTTTGCGATTGAACGCACCTTTCCGAGTTATTGCCACTTTTTTATTTTAGCGATTTTCTTATTTTGGAGATTTTTTTAAAAAAAATTCTACCGTACGAATTGAAACCCCCTAAACACTTGAAACACTTTTCACATTTTCGATCAAAAATCGGGAAGGGTTATCCTGGGTAACCCATTACCAATCATCGTGGGTAACTACCCACTATTTCCCCATTACCCTGAGGGTAATGGGCAATCGTGATGGGTAATTACCCATTGTTATGGGTAGCTACCCATTACTTTCCCCAGTAACCAATTACTCACGAAACACAAACCTTGCCTAGGACTTAGACGAAATGTTTCAACAGTGCAAAACTTTTCCCCTTAATAAGGGCTGAACTCCAATAAGGGGCAAAAATAATCACTATTATAATATTGGAAAAATTCTTTCATACGAATTAGACCACTAAATGAGAGTTTCGAAAGATAATTTGCAAAGGAATAAAATAAACGACGTCATCCTACGCTGTTCCAACTGGAATTGCAACACAAGTGACTTGATGAAAATCCTCGTCAGAAGGCCCTATGACTCTTATATATTTTTAAACCATTGCATCCCAAGTCACATGACTACCACTTAGTCGGTTCTTGTTTCCTAGTTAACATCCAATTCGTTTTTTATGTCATTTCATGTAGTTCCTTCATTTCTAACTTCATTAGTTTTATATAAATTTTGTAATAGAATTCTGATGTTGTAATTATCTCGGGCAAAAGAATTCCCTTACCAATGACTCTAGTTAAGATAAGCAATTATAATAATTTGACATGGCCATTTGAAATTGCAACTATAGGCCACATATGCACGTACTTATTGACATTGGTACTAATACAATGTTGGAAAAAAAAGATTCGAATTGGTTTGCATTTCTTGTTGCTACCACACCTAAAATGGAATGGTTAATTGTCAATAATTTTATGATAATTTGTATGATAATTAAATATGATTGTTATTATTGTTGTAAAGTGAATTAAATCGGTGCATAACATGCAATTGCAATTAAGGAAGTCAAAAATCGTTAAACAACTCGATTGTGCTTTATGTTTTCTTGCAAAGCGTAATTGTAGTTGATGCAAAAGAAATATCATTCCTGAAAGATAGATAGTTCTAGAACATTTAAAAAGTAATGGTGCAAAGGTATGCAGTTTAAAAAAGCAATACAAAGGATACTTTAATTTGTTGATCTCCTACAGTTGACGAGATATCACGAAATCACATTTTGAAAACTAAATTTTGTCCTCATCTAGTCAAAAAGTAAATGAAATATAAAAAGCATTAATACCATTTTATTGCACCGTAGGTTGGAACTTGACACACAAAACTGTTTAAAATAAATCACTAATTGGACATTTATACACTGAGCTACAATACTACATAGATTTGAAAATATAAAATTTAATATGCTGCAAATACAAAAATGCTGTTCTAAAATTTTTTCCATTATTTTACGAAGGAATTCCATAAACTTATGAGTAGTTCTGTAAATTTTATGCATCTGTTTACAACTATATAATGATTAATTCACAGAAAAAGTTCACAGAAAAAGATTCTTTAAATTTTTCATACATTTGTTTACACAAACACAATATTTTTGACAGATGTATCCTGTTTTTGGAAATTTTTGTGGAAATTTGCCTACTAAAGAATTCTCATTGCATTTAGAGGTTTTCTTACATATAGCTCAATGTTACTTCCAATAGAATAATTTCTAACACCCGCTGCGAAGAGTTTGCATTGGAGTCCAGTTAACAATCGTTTACCCATGGGGAAAATAATGTGTAGTTGCTCACAACGGTGGGAAATTACCCACCATGGTTACCCATCACCCACAGGGTACGGGAAAAATAATGGCTAAGTTACCCACGACGTGGTCGCCGGTGGTGCAATGGTTAGTGTGCGCGGCTCTTGTACATGAGATCCTGGGTTCGAACCCTGCTCTGACCACCTTAAAAAAAAAAATAAATTTCTTCTCAAAATACCGTTCGGAATCGGTGTAAAACTGTAGGTCCCAATCAGTGAGTGAAAACTGGAAAGCGCACAGCTCAGTGATTGTGAGAAGTTCTCCCCGGTCCCTTCATGGGATGTAATGGGAAACCATTTATTTATTTATTTTTTATAAGTTACCCACGACGAAGAGATGTGCAATTAATCGAATACTTAAAATTGGGATTAATCGATAGCGTTATTAATCAGTTAATCGAATTAATCAAAACTGGTTAATCAAAACTATGATTACTTAATTCATTTGAATATTGAATATAATTATATTTGTATAATTTTATTCGTCACTCAAATAATTTTTGGAATCGAAACTGCATATTATACAATCCATAGAGTACAATAGGGCGGTTCGATGACGCAGCTGGTCGACCTACTAGCTGCAAATTTGAATGTGGAAGAGAGTGAGCGATAGGCGAATTGAAAAACTGACTTTCAATTTGATTTAATTGGCACTAATGACTTTTGGAATAATTTTATATTCAACTAGCTGACCCGGCTGACGTTGGCCTGCATAATATTTCAAGCGATTTGTATGGGAGGTACCACGCCCCTTTGTCCAATTGAACCGAATAGTAAATCTAAACCACCCAGGGGCGCTACCCAAACGCATACAAAAAAAATTTATTCAAATCGGTCCAGTAGTTTAGGATTAGTTCAGTCACAAACACACGTGCAGTAGAATTATATATATAAAGAGAAATTACTTTTGTTTTGAAGAACACAACAATTTTCACTTATTTTCTTTTGTATTACGTTCAAATTTTGGAAGAAAAAAACTGGCATAAGAAAATCGTATCAAGACTGTCGTTAGCCCAGTGACTTTTAATGGGAATTTGGTGGAACTGAAACACTTATAGCTTCTCTTTATACCATTCTCTTTGGAGTAAGATATAAAGAGTGTGCTTCTATGTTTCAGTTCCACCAAATTCTCGCCGAAAGTCACTGGGCTAACGAGAGTTTTGGTCAGGGGGTTTCGATGCGATCACGATAGGCGAATTGAAAAACTGACTTTGAATTTAATTTAATTTGCCCTTATGACTTTTAAAATAACTTTATATGCAAAAATTAGTGTTGATTTGAAGAACTCAGCAATTTTTATTAATTTTCATTTGTATTACGTCCAAATTCTGGCAGAAAAAAAAACTAGTACAAAAAACCCGTATCAAACCTGTTGTTAGCCCAGTGACTTTCGATGAGCATTTGGAGGAACTGAAACTCACATGCACACTCTCTACAGTGTTTTTCCACCATCATTTGGACGTAATACAAATAAAAATAAAAGAAAATTCGTATTACAAGCTTACAAGGACAGGTTGGATTTTGTTGGAATTGTAGACACTGGCATGACTAGTTTCGAACCAGTTCATCATCAGATGACTAAATACGGTGCCTGAATTGATACCATTGCACAATGCGACAGATTACCAAATCTCTGGCCAAAAGTCGAAAAACTAAGTCTCGTTCACGGGGTTTGAAGGGTTTGGGTTTGGTAGAATAAGGGCGGAGGGCACGATCCCTTATACCTGCTATGGCATTCCAGTTTAAAAGCGGCCGTTGCTTGATCCAGACGCATCGACATTCGCGCGTCCTTATCAGTGTAGTGTTGAAAACGACGCCAAAACTACAAAACATTCACTGGAAAATATTCTAAAAAATGTATTTTAAAGGGAGAGGAAGTACAATATTATCATAATATCCTAAATTTATTATTAAGTTGTATTTATAGTTGACCTTGCCTATTATTATGATTTTAAATTTTAGTATCGGCTCGAGATCATAGATTTGAAAAAAGAAAACAAGGTTGTATAATATTCCTTTTATCCAATATTTCGATCAACTTCGTTGATAATTAGTGACCGTCGGTGGTGCAATGGGTAGTGTGCGCGCCTCTTGTACAGGAGATCCTGGGTTCGATCCCTGCTCCAACCACCTTAAAATGTCTTTCGACGACGGTCACCTCGCTTAGTGACGGCGACACTAGCGAGTATATAGCCATGAAAAAGCTTCTCAAAATACCGTTCGGAATCGGTGTAAAACTGTAGGTCCCAATCAGTGAGTGAAAACTGGAAAGCGCACAACTCAGTGATTGTGAGAAGTTCTCCCCGGTCCCTTCATGGGATGTAATGGGAAACCATTTATTTATTTTTTTTTTGTTGATAATTTTCAAGGATATTGCGAGATAACAAAAAGTATACGACTAGTCTTCGCTGCAAGCTTTTGTCAACTGACAAGTTGACAAAATCTCGAGCCGATACTAAAATTGAAAATCATAATCCTAAATTTATAATAATTATGTGTATGCGATATAAACAAAGGAATGATTTGTCTGAAAACTAACGTAAAATTGCAACGGAAACTTGTAAAGCAGGGAGAAAAGTTATATTGCAGCCCGCTGTTAGATGGTCGGACTTGTTCTAGGTTGTAGATTAATCTATTGTTTAATTTTAAATAGCAATCGATTTTTTGCTCCACCGATATTGGTGCAAGTTTCTGCAACTAAAAGTGCATTTTTGTAATTTTTGAATATTTAAAACACAAAGTATGGGGAAGCTTTTGATAATTATTTAAATTAAGTCCGATTTTGTTTATTTTAAAGTAAATCGAATTATTTTTTCTTTAAAATAAAACTCTAATACATTTTTATTTGTTGCTATCTATCGTATTTAGTGTTACCACCAAACACTGGACAAACAAATATCGAGTCATTCTAAGCAGCGAAGGCAAAGAGAATAAAACTAACAATACAATAGCTCAATGAAACACTGGAAGTTAATAAGTTCTAACAGCGCTATTGTTGATGTCTTAACATCTATAGGCACGGGTAGAGCAATCTATCAAAGTGAACACATACAAATAACACACAGCGTTAGCATCACATACGTGGTTCTTGCACACCAATAGTATCTGCCTGAAAATAAGTATGATATTATTGCTATAGCGGCAGCGAACAAACAAACAGATCGTCCTCGCCAAAGAGTATTGACTAGTATAGAGAACTCATGGAACAAATTGTATGACTAAAAAACACTGGCGACATCCGGCGAAAGATTCAAAACGTATTACTCTCTTTTTGTCATAACTTGGTCCATGCATAATTTTGATGTGAAATTTTGATGCCTTTTGAAACATTTATGCTTTTTGTATTGTTTTATGTAATAACATTGTCGAAATGGTGCATTTATATTGAAATATTACATAAAAAGAGCAGTCTTTTTACAGACTGTCTACATGAGAGCGGAAAAAGAGTGCAATAAGTTCTCTATACTATTCAATACATTTTGTCGTCGCTCTGTTTCTGTCAAAACAAAAACAATTATTTAATGACGTAAATATTGATTTTTATTCAATTGTATGCCAGCATTTAAACAAGAAGGTCGTCGTCGCTCTGGTTATGACAAAGCAAAGACAATTATTTCAGTGAGCTAAATATTGCTTTATTTATTTTAACAATATTAAATCTAATGTTAAAGTTCATGTTAATGTTCAGCACAAAAACTATACTTTTTTTATTTTCGAATGTAACATTTACTAATGCTTTCATGGAAATCGAACAGGTACCGGGTAACAAAAAGGTGTCAACACATCGCCCGTGAGATCGAACACTCATTGATTTTTGTTATTGTAATTCTCCCTCCATCCAGATGTAGTTATATACATTAGAGTGTACTAAAAAACGTTTTTGTTTGAATTTCAAATGTGAGGGGTCTCAAACGAAGCGTACTGAAGAGATGATTACAGGAAAATTAAACTTTATTTTATATGAGTGTACTTATAGCCCCCTACCGGCCATTGAAGCATCGATTCCTAGTACATTTTCGGAAAAAAATATTTTTTTTTTGACATTTGCACTGGTGGCATTACAAGATTTTAATTCATGGCAAGGAAAACAAAAATTCTGCGCTATTAGCAATCGGACAAATGTCTGAAGATGCTCAAGAGTCCAGTAATAAGTAAATTAAAAAGTTCAGAACAGATTTTACGAGAAAATGTTCACGAATAAACACTATGGAAGACCTTTTTCATGGCTTCTACACTACACTGAAAGTTCTATAATTCCTACACAAGAACAGACGGGTTTTTTCCACCATGTTGTTGTTCCCTCTTACATACTCTACATCGTTACAGTATTTTGAGGTGAGTTTTTACTATACCACAGAGATGAATTTTTTTGTTGTATTGATTTTTGATGATGGGGCCCGATTGATGATGTAATGCCCGATTTTGTTAGTTTCAGTTAGTGTATGAGAATTCATGCTACAAGCCTACAATATCAGGTTGGTTTTTGTTGGAATAATAGACAATTCAGTTAATCACTTACATGGCTAAGGCGGCTACAATTGAGGAAACAGTCGCCCACATTGTTCATCTCGTTCGCCAAATGCCAATCGAAATTCTGAACCGCATCATCAAAAATCGGAACCACGTTAGCCGCAGTTTCGTCCAATATTTGAAGGGAATATTATTTCAAATATACAAGTACATGTAAAGTAAAAATTTACTTAATGATAAAAAGTAAATATTTTAGTTTTGGGAATAGGTGCATTTACGCAATATTACTATAATTTTAGCCGATGGTTGCACTGCAATTTAGCTTCAGTGAACCTTTTCCACACAACTCCCCTTTTATATTTCCAAAGCCGTTTC
Source organism: Phaonia tiefii (assembly GCA_963931995.1). Lineage (NCBI taxonomy): Eukaryota > Metazoa > Arthropoda > Insecta > Diptera > Muscidae > Phaonia > Phaonia tiefii. The sequence continues at coordinate 252,946,449 of OZ008368.1, read as the reverse complement.
CACTCCAGGTTTATTCACAAGAATGTTTCTCTTTGTAAATCATTACAGCCTTCCTCATAAAGCAGCGGACTTTAAAAAGTGGCCATACATATTTGTATTCCTTCCAGATTCTTTGGTAACCGGATGACACAAAAGTCTGCATACAGTAAAGTTTGGTATTAACACTAAACAATGTTTACCACTTATCTGCAGGAAATTCGTCTGGCATAACACCAATAGAACTGTCTTATCAACAAACTGTTTGCCGAGTCGATATCTGGATAAAATGCTGAAATAGCAAACATGTTTGATTCCAGATATTCAACAGTCTTTTCTGCTGTGTTTACTAACATATTTTTTTGAGTGTAACATTGTTCGAGTTCAGCGTTTAAAATGAATGCGTTTAACTGAATGCACACCCAGACGTACCCTTTTAAATGCAGTAGTTTTTACCTTGTTCCTTCCTATTGCCGGTGTCACAATTTTTACTGCATTTACATGGGCAACCAATAAGTTGAGGTCAAAGTTCTTACAAAACCATACTATTCTTTTTTTTGAATGCAGCCAGACATTAATTTTTTTTAACTCGAAGGCGGAATATGGTTTCGAAAGCTTATCAAAATTTCCCCCACCTACTTGGCTGTTTACCAGACAGAAAGACATTTGAACTTAAGGATCTCATCTGCGTGGTTGGAATCGCGATTCCTAAGTTCAAGATATGCACAATTTGTCGTTGCAGTATGAAGCCCCAAATTTATTTCCGATCATTATATAAATGTGTCAGTTGCCAAATCGATTAACTCCACTTTCCCAAAATTTTGGTTTGTTAGTGTCTGTGGGTTAAACTAATGTACCCAGTTCATTTTGAATTTAACTATATAATAGGTACAGCTGTAGTGAAGTAATCTATAATGTCAGTTTGCATTTATAATGAACGTGGGATTTGAAAACCCAGCGAAAATTTAAGTTTCGACAGGTATTTTTTGATGGAGTTAATCGATTTGGCTTGTAAGGCATTCATATGATGCGCTACAATATGTCTGTAGTTTGTTCAAATCTTTATGTTTCCAGTACGAAATGTGCAACGATCTAAATAGAAAATCCAAATCGTTTCATTAGATTTTTCTTAGAAGATTATAACAGCATTGAACGATATCAAACGAATTTTTTTTATCGACGAATAGAATTGAATTTAACGCAAAATTTACTTATTTTCAAGTATATTCTTTATTGAAATTTTATAAATCACTACTAGCTTCCATTGGCAACAATCTCACACACATGTGCTTTAATTCGGGAATCCGTACTAAGATGCATTTACCACGTACCAGGAGCGGGGGCGACATTGATGTTTGCCACGGAGTTAAGGTGACCAGCCAAGGGAGCAGTATGAACGGCGCCACGGGTTTGAGCAACATAAGATCCCTCGCCAGCAGCAACGGCAATGGGGGCGGCGTGAACAGCTACACTAGGAGCCCAGGGAGCACCCCATGTGGCACCCCAGGGAGACCAAGGGGAAGCAACCACAGATGGTGAAACAGCAGTGTATGAGAGCCCACCACCAACAACTTGAGGACCCCATGGAATCACGGAAGATTGAACACCCAAGGCCAAAGCCAAAGTGCACAAGACAGCGAAAGCGAACTGAAATCAAGTGAAATGAAATGACAAATTAGTAAACTTATGTATCAATTACATTTCGAAATCCTTCAAGGATTCGCATACTCACTTTCATGTTGATTTGATATTTAAGTTTGAAAACGATTATCACAGAAAACTAAACTGTTTGAACTCAGTTTCTATTCTGATTTCTTACCAGTCACTTGCAGGGGTTTTATAGTGAAATTGGATCATTTCATATGATTCCAATTGATTCTTAAGCGTTAACACATATCAATTGTATTGCAGCATTAACGTGTTGAGACAAAGAGCGAACGAGGGTGTTACAAATTGGCTACTTAAACCAATTTATGACAAATATGAAATCACAATCTATCGACATTGGAGGTGCAAGTTTGTTGTTTTTGTTCTAGTTAACAGCAGAAAAAAAACACAATTTACATCAATATATAATTTGTTGCGGATATTAAAAAAAATATAACGCAAAATAATGTGACGTCAAGGTTTTATAACCTCTATGATTTATTAATCTTGTGCCATATATTTATAATTCCAGGTGTATAATAATATGAAATTTATGTTTGCCCATATTAGATTCGAAATGTCCGCATCACATACTTGGAATAATTTTGAGAAAACTACATACAAGCTCTTTAAGCTAGAAGGGAGAGTATAAATTTCAAAACTCTAGATATTATAGATTTTCGTATTTAATTCCGTTGAAAACCTGCACGATAATATGTATTATTTTAGGGGTTGAGAATAACCCCGATAAAAGTGTTACCAAGTTTGACTTTGTTGTCTGAAAAATATAAACTATTTGTCATTCCATTTCTTATAATCCTACGACGTTTTCAAAATTATGATGTAAATATAAGGGGTAGTTAATTTTTTTAACAAAATATTTAAAAAGTTGTATACAATATTATTGATTTTTTCTTAAAAAGGAGGACACCGATCCACTTTCATCACTTGGACCCATTTGCCCTTACTTCTCTGCTCGAAAATGCATATAAACAAATGCACGGGGCGTGCTCGGGGATGCCTGGGTTTTTTGTTCCTTCTTCGCACGTGCTCTCGAGTCGTATATTTTTTACTACTCGTGGCGATAGAGCGGGCTGTATGTGTTCCTTTACCATGCTCGGTGTATTTTTAATTTCGGTGATACCCCAATATAGCATTAAAGTCCTGAACCATTGCAATCCAAATCTCGTGTTTGGAGATTTCGTTTACCCAAACATATGTTTTTCACTACAATAATGCACTGCTACTAACCAAGTGAGAAAATGCTGCTGCAATGTGAATGCAGTATAACCACCTCATATATTACATTACATTCTTTAGAATTTTGTTTTGTGTTTGACTTTTAAATTGACGAATTAACAAATGCAAACGAAGAATTATCGGATGAAGCCAAGTTGATTGTACTCAACTTCCATGCGTATCTTCGTCACAGTTGATGTTAACTTATATATGTAGGTTACGAAAAAAAACGCCCCTATTGAAATTGGGAGCATAGAAGATTTCAGATCATTAAACCGCAGTTACACCTACCAAGATTATCGCTTTTCCGGGATTATAAATTTCAAACTCCATAAGAAAAAACTTCGATAATACCGAAAATGCGATAATCTTGGTAGGTGTATATACCTGTTTAACGTGTTGCAAAAAGTTGAACGTTGTTAAGCTCCATTTCAAGGTGGTAATCACAGCATTAAGTGGCAACATCGTCCAATTACAAGCGCACGACTACAATTAGTACCACACGCTGACAAAAACGGCCCAAGCAACATATATATATGTATATTAGGGCGGGTCGAATTGTAGGCGGTCGAAAAAATGTAAAAAGGCTCATCGCGAATCTTCTTCTATGGATCATTTGAAGAAAGTTTGCCGAAGAAACCAAAGTTCAAAAATGAATTTCGAGCCCCCGGATTTTTCGAAATAGGTTTTTTTTTTAAATATTCAATAATCGTGTTAGATATTGGACTAAAAAGCAAAACAAAATTTTATTTCCTCTACTTAAATGAGTATTTAGTGGTTTTTTGGGTCGACGAATCCATTTTTGACATTTATTTTTTAGTACCGCCAAAGGGCGCTTTCGCCAATTTTTGGGGAAAATTTACCAAATTGTTGGGAAACTTGACGAATATATGAGTTGCTCATAATGCAGTCCCAAATTTTAAATAGTCCATAATGTTCAGCGCTATAATTTAGGTGGAGTACTTGTTCACGACTTATATCGATGTCATTCAATTTAAGACAAAGAAGGAAAAAAACATATTTTTTCCTTATTTTACTTTATTTTTTTAGAAATGCATGCATGCATAGAATGTAAGATGTGCTGTTTTGTTTTTGTTTCTCTGCGGTCTGTCCCGTTTTTGTTGTCAGCAGTTTTCAACAAACAAACAAAGCCACATCTCGGTCACTATACACACATTATAACCTATTAATCATTGTGTTGCCAACATGTAGTATTGAATACCAAACACAATCTGTTTGGACACAAGTATACTATATTTGCGACAAGCTACAAACACGTTATATTTGCATCCAAACACAAACAATCTTACGGTTCAGGGGCGACGCACTGTACATACAATCTCAATTGCTACAAAATCTTTTATTTATTTTTGAAAAGAAAAATTACGATCAAATTACTTGAAAATTACTTTATATGACATTATAGCGAAGACCTGCGCAAAATCAATAATTTATTTTTAAACTCCTGCACCCTGCAAAATATGTCTTTTTTGGTTGTTTGAATGCAAATTGAACGCTTTTGTAACTTAACGCAAATATAGTACACTTGTGTCCAAAAATACAGTGTATTTGATATTCAATTTAACATGTTTGGGACACAATGACAAAATAAATAACTAAAAGGTTTCCCATGACATCCCATGAAGGATGGGATTGGAGAGAGCTTCTCACAACCAGTGAGCTATGCGCTTTCTTGGTTTGCACTCACTGATTGAGAGCTATATTTTATACACCGGTTCCGAACTGTATTTTGAGAAGCTTTTTCATGGCTAAGTACTCGATAGCGTCGCCTTCACTAAGCGAGGTGACCGTCGTCGAAAGAAATGTATGGTGGTCGGTGCAGGGATCGATACCCATGTACAAGAGCCGCGCACACTAACATTGCACTAATAACTTATAACGTATGTCTTTGTCACCCATATGTGGATTTGTTTGTTGAAAACTACAGAAAAAAATCGTGACAGACAAAAAAGAAACAAAAAGCTGTAGATCTTCAATTGAAGACAACAATGCTTGTAAACATGTGTATGTTATCTGCAATATGTTGCTGTGGCCGTTATTATACATTGCGTGGGATTACCAATATATACAATTTTCATAGTCACTGCCCTGCCACTCAGATACGAGTAACGCATCCAACCAAGCCCGCCGCTCACTCCTACGCACGACCTCTGCTCCAATAATGAGACAATCAGACTCAACCAGTGCGTACCCTCTCTTGATTTTGAAGTCCATGCTACGAAGCATCACACCTAGATCAACATCTGTAGGGCCACTGTAGACACCGCACGAGATACTGGCAAACAATCCAATAACATTACCCCCTGAACAGAGAATAATCACCAATGCCCGAATGCACTTCTCACAGTATCATAGCAAACAGAGGATCCAAATGTTGCCATGCCAACAAAATGACCCCTTTACAAGGTCCTAACTGCTTGGGGATTCATACCCTCCAAACACACCTCAAAACGCGCTCTAATCTTACCTACCACGCTTGTCAGTTTTTCGCGGTGTCTTCCAATATGAGGCAAAAAGTTAAGAGTTTCTCCTATGGTGACTCCGAGATAAATGACCTCTGTGGAGTACTGGATCGCGCCACCACCATTAACACTCACGATTGAAAACTGAGACTTGAAACTACCCTTCATAAATGTTGTCACTGTAGTTTCCACCGATGTACTAACTCCTACACGCTCCCCCCACGGAGTGGCAATACACATTATGGTTGCGGATAACTATTCCAACTCGGAAGTAGATGTACCCTCGACCATAATGAGTAGGTCATAAGCGTACGCATACATCTTGCATCCGACCTCAAGCTCATGGAAGAGTAAATCCGTCATCAGATTCCATACAAAGGGACCACGAGTGGAACCCTACCGATATCCTCGGATCACGTCGTCACTTTCAGAACTATTTACCCCTACTATCTTCCAAAATTTTGGAGCTGTCAATATTTAGTCGAACTGTGGAGTATGGGTAATTTTGCAACGGCCCTTCTTAAGCTTTCCATACAAAAGATGACCGGTTGTCCACTTGAACGACGCGATATTTAAACCAGAGTTCGTATTTATCCCCCCACCCATGTGTAAAATAATGGGTAGCTACCCACGAAAATGAGGAATTACCCATCACAATTACCCATTACCCTAGCTAATGAGTAGCTACCAATGACGATAGGTAATGGGTTACCCAGGGTACCCCATCCCCATTTTTGATCGTAAATATAAAAAAATTAGGAAAAATCTCTGTATCTCGCAAACGGAGCGTCCAATCGAAAAAATAACCAATTTTTGTTGGTTTCTAAGGGGTTTTCATAAAGTGGTCCAATTCGCTTGGAGGATTTTTTTTTCGAAAAACCGCCAAAATAACAAAATCGTTTAAATAAAAAAGTGTCTATAACTCAAAACCGTGCGTCTAATCGAAAAAATAATACAAATTTTACCTTCGTAGGAGGCTTTAACCAATGGGTGTCTCCAATATAGCATCCCATTTTTTCGACTTACCGATTAACGATTTTTCTTATTTTGGCGATTTTTCGAAAAAAAAAATCTTCCATGCGACTTGGACCACTTTATGCAAACCCCTTAGAAACCCGTAAAAATTGGTTATTTTTCGATTCGGCGGTCCGTTTCCGTGATATAAACATCAGGGCGTTTTAGCGATTTTTTGTTTTAAACATTTCATTTTTAGCGATTTTTTTGCCATATTGGAGACACCCATTGGTTAAAGCCTCCTTTGTAGGTTAAATTTTTATTATTTTTTCGATTGGACGCACCGTTTTCGAGTTATAGCCACTTTGTTATTTTAGCGATTTTCTTATTTTGGCGTTTTTTCGAAAAACAATTCTTCCATACGAATTGGAGCACTTTATGAAAACCCCTTAGAAACAAGCAAAAATTGGTTATTTTTCAATTGGACGCTCCGCTCCGTTTCCTAGATATAGAGATTTTTCCTAATTTTTTGATAATTACGATCAAAAATGGGGATGGGTTACCCTGGGTAACCCACTAGTACCTATCGTCGTGGGTAGCTAACCATTATTTTCCCCATTTCCCTGAGGGTAATGAGTAATCGTGATGAGTAATTCCCCATTGTCGTGGGTAGCTACCCATTATTTTCCCCATACCCTGTGGGTAATTCATTACCCACGAAATACGAACCCTGATTTAAACCACAATTCGATCTAAAGGAAATTTGATACTCAGCAATGTTTTATCCAAAGCTACTGTTTAATTACAAATGGACGACTCTGCCGCGTCCAGCTTGTACCTCCCAAACCAATGCTTGGTGGTCGTGATAATTCACCAAAAAGAGAACAGTACCGGAATTCTGTACCATTTAAACGATAAAAATTCACAAAATTTCGGAAATTATCTATGTGTCGAAATTTTATAAATTTTGACAATTAAACTACCAATTTGTATCGTTAAAAAGTTCGAGACTTCCGCTGCAGATACTAATTAATTTGGGAATTATATACTTATTTTGTTATGGAATACGGGCTAATTGGCCTCTCCTATTCGGCTCTAAACATGGGGGTCATGGTACTGTCCTTCGAGGTGGAAAGTTTCTGATAGCCATTCACTTGGAAGTGGCCAGAAATGATTCCTTCATTGGGCAGTCCAAGCAGCTCACTACTTCCACGCAGTATGTCCTGGGCAATCGCTTTATCGGAAACCTCCGTTAGCTAGCTAAAGTGAGAAGGCGAAACGAATGAGCACCCTGAGTGGTAATGCGATCACTGATACGTCCCAGGGTTATTAGGTGACCCTGTCACTAAAGCTCTTAGAAGTAGTGGACATAATTTTCTGTCCTTTGAAGGCGGATGAGCCAACACCCCTGGCCAACGGCGGCTCAAATTGAAGAACCCAAAATCCAGTTTCGACACACTGCATTCTGATTAGCGTCTGATCCATAATGGACGGCTGAAACAAAATCATCCTGGCAGTAGGTAAAATGCAAACTACGGTGGGCTGGGTTTGCGTCCCGCAATGAAAATACACGGAAAATATAATAGACGAAGAAAACCCCTAACTGCTGACGACCATCGCAAACGTTATAAGAACCACGATTTAAGGATATGTACCTGAAATTTGCGAACACTAGACAGGACATGTGCCACTTTCCAACTGGCGGATGTCCTCGAAAAATGTAGAGCTGACATCAGAACTATCCAGGAAATGCGATCAACAGGATATGGTTAAACCAGATAGAAAAACTGCGATATTTACTACAGCTGCTATGAAAGAAACCAAGAATTCGGGTACGGATTTGTAGTTGGCCAGAGACTGCGAGACCTAGTTTCAAGGTTCAACCCAGTGAGAGAACGCACAGCCACAATTCGAATAAAAGCAAAATATTTCAATATCTCTTTAATTTGTGTGTACGCACCGAGAGAGTATAAAGACGATGAGGTCAACGAATCATTTTATGAGCGTCTGGAGGAAGTATACGAACTTTAAGATTATTCTAGGCGATTTAATGCCAAATTGGGAAGGAAAGTGTCTTTCGATCAAACATCGGTAATCACAGTCTACAGGACACCACTTGCGACAATGGAAAATGCCTGATAAACTGAGCCTCTGCAAAGAACATGGAAGTTAATAGCACGCAATTCCAACATAAGGACTTACATAAGGCGACCTGTATATCTCCGGATCACAGAACGAAGAACCAGATTGATCACTTGGTAATAGATGACAGTCACTCTTCTAGTGTAATGGATTTACGTGTGATTCGAGGTGCCAATATCGACTCGAGTCATTGTCTGGTGGCTGCGAAAATTCGTACAAGACTGAGCAGCGCGAAAAATGTACGAATCCGAAAGCGAGAAGAACTCGATATTGACAAGCTGCAAATACCGGAGATATCAATGTCCTAACAACAAAAACTCACTCTCCTCCTACTGCAGAATACCCCCTCCTGAGGTACAAGATGCGAATTGGAAGCACATCTCCCATTCTGACTGAACTTTGCTACCAAACACCGCATAAGGCTAAGGCATGGTACGACGAAGAAAGCCGCATTGCAACTGATGAAAAAGAAGCTGCACGTATGGCAACGAAACAGTCAGTTACGACGAGTGCTGCTAAGTATGGAAGAAAACCAACTATTTAGGTGGAAAAAATGGCAGTGGGAGCAGAGAGAGAGTGAAAACCCCGAAATGTGCAGCTACTACTTCGGCACTACTCCACTCAGATTCTTCCACTGAAGATCAGGAGGTAATGATAGTGGAAGATAGTGCAGATTGTACCTACCAGCTGAACTTCTTAAGGCAGGTGGCGAAGGACTTGTAGCCCACATGTTCGACTTATATGCGGTATATGGTTGGGGGAATCTATGCCTGACGATTGGAGTCTCAGTGTATTATGTCCTGAATTCAAAAAGGGTGATCCGTCTGTCTGTTCCAACTAGAGCGGTATCAGTGTTTTCTTCATCGCGCATAAGGTCTTGTCGAGCCTATTATGTGAAAGGCTAAAGCCAATTGAAAACCTGATTGGACCGTATCAGTGTGGTTTTAGACCAGGTAAGTCCACGTCTGACCAAATATTCACGCTACGCCAAATCCTGGAAAAGACCCACGAAACGTAAATCGATACGTACCACCCTTTTGTCGCTTACAAATCTGCTTTCGATAGCCCCATACGGGGAAAACTCTACGAAGCTATATCTGAAGTTGGTATTGCGGCAAAACTGATCCGCCTCTGTAGAATGACGCTCACCAACACCAAATCAGCAGTGAAAGTGGGGAAAGACCTCACTGAACCATTATGTACCAAGCGAAGACTTAGACAATGGGACACAATTTCGTGCAATCTCTTCAACATCTTAATGGAGATAATAATGAGAAAGGCTGCAGTAAATACGAACCAGACCATTAACACGAAAAGCCATATGTTGCTGGCGTATGCTGATGACATGGACATCATTGGGCGAAATTTGCGAGAGGTTACTGCAGTATTTTCAAGAATCGAAAAAGAGTCAGCGAAGGTGGGTCTTGCTGAATTGATGGTGTCATTGACTAGAGAAACCTCTCGACTTGGGCCGCTCTTAAACGTCGACAACCGATTACATTTTGATAAATAGGAGAATTGTGCCTGCAAATAGATGCTATTTTGGGCTCAGCAAGCAGTTTAGGAAGAAAGCCCGCTCCCGACGGACAAAAGTCCGGCTATACCAGACTCCCATTTTACCTGTCCTGATATATGGCTCCGAAACTTGAGTCATATCCCAAGCGTATTAAACATACCTGGACGTCTTCGAGAGAAAAATTCTCCGTAAAATATATGATCCTGTTATGGAAAATGGCAAGCCCGACGTTGCTCGAACCAAGAGCTATATAATTTATATTCTGACGTGGACATAGCTAGGTGAATCAAATTAGTCCAATTGCGTTGGCTAGACCATGTTATCAGAATGGACGAAGATGAGCCAGCGCGAAAGGATTTCGATAACGCCCCCGAAGCACGAAAAGAGGACGACCAAGATTCCGCTGGAAAGACCACGCAGAAGAATCCCTCCGTATCCTTGGTGTTACCAACTGGCGAGAAAAGGCGAAGGATAACAACAGTTGGAAGAATATTTTGAAATTTGTTTAATTAATACGTGTAAGACGTCTGACCTCATGAGGTTGTAAAATAGTCAATAAAAGTGAAGTAAAAAGTACACGACTCTATTTTCTCGATTTGTAATTTTTTTACAAGAAGGCAGGAAAAAAAATTATCACTTAATTAAAAAAATTTAAAAACTAATTTGTCGCACTGTCTAAATTTTGTTTTAACAACTTCTAAATCGGCTATGAAAACCTCTGACGAGGTTGTGCCTACCTCGAATGAGGTTGTGCCTACCTTTATTGAGGTTGTGGCAACGTCTAATGAGGTTGTGGCAACCTCTACATTCGGATGAGCCTAATTCAGCTATACCAACGGAATTTTTCAATAGGAGAAAACTTTACCACGCTATGTCAGAGCTTGGCATACCTGCTAAGGTGACCGACAGGAAATCCTCAGTCAAGATTGGTAAAGAACCATTTGGTACAAGGCGAGACCCCCGACAGGGCGACACCCTATCATGGGATCTCTCCAACATATTTATTGAGATCATCATGAGAATAGCCGCAGTCAACACGAATTAAGCGATCACTAGCAAAAGTCACATGCTGCTCTCATATGCTGATGATTTAGACATCATTGGGCGAAATTTGCGAGAAGTTACTGCAGTATTTTCGAGAATTAAGAAGGAATCAACAAAAGTGGGTTGAATGAATTTCTTTACCTCGGATCTGCCGTAAAAAGAAGCAATAACGTCAGCTTTGAAATCAAACGGTGAAGTGTACTTGCAAATAGAGTTTGTTTCAGGCTAAGCAAGCACTTCAGAAATAAGACCTTCTTTAGAGAAACGAAGATCGAATTATATCAGATTCTTATACACCCTGCCGTGCTTTAGGGCCCAGAATCTTGTGTCGTATCGCATGTTGATGAAACATCCCTGGGAGTTTGGGAATAATAGAGATCGGCAACTATCAACGGCCGATGTACAACGAGCTGTATAATCTGTATCCTGACATCGACGTAGTTATGCGAATCAAAATGTCGTGTTTACGTTGGCTAGGCCATGTTAGTGGAATGGATTATGACGAACCTGTGCAAAAGGACGAACTCGAAGGACAGCAAAAAATCGGATGACCAAGACTTCGCTGGAAAGACCATGTGGAAGATTGCCTGAGAGAGCATAGTGTTACCAACTCGAACAGAAAAGCTAAAGATAGAGCCTGTCGGAGAAACATGTTATCCTTATATTGTAGGCTTTTTGAACTTCCTGGGTTGTTTGCGGCCACCTAATTATGTAAGTAACAAAGATAGGGAGCAATGTCTCCAGTTTTTGTAGCCGTGCACTAAATAGATTTGTAGTTACTCTGGGAAAATCAAAGAAGACCTAGGTATGGCTACCCGAAGAAGTCAAAAGCTCATCGGGGAACATATCACTTTAAATGGGTATGAAATTGAATCTGCCTAGTATGAAAACTATCTGGGCGTTATTTTGGATAGGAAGCTTAAGCCCATGTTAGGCTATCAATGAAATCGTTGCATATATCTCAAATTATTTATTTGCGGAGATCGAATGGAATAGTGTAAACTTGAGGAGAACGATTCGCGGGACAATTTGTGACAGAACTGTTAGATTTCTCTTATCTCCGTAGAGCTTTTGACTAAAACCGCTGTAAAATTTTCAAATTAAAGTTCGGGGCTATTCCCCATAGCTGAATCCCATGTCTCCATATCGTCTTGATCCTAATTTTTTTTTTCGAGCGGAAGTGTAGATCTGTAGTTAATGAGATAATAGAATTTATTCTATTTTATTCCGAAAGCCTTTCTTTTTATCGGGATATGTTTTCTCCATATTTTACTGCCACTGCCTGTGGTATTTCTGCTTCATTTAGAGATATGGGAGGGCAAGTGTCACTTTTAATAGTAAACGTGCCATGGACTGTTTAGTTTCATTGACTTTGATTCTCCAATCATTTAGCCAAGCTGAACTATTATCCATACATATTTGAAGGGGGATACTTGCATCTATGTGGTCTTCAATGGCAGCTAAAGCAGCTGTATCGTCATCAAGAGTTCCAACTTCAATACAAGAGATGCCTTATTTTGGCAGTTCTTTTAGAGTTTTTGGAGTAACAAGCTCATAACCTGGAGCTTTTTTGAGTTTGAGTTTACGTACGACATCATTTAATTTGGATTTTGACAATTTTCTTATATGCAAATCAAGTTGATGCTTATGATTCAAGAAGACAGGTATTTCAGATTGGACATGAGAACAGTTGAACCTAAATAGTTGGGCCCGGAGTAAATACCTCTTCCACGTGTTCTGCAAATATAGCAGCCTTTCAGAGTTAGCTCAGAAGTTAGCAACTTTACCCTACTATCCTCCGACCACCAATCCGAAAATGTTGAAGCCGCTGCCATTTCGCACCCATGCATTCTCGGACATGGTCCTAGTGGACTTTTCTTCATGAAATGAGCCACGGAATACGCTGGAGAAATTTTTCCGGAACTTCCTGAATCACCCTGTATATGTTTGGTTATGTTGGACGTCGGAACTAGTTTAATAAGTCACACTCTTGCCATTACATTTCTAAAATTGTATGGAAATGTATTTTTACTATAAAATCCCTTTCAAACGGTGTATTTGACAACACGGGTGTCTCAAATAACCGAGTTTAGTTGGTGTTATGTCTATTGTGCACCTAAAAGAATAAGTCCCAAATCTCATCCCTCTTCCATTGAATACAAAATAACTTATCTCAATTTGACTCTTTACAAAGTAATTGCTTTATTAAACGATTTTTTTTGTTATAGAAAGAAAATGAAAAGAAATCTTCAAGAAGATAATATGAAAAAGCAGTGATGGCATAACATGTGAAAATTTGTAATAGATGAAGGAAGAAAATGTACCCTGAATGTAGATGAAAAATGCATAGAATATTTTGAAAATCCGTTTATGAACAGCAATTTAGATAGTTCCAGGAGCAGGAGCCACATTCACATTGGCCACAGAGTTGAGATGACCATCCAAAGCAGCGGTGTGCACAGCACCACGGGTTTGGGCTACATAAGTTCCAGGTCCAGCACCAACAACAGGCCCGGCAACAGCAACACTAGGAGCCCAAGGACCCCATGGACCCCAAGGGCCAGCAATGACAGGCGATGAGACGGCTGTATAGGAGAGACCAGGAATACCAGCGACCTGAGTAATAACAGACGATTGAGCACCCAAGGCGAGTGCCAAAGTGAACAAGATAGCGACAGCGAACTGCAAGGATAATTACAAGTTAAAATATTTGAATTTTTTCAATTCGAATTACAAAAAGGACTCACTTTCATTCTATTTGCGATTATATAGAGACAGTTAGCAAATCGTAATTGTGCTTTTAGTTTGAACTCAAGTTCTGTTCTGATTTCAGTCAAACAAATTCCCATATTTTTATATCAGAAATGGAACATTCCAAACACTGTGAAATTGTTGCTCAATTACTGGCATTTGTTTGCCTTAGATGCAAACGGAGGGTTTGAGGGCATTGGAAAACCATATGTCACATATGGATGTAGTTACTTTGAAAGTGCAAGTTAGAATGTTTGAATCGATCATTGTGGTCGCAACAGACTTTGTGACAGCAACACACCTTTAATCGGACTCTTGGAACTTAATAGTGTAATAATAATTGATAATTGTTACGTAATCCAGTTGATTATGCACAGACGATGTCTGTGCACGTGCAAACTTCAAGAATTAGTACACGCAAAGAAAAATTACGTTAAGCCCAAACGAAATTTTAGAGAAAGTTTCTTCGTTTGGGAAATATAATTGGACAAACGGAAAAGTGTTGCACCATATCGGTATTTTCTTTGTGATAAATAAATAAAATCGTTTACGAGAACAAGGAAAACCTTTATAACTAAAGATATATGGTAACTCTGAGCTCAAAAGCGCTTACGAGAACCGATAAACTGTACTTTCGTTTACCGCAAACGAATTACAGTACCACCAAACTTGAAACAGTTTCAGGGAAATACAGTTGCTAATTCTTTAGACTAATTTTTAAATTCAGACTTTAACAAATGCGCTGCAAAACTTCTTCGCACCTGGTAATTCGGATCATTGTAACGGGTGTTTTGTAGCTGCATGAAACTTAAAATGATAATACAAGACAGAAATATTGTTGGAATTAATTGTTTGGTTAATGTATGAGAAATTCATTCCACAAGCTTACAAGTCATGAACATTTTTCTAGTTGAAAAATGGTTGGTTTTTGTTGGAAATAATAGACAATTCAGTTCAACACACACTCTCTGGCATGACTAGTTTCGAACTCCGTGACAAGTTCATCATCACATGCCTAACTACTGTGCCTCAATTGATACCATCGGTTGATCATCAGTCGTATTTATACAAACTCAATTCTGCAATTCACATGTGCGAATTAGTATTGATCGAAGATCCCTAAGTATCAACATCACTGAAAGGCCTATAATTCCCACAACAAGAACAGACAGAATTTTTCCACCATGTTCTTCTTTTCCTCGTGGATTCACGCATTCAAAATTCAAATAAATGTAACTGACACTAGCACGGTCTTCAAAAATGCTATACCACGAAAAGATACAACTCTGTGATATAGATTACAACTCACCTCAAAGCACTGCGACAAAGCGAGAATGCATGAGGAAAAGAAGAACATGGTGGAAAAATTCTGTCTGTTCTTGTTGTTGGAATAATAGGTCCTCCCGCGGTTACAAGTTACATGGTCCACTCGATCAGCCCAATTTTTGACTGCTTTTTACAATAAATGTGGCCATATGACGTCAATGAGGGCATGAATATTGGCTTCCGATGCTTGCTGAAACCAATGCCTTAACATAGCCCCATAAAATGTAATCCAGATTAATTTTTTTTTAAAGTAAATTTCCACAAATTGGAAGCGTTGTTGCAGCAAAAACGATGTACAAGTAGACATTCAAAATTTCTCTTTACTCAAATTCCAACAAACAAAATGAGTGAAACCCTAGCCATTCTCTTCTCTCTCTCTTTCTTACTCTCATCATTGAATATTTCAACACACTCGCAGCTTTTTGATAGTGTTATTATATGTAACTATCCAAATTCAAACCATGTTGAAGTAAAATTACATAAACTATACAAAAGTATGAAATAATCAAGATATGACGCGAGAGAGAAATGCGTTTGAGTGAATTACTGGCACTTTTTGGTTCTCTTTTACCAGGGTTGCCAAATTGCGCTCATCTTCTGGTTGTCTAATTCTTGATCGTCTTTGGTTGCAGTTTTAAACGATTCATAATGACTTGGCAAACTTTACTGTCGACACAGATTTACATTCTCAGCCGCGAAGCCATACTTATCGATATCGAGAGTTATCCTGCAGCTAAAAGAAACACTCTTTCTGCACCATCATTCGTTTCCTGACCTTCTAGTTAAGATAATATCATGCCGGTTAAGATAATATTCTCAACCATTTGTGACGCAGCGTCAATGCTATTTTCAGGGCACAAAGTTCCCAATGAAAATGCTGGAGAGAGTGGCTGAGTTCTGACCAACGAGCCTTTTAATACAGGAAAATTATTCACTGCAGATCCGCGACATCGGATCCACAGGATGCACGTTCTGAGACTCAACGACAAGCAAGTTTTAAACAGAAAGTTTTGAACCTACGGAGATCTCGAATCAATGTAAATGCGCGTGAGAATTAAACGAACTCGAATCACAAGGTACCGATCATCAACTTCGACAACTGCGATATTGCATTATTCTAATTCCAAAATTGGTCAAACAACCATCGGTAAATTCAGTATAAAAGTCAACCCTTCCGGCAACAGTATGAGTCTGATAGATTTCGCCGCGAAAAAATGCAGTGCACACGAGCACACGATTTCAACCTAAATATAACCGTGTGGTTACTTGGGTATCCCCTGATCAAAATATGAAGAACCTGATTGAACGAACTTGAGCTAGTTAGCTTAGGTCGAAATGGCTGTCAACATCGGCACACTTTGTCCAATGAGGACCGTTGTGATGCCACGGGACGTCATATACCATATCCATCGCTGAACCTTTGAAATGATTCGGTATTATTAAGAAGCGTTGAAATTATATGATACCTCATCCCAATATCCCAGGATGTGCTCTGCAGAACGTCCTAAGATCCTTCAGCTTAACTTTCTGAATATCTGTTAAATACAACATGAAGTAAAATCCTAGATATTTTCTGCTACTCATTCAAAAGGCCAGCCTATATTATATTAGTCTTAGTCTTGACTCTTACAGCCTCTGCAGTAATCATGAGCTCAGTTTCCGAGTCTAGACGTAAGTCTCTCTATTTAATAGTGTCCAGTGATCACAGCTACTAGCATTGAGATATGTTGTCTAGGAATGATTATCAGGTTTAGTATACAACTTTGGTCATAACGTGTCCATAATTGTCTGGTGATCCTGCAATTTGTGCCACTGGAGAGCTTCGGTTTTGTCGCTGAGCTTCCCCTGTCTGAGAGCTTCGGTTTTAAGCATGAGCTTGCGTGCAGAAAGGGGCATACCCCCATGCTCCATACCCAGTAACAGGTAAGCTTGTACCTAATCTTTTCAGCTCATCTGCACTATAGTTCCCTGGAATGTTCCTGTGTCCCGGCACCCATATAAGGTGAATATCGAACTGCTGGACCATCTCATTTGGAGACTGTGGATTGTGGTTGTGGGCAGTTCTTGAAGTCAGGGGGCATGCCAGCATGCTCCATATCGAGTATGAATGCAAGAATTTTAAAGCACCTTGACTGTTAGAGTAGATGTTGGTACCCCAGGCGGTGATGGCGTTTCGATCCAGTCAAACGCAAGCTTCTCCCATTGCCATTACTTGTGCCTGAAAGACATTACAATGGTCTGGTAGCCTTTGTGCAAGGTATTGACCCAGCTCTTTAGAGTAGACTCAAACCCCTACCTTGTCATCTAGTTTGGAGCCGTAAGTGTAGAGGCTCAAATAGTTTCCGTCCTGCCCTGTCGGTCCGGGATATGAGTGAATAAATTTCTCTCAAACATTTAGGTGGTCATGCAGTCGACTATTACTGTGGATAGCCGCAGACCATATGGGCTCGTGATCCTTAGCGGAAAATGTCCTAGGTGAATTGTCGAATTTGAAGTCATTATCCTTCCCAGCAAATCAAGTAGTAACAGGTGTAGAGGTTGTGCGAAGCGCACCCGTAGTACATACCATTGCCATTCTCTGGTCTTTTCCAGTACTGGCCACCAAACCACAATGCCGCAAAGCAATATCGGGCAGACAACACTGTATATTTGCAGTAAACTAATTTCGGGAAAAGGTCCCACCGTCCTGGCTCTACTTCTTAAGATATCTATCGAAAATCACACCCAGGTATCTTGCACTATCCATTAGGCAAATTTCTGTACCTCATAGAGACAAAGGGCGAATATACGGAACCTTCTGCTTCCTGGTAAAGAGTTTTTCCCTTGATTACACCCAGACCAATCTGCGAGGCGCACTTAGAGAGTCTCCTAATTAAGTTCTGGAGCACATCTCTGCACAAGTAGTGGTAGTTTTCGGGCACTGCAATTGCTAGGTCGACAGCATATGCTACAACTTTGCAACCTGATTGCTCTAACTGTAGCTGAACCCCGTTCAGTGCTTACTTTCAGAGGATCGGAGATAAGACTCCCCCTTGGGGTGTTCCTCTATTCAAATTAGGTGCTAAGGTCGTGTGTCCCAGGGACGAGGTTATCCGCCTTCTCGTAAGGAACTGAGAGATCAAATTAATGATCCCCTGGTCAAGACACAGTGCCGATTGAGCCGTTTTTATCGATTCTGGTAAGATGTTCTTAAGCGCACCTTCGATATCGGCAAATGCGCTCCTGCAGAGCGGTTTACGTAGGTTTGACCTTGATGAAATCGTGCTGGCCTGTGGACAACTGAGGAGTACCGAAGGTCGTTTGCATATATGAGTCCCTCATCCTCTCCAATGGCTTCAGAAGGAGAGACTGATTGGTCTAAAGTCCTTTGGAATAATATGCGGTGATTTCCCGGCATTCGGACTGAATACCACCTTAGCTTCTTTTCATCTAAAAAATTAAATTTCGTATTGACCAGTGTAGTGTTCCTTTCGTCACGATATTTCTCGCAACGTACGAGGTGACGTGGATGTTACGTGAGTTCACCCTTATATTCTCGGATCAGTTTCCTGGATGTGAATCTTAAGGTCTAACGATCCTTCACTCGATGTTGTTCATCTCCAGTTTTGATCCTCAAGACATCACAGAGAGGCGAAAACCAGAAGTCTTAGGCGCGTTGTGCCTTCGTAGAAATGTCTTCCAGACCTTAACATTGTAGATCTTTACTCTGTCTTATATTATTTTAGTCAAATTTTGTACACATTCCAGCTTTCTGCAAGGCTTTTTCAGTATATGCAGATCTTTGTTCCACCACGGGTGTTTCTTCTTACGTCGGTAGGAACCGGTGGGGCATGTGGAATTTAAAATTTATTTAAACACTGAGGTGAGAGCATTGGTAAGGTTGTCAACGTCAGTGGTGTTAACTTTAACGGAGTGAGGAATGGTTTCCCTACATCCGTCTAGACTTTTTTTGTACATGGTCCAATTACTTCTTCGAACGTTTCTTGATACATACAACTCCATGTCGACAACGATGCTCGGAAAAAGAATGGTTACTCGACATCTTTCATCCTTTGATCAACTCAAAGATGCAAAGGTGACAACAAATACCTCTTGCCTAATCTTTAGTAATGGGCGGGGACCATCATCTTTCAGTGCATATAGGCTGGCGCTAACCAAATGTTGTCATTCTGCATATGGTAGTTGATGAGAAGCAGTCTACTAGTGCAATGGCCGTACTGGTGTACGAGGTCTAATTTCAATTTGAATCATTACCTGTTTGCAGCGAAGCTTACAAAAGTAAGTCAAGCGGAAAATTTAAATACACAAACATAGTGAAAACTGCAGAGGATGCCACATCCTTTCTCCCATTCTGTAGATACTGCTGCAAAACCCATACTTAGTTACGAAAAGCCGCATCAATACAAATAGTGGTGCGTTCTAAAATGCCACATTTTAACAGCATATTTAGCAACGCTGTAGTCAGTTGCAACGAGTGCAGTCACGAAGCGTTAAAAGGAGATGTACAGAGAGGAAACCCAGCGGAAAAACGCTAGTGGAGCAATAGCGAATATGAAAAACTTAGAGAGCGAAGACTTGGAAGGAGTAAGACCGAAAGTTTTATCTGAAAGTTAACATCCAAAGGAAGGAAAGCTGTCCTAGTAAGGAAGTGACTAGCAATTTTGTTTATATTCATTATAAGGCAGCCTTCGATTACGGCGAAATCTTTACGAACTTATGCCTCAACTTAGTACCCCTGCTAAACATATACGCCTCTGCAGAATAACACTGACGGACACCCAGTCCTTAACGAAGATTGGTAAAGATCGTATTGTAACAGGCGAGGCCTCAGACACTGGCCAATGAAAACAGAAATACGAAAAGCTGCAGTGAACATGAATAAATCCGTCATCACATGCTGCTGGCGTATGCTGATTATTTAGATATCATTGAACGAACACTGCAGGAAATGCAGAACTTTCAAGATTCAGGAACGAATTAGTGAAGGAGGGTTTGAGAACAAGATACAATTATTAATTTCAATGAACAGATGATATTCCTATGAACTGGATGAATGCGTGAACGTTGACAACTGTTATAACTTAAGTCCGTCGTGCAACCTCAGCCTGGATAGAGAATGGAGAATTGTGCATACGAACGTTTGTTGTTTCTGACGAGGAATCTATCCATATTAGGCTTTTAAACTATCTGCAGTGAAATATGGAGCAGATGAAACAAAACTGGAAAATTCGAGAGAGAAATCCTTTGAGAAATATCTATAAGTAGAGTTGATATCAGTAACGGTGAGTATAAATATCATATGAACCACGAGCCGAACGGATAATATTCCGACATCGACGAAGTTGGGCAAATTAACATAGATGGATTGCGTGGGATAGTTTATGTCAGTAGAATGAATGAATAGAATGAATAACGAGGAACCAACGCGAATGGTATTTGAATGAGTATTCGAAGGAATTCGGATTAGAGGATCATCAAGACTCCGGTGGAAGGATCTGATGGTTGAAACTTGTCGAATACTTGGACCAGCAAATGCGACAATCACTCCGTTTGGAAAAATATGTTATTTATGTTGAGAAAGCACCTGACCTAAACAGTTCTTGAATGACCGATAATGCAAGTAAACATCTACGAAATGTTTTTATAAAACCTGTCATGGAATTATAATGCATCTTTTCAGTGTTGGGATTTTTTAACTTGCTTTGGATTTTAATTTGCATTAATTTACACGAGATTTGTCGATTTTAATAGAATATGTGTTTTATAATGAAATTGCTGTTTTTCGATTTCTGTAGTGATGGTGACTCTGAACACCTATTTCATTTCGTCACTGTTAACACAATGATAATTTACCATTTGACGCTAACACCATCTACATAAACCGCCATCTTGAACCAACAATTCAGCTTTATATTACATCCTAGTCTTGTTAATTTTCTTAGATTTTCCTCGCATTTAAATGCCAAGCCCGTGACGTTTTGAATGAAACACATTTTTTTGCAAAAAAAAAACAATATTTTTCAACATAATCTCCTTTTAGCTCAATACACTTAGTCAAACGTTTCTCCAATTTTTGTATCCATTCCAAAAAGTATGATTTTTCGAAGTCCATAAAATAGGCATTTGTTTGATCAATAATTTCATCGTTGGAGCGAAATCTGCTTCCACCGAGCCATTTCTTTAGGTTTGGAAATAGAAAATAGTCACTGGGGGCTAAATTCGGAGAATATGGCGGATGAGATACCAATTCGTAGCTCAATTAAACAACTCCAAACAATCCTTTGAAGCTGTCACACGATTACGCTTATGGTCAATTGAGAGCAAACGCGGCACCCATCTTGCAGAAAGCTTTCATATCATATCAAATGCCTATAGCATCAACAATCTCATGCACTTTTATTCTTCGATCGACCAACACCATATCGTGGATTTTTCGACATTTTCGGGTGTATTGATTGACCTTGATTGGCCGTCCAGAACGTTCAGCGTCATTTGTACATGTGCGACCACAACGAAAGTCAGTAAACCACTTTTTTACCATTGAAATCGATTGTGCAGAGTCCCCATAGTATTTCTCAAGCTTTTTCCTTGTTTTGTTTGACGGTTTTTTTTCGCAAAACATAATGTTTAATGAGAACTCGAAATTCACTTTTTCCCACGAGGTTGTATGTTTTCAACAGCTGTTAAACGCAAAGTAAATGACGAAACTTGCTCAAAAATTGACAGTAGTCTACTAAGCACTTGATGGGGGCAGAGTTGCATTTCATATAACCACGCGGGAAGTTCGAAAAGTCACGGACTTATTGATCAGCCCTTACCATCTTTTTGTCGATTACAAAGCTGTTTTCGACAGCCCCATACCGGAAAAACTGTACGAAGCTATGTCTGAACTTGGGTAAAACTGATCCGCCTCTGTAGAATGACGCTGACCAACGCCAATACAGCAGTGAAGTTAGGGAAAGACTCGACCGAACCATTTTGTACCAAGCGAGGACTCTTGCTGAAGATAATGATGAGCAAAGCTGCAGTAAATACGAACAAGACCATTAAGATTAAAATCCGTATGGTGCTGGCGTATGCTGAAGACATTGGCATCTTTGGGTGAAATTTGAGAGCGTTTACTGCAGTATTTTCATGAATCGAAAAAGAATCAGCGAAAGCGGGTCCTGCTGTTAATAAGAGAAAGACAAAATTGTTGGTGTCAGCGACTAGACAAATCTCTCGACTTGGTCCGCACTTAAACGTTGACAAACTGTTTTATTTTGAAGTGGTAGCTGAAAATATTTACCTTGGATCCACCGTGAACAAGCACAACAACGTCAGCCTAGAATTACACATATAGGAGAATTGTCCTTGCAAATAGATGCCATTTTGGGCTCAGCAAGCAGTTTAAGAACACAGCCCTCTCTCGACGGACAAAAGTCCTGCTATACTAGACTCTCATTTTACCTGTGCTGCAATATGGCTCCGAAACGTGGGTCATATCGCAAGCGGATGAAAAACACCTGGAAGTATTCGTGAGAAAATTCATCCGTAAAATATATGGTCCTGTTAAAGAAAACGTCGAGTACCGACGTCTTTGGAGCCAAGAGCTATACAATTTGTATTCTGATGTGGACATAGCTAGGTGAATCAAATTGGGTCAATTGCGCTGGCTAGGCCATGTTATCAGAATGGATAAAGATGAGGTAGCGCGAAACTTTTCGATAACGTACCCAATGGAAGCACAAAAGGAGGGCGACCAAGTAAGTACAATATGAGAAAGACTTACCAGTATATCTATATATTTATAATAATACGAAAATAGTAACAATTAAAACAAAAATAATAATAAAAAAAGTAAAAATTTTTATTCTGTTGTTCGACCTTTTCCTTATCAATAAATAATTAATATTCTTCGAGCTTGAGGTCAGATTTGCTGTTGTTATATTTATTTTCCTCGATATTTCGCTACTCCTTTGTGTAGCATCATCAGGAGATTTAAACAATATTTAACAATTAAAACAAAACAAAAATAACAATTGTGAAAAATTATGTCAATTCAAAAATATTCAAACAAATTTTCCCGCCTTTTTTCAAAATTTTCTGAAGTACATCAAAGGAAATTTAATTCACTTGTAAATTTACAAGAAAAGAGTTTAGGATTTAAATTAAATGAAAAGTGGTTTGTTAATAAAACTGACGTAGACATTCCTAGAGAGGTGAAGTGGATTCTTTCACTTGGTCAGAAACATGCACTACCAGTAGAGAGGAAAGATTTCCCAATTTTGAAAATGATCGCAGAGGGGGAGGATCTTGTACAAACTTTAGAGGAAAAGGAAGAACAGGAAATAGCACGGACTAAATTAACGACAATGTTAGATAGTCAAATGAATAAAATGAAACTAACGAGTACAGATAAATTCTTTTTAGATAAAGTGAATAAGGCAGAGAAATTCCTTAAAAGTAATAAGGATATTTTAATTGTTAATGCTGATAAGGGAATGCAACAGTAGCTATAAAGAAATGTGACTATGACTCGAGAATAGGCAACATTGTTGGAAATACAGCAGAATACAAGCTAGTGAGCAAAGATCCTACGAGTACACTAGAAAGGAATAATAATAAATTCGTTGACGAACTTCAAAAAGTAGGAATTATTAATCAAACACAGAAGAATAAACTTAAAACAACAGTATCCACAGCACCGAGATTATATGGAGTACCAAAAATACACAAAGAAGATTTTCCATTAAGACCAATTTGCTCTTTTGTTAACTCACCATCATATGAACTGTGTAAATACATTACAAACATCCTTAAAAAGATAACGGAAAATTCAAAATATAATGTAAAAGATGCAATACAATTTAAGGACAGAATAAAGAACCAGAAGATTAATAGTAACGACATTTTAGTTTCGTTTGATGTAGTATCTCTATTCCCGAGTGTTCCCGTAGACTTAGCTATCAGTATCATAGAGGAAAAATGGAACACATTAAAGCAACATACAGACATTAATAAATCTTTATTTTTAGATATATTAAGATTTTGTATAGTGGATAACCGATATTTCCAACATGATGGGAGGATATATTTGCAACAAAAGGGACTCCCAATGGGCTCACCAGCTTCTCCAATAGTTGCTGACATCGTTATGGAAAATTTACTGGACTCTTGTATCGAAAAATTGGATATAAAACCAAAAATTTTAACAAAATATGTAGACGATTTATTTTGTGTCGTTTCAGAGGACGAAATAAATACAATTTTGGATGTTTTTAACAGTTTCTACTCCAGTATTAAATTTACAATGGAGAAAGAGTCAAATTCAAAACTTCCCTATTTGGACACATTGGTGGTCAGGAGAGGGGAAAATTTATCAATTAATTGGTATCAGAAACCAACGTCTTCAGGAAGAATAATCAACTTCCACTCGAAACATCAAAAACGTGTGACTATAAATACGGCGAAAAATTTAATAAACCGCGTTTTGACTATAAGTGATGTAGAATTCCACAAGGTCAATAAGGAAAGGATAAGGAACATTCTCAAGGACAACAACTTCCCGAACCATCTTACCAACAGACTGATAAGGCAATTTGAGGATAAACGACAACCGAACAGGGTTACTACAGATGAGCCAAAAATTTATAAGTCAATAACGTATATACCTGGAATAACAGATAGGTTGGCGAAGTCAAAATATTTGACGACAAGAATTATAGGATAGCACACAAAACATATAACACAATAGGCAGAATATTTAGTAAAACAAAGGATAGTTTGGACAAATTTGATATGAGTAATATAGTATATAAAATACCATGTAAAGGAAATGACAACGAGGTTTGTAACAAAGTATATGTAGGGACTACAAAAAATAAACTAAAGACACGAATTGCAGGACACAAATCAGATCAGAAATATAGGCACATTTCTACACAGAAAACAGCATTAACATCCCATTGTGCTAGATTAAATCATTACCCAAACTTTCAGGATACAGCGGTTTTAAATAAAGAAAACAATTATAAACGTCGTTATATGTTAGAAATGCTACAGATAATTAATACACCAACATTGAAAAGAATTAACTATAAAACAGATACAGATAATGTTGCCCAAATTTACAGACATTTAATTAGTAAAAAGTAGAACCATTTAAGCAAGAATTATTTATCATATCAATCTAATATTTTTCTTTGGGTTAATTTATATGAACTTTTTACGAACATTATTTTTGTTTGTGTAACTTCAGAAAATTTTGAAAAAAGGCGGGAAAATTTGTTTGAATATTTTTGAATTGACATAATTTTTTCACAATTGTTATTTTTGTTTTGTTTTAATTGTTAAATATTGTTTAAATCTCCTGATGATGCTACACAAAGGAGTAGCGAAATATCGAGGAAAATAAATATAACAACAGCAAATCTGACCTCAAGCTCGAAGAATATTAATTATTTATTAAAAAGTAAAAATTCAATTTACATAATTCAATTCAATTTATTGATTCATAGTGATGTACAAATTTGTTCACAATTATAGTGCGTACAATTTAAAGAGTTTAAGGATGTTTTCCTTTTTCAGCTTAGATATGACAATGTGTTTCTTAAAATAGTATTTACAATTTAATATTACAAACGGAGGCCAAAACTTTCAAAAACCTATATGGAAAAAGTAAACAAATTGTTTCAATTCTGCTCGGATTCAAACCCGGGATCCCCATTCATTATCTACCATTTTGTATTAGTAGTTATTGTGGGATATGTTATATTTTGGGTACATTATCGTGATGGGTTTGAGGCAAATTCGAATAAATATAGTCGGGATAGGAGTAAAATGAAATAATTTTTGCAACCGAATATTTTGCTAAGAGCTGCTACATTTACAGACGCTAAAAATCTGATTTTGTTGTTTGAATGGAAATATGAGGGTTGCTATTTATAGGGTTGTTCCCGTACTTTTTTAATAGTAAAACTAGTAAAAGAGAGTCGTACCAGATATAACAACAAATTATCTCTGAGAGACCAAGTTACAATAAAGTACGGGAACGAAGAAATAGTAAATTTGGTAAAACTTATGTCAGAAATGTGTCCACAACATTGTCATCGTCCGAAACGTCCAGCTGGAAATACCACGCACTACTGGAATCGACCACAGCGATATTATATTATGTATTTTCGTTTCTGTTTACAATAAAAATAATTCAATTGTCGATATTAAATTATTTTTTTGATGTATTAACATCTATAGCGGCGTATAGGGACTAAATCTATCAAAGTCAACACATGCAAACAACACACAGACAGGTTTTCTGCTGCTGCTAAAACCAGATTGTATGCTGCTGCCAAAAACCAGATTTTATGCTGCTGCTAAAACTAGACTTTCTGCGACTGCGAAAGAGAATAATGACGTGTTAAACAAAAATGAGCGATCAAGAGAGCAATGAGAGAGTGGTGTGGCAAACAAAGTGAGTCATTTGATGTTCAGCATTGCCCGGTGTATACAAAACAAGTCATTTAATTCAATAAACCATTATTTTTTTGTTTTCCAATGTAACATTTACTAATGTGTTCATAGAAATCGAACAGGTACCGTGTAGCAAAAAGGTGTTAACACATCATCCGTGAGTTCGAACACTCATTAATTTTTTTAATTTATTTTCCCAATTCAATAGAGAGTGACAATTTACTACTTTTACTCGGTAAAATTCTTCGAGTAAAAATTAGTAAAAAGTTGTAAAAGAGAACGCCATGTTTTTCTGTTCTCTCTTAAATTTTTTTACTACTTTCACAATTTTCTGGACTACGAGTACTATTTACTATTCTACAACCTCATGACGTTAGACGTGTTACACATATTATTTAAACAAACAAATAAAACAAATTTTAACATATTCTTCCAACTGGCTCTATCCTTCGCCTTTTCTCGCCAGGATACGAAGGGATTCTTCCGCCTGGTCTTTCCAGCGGAGTCTTGGTCGTCCTCTTTCCTGCTTCCATCGGGTACGTTATCGAAAACCTTTCCAGCTGGCTCATCCTCGTCCATTCTGATAACATGGCCTAGCCAACGCAATTGGCCCAATTTGATTCGTCTAGCTATGTCCACGTCAGAATATAGATAATACATCTCTGCGTTCCAACGACGTCGGTACTCGCCGTTTTCTCTAACCGGACCATATATTTTACGGAGAATTTTTCTCTCGAAAACTCCCAGGTGTTTTTCATCCGTTTGCGATATGACCCAAGTTTCGGAGCCATGTATCAAGACAGGTAAAATGAGAGTCTGATACAGCTGAACTTTTGTCCGTCGAGATAGGGCTTTGTTCCTAAACTGCTTGCTGAGCACAAAATAACATATATTTGCAAGCACAATTCTCCTATCTATCTCCAGGCTGACGTTGTTGTCCTTGTTGGCGAATACAAGGTAGACAAATTCATCTACCACTTCAAAATTAAATCGGTTGTCAACGTTCAAGTGCGCACCAAGTCGAGAGATTTCTCTAGTCGTTGACACCACCAATTTTGTCTTGCCCTCATTAACAGCAAGACACACCTTCGCTGATTCCTTTTCGATTCTTCAAAATACTGCAGTAACCTCTCGCAAACTTCGCCCAATGATGTTTATGTCGTCAGCATACGCCAGCAAAATATGGCTTTTCATGTTAATGGTCTTGTTCGTATTTACGGAAGCCTTTCTCATTATTATCTCCATTAAGATGTTGAAGAGATTGCACAACAGTGTGTCGCCTTGTCTAAGTCCTCGCTTGGTACAGTAAGGTCTTTCCCCACTTTCACTGCTGATTTGGTGTTGGGCAGCGCCATTCTTCAGAGGCGGGTCAGTTTTGCCGGAATACCAAGTTCAGACATAGCTTCGTACAGTTTTCCCCGTATGGAGCTATCGAAAGCAGCTTTGTAA
Source organism: Phaonia tiefii (assembly GCA_963931995.1). NCBI lineage: Eukaryota > Metazoa > Arthropoda > Insecta > Diptera > Muscidae > Phaonia > Phaonia tiefii. Next base: position 252,918,471 of record OZ008368.1, on the reverse strand, counting down.
TCGACAAAAAAGTGGTATTTATCGATTTGCGTTTCGTGGGTCTTTTCCAGGATCTGGCGTAGCGTGAATATTTGGTCAGACGTGGACTTACCTGGTCTAAAACCACACTGATATGGTCCAATCAGGTTTTCAATAATTGGCTTTAGTCTTTCACATAATACAGTCGACAAGACCTTATACGCGATGGATAAAAGACTGATACCGCGATAGTTGGAACAGACACACGCATCACTCTTTTTGAATACTGGACATAATACACAGAGACTGCAATCGTCGGGAATAGATTCCCCCAGCCATATACCGCATAAAAGTTGACGCATGCGGACTATCAGTCCTTCGCCACCTGCCTCAAAAAGTTCAGCGGGTAGGCCATCCTCACCAGCGGCTTTATTATTCTTCAGGCGGGAGATCGCCGTTCTAATCTCGTCTAGGTTGTGGGGGGGGGGTACTATCTGTACTATCTTCCACTATCATTACCTCCTGATCTCAGTGGAAGAATCTGTATGGAGTAGTGCTGAAAAGTGGTATGTCCACATTTTGAGCACACACACAAAAGTGGTAAAACTATTAAGTTGTAGTACGTACGGGAAAGCTTATATTTCGGATCCTGGAAATACTAGTGTTTGCAGATTCAAACTGTAGCTTCCGTTATAAAAATTATCTCGGTCAAAAAATTGCAAATTTGCGTGCAATGATTTTTTACGATTTCGACGTGGAATATCGAGTCAAGAGTGTCTCAATCATCTTGTTTCAACAGTTGGTGATAAAGCACTATCATAAACCACTGTAAATCATTGGTACCAAGAGTTCAGTCCCGGACGCCGTTCGCAGCAGTATGAATTTCATGAAGGTCGTCCAACTTCGGTCGCTTTGCCGGAAACCATCGATGCTGTGGGTGAGCTAATAAAGTAAGACCGACACGTGACATACCGTGAGATTGAGATATCCTTGGGCATTAGTATAATAAGATACTGCATGTTAATTAGGCCGTGAAAAGATTTGTTCTCGTTGGATCCCACAAAATTTGAAATTTGAATGCTCAAAAAAGGCTCGAAATCTCAAAAAAATACAACCGCGGTGGCTCAAATTCAGTGTAGCTCAAATTCAGATGACAAATCATGGATCTATGCATATGAGACCGAATCAAAGCAGCAATCGACCGTATACGTCCTTTAAGACGAGCTAAATCCAACAAAAGTTGTTTGTGGAAGAACCACATCGAAGCAAATGATTGCGTGTTTTTCGGTGTAACCGGTTATGTGGCCACAGTGCCTTTAGTGGAACGTAGAACGGTCAATCCTGAATGATATGCCACCATCTGTTTGCCAATATTGTTGGAATAAATAAGAAAAACAGCAAGGGAAGACGGATCATTTTTATATCAGGACAATGCGAGCTCTCACACATCAGCTGAAACAATGGGCTATTTGAGTTCTCAACATGTCGAATTGATGGGTCATCCACCGCACAACTCTGATTTGACACCCAAAGACTCCTTTTTAGTGTGTGGTCAAGGTTTATAACTCCCGAAGCAGCTGCTAATGCGTTCGATACCCAAGTTTTGGAGGTGTCTCAATCGGAGTGGACAGAGTGCTTGGAAAATTGATTTGAGCGAATTCAAAAGTGTATTGATCTTCACGGAGAATATTTTTAAAAACAATAAAACCATTTCCTATGATAAATGTTTGTTTTTCATTGCTGGACCAGACATGCAAATAGCAACCTCGTATGCTGTGTGTCTAGCTTGTCGCAAATATAGTATAGTTGTGTCCAAACACATTGTGTTGGCTACTAAATATTACATGTTGGACACAATGATTAATAGGTTATACTTTAATATATGTTTTCATGGCGCAAATGTGGTTTTGTTTGTTGAAAACTGCTGCAAACAACAACGTGACAGATAACAAAGAAACAAAACATCAGCAGTTTCTTTAATTTATGAAAACAATGCACAGTGGTTGCCTTTCATACAAAGGGCGGCCAAAAATAGAAGGAGTTATCTTAGGTGAATAATATTTGTCACATCTTACAATCTCTTTAAATGATACCAATTTTTAAAAGTTGGTTAAAATCTGTAAAAGGATTCAAGCACCTTCCTTAGATCCTGAAAATATAAATTTCATAGTACGCACACCAAAGTCGGCATATCCATTAACTTCATCAATCTATGTGTAAATCTAGATTTTGGTCAAGGTCGGACAAAGGATTCAAGGACATCTCTTAGAGCCTGGAAATTTAAATTTCATAGTAGACACACCAAAGTCGGCATATCAATTGATCTCATCAATCTATGACGACATCTACAGTTTGGTTAAAATCTGTAAAAGGATTCAAGGACCTCTCTAAGATTCTGAAAATATAAATTTCATAATAGGCACACAAAAATCGGCATATCCTTTATCTTAATAAATGTTTGCCTATTGTAGTATATAGTAAATATTTAATATATCATTTATTTAAAACTGACTTATGCTTAGGTGGTAGTTTTCGTTGTCTCGTTACAAACGGATCTGATGTAAGAAGTAGACGATTGAACACATCTTCAGTTGTTGTCACACATGAAATTTAACATGCATGATGCAGGCGAAATTTTTTACATCCGTCTTTATCGACTCAGCAGCTTCCTCATACAACTCCCCAATCGACACGAGAGCATATTCAACAATTGCAGGTGCGTGAATTAGAAATTTATGAACGGTAGCTGGTAGGTAATATCAGGAATATGTAGTTATAAGTTCTTTGGCTATATCGAGTGCGAATGTGTTAAATTTCCCAACATTAGTTTTATATCCTGAACAGAGCGCTAGCAATATTGTAGCACATCTTTCAATATGGTCTCTATCTTGGCCTGTTATTAGAGCAGACAAGCCAGCATTATTGAAAAATTCTCTGGCAGTGTTTCCATTATTCGCTGTTCCCCTCCACTACTTTTAGGTTTGTCGACTATCGATTCCATTTTTAATCGAAATTCTATTTGATTTTATTTCTTCCCATAACTTGGGCTTTTCCTTCGAAGGATCTAACTTGCCAGACTTGTACATCCAGTTCATATGATAAATGAAAAAAAATCGTATATAGGCATGAAGCGCTGACAATCCGAATTCAAATCGATTCTTTTAAACTTCCCATTTGCAAGGATTTCTCAATATTGTTCATATCTGTGGGTTTGGCGTTGCATATATAGTAATTTGAGGATGAGGTTTTGGTTAAGGCATTACAAATTTTACCATCCACCATAGTGAGTTGCAAAATATCCTGAACACATAATGTTTTATAGCCAACAATAATTTTAATAGAAACAAGCCCCTCGATTTTCCCTTTAAAATACTTTTCTTCCTCGATGCTTAATTCTGTCGATTCCTTTTCAAATTGAAATCGAACACGATGAAATATCGAGTGGAAGATGGTCGTGGATGTTTTCAGATTATTTTTGAACTGCTCGAACTATCTTCAGTTGTTAATAAAGCAAGTGGAACATATGATGTAACGAACATGTGGCTATTATTTTTCTCCACTTTCTGGTTGTACTCGCTATGTCCCGAACTGCCATCAAAACCCCAATTTCCTATTAATGTAAGGCCGTTTAGAGACTCATCCAAAACTTCATAAATTACATCGATCTGTAGCCCTAGTAGCCGCGTAGCGGTATGATCCAATAGACATTGCAGTTCAACTTCAGAGTGAGATTCGCTTATAGTTATTTGTCTGGGTAATTTATTTTTTTTTTGCTTTCAAGATGTTATCGTAACTGGGTAAAAGATGAACATTAATTTTACTGTTTATACAGCTTCTTATTAACAAATATTGATATTTAGTTAAACTTGTTTCCGTTATAAGCGATATTACTTGATTAACATTTGCTGGCAAAATCGATGGATTCGACTGTAGTGTAGCAAACCGTAAATCATCAGCTGCAGACACATCAATTTCTGCTATTCGTCTTCGCTTGGTTCTGCTGGAATACTCTGCGAAACTTAGTTTAGTTTATCCTTGTGGGTTTAGTAAACTCGACTCTGTTTGGGCAAGCCAATCAGAATATGTTTTCAGAACTTTTAATTTTGTACGCTTGCATTTTTTGAAATAACTCGGAATTTTTTTTCCAATTGTAATGAAGGCATTTTTCTAATTGACGTGCTTCAAATATGTAGCCCTCACTTTCAATTTTTTTTTCACGACATCATATACTCTTCTAGCTTTTTCTGAATTTGAAGCGCTTTCTAAGCACCAAATATCAATATATATATGCGGGAAAGTTCGCATAGATAAGATGTGCCTTGAATGAAATTTAGAAAGTAAAAATATTAAAAACCCATGGAAAAGAAAAGAGCAAACACATTTCATTACATGCATAAAAACAACACAGCAACAAAAAACATAAATGAACAAATCAACAACACCGCACAAAAATTCACAGTTGCACATCAGAAAGCTGTCGCAAAAACAGCGAGACCTTTTGATCTTTGGGAGATAACACCAAGAGTGACACTTTGTGGCAGCTGATATTAACAGTTTGGAATCTTTAAATGTTCACTATTATTAAGAAAAAAACCCTAAGAAGGAATCACGGGGGGGAACACAACTAAAACTTTCGCTTAAATTTAACTATATCGACGAGTGAACACTAACAATGGCACTTGGAAAATATTAAATTATAATAAAAAATACTCAACATGCTAATGACATTAAAATTATTTTAGAATAAAGTTAATACCTCTTACTTCAATATACATTTTAATTTATTTCAACACAGAACTGTTTTATATGATTTTAATTTCTTTAAAGTTGCACTTTATTTTCACCTGCTCACACTGCAAAAACTAACTACTAACTTTAACTCTCTTTTGAATCAATTCTTTAAGAGTACGGTTGGAATAGAACAAAAACAAAAGCACATATACCTATTAAAATCCTGTTTTTATATGAGATAGTGATGCCACATTTGGTGACAAATTTTTGACTTAGACTTTTTATTTTTATCCTCCAATGGTTGCAAACATTTTCATGGTTCCTGTGTTTTCACTAGAACATGGGTGTCGTGCAGATTTTAAATTTTCCCTCACGTTGAGGCTTGTAAATGTTAATGTAATAATTTGTTTTTTTTCAATAAAATTTTATCTAATTTTAACCACTAACCCGTTAGCTCATTTGCCAAAATTTTGCATTAAGTTCAGAAGGATATCACAACAAAAAACCTGTGATCTCCTGTCGCAATACGAAAGAACAATACACATTTCATTTATTTTTCATTTTACTTGTTACAAAGTAATTGCTTTATTACAAAGAAGTATGAGGACAGACAAAAAGGATAGAAATGGAAACCATGACTGAGTAGAGAAAGAGAGAGAGAGTAGAGGAGGATGTGGTGAATAAATAAAGGACAGTGGTGAAAGAAGAAAAGGAAAATAATCAACTAAAAAGAAATCACGTGCAAATCATGTGCAATTCAAAATATACACAAGATTCGAATTATGTACCCTGTATTACAAAACTAGAACTATTAACTTTCGCTTGACGAACATCATATTGCTGGCAGATACTGTTGCTGTAGAAAGCATGACTAAGACATATGTATACACGAAATTTAGATGGTGCCAGGTGCAGGAGCCACATTCACATTGGCCACAGAGTTGATATGTCCAGCCAAAGGAGCGGTATGTACAGCACCACGAGTCTGGGCAACATACGAACCCTCAACACCGGGCACTACAACGGGAGCGTGGACAGCCACACTTGGTGCATGGACGGCAACAGGGGCATGGACGGCAACAGGAGCATGGACGGCAACAGCAGCATGACCCCATGGAGCCCAGGGTGAGGCAGCAATGACGGGTGATGAGACAGCAGTGTAAGAAAGACCGCCACCGGCAATTTGTGTGACCAAGGGAATCACAGATGATTGAACGCCCAAAGCCAAGGCAAAGGTGAATAGGATGGCAACAGCGAACTGCAATTTTTAAATAAATACTAAATTATAAATCTACTCCAACCAGTTAAATTATGTTCTAAACTCACTTTCATTTTGTTGATAGAAAATGTGTGTTTACTCTAGAGATCACAGAAAACTAAACTGTGTTGCTTGTTTGAACTCAGGTTCTATTCTGATACAATTCCTAAGAATTCCCACCCATTTTATATCAAATATAGAACTCGCCCCACATACATTACAAATAACTCTTACTTTCAGTAGTTAGCAACTGTTGCCGCTTCGTGGCAGCGTTTATGGCAAGAGAACAAGGAAATATTAAACTGCAACATATGGTCAACATCGAACATAAGTAGTAGAATGAAAGTGCAAGTTGTTCATGTTCACTGGTCAGTGTCACTTACGAGTTCCTAATAAGCTACTGAACGTTGAAACAAAAAACCGGTCATTACAAATAAACACGTTTGTAAGTAGGCAAGTAAAACTACATCACTAACATGCCACAGGCGTAGCTGAATGTCAGTGGCGAGACAATCATGATGACAGATTCAATTCCATTGTATTTCATCTGTGTCACAAGGGTGTTAACTATCTTGGTCTTGCTGAAGTTCAAATACTAAACACACAAAAATACAGAAAAGTCCACTAATGTTGATGAACCTCCCACAAGTTTTGGTACACAAAGATTCACGGTTCATCCCCTCTCCATCTTCCAGCAGTTAACAAGGAAGGTGTGTGATAATTTCACTCTACACAATTTCCGATTGAAATTTGAAAAATACCAATTTGTGTTTGAAAAATATCAATTGAAATTTGAAAATTATATTTGAAATTTGAAATACATCAATTGAAATTTGAAATACATCAATTGAAATTTGAAAGACATCAATTACAATTTCAAACACATCAATTAAAATTTGAAAGACATCAATTGAAATTTGAAAGACATCAATTGAAATTTCAAGCACATGAATTGAAATTTAAAATAGATCAGTTGAAATTAGAACCACATCAATTGAAATTTTAAAGACATTAATTGAAATTTGAAAGACATCAATTGAAATTTGAAAGACATCAATTGAAATTTGAAAATTATATTTGAAATTTGAAATACATCAATTGAAATTTGAAATACATCAATTGAAATTTGAAAGACATCAATTACAATTTCAAACACATCAATTAAAATTTGAAAGACATCAATTGAAATTTGAAAGACATCAATTGAAATTTCAAGCACATGAATTGAAATTTAAAATAGATCAGTTGAAATTAGAACCACATCAATTGAAATTTTAAAGACATTAATTGAAATTTGAAAGACATCAATTGAAATTTGAAAGACATCAATTGAAATTTAAAAATTATATTTGAACTTTGAAATACATCAATTGAATTTTGAAAGACATCAATTGAAATTTGAAAGACATCAATTGAAATTTAAAATCAATTGAAATTTGAATGACATCAATTGAAATTTGAAAGACATCGCTTGAAATTTGAAAGACATCAATTAAATTTAAAATACATCAGTTGAAATTTGAAAAACAACAATTGAAATTTTAAATACATTAATTGAAATTTGAAAGACATCAATTGAAATTTGAAAGACATCAATTGAAATTTAAAAATTATATTTGAACTTTGAAATACATCAATTGAATTTTGAAAGACATCAATTGAAATTTGAAAGACATCAATTGAAATTTCAAACACATCAATTGAAATTTGAAAAACATCAATTGAAACTTGAAAGACATCAATTGAAATTTGAAAGACATCAATTAAAATTTGAAAGACATCAATTAAAATTTCAAACACATCAATTGAAATTTAAAATACATCAGTTGAAATTTGAAAGACATCAATTGAAAATTGAAAGACATCAACTGAATTTTGAAAGACATCAATTGAAATTTGAAAGACATCAATTGAAATTTGAAAGACATCAATTAAAATTTCAAAAACATCAATAGAAATTTGAAAGACATCAATTGAAATTTGAAAGACATCAATTGAAATTTGAAAGACATCAATTAAAATTTCAAAAACATCAATTGAAATTTAAATTACAGCAGGCGGCTCTCCTATCACTTAAATCTTATAACACTACATCTAAACTCGTTAGTGAATGTAGGGAATATAACATTCACCGGACTAACTCTCTGATTAGCCATAATCGGGGAGACATATCTAGGCTAACTGGGGTGCTGTCCGGGCACTGGCCAATCGGAAATCACGCAAGACGGTTGAAGCTGCCATATAATGACCACTGCCATGCCTGGGATGACGCAGAAGAGGATGAGACGGTGAAGCATATCCTCTTCAGTTGTCCGGCTCTAATGAATAGACGCCTGAAGACTATGGGGCCGTCCCTTCCTGCAAAACCTCACTGAGATACACGAAAAAGATCTAGGGGATCTAATGAAGTATCTCCTATTAACAGGCTGGATATAGACATAGTACTTCGGACTACCTGGAGTGATGTGGTACGCAAAACGGTGTCTCAAGACACTAATTGATGCTAACAGGTATCTTTAGCAACCACGAAAACCAACCAACCAGGTTCTCATTTGTTTTCCATTTTGATTCGCAACGAATGATCTCGTAAACACTACTTGGTTTTGTTAGCAGTGAACGTAGTATTTGGCGTATTCGCTTTTGAAGTGAATGCCATTCAAGACATTCATTGCAAAGGTTTATTAGCCATAGCCGTGGGTAGTGGGCAAAGATCGCCTACCTATTCCCCATGTGTAACGGGTTATCATGATGGGTAATTCGCCATCGTCGTGGCTCACTACCCATTATTTTCCCCATTACACTGTGGGTAATGGGTAATCGTGATGGGTAATTCCCCATTGTTGTGGGTAGCAACCTATTATTTTCCCCATACGTTGTGGGTAGCACCCCATTATTTTCCCCATACGTTGTGGGCAATGGGTAATCGTGATGACTAATACCCCATCGCTGTGGGTAGCTACCCAATATTTTTCCCATAACCTGTGGGTAATGGCTAAACGATTGCAACCCATTCCCCATGGCAATAATAATGGGTTACCCGGGGTTACCCAGGGCAACCCTGTGCACAAGAGCCGCACACACAACCATTGCACCGCCTGATAATATAGTTTCTGCTGCAGAAACTGCCTCATGATAAACCATGCTGGGAGTATCGCATGTTACACAGCAACCGGTGACAACAATGGTGCATACATGGCAGTACTTCGGTCTGTCACGACGCAAACGCAGTATAAAGTGGAAGAGAATGATATAAACCGCCAAAAAACGGAAGGGTAAACCTTTTGAAGAAGGAATGAATAACTATAATAAAATATTGAAAGCCGAACTGAGGGACTTAAATCTAGTCGCCGGTTTGAGCAGGATATTGGGGATATGGGTTACCCTTTTGCTGCACTACTTGTCCACTGAGATGTGGGAATTCAGCCTTCGAGGATGTTTAACACATAAAACACGATAGTGTCAATTAAAAAAATAAAAATAAATGGTTTCCCATTACATCCCAAGAAGGGACAGGGGAGAGCTTCTCACAATCACTGAGCTGAGCGCTTTCCAATTTTCCCTCACTGATTGGAACCTACAGTTTTGCACCGATTCAAATTTATTTCGGCGGCTGTGCCTCGCATAATGACGGCGACACTATCAAGCATTTAGCCATGAAAAAGCTTCGTAAAATACCGTTCAGAACCGGTGTAAAATTGTAAGTCCCAATCAGTGAGTATTAAATATAGAAAGCTCACTGGTTGTGAGAAGGCCTCCCTAATTCAATCATGGGATATAATGGGAAAGCATTTATTTATTTTTCTATTCAAAATGAGATCAAATCAAGAATTCTCCAGCATATAAGTAATAACGCCGCAGCTGCAAATTGACTACCCGCAGGGTTGAACGAGACTGGTAGCAACAAGCTAGCATGGTACATGGAACAGCTAACATCGATGGTGTGGCGCAAAAAGAATCAATCTCCATTTTTTAACGAGGCCAATCCGATTTTGTTTACCTTGTCGCGGCAAGTCTATAGGCCAAAACTGCTTGGGCCTATATGCAACGAAATAGATAGAAATGAGGTTAGGCGAATGCCTACCCGGTGATTAGAGGCTCAACGTACAATGATCAATAGCTAGAAAGGTGACCCGAATATATGTGCCAACTATCACGGAATAAATAGTTTATCTATTGCATAAAAGGTGCTCTCAATGTGCGAAAGACTAAAGTCAAATGTTACAGATCCGATTGGGCTTTACCAGTGTAACTTAGGAGTAGGAAAATCCACAAATAACCAGACATTCATTTTACGTCAAATACTGGAAACCCCACATGACTGTCTTTGTTGAGTATAAAGCCACCTACGATCGCCCGGAACAAAGAAAGCTTTATGAAGCTATGTCTGAGTTTGGTATCCCTTCCAGGCTGATGCGCCTCTACAGAAGGACACCAACGGATACCAAATCCTCAGTGACGGTTGGTAAATACCTACCTAACTGTTTGATAACGGGTGAGGCCTCGGGCAGGGTACGATCTCTTAAATCTCATGCTAAAGGAAATCATATTGAAAAATACTACAGTCAACACGAATAAAACAATCAACAACAAAAGCCGCATGCTGCTCATATATGCTGATATTATAAATGATATTGTGGCCGTCGCTGGTGCAATGGTAGTGTGCGCGGCTCTTGTGCATGAGGACGTGGGTTCTATCCCTACTCTGACCACCTTAAATTTCTTTCGACGACGGTCACCTCGCTTAGTGACGACGACACTATCGAGTATTTAGCCGTGAAAAAGCTTCTCAAAATACCGTTCGGAACCGGTGTAAATCTGTAGGTCCCAATCAGTGAGTGTAAAACTAGAACGCGCACAGCTCGCTGGTTGTGAGAAGGTCTCCCTAATCCCCTCGTGGGATGTAACGGGAAACCATTTATTTATTTATTTTATAAATATCACTGGGCGGAGTGAACTTACTGCGCTGTTTTCAAGAATCGAGACAGAATCAGCCAAAATGGTTTTAGCACTAAAGGAGGAAAAGAAAAACTTAATAGCTTCAACGAGCAGCACTGTCACTTGCTTGCTTTGTATACTTATACCTCAGATCTGTCGTACATAAATGAAATTGCGATCAAGCGGAGAATTGTACTATTTCGAGCTAAGCAACTACTTCAGAAATAAAGCTCTCTCGGGAAACATAGATCCATCAATATCAGACTCGCGTACAACCTGCCTTGCGTTATGGTGCAGAATCTTGGACCATCGAGCAGGTAGTCGATATAAAAGTGTGGCAGTCTTCGACAGGAAAATGCTCTGGAAAATAGCTGAGCCTACAAAGTTCGTGTATATATTTCTGGCCTAGACAATTTTTAGTGTTTCCAGATGCAATCGGTCAACATCATTGGAAAGTGTGCAAGCATTATTTCTGATTTGTTTTAGTGACTCGAAAAATTCATCTCAGTCAAAAAATGGAATTAAAAAAAACCGTTTTACATTACATCCCATGACGGGATTGGGAAGATGCTCCTCAAAACCTGTGAGCTGTGGGCTTTCTAATTTTTCATTCACAGATTGATTGGGACGTACAGTTTTACACCCGTACCGAACGAACTTTTGAAAAGCTTTTTCATGGCTAAGTGCTCGATAGTGTCGCCATCACTAAGCAAGGAGGCCGTCGTCGAAGGAAATGTAAGGCGGTCAGAGGTTGGATCGAACTTACGTTCTCATGCCGAGCCGCGCACACTAGCCATTGCACCACCGACGGCTATAAAAAATTGAATTATCTCATGAATAATTTCGTAAGATTTTTTCCTAAAACGTTACACCATCCTATATTACTGTCAAAAAAAATTATATAATGTGTTTTTTGGGTCAACGTAGCTGCAGGACGCACTTCATGCACGTCGTCCTAGATCGTTTGATGTACCAGAAAACATCGAGGTTGTGTGTGTACTGATATTTCAAGATCTTCATGTGCATGAACCTTTAGCCACAAAACAAAATTGGCTCGCTGGGGATACCGCATAATTTGTCAATGTCTCTAAAAAGGCTCGTGACGATTGGTGCAAGGAAATGTTGAAAAATTCAATGACGTTGATTCAAAGGACGTCTAGAAGAACACGACAGACGACAAATCATACATCAATGCATATGAACCTGAGCTTAAACAGCAACCGGCTGTATGGATTGCCAAATCCAACAAAAGTTGTTGGCGCACAAAGCACTTGAAAGCAAATAGTGGCCTGTCTCTTCGGCACAGCTGGATCTTGTGGCAACAGTTCCCGTAGAAATTGTATATGGTGCAACCATTGGTTTGTCGTGAGTTTTTGATGAACTATGGAAAACGAACCTCCAAAAAGAATCAGTCACCATCACGGCAATGCTCGCTGAGTAGCAAAAAAATTAATTTTGTGGGTAATCCGCCAGCCCCAATTTGGCACCTATATAAAAAAAATGGTTTCCCACTACATCCCATGAATTAATTGGAGAGAGCTTCTCACAAACAGTGAGCTGTTCGCTTTCTAGTTTTATTCTCACTGATTGGGACCTACAGTTTTACACCGGTTCCGAACGGTAGTTTGAGAAGATTTTCATGTCTAATAAATACTCGATAATACATACCCCGCAATAATAAGGGCTATCAATGTTCAACATTTAATCTAAATGGGTAAATATTTGTAAGATTCACTATGGCGCTTTCACCACAACCGTTTTTCTTCGTAACACAAACGTGTTTCATCTCCTCTTCTCCTTATATCACTTTGTCGCAGATTGCGTTGCAACTGACTGAAGCGTTGCCATACGTGCAGCGTTATTTTTACCACTTGCCATGCGACACTCTTCAACGTTCCATGGTTTGTCTGTTTTTCATAACCAAGTACAGTCTCTGCAGCAGTTTTCATAGAGGGGGAAATGTATTTCCACTGCGCTTCAAAATCATGAGGAGTGGAAGCACTCTGCGCCGGTGTCTGAGTAAGCATAGCCCGTGGCTGTCTCTGATAGTTGCAGCTTTCCGATGTTCAGCTTTCCATATGTCTGTTTTTGAACGACTTTCGCTATATTTAACCTTGTGCTGACCTTTGCTGCAACCAGTTAGTGTTCCGAATCGATATTAGCTCCTCGTATCACGCGTAGGTCCATTTCACTGAATAAATGCCTTCCATCAATTACCACAATGATCTACTTCGTCCTTCGTTCTTTGATCAGGGGATACCCAAGTAGCTTTATGGATGTCTTTATGTTGGAATCTCGTGCTTCTGAGAACCATGTTTTTCGCCGCGTCAAAATCTGTTATCGGATGTGCTGGCGTTTAGACTGAATTTACCGTTGGTTGGTGGTTCAAAGACATTTTCCCTGTCGAATTTAGTATTAAAATCACCTGAAACAATCTTAATGTCATGGCCAGGACAGCGGTCGTATGTATGAACATTAGGGTGGGTCAATTTGTATGGGACCAAAAAACTTGGCAAAGAGTATAGCAGAAAGGTAATCTACGACAAATTCTAAGAAAATGTTCCCAAGAAACCATGGTTCTAAAATCAAAATCGAACCCGCCATTTTTCACTTGAAAATTTGTATATTAGCGAAAAAAAATCGACCCATAAGCCATACTTTTGAAACTTGATACTCTTCGATTTCGATGAAATTTCTCACCTATATTCAACTCTCTGCTGCCATTATAATGACGTTTATTTTAGGTCGTTAGTCTCCACGATTCATGTTTTATAGCTGTGTAAAGTTTGTCATCTGCAGCATTTTTGTGAAGAGATACCGGTGTTAATATTAGACTAACTTTTGAATCCGATGTCAGATTGTAACGATCACGGTATCGCCTGATAGGTTTTAACATTCTCTTTAGGAAGCAAAAATACAAATGGCAGATCTGATATCGCATTCAAAAGTAATTCTAACATTAACACAGTTATTCTAACATTCACAAAAATGCAGCAGATGACCAAATTTACACAGCTATAAAACATGAATCGTGGGGAGTTTCGACCTAAGGTAAACGTCATTATAACGGCAGCAACGAGTAGAATATAGGTGCGAAATTTCATCGAAAGTATGGGTTTTGGGTCGATGTTTTTCGCTAATATACAAATTTTCAAGTAAAAATAATGAACATATCCTTGGGGTCATTGTATTTTTCTTCCATCGGAGCATGTTCACAAATTCGCGATATGTTATAGTATTTCGCTGGTATTCGGAAGGTGGTTATACTTTCACTGACGCTGTTGAACCTTGAGACCAGATATCGCAGTCTTTTGCCAATTACAAATTCGTAATCAAATTCATGTTTTTACTCAAGGCAGCTGTACTACAAAGTGGCGCAAAAGTAATACTCCTATCAGAAAATGCTATAAATTTTGCGATTGGCCCCTAATGTCAGTTCTGTTTTGACATTTGTGTAGTAAACACATGCGAAATACACGTTAATAAACAATGTTACGCTACACTGCTCCAGAACGCGGAATATTGCTGACTATTTATTTGACCAATAATCGGTCGGTGACTTTGGCACAACGTGAATTTCGTCGCAGATTTCCTGGCCGTTCAACGCCTACTGGTGAAACACTGCGACGTTTAGCCGCTCGCCTCGAAGAGACTGGTACAACACGAGATGCTGCCAGGCGTGGCAGACCCCGGAGTAGCCGTTCTGCAGAGAATATTGCTGCTGTAGCCGAGGATGTTATGGAAGCGCCGTCGATGTCATGGAAGCGCCGTGAGCGCTACAGAGCAATGATCAACGAGTTCTTTTTGCCGCAACTTGATGAATTGGGATTGGAAAACATGTGGTTCCAACAGGACGGTGCAACGGCACACACTGCACGTGCCACAACCGATATGCTGAAGGGTGCATTTCCCGGGCGCCTAATCTCCCGTTTTGGCGATTTGCACTGGCCAGCAAGATCGCCTGATTTGACCGCTCCAGACTTCTTTTTGTGGGGCGTTTTGAAGTCGCGGGTTTATGTCAACAAGCATCAGACTCTTGCAGCTCTTAAAGACAATATCCGTCAAGAATGTGAGGACGTATCGCCGGAAGTTTTGACCAAAGTGATGGAAAATGCCATAAAAAGGGCTCAAATGACAATCAACTGTGGCGGCGGCCATTTACATGACATCATATTCTCGACTTGATGTAAAAAAAATTAAAAGACCAAATAAAAATAATCCACAAGAAGAATCAAAGTTTTTCATTTTTTTTTTAAATTACAGCCAAAAAACATCGAAAGTTTACTTTTGCGCCACCTTGTACATGTCACAGTTTTTCTTCCTTGTACATCCATGACCTGTGCATCGCATCTCCTGGATAGCAGTAATGTCAGCCTTATAATTCTCGGAAACATCTGCCAGTTGGATAGTGGTATCGGATCTGCATAGTGTTCTAAAATTCCAAGTGCATATCACTAAATCGTGGTCCTTGTATCGTTTGTTGGGGTCGTCAACAAATAGGGGGGTTTTATGTTTCTCATTCTCATTTCGTATTTTCATTGTCATTTCATTCATTCATTGTAGCAGAAGGCAAGCAAATTTTTTAAGTTTTCCTTTTCACGATGCTGGCTTAATAAATTGAATGCAACATTTCACATCTATAACCCTTTACCCCATATCTATAAAGATTTTGTCTAATAAATATGAAGAAGTTTTTTCTGGCAGTGGAGGACTATCATGTTTTCGTAAGCCATGCGATTAGGCAAAAATCAACAATTTTAACTCGTTCCGAAGTAATTTGATGCTAAATTAATATGAAGTCATACTATACTAAATTCATACAACTACGACCCTGATTTTTTTATTCTATTCTGACACCAATATACTTACACAACTATAAAACCTCAATTCTCAAATCTAAATACCGTTAAACCTTAAATGGATTCATGTTCTAGATATCGCTGTACAGTGGGCAGGAGCCAACTTACATGTGCTTACCCAGTGAATAGCCTTGCTAAAATTGTGCTATAATAACATTGTAATTACTTGGCTTTAGTCCATTACAAAGTCGTTGTTTAAGGACAAAAAATGTTTAAATAAATGTCGATTTTAGCGAAACTGATTTTCAATTTCATTCGAACAAAACTGCTTGTTATCAAATTTCAAATGCAACACAATCTTGACGATAATCGATCATAAAAAACTTGGTTTTCCATTACATCCCATTAAGGGATTGAGGGGAGCTTCTTACAACCAGTGAGCTGTGCGCTTTTCAGTTTCACACTCACTGATTGGGACCTACTGTTTTACTCCAGATCCCAACGGTATTTTGAGAAGTTCTTCATGGCTAAGTACCCGATGGTGTCACCATCACTAGGCTAAGTGACCGTCGTCGAAATAAATGTAAGGTGGTCAGAGCAGGGATCGAATCCACGTCGAAACTAGACGCATATAAAGCTGGGCACTAGCTACAACTACCAGAGATATCCACGGGCTACACAGAGCAGCGCAGAATGCACCTCCACCCAATGATCCTGAAGCGCAGTGGAAATGTAGTTCCCACTCTATGAAAACTGCGGCTGAGACCGTGGTTGGTTATGAAAACCAGCTTCGCAATAATCCATGGTATGCTGAAGTATGTCGCAAGGGAAGTGATGAAAAGAACGCTTCACGCATGGCAATGCTTCACTCAGTTGAAACACAAGCTGCGACAGAGCGATATAGGGAGAAAAGGAGAGAGGAAATCCATTTTTTAACAAAAATACCGGCATTTGAGAAACAGTGAGGGTAAACAAATTGAAACATACACAATTCTACTGTAAAGTGAAAGCCAAAGGCATCAGGGTCCAACTTCTGTAAAGATAAGGACAGTAGTCTTATCACGGATGTGCAGAGTATGTTTTGGAGGTGGTAGAGATAATTTCTCTATTCTTCATATCCCTGGAGAAATTAGAACAAAAATAACCGAGTTAGCCATAACCGAATTTAGGTGTTGTTACGTTAGATGTTGTCACAACCGTATTTGGGTTTGTCACAACTTTTTAGAGGTTGCATCAACCAAATTGTAGTTGTGCGGACTATATTCAGTCGTGACAACATCAAATCGGTTGGGGCAACTACACTTCGGTGGCAACAGCCGAATTTGCGTTTGCTACGACCTGATTTCAAACAATTAGTTTTGTGAGTGTAGTCGATGTAATAAAAGACGATGATTTTGACATTAGATGTTGTTACAACCGCTTTAGAAGTTGTCAACATTTATTAGAGGTTGCATCAAGCGAATTTCAGTTGTCTGGACTAACCCAGGGGGATTCTATGGCACAACTGATCGAAAAGGTACTAGGCCGATGATGGAGAATGAGAGAGCAAAGAAGACAAGAACTAACTTTAAATAGTGTATATTGATACTAATGACAGCTAAGTTTTGTTTTATCTTGTTTGCATTGAACGAAAATACGCATTCCCTTTGATTTCTGTCCGTTTTATGTCCAACGAAAGTGTAAAATTGGTAAAATACAGCAGCAAATAAAACTCTATGAAATGACCTACTACCTCGTCGTCATGAAGAGGCATCGAAGAGAGTAATGGAAACTCTTAAGTTTTACTCTATGGATAACTTCAATGTGGTTGTGGCAACAAGTCGGTGGCAACAGCCATATGTGCGGTAGCTACAATCTGTTTGTAAACAATTAGTTCTGTGAGTGTAGTTGTAGAAATAGAAGGCGATCATGTCGATTTCCGCCTCCTAATCAAAACTACAATCAGATCTGTCATCTCCCGGCTTACAATCTACAAATGATGATGATGATATATCAAATCGCTATCCTGTTCCAGCAAATCGTTGTCTCCAAAGGAATTCACAATAGTAGTTATTCTTGAAAGAGACAAAGCTGAATTTATGCATCCTCACAACGAATATTTTCTTCGAAAATTCTCTAACGTAATTGATCTATTGCAATGGCTGTACGTGCGATTCGAAGAGCTAAAATCGATTCGGATCAATACCAGGTAGCAACAAAGGTTCGTACAAGGTTAAGTAGTGCGAAAGGCGTACGAAACCAGACATATAGAAAGCTGGACATCGGAAAGCTGCAATTACAAGACATATCCACGCCCTATGCAGAGAAGCTGGCTTAGTTACTGGCGCAGAACGCACCACCGCTCCGTGATCCTGAAGTGCAGGGGAAGTATATTTCCTACTCTATGAAAACCACTGCAGGGACCGCACTTGATGTGGTAAAGGGAGAAGAGGACAGAGGAAATCCGTTTATTTAAGAAGAAAAAATGGTTGCGGAAAAAGTGCGAGAGTAAGCAAATTGAATCTTCCAGATGGAAGAATGAGGCCCGTAAATTCTACCGAAAAGTGGAAACCCAAATTAATGGCCATTGATCAGGGCTGCCTTTTGAAGAGGCCAGGACGGGAATCTTGTCGCAGATGTGCAGACGATGTTAAGAATATGGAGCTATCACTTCTCAGCCTTACTTATCCCAGGAGGCTTCAATATAGATGAGGGTGATGGGCAAATACACGGCGATGACGTCTATTGCCCCTCTGAGCCAAAGCGATGCTAGAACTAAAATTTCCCGTCCACTGGGAAAGCTTTTGAACTCTCTGTACTATCTCATCTTTAATCCTGTTTGGTATATTTGAATGTTTCCCTCTTGGCTGTTCTAAAGACATATTTAGAGCAAATTCTTGAAAACTAGTGTCACTCTTCTCAAACATGTTGTGTGTATAACGGTAAATGCCTTTTGACAAACTCGATGCCGATGAAGTTCAATCTTTATATAGTAAGATTTTGCATAGGCTATGTGTGTCCGGTCCCCAGTTGATGGCCTCTATCTCGGAACTGGGTGGCTTCTGATACAACCAACAATATACACATCCTGCAGTGCTTTAGTACCCATCACGTTGAACAGTCTTTGAAGAAAAAAAATGGACAAGAACGCAAATGCAAGACTGCTTTAACTAATACCCGCAAAGAAAACCCTTGTTCCTCCCAAACGAAATCTCAGATAACTGAAGTTCCTTTGGGGACTGTAGTTGGGAGAAACGAACTTCTGTTCAGCCATAAATGTCATTTCGTTTGGGAAAACCGAAAGATTTTTGCAGCAAACTAGTTATGAAAAACATAAGCTGAAAAAACGTTTGCGAGACACGAAAAACGGTTCCGCCAACTGTCCCCACGGTTCCAGCAGTCGAGTTGTAGTTGATCCTAACAAAAAAAAATTTTTGCGAGAACTGAAAAACGTTTGCAGTAAACGAGTTATGAAAAACTAAAGCTGAAAAACGTTTGTGAGAAACGAAAAACAGTTCCACCAACTGTTCTTTCGATTACAGCAACCGAGTTGTAATTAAGACTTTTAGTTGTGGCTTCCATTAGCTTTTTTTTGTTTAAATTTCCAAATTTTGTGATTTTGGTTTTACCCATAAAGTTGGCTTTAAAAAAAAAAGGAGTTTTTTTTATTTTTTACTGTATACCTACAGGTCCGTCCCGCCTTGGATTCAAATAACATCTAAAAGCGAAGCTAACTACAACGCCTCAATTGCCCATCCAAGACATATCGACAAGTTTGAAGCATTAGAGTGTGTGATCACTTTAATGTTTATGAGTTCGTGTGTATGCCAAACGAGTGGATAAGACTGTGTAGACAGTCGACAGAATGAGAGAAATTTACGTTCTTCGTACTCTGTGCTCTCATTAGAAAAATGACTCATTTCAGTTATCGCAAACGGTTTTGAACTTGCGGCAAGTGTAATTCTATACGCGTTTAATGCAAACGAGAAATCGTTTGCAACAACATAATACACATTTGCGATATATGCGTTTATTTGGGAGAAGTACATGAACGGTTGCGATTAATAAATTAATACAAATCAATCAAAGCAATAAACTTTTTTTTCTTTGCGTGTAGACAGGGGCAAAATAGTATTAGCTCCAAACTTGAATATCTCCCAAACCATTAACCCTATCATAATGATTATTGACTCTAATCATGCAGCAATATCAACTTTAGTGGACTGTATACTAATATAAAAAAAAAATTAAAAATGGAGCTGATGCATTCTTACAGCGGGGCCCTCAATTATACTTATTTTCCAAGCATTTCATATTTGGCAGTTTTTGGTTTTCAAATATTTTATACAGTAAAGGTTTATGAATTTGAAAATACTACGATGCAATACCTATCGAAGCCACAAACCTCTATACATAAAATAATTTAAAAACAGAGTTGCCAGCCTTCAAAATAATTCAAAATAATTAAAGGAATTGCCATATTTCATTACAATTCCTATCCGATTCCCCAACCTGCATTTGCATTGCCTGAGCAAATGCAAATTCAACATTTTTTAATTGTCATTGCGAACAATTGTATCTCTTTTACATTTGCATTAGATAAAATAATGCATTTTAAAATCAAATGCAAACTAAAGAAACCCATGATCTAAATATAAGAAAACTATAAGTTAAAAATAGGGTTATTGCCAGGTCATCGCCTGGCCTCTCACAAGTCTCAAAAGGGGAATATATACGTAGATATTGGTTTCGGTGTCCTAAACTCTTTAAATGATTGAATTGGAACAGCCGGTAGTAGCAACTGTCCTTTAACATTAAATAAATCATCCAAATTCTTGCTTAATTTTTTCCTTCACCCTAATCAGACTTTTTCTCCACAGTGCGTACTTGAACTTCAGCAAACATCTGTGCCTGCGACAACTACCGTTGGCTGCTCTCTATTCGCCGCTCTAGCAATCGCGGCGAAAACAACTTTTGTTTTCTCCGTTCTATTTAATTTATTACTTTAGCACAGTCTCTAGGTCTCCACTATTTCCAAATATATAATAAAAAACAATAATTTAATTAAATGTATTTTTCTATTATATTAAACTAGATTGGACGGACTTCAGCTACTTTCAGTCGCCTTTAACTTGCACATTAGCGCTGCAAAATGTGGCTGCATTTGAGTAATCAGTACATCTCTGTCCAAGTACTCGACAGTGTTTAACACTTTAAATGGTTGATGTAAGTGACAGAGGGACGATTAAGCTTCCTACTTCGGTACATACTGTTGTTGGCCCAATCACTTTACTATCGGGAAGCCTCGTAACCAGAGTTCGTATTAACCCACCCATGTGAAACCCATACACATCACCGTGGGGATGCTTAACCATAGCTTACCCATTACCCAGAAAGTATGGAGGAAATAATGGGTAGTTACGACGATGGGGAATTACCCATCACGATTACCCATTACCCTCAGGGAAATGGGGAAAATAATGTGTGATAGCCAACCCATAGCAGAAATCTTCTGAAAACCAAAACGTGAGAGTAAACAAAGAAAGGAGAAGCAAAAGCGCAGCAGATTCTCATTTCATGAAAAAAATAAAAATAATGCATTCAATGCAAATAAATGTAAAAAGGGCCGTTTTAAATCTATTAAATTTTGTATTAATTATTTATAAATGTGGATTCATATTATTAAAACTAATTATAATAAATAATACAAATATATTGATTTAAAAGAATAAATCGTTTCTAAATATTATTATATTTGGGAGGAAATTCGCATATGTTTCCACGTAAGTATCTGTAGGTTTAGGGGCAACACGCGAATGCTTCTGCGTAAGTATATGGATGTTTGGGATGAAAATAGCATATGTTTCCACGTAAAAGCATACACGTTTATCAGTAAACCTGATACTGTTTGCATTTAAATACAAGTAAGTTTGGGACTTGCAAACATATGAATATATATAATAACCGTGTTTTGGTTACACCGCCTGCTTATATATTCACTGGCTTTGTATGAAGCACTTAGCGAGAACTTAGCGATGAGATTGATTTTCGCTAAGTTTAAAACAAAAAAAAATTGTCATCTTTTACCGTTTTTAACCATTTTTCATATTTTTGAATAAAATGACTTCTCGCTAAAAAGCTGTTTTCTTTGCAACTTAGCAAGCGATAATCGCTTGCTTGTAACCAAAACACGACTAATGTATGTAAAATTAATATCGTTAAAGTAAAACATAATGAACTTAAAACTACAATAAAGATTATGCGATATTAAATTCCCACAAACAACTTTAATCCCTAATAATAAAAATACAAATTCTAAACGAATCTCTTTCGAATCCTTAAAAATCGTTAAACGATAGGAGAAAATACTATACAATAATTTCTTTATATGTTTGCTTTAGTTCATGGAGTTATCATACGACCCTCGAATAGCAACAATGCAAATACCCAGGTATTCGGTATATTAGTTATAACAAAACATAATTATTTTACAACACTAGTGCACACCAGTTTTACTCGTATGTAAATATAAATCAGTGACACTTGGACGCCCATTATTGATTGATCGTACTCGTACTTACGTGCGGTGACAGTGACGGTGCCGTTGGTGTTGATGTTGATGTTAGATAGGACCACACCTTTATCCACGTTAAAATATTAGTTCCGTTAAATAACAGTTTACATGCATTTATGTTAGACTTATATGGTGTTTAAATAAATCATTATTAACCCATTAGGAGCGATATTTTAATCAAACTTTCTGATGCCATTTAAGGAAACCGCTTTAAAGCAAAATTCTGCGATATTGGTAATTATAGAAACTACAAGGGTGGCAGTGGACATTTTAAATTAAGATTTTATCTAAGAGAATGACTGGAAACACAAAACATTTGTCACTTTCAACCAAGCACAGAGCAATACTAAAGAGCGTCCATTACTCTCTTCGATAGTATGCCATTTCATCGAGTTCGAGTTGCTTTGGTAATTTACTCTTTGGTTGGCATAATACGGACAGAAATAAAAAGGAATGCGTACTTTCGTTCGATGCAAACAGCTGTCATTTGTATCAATCAAACACTTTTAAACTTAGTTTGCTGCATGTTCTGTAATGTGTATGTCTTCTTTGGTCTCTCATTCTTCATCATTTCCCTAGTACCTTTTCGATCAGCTGTGCCATGCAAATCCTCTGAATCAGCCCACTAGGATCTTTACATTCTCTCATTCAAACGGAATTTGTAATTTGTGTCCACCCATAGAGAAATAGACAAGAGCCAATATCCCTCTCTTCATGTTCGCTTGATGACGACAAGGTAGTAGGCCATTTCATCGAGTTCGAGTTGCTTTTGTAAGTTACTCTTTGGTTGAACACGGACATATGTAACATAATTCGTTCGATACAACCAACATAAAACATAATTTATATTTCATTAGTATCAATCAAATACTGAGCCTGTTTTTTTATTCCCTGCTAAACCAATTTTTCGACGACTTTGTATGGGGAGCCGCTTAAAAACGCTTAATATCGCTTAGCTCCCCATCAAAGTAGTCGAAAAATTAGTTTAGCAGGGAATAAAAAAAAGGCTCACTATTTAAACTTAGTTTGCTGCACTGTCAATAATATCTATGTCTTCTTTGGTTTCCCATTCTACATCAATTCCCTAGTAAATTTTGGATCAGCTGTGCCATATGAACCTCCTGGTTCGCACAACAAGACGACAGTCTAACTTAGGTAAGAGAAGTACCAAAAAGGGGATTAGCAAATTTTCCAATTTTCTCTAGTTTATCTAATTACGTTCGACATATTCGGCCATCCGAAGGAAATGTTAATTAGCAAAATAGACGCATGTGGAGGGAGAGAAGATAATTCACAAGGAACCGTTACATCCGTTACGGGCCGGTGAAATCGATGGGCGCTACTCCTTTACAAATATGAGCGGCGAGAAAAAGTATGGCAATTCTAGGCGAACTTAAATTACTTTACTTTGGGGAGAGCACTAAGTAGGCTGTGCGCCTTCTAGTTTCACACTCACTGATTGGGACCTCCAGTTTTACCCCGGCTCCGAACTTAAATTACTTTACTTTGGTGAGAGCACTCAGTAGGCTGTGCGCCGTCTAGTTTCGCACTCACTGATTGGGTCCTACAGTTTTACACCGGCTCCGAACGGTACTTTGAAAAGTTTTTTCATGGCTAAGTACTCGCTAGTGTCGCCATCACTAAGCAAGGTGACCGTCGTTGAAATAATTGTAAGGTGGTCTGAGCGGGGATCGAACCCACGTTTTCATGTACAAGTGCCCCGCACACTAATCATTGCACCAACAGCGGCTAATAATACACACCTTTATTTTAAAGGGTTGCCAAATTAAGAGTTACCATACACCCTTATTAAACCGTTTCTTTGGACCACTGTTACTGAATTCGAAGTCAGATACGCGTCATCATGATCATAGTTCCTCCAGACAAGTGTCTAAAAGTGATGGGATTCATCAATAGATTTGTTCGCAGATTGTTTTGAGGTCGGTGGTTCCATTTCGTTGGTATCAAATCTAAAACTGAATATGTCGGATCCAATACGATAGAAGCAAATACAAAAACTGAATTTGCCATATCTGGTAACGTTATTATCAATTGTGCTAAGTTCGGTTTTCCATTTGTATCATGAATATACCGTATGACCATCATTTGCGCCGTACATTCAGTCAATGGGCACAAAATCAACAGGATGTCAACCCACTGTTTTATCCCAGTATTCTGATCAGCGACACTGATACCGGACGAAGACGCCTGTATAAGCGTTAGTTTGCGCGAGGGACAACTGGGAATACACGGATGGTTCGCGAAAGGCAGAACGGTCCTTGGCTTGTTTATGGAACAAACCTGAATTAACCTATACTTACGTCTTCCAGAAAATATGGACGCTACGTGGGTCAACATCTTCACGGACAGCCCAGCGGCGATCCGCACAATTGAATCCGAGACAATAGCATATACGACGGTGCTACATTGCAAGAGGAAGACTGACAAATTTCCGGAACAAATGGGCTGCATACGAGTCCCGGGACATTGCGGAATCGAGGGAAATATAAAGGCTGATGGACTTCCCGAAAAGAGTAGATAACTGGATACGATCAATCTGGATTTGCTGAAATGAGTCGGTGGGCTGAGACCGCCCATTTAGCCATATGGAACTTGGAACTGACAGGCAGGATAACTAAAGCCCCATGGGGAAACCCTTATAGAGTGAAGACTTCGAACTTCTTGAGCTACTCAAAGCTGAACGGAGTATGATGAGATGGGTACTTACTGAGCACTCCGGCTTACAAGCCCACCTATATCGAATACGGTGTGCAGAATCAGTCCAGTGTAGGGCGTGTATGAAGGACGCTGAAACAATTCAACACTTCCTATGCCAATGTCTGGCTTTAGCGAGGTCGAAGCCGATACACCTTTAGGAGGACATGAGATATCTTAGGAATTACGTAAAGGACACAGAGTTCCTGAGATGAAGAATATTTGTTTAGGTTATGGGCGAGCAACACGGACAGCGTACAACAGGGGATTGTCTGGCTTAGGTGAATGAGGCAGCATGTGCGGATCTAACGATTGTTTTCAAAATCTACTAACCTAATCCAGCGCTTTAAAAATTAAACTCTACTTCGAAATGAAAATTGCTCTGTGCGTAGCTTGATCCCGAGTTCTCCTGGACAAGAGTCGCGCACACTAACTATTGCACCACCGCCTGTCACAAAGTTCTTTAGTTACTGAAATACAATTTTATAGTTTCAGTTTTGGTAAGAATTTAAATTTATTTGCAATCTGCTCAAAGCTTTGGCACTGAAGTTCTTGTACAATTACGGAGTTCCAACAAATTGCCATTAACGAGCTCAAATTGTTTACGGTGAGTAAAATAATAAAGAGAGGAGAAAAGGAAAGAAGAAAGAACATAAGAAGCTGTATAACGGCATAGAGAAATAGAAAAGAGTTTCTATTCCTCTCTTTACGTTCTCTCGATGACGAAGAGGTAGTACGTCATTTCATCGAGTTCGAGTTGCTGGTGTATTTTACTTTTTGCATGGTCGAAAACGGCCAGAAATAAAAGGGAATGCGATTTTCGTACGATGCAACAATCATAAAACATAATTTAGCTGTCATCAGTATCAATCCAACATTATTTATACTTAGTTTGCTGCCTGATTTGCTTCTTCTGACTGCTCATCGACTTCTCGCCTAACCACTCTGTATTCTTCTAATTTTCTACTACATAATCGATCAGCTGTGTCATGGATACCCCTTGGTAACGGAGACGAATTCCACAATAACAGGCGGACCACTTCTGAAAGGATAAACAAATAGACAGACACGCAAAGCGGAATAGGTGTATAGTTGTGCATATGTTAAGTTCTTCGGTTATATCCTATACCTAGTTATGGACCTACATTTGTATGGGAGCTATATCAAAACTTAAACCCATGCGGACTATTTTTTGTTCTACTGCTATTTGAAGGATGGGGTCTATATCAGTGTCCAAAGCATTTTGTAGCAATTTCTATGATTGGTTGGTTGAAAAGGCTGCAAGACAGCACGCTGTCTAGCACACTTAGGCTAAAGAAGCCCATTGTGATACCTGCAGTTTCCTCCATAGCAACTATTGACTAGTCGTCTAGCCAATTTGCCCTTTCAATAAATTTGTCTCTGAGACCTAAAGGAATATCCTGTAGGGCTACGGTGCTAACTAAATGTGTACCGAATATCCTACTTCTCAGTCCTGCCAGAGCAGGGCAATCCAAGAGAAGGTGTTTCGTGGTTTCCTCGTCCTCTTCCATGCAGCATCTACAGAGAGTGGAGTTTCTATGTCCCAATCTTAGGGCGTGTTTTCCTACTAGACAATGTCCCGTAAGTGTTCCTATCATTGTGGCTAACCTGCCTCTCGGCAAGTTAAGTAGTTCTAGTTCTCTTCCTGTCCACCTGTGGCCAGAGTACCCTGGCTTGTTTGCAAGTTGATGTAAGTCTCCACTTGTCCTTGAACATATTATCGCCCCACTTTCTATGATACATTCCCACACATCTCACTACTTACGGCATTAGGTGCAGTAACCCCTGGTAATGTCATTTCAGACTCCCGTCTAATGGCAGTTAAAATGAGAAAGTAGTGTATTAAAAGCCGAAACCGGTTAACCGGCTGGAATGTCGTTGTTTTAAAAAGTGCTATTTTCGAAGAACCTGTTTCTCCGATAAACCGGGTTTTTCGGGGTTTAAATAATTTCGCCGCCTGTTTCTCGACAGAAGTTGTGCAATTGATATACAATCATGGACACTAAATTAGGAAAAATTTTGGCTCAAAGACAATCATATACATATAGATTTTTTATTTCACAACAAATAACAAAACGCTTTATCACAAACACTCAAGATACACTCCGGTTCACTTATTTAAAAGCACTAAAAATTCCATATTCAGCAGCCTGTATCTTTTGCAATTTGTAACCGATTGCAGAATTTTAAAATGGAAATGGAAGCTAGACATCTTTGATATAATAAAAAAAAATTAATGTGAGTCCGATCACAGGGGAGATGTGTAAACATCTAGTAATGAAGTTGGAAGTACTTATGCTCTTAGTATATTTTTTTAATTAATCAATTAAAAGTATCAAAACTTTCAATATTGTAAATACATAGGAATTTGCTGGTTTTTGTTTGTTTTATTTAACTTATTTGGTTAGTAAATGGGCACACTGCCAGTATATATGTACTGCATTAAAAATTACAGTAAGCAGTACATTTACTGATTACTGAAAAAATTCAATACATTTTTACTGATAATGAAATTTAATTTGCATTACCAGTCAAATCATAGGGCCGTATTCATAATAATCAGTAATCGGGCATTACTGAAAATTCAATGCACCTCATCATAATCATGTAGGCACTTTATAAAAATTGCTGAAAAAAAATTTTAGTAATCAGCAAAAATTTATTAGTTAAAGAATTATTTTTACTGAAATCTTAGTAGTACTGCAAAGTGTCCATCTATGGTGAATGCCTTAAGTACAAATAGTTAATATTGGCTTATTGTAACTAAAATAAGATACATATATAAATTTTTGACTCGATTGTATTTAAAAATCTATGGAAAACTGCATCTATAGTAGTGGAATTGTTAGTTGTGGGGGTTTGTGGAGAATTGCTCATATGCAAGTGGAAAACGTCAAATACAAATTTTGATAAAGCTTTCGACTGTGGGTTTGCACAATTTGTATTAAAACCTCCACCCATAATAATTGGCATGAGATGAAGATTGTTACCCAATTGTCGTGCACCAGCTTGAGTGTAAGGCAACAGTACGTAATGAAGATATGTTATAATCTTAATTTATATTGGAATCTAATAGAAATTTTATTAGAATTAACATTACCTCTATTCAGCTTTTATGCACTTTGTGTTGTTTTATGTTCTGAGTTATAATTTTTTTGGTGTTTAGTAAAATATTTTATTATTTTGTATTTGTTGCGGTTGACAAGTTATTAATCAGCTGTTTATTGAAATGTAATGCATGTAGTTATTTTACAGCAATGGTTTTCGAAAATTAGTAGCTAATATTGCACACCAGATGGTGCTTATATGCAGTTGTTAAGTATGAATGACAATCTCAAAGATGAAGAAAACTTTTAGTTTTTAGTTTTCCTTATATTTGACAAGTTTAGTTTTTAGTTTTCCTTATTTTGCTTTGGTTTAGTACATTTTTTATTAAAAGTGCAAAAAATCTTTTCAAAAGTTGTTAAAATTAAATGTTTTTGTATTCATTTTATTTATTTTTTTTATTTGCCTACGATAATATAATGTACGACAATTAGTGAAAATTAGTCGCTACTAAGGGCTAGCACAAGTGCATGTTTCGGTTCATTTAATTCATCGTGCAAAATGTTATGCTGTGTGTGTAAGGCCGACGCCAGCAGCGGTTCGAGCCATGCCATGTCTACACGTAAACCCACTCATAGTAGTCATTGCGACGCAACCGTCAAGTCATACGATGCTATTACTACCCAATGATTGGGTCGAACTGTGTTGTGATACGTGTTGTACTACCAGCAATCTATGTATATTGATTTACTTTAGCAACATAAAAAAGGAATTCATTTCAAAAATAAGAAAAGAAACAATTAAGTAAGGAAAAGGTAATTTTTTTAAAAAAAAATTTTATAAAAAGCTGATTATTTAGGAATAGGAATGTTTTTTAAGAAAAGATAATTTTTAAGAAAAAGTACTTTTGTTAAGTAAAAATACTTTTTTAAAGAAAATGTACATATTTTAAGAAAACAAGTGAAAAATAATTAATTGCGATAATTTAAACATCAATATTCTCCATTTTCCCTTTTTTTAATTACAATCGTGCGCACACAAATCAAACGTTAGAATAACATAAATTCAGTGTGGGCGACAAAACGTCATCCATACAGTCTTGGATGAGTGGTCGTATGTACCATGCAACACTCAAGTAAAACGATTCATGTTCGAACACGTTGGATTGATTTACTTGAGTCGAACGTAACATTGCCGTCGAAGTCCTATGTATACCAATTAGTAACAACATGCATGACATGACAATGTATTAGTGTCACACAAATCAATCAATTCATCTCGCGCTAGCCTCCAGTCGCTACTATTGCACACTTAGATGGTGATGAGTATATTGTATGCAGCGTATGAGTACACTAATACACTCATACATAGCTCACACCGATTTGATAACGCTTTACGATTGGTTAATGATTACATCGCACATCTTACTCTAAATTTGTGATTGTATTGTGAAAAAGATTTTAACCCCCAGCGTATAGATCTTTACACATCAAAAATCATGACAATAGTCGTTTCTTAACTAAAGAACGTTTGTTTGAGCAATTTATAAAACAAAGTCCAAAAATGTTGCTTTTTTTGGTTCACTTGAATAAAGGCACTTAATTATTATTTTATTATTTTTAAAGTAAGCGAAAATTTTTTGTAGAGAGCGTTTGTTTATTATAATTTATTACATCTTAATCATTTTACGAGTCAAAATGGCAAAAATTGTAAATCTATCGGAAAAAACTAAAATTGATATTTACCGTTCTGAAGGAACCGCGCAATAGGTAAAAAATTTGGACGGAGCCCAACAGTTGTCGACAATTACATCAAGGACCCCGAGGGGTATGGAAAACAATTGTATACGAAGGGTTTCATTGTCTTTATCTAGTACGTATCAGAAAATAACAATCATCAGAATTGCTTCTAATTCTGCCTTATCCTTGTCAAAAATAAGAGCTCAAGCTGGAGTGGAAGCGAGCAAGTCATCAGTACGCAGAGTAATTAAGAGCTGTGAGCCGCCACTTAATGCTCCCCGTAAGGAAAAGCGGTTTCAATTCGCAAGAGACTACATGGTATGGGATGTGCAGCCAAGAGGTCATGTAAATAACTGGAGAACCGTTGTATTTACGGATGAGAAGAAGTTTAATTTGGATGGGCCTGATGGCTACAACTATTATTTCCATGATCTGCGCAAAGAAAAGCGTTTTTTGAAATGTCATCACAGCCCAGAGCGCGCCGTTATTGTGTGGGGTGCTATTACGTACTATAGCATCATCGATCTTGAATTTCAAAGAGCAAAAATGACTGGTGCAAGCTATAAAACATTATTGGAATCGGATTTTCCGAAGTTCAGTGAACTATTTGGTCCCATATCTTGGATATTGCTACAGGACAATGCCCCTATACACAACGCCAGAGTAGTAAATGAGTTCATTGCAAACCAAAATGTTATTATTCTTGACTGGCCACCCTATCCGCCAGATCTAAACATTATCGAAAATGTCTGGGGTTGGTTATCGCGTAAGGTCTGTAAAGGAGGTAGACAATTTGATAACAAGTAGTCACTAATTCAGGCCATTAAGGATGCTTGGAATCAAATTCCGTTGGATTACATAAATCCTCTTTATCTCTCAATGAAAACCCGTATATTTGAAGTTATTAAAAACGAAGGGGGTTGTACCCATTACTAATAGTTCTTAAATAAAGTAAAATAAATTAAAAAAACAAGAAAAACTGTTTTTCATTAAAATTAGTTAAAGTGCCTTTATTCAAGTGAACAAAAAACCAGTACATAAGTTTCAGTCGGGTGAACCGACTTAATCATACCCTCACCATACCGTACCTCATCCATTGCGTGGGAGTTCTGTTAAAAACACGCCCATTCACAAATTAGTTAGTTTCCCTCCCAATATTTATATGCGAGGTACAAAAATGGGCATGGCAAGTTGTTGCCAAAATTTTGATCAGTACTAAATTTTATTAAGATCGGTTAGGATATATTGGAGATATCGAGTCGGAAAACTGCAAATAAGCCCAACTTTTGTATGGGATGTACGAAACTGGGCGTGGCACAATGGTCAGTTATTAATTACGCAGTAGCTTTTAGCAAAATATTGCCTAGTACCGAATTTTATTAAGATCGGTTGTTGTTTATGAGAATTATCGCGTGGATCAACCGGTCATCCGTCCAACCATTATATGGGCGGTACCAGAATTGGTGTGGCAAAACAGCGCATTTTCTATAGGAGAGTTTTATTTGGCTAAATACTGACTAGTACAAACTTTCATAAAGATTGGTTCGGGTTTGTGGGATTTCTCGTGCCTAACAACCAGACGGCCAAACAACTTTTGTGGGGGAGGTACCAAAATAGGCGTGGCAAAATCACCCTTGTTTTAATCGGTTATTAGCTTTGGATAACGTGAAGCCTTGTACCTAATTTCATTAAGGTCGGAAGTGTTTCACTCGATTTATCGGATTGAAAATCCGGTCGAACACCCTGTTTTGTATGGGAGGTACCAGAATGGGCGTGACAATCTCGCCCATTTTCTCCAGTTAAGTAGTAATTTACAGATTATTCACCGGTGTGAGAGTTGAAGCTAATCACATCTACCAGAAGAAAGGTTTTAAAAAAATAATGATTTTGTGCTAAATGTGTCGATTTGTATGGGAGGTACCAGAAGGGGCATGGTCACAACGTCCATTTTCAATCCCAAACTCAATATTGGCAAATAATAGTCACTGACAAAGTTTCATTGTCATCTGTAAAGATTTACGGCAGTTATCGTGTTGACCAGCCAGCCAGCCAGACAGACAGACAGACGGACATGGCTTAAGTCCTAAAACGACTTTCGTCCAAAGATACTAAGGGTGGAATTTGGTTCCTTCTATGTGTTAAATTTTTTTACGTATTAAATGATATATACCCCCATCCTATGATGAGGGTATAAAAAATAGCACATTTTTGGACTTTTTTATTAAATTGCTCAAAAAAAGTTCTTTAGTTAAGAAACCACTATTGTTGTAACTTTTTTTATATCTCAAGATGTCTAGCTTCCATTTCCATTTTAAAATTCTGCAATCGGTTACAAATTGCTAAAAATACAGACAATTTTAACAAAGTTTCCAGTTGCCTGCAAATTAAAGTCGTCAATTGATTATATGTCAGATTTTAGCTGGATAACACAAATAGCACAAATTAAAATTTCCGAAATAAAAAAGAAAACTAGTCATGTCAGTAATTGTGCTTAACTGATTTGTCTATTATTCTAACACATACTAACCATTTTTCAATTAGAAAAATGTTCCTGACATTGTAAGCTTGTAGTCGGAACTTCACATACATTAACTAAAAACTAACAAAATCTGTCATAAAATTCAAAAAAAAAACGTAACTGACACTACCTAGCCCGGTCATCACATATTTATACAATAGAAAAATACAACTCTGTGATATAGTAAAACACACTGCAACAACGCTAGTATGCAAGAGTAAAAAGAAGAGTATGGAGGAAAAAAGCTGTCTGCCCTGTGTTGGAATTATGCACATTTCAATGTGCGTTGGTACTTACACTGAAAGGAAACCCTTCATACCATTAATGAATTCTAACATTGCATCAATGAAAAGTGTCATTATTTTTGAGCCAATGTCGGGCTTCATTAATGCTATGAACAATGTTACATTAAACGAAAAATGTTTCGTAGACCTGATATTAATGTAAACTTTCTAACCGGAATGATACATTATCATTGTATTAACGAAATATGTTACATTGATTTTATAAACCGTTTCATTGATGTAATGAAATATAGTCATTGATGTAATGATGATGCTATGAACATGTTTCATTCATGCTATGAGCATGAAATGAACATGTTTCATTGATTTGTATGAACATGTTTAATTGAAGGTCTGAATATGTTTCATTGATTGTATGCACATATTTCATTGATGGTATAACACGTTTAATTGATGGTATGAACAAATTTCATTGTTGGCATGAATAGGTTTCATTGATAGTATGAACAGGTTTCATTGGTGGTATGAACCGGCTTCATTGATGGTACGAATATGTTTCATTGATGGTATAAGACAGTTTCCATAACTGAATGCAATTTTAACTTTTGCCACACAATCATGTAAATTATTTGGAAAAAATACTCCCCCCCGCGCCATTTAAAAAAAAAACAAAATCGAGCAAAATAAGAGGACTTCAAAAACCAATTTTTTGTCGGCCGGACCTATGGGGCCCATAGGGTCCAAAAATGGTCAGATTGGGGCGAAAAAATATGTTGGGGGGGGGGGGGTTAGAACACCCGATTCTAAGCAAAATATTTAAAATGCAAAAGTTAGGGGAAATCCTATTTTAGGAGTTATGGGCCTCCAAAGTTCGGGCTTTTTGTTTCACGATTTTTTTGGTGATTGTTAGTTTTCTGGGACGGGGCCAGGGAGAGGAATATCTCCGTTGCAAATTTTGGATTTCGGAATTTTTTGATTTTTAGGAAAGTTTTGGACCTTGTGAGTCCCCATAGGTCCGGCCGACAAAACAATGTTGGCTTTTGAAATTCCCTTATTTTGCTCGATTTTCGGTTTTTTTTAAATGGTGCGGGATTCTGCATTTCAGCATTTTATTTTTTCTATTTTATTCCTTATCTCATACTGGCACTCATATATTGTGTCATCAATATATTTGCATCAATGTAAACCCATTAATGTCACCCATTCATTGACGCTATGAAGCGCTTTTCTTTCAGTGTAGGGATCTTCGATCGATACTAATTCGCATATGTAAATTGCATATTTGAGCTTGTACATATACGATTTATGATCTTCCGATGGTATGAATTCAGGCACAGTAGTTAGAAACCTGTTGATGAAGGTGTCACGGAGTTCGAAACTAATCATGCCAGTGTGTGTGCATAACTGAACTGTCTATTATTCCAAAAAAACCCCACCATTTTTCAATTAGAAAAAATAATATATATATAAGTAAGTATAAGTAATTAATACAAATATTTATGTTTTTAGATTACCAGGGTAATATTAGTGAAAAAAGGTTTATTTTCAATTACGTCTTGACATGAACGGGGCATACTTTTAACCAAATTTTGGCAACGCTCTTGGGGAGTCGAATACCAAGGACCAAGTATTCCGGTCCAAACATCATCCAAGTGTTTATATTTATGTTCTTAATGATCTTACTTCTCACATCATTTCAGAGGTTTTCAATAGGGTTCAAATCGGGATTTTGTGCGGTCAGTCTAAAATTGATATTATTTCTCCAGCAAACCACTCCTTGACAATTTATAGTGTGTGTTTGGGATCATTATAATAAATGAATGTGAACGATACTGACATTTGCTCAAAAGCATATGGCTCCATTTGGTTCTTCATAATATCCATATACTGCTGACGGTCTACATTTCCGTTTATCGTCAAAATATGTTCCACACTCTGCGATGAGAAGATCCCCATACCATAGTGCTTCCTCCGGCGTGCTTCACAGTTTTCTGTGTGTAGCGTGGCTTCAATGCCTGGCATTTAGGGCGATTACCTTTGCTTCATCACTCAAAATAATTTTTTTGCGGAATGGGAGATCTTTTGATTTATGGGTATGAGCAAAGAATAAACGCTTTGCTTTTTGTTTCTATTTTTTTTTTTTGGAAGGAGTGCCTTTTTTCTGCTTGCGTGTCCAAAGAGCTGAGCGACACTAAGGCGTCTTCGCATAAGCCTGTCTGACAAATTTAATCCAAATGCAGAGTTAACTTATTTCTCAACATCACTTGATGACATGAACGGATCCTTCTTTGACTTCCGGACAATAACTCGGTCCACTGCTTCAGATGTTTTTTTGCTACGTGGTTCTTTCTTTTTTGTTTCCCATTGTACAATTTTTATTAGTTTTAATGAAATAAATAACATACATATATCCAGTTTTCTCGACCGGTTAGGAATTTTTGCAATTTCACATGGCTTTTTGCGTTCACTACACATATTGAAATCGGAAAGCTGCAATTGACAGAGGTAGCCAAAGCATACTCAAGGAAGCTCTCGCAACTTTTGGCACTGAACCCACCCCCTCCCGATAACAATCCTGAAGCGCAGTGGAAACCCATTTCCACTCTGTAAACACTGCCGCCACAACCGTACTTGGTTTGCTACGCCAGCTGCGACTTAACGGTATAGGGGAAAAAGAAAGGAAGTAAGCCGTTTCTTTAGTAGTAAGGAACGGCAGTGGAGAAAGCACGGGAGTGAGAAAATTGAGAGATACAGATGGAAGAACGACGCCCGACAATTCTACCAAAAAGTTAAAAAAAGAACTAGTGGACATGGTTCAGGGTCCCCCCCCCCGGTAAAGACAAGGACGGAAATCTCATTGGAGATGTGCAGGGCATGTTAGGAACATGGAGAGATCATTTCTCCGCGCTATTGGTACCTGAGATATCCAATGACGAGACAATCGACCACAACTTGAACGACGACGTCGATTGTCCACCTCCTAACCTAGACGAGGTCAGAACAGCTATTGCCCGTCTTAAGAACAACAAAGCCGCAGGAGCCGATGGATTACCGGCGGAGCTGTTAAGGCTGGTGCCGATGAGCTGTTAAGGTGCAAGCATTAGCTCATTTAGTTAGATGAATGCATGCCCGGCGATTGGAGCCTCAGTGTACTATGTCCCATATTTAAAAAAGGTGACCCGAGTCTCTGTGCCAACTACCGTGAAATAGGCCTTTTATCCATAGAAGAAAAGGTTCTATCAAGTGTAATGTGCGAAAGACTAAAACCAATTATCGCTGACCTGATTGGACCATACCCGTGTGGCTTTATGCCTGGCAAATCGACAACTGACCAGATCTTCACGCTACGCCAAATCTTGGAGAAGACCCACGAAAACACATCGACACCTATTATCTGTTTGTCGATTGTATGGCTGCTGTTGATAGCCCGATACGGAAGAAACTCTACGAAGCAAGAGTCTGAGCTTGGTATACCTGCAAAACTCATACGCCTTTGCAGGATGGCCTTGACGAACCCCAAATCCGCAGTGAAAGTTAGTAAGGATCTTATCGACCCTTTCGAAACTAAGCGAGTCCTTAGGCAAGGCGATACCCTATCGAGCGATCTCTTTAACATCTTAATGGAGATTGTTATGAGAAAAGCTGCAGTCGAACACGAATAAAACCATCAGCAGCAAAAGTCACATGCTGCTCGCGTATGTCGATGATATAGATATCATTGTCCGCACAGTTAGAGAAGTTACTGCGGTGTTTTCGAGAATTGAGAAGGAGTCAGCAAAAGTGGGTCTGACAGTAATTGAGGACAAGACAAACTTAGTGGTTTGAACGGGCAGGGCCTTCACGTGATTAGACCAAAGCGAGAACGTTGATAACCGTTATAATTTCCAGGTGGTGGACGAATTTATATAACGGCTGGTTAAATTTTAAGGGCCGATATTGATTTTGAATAAAATACAAATTATTTAGGAAAAGACATTGAAATAATTAAGCGGATGAAAATAACGCGATTGCGCTGGCTAGGTCATGTCAATAGAATGGACGAACACGAACCAGCACGAAGGGTTTTCGAAAACGAACTCGAAGGAAGATGAAAAATATGAAGACCAAGTCTCCGCTGGGGGGATCAGGTTGACGAATCCCTGCGTTCACTTGATATTGCCAACTGGAGAGATACGGCAAAAGATCGAACTGGTTGACAAAATATGTTATCCCCGTTTTGTACGGTCCCTGGCCCTCCGGGATTGTTCGGGACCGGATAAGTAAGTAAATACACATATTGAATATAAAGCGCTTTATGCTAATTTACTGACCAAAACTAAAGATGCTAATTGCACACTCCAGCAATACGAACTATACAAAAAAGAGATAACTGTAAAAAAAATTGCGTTTGACAGAAGCTTGGTGATCTGCTGCAACAATAACACTGTGTGTAATTCTTTAAGTCAGGGAAATATAACCATATACTGACACTACTACGTCATAAAACACCAAAAAATAAAAGACCTGTGTCTTTCAGTTTTGCCCAAAGTCATGCACTTTTCTTATATTGTGTGCTGCGTCCCGTGTAGCGTGTACTGAGCTTACTACTTTGCCTGTGCTGGTGCGGTCTGTAAGATAGCATAGTATCTCAATGTTGAAGTAAACGGTGTTAAGAATCATTCCGAGGAAGTTAATATGTTCTAGAAAGATGTTTATTCTGATCTTAGGTAGGTCTTAGGTTTATTGTGATCTCAATTGATTATTTCCTCGAATTTTGAACGCGTTGCTACCTATGTACCTGAACAGGGGGGAAAAGGTAAAAAAATCGAATTTACGATTTTGACCTTGAAGATGAAGTTTTTTTGATTTTATATGTTCGCATTTTTTATTCTTTATGACAAGAGCTACAACTTTCTCTCAGAGAGTAAATCAAAGTTCCGAACGGATTGCAAGATATGAGCCTGACAAAATTATCAATTTTTTGATAAAATGACCCGAGGCCCCAAATTTTTGGTGCCCCATAAAAAAAAATGTGCATGACTTTGGGCAAAACTGGGAGACTCGGGTCTTTTTTTTTTGGTCTTTTATCACGTAGTGGTGTCAGTACATGGTTATATTTTTTCGTGTTGCACTGAGTAATTGGTATATGTAGTCAAAAAGTTTAAAAAAAATATACGTTAAACTTAAAAGAATTAGTGTGCTACTTTAGTGTCGTGGATAAGACACATCTGCCAACATCGATAAATGGCATTACAATTACGAGGTGCATTTTCGAAGAAACGATATTTGTTTTTTTTTCAACGTAGTCTCCTTCTAGCCCGAGTAATTTAATCCATCGTTTTTTCAATTTGTTTAATCATTCAAAATAATAGGTTGCGTTTATGGTGACGCATATGGTCAAATGTGAGTAATCGCGCACCCATTCCGCAGAAAGCTTTCGCCAGTTGAAGCCCATCAAAGCCAATTCATCTGCTCTCGCATTTCCTAAGAAGCGGTGCCCTAGAGTTCATAAAGCGGATAGTGATGGAGAATTTGTCTACCTCCTCCTGACACTAGAGTCTTGCTCGAAAACTTTGAGGCAATATCGCACTGATCACCGCTTGACTATCTCTGAATATCTAGGCATTTGTGGGTTTAAGCAAGGAAAAACTACAATCACTCCCCACTTTTGATTGCCACTGTATGTAGTCCATATAAAGTTGTCGGTTTACAGTCCATAATTTTAACACAAAACAATTAAAAGCACCGATCAAGTCGGGGCAAAATAATAAAAATATAATTGACAAAACACCAAATGTGTCATTAAATATCGATTAAGGCAATAACAGCAAAACAATGTGACTTGGGTATTGTTTGTATTAAAGTATTTAGTGGAAGAAGAAGAAAACTTGATATTTCAACGATCCAAATTCAACACAGTCATTCATCATCCAACACTCGCATTATTGTCATTGTAATGTATAATTCCAATTGGGTATTTAAAAATGCAAAACGACGCTAACCGCACAACAATCGCGACGTCATTTGTTATGGCGATCATGACAACAAAACCAAAAATAAATGACAACAATCAAGTTGGGAACAAATTCCAAACAGGAAAGAAGATATGCGAGAATGCTGAAAACATAAACAAAACAAACACCATAATAAATAATTCACTTTGAGTGGTTTTGCTGTTAACTTGTGCTCCCACTCTGTTATTAACAGAATAACTTTCTGTTATGCTGAGTATCTATTTGTGTATCTCTCTCTCTATATTCGTGTTTACGTTTGTTCTCTTTTATCGAATACAACACAAAAAGCAAAACAAACGATACAACGAATTGAAATTGTTTTTGTTTAGCTTCTTCTTTTGTTTTTGCTAAGGCCGTTGTATTTAGTTTCAGATGAAACTGAAATTAAATTTATTGTGTCGTTTGCTTTACAATCGATAAGAGAGAAAGGTGATGATGACGTTTTGAAAAAGGTGGCCAGATGCTTTTATTTATATATGTAGATACATATATTCATGTGACCCTGCTAAGTAAACCCACCCAGTGTGTCAAATTGTATGAATTTACTTTTCTTTGGATTTGTATGTAAAAAGCTTAAATTTTCATATGAAACCGCTCGCAAGTCTCAAAAACATCGGAAAGTTATGTAAAACAAGCATTGAACAATGAAATGAGAACGCGCACGCTATGAAAGTGCAACACAGTGGGGGAAACTTTAATTGTGTTTTACTCAAAAACTTGTTTTGACACACTAGATGGGTATACGATACAGGGTCGCATATACATACATAGTTATTGTTGATATTTCTAGTTCTGTGGGTGGATTCTGGTTCTGTGAAAACTTTTCAGTGATAATTCTTGTACCTAAATTAACACTGGAGATTTTTGTCATTTCACAGAACCAGAATCGACCCCCTGATCTAATTTTTAAACGTCCCAACATGTGTATTCTGGACAGGCGACGGGTTCACGCGATATTGCGAACGAAATTATCTCTCAATTTGGATTAAATTTATCAGACAGGTTCATCCGAAGGCGCCTGAATATCGGTCAGCCGTTTGGTTGGGGAAGCCGAAAGAAGCCACATCTATCAAGGAAAAATATTGCTAAGCATTTATTGTTTGCTCGCACCTACGAGACTAAAGACCTCTCATTCTGGAAACAAAATACTTTGAAGTGATGATGCTAAGGTAAATAGTTTGGACCGGATGCTAAAGTATTTGTTCATCGACTAACATTTCAGGCATTGAATCCACACTATACTCAGAAGACCGTGAATGATGGTGGAGGAAGCATCATGGAGTGGGACTCCTTTTCATGGCACGGTGTGGGCCCCATTGTATCAATTAAGGGGAAAATGGGCTGTTACCAGTATTTGGACATTCTTAAGAATCAAATGGAACCTTATGCTTTTGAACACATGCCAGTTTCATTCAGAATCATGCACAACAATGACCCCAAATACACGTCTAAGCTTGTAAAGGAATGGCTTTCGAAAGAAAACATCCCCGTTTTTGGCTGGCCGGGTCAAAGTCCCGATTGAAAACCTCTGGACCGATGTGAAATGTGCGGTTGCTCAACAGAAGTACAAAAACTTGGATCATATTTGGACTGGAATACAGAATTAAGTTGGCAGAATTTGACTCTAAGCTTGTGGCATAGATTCCAAATGGTACTTGAGAATAAAGGTAACACTACTAAATATTGAGGAGGTAAAATAAAAACATTAATTAATTAATTTTTAAAATTTCCGTTTTATTCCAGAAATTTTAATTTGTACTACAATCTGGCATATCAGATATTGCTGGCTCCAAAAGTCCAGTAAATGAGAGCGAGAGAGCGCAAATTTTGACAGTTCAATGTTAAAAAGTTTGCAAATTTTGGTTAGATAAATTTTAGCCAACCAAAATTTACAAGATAGAACAGCTGTTTGAAATCAGATGTTTTATGTGAACAAACAAAAGTGAAAAATAAATTAACAACGGCAGAGTTTTTAATATTTTATGTAATAAAAAACTTAAAATTTAGGAAGAAAATGGAAGAGAATAATAAGCATTCAGAAAATACTGGTGAACCGCGACATCATCATTGGACAACTGTGGCCAGGGCAAAGATATGTATGTAACTACACGCCGGACTTATGGTGTGAGTGTCTCATTTATGTTTTGTTTTGTCTATTTTAAACAATAAATAAGTTTTGTTTTCTATGTTATGTTTTTTAAGATGGGGAAAAAATTATGGCTAAATTTGTGCTCGCATTGATGGAGTCATCTTCAATGTATCCAGGTCATTAGGGGGTCTTTAACTCTCAAACCCATATGTGCTGATTTCCTGTCGATTCACCGAAATATCGCAGTAACTTCCAGCAGCTTTCAACCAATGATGTCTACATATATTATCAACGTACACGATCACTATGTGGCTTTTGCCGCTCATGGTTCGATTCGTATAAACTCTCAGAATGACCTCGATTAAAATGGGTGAAGAGATCACACGATAGGTTGGTTGGTTAAATAGTTCTGTAAGGAATATACCAATTATCACAGAGGATTTCGGGTCGGTCAGTGTCATTCTGCAGAGGTACTATATCAGTATATGTATGTATATCAGGTATATAGCCAAGATACCAAGCTGAGACATAACTTTGATAAGGGAGCAAGCAATGCGGAGAAAATGTATCTCCCTATCCCCAAGATAGTGTCCCTGATTCGTGAGCTGTACAGAGATGCAACTTGCTGCATTGATCGTAACGTTGCAGTTATCATCGTCTACCTATCTACCTTGCTCCATTGATAGTAACGTTCCAGCTATCATCGCCTTTGAAAAAGTACTTTCAAATGATACTACCCATAAACCGCACCAAACAGCGCATTTTTCAGGGCGCATCGGAAGCTCTTGAACAGCCTCTGGCTACCCTTCGGACCAAATTCGGAAATTATCTTAATTGGTGTAGCTATTGAGGAAAACATGAACCTCGTCGCTGAAGACAATTCTCCGATAAAAATATAATGTTCCAGCTTCTCTGAGGTCCATTCAGCAAAAAACGATGTTGTGGTATGTTGCACGGCTTTAGCTCCTGCACCAGCAGTATTTGAATGCTTTAACCAGAGGTACTTACGCAAAATCTTCAAGGTGGCCGAATAGACATATCGCGATCTTAATTAAAGGGCACCTTAGACCTGAGGACTAGTCAGGCTGGCTTTTGAGTCGGGCATTGTTACGCCTTACATTAGCCGACTTTCTGAAAACCCAATCAAATATCCCCTGAAGAATAAGCCAAATAAGCTTCGAAACGTCGGTAAAAATTGTACACTGAAAGAAAAACCTTCATACCATTAATGAATTCTTACATTGCATCAATGAAAAGTGTCATTGTTTTTGAGCCAATGTCGGGCTTCATTAATGCTATGAACAATGTTACATTAAAGAAAAATGTTTCATAGACCTGAAATTAATGTAAACTTTCTAACCGGAATGAAACATTATCATTGTATTAAAGAAATATGTTGCATTGATATTTTAAACGGTTTCATTGATGTAATGAAATATAGTCATTGATGTAATGATGATGCTATGAACATGTTTCATTGATGCTATGAGGATGTTTCATTAATGTAATGAACATGTTTCATTGATGGTATGAACATGTTTCATTGAAGGTCTGAATGTGTTTCATTGATTGTATGCACACATTTCATTGATGGTATAACACGTTTAATTGATGGTATGAATAAGTTTCATTGTTGGTATGAATACGTTTCATTGATGATATAAAACAGTTTCCATAACTAAAGCAATTATAACTTTTGCCACACTATCATGTAAATTATTTGG
Source organism: Phaonia tiefii (assembly GCA_963931995.1). Taxonomy (NCBI): domain Eukaryota; kingdom Metazoa; phylum Arthropoda; class Insecta; order Diptera; family Muscidae; genus Phaonia; species Phaonia tiefii. The sequence goes on along the minus strand of OZ008368.1, from coordinate 252,876,148 downwards.
AAAAAATGCTCCCCCGCGCCATTTAAAAAAAAAAACGAAAGTCCAGAAAAATAAGAGGATTTCAAAAACCAATTTTTTGTCGGCCGGACCTATAAAGCCCATAGGGTCCAAAAATGGTCAGATTGGGGTGAAAAAATATGTTTGGGGGGGAGGGGAGTTTAACACACGATTCGAAGCCAAAAATGTAAAATTCAAAAGTTAGAGGGAATCCCTATTTTAGGAATTATGGGCCTCCAAAGTTCGGGCTTTTTGTGGCACGATTTTTTCGATGTTTATTAGTTTTCTGGGACGGGCCAGGGAGAGGAATATCTCTGTTGCAAATTTTGGACTTCGGAATTTTTTTATTTTTGGGAAATTGTTGGACCTTGTGGGTCCCCATAGGTCCGGACGACAAAAAAATTGGTTTTTGAAATACCCTTATTTTGCTTGATTTTCGGTGTTTTTAAATGTCGCGGGATTCTGCGTTTCAGCCTTTTATTTTTGTACATATTATCCTTTAACCAAATTAATGAATCGTTCAAAATTAATGAAATTGTACATTTTTCGAAAAAATATTTTAAAATTCAATAAAATTTGTGTAATGTAAAGGATGGCCTATTTAATAGATTCTACTTTACAATGTCGATAAAATGCCTGCAATTTTTTTCTATAGTTTCCCATATTTATATGAAAAACATACTTCGTTCCATCAATGTAAAAGGTTTCTTAGCATTAATGACGGTCCACAGATTCAAAAACTGCAGCAATGAAGGAGTTCATTGAAGTAATGTAACATTTCATAGAATCAAATAAACTTTCCATTGCATCAATGTAAACCCATTAATGTTACCCATTCATTGATGCTATGAAGAGCTTTTCTTTCAGTGTAAACAGTTGTTTTCACTGGAAAACTGAGACCGGATCAGCCGTTGGCAAGTCGAACACAACTATTTAATGTTGGTCTATTCACAATCAACACAAACTAATTTTGATTTTTGTCCGACTAGTCGGCCGATCGCACCTTACACTGGGAGATGAGTCGGCGCGAAAATCTACCGCTCTAAGGTGCCCTTAATACTGGCGGATACAACAGAAATAATCTCCTCGATACGCACTTTACGGATACGTGTTGGCAGATTGATGTCCAATAGAGTGAAACTGGTGAGAAATTTGGTTCCTACTCGGTGGGTCGATTACGACGACCATTAAATGGACGTCACTTGCGAATCTCATTGTTCACTATTTTTGACAATATAATTCAACAATTTTCAAGCGTTGTTCGTTTGTAAGTCGGGAACCTGAAAATTTTTGACTTTGGCACATGTCAAAAACTTAACACTGGAAAACCAAATAAAAATACAAATCACCCGTTATTTATGGAATTTATATTTAAACTCTTATACAAGGTGGCCAAATAAGACCTACCAATGTTAAATCCGAATAACGTTTTTGTTTTATAATATAATTGTTTTTTTTTTTCTTTGCAGGTTATAATTAAGTTCTTGGAAACTTATAATGGACAGATACAGAACACAACAACGTGTTAAAATTATCGAATGTTTTTATTCTTGTCAAAGATCAATAGTTATGACGCAACGAAAGTATCGTCAACATTTTAATTCAAGATTAGTTCCCACAGCCTTCATGATAACGAATTTGAACTGTAGATTGCGGGGCTCTGAAAATCCAAGGGCAACACACCAGCATCAGTTACATCCATCCACATGCACTGTTTGGTGTGGTGTTATGGCCGATAAAGTTATCGGTGCATAATTTTTCGAGAATGAGGATAGAACGGCAGAAACGATTTCCGGGGCTTCTTACAGAACAATGATTGACAACGTTTTACGGCCAATGGTGGAGCAGCATCTTAATTTATGGTTCCAACAAGATGGAGCGATTGCGTACACTGCAGGGCAAACTATGGATTTGTTGAGAAAAGTTGTTGGCGAACGTTTGATTTCAAAAATTCTGATTTCCCTTGGCCACCTCATTCGCCAGATTTAACTGCGCCCGACTTTTTTTGTGGAGATATTTAAAAGACAAAGTGTAAGCCAGAGACAAGTAGATAGCTAAAGCAGAATATTCGAGATGAAATACTGAGCCTGCAACCAGAAACATTACGTGGTGTTATGGAAAACGCGCTTAAAAGAGCCAATATTTGTATCGAGCAAAATGGTGGGTATCTGTCTGATGTCATAAAATGTATTTAATATGTATATAAAAACAATTTATAAAAAAAATATTATTACAAAAGTTGTACGTATTTTACTTTGGTAGGCCTTATTTGGCCCACCCTGTACTAGTTTTAACATTAATAAAAAAAATACGGAAACAAACCTCTGATAACTACACCTGGTCACCTTACGACACAATGCACATGCAATGAATGCATTTGCCTAAACGATGACGACCTGTTGTATGAGTCTCTACACATGATGTACATTCATTCATACATGCACTGACACTTACTACATGTTTGTATATCGAATGTGTATGGCTGCATGTCTCTCTGTCGTATCAATAACTCTGTTACTCACTTAACACAATGGGAAAACAACAACAAAGTTTAACACACACAAAAACAAACAAAACGAAGATATCACGGTGCACAACAACACCAAAAACCACAACGAAAGCAACAATATCGTTAAGCCAATCAGTCTTTTTTTGTTGTTGTTATTATTGTTTTTGTTTGCATTCGATGCAATAAAGACGTGCAACAAGTGAATTCTTTTCATTTTCCAACGAAGAATAGTCTCAGTCGCATACATAACTGCAGGCGACGCGTACGTGAAAGTAACGCAGTAGAATCCCCTCAATGTCTGTGAGTTTGTTTGTTAGTTCGCATTTTCATTCGTGAGTGACCCGGTGACACTTTATGGACGGGATAAAGAATAAGATGAAAAAAAGTCATACAACATAAATGAGTAATAAAACTGAAAGTAAAAAAAAAAAGAAAATACATACGTATAAAATCGAAAGTGGCAAAAGGAAATCATCAATTAAATAAAGTTATTTTCTGCTGGTGTCACAGACAGGAAATTGTAAGAAAAAGTGCAGCAGAAATTTAATTAAATCTTAAGTGAAAAAGAGACTAAGTATACGCGGGCATTTAGAGTTACGAGTAAGTGAGTTTGTTTGTAATAACAATATTAAGTCGCTTAATAATCATAAGGAAAGTCTTAATATTACAATCGCGCGTCTTTGCAAGTGATAAGTGATAAGACAGTGATCGACCACAATCACTGTAAACCAGGACAAAGTTGAATAAAACCAGAAGAGGTAAACAAACCCATAAATAAACCAAAGATTGATTATTCAATGCAGTTTCCTATTGTTGTTAAGGCTACATATCATATGGCCTTTTTGTTGTGTTGTTGTTTAAAAAATATTTATGGCGCCGGTTTTATCAAGCACACCCTACCTACCCTTGCATTAACAACTCAGTGGGAATTGGTATGTTTGTCTTGTGCTAAAGTTTGTAACACTAATGGAAAGTTTTTCAATCAGTGGCCATCTTCGTTTCTTAGTGTTTAAATTGTGGTTAAACATGGAATTGCGTTTTTTAGTCAATGTTTAACAATGACTTAACCACCTAATGTTGATTGCTTAACCGGTAGTCAGAACCATATGATTTAGATAATCACATTACTGATTCAAAATGAGTTTTCTTAAAATGGCTTCTACTTTAAGCATTTAGTACTTATTTTATACAACACCATTTTGGTTGATCCCTTTTGTTGTATTGATATACATATATCCCAAAATAGATGTGTTCCAATAAGAATACAAGGGTTGTCATAATCGTTGACAATATCACGGATTGCATTAACTCGCCACTGAAAAACTAAATTCGAAGTTAACTCCTATTTAAGTATCAATTAGGCTTAAGTAATTCGATGATTAACTACCCACTTAAAAAGTGGTCATAAGGTAGATAGATATAAAGGATTCTAGCTAGTTCCTTGAGACTTCCTCTTATAGTCAGATTTTCAGCCAGTTATGATCTTTGTTTCTTAGTTAAATTGCGGTTAAATATAGCATTTTTTTAGTCAATAGTTAACAATGATTTAGCCACCCAATGTAGGTTGATTAACTTGTAGTCAGAACCATATGATTCTGACAATCACATTACTGATTGTCAATATGAGAAATTTAAGATTGTAGAAAATACACTCCGGTTCACTTACTTTAAGGCACTACAAATTCCATATTCAGCAGCCTGTATCTTTTGCAATTTGTAACCGATTACAGAATTTTAAAATGGAAATGGAAGCTAAACATCTTGAGATATAAAAACCATCACAATAGTGGTTTTTTTAAATACAGAACTTTTTTGAGCAATTTATAAAAAAAAAACCAAAAGTGTGCTATTTTTTGGCTTGACTTGAATAAACCACTTTAACTAATTTTAATGAAAAATAGTTTTTCTTGATTTTTTAATTTATTTTACTTAATTAAAAACTATTAATAATGGGTACAACCCCCTTTGGTTTTAATAACTTCAAATATACTGGTTTTCATTGAGAGATAAAGAAAATTTATGCAATCCAACGAAATTTGATTCCAAGCATCCTTAATGGCCTGAATTAGTGACTGCAAGTCCTCAAATTGTCTACCTCCTTTATGGACCTTATCAGATAACCAACGCCAGACATTTTCGATAAATAATTGAGCCGGACTGTATACACTAGCCCGCATAACTCTGCGTACAACACAAAAAAGCCCAAATCAATAACTTTAATCCCAAATATCTCAGTTAGTGTATTATGTATCGAACCAAACTTTATTTCATTTTATTGTTTATACATTTCTTTGAATTACATACTTATATGTATATTTATTGATTGTTGACACTAACAATTATAATTTTAATTAATTTCTTTCTGAGGCATTCAAAAAAAAAACAACCGCAAAAGTCTGCGTACAAAGTGTTTTTAATAAGGAAAATTATGTTGTTTTTTGTTTAGTAACTTGCTGGGTAACCCTTTCTCATTAGAACCTCCGTAAGACGTCTTGGCATGGAATCTACGAGTTTTTTTGTGTCTTCTGATGTAATTTTTTTCCACTCCTGTACTATAATGTCCTTGAGCATACTTTTTGATGTAATGGTATGTTTTCGAATCCGGCGCTCGAGTAAGTCCCACAAATGCTCTATAGGGTTATGGTCCGGGGATTGGGAAGGGGTCCGCAACTGATTTTTGACATTATGCAACAGCCACAGCTTCACATCATGTGCTGTATGTTTGGGGTCTTTATCTTGTTGGAACCAAAACTCTTCTTCTAATCTCAACCGCTGTACATTATCTCTTAAAACTTGTAAGTAACCCATTTGGTCCATTATAGATTCAATGAATATAAGGTTCCCTACACCACTCGATGCCATACAGCCCCAAACCATAATTCCGCTTCCACCATGTTTCACAATTGGTACCATATTTTCCATTTCATATGCCGTGCCTCTCTTTCTCCATACCAGCTTATTTCCTTTTATACCGAAAATACCAAATTTGCTCTCCTCCGAAAAAATAACCTTGTTCCAAAACTCTGGGGGCTTTGAAACATATTCATTTGCCAAGTCCATTCGCTTCCGCTTATTCACATCGGATATATGAGGGTTCTTACGGGCTACTCGGCTATGGTATCCAGCTTTTTTCAAAATTCTACGCACTGTATCGTCGGACACGGTTTTGGAAAACCTTTCTTCTACCTCAAGTCCAAGCAGACATCCTTCCGTCGGATGTTCAACGGATTCGTCCTTTTCGTTACATCTTCTACAGAAGTCATTTGCCTTTTCTCTCGCGCGTGTCCTGTCAAAAGAGAAACAAGCATTGCTACCTTGGGCCTGGCTAAAGGCAGAATGTTCATGGATCTCTTGCTATCCACAATGGGTCAGGTTTGGCTTGAGCGAACTTAATCTGTGCTTCTCGTTCATCTGTCCTGCATCATCATATAGGAGCGCTCTAGCATAATATGCTTACAAAGCACTAGGGGCATGCCAATACACTCCAATTGCTTTATAACCAGTAGGTTAGGTTAGGTGTTAGTGACAGTCGATGGAAGACACACTTAGACTTATTAGTCTATTGTGGTACTACCGGCTAACAAAATTAAGCGTTAGCTCCACCGGAGAACCATTTACTTTGCTCCAAGGAGCTCAAGATTTTGTCTATGTCTATCTGAGATAATTCTTCGAGGTACCTAAATAGGTAGGATCCCATAGTAGACATCCTCCTGCCGGCTAAGGCTCCAATTCCTATGGAACCTCCAAGGTAGTCTAGTCTCGCGTCCTCATACGCTCTGCAGATCCTCGGAATATCTCTGTGCCCTGGCATCCACATAAAGTGAATATCATGCTGCTGGGTTATCTCGTTTAAAGATCTGGGGCAGGTGCTGAAATCAAGAATACCAGGGACTTGGTGACCGTCAGACTGTCCCAGAAAACACTGACCCCAATAACTGCTGGACTATTATCCCTCAGCCATTCGGTCACTTCTCTAATATCACAAATTAATAGCCCAAACCTGATACACGCTACAATGATCAGGTAGTGTCAACGAGAAAAGGTTAACCCTAGTGCCCTAGAGTAGCCCCGAAGCCTATTTGATCCTTCAAATTCAACCCACGTTTGTAGATATTCAGAAATCCCTCCATACCAGGAAATCCTTTATTCCAGGAATCCCATTCCGGTACGAGTGTGGTATTTTCGATCGAATATTGCTACCCCGGTCATTGACAAGGTAAGCGCAGTGTTCACTTAATGTAAATTAGCGCACGAGCATTAACCGCTTAAAATACCCTGAGTTTCCTCAAATTGGATATTTTATTATCGGAAACATTTTTGGTCTTGAATCTCGCGAAAACGGAACACTGATAGAGAAAAGAATTCTATCATATCGGTTACCTTCTTTCACACAGATATTCGTTTGCATCGGCTCTTATAATTTTGTGTCGATGATCCTCGGAGTTGAGCGCCCAGTTTGAATACCCATGTACTGGAGGTTACAATCGTTTCTTATTCTCAGCAAAATTTGTGTCAGTATCATTTAGTCACCCTTTATTTCGTCTGACACAATAGCGCCGTACCCACCATGGGGGCTATGCTCTACCTGTAATCACTAGATTTTCTAAATTTCCAAATAGCAGCACCGTCGTTCGCCAAAATATTATCCGCAAAGGAACATCAATTCCAATGGGCAGGGAAGGCTTTTAAAGGGTATACGGCACATCGACCTGTGAAATAGAGGTTGTCACAACCATATTAGAGGTTGTCACAATCGCATTAGGAGTTGCCACAACCGCATTAGGATCTCCTGTGACAACCGTATTAGGGGTTGTCACAACCACATTAGGGGTTGTCACAACCGCATTAGGGGTTGTCACAACCGCATTAGGGGTTGTCACAACTGCATTAGGGGTTGTCACAACCGCATTAGGGGTTGTCACAACCGCATTAGGGGTTGTCACAACCACATTAGGGGTTGTCACAACCGCACTAGGTATTGTCACAACCACAACTCGGTAGAAACAATCGAGTTTACGGTAGCTGTAATCTTTTTTGCAAACAATTAGTTCTGTGAGTGTGGCAGAAGTTATGGTAATCGGGAAAATTGCATTCAGACTGGAACGAAAAGTTATCAACGGATAGGGTATAAAGATCTACACCGATCGTCAAGTGTCTATAAAATCTTTGCAAACTGCTTATCTTGCGTGATTACCGATTGGCCAGTGCCCGGTCAGCACGCCAGTTGGCCTAGATATGTCTCACCGATTATGGCTGATCAGGGAGTTAGTCCGGTGAATGTTATATTCTGGCCATGTGTTTCTGGATATGCGGCACGTTTCCGTCTTATCCCATCTGGTCTTCGCTCGTTCAAGGTAATGCAGGAAAATACCTCTTTTGACCAACCCTATAGGCGTTGCGACTGACACCATATGGAGTTCGGTGGAAGAGGATCCTGCCCTAGCTAGTTCGTCTGCCTTTTCGTTCCCTAGGAGACCCTTATGGCCTGGTATCCAAGTAAGAACCACATTGGCCAGCCGACCTAGCTCGAAAAGTTTTCCCTACATTCACTAACGAGTTTAGATGCAGTGTTGTAAGATTTGAGTGATAGGAGAGCCGCTTGGCTATCTCCAAATATTCCAATGCACTCTGTTCTTCCCTGTAGTATAAGTGCGGCGCAGGCTTCTTTGATAGCCAGTATATCCGCTTCGAAACCGCTGCACTTGTCTGGTAGTTTGACTGATAAATCTAGGCCTGCCTCTTCGGAGAAAACACCCGAGCCGGTTCCACATTCCGTTTTGGATGCGTCCGTAAATACTTTGGTGTCAAAACCTGTAAGTGGTTCCCCTTTATCCCACTCTATTCTCTTGGGAAACCTGACATCGAATAGGTTATCGAACGTCAATGATGGGGTGCAATAAACGGTTGTTATATTGAATTCTCTTGGGTTTGTCTGTAGTATACTCGCTTGTCCATATGCGTTGCTATTCCAGGGTCCAAGAGCGTTTAGTCGGGTGGCACTCAAGGCCGCACTAGCTTCATATATCAGTGTAGTTTCGATTTTAAATGATCAGTTGGGTTTAAGAAATCTGTCTGCAAGACGGGCGCCGCGTTTGCTCTCAATTGACCATACACGTAATCATGTGACAACATCAAAGGATTGTTTGGAGATGTTCAAACTCATCCGCCATATTCTCCGGATTTAGGCCCCAGTGACTATTTGCTATTTCCAAACCTAAAGAAATGGCTCGGTGGAAAGAGATTTAGCTCCAATCATGAAATTATTGATCAAACGAATGCCTATTTTATGGACCTAGAAAAATCCTATTTTTTGGAAGCTAAAACGAGATTATGTTGAAAACCAAATTTTTTTTTTGCAAAAATAAACTGTGTTTCGTTCAAAAAGTCACGGACATATTGATCATAACCCGGTATTGATTCATAACCCTGTACATTTAAAATATTTGAAAACTAAATTTGTCAGGAAGGAAATGATTTCAAAATAAGTACAATAGATAATGGTATTTAAATCCTTGTAGAGGTAATTGAAAATAAACTACAAATTATAATTGTCATCACTAATTTGGCAACACCCACTGCTCTCACCTTATGCAAACCATCTTTATTTTGTATTTTGGTTGTTTTCTTCAGTTACCAGGTTCTTCAGCACACTCCAATTCCGGCTCGCAACACTGGTCCAACTTACTGAAAATATTTTTATTATTTTTTTGTATAACTAACATATCTAGAATACACTGAATCACCTGATAGCATTCATCTCTATGACCATGGTGGGAATAGCATAGATAATAGTCGGTCTAGAACACCCATTTAACTCGGTTGTTATTGTTGCAATTGTTTCCAACTCTTTTTGATTTCTTCTTTGTCTACTCGTTCACACCGTCAGCAATCGAATGCATTGTTTGGCATTAGTTATTGTTGTTGCTACTCGTACTCTGGCTGTCGTTGTTGTTTATCTACATATAAACTTTAGACATACAGACAAAGACTCGCTAATGCAACGCTGTGCAACGAAAGCAACAGTGCCACCGCCTACACCTTATTTGGGGTCTTTGTTTTCTTTTGCACATAAAAAGAGAATCGAGTCCATATATGTTAGAGAAAAAATATTTCTGTGTGCACTTTGTTGCCAGGTGTAACCAGACGCTATTCGCTTCGTGTTTATAACCACTCATAGGTAATCGTAAAATGGGAAATATCCAAAATTTCCACTTGATAATGTATTATTATTAATCTAAATTTGTACTATTGTGGTATTTTTAATAAAAGCACTTGATAATAAAATTGAACTTCATTCAGTATCGGCACCTCAGTAACGTTGAAATATAAATAATTAAATATTCTAATGTTCAGGTGTTCACGATTTCCACAAAGTTCAAACTAGTTTAGTGCTGTACTAAACTACGCGGTGTTATTGGCATAAAACGGGGTTTACGCTGTCGGCGAAATTGCGCATTTGAATTTTTGTATTTGATTTACAGAACTAAACCCAGTTTAAATATTGCCTACCAATCACCACCACTTCCATCGCAATTACTCGGTAAGAAGTAGTGGAAATTTGGATGCTACACCAATGCTACTTCATTGTATTGACACTAGACTAGATGATATGTAAAGTGTGGCCAGATAAGAACAATAGGAAAATAAATGTACATAAGATAATATCGATGTCGGTGGTGCAATGGTAGTGTGCGCGGCTCTTGTGCAGGAGGACGTGGGTTCGATCCCTACTCTGACCAACTTGAATTTCTTTCGTCGGTGGTCACCTCGCTTACTGACGGCGACACTATCGAGTATTTAGCCATGAAAAAGCCTCTCAAAATACCGTTCGGAACCGGTGTAAAACTGCAGGTCCCAATCAGTGAGTGTAAAACTAGAACGCGCACAGCTCACTGGTTGTGAGAATCTCTGCCTAATCCCCTCGTGGGATGTAACTGGAAACCATTTATTTTATTTATTTAATAACGGTGTTAGATTTCAATTTGATTCTGTCTCTATTCTGAAGCTACATTTATGCCAGAATGTACAGTAACGAGCAAAATTGGAACAGATTTCCCATAATGGAAGTTTACAACTTTAATTTATAGCAGCGTTTAACCTTAAAACTAAAACATTTATCTTAAGTTTACTTTGATATGGTCTCTATCATAATCACAACTTAAATATACAGGCTGGCGCAAAAGACACGAGAGGGTTTGAATCATAGAGTAAATCATATTAGAGAGAATATTTGGCTCATCTGACGTTTCCTTTCACACTCTTCTTGATGCGGTCGGTGTAATAGAGAGATGTTTGACGAAAAGTGACAGGCACCAGGTGGAATTACAATAACTTCCTGCTTTAATGTTTCATGTCGTTTTGGTGAAATATGTGAAATTTAAATGTGTTTTGCTCTTTTTTTATTGACTGTTATTGTTAGCATACATTTGTGTTGTATTTAACACACAAACCGAAATGCCGTTGTTGTTATTTTGTTCGTTGTTTTGAACCATTGCCTCTATCTGGTATTAGTAAAACAATTCTTTTCAACATCGAACATAAATATCATACCAGGCCAAATGTCATAAATTTGGTGAGAGAACTATTAGGTCTACTATAAGTATTAGTCTATGGTGTGAATAGTTTATAATTTCTTTATTTTAAAGTAAATTAAAGTATTTTATTTGTTATTACTCGTTTTTTCTAAGACGTTTCCAATGTTTCCATAACTTTTTTCAAGAGTTCCGGAGCTATCGTTCGAATTTTGTCTCGATTATTATTTTTTAGTTGTGGTTAGCTCTGTGGCTTATTCACGTACATACATCCTTTCAAATACCCAAAATCAAATATCAGGAGATGTTACATCCAACGAATGCCGCGACCAATTCAAATGACTGCCCCTTAAAATAATGCGTTCACCAAAAATGTCCCTTAACTGTACCATTGTTTCTCTGGCTGTGCCTCCATCTTCTTCACTAATGCATCTTTCCATTTTCAATTTCCCAAGCCTTCTCAATAAATCTGAAACATAGACGGAAAGCATATGAAAATACTGCAGTTATAGACTACTCTAACCCTTAGTTTATTTTGTGCCACCCTGTACAACAGTCATATATACACTCAGGTTCACATATTTAATGGCACTAATTATTCCATATTCAGCAGCCTGTATCTTTTGCAATTTGTAGCCGATTGCAGAATTTTAAAATGGAAATGGAAGCCACACATCTTGAGATATGGTGGTTTCTTAACTAAAGAACTTTTTTTGAGCATTTTATAAGAAAAAACGTCCAAAAATTTGCTATTTTATGGTTCACTTGAATAAAGGCACTTTAATCAATTTTAATGAAAAACAGTTTTTCTTGTTTTTCTTATTTATTTTACTTTATTTTAGAACTATTAGTAATGGGTACAACCCCCTTTATTTTTAATAACTTCAAATATACGGGTTTTCATTGAGAGATAAAGAGAATTTGTGTAATCAAACGAAATTTGATTCCAAGCATCATTAATGGCATGAGTTAGTGACAGGTTGTCATCAAATTGTCTACCTCCTACATAGACCTTACGAGATAACCAACCCCAGACATTTTCGATAATGTTTAGATCTGGCGAATAGGTTGGTCACTCAATATAATATTAACATTTTTCAATGAACTCCTTTACTACTCTGACGTTGTGTACAGGGGCATTATCTTGTTGAAATATCCAAGATATAGGACCAGATATTTCACTGAACTTCGGAAAAGCCGATTCCAATGACGTTTTATAGCTTGCACCAGTCATTTTTGCACTTTGCATTTCAAGACCTATGCTGCCATAGTACGTAATAACGCCGCCTTCTCGGCTGTGATGTCGGCTCAGAAAACGCTCTTCTTTGCACAGATCATGGACATAATAGTTGTAGCCATCAGGCGCATCCAAATTAAACTTCTTCTTATCCGTAAATACAACGGTTCTCCAGGCTTTTACATGACCTCTTGGCTGCACATCCCATTCCATGTAGTCTTTTGCGAATTGAAGCCGCTTTTCCCTAATTTTCCAGATAATATTTTCAGATAATTGTAATTTCAGGCATTTAAGATACTCACAGATCTTAATTACCCTGCGTACTGATGCCTTGCTCGCTTCCACTCCAGCTTGAGGTTTTATTTTTGACAAGGATAAGGCAGAATTAGAAGCAATACTGATGATTTTTCTTTTCTCATATGTAGATAAAGATAATGAAACCCTTCCCTTAAAATTGTTTCCAAACCCCTTGGGGTCCTTGATGTAATTGTCGACAATTGTTGGGCTCCGTCCATTTTTTTTTAGCTATTGCGCGTTTAGAATATCCTTCAGAACGGTAAACATCGATTTAGTTTTTTCCGATAGATTTAAAAGTTTTTGTTTTGCCATTTTGACTCGTAAAATGATTAAGATGTAATAAATTGTAATAAACAAACGCTCCCTACAAAAAATCATCGCCTACTTTAAAAATAATAAAGTGCCTTTATTCAAATGAACAAAAAAAATAGCACATTTTTGGACTTTTTTATAAATTGCTCAAAAAAGTTATTAAGTTATTAACAGCCAAAGTCACGATGTCGAAAACCATATCGTTCGCTTTCTTTCTATGCGACAAACAGCTGATTTGGGAGTAAGTAACAAGCGAACGAAAACATATACAAATCAGTACAAAATCGGACCCCACTTACACTCTCTCCTACAAAATCCAAGCGAACGAAGTCTGTCACTCACTTTCAATTCAAAATGCGAGTCACTATCTTTCGACTTGTCGTTCGCATGGTTTTACGTGTGTTTGTTGTTCAAAGCAATAACATAAAGTTGAGGTTCGCCATTTTATTTCGGAGCGAGAGAGAAGAGCACGAAGAACCAGTATCTGGAGGTGCCGCAAAGTTGGCGTTTTTGTGCTGAAATGGAAATATATTTCAATAACAAATTTATTATAATGACATTATTTTCTGTCCATTGTGATTCTTCCATTGAATTCTATTTAAATTGTTTTTGTTTCAACCTTTTATTTGATTTCCAGCTATGCGACAACCAAAAGACAAGTGCCTGGTTTTAACATTTTCGTTCGCATAGATGACAGCGGAAATAGTTAGTGGCTTCCGATTTTGCAAACACACAATAACATTTAAAACCTGTGATAAGAACAAAAGTGAGTGTCTGGCCTTCATTCGCTTAGGTTTTCTTTCAAGATCGTGACTTTGGCTGTTAGTTAAGAAACCGCTATTGTCATGATTTTTTTTATATCTCAAGATGCCATTTTAAAATTCTGCAATCGGTTACAAATTGCAAAAGATTCAGGCTGCTGAGTATGGAACTTTTAGTGCCTTTAAATAAGTGAACCGGAGTGTATATGTTTAAAAGGACGTAATATGTAAATCAATGTTAGAGTAGTTCATTCACTTCAGCTCTTTAATGGTCCTGAAACTAAAATGTGACCATCACATAGCTCATAAATTTATTGCTATTCTTTTCAATTTCTCATTATTGTCCACGTGCTGTTAAAAACTGGAACCATCTAAAGTAGTTGAAATCATGGAATTATTAAAAAATAATAATTTTGCTCCGAACGTTACAGAATCGTTACAGTTCACTGCAAACTTCTTCTATAAAAAGCAAAATATTGGTTTACTATTAAATCCACAAAAGGATTACTTAATTACTTACTTGGGTGGCCTGCAGCAATCCAGAGGGGTCAACGGCCTTACAAATAGAGAATAACATATTTCTCCAACCGACACGAACTTCAGCTTTTCTCATTCAGTTGGTAACACCAAGCTCTCTCAGGCAATATTCCACCTAGTCTTTCCATATATTCCAATATTCCACCTAGGTCATCCTATTATTCATTGTCTTCGAATACCTTTCACATTGGTTCATTCCGATCTATTCTACTGACATGGGCTAACCAGCGCTTTTCTTTTATAAGACCGACCATATATTTTTCAGAGCATTTTCCCCTCGAATACTCCCAGTGAAGTTGCATCAGCATGAGATATGACCCAGGATTGTGCACCATAAAGAAAGACTGATTGTATGAGAGTCTGATATAGTTGTTTCTTCTTTTCTCGAGAGAGGATTTTATATCTGAAGTTCTTGCTTAGCTCGAATTAACCCCTGTTTGCAAGCACACTTCTCCCTTTGATTTCCATGCTGACGTTATTGATTCTGTTCACGGCAGATCCGAGGTAAATAAATTCGTCCCACTACCTCGAAATTATAACAATTATCAACGTTCATCCAATTGGGTGGACGTTGCGCCTGTCGAAACGATTAATTTTGTCCTGTCTTCGTTTACTGTCAAACACACTTTTGCCGATTCCTTCCTAATTCCTGAAAATACTGCAGTAACTCCTCGCAGATTTCTCCCAGTGATGTCTAAATCATCGACATACGCGAGCAGAATGTGACTATTGCTGCTGATAGTTGTATTCCAGTGGACTGCAGCTTTTGTCACAATGGTCTCAATTAATATGTTAAAGAGATCACATGATAGGACGTCGCCCTGCCCGTGGCCACGCCTCATACTAAATGGTTTTATGAGATCTTTACGATTCTTTACCGAGTATTTCGCGTTGATCACTGTCTTTCTACAGAGGCGTGCCGGCCAAGCAGGAACACCAAAGTTCGACCTAGCTTGGTGCAGCTTTCCCCGTATCGAGCCATCGAAGGCAAAGAGGTGGTAGGTGTCGACTTGTTCCCCGCGGGTCTTCTTCAGAATTAGTCGTAATGTGAATACCTGACCGTGTAGGTCGATAGTTTCTCACAGCCACTCATTTGGTAGTGGCCACACTGAAAGAAAAGGCTTCATCAGATCTATGAGTGCCTTCATCAATTTGATGAAACATTTCCTCATTTTCCAGCGTTCGACACATTTCATTGAATTGATGAAGAACTTTACATCAATCTTTTATCCATATTTCATCAATAGTTTAAGTTGATTCGACAACAACGTTACATTAGGTTAACGTACATTTTTCATCAATCTGATGTAAGTTTCTCATCAAGTTGAAGTACATTTTTCACCATTTTGATGTAATTTAATGTAATTGCTGTACATTTGTCGTCAATTAGATGTAAGATTGTTATCAATTTGATGTAAGTTAGTCGTCAATTTGATGTCAATTACTCATAATTTTGGTGTAAATTTTTTGTTAATGTGTAGCCAAACTCGTTGGTTTATTTTTCTTTGTAAAAAATACACAATAACAGGGTATAAGGGAATAAAGAAAATGCTCATAGCGTGAATATTGTTTTCTGTCCATTGCACTATTTTCAATTTTCTATTAGCTTTTTCTCTTTCTCTTTATTTTTTCAATACTAACTACATCCATATTTTGAATCATTTCTAAATTCCAATGATGAAGATTGATGTAAAAAAGATCATCAATTCAATGAAGCTGAAAAAGGTGAAGAACAGCACAATCTTCAAACTGAAGAACCTTTTCATTAATTTGATAAAATTTTTCATTTATTCAATGAAGACAAATGATGAATATTAATAATCGATTCGATGTAAAGATTTTCTTTCAGTGTTGAAATGATTCCGTCATAGGGCAGTCCAAGCAGCTTACTACTTTACTTCCTAGAACTATGTCCCGGACGTTATCGGAAACGTCCGTTAGCTAGCTAGAGTGAGAAGCCGAAACGAATGAGCTGCATGATTGGTTATGCCATTACTGATGCATCTCAGGTTTGATAAGTGACCCTGTCACTGACGAACTAGCGGGTTACCTTCCGCCACCGTTATATTGACAATAAAACTACGAAATGAGAAGCAGGGATTGGTGATAAATTTTCGAGGGTCTCTAATAACTCCTATGATTTGTAACTTGGGAGGATCGCAATGAAATTAAGCATTAAGTGTTGTTTTGGGTTTGTTTACTGCAGACTGGCAATTTTTTTACCTACACTTTCTTGAAAAAACATGGTTTCCCATTACATCCCATGCAGGGATTGGGTAGAGCTTCTCATACCCAGTGAGCTGTGCACGTTCTAGTTTGGCACTCACTGATTGCGACCTACAGTTTTACACCGGCTCCGAACGGTATTTTTGAGAAGATTTTTCATGGCTAAATACTCGATAGTGTCGCCGTCACTAATCGAGGTGACCACCGTCGACATAACTGTAATGTAGTCGGAGTAGATATCGAACCCACGTTCTGATGAACAAGAACCGCGCACACTACCGACTTTCCTGAAAGCCGACTTATAAGTAAACCGTGCTACAAAACAAAAATCACAAGGGACACCCGCTTGGAACGAAGCTCCTTTTGCTTTATATTGTAGTTCCAACGCACCTAAGGCGCCCGTTGAAAAATACTATTATTTAAATGGGTCTACATACTTTTTGTAAAATGATAAACTTTTTTAAGAAATTTGTTTTTATAGAATTTATTTTGGTTTTTAAAATATAATTTTAGGTCCTTTTTGTAAGGATATGTATTATATTTACCCTATAAGGTCCTTTTTTAAAGAAAGGTACTTCTTTTATTAAACGATCATGATTTTTTTAAGAAAAAGTACTATTTTTAAGAAGAAGTGCTTTCTGTAAGAAAAAGCCATGAGAGTATGAATTTGTTTTACAAAGAAGTACTTTTTTAAGAACAGGTACTTTTTAAAGAAGTGGTACTCTTTTTAGGAAAAGTAATTTTTCTAAGAAAAGTACTTAAATTCAGAAATGCTACTGATCTCAAGAAAAGAAAAAAAGGTATTATTTTGTTTTTAAGAAAAGGTACTTTTACGAAAAGCAATTTTTTTAAGAAAATGTATTATTTTAAGAGAACTTTTTTTTTTTTAAGATAAGGTTTTTTAAGAAATAGGATTTTTTTTAGAATTGGTCCTTGTTTCAAGAATAGGTAACTTTTTAAGAATGGGTGCTTATCTCAAGAAAAATGATTGTTTCACAAAATAGGTACTCTTTAAAGAAAATGTAGTTTTTTAAGAAAAGGCAAATTTATTGTAAGAAAGTGTACTGTTTTACTGACTTTTTTACTTTGTTTTAAGAAAAGGTACTTTTTGTAAGAAAATTTACTTTTTTTAAGCAAAGGTACTTCCTAAAGATAATTTTTTTTTGAGGAAAGGTATTTTGTTTTAGAATATGCATTGGTTTTTTTTTGAGAAAATTAACTTTTTTTAGGAAAAGGCACGTATTAAAGAAATGTTCTTTTTTTAAACTTCTTTCACTTTGGCTTTTCTAAAGTTACTTTTTATTGGGTTCAAAACTACAATACATATATACTAAATATTGGTTGCAGGCTCCACCTAGAAAACTTCCCATTAAACAAGAAATTTGCCAACACATGTGAGACATCTAGTTAGTCCAGACACAAACCAAAGCAAAAGTAAACAATATAGTTGATAATACTGGGTTATAGTATAATAGTGTCTTCGGTTAGTGACTTGTGTAAATACACACCGCAGTGGCTTAACAGGCTAGACGCTGCTGAAGATGATGCTTCACAAATGTCGAAACGATCGTCCAGCGAATGTGAGTTCGAATCCCACCCGCGGCATTTACATTTTTTTCACTTACCCGAGAAACCATGATCTCTTACAGCCTTAAAGGATATTACAACTTTAAACATAACGAGGATCTAAAAACAACTAAATTTCAAAAGTTGTTTAATTTTTTCATTTAGCCCCCATCGCGCAACGTGCGATAAGGAACTTTATTCCAATAGCTTGATTTTATTTAGCATTTTTTCTGAGATACAAAATACAGCGTCTGCATAATCTTGCTGATCTTTTGGTAATTATATAACCACTGACATAAGGAGATTGTAATCCATTCCACATGTTTTATTACTCTTACCCAGTGTCGGAACTCAACACATGGCAACTCTCTGCACTTTGGTATTCCTCTGGCATTAGAGTAATATTTATATATTTTTTTGTTTGTTTGTTTATATTTTATCCATATACGCGCCATCATAACTAACACATTCCTTGTGGTCATTGGCTCTTTGTTTATGCCACCCCACAACGTGATATACTCAATATCTCACCTCTACTCACCGCCACCTACCCTCTTCCCTGCTCCAGTGACAGATGATAAAAGTTTAAAATTATTTTCAAATTTATTTATTTCGATTTCAATGCAAAAATGTTATACATAAATAAATAAAAAGTTAATAAATAACAAAATTCTCAAGAGATGAAAATATTTACGAGGTCGTCTGCTGATATGACTAGAAAAACTTGTACAACAATAGAATCCTTTAGAATTTTCAATTGTGCGAATGCGGATGTTTTCCAATTTGTTGCAATATGTATAAATTATTAACGACATTGGAATCTTAACAGCTCAAGTGGTCTTTGAGAGATGCGTCCAGAGAATTGATATATTTATTACTGATATGACAAGTAACTGGAATGATATCAAATAGGAAGTGTTAGAGATATTTTGTTAAAAGAATAATTAGTCATGTTTCATCGGAAAACGAGAAAATGTAAAAAATAATACGGAATATTTGTTTTCAGTTCAAATTGAGAATATTGTAAATTGTTAATTTTCAATTGAGGAAATTGTGAAATTTCATAGCAAATGATTGAAAATGTTTTAGACATTTCAATTTAAATATGAGAATTGCATTTCAAATTGAGAAAATGTTATTCAAACTTAAAAACTTTCGTAAATTGAAACGACAGGCTCGCGGAGAACTTTACTCTGGTCAGCGTCTGGCCCACAATGGGCGAATGAAAGTGGGTAAATGAAAAACCTTGGTTGCCTGATATTGTCCACCGACACCGTACATAATGGCAATGAAAATAGAAAACCGAAAAAGAAATCATTTTTCTTCTTCTTATCCGGTCTCGAACAACCTCGGGGGGTTAGGGACCTTACAAAACGAAGATAACATATTTCGCCAACCAGTTCAATCTTTTGCATTATATCTCCAGTTGGCAATACCAAGTGTACGCAGAGATTCGTCAACCTGATCCCCGCAGCGGAGTCTTGCTCTTCATATTTTTCGTCTTCTTTCGAGTTCGGTTTCGAAAACACTTCGTACTGGTTCGTTTTCATCCATTCAACTGACATTGCCTAGCCAGCGAAATCGTGTTATCTTGATCCGCTTAACTATATCAATGTCGGGATATAGTTCATACAGCTCATGGTTCAAGCGTCGCCGATACTCGCCGTCATGCACTGTAGGGCCACAAATTTTTCGGAGTATTTTCCTCTTTAATACTCCTACAAATGTTTCGTCTGCTTGAGTTAAGAGCCAGGATTCTGCACCATAAAGCAAGACAGGTTGTACGAGAATCTGGTGTACATAATTGGACTTTTGTTACTCGAGAGAGGGCTTTATCTCTAAAGTGCGTGCTTAGACCAAAGTAAAATCTATTCGCAAGCACAATTCTCCGCTTGATCTCAAGGGTGACGTTGCTGTTTTTTTTAACGGCAGATCCGAGGTATATAAATTCGTCTACCACCTCGAAATTATAATGGTTATCAACGTTCACGCTTTGGTATAATCGCGTGGAGGCCCTGTTCGTTGAAACCATTTATTTCTCTCGTCCCCATTTACTGTCAGACCCACTTTTGCTGACTCCTTCTCAATTCTCGAAAACGCTGCAGTCTCGACTCTAACTGTACGCCCAATGATATCTATATCATCAGCATACGCGAGCAGCTTGTGACTTTTGCTGCTGATGGTTTTCTTCGTGTTGACTGTAGCTTTACTCAGAATAATCTCTATTAAGATGTTAAAGAGATCGCACGATATGGTGTCGCCTTGCATGAGGCCTCGCTTAGTTTCGAAAGGTTCGGTAAGATCCTTACCAACTCCACTGCGGATTTGGTGTTCGTTAAAGTCATCCTTCAAAGTAGTATGGGTTTTGCAACAATACCAAGTTCAGACATTGCTTTGTAAAGTATCTTCCGTATCGGGCTATCGAAGGCCGCCTTATATCGACAAATAGATGATAGATGTCGTTTTGTTTTTCTTGGGTCTTCTCCAGGATTTGGCGGAGTGTGAAAATCTGGTCAGCTGTCGATTTTCCACGCCTAAAGCCACACTGGTATGGCCAGCGATAATTGATTTTAGTCTTTCTCACATTATACTTGATAGAACCTTATATGCTATGGATAAAAGGCTTATTCCACGGTAGTTGGCACAGAGATTCGGGTCATATTTTTTAAATGTAGGGCATAGTAAACTGAGACTCCAATCGCCGGGCATACATTCATCTAACCAAATAATCAGCTCATCGCCGCCAGCCTTAAATAGCTCCGCGGGTAATCCATCGGCTCCTGCGGTTTTGTAGATTTCAAGCCGGGCAATAGCTGTTCTGACCTCGTCTTGGTTAGGAGGGGGGCAATCGACACCGTCGTCCAAATTATGAGCGATTGTCTCGTCATTGGATATCTCAGGTACCAATAGCGCGGAGAAATGATCTTTCCATATTCCTAACATGCTCTGCGCATCTGCCAGTGTCCATTAGTTAAATTTTTGACCTTTCGACAGAATTTTCGGGCTTCGCCCTTCCTTCTGTATTACTCAATATTCTTATTCTCACGCTTTCTCTACTGCCGTTTCTTACGCCTATGACGTCATCACAATGGAAAGTATGTTTTGAAATATCTTACATTTAACGATACAATTTAAACAAATGTGAGCTAGTTCAAAATTCTAAAGTTTTAATTGATTTCACTAATACACTAACGAAGTCTTTTATTTGCACGAACTGTAAAACATTTAGCTACTAAAGCTAAAATATTTTGTTGGAAGCTCAAATAATATATATTTGAAAATCTATTTAGAAAACAAAGTATTTTGACTTAAAGAATTTTTTCTTCAATTTCAAGAAATTAATATTTGAATTCCAGAAATTTTATTCATTGAACTGTAATTGTTTGATTTTACCAATTCTGTTTTTCCATGTGTGGTGTTACTTTTGGTTGTTAAAACTATGGAAATGTCAAAATTCCGGTACAAATAATTATCAACGAGTTATTTTCGTACGAAATAACTTTGGCGTAACAACCCTGTAATTGATTTTTCCTGCGAAATTTTCGCTAAGAACTGAGTACCAACAAAATGAAAAGATAGCGAAATTTCCGCTTCATGAAATTTTTGTTATTTTTAATACTTGACCTTCGTAGGGCAACGAAAATTTCATAAAAACCGAATACCGGGCTTAAAACGGTGAGTGTGAAGAAAACCCCGTTCGGATTTTTTGGCAATATCTACACGATCTATTACATGTGTGTAATTGTAAAGTATAGGGTTTTCCAATACGTACTTGACAACTTTGAATTTAATTTGTGAACGCACTATTTCACTGATCATCTAACTGTTACTTTCCTTTTTTTCCAGTAAACTCAAAATTTTCATCATGGTAAAGTACACGAACGAACAACGTATGCAAATTATAAAAATATACTACCGAAATTCGGAGTCGGTGACCGCAACTTTAAGATCGTTAACTCCAATTTTAGGTTCGTTATTCTCGCCCTAGTAGATAAGCACTAACAAGTTTAGTGCAAAAATTTGAGTCTACATATTCATTGTGTGATGCTGCTGTGCCAGTGAGACAACGGGTTGGTCGAAGTGACGAAAATATCGCTGACGTTCAAGCGTCCGTAGCAAACGATCAAAATCAGTCGATTCCGCGGCGTTCTCAAGAACTGGGCATCACCAAGGCCACTTTATGGCGAATTTTGCGTAAAGATCTTGGTTTACACCCATACAGGATCAAGCTGACTCAAGAATTGCAGCCGATGGACTATTTGACGCGACGTACGTTCTCCGATTGGGCTTTTGACGAAGCTCATTTTTGGCTCAATTGGTTCGTTAATAAGGAAAATATGCGTTATTGGTTTGGTGAAAATCCACATGTGCTTCATGAAGGACCACTTCATCCAAAAAAAAAACTGTTTGGTGCGGTTTGCATGCTGGCGGCGTCATTGGGCCATATTTTTCCTTCGACAATAACGATCGACTCGTTACTGTGCATGGCGATCGTTATCGCGCCATGACTATTGATTATTTTTGGCCCGAATTGGAAAACGATGACTTGGACAACATGTGGTTTCAACAGGATGGTGCCACAAGCCACGCAGCACACGCTACAATCGATTTATTAAAGAGTAAGTTTGGTGAGCGTGTTATCGCAAGAAATGGACCAGTCAATTGGCCGCCTCTTTTATGCGACTTAACGCATCTTGACTGTTTCCTTTTGGGCTACGTTAAATCATTGGTCTATGCCAAGAAGCCGCTGACGTTGGAAGAACTCAGAGCCAACATTGAACGCGAAAAGCGGCCGTTACGGCCGAAATGTGTGACCGAGTCATCGAAAATTGGGTCCAACGAATCGACCGCTGCCGACGTGCCCGCGGTGGCCATACGAACGAAATCGAGTTCCATTCATAAATGTTTTGATTGTATTTGAAGTTGATCATAAAGTTTTGGAAATATCTCAAATCGTTGGCGTTTTAGTTAAAAACAAAGTTGTCAAGGCCTTATTGGAAAACCCGTTACACTCGCATGATACAAATACAAGGTAGTAGCGTCAGCCCATATGATTTACATTTCATCGTACCCAGTAAATGTGTGAGTGCGTTCTCTTTTGATTTCATCTACCCAGCGGACCAAAAATTCGTATACGATATCGCATACGAGAGTTACGCGAAACTTTTGCGGGTAAAACTCTCGAAAACAGATCCGAAAACGATCGGAAAATGAATCATCAGTCGCTCAGTTTGTGGCAGTAAAAGTTTCGTTTACGATGTCTTGCAAGAGATTCGTTTGCGAGACTTTTGCAATATCTTTTGCGATAACAACACGAAAAATAAAACAAAATGCAATAGCCAAAACTTTGTTGTTGTGTCGTGTGCCTGCACGTGTGTGCCTCTGTTTGGCGCACGACACAACGACAACAATGTTTCTCTCTTTTCGTCCGTTTAGCACCCGTTTTTAAACCAGTTTGCGAATATTTGGGCGAGTTTAATTTCTCCCCCGGTTTTGGTCCGGTAAATACTCGCTTCTGAGCCCGTTTGCGAGCATTTAGCGTAACACTCGCTAAGGCTCGGGTTTTTGCCCGCTGGGTATCTATGTTCACTATTGTACATGTATGTGTAAATTTTTTCAACTAATTTTGACAATAACAGGGTACGGAAATTACAACAATGCTAATGCTACTACCTTATATTTGTATCATGGTACTTCGTGCAATTTTTAATATTTAATTCTCAATTCAAATTTGTCGTAGAAAATAGTATTTTTACGAAAAAATCAATTAACATTACACCAATTTAGCAGCCTATTGAACTTGTAGACTCTGTTTACTTAATTCTACACTAATTACACACAGTTTAATTAAGCCACTTAATGTGAAATACACATGATCATATAAAATATTTTTCAATTGTGCTCTTGAAGTCCGCTGTGTCAGCCCCTCATCACAACGCTGGGGAAAAATGCTGATAAAGCTCCCGTCCACCCAAAACAAATGTAATGACTCACTAACATTAAATGCAATGATAGCTACATACATAAATACATACATACGCCATCCATATGTGCGTAAACAATGGAAATAAATTTTAAAGGTTATAAATAAACAACTAAAACTAATCTTCCCCCCTGCCACAATCATAGGAATTTAAAGTGTTTTTGAATTGTACTAGATACCAAAACCAACGCCACTGCCACTTCAACAAAAACATAAAAACTGCCGAAACAAAGAAATGTGTACGATAACCAAAACAAAAAACAGCTGTTTTTTTTTTTTTGTTTGTAAACAAAGCGAGAAGAGTCATAACAAACCAAATAATCGATTAACAATTCTCCCAACAAAAGCAAGACATATTGAAAGAGAAGAGAACTAGCGTGCGATAAACAAATTAATATCTAGCAGACATACACGCTTTTATCCAGCACTACACTTGCAATTTACTTTCCATGTTTACTTGGGATCGATAATTTCATTTCATGGAAATAAAGGGTTTTCCAATAAGGTTTTGACAACATTTTTTTAAAATAAAACGCAAACCATTTGAGATAATTCCAAAACTTTATTATCGACTTGAAATACAATCAAAACATTTATGAATAGAACTCGAATTCGTTCATATGGCCACCGCGGGCACGTCGACAGTGGTCGATTCGTTGGACCCAATTTTCGATGACTCGGTCACACATTTCGGCCAGTATTTAGCGTTCAGTGTTGGCTCTGAGTTCTTCCAACGTCGTCGGCGTGTTGGCATAAACCAATGATTTGACGTAGCCCCAAAGGAAAAGGTCTAGAGGCGTTAAATCCACGAACGAGGCGGCCAATTGACTCAACCATTTCTTGAGACAACACGCTCACCAAACTTACTCTTCAATAAATCGATTGTAACGTGTGCTGTGTGGCTTGTGGCACCGCCCTGTTGAAACCACATGTCGTCCAAGTCCATGTTTTCCAATTCGGGCCAAAAATAATCGGTCATCATGGCGCGATAACGATCGCCACTCATAGTAATGTGACGATCGATATTGTCGACGCCGCCGGCATGCAAGCCGCAGCAAACAGTTAATTTTTGTGGATGAAGTGGTGATTCATAAAGCACATGTGGATTTTGACCAAACCAATAACGAATATTTTGCTTATTGACGAACCCATTGAGCCAAAAAAGAGCTTCGTCACTGAATATGATTTTCGATGAAATTCATCATCTTGGCGCATCTTCTCCAGAGCCAATCGGAGAACGTACGTCGCGTAAAATGGTCCATCGGCTTCAATTCTTGAGTTAGCGAGATCTTTTATGGGTGTAAACCAAGTTCTTTATGCAAAATTCGCCATAAAGTGGTCTTGGCGATGCCCAGTTCTTGAGAACGCTGCGGAATCGACTGATTTGGATCGTTTGCTACGGACGCCTGAACGGCAACGATATTTTCGTCACTTCGACCAACCCGTTGTCTCACTGGCACAGCAGCATCACACAATGAATATGTAGACTAAAATTTTTGCACTAAACTTGTTATTGCTAGTCTACTAGGGCGAGAATAACGGCCAAAAATTGGAGTTAACGCTCTTAAAGTTGCGGTCACCGACTCCGAATTTCGGTAGTAAATTTTTTATAATTTGCATACGTTGTTCGTTCGTGTTCTTTACCATGATGAAAATGTTGAGTTTACTGAAAAAAAAGGAAAGTAACAGTTAGATGGTCAGTGAAACAGTGCGTTTACAAATTAAATTCAAAGTTGTCACGTATCTATTGGAAAACGCGTTAGAAGTCATAGAGTTCTCCTCATCTTAGGGTAACCGAGGAAGTTGACAATTTTATAGAATGCGAGGTGCTATTGTATGTGTGTATGTTACTCTACGGTTAAAAATAAATCGAACATACATATATAGAACGTGTATTTTTGTTTGATGCAAACAGCATTAAATATAATCTAGCTGTCATTAATATCAAACACTATTTAAACTCAGTTTGCTTCTAGCTGTTTATCTCTCATTTCCCCATCCACTCTATTCTCTATCAAATTCGAACTACCATTTCGATCAGCTGCATATGAATGTCATAGACATACACTAAAATTGTTTCAGAGATATCAGCTGTCTTAGACCAATCTCATTTTGCGCGGGAAATCCTCAGACGTAAGTGGAATTGACTTGGAGCAGGGGGTTTCTATGGCACAGCTGATCGAAAAGATACTAGGGAAATGATGTAGAATGAGAGACCAAAAAAGACATACAGATTATAGACCATGCAGCAAACTAAGTTTAAAGGTGTTTGATTGATACTAATGACAGCTAAATTATGTTTTATGTTGTTTACATCGAACGAAAATATGCATTCCCTTTTATTTCTGTCCGTATTGGTCCAACCAAAGTGTAAATTACAAAAGCAACTCGAACTCGATGAAATGGCCTACCACCTCGTCGTCATCAAGAGAACACGAAGAGAGATATAACGACTTTTTTCTATTTCTCTATGCTTGGACACACCTTGAGAAAGTCACAGTGTGAACTGTTACGAGCCGAACTTGATTGGAATCCACAAGGAAGCTGGTTAATGGTTTCCCATTACATACCATGAGGGCATTAGGGAGAGCTTCTCACAAACCAGTGAGCTGTGCGGGTTCTAGTTTTACAATCACTGATAGGGACCTACAGTTTCACAACGATTCCAAATGGTTTTTTGGGAAGCTTTTTCATTGCCGAATACTCGATAGTGTCGCCGCCACAAAGGGAGATGATCGTCGTCGAAAGAAATGTAAGGTGGTCAGAGCAGGGATCGAACTCACGGTCTCATGCACAAGAGCCACTCACACTACCATTGCACCATCGACGGTCACACACAGTAATTATATTATCATAATTATCTTCGATTTAGCATTAACTTTTAGGAACATATTTTCCCGGTATCTGGCAACAGTGATTGGCGCCTCTTATAAAACAAAGCCCATATTTTTCTTTTTGCTTTAAAGTAAATATAAACATAACGACAACTATATGAGTCTCTTTAATTGTTTATTAACAAAACAAAGAAAAAAGTGAACTTATCACACACGTAGATTATGCGTACACTAAATGCACACAAAGAAATTATCAGCAAATATAGAGACTGAAAACAAAAGTAAAGTGGCTTCGGGTCCAGAGACAGACAGACAGACTATCTGTCATTTGTTAGAAAGAAATATTTGTACAAATGTTAATATATACATATGTAGATATGTACGTATGACAATTTATGGGAAAGGTGTCATTATGACGCTTTGAATATTGTGATGGCTAACTTGTGGCCCCTGTGCATTTTAAATTATTTGAATGTCGAAATAATATACTTACTTATGCGGTCTCGAACAACCCCGGGGGTTCGGGGACCTTACAAAATGTAGATAACTTATTTCGGCAACCAGTTCAATCTTTTACCTTATCTCTCCAGTTAGTGATACCAAGCGTACGCAGGGATTTGTCAACCTGATCCCTCCAGCGGAGTCTTGCTCTTCCCATTTTGCGTCGTCCTTCGAGTTCGGTTTCGAAAACCCTTCGTGCTGCCTCGTCTTCATTCATTCTACTGACATTGCCTAGCCAGCGAAATCGTCTTATCTTGATCCGCTTAACTACATCAATGTGGGGATATGGGTCATACAGCTCATGGTTCAAGCGTCGCCGTTATGCACCGTAGGGCCACACATTTTTCGGAATATTTTTCTCTCGAAGACTCCTACAGATGTTTCGCCTGCTTGCGATAAGATCCAGAATTCTGCGCCATAAAGGAAAACACGTTGTATGAGAGTGGCCGCCGGTGGTGCAATGGTTAGTGCGCGCGCCTCTTCTACATGAGATCCTGCGCTCGATCCCTGCTCTCACGACCTTAAATTTCTTTCGGCGGCGGTCACCTCGCATAGTGACGGCGACACTATCGAGTATGCAGCCATGGAAAAGCTTCTCAAAAATATAGTTCGGAATCGGTGTAAAACTGTAGATCCCAATAAGTGAGTATAAAACTAGAAAGCGCGCAGCTCACTGGTTGTAAGAAGGTCTCCCCTATTTCTTCATGGGATGTAATGGGAAACCATTTTGTTTATGAAAGTCTGGTATAGCTGGACCGTTGTTTCCCGAGAGAAGGCTTTATCTCTAAACTGATTGCTTAGCCCAAAATAATATCTATTCGCAATCACAATCCTCCGCCTGATCTCGAGGGTTACGTTGTTGTTTTTCTTTACGGCAGATTCTAGGTATATAAATTCCACCAGCAGGTCGAAATTATAAAGGTTATCAACGTTCAAGCTTTAGTCTGATCGCGTGGACGTCCTGTTCGTTGAAACCATTAATTTTGTCTTGTCCTCATTTACTGGCATTCCCACTTTTGATGACTCCTACTCAATTCTCGAAACCACCGCAGTAACTTCGCTCATTGTGCGCCCAATGATATCTATATCATCAGTATACTCGAGCAGAATGTGCCTTTTACTGATGATGGTGCAATTCATGATGACTGCAGCTTTTCTCATAATAATCTCCACTAAGATGTTAAAGAGATCGCACAATAGGATGTCGTCTTCCTGAGGCCTCATTTAGTTTCGAATGGGTCGGTAAGATCCTTACCAACTTTCACTACGGATTTCATGTTCGTCAGGGTCATCCTGCACAGGCGTATGAGTTTTGCAGGAATGCCAAGCTCAGACATTGCTTCGTAGAGTTTCTTCCGCACCGGGCTATCGACGGCTGACATATAATCGACAAATAGATGATAGATGTCGATTTGTTTTTCGTGGGTATTCTCCAGGTTTTGGTGTAGCGTGAAAAACTGGTGAGTTATAGATTTTCCAGGCCTATAGTCACACTGCTATGGTCCAATCAGTTCAGCGATAATTGGTTTTACTCTTTCGCACATTATACTTGATAGAACGCTATATGCTATGGACAAAAAGTTTATTCCGCGGTAGTTGTCACAGAGACTCTGGTCACGTTTTTTAAATATAGGGCATAATACACTGAGGCTCCAATCGCCAGGCATACATTCATCGAGCGAAGTTTTGCTAATGAGTTGATGCATGCACCTTATCAGCTCATCGCCGCCAGCCTTAAACAGCTCTGCCCGTAGTCAATCGGCTCCTACGGCTTTGTTGTTCTTAAGCCAGGCAAAAGCTGTTCTGACTTCGTCTTGGTTAGGAGGGGGCAATAGACGTCGTCTACCAAGTTGTGATCCATTGTCTCATCGTCATTGGAAATGATCTCTCCATATTCCCAACATGCTCTGCGACGAGAACCCGGTTGGAATGAAGTTCCTTTCGCAAATATATTATGTACTAGCTAGTTCCAACACGTCCAAGGCGCCCGTTGAAAAATACGATAATTTAAATGGATCTTTAAGAAAAAAAAAGAAAAAAGTAAAATAAAAAACTTTTTTAAACAAAAAATTTTTTGTTTTAGAATATATTTCTTTTAAAGTATATTTTTGGTTCTTTTAGTAAGAATATGTATTATATTTTCCCGAAAATGCTTTTTTTTAAAGAGAGGTACTTCTTTTACTAAAAGCTAAGGTTTTTTTTAAGAAATATTTTGAAGAAGTAGTGCTTTCTGTAAGAAAAAACCATAAGATTATGATTTTTTTTACGAAGAAGTACTTTTTTTAAGAACAGGTACTTTATAAAGAAGTGTACTCTTTTTAGGAAAAGGATATTTTTCTAAGAAAATTTACTGATTTTCAAAAAGCCTACTTATCTGAAGAAAAGAAACGAAATGGAAAAATATTCTTTTATTTTTAAGCAAAGGTTCTTTCAAGAAAAGAAATTTTTGTAAGAAAATGTATTTTTTTGAAGAAAAGTTTTTTTTAAGAAATTTACTTTTTTTTGAATTGGTTCCTTTTGTCAGAATAGATAAATTTTTAAGAGTAGGCACTTGTCTCAAGAAAAGTGATTTTGTTTCACAAAAAAGGTACTCTTTAAAGAAATGGTAGTTTTTTTAGGAAAGAGCAATTTTTTGTAAGAAAATATACTTTTTTAAGAAAATGTACTTATTTAAAAAAATACTTTTTTTAAGAAAAGGTACTTTTTGTAAGAAAAAATAATTTTTTAAGCAAAGGTACTTCTTTAAGATAAGGTATTTTTTAAAAAAATATACTTTGTTTAAGAATAGGAATACGTATTTTTTTTTTTTGAGAAAATTTACTCTTTTTAAGAAAACACACTTATTTAAGAAAATTATATTTTTTAAACTTCTTTCACTTTGGATTTCCAAATTTAATCTTTATTGGGTTCAAAACTACAATATATGTATATAAATAAGTCTCCAACTAGAAAACTTCCCATTAAACAAGAAATTTCCCAACATATGTTAGTCTAGACACAAACCAAAGCAAAAGTACCCAATGTAGTTGATAATACTGTGTTGTTTTCATTTAGTACCCATCCCGCAACGTGCAATAAGCAACTTCGCTCCAAAATAAAATTTATAAAATGTACCCACGTATAAAAAGAAGTTTGACGACCCCGTAATCAGCTCTTTAATACGCCTCGTTTGAGACCCCTTCCACCCCACTTATTGTAGATTTTTCCAAAATAAATTGGGCCTAACGAAACAATTTACACGCCCACCAAATGTATATAAATGCATAAATGAATATTAGGAAATTTTTAAATTCATTCAATTCAATTCAATTAGAAAACGCACACGAAAAAATTAACCACTTCATGTGCCGCAATGCACTTGAAGCAAAAACGAGTAGCAATTTCACATTTTTGGAAATTTTTGGTATAATTGCGATAATTTTACAAAATTGTAAAATTTTTTGTTGCCCGGCCTATTATACGTCATTTGATACACTCAAAACAAAGTGAACTAAACTTTAGTTAAAATGAACTAGAACTAAGTAAAATTGACCGTCGAGTTGCATCCAAAGAGATTTTAACTCATATGTTTATACTTTTCTTTAATATCAGTTTAGAATATGAACTTAATAAGCTTGTTTTTTTAATTCCTGCTAAACTAATTTCTCGACGACTTTGTATGGGCTGCCGCTTAATATCGCTTAGCACCCCACACAAAGTGGTCGAAAAATTAGTTTAGCAGGGAATAAATAAACAGGCTCAATATAAGTTCAAATTGTTTATAGTTTAGTTCAATCCTAGAAACCATCCACCAAATGCACTCAATCCAAATTCAAGTGTGAACTCAATTTTAAGATATGAAGTAGTCTGTAGTTTAATGTGAACTTATTTTATTTTCTTCCATACAATTTCTTTTTAAGTATTTTGTAGACTAAAATCTAAAAAACGTTTACTTATAAAGGGTGTTTTTTCAAGCCCGATAGAACTTCAAATTGTAAAAACTAACACAAAAAAATTAAATTTTAATAAAAAAATTTCTATTATTTGTTTCAGTATACTCTGGCAAATCATCATGAATAGACTCACGCTTGAACAACGCTGCCAAATTATCCAAATTTACTTTGAAACTCAGTTGGAAACAGACCCGTTGTTTTATCGCCAAATTGTGTTCAGCCATGAGGCTCATTTTTGGCTCAACGGGTTTGTTAGTAGCAAAATTGCCGTATATGGAGTGAGACCAATCCACAAGAGACCCTCCAGACTCCATTACATCCAGAAAAATGCACCGTTTGGTGCGGCTTACACGCTGGTGGCATCATCGGACCTTATTTCTTTAAAAATGAGGCCGGAGTTCGAGTTACGGTCAATGGAGATCGTTACCGCACCATGATCAATGATTTTCTGTTTGAAAATATGGATTACATTGATCCAGACGAGATGTGGTTTCAACAGGATGGCGCTACGTGCAATACGGCGATCGCAACCATCGACTTATTGAAATCAAAATTTGGCGATAAGTTGATTTCGAGAAATGGACCTGTCAATTGGCCTCCAAGGTCGTGCGATTTGACACCTCTCGATTATTTCCTGTTGGGCTACGTGAGGGCACTGGTTTATGCTGATAAACCAGCAACAATTGACGCCTTGGAGGCCAACATTGTTCGTGTTCTTCGTGACATACGGCCAGCAGTGCTCGAAAAAGTGGCCAAAAATTGGACGTCCAGAATGCGCTTCGTCAAGAACAACCGCGGCTGTTATGCCCGAAATCATATTGAAATATTAATGCCACGTATTGATCTTTCGAATAAAAAAAAGCTTTATTAAAATTTAATTTTTTATGGTATTTTTTTACAATTTGAAGTTCTATCGGCCTTGAAAAAACACCCTTTATTACGCATATTTTTTCTAAATTTTAGAAAAATAATTCTAATTTTTAAGAAATTATTTCAAGGAAAATTGCTAACTTGTTTTAAGTTCATACAATTTCCAAGCGTACTCTGACCAAGTAAAATTTACTCGACTTAGGTCAATTTCATAATATTGGAACGAAGTTGCTTATCGCACATTGAGGGGGGCTAAATGAAAAAATTGTAAACAACTTTTTTTAACTACTTTATTACAACCCACTATTGTCAACTATATTGGACACTTTTGGTTAAGTAAGTTTTCTAGGAGAGCCAGTGTATTATATATTCTACCTTTGAACCCAATAAAAAGTAAATTTAGAAAAGCCAAAGTTCAATACTGACAAACCCATGAAATTCAACCCTGAGCATGGAATTACATTTGGCAGCACACTTACTCTTACACTCGTACCATAGATAAAGGATATAAGTAGATATCGCACAGGCGTTGTCGTTTTGTAACTCTCATTGAAGTTACTCATAACTTTCACTAACGTTTATTCAACACTGTGGGGAATTTGATGCATACAAAAAATGTATAATTTTCCAGGTTGTGTTATTCGAACAACTAACTTAATTTTTTTATGTCGTGTTCCCCAATCTCAAGTTAAAATTTTGTTATTTTGATTATGTGTCTTTTTGTTTGGTGATGTTACCTACCACAACTATTGGTATCACCTGCTCTAAATATATCTTGCAAGGTATATATTGTTTGGTATCAAATGTTGCAATTATTGCATCCAGCTCCATCTAGAAAATATCCCACTGAACAAGAAATTTCACAAGACATGTGCGATATCTAGTTAATTCCTTTATCTATGCTCGTACTTTTGGTTTGGTTTGTATCTAGACTAACATATAACATATGGGGGGATATTTCTTGTTTAATGGGAAGTTTTCTAGGTGGAGTCTGTGCATTACATATTGTAGCTTTGAACCAAAGTGAAAGAAGTTTAAAAAAATACAGCAGACAGTTGTCCGAGGCCCTCGGCCACGGACTGTCCCTACAGGCTGTGTCAGAGACACGGCCATTAAGTTTAATGTAGAATACGCCATCCGATAAGACAGAAAACATATATAACAATTAATGATAAATAACATAAGCAAATGAATTTATTTATTTGATAGTTACTTTTGATAATATACATAAGCTTATGGTAGGAAAAATAGGATAAATATGTTTTTAAATTAAAAGAATAAGGATAAATGATAAATAACAGACGCAAATCAATTTGATTTATATTTGTTATAATTATATATCCATGTTAAATTCAAATTCACATTTAACATTTTGTTTCAGTTAAATACATAAGTAAATATACGAAATTTCAATATTTCATCAATCAAACCAACAGCCGAAGGTTTGCGTCCACACTGAAACAGCAGCATAGTTTGTGTTCACGCTACAAACTCAAACACTCAACCAAACACCACACATATGTTTGAGTGTATGTGTTTAAACAATTTTTATTTGAGAAATTTAAATATTAGGAAGATATCAACCAATATGAAATGTATATCAAACGAAAGATAACATCTTCATTTACCTACAAAAAAATTTTTAAAAAAAGTTATCTCGCCGTTTCCTCATAATCAATGAAATAAAGATTACAACAATAACAATCTGGCATGACTCCCCATACCGTAAGGTAAGACGTATTCTACGCCAAAAATAACATTTTCTTAAGTAAGAGCGTTTTCTCAAAAAAAAAGTAAATTTTCTCAAAAAAAATGCCTATTGATATTCTTAAACATTAAAATAAAAAATAAATGGTTTCCCATTACATCCCACGAAGGGACCGGGGATAACTTCTCACAACCACTGAGCTGTGCGCTTTCCAGTTTTCACTCACTGATTGGAACCTACAGTTTTACACCGATTCCGAACGGTATTTTGAGAAGCTTTTTCATGGCTATATACTCGATAGTGTTGCCGTCACTATACGAGGTGACCGACGCCGAAAGAAATTTGAAGGTGGTCAGAGCTGGGTTCGAACCCAGGATCTCATGTACAAGAGCCGCGCACACTAACCATTGCACCACCGACGGCCATTAAACATTAAGCGTGTTTTATTTACACCGATTGCTTTTATATTCGCTTGCTTTGTATGAAGCACTTAGCGAAGACTTAGCGAGAACTTAGCGACCAGAATCATTTTCGCTAAATTTAAACAAATTTTTTTTGACATCTTTTACCGTTTTCAACCCTTATTCATATTTTTGAATAAAATTACTTATCGCTAAAATGCCGTTTTCTTCGCAACTTTGCAAGCGACAATCGCTTGCTTGTAACCAAAACACGACTAATGTCACTTTTCTTAAAAAGAAGTAATTTTTTTAAATAAGTACTTTTTCTTAAAAAGTACATTATCTTACAACAAATTGTCTTTTCTTAAAAAAATACCTTTTCTTTAAAAAGTACCTATTTTGTAAAATAAAATAACTTTTCTTGAGATAAGTACCAACTGTTAAAATTGTACATGTTCTTTCGTATAAAAAAGCTTTTCTCCAAAAAAAATTCTTTCTCTTAAAAAACACCTTTTTTTATAAAAATTCCTTTTCTTAAAAGTACCTTTTCTTAAAAATAAAACAATACCTTTTCTTTTCTTGGGATAAGTAGCCTTTCTGAACATAAGTAAATTTTCTTAAAAAAATAACCTTTTCCTAAAAAGGGTACCACTTCTTTAAAAAGTACCTGTTCTTAAAAAAATACTTTTTTTGTGAAAAACATTCATACTCTTAGGCTTTTTCGTACAGAAAGCACATCTTATTAAAAATGGTAGCTTTACTTAAAAAAAACCTTAGCTTTTAATAAAAGAAGTACCTCTCATTAAAAACATTACCCTTTCGGGAAAATTTAATACATATTCTTACAAAAGGGACCCAAAAATATACTTTTTTTTTTTAAATACATTCAATAAATAAAAAATTTCTTAAAAAAAAGTTTACCTTTTTTCAAAAAGTATCTTTTCTTAAAGTTCCATTTAAATTACAGTATTTTTCAACAGCCGCCTTAGGCGTGTTGGAACTAACTTGGACATAATATATAGCGAAAAGAACATCGTTCCAACCGGGTGTACCCTAACACCTCATGTAATTTTTATATTACTCATATTTTTTCTAAATTTTAGAAAAATAATACTAATTTTTACGAAATTATTTTGACGAAAATTGCTAACTTGTTGTAAGTTCATACAATTTTCAAGCGTACTCTGACCAAGTAAAATAAATATACTCAATTTTAGTTCAATTTCCTAATTTAGAATTGAGATAGAGAAAGAGATAGAGATAGAGATAGAGATAGAGATAGAGATAGAGATAGAGATAGAGATAGAGATAGAGATAGAGATAGAGATAGAGATAGAGATAGAGATAGAGATAGAGATAGAGATAGAGATAGAGATAGAGATAGAGATAGAGATAGAGATAGAGATAGAGATAGAGATAGAGATAGAGATAGAGATAGAGATAGAGATAGAGATAGAGATAGAGATAGAGATAGAGATAGAGATAGAGATAGAGATAGAGATAGAGATAGAGATAGAGATAGAGATAGAGATAGAGATAGAGATAGAGATAGAGATAGAGATAGAGATAGAGATAGAGATAGAGATAGAGATAGAGATAGAGATAGAGATAGAGATAGAGATAGAGATAGAGATAGAGATAGAGATAGAGATAGAGATAGAGATAGAGATAGAGATAGAGATAGAGATAGAGATAGAGATAGAGATAGAGATAGAGATAGAGATAGAGATAGAGATAGAGATAGAGATAGAGATAGAGATAGAGATAGAGATAGAGATAGAGATAGAGATAGAGATAGAGATAGAGATAGAGATAGAGATAGAGATAGAGATAGAGATAGAGATAGAGATAGAGATAGAGATAGAGATAGAGATAGAGATAGAGATAGAGATAGAGATAGAGATAGAACTAAAATTGAGTATATTTTGTGAACTAAATTTAAGTTTATTTTGAACTAAAACTTAGGAAAGGCAATCAAAGAAAGATGCAGCCGACATAGTAACTGCCAAAAATAATTAGCGATTTTCATGAAATTTTACATCATGCTTTACTATGTCAAACAACATTGAGGACCTGAAAACAGTTAATTTTGTCACACCTTTTTAATTCCTCCCATACAAAATTTCTGTGTACAGCCAGGGGGTTTCTATACCACAGCAGATCGGAAAGTTTCTAGGGAAATGATGTAGAATGAGACACCAGAAAAGACATACAGATTATAGACCCTGCAGCAAACTAAGTTGAAAGGTGTTTGATTGATACTAATGACAGGTAAATCATGTTTCATGTTGTTTGCATCGAACGAAAATATGCATTCCCTATTACTTCTGTCCTTATTATACCAACCAAATGGTAAATTACCAAAGCAACTCGAACTCGATGAAATGGCCTACTACGTCGTCGTAATTAAGAGAACATGAAGAGAAACATAGAAGCTATTTTCTATTGATCTGTGGTTCAGCGTTTTGTAATGTAACGCGCAATATTCTGTATATCAAATATTTAATCTGATGCGATGGTATGGAAAAATAGAAAATTGTTTGAACAAAGTTTCAACTGATTATTGATATTGCCGGTGGTACCGTAGTTTGCCCAAATTGAAGACTACGGGACCCTTTGAAACCTAGCTTCAGTCGGGTGGGGCGGTTCTCATCTTTCTTCAGACAAATAGTTTTTATTTACTAGAAAAATATATGGACTCCCTATTTGTATTCAATTCAAATTATATCTGAAAATACTTTACAATTATTAAATGACTACCATAAGAAAACAAACCCCGATAGTAGTCAATTTGAGGACATTCAACTAAACGATTTGTATCTCGTAGATATGTTGCTTGCAAAACGCAACCGATCTTACCAAAATCTTGTTACAAACTCCCATTCGTAATTGGCAATGAAGAATTTTGCAACACCCATTGTTGTATTTTCATAAATATTATGGGCGAATAATTGGCTGGTAGACATGGTAACTGCCAAAAAAGTATCAAATCAAATCAAAATTTAATTTTGTATTAGGCAATTTTTTACCCAATCCCGTACTGCTAACTAATACACATATGTAGTTGAATATGCCAAACCCAAA
This sequence comes from Phaonia tiefii, assembly GCA_963931995.1. Taxonomy (NCBI): domain Eukaryota; kingdom Metazoa; phylum Arthropoda; class Insecta; order Diptera; family Muscidae; genus Phaonia; species Phaonia tiefii. The sequence continues at coordinate 252,838,862 of OZ008368.1, read as the reverse complement.
CGTATAGCTGAAGATAATATCCGAGTGACTGAGATTATCTTTTAAATTCTCTTTCAACCTTTTTAAATGGAACTCGGGCCCAATGGATGACTTGGGGTGAGGGCATGTTTAAGTCGGTTCGTCGGGGTGAAATAAAAAAATACAGTTTTTTTTAATTGCGAGTAATAAAAAATTTCATTATGTGGAATTGTTATTACTTTAAATATTAAGAGATAAAACATAAATCAACTTAGAAACGAATTATACATATATTAACTCAAATCCAGTATTATTGAGACAATGCTTAATCGTCAGTTTAACAAAGAACTGAACCTAATTTAAAATTGTATATTTGTTAGTAGAATTATAAACAAATTAATATATAGAATTCCGAAATTATTTGAGAAAAAAAAATTAATTATTTAAAAGAACGAAGAAGAGCAAAATCAAATTTGTAGAAAGACTTTGAACATTGTGTGCTACATGTCAAGAATAATAAAAACGTAGCCAATGACGGTCATATCTTTTTTCGACCTTGCAATGTTGACCTTGAGATTTTTTTCCAGTCTTGATACTGCATCGTCATACTAAAGCGAAAATAAAAATACAAAAAAAGAAATTAGTACTTAATGTTGGATTGCCATTCCAATGTACTTTGTTTTTTTTTTCAGCAACTGCTGTTTAAATAGTCACAATTAAGTACGTGTTCTGTATCAGAATGTACACAACAAATATGCAACTTTAAAAATATTTATAGTCAAACTTTGGCAGCTGCTAACACTGTGCGACAGTGAAATTAGGGCCTCAACGAAACCAACAAATTATGAAAGCCCATTGGCGAGGTATCAGAAAACCCCACTCCGTTTTGCTGGATTTCTTGTAATTTTCCAGCACACGGTAAATAATTTGTGTATTTTGGAAAGTTATCAACAATTTTGTGGGCTATATTTCCTTCTAATACAGCCACCTTAAATTATTTACCGTGTTCTGAAAAATTACAAGAAATCCAAAAAATATCCAACTTTGTTTGACGTTTCGTCATTTGACAAAGTGTTGGGGTATTTGTTACAAAATGTATATTAGTCAACATTATGCAATGATGAAAGACCTACAATTTTGCAGAAGGTTGTAATGAAAAATATGTAATGGTTTAGAATATATTGAAGTATAATCAGAAGTATAGCTTTTTATCAACAGCTGAAATTTTTTTTGTCCTATACAAAAAATTGTGATGGTCTGATACATCGCTAATGGACTTTCATAATTTTGTGGTTCCGTTGAGGCCCTAAAGAAAACTGCTCATTTGTCGCACTGTGTAATCAAAACGTCAAACGCTTTGGAAAAAAAAATAATGGTGCTTTCGTTTCTAAGAGAAAATGCAACACTTTCCAACCGTTTGACCTATAACCGAAAAAAATCCTACCCTTCGTAGAGGTTTCGTGTTAATTTATATGAATAATCGTGTTAATTTACTTCGTAAAAATATTGGATTATCTGGCACAGAGGGCAAATGTTATCAGGGGGGAATCCTTTCGACAGCTGATCGTCATGGTAGTTGGAATTAGATAGCGAACAGAGTATATGGAAGAATGCGCGATACGCAACTAGAAGCAGACCATGCAGCAAGCTAAGTTTAAATAGTCTTTTATTGATACTAATGGCAGCTAAATTATGTTACAATTTGATAGCATCGAAGGAAAGTACGCATTCCTCTCATTTAACATCACTGCAGTTTCAAAAGTAGCTAGTGGATCTATGTAGTCAGTTATTTCGTTAGCGAAAAGCTAGTGGATACAGGTTATGCTAGAGTTCGCCTTTTGATTATTATACATAAGTATGAAAACAAGGAAACAAACAAGGCACTGAAACGTTATGATTTGTTGGTTGCTTGGTTATTTTTTGTGTTGGCGTCAGTTGCTATTACACGTTCATAGAAATATCAACGTGACAGCGTACATGGGACAGAAGTATAAAAAAAGTGAATTTTAATATTTAGAACGGTAAAATTAAAAAAAGACAAATGAAACGCTTAATAAAGAAAAAAAGGAACAAATTTTGCAAATGCTAAAAAAAAATTTAGAAAAAGAATGTGGTGAACATTAATTCATTATGGTCCGGCGAATTCATCAAGCGGATTGTTCTAGTCAAGTAGTTAGTACAATGTTGTTAGATATTTCGTCAATTCCAAGTAACTAGCGATCTGTATAGTACATGGTAGTGCAGAGGGTGGCCACTGACTACCGTCAATGACATCCCCATGTTAAATTCGTCAGTGTAAAGCATTGCAGCCTGTAACCAATATTTGGTATATATTGTAGTTTTGAACCCAATAAAATCTAAACTTAGAAAACCCAATGTGAAAGAAGATTATGAAACTGAAGATTCCAATCAATGAGTATAAAACTAACAGTAATATGTTACAACCCAGTATTATCAACTATATTGGGTACTTTTGCTTTGGTTAGTGTCTAGACTAGCCTGTAACTGCACCTAGAAAACTTCCCATTAATCAAGAAAGTTCTCAACATATGTTAGTCTAGACACAAACCAAAGAAAAAGTACCCAATATAGTTAATAATACTGGGTTGCAGCATATTACTGTTAGTTTTATACTCATTGATATGTTGGGAAATTTCCTGTTTAATGGGAAGTTTTCTAGGTGGAGCCTGTAACCAATAAAAACTAAATTTAGAAAACCTAAAGTGAAAGAAGATTAAAAAACACAATTTTCTTAAATAAGTGCCCTTTCTTAAAAAAAAGCAAATTTTCTTAAAAAAAAATATATTCATATTCTTAAACAAATTACCTTTTTAAAAAAAAAAAATCTTATCTTAATGAAGTACCTTTCCGTAAAAAAAACTAAATTTTCTTATAAAAAGAAAATTTTCTTAAAAAAAAAAACGACCAAAGTACATTTTCTTCAAAAATAGCCTTTTCCTAATAAGAGTACCACGTCTTTAAAAAGTGCCTATTCTTAAAAAAGTACTTTGTAAAAAAATTCATACCCTTATGTTTTTTTTACAGAAAGTAATTCTTCTTAAAAATAGTACCTTTTCTTAAAAAACATTAGCTTTTAATAACAGAAGTACGTATCTTTAAATAATTACCTTTTCGGGAAAATATAATACATATTCTTGCAGAAAGGACCTAAACTTATATTTTTTAAAAAAGAAATACATTCTATAAAAACATTTTTTTTTTAAATAAAGTTTATAATTTTACAAAAAGTATCTTTTCTTAAAAATCCAATTAAATTATCGAATTTTTCAATAGGCGCGTTAGGCGTGTTGGAACTAACTAGTACATAATATATAGCGAAAGGAACTTCGTTCCAACCGGGTGTCTCCGGACACCTCATGTAATTTGTTATCACTATACCAGGTCAATTTACAGATTTAACGATGCCTAAGCATCTAAGCCGTCGGTGGTGCAATGGTTAGTGTGCGCGGCTCTTGTACATGATATACTGGGTTCGAACCCTGCTCTGACCACCTTCAAAAAAAAAAAAAATTCTTTCGGCGGCGGTCACCTCGCATAGTGATGAAGAAGCTTCTCAAAATACCGTTCGGAATCGGTGTAAAACTGTAGGTCCCAATCAGTGAGTGAAAACTGGAAAGCGCACAGCTCAGTGATTGTGAGAAGTTCTCCCCGGTCCCTTCACGGGAAACCATTTATTTTAAGCATCTAAGCATGAAGTCCCATGGTATCACAATGTTTGGGCTAAGTACGTCAATAGTGACAGCCACTTCTACTTAACCTAACGTAAATACACTTTTTACTTCGTCTACATTTTGTACTCTGCCCGTACTTTTGTGTGCACATAATTTCCATTAAAGTACACTTTATGTACTTTTTTGAAAAGTTGAATTATTGTTTAATAGGGGTAAACAAACATCAGTAGGATAACTTGCTTACATATAATATATAATTAAAAAGTGAAATGATGACGCTATTGAAATTTTTAGACAAATTTGATTCCAGTATACATTATCTGAGGTGGCCAAACTTCACACGCTGAAGTAAAACGCCCCTTGTATATATGATTGGGGCATCCATATACTTACGCCCAAGCATTATTTTCATGAATTGAAAATATGCTGCTGCTTTCTTTCAATTCTTTGTCATTGGCCACGTTTTTGTTTTCAGCAAACAAATCCGCATTTTTGTCCCAAAAAAAAAATATTATAACAAATTAATCAATGCGGCTCCAACATGTAATATTGAGTAGCAAACACAATGTGTTTGGACATACATATACTACACTTGCGGCACGCTACAAACAGGATATATTTGCATCCAAACAATAACCGTATTGTATTTTTTAGCCGCTTGCTATCCAGGAGAAGTAAAACACAAACGATGTTTACAGTTCAAATACTTTATTACGATTGAATTCTTACACATTACTGAGGTTGCATGTAACCTAAAAACATCCCCCGCACAACCAACTGTTGATGTACAACATGACTCTCAATACACACAATGAGTGTCACAGCATTGGGATATTATATGTGTTGTTCTGACAGGATGAGTCAACCATTTATTTACAACAAACCGAATACCGATTTTTCAAAGTGCAGGGTATTGTATTTTCTTATAAAAATGTTGTGGATTTTTTTACGGGGTATACACATCAGAGGCAAATTAAAAAAAATAAATAAATGGTTTCCCATTACATCCCATGAAGGGACAATCACTGAGCTGTGCGCTTTCCAGTTTTCACTCACTGATTGGGACCTACAGTTTTACACCGATTCCGAACGGTATTTTGAGAAGCTTTTGCATGGCTAAATACTCGATAGTGTCGCCGTCACTATGCGAGGTGACCGCCGCCGAAAGAAATTTTTTAAGGTGTCTGAGCAGGGATCGAACCCAGGATCTCATGTTCAAGAGGCGTGCGCACTACCATTGCACCACCGACGGCAAATTCAAATGTTGGCATTATTTTCAGGATTGTGCAATTTTCCTATAATTTGAACAAATACCGACCCCCACTCCTCCCTTTTAAAAGTTTAGACTCCGAGTCCTAATGAGTTCTAAATTAAACATATATAAGGGTGTCTCAGTTAAGATTGTTTCATCCTTCTCGGCTAAGTGGAATAGAGATTCCACTATCAACTCCCACCAAGTACTTGAGCGTGATTCTAGACCCTAAACTATCCTGGTAGCGTAACATAGAGCAGCGCCCACAGAAACCAACCATTGCGTACTACACTTGTCGGAATTTGTTCGGAAGCCGATGGGGTCTCCAACCGAAAATGGTGCTATGGATGTACACTAGTATACTCAGACCTATACGTTTCTACGAAGCAATGGTATGGTGGCCTGTCGCGGAGAAGACGTCCTCCCTGAAACTGTTGTATAGAGTACAGAGATCAGCTTGCATCGCCATAAGAGGGGTAATGACGACGTGTCCATCTGAAGCCCTTAATGCAATGCTTCATATTATACCAACTGACCTTCACATAACAGCTGGTGAGGCCTGGAGCGCCACCCGACTAAATGTTCTTGTAATCTGGAAGAGCAACGCATATGGATATGCGAGAATAATACAGACAATTCCAAGAGAACTCAATATAACAACGGATTACTCCACCCCCTCATTGACGTTCGATAACCTATTCGATGTCACTTTTCCCAGAAGAATAGAGTGGGATAAAGGGGAACTACTGACAGGTTTTGACACCAAAGTATTTACGGACGGATCTAAAATGTAATGTGGAACCGGCTCGGGTGTCTTCTCCGAAGAGGCAAGCCTCAATTTATTATTTTAACTCCTAGACAAGTGCAGCGTTTTCTAAGCGGGGGTACTGGCCATCAAGGAAGCCTGCGACGAAATTATTCTACAACAGAGAACAGAGCGCATTGGAATATTTATTGATAGCCGGGCGGCTCTTCTATCACTTAAATCTAACAACATTGCATCTAAACTTAATAGTGGATGTAGGGAAAAACATGTCGAGCTAGGTCGACTGGCCAATGTGGTTCATACGTGAATACCAGGCCACAAGGGTCTTGTTTGGTGGGCACGAAAGGGCAGACGAACTAGCCAGGGCAGGACCCTATTCCACCGAACTCCAAATGGTGTCAGCCGCAACGACTATAGGGTTGGTCAAAAGAGGTATTTTCCTGCATTACCTTAAACAAGCTAAGGCCACTTGGGATAGTACGGAAACGTGCCGCATATCCAGAAACACATGGCCAGAATATAACATTCGCCACACTAACTCCATGAATACCCAAACTGGCACTGGCCAATCGGTAATCGGTAATCACGCAAACCGGCGGAATCTTCCATATAATGACCACTGCCGTGCCTGCGAAGACGCAGAAGAGGAGGAGACGGTGAAACATCTGAATAGACGCCTAAAGACTATAGGTCGTCCCTTCCTACACAACCTCATTGAGATACACGAGATAGATCTACCCCGCGGCGGAATTTGCGAGGCCTTCCACGAATAAGGCATGTGGAATCCTTCTTTGGTAATGCCTACTTTAATAAAGCCTGTGAAATGAATGATTTATAAGGCTACCACAGGCTTTTTAAAAGAATGCCAGAAGATGCTGTTGTCCATGAAATCCTGTCTTTCATCCGATAGCGTCCGACTATAAGTTCTAAGGTCGTGTGTTCGATTCCTGGGGCTGCAGAATTTAAAAAAATTAATATATAAGAATTCCAATTGGTTAAAGTATAAATCTGAAATATGAAACTAATTTGCATATATATTTTTTATTAATACTTAAGTCCTTCTAAAACTACTCTTTTTGCAGGCCTTCATAAGGCCTTCTACTAGAGAGAGATGAAAAGCCTTGCCTCCCAATCTCACGCAATGTTAAAAAGAAAGCAGGAGGTTATGTATAGGGAAGGCCTGCCGTATTCTATAGAATGCCTTCTGGGCCATGATTTCAGGCCTACCAGCTCCTGATTTCCGGCGCTGGGTAGGGAATCTACTGAGATATCTCCGATTAACAGGTAGGATATAGACACTGTACATTTGACTGTCTGGAGTGATGTGGTATGCAAAAGTGTATCCCAAGGCACTAATTGACGGTAAATAGTATCTTTAGGAACCACGTGAACCAACCAAGATTGCCCTTTTTAAATTTAATGTAATTTTTTTTGTGGAAGTGGCAACTCTGAAATTTGACAGCTGTCACATATGTTTATTAAAATTATTATAAATGGGGCGCTTGTGAAATCTTATTACAAAAATTTGGAGCGGTTAGGCTGAGACCGCTCGCAAAGGCATTTCTTTGTAGTACAGCATCAACAACTACTTGTTGGGGTTCCTTTGGAAGAAAGCGGGAATATGCAATCAACTTAAACAAATGCCTGGAACCATGAACGCAAGACGGGTTTAATTTGATATGAAACCAAATGGGAGCATACATTTTAGCAACATAGTTTGCTGGTGTGTTAAGGTTTTCAGAAGGATTTTCCTTGTTAACATAAAGTCGAAGGATCCTGTTTGCCGTTGTAAGCCATCTTGAGTGTGAGAGCTTACCAGGATTTCTATTAACTAACTCTTGAGAGCACGTTCCGCTTGAAATTGCCAAACAGATTTTAAGTAGGTACTTCTGATCAGTACTGGGATCTGGAAGTACACTGAATCAACTGAAAATACTAAAAAAACCTGAAAATAACAGACTGATTTCCACAACTCTGCAATTGTTTTCTTATGTTACCCGCATAGTCATTTGGACCTGTAGGTTTTCCATCTAAATATTTAAAGAGATGTCTCAAGGGTAATTCATTTGCATGAAACAGACAAAACAACCATTGCAGTGGCTTTCTGGTTTCCTTCTCCAACAAAGTAATTATTCCGTTTTTATTTCCCGTATTGACTGCTGTTCTATCACATCCAACAGTTGTAAGATTGCTAATATTTATAAGATTGCTAATATACGAAAGTGGCCGTCGGTGGTGCAATGGTTAGTGTGCGCGGCTCTTGTACAGGAGATCCTTGGTTCGATCCCTGCTCTGACCACCTTAAAAATTCCTTTCGACGACGGTCACCTCGCTTAGTGACGGCGACACTATCGAGTACTTAGCCATGAAAAAGCCTCTCAAAATACCGTTCGGAACCGGTGTAAAACCGTAGGTCCCAATCAGTGAGTATAAAACTATAAAGCACACAGCTCACTGGTTGTGAGAAGCTCTCCCGAATTCCTTCATGGGATGTAATGGGAAACCAGTTATTTTTTTTTTTAATATACGAAAAACCCGGACAATTGTTTCCGAAATATTTTGAGCAGAACCAGTATTGGGAGTAACATAGCCTAAGTATTTTGACTCCGGTTCTGCTAATAAAGAAATGTGCTCCTCTGAGATGGTACGCCAATGATATTTACTGCCTTGCTTTTCATGGATTATAGTCAAATCTTTTTTCCCATCAAAATACAAAGCTTTCATAACTGAGGTTTGTAACTCATAATACGATTTTTCGCGAAGTTTTTTCTCGATTTTTCATTCTCGCTCTTCTAATTTTACTTCTATCTATTACCTTACAGTTGTCCGATTCGTTTATCATTCCAATATCATGCAGTGCCCCACACGCAATAGTTGCCGATTTTCTGTCAAAAACACCCGTACGATCACAAATGGATGTTAGGGCAGACAGCATCACTCGCATTTGTGATGTTGAAGGTTTGGGATTATCTTTTGTTCCTTCGGAAAACGGCAAAAAAACACTTTCATCAGAACTATCCTCAGAAACTTCTCCCAACACGTTGCTTTCTTCTGAGATTGATAAATCTGCATTCTCTTTTGTTTCTCATTTAATTTAGTTTGCAATTGCAAACAATGGTTGAAAGTACTTTAGAAACACAGATTGTTGTGCCGAACTTATGGAAATTACATTATGGAAATTACAACTTCGATGAAATTACATTTATAACTGCCTGCGGCCAAAACTTGGATTTGTTAAAGAAATAACGAATGTAAACAAAAGCAATGTTAACAAAAATATTGTTGCGAATAAGTAAAAGCTTTTGCTGACTGTTAATGACTCTACTAACAGTATGTAAATAACAGGCGGTTAGTGCTGCGCCTGAAAGTATGCATTGTAACAACGTACCAGCTCGATAAACCAGTAGCATGAATTCACCTCAGTAAAGATAACTCTCCATCATTCGAGACTGTTCTACAAAGATAAGCAACAACAACAACATCCAGATTCTAGAAGGTTCTTGAATTCGCTAGATATACCTTCATTTGAGTATGGTGAGTTGGTATAAATAGCGGAGGTCTTTGGAGTGGAGAGTTCAGTTTGTGATTAAACTCCGTAAAGTAAGCAACGCGAATTGGTAGTAAAATACAAGACTTGTTAAAGTGTTATAAATAGAGTAAACTGTTGTACTACATAAGTAAAATAAAATGAAGTTAACCCGTTGTAATTATCGTAATTTAAAACGAACCTTGTTTTATTATTGGGAATAAAACAACGCAAAAAGGACGAATAAGGAAATTCGTAACAATATGAACAAATCTGACGTTTCCAAGGTGCACTTAAACAAATCAGCTGATCACCAAATGAAAAAAGTTAAATCAGCTGTTCTTAGGCGGCCACTTTATAAAATTACCCTATGAAAAAACCACTACAAAAGAAGCTCCATTGACAGATAATATTCTGAGTGCTGATCGATATATTTGATTCATTTAAGTAAAAAAATAACAATTCTGAAAAAAATTCAAATTTGAGAGACCTGGCGGCACCTGAAGACAATTTTTTATTGAACCCAAATTTTGCACGTTTAACTTTGAAGGCAATTGGCACCTATTTAGCACTATTGCAAGACATTAAAAAAAACAGCAGACAGTTGTCCGAGGCCTTCGTCATAGACACGGCCATTAAGTTTAACGTAGAATACGCCATCCGATAAGACAGAAAACATATATAACAATAAATGATAAATAACATTATAACATATGAATTAATTTTTTCATATATTTTTTATAATTATATATCCATGTTAAATTCAAATTCACATTTAACATTTTGTTTCACTTAAATACATAAGTAAATATACGAAATTTCAATATTTCATCAATCAAAACAACAGCCGAAGGTTTGTGTCCACACTGAAACAGCAGCATAGTTTGTGTTCACGCTACAAACTCAATCACTCAACCAAAGACCACACATATGTTTGAGTGTATGTGTTTGAACAATTTTCATTTGAGAAATTTAAATATTAGGAAGATATCAACCAACATGAAATGTATATCAAATGAAAGATAACATCTTCATTTACCTACAAAAAAAAATTTTAAAAAAAGTTATCTCGCCATTTCCTCATAATCAATGAAATAAAGATTACAACAATAACAATCTGACATCACTCCCTATACCGTAAGTCAACACGTATTCTACGCCAAAAACAAAAACTGTTGACTCCACACCCCTAATTCTAATTCATGTTTTCAATATTATGGTTTCGCTCATTTTCGTTAGATTTTGAGTGAAACCATTAACAGATGTACCTGCTAAACTCTGGTTATAACGTCAGTTACACTCATTATAACGTCAGTTACACTCAGTGGAAAATGTAGGATCAAATACTGATATGTCTCATTTGTTTTTGCACACATACGATTGGTTAAGTTTGCCCACCGCGGGGCTAATGGAATAATTAACTTTCTTAGAAATTATTGTCTGTGTGAACTGCCATTATTGTTGTTGTGTTATTTTCAAATTCTTTTTTGTTTTATTTAATTAAATCTCTTCTTTTTGTGTGTGTGAATGTGAATCTCTATTAAGACACTTGTCCAGTACTCTACTCGTCTTGTCATAATACCAAACAATTTGTTTACTTTACAGACTTCATTCAGTTTGAGACTCGGACGCGATACGTGCAGTTATACTTACTACGTCAACTTGGGTATCTTCCTCCTTCCCAAAAGCAAAAGCGCAAAAACGCCCATTTGATTAATTATGATCGCGAGTGGTTGTGGATCGCGTGCCGTCATTCAAATTTAAACATAAAGTACGGGCGCGCAAAAAAAACCCCAATAACAAATTTAACAAATTAATTAATTCGTTTGGTATTTAAAACAAATTAATTGAGTTTATTATATGAAAGTGTGTTTTTTATTTCAAAATTTTGTTCATTACCTCAATTTAATTAAATTACAAATTACATGAATTGCGGTTTTAAAAGTGTTTTTCCTGTTATTATTTTGACTTAATTATATTTTAAAAATCGGCGAATTTCTTTGTGTTCTTATTTCCGCCAGTAGACTTTGACCTAATTTGTCATAACTTTTGATGTCAAAATTATTAATTAGGTCATTCAAAATACTTTGGCTTCATTTTAATCGGTGTTTTCTGTTATAAAGACGATCGTAAAATCACAAATGTTTGTGTTAACAATATCATTGACCCTATTAACAGGCGTTTAATTGCACCAATTAAATAATTTTATTATAACGAAAGGGTCAAGGCATCATTCAGCAGCAATTGAAATAGAATAATCTAAAACTTTTGAAAAAAAAACAACTACACAAATCACAATTATTACTGATAACACGCAGATGGTTCAAGACATTTTGGATTTAGAATTTTAAAATTCGAAACAATGGTTTTTTCTAATTCGTGGAAATCAGGGCAAATAAATTTATAGTATACTATACTACATACCTATATATGCAAAAAAAAATATGTGCTAATATTAAAAAAATTTGTTTCGGTTTGGTTTATATTCCATTTGACAACACGGCCAAACGTCACTTTCAAAATTTTTTAATATTTTGATCTTCAGACCTTAGGTATGTATATATTGAATATATTTGACATGTTTTTTTTTTTTTGCGAAATGTAGAACAAGATTTGAAAATATCATAAAAATTCTCAATATTCGGAGGTGTTTCAAATCCGCATTAGCCACTGGAGGTAAAATCCGTAATATGTACTTTTTGTTATAAAAGTACCTTTTCATAGAAATTGATCTTGAACCGAAAAAATTATTAAAGAAGAAATATTTAGAGTATAAAACTGTATCAACCCTGTTACAATTACCGAAGTGAAGTTGGCCCACCATGGCTGGCCCACTTTTCTGTACAACGTTAAAATAGACCAAATCGATTGGAATAGTTCTAACGTCAATTCTAGTTACGTTATTCAGGATGATATGTGTAATATAAAATACAGGACATTGATCCTTAAAAAGGATGATAAGGGTTTTTCAATAAGAGTTTTTTTAATTAAAACAAAACCGGTTTTAGATACCAATGAAATTGTTTATTCCTGTGAAAGTACGTTCGATGCCATTATGTATGGAACTCGATTTCTTTTGCATGGCCACCACGGGCACGCTTGCAGAAGTCCAGACGCTGAACCCAATTTTCGACGGTTTTCAAGCATAAATCGGCCGATACTGCTGCAATTTCACGTTCGATATTCGTACGAAGTTCATCAATCGTCGCTGTCTTATTGGCATAGACCATAGACTTGACGTAGCCCCAAAGCAAATAATCAAACGGCGTCAAATTGCACGACCGAGGCGGCCTATCGACTGGGCCATTTTGTGAGATAACACGTTCACCAAACTTGGTTTCCAATAAATTGATTGTGGCATTCGCTGTGTGGCTTGTGGCGCCGTCCTGTTGGAACCACATGTCCTCCAAGTCCATATTATCCAATTGGGGCCAAAAATATTCGGTTATCATTGAACGGTAGCGATTCGCATTCACATTAATGTGACGGTCTTGATCATCACGGAAGAAGTACGGCCCAATGACGCCGCCGGGCCATAAACCGCACCAAACCGTAATTTTTTCGGGATGCAATGATGACCCATGGATTACGTGTGGATTGCCGTCTGACCAATAACGCATATTTTGCTTATTGACGAAGCCATTGAACCAGAAATGAGCCTCATCGCTGAAGATGATTTTCCGATGAAAATCCAAATCATTTTCAAGTTGTTGCTCAGCCCAATTCACGAACATACGACGCTTATGGTGGTCAAGCGGCTTCAGTTCTTGCGTCAATTTGATCTTGTAAGGATGTAGACCAAGATCTTTTCGCGAAATTCGCCACAACGACGTCACATAGGTGCCCAACGCTTGAGAACGACGTGTGAGAGACACATTTGGGCTTTCTTGAACTGAAGCCTCAGCGGCAGCAATATTCTCGACACTACGGGCACTTCTTTGTCTCACTGACACGGGAACATTTTGTACTGTGCCTGTGGATTCAAATTTTTCCACTAGACGCTCAATTGTTGATCTGGTAGGACGATTATGACGGCCATAAATTGGACGTAGCGCTCTTAAAGCTGAGGCCACTGACTCCAAATTTCTGTAGTAAATTTTAATAATTTCGACTCGTTGTTGGCTCGTATATCTTTCCATGATGAAATGGCAAACCTTACTGCGGAGAAATGTCAAAAGAGCGGAAAAAATATGGCGTCGTTTGCTGTCCCTATCGATTTACTTTTGTAGCGTCTCTGTTACAAAACCCGTTATTTTACATATTTAATGTACGTTTCAGAAAAAATTCACAAAGGTTAAAAAAGATAATTTTTTTTAATTTCTTATGAGGTTTTACTATTACTAAAAAGTTTAGAAATAAACACTCAAGGTCTATGAAACAAGACAATATTCTTAAAATCGGTAAAAACAAATTGCCGCTATTATTATTATATTACAAAAAATTTGGAAAATTTTCACACGTATGTTGTTGGAAATACGAAGCAAAAATTTCATAACAAATGTCAAAGACATTGAGACAGGACTAGGTCCTTAAAATCGAAGAAAACGAATATCCGCCATATACGTATATATGAAAACTTTCAGAAAATTAAAAAATGTTTGGAAAATTTTCACACTTTAATATTCTGATATGTTGTTGCAAATACCAAGCAGAAATTTCATAAAAAAATTTCAAGGACATTGAAACAGGCCTAGGGCCTTAAACTCGAAGAAAACCAATATCCGCCATATAGATGAAACCTGCCACAAAATTAAAAAATGTTTGGAAAATTTTCACACTTTAATATTCTGATATGTTGTTGCAAATACCAAGTAGAAAATGTATAAAAAATTTCAAGGACATTGAAACAGGTCTAGGTCCTTAAAATCGAAGAAAACCAATATCCTCCATATATATGAAATTAAAAAAGTTTGGAAAATGTTCACTCTTTAATAGTCTGATATGTTGTTACAATTTTGCTCGTCATTGTACTTGAAAATACTATCAAATATAGGTAGATGAAAAATCGCCCAACATTCATAATCGCCCCAAATATGTAAAAAAAATTGCAATTCGAAATTTTTTACAGATTTGTTAGCACCCCGATATTGTACTTATATAGTATTGTAAAGGCGTAAAAAGTCAAAATCAAAACTTACCGGACTACCATTTTAATACAAATAAGTTGCAAAAATTAATTTCTTAATTTTCATAAGAAATACAAAAAATCCAAATTACAATCAAAAGTAAAAATAATTGACGAAATGTAAACACCAAACAGCTGTTACTGATAGTACACTGCAAAAATATACCTGCATTAGTTGTATTGTCGTATAAATTTTTGTGTGAGGAATACCAACAACATACATTCATGGTCACTAAACTAGCACAAATTTTATCTCAAAAACAAACATACGATATATTTTCAAAGCTGCACGGAAGTAATATACCGATCGCTGATATACAAGCGCCGCTAATTTTGTCCGGCCTTGAATCCAACCTGCGTCAAAATATAGTGGAAAAGGTCCTGGCGTCTTTTGACTAGAGGTTTACGTCGATTGTTTCTGCTTTGTCTGCGGCGTAGGGACCTGGCAAAACCGGCGGCGGCTGCTTGGTCGGTTAAACTGACGGCGGCGGCTATTCCTAATTATTAAGAAATTGACCCCGCTGCTGGTGTGCAGAGTTAAATTCTTAGGAAATTCGAACCGCTGTTCTACTTGTTATGTGTGCTCAAGGCTAAACTAGAAGAGGTTAACGCAGTAGGATTTGTTGTACTTGTGAGCACCAACAACAGGGATTTTGTTTTTATTTTATGACTCTAAATGTCAAACTCAACACAAATACATATGACCAAACAAAGTAAACAAAAAAGTATAATAACAAAATACACCGAATTAGACAGATAGAGTCATAAGAAAGCAAAATCAGCTGTTCTAATGCGTTAACCTCTACTAGATCAGCATTGTGTGGGCTGTAACCTGTTAGGGAATGGGACTGGATGTTAGTGTTGTAGCGTGTGGAATTTCACCTGGCTCTTGTTATCCAAAATTCGAATTTTCGGTTAAAGGAAATATTCTGATTGATGTTGTGTGTAGTTTATAGTTTGTAGTTTTTTTATTGTTGTTGTTGCAACGTGTGTTGTAAATCAGAACAATGACATTAATTGATCCATTACATGAAAGTGGCCGTCGGTGGTGCAATGGTTAGTGTGCACTCCTCTTGTACGTGAGATCCAGTGTTCGATCCCTGCTCAGACCACCTTACATTTCTTTCGGCGGCTGTCACCTCGCATAGTGACGACGACAATATTGAGTATCTAGCCATGAAAATGCTTCGGAATCGGTGTAAAACTGTAGGACCCAATCAGTGAGTGAAAACTGGAAAGCGCACAGATGTAATTGGAAACCATTTTGTTAAAGTCTTTTTTGATGGACAGGTAATTCCTTGAACTTTTCTCCGGTTTCAATTTAATTAAAATCGGTTCAGTAGATATTCAGCAATTCAAGCTCAAAGTTTAACATTTACATTTTTTAACTTTTGGGTTTTTGGTTTTTGAGTCTTCATATTTATTAAAAAAAAAAACCAAATGTTGATATATAGACCACTCTAATAATAACCAGGATAATTTCTTGAACAGGTTCCCCACTTTATCGATTCAACTTTACAACTGGTTCCACTAGAGCCGATTCCATGGTACTAGCTTCGGAATCCTTTCCATGAAACTTAAATTTGGAGTCATGTCTGTTGCAAAACTAGTTCTATAAGTGGTTCTACAACAGATTCCAACAGAATCGGTTCTTCATTTGTAGTAATAGAACCGGTTGTTTAACATCATCCCGTAATAAACAATTAAAATGTAGATAAAATGTAAAGGAACAGTAAATTTATACGAAAATTAGATTGTTGCAGCAACTCAATACCGAACGGACATGTTTCGTTGCAGCAACACTAAACTCGTTGGACGTTTGAAAGTTTACATTACTACAATGTAAATACGACAACGTAAATTCGGACTTGTTCCATCTCTGCGACAAATAGTTTTCCGTCAGTTTGTGAGATATGAATATCTTAACTATCCCACTAGTAATAAATTGCAATAATTTGTCTATATTTTCTAACCAATATTCGTAAGGTTCAGTTGCTTTGGTCATTAATTATTCTAAGAAATTTATTTGTCTTTAAATCTACTCGTATACTGAAATCTACCCGGCGACTATAAACTTATTCTTGAACAATGAGAATGCATTATAAATCAACAACTTAGTAATTGTTATTGTAAATAATTTCATGAATATTTGCAGATACTCGTACAACAGATTTAATGAATCGACAATAAGCAATTTGAAATGCACACAAATCTATAGCCAGTAGTCAATGAACGTCGAGATTTCAACCTAAAACACAACAACATCATATGGAATACCAGTAGCTGAACTTAAGACCGACAAGTGGCACTACATTGAATAGCGGCAGCCACAATTTGTGACAATAAAATTCAATTTAAATTGAACTTCAAAGATCTTCTCAGCCACAGACAAAAAAAAAACGAGTGCCTTCATTTCATTCAAACACACCACCCCCACCTAAATGAACGGACGGCGTGCGCAAGCGGCGGAGGAATGTGAGCGATGAAATCTTTCTACACCGAAGCTAAACAACATTTAAGCAATTGCACTCGTATGATATCGGGCTCATCGTCGACGGTGACGTCCCCTAATGATAAACATGAACTTGATAGTGAACATGAACTTGAATACCACTATGAAAACGATGGCGTTGTGACAACGGCATCAATGCTGGGGCACGACGATGTTGCCGGAGGCGGCGATGATGATGATGATGACGGGCCGACGCCCCCTAGCATAGGTCTCAACAATAATTTCATTTCGACCACAACGTACGATACATTACAACGACCTTTCAAGTATGACAAATTACGAGGTCGTTGGTCGTCGGCAGCTGATTTCTATTTTGCCTGCACCAGTCATGCTTTTGGTTCCGTTATCTTCTCCGAATTGGCATTATACGTGTCCATGTTTGCGGGAGGTAAGTCCAGAGATCTCTGTCTGATCTGTAAATGAGACAGCAATTGCATGTACGAATAGTTTAAGTAAATGTTGACAAATTGTGATGATAGTTTAAACAAATAAGAATAGGAAAAATGCTATTAAACAATCTAAGAGATGATAATTCTTTATTATTTATATCGCAATAAGTAGCGTAAGCTTCAGCAGGCAACGTCAATGCACATTCGAAGCTCCCCGGCTAATCACGAGTTGTAATAGGGCGAGTAGAAAGAGAACGTACTCCATTGATGCGAGTTGTAAAACTATCCAAACAATACGACTAGACGACACCCAACAAAAGGAAAAACAACAAACGAGGGTGCTGCGCGCGTTTGTTTACACAAGCAGATCAGCGAGTTGATGGGAGAAACGTGGAATGCAACTTGAGTGTTCAATCCCGAAACTGAAAAACCGGTCCAATGCTAATAACAGTTTGCGGGGGTTTTATCACGTATTTTTCGAATAACCGAACACTTGGATATTTCATGTTGGTTAACCGGTTACCTGGACTCATGTTACAAATTTAAACCTGCATTGCCATTAAATATTTGAAATTTTCTTAAATCAATTCATTTCAATTCAATTCAAATTCAATTCATTTCGATTCATTCAATTCAATTAAAAAAAATTGTGTCCCATAACATCCCATTAAGAAATTGAGGAGAGCATCTCACAATCAGCGAGATATGCGCTTTCTAGAATTTACACTCACTGATTAAGATATACAGTTTTCCACCGGTTCCGAATGGTACTTTTGAGAAGTTTTTCATGACTAAGTATACGATAGTGTCGCTATTACTAAGCGAGGTGACCGTACAATTCAGTTCAATTTAACTCAAACCAATTCAATAAAATTCAATTCAGTTCACTTCAACTCAATTCAGTTCAATTCAAAT
This sequence comes from Phaonia tiefii, assembly GCA_963931995.1. Taxonomy (NCBI): domain Eukaryota; kingdom Metazoa; phylum Arthropoda; class Insecta; order Diptera; family Muscidae; genus Phaonia; species Phaonia tiefii. The sequence goes on along the minus strand of OZ008368.1, from coordinate 252,820,727 downwards.
GAATTCGGTTCACATCAATTCAATTCAGTTCATTTCAATTCAATTCAGTTGAATTCAATTCAATGTAATTTAATTCGATTCAATTCACATCAAGTCAATTCAAATCACATCAATTCACTTCAATTCAATTCAATAAATACATTTCAATACAGTTGAATTCAGTTCCATACAATTTAATTTAGTTCAATTCAATTTAACTCAGTTCTGTTCAATTCAATTCAATTCGAGTCAATTCACTTCAATTCAGTTAAACTCAATTCAATCCCATTCATTTCAATCCAATTAAATTCAGTTCAATCAGTTCTGTTCAATTCAATTCGAGTCAATTCAGTTCAGCTCAGTTAAATTCAATTCAATTCGACTCTATTCCATTCATTTCAATTCACTTCAATTTAATTCGATTCGGTTCAATTCGATTCAATTCAATAAAATTCAGTTCAATTCAATCCCATCCATAGCAATATAATTAATTTCAATTTAATTTAATTTAATTTAATTTAATTTAATTTAATTTAATTTAATTTAATTTAATTTAATTTAATTTAATTTAATTTAATTTAATTTGATTTAATTTAATTTAATTTAATTTAATTTAATTTAATTTAATTTAATTTAACTTAATTTAATTTAATTTAATTTAATTTAATTTAATTTAATTTAATTTAATTTAATTTAATTTAATTTAATTTAATTTAATTTAATTTAATTTAATTTAATTTAATTTAATTTAATTTAATTTAATTTAATTTAATTTAATTTAATTTAATTTAATTTAATTTAATTTAATTTAATTTAATGTAATGTAATGTAATGTAATGTAATGTAATGTAATGTAATGTAATGTAATGTAATGTAATGTAATGTAATGTAATGTAATGTAATGTAATGTAATGTAATGTAATGTAATGTAATGTAATGTAATGTAATGTAATGTAATGTAATGTAATGTAATGTAATGTAATGTAATGTAATGTAATGTAATGTAATGTAATGTAATGTAATGTAATGTAATGTAATGTAATGTAATGTAATGTAATGTAATGTAATGTAATGTAATGTAATGTAATGTAATGTAATGTAATGTAATGTAATGTAATGTAATGTAATGTAATGTAATGTAATGTAATGTAATGTAATGTAATGTAATGTAATGTAATGTAATGTAATGTAATGTAATGTAATGTAATGTAATGTAATGTAATGTAATGTAATGTAATGTAATGTAATGTAATGTAATGTAATGTAATGTAATGTAATGTAATGTAATGTAATGTAATGTAATGTAATGTAATGTAATGTAATGTAATGTAATGTAATGTAATGTAATGTAATGTAATGTAATGTAATGTAATGTAATGTAATGTAATGTAATGTAATGTAATGTAATGTAATGTAATGTAATGTAATGTAATGTAATGTAATGTAATGTAATGTAATGTAATGTAATGTAATGTAATGTAATGTAATGTAATGTAATGTAATGTAATTTAATTTAATTTAATTTAATTTAATTTAATTTAATTTAATTTAACTTAATTTAATTGAATTGAATTGAATTGAATTGAATTGAATTGAATTGAATTGAATTGAATTGAATTGAATTGAATTGAATTGAATTGAATTGAATTGAATTGAATTGAATTGAATTGAATTGAATTGAATTGAATTGAATTGAATTGAATTGAATTGAATTGAATTGAATTGAATTGAATTGAATTGAATTGAATTGAATTGAATTGAATTGAATTGAATTGAATTGAATTGAATTGAATTGAATTGAATTGAATTGAATTGAATTGAATTGAATTGAATTGAATTGAATTGAATTGAATTGAATTGAATTGAATTGAATTGAATTGAATTGAATTGAATTGAATTGAATTGAATTGAATTGAATTGAATTGAATTGAATTGAATTGAATTGAATTGAATTGAATTGAATTGAATTGAATTGAATTGAATTGAATTGAATTGAATTGAATTGAATTGAATTGAATTGAATTGAATTGAATTGAATTGAATTGAATTGAATTGAATTGAATTGAATTGAATTGAATTGAATTGAATTGAATTGAATTGAATTGAATTGAATTGAATTGAATTGAATTGAATTGAATTGAATTGAATTGAATTGAATTGAATTGAATTGAATTGAATTGAATTGAATTGAATTGAATTGAATTGAATTGAATTGAATTGAATTGAATTGAATTGAATTGAATTGAATTGAATTGAATTGAATTGAATTGAATTGAATTGAATTGAATTGAATTGAATTGAATGAATTGAATTGAATTGAATTGAATTGAATTGAATTGAATTGAATTGAATTGAATTGAATTGAATTGAATTGAATTGAATTGAATTGAATTGAATTGAATTGAATTGAATTGAATTGAATTGAATTGAATTGAATTGAATTGAATTGAATTGAATTGAATTGAATTGAATTGAATTGAATTGAATTGAATTGAATTGAATTGAATTGAATTGAATTGAATTGAATTGAATTGAATTGAATTGAATTGAATTGAATTGAATTGAATTGAATTGAATTGAATTGAATTGAATTGAATTGAATTGAATTGAATTGAATTGAATTGAATTGAATTGAATTGAATTGAATTGAATTGAATTGAATTGAATTGAATTGAATTGAATTGAATTGAATTGAATTGAATTGAATTGAATTGAATTGAATTGAATTGAATTGAATTGAATTGAATTGAATTGAATTGAATTGAATTGAATTGAATTGAATTGAATTGAATTGAATTGAATTGAATTGAATTGAATTGAATTGAATTGAATTGAATTGAATTGAATTGAATTGAATTGAATTGAATTGAATTGAATTGAATTGAATTGAATTGAATTGAATTGAATTGAATTGAATTGAATTGAATTGAATTGAATTGAATTGAATTGAATTGAATTGAATTGAATTGAATTGAATTGAATTGAATTGAATTGAATTGAATTGAATTGAATTGAATTGAATTGAATTGAATTGAATTGAATTGAATTGAATTGAATTGAATTGAATTGAATTGAATTGAATTGAATTGAATTGAATTGAATTGAATTGAATGAATTGAATTGAATTGAATTGAATTGAATTGAATTGAATTGAATTGAATTGAATTGAATTGAATTGAATTGAATTGAATTGAATTGAATTGAATTGAATTGAATTGAATTGAATTGAATTGAATTGAATTGAATTGAATTGAATTGAATTGAATTGAATTGAATTGAATTGAATTGAATTGAATTGAATTGAATTGAATTGAATTGAATTGAATTGAATTGAATTGAATTGAATTGAATTGAATTGAATTGAATTGAATTGAATTGAATTGAATTGAATTGAATTGAATTGAATTGAATTGAATTGAATTGAATTGAATTGAATTGAATTGAATTGAATTGAATTGAATTGAATTGAATTGAATTGAATTGAATTGAATTGAATTGAATTGAATTGAATTGAATTGAATTGAATTGAATTGAATTGAATTGAATTGAATTGAATTGAATTGAATTGAATTGAATTGAATTGAATTGAATTGAATTGAATTGAATTGAATTGAATTGAATTGAATTGAATTGAATTGAATTGAATTGAATTGAATTGAATTGAATTGAATTGAATTGAATTGAATTGAATTGAATTGAATTGAATTGAATTGAATTGAATTGAATTGAATTGAATTGAATTGAATTGAATTGAATTGAATTGAATTGAATTGAATTGAATTGAATTGAATTGAATTGAATTGAATTGAATTGAATTGAATTGAATTGAATTGAATTGAATTGAATTGAATTGAATTGAATTGAATTGAATTGAATTGAATTGAATTGAATTGAATTGAATTGAATTGAATTGAATTGAATTGAATTGAATTGAATTGAATTGAATTGAATTGAATTGAATTGAATTGAATTGATTTGAATTGATTTGAATTGATTTGAATTGATTTGAATTGATTTGAATTGATTTGAATTGAATTGAATTGAATTGAATTGAATTGAATTGAATTGAATTGAATTGAATTGAATTGAATTGAATTGAATTGAATTGAATTGAATTGAATTGAATTGAATTGAATTGAATTGAATTGAATTGAATTGAATTGAATTGAATTGAATTGAATTGAATTGAATTGAATTGAATTGAATTGAATTGAATTGAATTGAATTGAATTGAATTGAATTGAATTGAATTGAATTGAATTGAATTGAATTGAATTGAATTGAATTGAATTGAATTGAATTGAATTGAATTGAATTGAATTGAATTGAATTGAATTGAATTGAATTGAATTGAATTGAATTGAATTGAATTGAATTGAATTGAATTGAATTGAATTGAATTGAATTGAATTGAATTGAATTGAATTGAATTGATTGAATTGAATTGAATTGAATTGAATTGAATTGAATTGAATTGAATTGAATTGAATTGAATTGAATTGAATTGAATTGAATTGAATTGAATTGAATTGAATTGAATTGAATTGAATTGAATTGAATTGAATTGAATTGAATTGAATTGAATTGAATTGAATTGAATTGAATTGAATTGAATTGAATTGAATTGAATTGAATTGAATTGAATTGAATTGAATTGAATTGAATTGAATTGAATTGAATGTAATTGAATGTAATTGAATTGAATTGAATTGAATTGAATTGAATTGAATTGAATTGAATTGAATTGAATTGAATTGAATTGAATTGAATTGAATTGAATTGAATTGAATTGAATTGAATTGAATTGAATTGAATTGAATTGAATTGAATTGAATTGAATTGAATTGAATTGAATTGAATTGAAATGAATTGAATTGAATTGAATTGAATTGAATTGAATTGAATTGAATTGAATTGAATTGAATTGAATTGAATTGAATTGAATTGAATTGAATTGAATTGAATTGAATTGAATTGAATTTAATTGAATTGAATTGAATTGAATTGAATTGAATTGAATTGAATTGAATTGAATTTAATTTAATTTAATTTAATTTAATTTAATTTAATTTAATTTAATTTAATTTAATTGAGTTTAATTTAATTTAATTTCAATGTGATTCTATTCAATTCATTTCAATTTAACTCAATTCAATTCAGTTCAACTCAATTCAAGTCAACGCAACTCAACTCAACTTAATTGAAATCAATTAAATTCAAACAATTCAACGCAATTCAATTCACTTCAATTCAGTTCAATGCAATTCAACACAATTGAAATCAATTCAGTTCAATTCAATTTAATTTAATTCAATTCAATTCAATTAAATTCGATTTAATTCAATGCAATTCAATTAAATTCAATTCCGTTCAACGCAATTGAATTCAATTCAATTAAACTAAATTCAATTCAATTTAGCTCAATATAATTCTTTTAAATTAAATTTAATTTAATTAAATTCCATTCAATTCAGTTCAATTGAATACAATTCAGTTGAATTCTATTCAGTTCAATCCAATACATTTCAGTTCAATTCCTTTTCTTCCAATTCAATGCAATTTAATTCAATTCAGTTTAATGCAATCAATGCAACTGAATTCAGTTCAAGCCAATTCAATTCAAACCAATTCAATTCAGTTCAATGCAATTCAAATCAATTCAGTTCAATCCAATTGAATTCAAACCAATTCAATTCAATTCATGTCATTTGAATTCATTTAATTTAATTTTATTTCAATTCAATGCAATTCAATTGAATTCAGTTCAATGAACTCAATTCAGTTCAATTCAATTCAATTCAATACAATTCAATTAAATTCAATTCAATTCAGTTCAATGCAATTCAATTCAAATCAATCAAGTTCAATTAAATTCAATTCAGTTCAGTTCAATCCAATTCTATTCAAATCCATTCAATTCATTTCATTTGATTTCATTTAATTTGATTTCATTTAATTCCATGCCAATTCAATGCAATTCAATTCAATTGAATTCAGTTCGATGCAATTCAGTTCAATTCAATTCATTTCAATTCAATTCAATAGAACGCAATCCAATATAATTCTACTCAATTCAATTAAATGAATCCTACTTTTCCATTACAGCCTACGCTTTATTGCCCTATTTACTTGGTGTCCTGCTCTATGCGATACCAATATTTGGAATACAAACATTTCTGGGGCAATTTTCATCATCTGGTACTATATCGGTATTTAGAGTGGCACCTATTTTCAAAGGTAAGTCCCGAATTAAGTTGTCACTGATTTTAGCAACAGTTGTTGTTATCTTTTCCTCTCTCTCTCTCTCTCTCTCTCTCACTTTCAGGCATTGGTTATTCGATTTTGTTGCATAATTTAGCATCACTGTCATATTATGCGGTTATTGCATCAGTTCCTTTAGTTTATGCTGCCAATTCTTTTCATTCTGTGATACCATGGATGAGTTGTAATAACTCATGGAATACCGTCAATTGTTCCATCCATGACTCTTATGATGAGTATGAGGTAAATGGGATATTTCTTGCTAAATTGGGAGATTTAATTTGTAATTTATTTTTTTTTTTGTAGGATGAAGATTTATATCCTCATGCTGCAGAGGAATTTTTTCGGTAAGTTCTAGGGAACTAATGGATTTGGGTATAGTGCATTGATGAGTTTTTGGATAGTAATTAATATAACCATGTATAGAAGATTGCTTGAGATTAAGAAATATGTATGTATTTAGTATTCAAGACTAAGGTTGGCCAGATAAGAACGATAGGAAAATAAATATAAATAAAAAAACAACCATGTGAGATATCAAATTAATTCAGGCTTTATTTTACACTTGTACATTTATGTCATTATAATTGGAATGTCAAGGAAAAAATCACTGGCAATTATGTTGTGCTTGATGAAAAATAGCAATATCGAGTCTGATAGTGAAAGAAAAATTACCAGCTGGTTATGCCATGAATTGTGTCACGTCAAATGCAGTGGTCTTTCTGGACTAGTTGCAGATGCCATGACAAATGATAAGGGTCTACACTGGCGCTGTAATAACTGCAGGCAAATTGAGGTAACGTTCTTCTACCGCTTTTTCCAAGATACATGGCAAAAATTTTTGGAAATTCAAGGGGAAGCTTCTAAATTAACTGAGCGTATTTCTGAATATGGAAAGTTGTTTGAGGATTTAAAATCCTCAGATGATTTAAAATCTCCGCCACAATCTTCTCCAAAACGCCGCAAATCGTCGAGGAATACTGACAAGGATAAGCATGGCAACTCTGTTGCTAGTATGAGAACACGTGGGTTTTCCGCACTTAATTTTGTTCCCGATTCCATACCGGAAAATGCTGAAATGCCATTAGTGGGTGTAGAAGAATACTCCAACCCACCTGCTGCATTTATAAATTCCGACGAAACTGTAATGGCATTGGCCAATGCTGACGGAACTTCAAATCCACTCGTTCTTGTTCTGAATTCTGATCAAACTGCCCATAATACGCTTAGAGCTGTTCCCCCCAAAAAGACTGTTTTCGTTTCCCGTTTGGCTATTGAAACCACTTCTGAAGCTGTTAATTCGTATATAAACTCTAAGGTTGGTCCGGATGCAGACTTTACAACATATAAATTTCAATTCTCGCAACAAAGATCTATCACATCTTTTAAAATTGCCGTCTCAGCTGATCTTTTCGAAAGTATTCTTGATCCAAAGTTTTGGCCTGAAAATTCTTTGGTACATACATACAGAGAAAACCCCAGGCCAAATAAAAGCGTTTACTGGTGGTAACATTTCAATAATTTATCAAAATGTCCGCGGCTTAAGAACTAAACTGACATCTTTATAAAGTGTCCGCCATCTAACGTTTTTTTTTCAACTAGTGCTTATTTTGTGAATGGTACCACTTAGCTCATGCCTGATTTGACAGATAATTAGTTTTATCCTTCCGCTGAACGAATATGGTTGTGTATACGCTTGAACAACGCTGGGAAATATTGCGACATTACTTTGAAAATCATGGTAATGTTGCAGATGCCGATTTGGCCAAAAAAAATCATCTTTTCAGATGAAGCTCATTTTGATCTTGGCGGGTATGTAAACAAGCAAAATTGTCGCATTTAGGGCACAGAAAACCCGCACGCATACATTGAAAAGCCGATGCACCCAAAACGAGTCACCACTGTTTGGTGCGGATTTTGGTCCAGAGCCATAATTGGGCCATTTTTCTTCGAAAATGAGCAAGGACTGGGCGTTTGTTCACAAAAATTGAAGGGGAGGAGATTGGCAACATTTGGTTTCAACAGGACGGCGCTACGTGCCACACAGCCGAAGCTGCACTCGATGTTTTGCGCCCATTATCAGCCGCAGAGCTGATGTCGTTTGGCCGCCTCGGAGCTGCGATTTGACACCGTTGGACTATTATTTGTGGGGTGCCCTCAAAGATAAGTGTTACGCCGACAAGCCAGAGACAATTAACGCTTTAAAGGACAATACTCGTGAAGCCATTGGTGAAATACAGCTGCACACAATGGATAATGTGCTTAAAAATTGGACCGATCGTGTAGGCTACTGCATGGCCAGCCGAGGCAGCCATTTGAATGAAATTAGTTTCCATTATTAACCGGAAGGATTGTACTTTCAAATAAAAAAGAAAAAATTTAAGAAAATATTCATTAGTTTTTTTTATAGCATTTTCAAAAAAAAAAAAGTTATTTGGCGGACCCATTATAAAGGGGTTTTCAACAGAGACGATACAAAAGTAAATCGATAGGGACAGCAAACGACGCCATATTTTTTACTGCTCTTTTGACATTTCTCTTCAGTAAGGTATGCCATTTCATCAGGGAAAGATATAAGAGCCAACAACGAGTCGAAATTATTAAAATTTACTACCGAACTTTGGAGTCAGTGGCCTCAACTTCCAGAGCGCTAAGTCCAATTTATGGTCTTCAGCGATGAGGCTCATTTCTGGCTGAATGGCTTCGTCAATAAGCAAAATATGCGTTATTGGTCAGACAGCAATCCACACGTAATCCATGAGTCATCATTGCATCCCGAAAAAATTACGGTTTAGTGCGGTTTATGGGCCGGCGGCGTCATTGGGCTGTACTTCTTCCGTGATGATCAAGACCGGCACATTACTGTGAATGCGAATAGCTACCCTTCAATGATAAGCGAATATTTTTGGCCCCAATTGGATAATATGGACTTGGAGGACATGTGGTTCCAACAGGATGGCGCCACAAGCTACACAGCGAATGCCAGAATCAATTTATTGGAAATCAATTATTATTGGTGAACGTGTTATCTCACGAAATGGCCCAGTCGATTTGACGCCGTTAGATTATTTCCTGTGGGGCTACGTCAAGTCTATGGTCTATGCCAACAAGCCAGCGACGATTGATGAAGTTTGTACGAATATCGAACGTGAAATTGCAGCAGTATCGGCCGATGCTTGAAAACCGTCGAAAATTGGGTTCAGCGTCTGGACTTCTGCACGCGTGCCCGTGGTGGCCATGCAAAAGAAATCGAGTTCCATACATAATGGCATCGACCGTACTTTCACAGGATTGAAGAATTTCATTGGTATCTAAACCGGTTTTGTTTTATTTTTCTACAACTTATTCGGAAGCGGGTTTTGGTGATTCTACCGCTTACCCATTCCCACTGACATCTAATCAAGCAATACCTATTCAACTTTTGGATACTTCAATGGTTTCTAATGGTTTAAAAAGCTTTAAATTTTCATACAACAGTGGATCTGATACAATCCCCAGCTGTATCTTAGTTCAATGTGCTGATGCTCTAGCTATTCCACTGACTCTCCTTTTTAATGCTTCAATTAAATATGGACAGTTTCCGAAAATATGGAAGGATTCTTACATTATTCCGCTTTTTAAATCTGGAAACAAATCGGACAAATGGAACAAATTGGAATGGAAACATTATCGTGGTATTGCAAAATTAAGTGCTATACCTAAATTTTTTGAAAAACTTGTAACGGATCAGCTATACTATCACGTAAACACTTTAATATCTCCTTTCGAACACGGCGTCCAAAAAAGATGCTCGACTTCTACAAATCTTCTGCAACTTATAACTTTAATTAATCGTGGCTTTCTTCAAGGAAAACAAACTGATGCGGTTTATACAGACTTCAGCAAGGCGTTGGACAAGGTTAACCATGAGCTTCTTTTAAAGAAATTACATTGGATGGGTTTCACTGACCTTAGCTTAAAATGGATACACTCTTGTCTGGTAAACCGTAAACAAAATGTACGTTATAATAATGTGTCATCAAAAACTATTGACCTTCTATCGGGTGTACCACAAGGTCGCTATTTATTAATGATTTACCTCAAATTATTAACTTCTCGAATATCTTAATATATGCTGATGATATGAAGACTTTTATGAGCTACAGTCAATTATGGGAACAAAAGTATGTGCCAAGTGACTTGGACTCGTACTACACATGGGTCAAATTAAATCTGATGGAGCTGAATATTGGAAAGTGTAAATATATGAGTTTCTTTAGAAGGAAACCAGTGCCTGCAAATTATGTGCTGGGAGGTCATCAGTTGGTAAAGGTTGATACATTCCGTGATCTTGGTATTTTATTGGACTCCAAGTTGAACTTCACTCCTCACATATATCTCACGATTAACAAAGCCAAAGGTGTACTTGGTTTTACAAAACGTTGGGCTAAAGAGTTTGATGATCCATACGTAACGAAACATTTATACACATCACTTGTAAGGCCTATCCCGGAGCTCTCATATTTGGGCTGGGGCTCCAGCGTCCACCTTGGAGCTTCTAGACCGCGTGTAAAAGAGAGCGCTGAAGGTGATAGGCGACAGCAGTGTATCCAGCACTGTTGCCTCCTTGGAGCATCGACGAAATGTTAGCTGTGTCTAGATATTTTATAGGTATTTCCATGGAAAGTTTTCCGCCGAGTTACATGGCCTCATTCCAGAAGTTAGGGTATTTAACCGTACGACGCGGTTTTCAAGTGGAACTCATCCCTTTTCTGTTTCCTGGCCGTTGGATCGAACTGCGCATTACAGACACAATTCGTTCTTCAACCGAACAGTCCGTATGTGGAAGAAACTTCCCGCAAGTGTATTCCGCACTTCTTACAACATCAGCAAGTTTAAGTCAAATATTAACAAGTACTTCTCTCTCTTTCCCCCTACTCCTATCCCATTTTCCTAAGTCCAATGCAATGCACTGCATTTATAGGGGACATTCCCTGAGTATTGCTCTTCGCAAAAAAAAAAATAAAAAATATGCATCGATAATTTGGGACCCAATTTACCAAATTCAAATCGATAGTATTGAGTCAGTACAGAAGCAGTTCCTGTTATTTGGCTTCGTAGTCTGAACAGGGGGATTCTATGGCACAGCTGATCGAAAAGGTACTAGGCCGATGATAGAGAATGAGAGAGCAAAGAAGACAGGAACTAATTTTAAATAGTGTTTATTGATACTAATGACAGCTAAATTATGTTTTATATTGTTTGCATTGAACGAAAATACGAATTCCCTTCGATTTCTGTCCGTTTTATGTCCAACGAAAGTGTAATGAAACGGACTACTACCTCGTCGTCATGAAGAGGCACCGAAGAGAGTAATGGAAATTCTTAAGTTTTTCTCTATGGTCTGCACTTCAACCGATTTAATCTCCCGTCTTATAACGGGTCCGCCATCTAACGTTTTTTTCCCAACTAGTGCTTATTTCGTGAATGGTAACACTTACCTCAGTCTGATTTGACAGATAATTAGTTTTATCCTTCCGCTGAACGAATGTGGTTGTGCATACGAAATATGGGAACAACGGGCCTGCGATCGACCTACAGAAGATGCCGATTTTGCCAAAAAAAAATCATCTTTTCAGATGAAGCTCATTTTGATCTTGGCGGGTATGTCAACAAGCAAAATTGTCGCATTTGGGGCACAGAAAAGCCGCACGCATACATTGAAAAGCCGATGCACCCAAAACGAGTCACTGTTTGTTGCGGATTTTGGTCCAGAGGCATAATTGGGGCATTTTTCTTCGAAAATGAGCAAGGAGTGGCCGTTACAGTCAATGGAGATCGTTATCGGGCCATGTTGAACGAATTTTTGTTCACAAAAATTGAAGAGGAGGAGATTGGCAACATTTGGTTTCAACAGGACGGGGCTACGTGCCACACAGCCGAAGCTACACTCGATGTTGTGCGCCCTGTTTTTGACGATCGCATTATCAGCCGCAGATCTGATGTCGTTTGGCCGCCTCGGAGCTGCGATTTAACACCGTTGGACTATTATTTGTGGGGTGCCCTCAAAGATAGGTGTTACGCCGACAAGCCAGGGACAATTGACGCTTTAAAGGACAATATTCGGGAAGCCATTGGTGAAATACAGCTGCACACAATCGATAGTGTGCTCAAAAATTGGACCGATCGTGTAGGCTACTGCATGGCCAACCGAGGCAGCCATTTGAATGAAATTATTTTTCATTATTAACCGGAAGGATTGTACTTTCAAATAAAAAGTAAAAAAAGAAAAAATTTAGGAAAATATTCAGAAGTTTTTTTTTTATAGCATTTTCAAAAAAAAAAAGTTATTTGGCGGACCCGTTATAAAGGGTTTTTCAACAGAGACGCTACAAAGTAAATCGATAGGGACAGCAAACGACGCTATATTTTTTACCGCTCTTTTGACATTCCTCTTCAGTAAGGTTTGCCATTTCATCATGGAAAGATGTACGAGCCAACAACGAGTCGAAATTATTAAAATTTACTACCGAACTTTGGAGTCAGTGGCCTCAATTTTAAGAGGCCAACTTTAAGAGGCCTCAACAATCAGCGATGAGGCTCGTTTCTGGCTGAATGGCTTCGTCAATAAGCAAAATATGCGTTATTGGTCAGACAGCAATCCACACGTAATCCATGAGTCATCATTGCATCCCGAAAAAATTACGGTTTGGTGCGGTTTATGGGCCGGCGGCGTCATTGGGCCGTACTTCTTCCGTGATGATCAAGCCCGGCATATTACTGTGAATGCGAATCGCTACCGTTCAATGATAACCGAATATTTTTGGCCCCAATTGGATAATATGGACTTGGAGGGCATGTGGTTTCAACAGGACGGCGCCACAAGCCACACAGCGAATGCCACAATCAATTTATTGGTAACCAAGTTTGGTGAACGTGTTATCTCACGAAATGGCCCAGTCGATTGGCCGCCTCGGTCGTGCGATTTGACGCCGTTAGATTATTTCCTGTGGGGCTACGTCAAGTCTATGGGCTATGCCAACAAGCCAGCGACGATTGATGAACTTCGTACGAATATCGAACGTGAAATTGCAGCAGTATCGGCCCATGCTGGAAACCGTCGAATCGGTGTAAATTTATAGGTCCCAATCAGTGAGTGAAAACTGGAAAGCGCACAACTCAGTGATTGTGAGAAGTTCTCCCCGGTCCCTTCATGGGATGTAATGGGAAACCATTTATTTTTTATTTTTTAACTTCCAGCGTTGCGTCGCTTGTATGGCATGCAGTCGAGCTCTGGCTACACAAAGTCGGTTAACATCGATCTATACCGACGAGCATCGACGGTGACGGTGACGGTGTCTCCTTCATCATTTCGAAAAAAAAATTAAGTCCGATGAAGCCGCCTTGCTATAAACCGCATCGGACAGTCAGTCTTTGTGGATGCAGCAGTTTTCAGTCGAATACTTGTGGGCTGTGTTCCCTCGAATAACGGCAAATTTACTTCTTATGTGGCCGCTGAACCAAAAATGGTCCTCGTCCAAGAAAATGATTTTTTTGACCAATATCCAATATACATCACAGCGTGGTCTATGCACATCTGGCTTCAAGTTTTGCGTCAGTACAATCTTATACGGATGTAGGCCCAAACCCAACCGCAAAATGAGACATGATGACCTCTGACGATACCCAATTTACCTGATCGGCGCCGAATCAGATATTCTGGGTCTCCATCGATACTGGCTGCTACGGCGGCTCTGTTTTCTTAATTTAGCATTAATCTCTGTCTGGTTGGTTGATTAAGAATCAAAGAAGTGATCTGAAGCTCAAACTTTTCCACTGTCCGATGAATTGCCGGCGCACTAAAGTCATGATAATGACCGAACTCACGACGAAATTCAGGTTGCTTATTTATAACTGAGCCGGATTTTCGATATTTTTTAATCATTTTTACACTTTCGGCAGGCGTGAAACGATGATGATGAAATGCAAACCTTACTGAATATTTTGACAGCTGGATGTCATTGGTAACTTTGACAACTTTAGAAATGTAACTATTGGAAAAAGTATCATTACGATCTGTTTACTTATGGGATCGATCTAGAAATTTCTTAAGTAATACGTGGTGTTATTCATCAAGGTGGTTGACGTTTTGATTTCGGCATCATACAACATTTCTCCGGCAATCATAAAAATTAATACCGTCTTCTAAGATTCTCTTAACATGAAAACTTCACAAGCTTACTTCTGATTTGTACGTGAATGGTGAATGTATGACTGAATATCGTGCACTTTTCTTTTCACGCCAGATTTTGTTAGTTATTCTTTTCAGAATTACTAAATCGAAATTTGAGTGTGAAATTTTAATAAAATAAAAATACTTCTGGAAAGACTTCGTCGAAAGTTACCCTTTACCACACACATTTCCATAATCCAGATATTTCTAAAAATCAACATTCGTGATCATTATCGCCGCGTCAAAATTAAACATTTTTTTCGTAGGGGTCATAATCGGGCACCCCCTCTAATAAAGTCCAAAACTGTAATTCATACTTAAAATCTCCTGAAATAGCTTAACAATGTAGATATGTATTTATATGTAATAAAGTTCTGCATTAAATTGATGTAAATTTTCATTGATGCAATGAAAATTAACGATCATGTTTGTTTAACATTTTTTCATCATCATTGAATTGAAGATGATTTTTCATCATTTTGATGAATTATTTTTTTTTTAAATGTCCTATATAGAATTAGCAACCTACAACTTTACAACGTCTCATCCAAATTATATTCAAAAATTTTTTAACGCATGTTATGCGTTTTTGCATCCATGCCTGTGAAAAACAGTAGGCGGCGTCGTTATTGCGCCCACGATTTACATATATAGTATATTCCAGTTGGTGCCGTTAGAACATCTGATTTATTTAGATTTTATGTCGTTGTGGTCCGAACTAGTCAAATTCAAATAAATATTTTGTTTTTAGCTTTTATTGATACCGTGTATGACAAGTGGCATCAACTGAACAAAAACATCAATGAGTGTTCGAACTCACGGGCGATGTGTTAACACCTTTTTGTTACACGGTACCTGTGCGATTGCTATGAACACATTAGTAAATGTTACATTGGAAAATGAGAAAAGGAATAGTTTTTGTGCTGAAGGCTCGTTTGCTATTGCACTTCCTTTTTTCTTAAATCTGCCTTAACATTAGATGTAAAATTGTTAAAATAAATAAAACAATATTTAGCGCACTGAAATAATTGTTTTTATTTTGTCATAAACAGAGCAACGACAAAAAGTATTGAATAGTATAGAGAACTTATTGCACTCTTTTTCCGCTCTCATGTAGAGTCCGAGTAAAAGAGAGTAAACGAGTCTTATTCTCTTTATAGAATATTTCAATATAAATGCACCATTTCGACAACCAATACAAAAAGCATAAATGTTTCAAAAGGCATCAATGTTTCATATCAAATTTATGAGTGGACCAAGTTATGACAAAACGAGAGTAATACGTTTTGAATCATTGCCAGATGTCGCCAGTGCTTTTAAGTCATACAATTCATACATATTCAATACTCTTTGGCGACGACGACCTGCCTGTTTGTTCGCTGCCGCTACATCAATACCATCATACTTATTTTCCAGCAGAGACTACGTGTTGTACAACAACCACGTATGTGATGCTAACGCTGTGTGTTGTTTGCATGTGTTCACTATTATAGATTGCCCTACCCGTGCCTATAGATGTTAACACATCAATAAAGCAATAGTTAGCTCACTGAAATAATCATAAACAGACCGACGACGACCAGCTTGCTTGATGCTGGCATACAACTGAATAAAAAGCAATATTTAGCTCACTGAAATAATTGTTTTTGTTTTGCAATAAACAGAGCGACGACAAAAAGTATTGAATAAAAAGCAATATTTAGCTCACTGAAATAATTGTTTTTGTTTTGCAATAAACAGAGCGACGACAAAAAGTATTGAATATTATAGAGAACTTATTCTACTCTTTTTCCGCTCTTACGCAGAGAGTCTGATTAAAAGAAAATAAACGAGTCTTATTCTCTTTATAGAATATTTCAATATAAATGCACTATTTCCACAACCAATACAAAAAGCATAAATGTTTCAAAAGGCATCAATATTTCACATCAAAATTATGAATGTACCAAGTTATGACAAAATGAGAGTAATACGTTTTGAATCATTCGCCAGATGTCGCCAGTGCTTTTGAGTCAGACAATTCGTTCCATGAGTTCTCTATACTATTCAATACTCTTTGGCGACGACGACCTGCTTGTTTGTTCGCTGCCGCTACTTCAATACCATCATACTTATTTTCAGGCAAAGACTATATAACCACGTATGTGATGCTAATGCTGTGCGTTGGTTACATGCTTTTTGTATTGTTTTATGTAATAACATTGTCGAAATTCTGCATTTATATTGAAATATTTTATAAAGAGAATAAATCTCGTTTATGCTCTTTTACTCAGACTCTCTACAGGAGAGCAAAAAAGAGTGCAATAAGTTATCCATACCTTCGCATTGCGCGAAGATAAAGAATACCTTCTTCTTGGTCGTTTTACGCAAATGGTTTATACATGGAAAATTATGCAAACAACGTTCGTTTACAAATATACAAGCGTCTTTAACAATAAACGTCTTTATATTTGAGGGAAACGTTTCTAATGTTGCGTTGAACGTTCAGTATACACAGAAGAATTGTCTACTTGTCTTCACTGTTAATAACCTACAAATGTTTTTTTTTACTTGCCTGTCAATAAAATTATTTAAATCTAATTCGTCTGTAGTGAAATTTTAATAGGATATTTTTTCGTAGATAACTTTAATTTTTTATTTCCTGTACTAATGAGACATTTGAGTCACGTTTGAAGGAAATTTTAAAGGCGTCCACGAAGGCGGGGTTTGAACAAATAAAATGTTCCCTGAAAACGTTTAGAATAAATTTTCACAGGATCTGTAGAAGACATCAAATTGGTTATAGTTCCGGTGAGTTCGAGAATCGCCTTAAATTTTTTTGTTATCCAGAGACGGCCTAACGCGTATGGGATGCTTGTGGATAACTAGGTGAATAACGTATTAGAGTTAGAGTAGACTTCAACCAAGAAGGGGACCCGATGGGTATAAGCAAAAACAGTGGAGCTTGCTTTGATAACGTGATATACAGATATAATAGTGTGATTTCTATGACAACCTAGAAAATTGCAAATATTCAAATATAGTTGCCTGAAGACAAAAACTCCAAATGTTTCAAAATGAAGTTCTAACCTATATGAAACAGTTAAATAATCCCCTAAAAGAAGGGAAAAGTAATCCAAAAATATTTATCAATGTCTCCAAATTTGTAGAATTACTGTTGTTATTTCCTGTTTTTTGTTTTATTGTTTTAGTTCCCTAATACGTTCCGATGACAGCTCTACTGAACCACTTTCGATCTCATGGCCTATACTCTGTGGTGTAATAGGAGTATGGCTACTAACACTCTTAGTTGTCCTTAAGAGAGTAACATTCGTAAGTAGTATACGAGTTTGATGTTGTAACTCTATTTCAATTAATCTATTTTCAATTAATTTCAGATAGGAAAATTCTTACGTTGCGTCTGTATCCTTCTGATGACCCTATTCTTTGCCATATTTGTGCATTTATTAATGCATATGGAGACATCCTGGCAGACAGTTGTGGACTACATGGAACCCACGTTGCCTAATAGTCATTTGGCTATAATGGCCGGTGTAAAGGCGGCCGTATTAATGCCCATATGGTTATTGGGTCCCGGATGTGGCAGCATATTAACACTGGCCAGCCACAATCGTTTCCGTCAGGATAGCGAAAAACTAATCTACTGGATAGCCATTACATTTATAGTCATTACCCAGATGGGTTCACTGTGTACCCGTATAGCACTCGATCATTTTGAGGGTGAGTAGAGTATTGAAATTAAATACAAGTTGTTGCAAGTTTTTGAAGTAATTGATTATTTTTCTATACGTTACAGATCACGTGGCTTTATTACATGCTCATGTCAATGAGGAACACAATATGAGATTTATTTATATATGTTTTGCCTATTTGTTTGGCAGCTTTTCCAGTTTACCCAATTTCTGGAGTTTCCTATTTTTCTTAATGCTTTTCCTAGCAGAATTATCGGCTGTGGTGAGTTTGTGAACAAGGTGTGGTGATTAACGATCTATCTAATTTTGTAACATTTTTGCTCACAGATTGTTCAGATGATGACTGTTTTAGCGGCCATATTTGATGAGTTTGAAAGGTGGCGTCGACAAAAAACCGGTTTTACAATTGGCCTTGTCATTGGTTTGATGTTGATATCAGTGTATTTCTGTACAAAGGTAAGATATACAAATGGAAGAGTTTAAATAATTGTAGGACGATATGAGAGGTATATATTCATAGTTAATGTAATTAGATGCAGCCGAAAAGAAAAATTTCGTCACTGCCAAATGAAAGCTCAGAAAAATAAGAAATGTAATTGTGCAAAACAAAATCTTGTTGACCCATATCAGCTCGTTTTTGAATAAATTGTTTACGAGAGCCGAGAAACGTTTACAACAAACGGTTAATGGTAATTATATTCTCAACCCCCTTTACGGTAAATTAATAAATACGTTTATGAGAACGAAAAACGTCGTTTGCAAGAAACGATAATTGGAAACTTTAAACTCTAAACCCCTTGACGAGAAACGAAAAACTTTGCCATAAACTGTATAATTTGAAAAAACATTTGCGGGAAACGTTATGTGTTTCCGACAAATAATAATGTATAAGAAGTCCGTACCACAAGCCCACAAGGTCAGAAAATTGTATTTACTCAGAAATTGTTGTTTTTCTGAAATAAAAATCACATGAGGTGTCAGGGGACTCCCGGTTGGAACGAAGTCCCTTCGCTATATATTATGTACTAGTTAGTTCCAACACGCCTCAGGCGCCCGTTGAAAAGTACGATCATTTAAATGGATCTTTAAGAAAAGATATTCTTTGTAAAACGATAAACTTTTTAAAGAAATAGTTTTTTTTTTATAAAGTAGAAATAATCTTAATATTAACAAGTAAAAGTGTTAAATTCGGCTGTGCCGAATCTTTGATACCCTCCACCTTAGTGTTAACCAGCAAAATATTAAATTTTAAAAAGGACCTTTATAAGAAAATGTACTTTTTTAAAAAAAATAAAAATAAGTTACTTGTTCACAAATGCAATTACTTGTTCACATTGAAAATGTACTTAAGAAACTGTACTTTGAAATGTACTTAATGTACTTAATGTACTTTGAAATGTACTTTGAAATGTACTTAAGAAATGTACTTAAGAAATTTACTTAAGAAATGTACTTAATGAAATGTACTTAAGAAATGTACTTTGAAATGTACTTAATGTACTTCGAAATGTACTTTGAAATGTACTTAAGAAATGTACTTTCTTTAAAGAAAATTTACTTTTTTAAAAAAAATAAAAATAAGTTACTTGTTCACAAGTAAAATAAAAAAGCATTTTTTAAAAATAAAAAAGCATTTTTTGAAGAACTGTTAAAAAAATAAAAAACAAGCTGGGACGAGAGTAGAACCAACAACCCTCAGACTTCAACGCGCAACTCTTTACCCATCACGCCACAGCGACCGTATAAAGTGTGACAAAATTCATATAAATGTATGAACACATGAAAGTACATCTAAACATTCTAAAGTACTTACCTATTATAAAGAACAACAAAGATTTTCAACATGGAAATTCACCACACGGCAAAAGGAGTAGTTTAGTATAAAACTACAAAAATTAATGTGAAAATTTTATGAGTTTTTTACATTTCCAATCATAAAATTTTTTCCAATGGACCAATTTCGCTGATTTTCAATACCAAACTGCTCAGGAGTACGTGGAACATTCTGGCCAAAAACCAAACCGCGTTATCGCCGATTGAAGTCGTGAGAATGTTTTCAACAGACGGACAGACGGACATGGCTATATCTCCGGTTGTTATAAGGATCAAGAATATATTTACTTTATGGGGTCGCAAAGCCTTATTTCTATATGTTACAATCAGAATGACAAACTGATATATACCCTCTATCACTTACAGTGGAGGGTATAAAAAGGTCTTGAGCTTGAATAAAATTAAAAATAAAATGTATATATTGTTATTAAAACTGTATACAATTTTACACCGGTTCCGAATGACATTGTCTTCACAGTTTTGTTTTGTTAGCTGATTACTGGAACGAGTAAGATGTTTGAGACGTCGCTGTCTGGAACTCTTCTGGAAAAGTACGTCCAAATCAAAAAAATCTCTACAGATTTGTAGTTCTATCACTTGGTTTTCGAGATAAGTATGTATGTATAAGTAAATTATAGATTTTTAATTAAAAATAATTTTCTAATGGAAACCATCAGGCACGTACAGTGGGGTGGGGAGCTAAAATCAGTGGTTGTTATTCACACAATCAACTCTTCCTGAAAACCCTTCTCTCGTTTGCGGTATTGCCATTTTTGTCTGGGTGGAATCCCCAAATCGCATTATGTTCTCCTCGAAAATCCCCAAACAACTACTACCCATTCCCAAAAATATGCTAATTTACAGGTCCGAATTAATACGCAGTTTACATAAGGCTTCGTATTTCGTGGGAAATGGAAAACCCTAGGTAATCCAATATTATTGCCGTGGGATCGTTTACCCATTACCAACAGGGTATATGAAAAATAATGGGTCGCCGCTACCCACGACAATGGGGAATTACACATCACTATTACCCTTTTATCCACAAGGTAATGTTGACAATAATGGGTAATTACCCACGACGATGGGGAATTACCTATCACTATTACCTATTACACATGATGAACAGGCAGTATAACAATCTTTGATAGAAATTAGGAAAAAATGTTGAAAAAATTCGGTCTCAAAACCGGAGCGTCCAATCGCAAAAATAACAAATTCTTGATGGTTTCCAAGGGTTTTTCATAAAGAGATCCAATTCGTATGATAATCGCCAAAATAAGCAAATCGCTAAAAAAAAATCGTCCAATCGCAAAAATAATAATTTCTATAACACCGTACGAGGCTTTATCCAACGGATGCGGCATCACTTTATTAAAAAGCAAAATGCTAAATCTAAAATTTTTCAAATATAAAAATCGGTGAAACGCCCGTATGTCTATATTTCGGAAACGGGGAGCGTCCAATCGATTTTGTCTTTAAAGAATGTTTTTTTAAGTTTATTTGTATGTCCGTTTTGTAAGAATATGTATTATATTTTCCCGAAAAAGTTATTTTTTTCCTTTTAATAAAAGCTAATATTTTTTTTAAGAAAAGGTACTATTTTTAAGAAGAAGTTCATAGTAAGAGTATGAATATTTTTTACAAAGAAGTACTTTTTTAAGAACATATACTTTTTAAAGAAGTGGCACTCGTTTTAGGAAAGGTTATTTTTTTAACAAATTTTACTTATTTCAAATTTACTTTTATTTTATTATTTACTTGATTTAATATTTATTTTTTTATATTGAAATATTTATTTCAATTTTGTTATAAATATATATTTATATTAAAAATCAATTATTATTTTATTTTTAAGAAAATTAATTTTTGTAAGAAAAGGTTTTTTTTTTAAGAGAAGGTATTTTTTTTGAAGAAAAGGTTTATTTTAAGAAATCTGAATCTTTTTCGAATTGGACCTTTTTTCAAGAATAGGTAGGTACTTATCCCACAACATAATTGTATGTATTTCAAACCTGACGTTCAAAATTCAAAAAAAAAAATATTATATTAAAAAGCAAATCAATTTACAATTGTTGCTAACACGGCGAATCAAGATTTTTTGTGGTTATTAAGGAAGGGAAGTAAAAATATTGTAATTACACTGAGCAACAACGATTTTGTCCTAAGGACGCCACTATGTTTTTCGGATGTAGTTTGGTCTAAAACATGAAAAAAAAATTTTAAAAAATTATCTGTCACGCCACTGAATTTTAAAGGGTCAAAATCTAATTTGCGCTAGTTTGTTTACTCTTTAGCCCATATCTTCTGAACCGATGCTCCGAATATTTAGTTAAAGGTAGCAATCGAAAGATTATTAAATATCGATAATAATTTTCTAAAGGATCTCTTCACTTGATCAAACCGTTTGAGCACAATTTAGAAAAATAATCAACTTTTCGGAAAAATTTCAAATTTCTTTGACATTCAAAAATCACTGAAAAATAGTAAAATCAACTTTAAAAATCTACAAAAATAATACGTACGTGTACTATACTCCAACGAAATTTCTGAGACATAAATGGAGAGAAGCGGTGTATAAATGCGGAATTTACTACAATTTTATTGAATTTACCAATATATGTAGTTTTCCTCACTTACGATACTAAAGCGTATATAAATAAATAAATAAATATTTTCCCACTACATTCCCTGAAGGAATTGGGGAGAGCTTCTCACAATCGGTGAGTTGTGCGCTTTCTCTTTTTAAGACTCACTGATTAAGACCTTCAGTTTTACACCGGTTCCGAACGGATTATTAATAGAAGAGAAGTTTTTCCATGGCTGATTACTCGACAGTGTCGCTGAAACTATGCGAGGTGACCGCCGTCGAAGTAAATGTTAGGTGGTCAGAGCAGGGATCGAACCCATGAGCTCTTGTACAAGAAGCGCGCACGCTACCCACTGTACTACCGACGGCCAGAAAACCGTATATAGGAAATTGATATTTTTGACTTAGTAATATAACCATATAAAACTGTGAAGAGGCTACTAAACAAAGCAGTTACAAAGAAAAATTTAACTATTTTTGAACAAGAAAACTGACACTAACTGCACGTGATTCGCAAACAACTTTCATTATATATAGGTAGAGACGTCATTACATAAAATATCCTGGGGTAGACAACGACGGCACACATGTCAATTACTTATAGCTATATTCTCAAACCAAGTTACAAGCTAAGCACTCGTGGCGTCTTTTTCTCACACGGTATAATTATGTAAATATATTTATTTTTCTTTTTACAAAAATGTAGTCAAACTCTTGTTAATGTTTGATCCACCAACAATTTATTCCAAATGAAATATACATAACTGAAACCTAGATGGCGCCTGAACTCGAATCACATTTGAAAGTAAAAACATTTAAACGAAAAATAATGCAATTCGTTTCAAAAGATTTATTTTAAACTATAATTTTTGTAGATATTATGAAATGCCACTAGATTTTATATCTGAACATTTTAGTAATATTCAAACTACTACACCGTATATCTCACTCGCAGTGTACACAAGTAAAATGAGTCAAAAATATCGATTTTGTAACCACCAATCCACAGCTTACCGCAACTATACAGTATATACGGTTTTGTATCGTAAGTGAGTAAACCTGCATATATGGGTAAATTCAATAAAATTGTAGTAAAATCCGCATTTATACACCGCTTCTCTCCATTTATGTCTCAAAAATTTGGTTGGAGTATAGGACACGTACGTAATATTTTTGTAGATTTTTAAAGTCGATTTTAATATTTTTCCGTGATTTTTGAATGTCAAAGAAATTCGAAATTTTTCCGAAAAGTTGATTATTTTTCTAAATTGTGCTCAAACGGTTTGATCAAGTGAAGAGATGTATTAGAAAATTATTAGCGGTATTTAATAGTCTTTCGACTCCTACCTTAAACAAAATATTCGGAGGATCCATTCACAAGATATGGGCTAAAGAGTAAACAAACTAGCGAAAATTGGATTTTAACCCTTTAAAGTTCAGTGGCGTGACAGATATTTTTTGAATATTTTTTTTTCATGTTTTAGACCAAACTACATCCGAAAAACATAGTGGCGTTCTTAGGACAAAAGTTTTTTTAATTTGTTGCTCAGTGTTATGGTTTTTGAATGAAACCCTTTTATTAGGCAGACAACGTCCAAGCAGATATCAACAGTTTTGGAGTTTTTCAAGGTCGGTCGTTTGAGATATGCTGCAATCGTCTGTATATAAATCGGTTTAGGATATAAATCACCAGATACAACACGTCTGAATTGGTGCGGTGCCCCATGAAGGTCGTGACTTCAAAAAAGGTTGGAAGTGGCACGGAAAACAAATGTGTTACCGTAAAACTTCAATACACGGAAATATAGGAAAATAAATTATCTCTTAGTAATAAAAAAAACTTTAAAACTGTATTGGTGATCCTATCTAGAATCAATTGCGACAGGTTGTGACAGCCTCTAATCAGGTTGTGACAGCCTCTAATTCGGTTGAGACAACCACTAATGTTGTGGTGATAACCTCTAAATTCGGTTACTGCTAATTCGGATGTCTCAAACTTAATTTTTCTGTGAATTTTTTTTCATAGCTGAAAATGAAGAAGGTCCAAACGTTTGTCAATCGTTGTCTGAGACAAATACTCCTCATCTACTGGCGCAAGACAATTTCTAATCAAATATTCTGGCAATGTACATGCAACGTCCTATCGAATTTGATATACGTAGAAGAAAATGCACTTGGATCGGACAAATACTTAGGCTAGAGCGGCATTTGAATGGAACCCGCAGCAGTATCGAAGGCCAGGAAGACCACATAATACAGGGAAGCGGTGCCTGGAAAAAAACACAGACAAACTCGACTATTACGGAACCAAATTTAAACACTTGCCAGCAACAAAAATCGATAGAGAGAATTCGTTGACGCCCTATGTTCGTTGTGAACTTTTTATTTAAACTTCGTACTGTGATATTGTTTTACATTGTTATATTCTGATAAAATTAGGGGTGTGCGAATAATTGAGTAATCAGGAAAAATATTAATAGGAAACCTGATTGAATAATTGATTAATCATACATTGTGATTAATTATATTTACAAATCAATCGATTAAGCTGCATTTTGATTAAGCGATGTTCATAATCTAAAAACTGATTATTCAACAATTTGAATAATTGAGCAGTTCCGGTTTTCAGTTTTTTTAGTTTGCATATTTTCAACAACCTACTTTTCTCAAATTGTTCAAATGTTTCCGTTTGTTTGTATATTATGTGTTTGTATGTTTTACAAAAATTATTTGAACAATGAATGCAATTATTCAAACATGATTAATCAACATCCAAGTTAATTGATTAGTCATACCTTTGATTCATCAGAATTTACAATTCAGAATTAACCGAATTAATAACGATATCGACTACTCAAAATTTTAAATAATCAATTAATCGCACATACGTAGTTTAAATAAATAAAGGACATACATATATATGGGCATTTCCACAGAAAGGTCAACCTTTTGTCACATCACGTCACTCTCGATAATTACTTACACGTTACACACATTCTGTCCTATGAACCAAATTTACTTTTTCGGAAAGGGGATAAAAATAAAAATACACGTGTATCGGCGATTTTCATGTACACGTCAGAATTTTTTTTTTTTAAGTTTGAAGTATAAAGCTCGTAGTGGCCTGTGTTAAAGCCTTTGGACCGATTTTTAACCCTTTTTCAGTGATCCAATCGAGCTGATTTTTTGCAGGCAGACTCGTGGAAATGTCTGTATCACGTCAAATTTTTTAAAAAGAAGATTTTTTTCAATTCTCAGATTTTCCTCATTTTTTTTAAATGGTTATCGTTTTTTTTTAAGTTTTCAGTTCGTTAAAAAAACAATTTTTTTTTATTACTTTTGTTTTATAAAAATAAAGAATTGTTACATTAAAAATTTTAATGTTTTTAAAGAAATTTAGGCCCTTTATTTTTGCGGTTGTAAGCATTTGCTTCAGTTTAGCAACATTAATATGCCCATTTCGCCATATGCCGAAACCATTTCTGCTACAAT
Source organism: Phaonia tiefii (assembly GCA_963931995.1). NCBI lineage: Eukaryota > Metazoa > Arthropoda > Insecta > Diptera > Muscidae > Phaonia > Phaonia tiefii. The sequence goes on along the minus strand of OZ008368.1, from coordinate 252,794,668 downwards.
ATTTCTATAATTGGCAGCTCGTTTGTTGCCAAGAAACTGCTCAATAACGGCAACTGTACCTTTCCATGCACGTTGTTCGATAGCATTTAATTTTGATGAAAATTCAGAACTTGCAATTATGTTTTTTATCTGCGGACCATTGAAAACACTTTAAATCAAAAAAATCATTAAAAAACATAAAGTTACTGAATGACTTCTTAAAAAAAAATACCTGCATGAATCTTTGCGCAGCTCAATTTCGGAAAAATTTTGCGCAAAGTTGCAATGGCCTCGCCATCACGATCCAGTTTTTTAACAAAATTTGATACGAGACCGAGCTTAATGTGTAGTGGAGGCAAAATGATTTGAGACGGCTGCACCAATGGTAGATTCTCTATACTTTCTACGCCTACTTTGTAGCATGTTCGCGGCTTCCACTTAAATTCAGTGTAATGCTCATCTCTTTTTCGACCTTCCCATGTACACAAAAAGCACTGGTGGGTTGGAAATCCACGCTTAACACCCATGAGTAAACCGACCACTTTCAGATCGCAGCATATTTTCCAATTATGCTCTTTGTACTTTATCAGCTGTAATATTAATTCCATGCCTTCGTATGTTTCCTTGAGGTTTGTGGCATATGCGATCGGGACAGATGGATGTATGTTACCGATATGAAGCAGCACGACTTTAAGGCTGTTGACCGATGCATCGATGAAAAGTCGCCACTCCTCTGAAATATGAGGGTAACCAATTTTTGCAAACATCAAATCAATATCATAACAATAAGCTAGGTTTTTTTCCCGATCTTCTTGCAATTTAAAAAATTCGTCATATGTAATAGTGGTACCTCGACCACGAGCGGCTGTTATTTTAAAATCAGCCGCCACTATATTCCACTGCTTAAGGCGTGATGCAAAGAGTTCTGCTGTTCTCCTCGACAAATTTCCGTCTCGTACGAGGTCATTGAAGTCGGCTTGCGTTATTAAATGCGGCATTGCAGTCCCAATTTCACTGGGTGTTGCCACAAATTCCGATACTTGTGGACTCTCGCATCTCGCATTCGATGCAAGAAAAGTTGATTGCAGTGTTGGTACAACTGTTGATTCTGCATCGCTTATTTCGGGAACATTATCAAAAATCTCCACTGAAGCCGCTACACGCTCTTCTGGTGAGTATAGAACTGCTGGAATTACCGATTCTACATTAGCGTAGCGAATTTTGTTGCGGTGAATGTATTGGTACCCTTTTGTTTGAGCAAAAGTTACACAAAAGTAGCACAATTCATTGCAGTGCTCCGTGCGTGGTAGCCAAATTGTTGGTACAGCGTACTTTATTGTTGACCTTCCATCAGTAAACTTGCACAAATTTCTATATACCACAAGTAAGGAACATAAGCAGTCTTAAATATTTTCTGAAACGAATTCACCACTGTTTTAGTAATATTTTTCAAATTTTTACTTGGTGGGAATAAGCCACAAACGTAACAAAAGTTATTTCGCGTCGGACACTGCATTTTTTTCAGATGAAATATATACAAATACGTTTTCGCACAACAGAACTTAAAACAATTTTGCAATTCCTTATTTCATCTGTCAGACCAGTTGTAAGTGTTGTAAAAGTCAAAAACTGTTTAGTGTTAGAAGGTTACTATTGATTAACTACAACTATATCGAGTGGAATGGGTCAAAAAACATTTTTTTTCGTAACGCTTAAGTAGTTTAAAAATTTGGACTCCCTTCAAGTTATGCTAAGAAAAGCGAAAAAAATATTTTTTTTTCAAAAATAATAAAAATTGGGGAAAATCTTAGAATTGATAAAAATTGTTTTTAAAAAATTTGACGTGATAGAGTCATTTCCACGAGTCTGCCTGCAAAAAATCAGCTCGATTGGATCACTGAAAAAGGGTTAAAAATCGGTCCAAAGGCTTTCACACAGGCCACTACGAGCTTTAGACTTCAAACTTAAAAAAAAAAATTCTGACGTGTACATGAAAATCGACGATACACGTGTATTTTTATTTTTTCCCCTGTTTTCGAATATGTGCATTTGGTTCATAGGACAGAAAAAAATCTATTTTTTGTAACACCGTGTTATATTTTAGGACCAGTTTGTTTGATTGTCTTATTTTCTTTTAATAAATATGTAGTTACTTACATTCTGTATTTAGGAAAAGAATAGAAAACAATCGAACCACATGGTCATAAAATATAACCAATTAACGAAGGTGACGTGATGTGACATAGGGTGGCACTTTCTGTGGAAATACCCATATGTGGCACCCAGTCATTAATTTTGTTATATTTTCGTTAAATAGTTACTACTCAAGTATTACACGCACTTCCTGCAATTTCAACGTTGTTTTTTCCTTCTATTCCTTTTTGATACTAAAAGTGTACACACGTAAGGCACGCGCCAAATCTTAAAATATCTTTGAAATCTTTTGTTAGCATAAGTAATTTAATCGTGGTTATTAAATAAAATAAAACTTTTAAATTACATATTTGTATGGTAGTCATTTGTATGGTATTCAGCAATTAATAACAAATATATAACGACATTTATGAACATCGATATGTTCTCTTACCAGTTTGGTTGCCCCAATATTTGTTTGAAGTGGTAACATTTATAGGCACTGGTAGGGCAATCTATCAATGTGAACACATGAAAATAAATATGATGGTATTGACGTAGCGGCAGCGACCAAACAAGCAGGTCGTCGTCGCCAAAGAGTATTGGGTAGTACAGAGGACTCATGGAACGAATTGTATGACTCAAAAGCGCTGGCAACATCTGGCGAATGATTCAAAACGTATTACTCTCTTTTTGTTATAACTTGGTCCATTCATAATTTTTGGTGTGAAACATTGATGCCTTTTGAAACATTTATCCTTTTTGTATAGTTTTATGTAATAACATTGTCGAAATGGTGCATTTATATTGAAATATTCTATAAAGAGAATAAGACTCGTTTCTGCTCTTTCACTCAGACTCTCTATATGAGAGCGGAAAAAGAGTGCAATAAGTTCTCTATACTATTCAATACTTTTTGTCGTTGCTCTGTTTATGACAAAATAAAAACAATTATTTCAGTGAGCGAACTATTGCTTTATTTATTTTAACAATATTACATCTAATGTTAAAGAAGATGTAATAAAAAAGAAAGTGCAATTGCAAAAGAGCCTTCAGCACAAAAACTATTCTTTTTTTATTGCCCCAATGTAACATTTACTTATGTGTTCATAGAAATCGAACAGGTACCGTGTAACAAACAGGTGTTAACACATGGCCCGTGAGTTCGAACCATAGACGAATATAGTACAGATACATTTATTAGTAAACATTGGATGGTGGATAGCAGTAGTAAACAACGTCCAACAAAGGAACGATAACCGCATTTCGTGTGTTTTGTGGCAAACAAGTTGTGTTAAATACAATACAAATGTGTACCAACGATAAAAGTCAACAAAAAAAGTGCAAAATACATTTACATTTTTCAGTTCGACACCAAAACAACATGAAATAGTTCAGTGAACACATTTTGTAACTCCACCTTATATTTAATTTCTCTCATTTCCACAAACATACGACGAGGAGTGTGAAATGAAACGTCAGATGAGAGAATAAATGTGTCTATACTATATTCGGCTCGAACACTCATTGATTTTTGATGTGTTAACATCTATAGGCGCGGGTACGGCCTAAATTTACAAAGTGAATACACAAATTGTCCGACTGCGCTCACACAGATTGTCCGACTGCGATCACACAGATTGTCCGACAGCGATCACACATTGTTTGCCGTTAAACTCCTACGAAACGGCTGGACCGACTTGTACGAAATTTTGTGTGTATATCGGGTAGGTCTCAGAATCGGCCAACATCTATTTTTCATACCCCTAAATGAGAAGGGTGACCCACCCATATATAGAACATAGATTTGTCCGACTGCGAAACACAGATTGTCAAACTGCGAAAAAACACACACTGATGTAGCGACAGCGAACAGTTGTATTCTGTGGGTGCGAAGCACTCTCAGAGCAAAGAGAATAATGACGTGGTTATACGTATATACATATGAGATACAAAGAGAGCAACGAAAATTGTGTGAACTTGTGTACATGTGTCTGTTGCTTTGCATTCTCTTTGTTTTTTATGGCAATAAAATGAATAGTATAAAATGTCTTTAAATATTTTTAAGTGTTATTAAGTATTTATATTATTTAACTGAAACGTCATAATATGTTTGAACGCCTATTCTAAATTCTTTATATTAACTTCACCTCTCTGTAAGCATGTATGTATGTAGGCCGAAAAAATTTTGGATTGATTTGTAACCCTTTTCCCGTGATCCAATCGAGCTGAAACTTCGCAGGCAAACTAATGGCGACGACTAAAATAAACTATCAAAATATGGGCGGGACTGGACAAAGGGGCGTGGTTATATATAAAGAATTTATAGTCAAAAACTATGTTTTTACGGGTTGGTTTTTATATGATAGTGAAAGGTAAGTCCAATAAAATGTGGGTGCGGAGCACTCTCAGAGCAAAGACAGTAATGACGTATTATACGTATATAAAAATGAGATAACAAGAGAGCAACGAACATTTTGTGAACTTGTGTAGCGTATGTACGAATATAACAATGTATGTATGACATGTATGTATATACAAGTGTCTGTTGCTTTGCATTCTTTGATTTTTGTGGGAATAAAACAAAAAGTATTGAGCAAGAAAATAATGACACATGTGCTTGCACTGGGTCTTTAAATAATTTCAAGTATTAATATTATTTAAATGTAACGTCATCATATGATTGAACGCTGTTTTTTATTTTCCAATGTAATATTTACGAATGTGTTCACAGAAATCGAACAGGTACCGTGTAGCAAAAAGGTGTTAACACATCGCCCGTGAGTTCGAACACTCATTGGATTTTTTTTATTTAAAATTTAAACGTAACTGTCATATTTAAAAAGATTTCTGAAATTTTGAGTTTTAAACACGAATATGTATATGAAATAGTCGCTATACAATTGTGTTGTAAGTTCTAACTGTGTAATATTATTTAAGGTAAAAAACCGGTAACACCGGCTTTTGCCATAACTAAATCCCGAAACCCGGTTTCTTGAAAAGTTGATTTTTCGACCAATCCGAGATTTTTCAAGAAAATTGATTTTTCGAACAAACCGAAAACCGGTTTATAAAACACACGGGTTTTTTGACTCTCTACTGTGAGCCCCCACAGGGTGTAAAGATAGGGAAGGTATGTTTTGGAAGAATGTTGCGTGGGAAACTTCATCACTTTAGGCTCGCCGCCTGGGCAGTTGTGGGGCTTGTCGTAAATATCTCCCCCTTCACCACCATTTTTCGGCTCATGCATTTTTCTCCCTCAACATCACAAAATTTGAGGTTGAACGGTATCCAAATCTTGTTACTAAGGATTTCAATATAACATTATGCCACCCCTAATGTGGAAGAATTGCCAGGTCAATAGCATATGTTACATTATTAGCTTAGTTCGATCAAATTTAAATATATTTATGTTAATCGAATTTTGAAATATATTCATGTCAACATATCCTTTTTTTCTTGTCTTCATTGCAGCAAGGATTCCAACATCTGCACCTACTACCGGACGTAGTCACTGTCACACATTTGACCATATCGATTCTTCTGCTATTGATCAGCACTTGGATTTATGGCCGTGAACGTTTCCAATGTGATCTACAATTCATGTTGGGCAAAACAATATCAAACTTTAAAGTATTCCTATTGCGTTTTGTGACGCCCTTCGTTTTAGGCTTCAGCATTGTAAGTATTCCCCACAGATTCTATGGAGGAAAACGCCTCTAAATCTTGGTAACTAATTTTAATTCTCTCACTCTCTGTCGCTCTCTGTCTTTTTCTCCGTGTGTCTGCTATCATTTGGGTCATGTCCCACAGGGTGAAGTTATCTACTCAACATATGTGCAAGGTACCAGTGATCCGCCCTCTCTAGTTATTGTGATAGCACAGAGTATAGTATTCGCTGCAGTGCCTCTGTATATGATGTACAAAGTGAGCCAAACGACTGGATCGCTGAAACAGCGACTGAAACAATGTTTCGCCCCACACGATTGGCATCCCGTAGACGCGGATAATCGTCGCTTCTACGAGGAGATAATGGGTACCTCCGAAATGCTGGTTATTATAAGTTATGACCAGCAAATCTGTTGAAAATAAAAGCGGCCTCCATAAAGTGCTAAATTCCAACATCTATGACGAAATACTCTCCAGGGGATACAAAAAGTAACCAAAAATATTCAATGACAGTTTGTAGAGATTAATAAAAAATTCATAAAATTATATCAAACAAATTAATCACATCGACACGTTGAATGTATGCGCGTATGTAAATTTTATACAAATGTTATTTTTTTTATACAGATGCATTCATTATCTCTATCTTGTATGTATGTATATAGTTAGTACATTTAATTATATTTTAATAATAATTTATTATTTAGAGAGAGAAAAAAATATATAATTATTTAATAGCGATAATAAATTGAACAAAGACGAAATGAAAAGGTTTTTTGTTTTAAAAAAAATCCAATGAGTGTTCGAAATCACGGGCGATGTGTTAACACCTTTTTGCTACACGGTACCTGTTCGATTTCTATGAACACATTCGTAAATGTTACATTGGAAAATAAAAAACAGCGTTCAATCATATGATGACGTTACAGTTAAATAATATTAATACTTAAAATTATTTAAAGACCCAGTGCAAGCACATGTGTCATTATTTTCTTGCTCAATACTTTTTGTTTTATTCCCACAAAAGTCAAAGAATGCAAAGCAACAGACACTTGTACATACATACATACATTGTTATATTCGTACGATATAACCGAAGATCAACATAAAATACTTTTTTAATATTACTCCAAATTAATACTCCAAATTAAAACACTTAAATCTCGGCTCGCCGATATCGGATCGCCTTAATTTTTGGCCTAAACTCTTCGTCGAAACCCGCACTAGCTTTTTAATAAAATCGGCTATGAATTTCCGGAGAAAATCGCTTGGGAAAACTATATGAAAATCGCCCAATAATCACTTTCGATACCGACTGCCAAGCAACGAACAAACAAACGATGATTTACTCTTACAAACCTAACACTTGCGTATGTATTAGTTTGATAGTTTACTGCCCTAGAGGCGCGCGTATAGATGTTAACACATCAAAAATTTGTTTTCACAGTAAATTTAGTAGATTTTAAGCGAATATTGAAAATTTTTGAAATTCAAATTAATTATTTAGGCGTCATCACACTACTATGAACTACAATCATAGAACTAGTTACTCGAAGAGAAGTTGTAGCAACCGTAAAATCTGCTGTTGGCACCGAATTGCTGTTGTCACAACTGAATTGAGATGGTCCATACAGAAATGGACAAGAGCCACTATAGCTCTCTTCACGCTCTCTTCATCGAGTTCGAGTTGCCGTTGTAATTTACACATTGGTTGGACATAACACGGACAGAAATAAAAGGGAATGCGTATTTTCGTTCGAACACCAAACACCATAAAACATGCTTTAGCTGTCATTAGTATCAATCAAATCAAATCACTCTGCACAATCGATAAATGTCTTCGGTTAGTGACTTGTGTAAATACACACCGCAGTGGCTTAACGGGCTGGACGCTGCTGAAGATGATGCTTCACAAACATCGAAACGATCGTCCAGCGAATGTGAGTTCGAATCCCACCCGCGGCATTTACATTTTTTTCACTAACCGGAGAAAACATGATCTCTTATAGCCTTACAGGAAATTACCACTATTTAAACTTAGTTTTTTGCATGGTCTATACTCCCTATGTCTTCGTTGGTCCCTAGTACACCCTAGTACACCTTTTCCCTAGTACCTTTTCGATCAGCTGTGCCATAGAAACGCCGTGGATGGTCACGACTGCATTTAGGGGCAACAACTGAAATTACAATTGGATCGAACTCGTTCACTACCAATATCACCATATCGACATTAGGTTTCTGAAGATCATGTCTGGGCAACCTAACTGAACAATATAGTTCATTGACTACCCAACTTAAATTCGGATGTAACAATATCTAATTGTGGAATCAGATGCCAATTTTAATGAAAACTGGCTATGCTGTTGATCACAGAGTAAAATATCCGGTTGATTTTTCGAATTCATTTGACTGCTGTCAATTCTATTTTGAAAATATTTTATGTGTACAAGTTTGTGGCTGTAATTGGTGTTGCCTCATGGTACTATCAAACCCATAAACCTGTAAATTGAAAACACTTGACATCCAAATTTTTCCGATATTCAAAATATGTAAGTAAAATTGCTAATGGTATTTAATTTTTCTTTTGGAACTCGTATTTGTACAAGTATACTTATATACACACAGGGGAAATATTAGTTGGAAATCAATGCAGGCATTGGAAATTCCATGATAAAGTCAATATTTTGATCAGAATTCATAATTTTCATTTATCATGACCTCACGAGGTCAGATGTCTTACACATATGAATTAAACAAATTTCAACATGTTCCTCCAACTGGGTCTATCTTTCGCCTCTTCCCGCCAGTTGGTAACACCAAGAATACTGAGGGATTCTTCTATCTGGTCTTTGCAGCGGAGTCTTGGCCATCCTCTTTTCCTGCTTCCATCGGGTACGTTATTGAAAACCTTCCGCGCTGGTTCATCTTCATTCATTCTGATAACATGGCCTAGCCAACGTAATTGGCCTAATTAGATTCGCCTAGAATATAAATTACGCATTTCTTGGTTCCAACGACGTCGGTACTCGCCGTTTTCTCTAACAGGACCATATATTTTACGGACAATTTTTCTCTTGACTACCCCCAGGCGTTTTTCATTCGCTTGCGATATGACCCAAGTTTCGGTAATACACAAATTTTTTCTAATATATTCATATTTTCGATCAAAAATGGGGATAGGTTACTACTCTGGCCCACTAACCATCGTCGTGGGTAGCTTCCTATTATTTTCCCCATTACCCTGAGGGTAATGGGTAATCGTGATGATTATTCCCAATTGTCGTGGGTAACAACTGGAGTGTTCAAAATCGAAACCGAATAACCGGTGAAACCGAAACCCAATTATTTGACGTCGGTTAACCGGTTTTACTCAATTTGTGATAATATCCTTAGAAATAATAATAATATTTCTTATAAAGGGTTTTTCAATAAGAGCGCTACAAAAGTTTTTTTAAATAAAAAAAAAACCGGTTTTAGATACCAATGAAATTCTTTATTCCTGTGAAAGTACGTTCGATGCCATTATGTACGGAACTCGATTTCTTTTGCATGGCCACCACGGGCACGCTTGCAGAAGTCCAGACGCTGAACCCAATTTTCGACGGTTTTCAAGCATAAATCGACCAATACTACTGCATTTTCACGTTCGATATTCGCACGAAGTTCATCTTTCGTCGCTGGCTTGTTGGCACAAAAACGATGTACAAGTAGACAGTCTACATTTCTCTTCACTCAAATGCCAACAAACAAAACGAGTGAACCCCTAGTACTTCTCTCCTCTATCTCTCTTACTCTCTTCATTGAATATTTCAATACACTAGCAGCTTTTTGATAGTGTTATTGTATATAACTATACAAATTCCAACCATGTTGAAGTAAAATTACATTAACTATGCAAAAAGTATGAAATAAGCAAGATATGACGCGAGAGAGAAATGCGTTTGAGTGAACTCCTAGCACTTTTTGGTTCTCTTTTACCAGGGTTGCCAAATAGCGCACATCTTCTGGTCGTCTAATTCTAAATCGTCTTTGGCTGGCATAGACCATAGACTTCACGTAGACCCACAGGAAATAATCTAACGGCGTCAAATCGCACGACCGAGGCGGCCAATCGACTGGGCCATTTCGTGAGATAACACGTTCACCAAACTTGGTTTCCAATAAATTGATTGTGCCATTCGCTGTGTGGCTTGTGGCGCCGTCCTGTTGGAACCACATGTCCTCCAAGTCCATATTATCCAATTGGGGCCAAAAATATTCGGTTATCATTGAGCGGTAGCGATTCGCATTCACAGTAATGTGCCGGTCTTGATCAACACGGACGAAGTACGTCCCAATGACCCCGCCGGCCCATAAACCGCACCAAACCGTAATTTTTTCGGGATGCAATGATGACTCATGGATTACGTGTTGATTTCTGTCTGACCAATAACGCATATTTTGCTTATTGACGAAGCCATTCAGCCAGAAATGAGCCTCATCGCTGAAGATGATTTTCCGATGAAAATCCGAATAATTTTCAAGTTGTTGCTCAGCCCAATTCACGTTGTTGCGTCAATTTGATCTTGTAAGGTTGTAGGCCAAGATCTTTTCGCAAAATTCGCCACTACGACGTCACAGAGATGCCCAACGCTTGAGAACGACGTGTGAGACAGACATTTGGGCTTTATTGAACTGAAGCCTCAGCGGCAGCAATATTCTCGACACTACGGGCACTTCTTTGTCTCACTGGCACGGGAACATTTTGTACTGTGCCTGTGGATTCAAATTTTTCCACTAGACGCTCAATTGTTGATCTGGTAGGGCGATTATGACGACCATAAATTGGACGTAGCGCTCTTAAAGTTGAGGCCATTGACTCCAAATTTCGGTAGTAAATTTTAATAATTTCGACTCGTTGTTGGCTCGTATATCTTTCCATGATGAAATGGCAAACCTTACTGAAGAGAAATGTCAAAAGAGCGGGAAAAAATATGGCATCATTTGCTGTCCCTATCGATTTACTTTTGTAGCGTCTCTGTTGAAAAACCCGCTATATGATTTTCGAATTTTAATGCGAAAAAAAATTATTCAATCTGCTAATGACACTATTCCACTGGCTAAACCACATGTGAGACACACACCAGTTCCGAGGTGGAACAAACACAAACGCTGAAAAATGAAAACAGAAAATTATGGTACATATTTAGAAGAAATATGAACGACGAGAACAAGGTCAAATATCGAAGAGCTGACGCTTTACTTAAGATTGACAAACGTAAATCTTTACTAGATTTCACATCTGAAATCAATCCAAACGCGCCCCCTAAGAAAGTATAGAACAATATTAGATTTTGTGGATATAACACGTCACATAAAATTCATTCCATTAAAAGTAATCATCCCCCTCTTATTAACTCAACACATCAAGTGGATATCGCAAAAGAGTTGGGTAATTTTTGGTCTGAAAACTCTTCAGATCATAAGTTTCCAAACAAATTTATAGATAACAAGCGAACACTTAGGGAACGCTTAAAACATATTAAACCCAATCATAAGGCAAAACAGATTGAAAATAATATCAACAATATCGAATTCCTATCTACTGTGAACAAATTAACAGGAAAGACACCCACCCGGCTTAGATAGAATGTCGTACAATATGATTAAAAATTCTCCGAAATTCCCCAGCAATACAACACAAGTCTAGTAATTCCAATTTTGAAACAAAATAGAGATCAGATCAATACATCATTCTATAGACCAATATCATTAAATTCATGTATCGCAAAAATTTTGGACAGAATTATCGCTAATAGACTGTGGTGGTTCATCTCATCCAATAAACTACTTAATGATAACCAAATGGGGTTCAGAAAGGGGAAATCAGCAGCAGATGCCCTACTATATGTCGAACATTTAGCCGCTGATAGTTTAGCTACAAAAATCACCTCACGGTAATATCGCTTGACTTTGAAAAAGCTTGTGATAAAATAGGTATCCACACTGTAATTGATCAATTAATTTCATGGAAATTAGGACCAAATATCATAAACTATATTATTAACTTTATGACAAACAGAAAATTCATGGTCAGTTAAGGGAATACATATTATCAAACATTTGATCTGCACAATTGCATTCCTCAAGGATCTGCAGTATCTGTCATTTTATTGCTTACAACTGGCTAAGTGATATTATATCGTTCCATAAAAATATCAGTTTCTGCGCATATGCAGATGATTTCAATATATGTACTAATAAACTCGAATAAGAATAGAAATCCAACCACCAATATCAATTTCCTCATTGAAGACATATTACAATGGTGCGAAGGTTCAGGTGATGTTCTTTCGAGGAAAAATTTAAGTACTTGTATATACAAGGTGGCGCAAAAGTAAACTTCCGATGTTTTTTGGCTGTAATTTAAAAACGAAATGAAAAACTTTGATTCTTCTTGTGGATTATTTTTATTTGGTCTTTTAATTTTTTTTACATCAAGTCGAGAATATGATGTCATGTAAATGGCCACCGCCACAGTTGATTGTCATTTGAGCCCTTTTTATGGCATTTTCCATCACTTTGGCCAAAACTTCCGGCTATACGTCCTCACATTGTTGACGGATATTGTATTTAAGAGCTGCAAGAGTATGAGGCTTGTTGACATAAACCCGCGACTTCAAAAAGCCCCACAAAAAGAAGTCTGGAGCGGTCAAATCAGGCGATCTTGCTGGCCAGTGCAAATCGCCAAAACGGGAGATTAGGCGCCCGGGAAATGCATCCTTCAGCATATCGGTTGTGGCACGTGCAGTGTGTGCCGTTGCACCATCCTGTTGGAACCACATGTTTTCCAATCCCAATTCATTAAGTTGCGGCAAAAAAAACTCGTTGATCATTGCTCTGTAGCTGATCATTGCTCTGTAGTTGATGTCGACGGCGCTTCCATGACATCCTCGGCTACAGCAGCAATATTCTCTGCAGAACGGCTACTCCGGGGTCTGCCACGCCTGGCAGCATCTCGTGTTGTGCCAGTCTCTTCGAGGCGAGCGGCTAAACGTCGCAGTGTTTCACCAGTAGGCGTTGGACGGCCAGGAAATCTGCGACGAAATTCACGTTGTGCCAAAGTCACCGACCGATTATTGGTCAAATAAATAGTCAGCAATATTCCGCGTTCTGGAGCAGTGTAGCGTAACATTGTTTACTAACGTGTATTTCGCATGTGTTTACTACACAAATGTCAAAACAGAACTGACATTAGGGGCCAATCGCAAAATTTACAGCATTTTCTGATAGGAGGATTACTTTTGCGCCACCTTGTATGTAGAATACATAATTGTACTTGTAACGTGATTGCAACCAACATACAACTCTCACAAACAGATAGTTTGAAAATTCTTGGAATAACTTTCAGCAAAACCCTTAGATGGAACCTTCAAATTGAGTCCGTGTTCAACGCTTTGTCCAATCGTATTAATATCATAAAATGCTCGTCGTATCCAAAATTTATTACCGACACGATCACTCTTCTTAATGTAGTTAAAGCACTGATTATATCGAAAATAAGATATGGTTTATTTCTGTATGGTAATTCCTCAAAAACATCACTAAAAAAAAGTCAAAGCCGTTATCAAAGCCGTGATTCGCTGCGTACTCGGTGCACTACGAACAACACAAATTCACAACATCATTTTTGAATCAAATAGTTTAAACTTGCTTCTGATATACCAAGTTGAAACGAAGAAGTTAATTAAATCAATTAGAGAAACGTCTTTCCAAAAAATCGTGGAAAACTTCCTCAATTTAAAGAAAAACAAAAAATTAAATCTTCATTATTTTCCATTTTAAGTACTGCTCAAGATTTCGACCTTCCTAACAAAGTTCTTAAACTTAATTCATCGTCTAACCCTCCGTGGCTACTAAATACAACTTCTATTGATTTAACTCTTTAAAATTGTAAAAAGGGAAGTACCCCATTAGATCAATACCGTTCAACGTTTTATGAAATCGTTAATAAATATAACGACAGAACTTTTATATATACGGATGGATCCACGACGAATGGGACAATATCATTTGCTATAACCTCGATCGACAAAGTTATGTTTTCATCTATACTTCCAGATTTCAGTTCAGTTTTCTCTGCAGAGATAATAGCAATATATAAAGCTTTGGAATTCTGTGAAAATGCAAAAACTTTTGCTGTATGCACCGATTCCCTGTCAGCAATCCTCGCAATAAAAAATATTAATAATAACAATTTCTATGCATCATATATTAGAGACACTCTAATTAAAAAATACCCCAAAATTATTTTAATTTGGATTCCAGGACATTCTTTAATAGAAGATAACGAATTCGCAGACCTTGCAGCCAAACAAGCTCATAAACTCCCATTAGTCCAGACAATCAATAAAAATTTCAGTGATATAAGGAAGGCAATTAAAGATCACAGCTGAAAGCCTCAAATTAAGTATGTGGAGTCTAACAAACAACTGGTATAAATCAATCAACCCAACGTCAAACAACATTCATACCTGGTTATCAAATACGTCGGATATAAAACGAATAGATTTAATAAAATTCTTAAGACTACGTATGGGTCACACTATACTTACGCACGATCATATCATATCTAAAGATAATCCACCTATTTGTGTCTGTGACGGCAGTTCCCCCCTAAACATATCACACTTCATGTCTGGGTGTTCAATGTTCGATCGCCAAAGAAGTCAATTTTTTTCAGAAATTAATCCCATAACCCTATTATCCTCTCCATCACATGTTTCTTTCTAGTTATTACACTAATAATAAATTATATAAAAAGTATTGAAATATACAATGCAATCTAAATTACGATAAGTTTGTACATAGTTTTACAATTATAATTTACCTTGTCTATAATTTTCCCACCTAATTAGCTTCAGGCCTCGTTGCTATAGCTATAATATTCAGTTTATGCATTAATGTATAACCTAAGCTGTAAATAAATACATATATAATAGTTGATAATAGTGGGTTGTAGAATAATAGTGTTAAAACAAAAGTTGTTCTATTTTTTTTTTTCATTTAGCCCCCATCCCGCAACGTGCTATAAGGAACTTCGTTTCAATAGGAACTTCTTCAATAAAGTCAATTATCGAATGGATTATCACCCGTCGCATAGTTTATTTTGTTACCACAATACTGACATTTTCTGTCAAACCTCGCCACAAAGTTTAACGGGATCATATTGAACGGTTGAATTTATTGTTTTTATAACGAATATAGTAACCAATATTGACAACCATTATAGAAATTGGAGAATGATGAAAGAAAAGTACGAAAAAATATGATATTCGTCCAAATTACAAAGTGCTCACTTATTTATGTGATACACTGTATATATTGTCCATTCATAAGAAAACCGTTCTCTCATCACTCTTTGTGTGTTGCACTCAAATATTCGTATGCCATTCATGAGTACAATTAGTGGCAATATAGTGCCATATACTATAAATGTACTCGCGCATCTCTCTAGTAACTAGAAATGCTTTATAGATATTTCTTAATGTCATTTTGAGAGATATTCAATTTGGCGTTTGAAGACAGATCTCGCAAAGTAATTTTTTGAGAAAATCTAAGAGAAAGATTTCATAGAGAGTATAAACAGAACATACGCTTTCTGTTTATTAGTAATCGCATTATTTAACTTATTACTCTCGTTCTAAATCTCAATATTTTTGTCGAAATCTATGAAGACAAAGAATTTGTTTTGCATTTCTTAGTATTTGGTTGTACGCATTACTCGGAATTACCCAACAGCATCTTGACATTCGTGAATTTATCTGATAAAAGCTAAAAACAATATTATTGAAATGAAAATAAATATACACATATGGGCATAAATCAAAATTTTGGAAAGTACTGGAAACAATTTTTTCTTTTTTAATTTGATGATTTAATGAAAACGTGTGATAGGTGCCAGTTGGCAATTGATACAGAAGCAAATTGATCTAACTTCAAAAAACAGAAAGAGGAGAAGACGTAAAAATAAGCTCTCAGCCAAAGCTAATGCGAGGCCTTCAATAATTCATGATTACTACTTCGTTGTGAGAAAAAGTTAGCTGTTTTTTACTGATAACATTCAAATATCAAGATTGCTAAAATATGGAGCAGACAAGTCAAAATGTTGGTCCTAAGAACCTCATTTTAAAGCCGTTTCAACACTGCAAACTGAAAGAAATAAATAAATTGAAATGTGTATGCAAAGGGCGTCTCAGTAAGATTGCACTTTTTAAATTTACTTTAATTTTCTTGTGCAAGTAGTAACTCTGAAATTTGACAGCTGTCACATATCGTCACATGAAATCCAAAATGACGTAACAACAAAATTCTAAATTTTGGGGTTTTGATTGATTACGCTACATTTGACCAATATACACGGTTTTACAAAATTTCAGATTTCTACGTTCAAAAACATAGATTTTTATTAAAAGATGTAATAAATGAAGTTTTTGATAAATAAATGATTTTTTTTTCTAACTATAAATTGTAAATAATTTTAATGCATATATTATTTACAACAAACAAAACTACACATTCCTAAAAATTGTACACCTCTACGTCGAAAAACTAAAATTTTATTGTTAAAATTCGAATTTCACGTCAAACGGTGTTTTGCCTCTCACGTGAAGTGACGAAAATGGTACGTCTTTTTAGATTTTAGGTGACGATATGCTTATTCCGACTATTAAAAATGGAGCGCTTCGGAATTTGGAAAGTTATGCTGAGACCGCTCGCAAATTTCAAAGAATTACACAGTGCAACACGAAAAAAAATAACCATATACGGACACCACTACGTGATAAAAGACTAAAAAAAAAGACCCGTGTCTCCCAATTTTTCCCAAAGTCATGCACTTTTTTTTATGGGCCGCCAAAGATTTGGGGCCTCGGTATCATTTTCGTAAAAATGTGATCATTTTCTCAGTCTCATATCTTGCAAACCGTTCAGAATTGCGATTTACTCTCTGAGGTAAAGAACAAAAATTGCGAACATATAAAATCAAAAAAACTTCACCTTCCAGATCAAAATCGCAAAAAACTTAAAAAAATTCGATTTTTTCTTACCTTTTTTCCCGTGTTCAGGTCCATAGGTAGCAAACCGTTCAAAATTCAAGGAAACAATCAACTAAAAAAATTTACCTAAGATCTCAATAAACAAATTTCTAGAACATATAAACTTCCTAGAGATGAGTCTTAACACTGTTTAGGTAGCACGCAAAAGTGAAAAATTTGCCGAAAATTTTTTAATTTAATTTTTTTTACCTTTTTCTCCTGTTCAGGTCCATAAAAAAATAAATGGTTTCCCATTACATTCCATGAAGGAATCGGGGAGAGCTTCTCACAACCAGTGAGCTGTGCGCTTTCTAGTTGTATACTCACTGATTGGGACCTACAGTTTGACACCGGTTCCGAACGGTATTTTGAGAAGCTTTTTCATGGCTAAATACTCGATAGTGTCGCCGTCACTATGCGAGGTGACCGTCGTCGAAAGAAATTTAAGGTGGTCAGAGCAGGGATCGAACCCAGGATCTCAAGTACAAGAGGTGCGCACACTAACCATTGCACCACCGACGGCCAGGTCCATAGGTAGCAAAAAATGAAATATGCCTGGCCAGAACCATGTGTTTGTCCAACGGTTAACACCGTTTAGGTAGCGCTTAGGTATCACACGATCATGCACCGACAGCAGCAGCACAGGCAATGCAGTAAGCTCAGCACACGCAACAAGGCACACAATATAAAAGCGACACGACGCTCACATCGAGGCATTACACAGCGCGACGTCAACGAGAGCTCAGCGGTGAAAGTTATAAAGTGAAAGTGAAAGTAAAAAAAGTGAAAGTGCTACAGTATAATTCGCACACAACATTGGCAACTGACAATTTCAATATGCAGTGTGAAAAAATTGATTTATTTTGCTACGTTTGCGGTCATCAAACCAGAAAAAAAACATCTACAAGATTTCAGAAGGAAAAGAATCTTTTAACTAGTGAATTCAAAAGAGCATATACATTGTTTTTCGACGTAGTGGACTCGACCGGTGAAAATTACACACCTAATACAGTGTGTCGCCAATGTTATAACAATCTCATGGCATGGTTGAGTGGAGGCAGAGGTACTATGAAGTATTGTAAGCCGGTAAACTGGATTAATCGCCCAGGTGATCATGATGCAACCAGTTGCTATGCATGCGTAAATTACACATGTCGTCTAAATCGACATTCTGAGAAGAACAAAATTTATAAAGCAACTGCAACAGCCACACTACCAGTGCTTGCACCTGAAAATTTTGTATCACCAAGGCCGCCAAATCCAGATCGTACTACAGAATTTACAGCAATGAGTACAGCAAGTGGTGTTACTTATGAAGATCCATTTGATACCGATTATGAGCCCCAACAGGAAAGAGATGGACCACAACTAATAACACAAATGGAAATGGATTTCATTGTGGCCATATTGGGATTATCGCAGCGACTTGCAATATTTTTGACAGCTTTTTTAAAGCAAAGAAAACTCACACATGCTAATGTTAACTCTACGGCGTACCGCAAACGACAAGCTGAATTTCAGATGCTCTACACTCTAAATGATGACAATTCGTTCGCTTACTGCAACGATATAAAAGCTTTGGTCGCTAGTGAGTGGAGATTATTTATTGATGGTTCTGTTTCAAGCTTGAAAGCAGTGTTGTTGCATGTGTCGAACCGAAAACCTTCCATTCCGCTAGCAATGGGTATCAACATGAAAGAAAGCTATGAAACATTGAAAGATATAGTGGAAAAAATCAAATACCACGAAAATAAATGGAAGATTTGCTGTGATTTGAAGGTCATCAACATTTTGCAAGGGATCATCGATAAGGGCGGCTTCCCAAAATTCTTTTGTTTTCTTTGTAATTGGGATTCACGCTCACCTCTGAATCAATTCCAATGTAACCCGTGGAGGCCAAGAGGAAGTGTGGATGAACAAATACAGCAACATAGACTGAAGAATGCACCTTTAACTGACAATACTCAAGATATCTTGCTGTCACCGCTCCACATAAAATTGGGAATTGTTAAAAAATTCATCGAAGTGGCCGTTGTAAATTGTCCAAACGCATTCGACTATTTGAAAAGCGTTTACCCAAAGCGTAGCGATGACAAAATTAAAAAAGACATTGTAGTAAATTTTAAACGAATTGTTGTTCACCTAATTGTACTATTTACACTATGTTAATGTTTTCTTTTCTGTCTTTATTTTTTGTTTTCATTTAACAGGCGTACTTAATGACCCTGACATTAGAAAGCTATTCAAGAGCAACTTTGATTCATCGCTTGATGAAAATCATTCAATGGCATGGATTTACCTTCAGCGTGTATGCACCAATTTTTGTTCTTTATGACAAGAGCTACAACTTTGCCTCAGAGATTCTGAACGGTTTGCAAGATATGAGCCTGAGAAAATGATCACATTTTTACGAAAATGATACCGAGGCCCCAAATCTTTGGCGGCCCATAAAAAAAAAAGTGCATGACTTTGGGAAAAATTGGGAAACACGGGTCTTTCTTTTTAGTCTTTTATCACATAGTGGTGTCCGTATATGGTTATTTTGCCATGACTTAAAAAATTACACACAGTGTTATCAGTCACACCGCGTGTGAACCTATCGATTTCTTGCAGCAACGATTTCAAGATTAAATTATCCCAAGAAATTGTGATGTCAACTGGCCACCAAGATCATGCGATTTAACGCCGTGTGATTTCTTCCTTTGGGGATTTGTGAAATCTCGGGTTTATGCGAATAAACCAAAAAGAAGTCCTGAGCTCAAAGCCGAGATCCAACGCGTCATCGGCGAGTTACAGCCACATATCTGGGAAAAATTAATGGAAAATTTCATGGAAAGAGTAATGGCCTGTCGTGTCTTCTTTACAGCTCAATAAAATAGTCACAACTATCTCCAAAAAAAAACCTATTTTTATTTTATAATGAAAAAGTGCAATTAAAATTGTTATAGCACCCGAACGACGCGTAATTTATACATAGATTTGTTATCCGTCACATCTGACGTTTCTCTTTGCGCTTCTTCAGTGAGGAGCAACGTCGAAGTAACGTGTGAGCAACGTCGGACAAAATCCTCCATTTTTACTTCTGTGCATTCACAATCTTCATACACAGAGAAAAATAATTTTACAATTTAATTAAATTATTCAAAAATTCAAACAAAATATTAATTGAAAATCCTGTGATAAAAAAAAATCACATATCAGCTACCATATTTGTAGGTTGTGTATTGGAAAAATATTGTTTTTCAATCGATGCAAAATTTCACCCATCTAGGAAAATATTTGTACGTTATTTATCAAAAATATTTCCGTTTTTAGTCGATGAAGAATTTCACATATTAACAAAGAAAATTGTATCTCAGTTTTCGTTTTGTCATCGATCCGAGGTATTTTTAGAAAGTTTGTTTATTTAAAAAAAAATTAAACAGTCGCGGTAGGATTTGAACTCCCATCCACTGCAAGATCGTTTCCATGTTTGTGACACAGCGTCGTTTCGGGCAGCGTCTAGCACGTTGCGCCACCGACTGCCTGTACAAAGTTATCTCTAACTGAAGTTATATGGTGGTTCGTATCGTAATTACTTCGTTATGTATTGGGGTATTTCTTATGAATTTTTTGTTGTTATCGATTTTCGTTTCGATATTTGAGTAATTTGTCAGTATATCAATGAAAAATTTAATTGAGTGCTGAAATTTTTCACGTACCAATCTTTTCAGTCGTCTTTTTTCCGGTGTACATTTACATATTTTGAACATTCTCAGTAACAATTTTACCTGTGCTTGCCAAACCTCAGCGACAGAATTATTCTCTTGATGTTCAAGCACAAGTTCGCTTCCCTTCAATCATTAAACCTATGAGCGACATTTTTCTTTTAAGTTTGGCAGCAGAAGGAATATTGTTTCCAGACTGTAGGCACTACAATTTAGCGCTTCTTTAGAATGAAGAAATACGTACTTATGTGAGTTTCTGGACAAGTAAAGTAAAGGAGAGATAAATGGGTGTCTCAGAAAGTATGCACTTTTTAATTTTAAGATAAAAACAAATATTTTTTGAAATAGTTGTGTTTGTTTTACTGCATTGTAAAGAAGACATATACCGATAAAATATGGAATAAAACATCGGTCAAACGGCCCCCATGGCTTTAATGACGGGCCATTATACTTTTCATGAAATTTTCCATGACTTTTTCACAGACATGTGGCTGTAACTCACCGATGACGCATTAGATCTCGAATTTGAACTCAGGAATTGTTTTTGGTTTATTCGCATAAACGTGAGATTTCAGAAAACCCCAAAGGAAGAATACACTGGGCGATAAATCGCATGATCTTGGTGGTCAGTTGATATCAGAATATCTCGAGTTAATTTGTTCTGAATTTCATTGCTGCAATAAATCGATTGCTTCATGCGCGGTGTGGTAGGTGGCCCCATCTTACAGAAACCACATGTCGTCCAGATCTATGCTGTCCAGTTGAGGTCAGAAGAATTCCGTTATCACGTTCCTGTACCGAATGCGGTTCACAGTCACTGCAATTTCGGCCTCAACTTAAAAAAAGTGAGGCCCAATCACGCCGCCTTACCAAAATTCGCACCAGACGGTTGCTCGTTGTGGATGCATTTGTTTCTCATCGCTTGCATGAGGATTTTCTGAACCACAAATTCGACAATTTTGTGTATTCAGGAAGCCATTAAGATGGAAATGCGATTCATCGAAGACGATGACTTTTTTGGCATTTGACTTTGCTCCATTACCCATTGATCGAATTTCCGGCGCTTTCCATGCTCTGCTGGTTTGAGCTCCCGAGAAAGCTGAGTTTTGTGCGCGTGAAAGTAGAGGTCTTTTGTCAATATTCGTTGCGTAGTGCTTCGTGAATTTTGAAGTTGTTGAGAACGATGCCGAATTGTTGTTTTCTGGTTTTAGGTGACACTCTCCTTTACAGCAGCAATGTTTTTAAAAGACCAACCGGTACGTTTACGCACAGGGGTCTCACTGTTCATAATCGACCTAGTTTCTTTAAATTTATTGACCACTCTTCGAATGGTTGACACATTAGGTGCACTTTCTCGACTGAAAGTTCTTCGAAGTTTGCGAGCAGCTCGCAGCAAAAATTTCCAAATTTTTGTAATAAGCTGCGAAATTTCAGAGTTGCCACTTCCTAAAAAAAATGTTGCACTAAATGTAAAAAGTGCAATCTTACTGAGACACCCACAAAATAACGGGTCCGCCATTTAACTTTTTTTTCAACTACTGCTTATTTCGTGAATGGTAACACTTAGCTCATGTCTGATTTGACAGATTATTCGTTGTATCCTTCCGCTGAACGAATATGGTTGTGCATACGCTTGAACAACGCTGGGAAATATGGGGAAAATGGGTCTGCGATCGACTGACAGAAGATGCCGATTTTGCCAAAAAATCATATTTTCAGATGAAGCTCATTTTGATCTTGGCGGGTTTGTAAACAAGCAAAATTGTCGCATTTGGGGCACAGAAAACCCGCACGAATACATTGAAAAGCCGATGCACCCAAAACGAGTCACTGTTTGGTGCGGATTTTGGTCCAGAGGCGTAATTGGGCCATTTTTCTTCGAAAGTGAGCCATTACAGTCAATGACGATCGTTATCGGGCCATGTTCAACGAATTTTTGTTCACAAAAATTGAAGAGGAGGATATTGGCAACATTTGGTTTCAACAGGACGGCGCTACGTGCCACATATCCGAAGCTACACTCGATGTTTTGCGCCCTGTTTTTGAAGATCGCATTATCAGCCGCAGAGCTGATGTCGTTTGGCCACCTCGGAGCTGCGATTTGACACCGTTGGACTATTATTTGTGGGGTGCCCTCAAAGATAAGTGTTACGCCGACAAGCCAGAGACAATTGACGCTTTAAAGGACAATATTCGTGAAGCTATTGGTGAAATACAGCTGCACACAATCGATAATGTGCTTAAAAATCGGACCGATCGTGTAGGCTACTGCATGGCAAGGCGAGGCAGCCATTTGAATGAAATTATTTTCCATTATTAACCGGAAGGGTTGTAATTTCAAATAAAAAAAGAAATTTGAGAAAATATTCAGTAATTCTTTTTTTATAGCATTTTAAAAAAAAAAAGGTTATTTGGCGGACCCTTTAGTTCCGGAATTTCCTTTGCAAGATTGGAAACAAGTATCAAATATAGAATTATAAAGACTATGAAAACGAAGTTCACGTACCGAGTTTAGCGCTAAATTTGGATCAAATATGTAAGCGAGAGATGTAATAGTTCAACCTATCTCGATTGCAAGTTGCAATAAAGTATGTTAGTATTGTTTTTGTTTTTCTACGATCTTTAACGGTTAATTGTGTGAACTAAAACGAAGTATTTAGTGCAGAATTTAACGCTGAATTTGGGTCAACCCATCTCGCTTACGAGGATGCGATTTATATTTGGGGTTCAGCAATAAAAAATAATAATTTATCCTTGGAAATGGTTTTATTGTTTCTGAAAATATTCTACGTGAAGATCAATATACTTTTGCATGCGCTCAAACCAATTTTCGGTTTTTCCACTCCGATAGAGTTTAGAATAAAATTAAATCTTTTCCAACATTTCTTTACTGCAATGGACACGAGCATCTTTTTTGAACATTCGTCAGAATTATGTGGGGTCCAACGTGAACAATTCCTTGTCACGGCCAAATGAACATGCACTATATTACAGCTATTTTACAGCATTTTAAATTATTGCCAACAAATAGGTTTATTTATTAATACTTTTAGAAGGTACAAAAACCAACCAAAAGAAAATATTTTAACTAAAAAGTATTTTTCTTGCCACGCTTCATAACTCAGAAACTATTGGCCATATGTAAAAATAGAGCAGGGATAAGTTAAAGGCAATGTAAATCTGAATTTTCTTAAATTAATTTAAAACAAATCTGACGAGTCGTATTCGAGTTATGATAAATTATGTAGAGAAATATCGTAAAAAATAGAACATTTTATTTAAAAATTATTCAAAATAAACCCATCCATAAACTGATCCATAGATTTTTTATTACTCATTTCAGTTAAGTTCTCAGTTTTATTGGGAAAATACAGCAAAAAAAAATAGGTTTTTTTTTTTTGTAAAAGAATTCAAATTGACTGCGCGTTTGGATAATTAACGGTTTTTCTACAAATTTTTTTATAAAAACGCTAATCTATATGTCATTTTCTATATTTCCTCATCTTTACAATTTTGAAAGTGTGACCAAATCATTGTAAAATTTTCATCAATTCCCTTGCGGGAGTTTTTATTCGGTCTGTTTTTTAAACTTACATTTTTCTAAATTTATTCAAGCTCAAGACCTTTTTAATAATATAAAGCTTATTTATTAGCTTTATATTATTTTCGACTTTTTTGAAAACTACTTTCCGAAGAATAAGATCGGTATTGCAAATAGGATTTTACCAAATCCGTGTCAGAAAATGCACCTATTTTACTATGTAATTCATATTCACTCTCATATTTGGTACATAACATGGGGGGAAGTTCTAAAAATTGATTGAATTCAAATAAACTCATTAAATACTCATTCGGCCGAAATGTGGTGCAATAGCTAGTGTGCGCTGCTATTGTGCATGAGAACGTGGATCTGATCCCGGCTCTGACCACCTTAAAATTTCTTTCGACGACGGCCACCTCGCTTAGTGATGACGACACTATCGAGTACTTAGCCATGAAAAAAAGCTTCTCAAAATACCGTTCAGAACCGGTGTAAAACTGTAGGTCCCAATCAGTGAATAAAATATTAGTAAGCGCACAGCTCACTGGTTGTGAGAAACTCTCCCCAATCCCTTGGTGTTTGTTGTACTCATTATTTTGCAACCCATTATTTTGCAACCCAAACTAAAATCGCAATTCTTGTCAAAAATATGGGCTTAGAATGGTGAAAAAATATAGCAAAATTGCAAAATATAGAAAAGATGCACTTTTTGAAGCCAGTATATTTTTTTACTAGTCCATAGCTACAATTGTATCGTAGACAGGAAAACAAAATTCTAATCGGTTTCCGAGATATAGCCGTGAGAAAAATTGCATGTTCTTCGAAAAAATTTCATTTTAACCAAAATATACATACATGAGGCTATAGATTCCGAATAGCAGCTAAAGTAAAATAGGCTTTTAAACTTGGCTAACTAATAAAACCCAAATAGGCTTATGTTAGTTTCGATCAGTACTTCGAGAAATTTCACATGAGAAGGAGTTTGCATTTTATGTGCTTAAATAATTATTAAATAAATTAATAATAAATCGCTTCTGCACGAAGAGAACGCAATTTATCTTTCTACTTTCGTTGCACTTCCAATAGCGCCCAAAACCCCTCGTCATTTCACGCTCTATATGTTGCGATGAATGAAGCGCTTTTTGGATCAATAGCGCTTTTTGGATCTTGCTAAAATTATTAATGTGTTCATGGGTATGGTCAGCACTACCTACTTTGGGTTTCCTTTACAAACCTGCGGCATGGTAAGCAAGTTTAAGCAAATATCTGAATCTGAATGTAAGGAGGGCATTTCCTTTCTTGATTGAATTTTATATGTAATAACTCCATCCCTGGTGTTTGACGCAATCACACATAGAGAAGCTAATGTTATTGACTTGATGCACCTTTCAAAATATTGTGTGCGACTAGACAAATTTGGAATCTTCATATTGTTGCTATTAGTCTGAGCTTTGTAAAGACATGTTTCTAAAAAATCGTTCCCGTTTTGTTGTTTGAATGGAAATATAATGAGTTTGCAGCTTATTACAAATATAGTGTACTTGTGTGCAAACACATTGTGTTTGCTCTTCGATATTACATGTTTGAGACACACTGATTAATAGTTTATAATATGTGCTTTTCGACCCAACTGTGGCTCGATTTGTTGAAACCTGCTGAAAACAAAAACGTGACAAAGAACAACAAAAACAAAATAGCAGCAGATTATCAATTTATGAATGTAATGCTTGAAAACATATACATGTTTCCTGCAATTCGTTGCTGGAGCCGCTGTTTTTCAGCATGAAAGTAGTGGTGGAGAGGCAGGGTTCGAATTTCGTGGGTAATGAGTTACCCTGGGTTAGCCAGGGTAACCCATTATTATTGCCGTGGGGAATGGGAAGCGATTGTTTACCTATTACCCACAGGGTATGGGGAAAATAGTGGGTAGCTACCCACGACAATAGGGAATTACTCATCACGATTACTCATTACCCTCAGGAAAATGGAGAAAATAATGGGTAGCTACGCACAACGATGGGTAATGGGTTACCCAGGGTAACTCATCCCCATTTTTGATCGAAAATAGCAAAAAAATTAGGAAAAATCTCTATATCTCGGAAACGGGGCATCCAATCGAAAAAGTATCAAGTGTTTGCTGGTTCTAAGGGATTTTCATAAAGTGTTCCAATTCGTATGGAAGATTTTTTTTCGAAAAATCGCAAAAATAAGAAAATCGCTAAAATAAAAAAGTGGCTATAACTAGATAACGGTGCGTCCAATCGAAAAAATAATAAAAAGAAGAATTTTTTTTCCAAAAATCGCCAAAATAAAAAAATCGCTAAAATAAAAAAGTGGCTATAACTCGAAAACGGAGCGTCCAATCGAAAAAATAATAATCTCTCCAATATGGCAGCACCTTTTTCGATTTATAGCCACCTCTTTATATTAGCGATTAGGTTATTTTGGCGATTTTTGGAAGAAAAATTCTTCCATACGTGTTGGACCACTATGAAAACCCCTTAGAAACTCACAAAAATTGATTATTTTTTCGATTGGACGCTCCGTTTTCGAGATATAAACATAAGGGCGTTTTAGCGATTTTTTTGTTTAAAAAATTTTATTTTTAGCGATTTTTTAATAAAAAAAAGTGATGCCATATTGGAGACACCCGTTGGTTAAAGCTTCTATATGAGGTAAAATTTTTATTATTTTTTCGATTCGACGCACCGTTATCGAGTTACAGCCACTTTTTATTTTAGCGATTTTCTTATTTTGGCGATTTTTCGGAAAAAAATTCTCCCATACGAATTGGAACACTTTGTGAAAACCCGTTAGAAAGGCACAAAAATTGGTTATATTTTCGATTCGACGCCCCGTTACCGAGATTTTTCCTAATTTGTTAATATTTTCGATTAAAAATGGGTATGGGTTACCCTGGGTAACCCAATACCCATCGTCGTGGGTAGCTACCCATTATTTTACCCATTCCCCTGAGGGCAATGGGTAATCGTGATGAGTAATTCCCCATTTGAAAAATTTTTTTGCTAGTGAAAAAAAATGTTTTTGAGTGATCTTTATTAGGACCTGTAAAATTTTTTTTGTTAAGTGAAAGAGATGATATACGTCCAGTTTCTGCCGCCAGTGTTGATACTCAAGCGTTTCATAGCAATTTCCCTGACTTTCCGCAAGATTTCCGATGATAACTGTTCGCATTCCTGTCGAATATTCTCCTCATGGTTTGCGATTGTATGAGGTTTGTTGTCATAAACCCGCGACTTCAAATAGCCCCAAAAAAAGAAGTATGCGATGGTTAAATCGGGCGATCTTGCTGGCTATGTCAAATCGCCAAACAGGGAAATTACGCGACCAGGAAACGCTTTCTTCACAATATCCATTGTGGTTCGTGCTGTATGTGCGTTTGCACCATCTTGTTGAAACCACATATTCACCAAACACCGCTCATCCAATTCCTCAGAATTGAAGATTTTGCTTATTGACGTAACCACTCATGATAATTTTCGACACAAAATCGCCCTCTTCGTTGTTGAGATTGAGGATGTCTTGACAGTAATTCACACTCGATTTACGGTCAGCACCATTAACTGATGCACTGATTGCACTTTGTACGGGAATATATGTAAGTCTATCACCAAAATCCGCTGTAGGGTCCGTCTGGTGATGCCCAATCGAGTGGCACGTTATCTCGTTGATACTTCATCGTTCTCAGCGACATCGGCAGTCGCAGTCGCGATATCCTCGGCCGAACGGCTAGTCCGGTGGCGGCCACGACTTGCAAGGCCTCGTGTGGTTCCAGTCTTTGGATTGGTTGCCCACTTGGAGCGACACGTTTAGCAAACCGATGTCGAAAGTCACGCTGCGCCAACACCGCCGGCCGATTGCACTGTGAGACAGGCGAAATCGGCGGAGGTTCTGACCACCGGGAAAAGTTATATCGTTTAAAAAAAGTTATACGTGTCCCGGCGTTTCGCTGGGTCACGTGTAGGATTCGAGGTATATCGATTTGAAGTTAGTAAGTATCATATAGGGCAATTTGTCACATTTGGGGCACTTTTGTTTGACATAACTCGAGAACGACTAGTCCAATTCCTCTGGAATAAATTTAACTAAATTGTAATGCCCCAGAAATGAAGATTTTTCGACACAAAATCACCCTCTTCGTTGTTTAAATTGAGGATGGCTTGACAGTAATTCACACGCGAGTGACGGTAAGCTGGTGTTAACTCAAGCACTGTCTGCACTTTGTACGGGAACATGTGTAAGACTTTCACTAAAAATCGCTGTAGGATCTGTCTCGTGATACCCAATTGCGTGGCCCGTCGTCTGGTTGAGGTTTCATCGTTCTCATCGACATCGGCAGCCACAGCCGCAATATTCTCGGTCGAACGACCAGTCCGGTGACAGCCACGCTCTGCAAGGTCTCATGAGATTCCAGTCTGATCTAGTCGACCAGTTAAGCGCCAGATTATTTGCCAAGTTGCGATACGATTAGGAAATCGACGTCGAAATTCAAGCTGCACCAACACATCCGACCGATTATACTGTGCGACAGCCAAAATCGGCGGGAACTTTGACTACCGGGAAAAGTTTTATCGATAAAAATATGTTATACGTGTCCCGGCGTTTCGCTGGGTTTCGAGATATTTCGAGTTGGAGTTAGTAAGTATCATATAAGGAAATTTGTCACGTTTGGGGCTCTATTGTTCGACGTAACTCGAGAACGACGAGTGCGATTTTACTGCAATAAACTTAAAAAAATTGTAATGCCCCAGAAATTAACATGTTGCTTATGGACGTAACCGCTTAAGTGGAAATGCGCCTCATCGCTTATGATGATTTTCGACACAAAATCGCCCTCTTCGTTGTTGAGATTGAGGATGTCTTGACAGTAATTCACACTCGATTTACGGTCAGCAGCCATTAACTGATTCACTGTTTGCACGTTGTACGGGAACGTGTGTAAGTCTTTCACTAAAATTCGCTGTAGGCTCCGCTTAGTGATGCCCAATTGCGTGACCTGTCGTCTGGTTGAGGTTTCATCGTTCTCAGCCACATCGGCAGCCACAATGTTCTCGGTCGAACGACCAGTCCGGTGGCGGCCGCGCCATGCAAGGTCTCGAGTGGTTTCAGTCAGTTCGAGTCGAGCAGTTAAGCGCCGGATTGTTTGACAAGTCGGCATTGAAATTCAAGCTGCGCCAACACCACCGACCGATTACACTCTGCGACACGAAAAAAAATTATGGGGTTCTGTCAACGGATTCTGGTAGAATGGTTTAAAAAAAATATACGTGTATCGGCGTTTTACCAGATCTGATCAGAATTCTTTTTTAGGGCGGGTCAAAGTTTCCGCCCCTCGGAACTTTCCTAGAACATATCGGCATACAAAATTGTGTGTTCCTTACTTCTGAGGTACAAACTATGTTCATAAGTTTCATAGAAAAGATTCAGATAAACATTTTTGTGGAACAAATTAACCCTCTAACTGTCACGTATAACCATAATTTCTACTTTTTTTTTTTGAAAACTCGCAAAAAACTGCTCGAAAATGACGGGGCGTGGTCAAAATGTTCTACAAAAATGATAACCATAATATTTCACTATATGGGTCCCAACACTCCAAAACACAAATCTTAGCCCAAGTGGTAGATAATAAGCAAAAACTAACTACCTTCTAAGGGTTAATAATGAATTTTGTCATTTTGCTGTTTCCATTAAAAATAGTCCACATAATATAATGAATTTTGTCGTATTTCATCTTTTATCCAGCACTCCCGGCTCGGACAACCTTACCTTTCCTTCGACGACAGCCACCTCGCTTAGTGATGGCGACATTATCGAGTACTTAGCCAAGAAAAAGCTTCTCAAAATATCGTTTGGATCCGGTGTAAAACTGTAGGGCCCAATCAGTGAGTGAGCGCATTGCTCACTGGTTGTGAGAAGCTCTCGCCAATCCCTTCATGGGATGTAATGGGAGACGGTTTTTTTTAAACATTGAGTTATCGTCGTAGCAAAGATCGTTATTGACTTTAACAATTTTTTCCAAAAATTCCCAAACTTTATTTTTTTTTTATTTTTGTCCATACGTATGTATATACATACATATATATATTACAATAAAAATAATTACTCTCACTTTTCTTCATTCGTATTATGTAGAAATCGCAAGATTTGTTTATTCTCACCCCACATCCGAAACGTATTTGGACCAAACAACAGCTAAAAAGAAGCAAATGAAATAATTAATTAAACTGAGATTACCGACGAATTAGTGACAAAATACAATGATATATGAATCATCATACGAGACTGGTCACCAGCCATTTGTACCGGACTTGAAGCGTGGCTATTGGTCTAGCGCCAATGATTTCATCTATGCCGGCCTTAGTTTGGGATTTCGATTGGATGTCTTTGCCCTGTCATGGATTGCTACAGTCGAATCGGGAGGTAAGTTTGGCTATGAATATTGAGATCAAAGTTAGACAGTGGAAGAAAAATGCTGGCAGTTGAAATCGCCATGTACGCATTCAGAAATCGCGATGATAAAGCTCAAGGAAACCCTTTCATTCGGCCACTCGATTAAGTGGAACAGAAGCTAATGTGTTGACATCCCAAAAACAAGTGTGACGTATACTCTATTTTGAAATGTTATCACAGATCGCTAAACAACGGAGAGGGGGATAGAGGGTATAGTTTATGGATTTAGAAATTGTGTTTAAATTCATTTATACGAATAAAATATTTTTGCTTTAAAATTCGATTGTCTTGAAATCGCTTTTGAGTAATCTAAATTGCACTTGAGGTTTTGGAAACCTGAGAATTTATAAATTCAACAATAAATTGAATGGCAGGTGTAGCTTTTATTTCAATGTGCAATAATGAATTTAATATTTGAGCAGCAATAATACATCAAACAGAAATTCAAAAAAATAAAATGCCTATTAATGCTATTAATTGTTAATGATCAAAGCACAACATAGTTGGGATCTTTTAATTGGATGGCAATTATAATTTTAATTTTTATTTTATTTGAAACTGAAAAAAAATGTAAATACACCTCTTATGATTTTAATCGTCGTTACCTCCTACTTCCTATCAAATCCATACAACCAGAATCGTTGTCTTTTCATTATTATGATTAGATCTGAGTTATTTCCTAGACCAATATTTATCCATTTGTTACGAGCTACACAGATCAGGGGTTTATTTCTGCAATTAAAAATTAATTTAAATAGTCAGCACCAGGATTTGAACTCACATTCAAGTCACACAAATTTAGGAAAATTCAAATTCAAAATAATATATCAAAAGCATCACACATTAGCTTTGTTTCTTCAAGTTACCGCGTGTTCCTGAGGGATCCCAAACCATCCCAAAGTTGTTTCTTTACGCAAAATTTGGGTCAAAGAAAGCAGCATTTTTGGAACGAAGTTCTTTATCGCACGATACATGATGGGGGCTAAATGAAAAAAAAAGTTAAACAACTTTTTTTTAACACTCTTATGCTGCAACCCAGTATTATCAACTATATTTGGTACTTTTGCTTTGGTTTGTGTCTAGACTAACATATGTTGGGAAGTTTTTAGCATTTAGTTTTGAGTATATATATTTATAAAAGTAATTTTAGAAAAGCCAAAATGACAGAAGTTTAAAAAATAACATTTTCTTAAACAAGAAAATAAAAATAAAATAAAATAAAAAAATACCTATTCAGATTCTTAAACACAGTATATTTTCTTAAAATAATAGCTTATCTTACCTTAAAGAAGTACCGTTGCTTAAAAAAAGTAAATTTTCTAAAAAAAAATACCTTATATTAAAACAGTCCCTTTGCATAAAAAAAGTAAATTTTCTTACAAAAAGTACCTTTTCTTAAAAAAAGTAATTTGTTTTAAAATAAGTACCTTTTCTTAAAAAAGTACATTTTCTTACAACAAATTGGCTTTTCCTAAAAAACCACATTTTCTTTAAAGAGTACATTTTTTGTGAAACAAAATAACTTTTCTTGAGATAAGTACGTACCTATTTTTGAAAAATTGACCAATTCTAAAAAAATTACCACTTATTAAAAAAAACCTTTACTTCTTCAAAAATACCTTCTCTTTAAAAAACACCTTTCTTACAAAAATTTCTTTTCTTAAAAGTACCTTTAAAAAAACAAAATAACACTCTTTTCTTTTCTTGAGATAAGTAGCCTTTCTGAAAATAAGTACATCTGCTTAAAAAAATATCCTTTTCCTAAAAATAGTACCACTTCTTTAAAAAGTACCTGTTCTTTTAAACCTGTTCTTGTAAAAAAATGTATACACTTATGGCCTTTTCTTACAGGAAGTACTTCTTTTTAAAAATAAAGTAGTTTATTTACTTCAAAAAAACATTAGCTTTTAATAAAAAAAGTAACTCTCTTTAAAAAATGAACTTTTCGGGAATATATACCACTAATTCTTACAAAAAGGACCAAAAAATACACTTTTTTTAAATACATTTTGTAAAATAATATTTTCTTAGAAAAAGTTTATCATTTTCCAAAAAGGATATTTTCTTAAAGATCCATCTAAATTAACGTCTTTTTCAAATTCCTCCTTAGCTTGCTGGAACTAACTAGTACATAATATATAGCGAAGGGACTTCGTTCCAACCGGGTATCCCCTGACACCTCATATAATGTTTCTATCTAAAGAGCAAATTAAGTTTATCTTTTTACCTAACCATCCCAAAATTATTCATCCGGTAAGGGTGGTAAAGTGCCAAACAATCAACTGTTCAAAATCAGCCGTTTTCTGTCTGTACAAATGAATTAAGAATTCTTGGATAAAGGAAATCAATATAAGGGCGGAAAGTATTATTTAAACACATAAAACATTAAGTAGACCACTTGGAAAATGTAAAGCGAACCACAAACTACTTGTCATTCATGAGCATGAACTTGCCTCATAACTTCGTAACTGAATTTAAAAAATAACAAGCCTGTGTTAGATAACACGGGCGCATAGGTCAGACGTAGAATACGTTAGCGTATACATCGCCAATCCTTTGTATTAATATACATACACACACATTTACACGCTGCTCGCAGAAGTAAACAAACGACAGCAAAGATCTGTAAACTTTCAAGCACACACAAGTGTCCACGCTCCCCTCCCTTCATTTTATGTTCCCCTCCAAACGAACTAATAACCGACCGATCCAACAAAACGAAATGTACACACACACACATTTACACGCTGCTCGATAAATAATCACAGCACAGCAAAGCCAAAATCATTTGATTTCACAACAACAACATAAACAACAGCGGCATTTACAAACCAACAACAACAGCGGCATGTACAAAAAATGTCTAAAATATCATGCTCTTAAATATTTATTTCCTTAACTACATAAAACTTTTATATATAGACATATAATTTTTTTAATGTAATTCGAAACAAAACATATTACCAAAACTGAGTAACATATAAAAATTGCTAAAATATGTTTTAATATTTAAGTAAAAGTGGGTGAAAGTTGACAAACATTTTCTCAAAATTTTGTGCTCCAGATCAACACCCCTACCTTACCGTATAACGTATTCTACGTTAAAAAATATTACCACAAAAATGTGTGTACATGAAAGTTATAAGAACAATTTCTATTACATTCTTACTAGGCATCAAGAAAGGCGGTAAACCGACAATAAGCACCAACCTTAGCTGATATTCATGCTCAGGAATCACAAGTCTGTGGATCGCTTTAGTAAATTTGAATCTGTGTTTGAATTCCTTAATTTGCATAACATCTAATGCAAAAGAATTACCATTCCTCGCAATGACAATTAAAATATTTTGAATTTCCGTTTCAAAATTTCCATGCCAATAATAACACATTGAAACACATAAAATGCAAACTCTTTCGCGTGTGAAACTTCTCGAAGTACTTATTGAAACAAGCAAAACCCTATTTGTGTTTAGCTATATTTTGGTTAAAACTTAATTTTTCGGAAGATCATGAAATTTTTCTCACGGCTATATCTTGGAAACCAATTATAATTTTGTGTTTCTGTCTTCGGCACAATTGTAGCTATAGGCTGGCAGAAAAAAAGTGTAAAATAAACTAACCCCATAAAAGTCCTCAAAATTACAAAAATTTTAAAAATGCTAATTTTTGGCCCATATTTTTGACAAGAATTGTGATTTTTGTTTGGGTTGCATAATAATGAGAAATTAAGGTATTCATTTGAATTCAATCAATGTACCAAATATCAGATTGAAAATGAAGTACACATAACTACATAGTAGCACACGTGCATTTTGTGACACGGATTTGGCAAACCCCTATTTACAATACCGATCTTATTCGTCGGCAAAATCATGTGAAATTGATGAATGATTTTTAATAAACTAGCTATTTACATGATTGAATTCTCGTGAAACTTACGCACAAAGGGTGAAAACGAAATATTGTCCAATTTATTCTTAGAATTAAAAAAATTAACTAATAAATAGTAGAGTATTTATGATTGAATTCTAATGAAAATCACACACAAAGCGTGACAACCAAATTATCGTATAGTATCAGGAAACGGAAGCAGGCAGATACAACACACTTGACAATGGCACCTATTCAGAAATCCCTTTCAGCAAAATTTTGCATACAATTTTTCCAGGTACTTCGGCAAAAAAGTACGAAGTATTTATAAGGGATTATTCCAGCACTTTTTCTCATTCAACATGTGTTTACAAAAGCGAAAAGTACAATTTCGTCCACAATTTAATAAAAATGGAAAATAGCGTCTTCGCAAAAATAAATGAATTTTGTTAGTGTCCAAAGTTGGAAAGAAAAGCAAACAAACTTCGGAATTTAGATTTGCACATACGCAAAATTTCGACGAAGTGGACACAAGTGGTGAGTATTTCACACCGAATACAGTGTGCAGTAATTGCTACAGCACTATTTTTAATTGGTTGCATCGACGAAGAAGACTCTTACATTTTGCTAAGCCGGTAATTTGGGCAAAAGTCCCAAACGGTCATGATAAAAGCAGGTGCTACGCATGCATTAATTATGCTGTTGGAACAAATAAGAGAAGTTGAAGAAAAAAGTATACGTTGCAGCTTTTACTGTCTCACTTCCAGTGTCACGCTCTGATGGTGTCGAACCATCTAAATCTCCGGGTTCTGACATTATGCAGGAACCGAAATTGCGGAGAACAATAGATGTGAAGGACACACGGAAAGAGGAATATCTGTGAATGTGCTGTCATGCTCAGATGATGATGATGATTCAGATCATGGACCACAACCACCAGATCATGGACCTCAACCACCAGTGATCTGTTTTTATGTTCTTTGCCTTTTGCTACATTTCTCGAATTTTCTATGTAAAATATAGAAGGAAATTTTAGTTTTTTAATTTTCTGCAGATAAGTTAAAAAAAGAGATCGTTGTGGATTTTTTACGAGATATGGGTTAAAAATTTTAATTTTTCTTTGAAAAATGTATGTCCACAATTTGGCAACTATGGGTTGAAATTGGTGAAAAAATATAGAAAAAATTTTGAGGCTCTAGATGCAGTTTTTTGGGATTAGTTTGTTTTACACCTTTTTTCTCCCAGTCTATAGCTACAATTATGCGGAAGACAGCAAAACAAAATTCCAGTTGTTTTCCGAGATATATCCGTTAGAAAATTGCTTGTTCTGTTTCAGCCAAAATATATGATATGAATGAATCAGCAGTCTCAATAAGCGAATATTATGAAGGATCATCAAGGATGTATATTCCATTAAAAGCCATATTCAAAATTTGCATCTTGTATAATTAAAAATTAATGGAGAATGTTGCGCTGACTGGACAAACACAACTGCATCATCAAACTGTCTTATCTGTCAAGATATACCAACCACATTACGTCACCCACCACTTTAACTCGAAATGCGAATAGAGGATCACCCCAGAGGAGATCTTATTGCCTTTTCTCGCCTGAGCTGGAGGGTTCAGGTTGCCATATGCTGACGACCTGGAAATTGTGGGGCAGTTATGTCTTCCTGGGCTTAATAAGAAGACTTTCTAAGTGGGTCACCAAAAAAAAGCTGTGTGTAAATCCAAGGATAGCCTAGCTCATGCTCTATATATGGAAGTAGAAGCTTCACTAGGTGACAGCCGAATTAGAAGTTGTCTTTACCGAATTAGAGGTTGCCACAATCGATTTGGAGGTTGTCACAACGTAACTAAAAGTTGTCACAACCGAATTCAGAGGGTATCAAAACTGAATTTTTAAATTTTTTCAATTAACTAAAAGAGGAGTTAGTGTAAATTATTCAATATTTCATTGGTGATTGATTTATTTCTCTGTATTCTCATAAACTATTATAAAGGGAGGAAATGATGCACTTTATATGGGGAAATCTTTATGGAAACAAATTTATTTTAAACCACATTTCCATTCCGAATGTTTTCATAGTTCCGACTATCATGGGTCACCTCATCAATTCTGACGTATTGTGTCTGTCGATTTTACCAACAGCATATTACTAACAACCGCCCTTGAAAAACTTCGGAAATGTTGACATCTGCTTGTCCTGCAAATTGATAAATATCAAAATCAATGAGTGTTCGAACTCATGGGCCATGTGTTAACACCTTCTTATTACAAGGTACCTGCTCAATTTCTATGAACCCATTAGTAAATGTTACATTGGAAAATAAAAAAAAGATTAGGTTTTGTGCTGAAGGCTCTTTTGGAATTGCACTTTCTTTTTTCTTACATCTGCTTTAACATAAGATGTAAAATTGTTAAAATAAAACTCAATGAGTGTTCGAACTCACTAAAATAAAGCAATATTTAGCTCACTAAAATACTGGTTTTTGTTTTGTCACAAACAGAGCGACGACAAAAGGTATTGAATAGTATGGAAAACTTATTGCACTCTTTTTCCGCTCTCATGCAGAGAGTCTGAGTAAAAGAGCTTAAACGAGTCTTATTCTCTTTATAGACTTGTTCAATATAAATCAGAGGTGACCAAAAATTTGTATGGTGTATCTAGTATTGGTGAGAAAAACGATGTTGATCCAGTCGTCGTTTAGACAGCGACGTATGCACATGAGCACAGGTATATGAAGTTTTTGCTGATATATCAGGAAAAGACGAGTATGACCGCTTACTTGTTTTCACGTCGCTTTCTCAACGACGACTGCATGCAAGAGCATAAGAATAAGTGTGACTTTGTTTATGTGTTGGTCTCCGCAATTGCGGTATGGGCTGGTCACCAGTGATATAAATGCACAATGTTATAACATAAAACAATACAAAAGGCATAAATGTCTCAAAAGGCATCAATGTTTCACATCAAAATTATGAATGGACCATGTTATGACAAAAAGAGAGTAAATACGTTTTGAATCATTCGCCAGATGTCGCCAGTGCTTTTGAGTCATACAATTCGTTCCATGAGTTCTCTATACTATTAAATACTTTTTGGCGACGACGAACTTCTGTTTGTTCGCTGCCGCTACAACAATACCATCATACTTATTTTCAGGCAGAGATTATTATTGTACAACAACCAAGTATGTGACGCTAACGCTGCGTGTTATTTGAGTGTGTTCACTTCGATAGATTGCCCTACCCGTGCCTATAGATGTTAATACATCAAAAAGAAACCTTTTTTAATAACCACAAAAACAAATACTAACATCACCACCATCACGAGAACAATCGTACATACCGTAACTGTTTGAATATAATATTTTATATGTGACGATTTATCCGACCTTTCGTATTATATTTAATAATTAAATTGTCCGAGCGTTCGATCGGACGAAAATATCGTCCGCGAAATATCGAACAATAAAATTAATTGAAAATACGACTAACGCTCGGACAATTTAATTTTTAAATATAATATTTCAATTGTATTTGAGTTTTAAACAAAACGAGTTGAAATATAAAGAATTTTATAAATTCTATTTAGAATTGTTTTGTGGTAAACGAACTGAATATGAATTGGGTTGTACCAACAAAATTCATTAGAAATTCGGTTGCATCAACTGAATTAAAGTCGAATTCGGTAACTGCAACCTGATTAAGGCTAAATTCTATTATTGTGACCGAATTGACTCAAAATTTGATGGTTGCAATCGTACTGATGCGAAATTCTCTCGCTGCAGCTGAATTAATTTAAAATTCGGTTGGTGCAACTGTAATTGTTATCATTTTTGGTTGTTGCATCCGCATTAATTCCAAAATCCGGTTGTTGCAAACGAAATTATAGAACAAAAGATTCAGTTGTCACAGCGGACTCATTTATGAAACGAAATTTCTTTAATGTAACTTCTGTTGTGGGGACTAAATTCAGTTGGTTGTAGCAACCGCAAGTCGGTAGCAACAGCCGAAATTTTCGGTTGGTACAACCTCCTATCAAACAATTAAAGTTCTCTGAGTGTAAGTTGTGGCTATTTTCATTCCAGTCAGCGGTTTCATACCCACCTACCTCATCAGTATGGCCTTGTATGTGGTACCATTACTAGTGGTTAAATCATTTATGGGACAATTTTCCAGCAGTGGCTTTATATCATCACTACGTCTATGTCCATTATTTAAAGGTAATTATTTGAATAATTTTAAAATTGTATTTCAGAAATTAATTCTATTCGAATTTTCTCTTAGGCATTGGTTTTGTGACTGTGTTATTGAATGTGTGTGTGCTTATCTATTACAGTATATTCGCCATGATCCCAATAGTTTACCTAATTGCATCATTAAACCCCACACTGCCATGGAGCTGCGATGCTGCCAAAGGGTGGACCCAGAAACTTCTTGTGGTAGGTTAAGTATTTTAGACGAAAATGTGCATGTTTATTCAAGGAATCAAAACAACAAAAAATAGTCGAATATCTGCGTATTAAAGTTACACGAAGAGAGATAAAACGAACCGGGGGGAAATTTTGAAAATACATTAAAACAAATTTTTGTGCAATTATGCTTCTCAGCAGAGAATTTTTTTTTTTAAATTTTGTTTATGCGCCGCCGATGCTATTGGTGTACACGGCTCGAAATACATATAGGGTTTTGCAACAGAGACGCTACAAAAGTAACTCGATAGGGACAGCAAACGACGCCATATTTTTCCCCGCTCTTTTGACATTTCTCTTCAGTCAGGTTTGCCATTTCATCATGGAAAGATATACGAGCCAACAACGAGTCGAAATTATTAAAATTTACTACCGAAATTTGGAGTCAGTGGCCTCAACTTTAAGAGCGCTACGTCCAATTTATGGTCGTCATAATCGTCCTACCAGATCAAAAATTGAGCGTCTAGTGGAAAACTTTGAATCCACAGGCACAGTACAAAATGTACCCGTGCCAGTGAGACAAAGAAGTGCCCGTAGTGTCGAGAATATTGCTGCCGCTGAGGCTTCAGTTCAAGAAAGCCCAAATGTGTCTCTCATACGTCGTTCTCAAGCGTTGGGCATCTCTGTGATGTAGTTGTGGCGAATTTTGCGCAAAGATCTTGGCCTACATCCTTACCAGATCAAATTGACGCAAGAACTGAAGCCGCTTGACCACCATAAGCGTAGTATGTTCGTGAATTGGGCTGAGCAACAACTTGAAAATGATTCGGATTTTCATCGGAAAATCATCTTCAGCGGTGAGGCTCATTTCTGAGGCTTCGTCAATAAGCAAAATACATATGCGTTATTGGTCAGACAGCAATCCACACCACACGTAATCCATGAGTCATCATTGCATCCCGAAAAAATTACGGTTTGGTGCGGTTTATGGGCCGGCGGCGTCATTGGGCCGTACTTCTTCCATGATGATCAAGACCGGCACATTACTGTGAATGCGAATCGCTACCGTTCAATGATAACCGAATATTTTTGGCTCCAATTGGATAATATGGACTTGGAGGACATGTGGTTCCAACAGGACGGCGCCACAAGCCACACAGCGAATGCCACAATCAATTTATTGGAAACCAAGTTTGGTGAACGTGTTATCTCACGAAATGGCCAAGTCGATTGGCCGCCTCGGTCGTGCGATTTGACGCCGTTAGATTATTTCCTGTGGGGCTACGTCAAGTCTATGGTCTACGCCAATAAGCCAGCGACGATTGATGAACTTCGTACGAATATCGAACGTGAAATTGCAGCAGTACCGGCCGATTTATGCTTGAAAACCGTCGAAAATTGGGTTCAGCGTCTGGACTTCTGCAAGCGTACCCGTGGTGGCCATGCAAACGAAATCGAGTTCCATACATAATGGCATCGAACGTACTTTCACAGGAATAAAGAATTTCATTGGTTCATTCAACCGGTTTGGTTTTATTTAAAAACACTTTTGTAGCGCTCTTATTGAAAACCCCGTTATATCATTTTATTGGTACTTTTTAATTTTATTGTTCAATCTCGAGAACATTCTATATCTCTATTAAAAATGAGTTTTGCAAATGTATTCCTATGAATCCTGGCAAACCGTATAGCTATTTCAGATCTAGCCACAGGTCTTCATCAGGGTTGTTTGGAATGATGCTATTGAAAAATTAATTAAACTAAATGCAAACGAAATCTCATTTGAATTGAGAATTCACTATAATGCAAGTGTTCGAAAAATATTCCAAGCAAAACACACAAGAAAACATTTGCAGAAACTTCTTTCCATCTCCAGAGAAACATCGGGCCCCATTACACATGTTTTTGTTGTTGCCTAAAAAAATGTCCTCGAGCTTGAACAATAAAATTGAAAAGTACCAATAAAAAGGCCGAATAAATATAAATCATCCCTGATGAATTTGAATAACGTGGGGCACGACGAAACTGCATGCAATTGTTATTGTATGTAAAAAAAATTGTGTTGTCTTTTTAGAAATCAAATTATGAAAAGAACGCTGCACTTATGGCAATGCTTCAGTCAATTGCAACGCGAGCTGCGACTGAGCGGTATAGGGAAAAAAGATAGGAGGTAACCTGTCTCTTTAGGCGTAAGACACGGCAGTGGAAAAAGCGCGAAGTAAGAAAATTGAGACATACAAAAGGAAGAACGAATTCCGAAAATTCTACCAAAAAGTCTAAAACGGAAATAATGGATTGGTTCAGGGTCACCTTCTTCTGTAAAGACAAAGACGGAAATCTCATCGCGAATGTGCAGAGCATATTGGGAATATGGAGAGATCATTTCTTCGCGCTACTGGTACCTGAGATATCCAATGATGATAAGACAATCGATCACAATTTGGATGACCACTTCGATTGCCCCTCTCCTAATCAACACGAGGTCAGAACAGCTATTACATGGCTTAAGATCAACAAAGCTGCAAGGACGATGGAATACCGGCGGAACTGTTAAAGGCTGGCGGCGATGCTGATAAGGTGCATGCAAAAGGTCAATAGCAAAATTTGGCTAGATGAATGAATGCGCCTCAATTGGGGTCTCAATGTACTATGTCCCATATTTAAAATAGGTGACCCGAGTCTCTGTGCCAACTACCGTGGAATAAACCTTTGCTCCATAGCATATAAAGTTCT
Organism: Phaonia tiefii; assembly: GCA_963931995.1. NCBI lineage: Eukaryota > Metazoa > Arthropoda > Insecta > Diptera > Muscidae > Phaonia > Phaonia tiefii. The sequence goes on along the minus strand of OZ008368.1, from coordinate 252,753,066 downwards.
ATCAAGTATAATGTGCGAAATACTAAAATCAATTATCGCTGACCTGATTGGGCCATACCAGTGTGGTTTTAGGCCTGGAAAATCGAAACTGAACAGGTTTTCACGCTACGCCAAATCCTGGAGACGACACACGAAAAGCAAATCGACACCTATCATCTATTTGTCGATTTTAAAGCGGCCTTCGATAGCCCGATATGGAAGAAACTCTACGAAGCAATGTCTGAGCTTGGTATTCCTGCAAAACTCATACGCCTTTGCAGGATGACCTTGGCGAACAACAAATCCGCAGTGAAAGTTGGCAAAGATCTTACCGAACCTTTTGAAACTGAGCGAGGCCTCAGGCAAGGTGACACCAGACCATACCAGACTCTCATATAGCCTTTCTTGCTGCACGGCGCAGAATCCTGGGTCTTATCGCAATCAGATGAAACATCTGTAGAAGTCATCAAGAGGAAAATACTCCGAAAAATGTATGGTGCTATAGTGCACAACGGCGAGTATCGGAGACGCATGAACCATGGGCTTTATCCCGACATTGGCATAGTTAAGTGGATCAAAATAACGCGATTGCTGGCTAGGCCATGTCAATAGAATGGATGAAGACTAACCAGCACGAAGGGTTTTCGAAACCGAAATCGAAGGAAGACGAAAAATAGGACGACTAAGACTCCGCTGGGGGATCAGGTTGACGAATCCCTGCGTAGACTTGGTATTGCCAACTGCAGAGATAGGGCAGGGGATCGAACTGGTTGGCGAAATAAGTTGTCTTCGTTTTGTAAGGTCCGTGCCCCCCCCGGGGTTTGTCGAGACCGAAGTAAGTAATATTGGCTGAAAGTTCACTACGGCATAGAGAGATGAAAGACTGGGCTCAACAAAGCTATTGGCATGGTAGGATTCTTTGAATTTTGCCTTGTGGGATCGTACTTCATACATCGGACTATGCTAGTCTAGAGCCGAACATCCGGAACGACTTCAGGACAATCATGCCGCATAGAGAAATGTGGAGAAACTACTCACCATTGCAGGATATTTGCATAGATATTTTTATAGATGGATAGTGGAGTGGGAGCTTGGCTCTATCAATCGATGTCGGTTTTTTTGCCGTCTATTCCAAGCGGATGTAGTGTCGTCAGTTACAAAATCATGCTATAGAAGTGAAAAGTCTTCTCGGACAACCAAGCGGCCGATAGCGCTTTATCCTAAGAGTAGAATAGATCGATACTGGTTCGAGAATACTGGAGTTTTCCGGACGAGATCGACGTCACGACAAGACTTTTCCTAGTGTGGGTTCCGGATCATACGGAAATAGTCGGGAACGAAACCACAAAAGCACTAGCAATTCAAAAGCCCACTTAGAGTGGTGAGTAACACGATTGATTGCCACTTCCATCACGAGGCAGACAAAAACTGAACAGAACTCAATATCTGTCACATGCCACGGGGTCTTTGACCCTCTCCACCACATGTTGTTAACCACGCCGCCGGTGTCTTTAAGTAGGCTACCTGACAGCTTGTCACTGAGCTTTTGTTGTTAAATGAAATATCATATCTTGCTGACTCCACAGCGGCAGTCAAAACTGAATTTTCTTCAGCATTCGCAGCTACATTTCTCCCTACCAGTGTATTTTTAACCTTATCGGTTAGGTCCTCGAGGCTATATGTGGGCTTGTCAAAAAGCGTGTATTCAGACTGTGAGGCACCTTCCCCCGCAGTATTTGCGGGTTTATTATTATCCAGGTTCCAGTCTTCCTTCGTTGGGTACAGCGCCAGGTATGGCTTTCTGGTCGATTCGTATGAATCTGACTGAAGCCAGATTTTTTTTGTGAAACGGAGGTGATTCGGTGTTAATGACAAGCATGACTTTTCGCCGAAGTCCTTCAGCGTCCTCCAACTTTCCAATCTCCCAATTGGCAGATCGTAGGTCACCGTTACTTGCACTTATTGAGCGTATGACAGACTCTTCGCTGTATTTGATGGACACTGGTATCCACTAGAAATCTACACAAACCGTCTGAAAATACATTCAAGACATTTGACATTTGCTCTCACACATACACTAATTCTTTTTTTCAATTCGCCTTGTGCAGATGTCTTGCTTTTGGACGGGACGGGATGTCGTTCTTGACAACAAAAAAACCCTAGTTTGAAACCAGACCACCTTAGCAATGGCTTATTTGTACAGCTCAATAGATCGCTAATTTTCAAATTTAAAAAAATTCGACAGATGGGAGGTGACACAGCAGAATCTCCATAGGCCTCATAGTACATTGCATTAATGGCAGCCAAATTAACAACCATCTATTCCAGAAGATGGTTCCATCTACATGACTTCTGTTAATGGCCGCCATAGTAAGGGTCTCCTTCAGCACTTCAGGAGGGAAGTGCCGCTTTTTGAGGTTGCTGTGAGTCGTTTTGACTTTGTCGGATCATCAGGTGATCGTAATCAATTTTCCAACTTCATCGACTGCTAAAGAATTATCACGGCTGAATTTTACGACCTTGGGGACACGCGCTGGAGAAAAACTGAATATGCAGTTTTGTTTGACTTGAGCTCCTGAGTCGGCAATAAGTTATAAATTAAACAAAAATATAATTAAATATAAAAAATTTGTATAAATTAAATAAAAAATTAATTAAAAATAAATTGCCCCTAAGGCCCAAAAAGTCGGAAAAACGGATTCCGCCAAATTCGACTTAAGGTACAGAGGGAATTTTAACCCCCCTGCCTGAGCCCAGCCGGACGACTAGATGGAATATTAACTTATCAATTTTCAAATAGGTCTAGCACACGGTACGAGCAACGTAGAGAGGAACCAATATCACCATTGAAATCGTGAGAAGATTTCCTTTGATTTTCCTATTTGTAAAGGAAAATATTTCGATAAATTTTGTGGGTATTGAAATATAGAAAAACAGGCATATCTCGACTCATAGGCATCGGATGCGAAAAGTAATGGAACCAATGAAATCGTAACCCGATTTCCTTTCAATTTGAGTACCAACAAATTAGCTGTAACTTCAGGGACCCGTTATATTTTTTTTTTTTTTTGATTTTTTGGGAATTTGCGGCAATTTCCCCCTTTCGGACCACTTGCACTGTATTCCGTGAACAATTCAAAAGAGGATGCCATTTTTGTTTTAATTTCAGCGCGTGTCCCCAAAATGGTAAAATTTTGCCAATTTCACAACCTAGCAGTGAAATTATAATTAAAAAAAACGCCAGCATGCATAGGAATCTCCTCTCGTTGCTGAAACTACATCTCGCAAGATTCGTGATTGTTTCTGTAAAATCAACTCAACTCTTATAGTGAAAACAATTTTGAAAGGAAAATATTCCAAAAAGTACTTAAAATACCAAAGAGTACACAATATCCACAAAATATTATAAAAAAGCTACTGAAAAGTCCTCAAAATGTTTACAAATATACCCAAAAATTAAGAAGAGTTGGGCAACATACCAAAGAAGCACACAAATAGTAACTAAAAATGCGTAGAATGTCCCAACGAGTACACATGTACGAAGATGTACTAACAATATATGTACCTAATGTGGCAAATAGTACATAAAGTTTACCAAAATAGTACATCAATTGAAAAAACAATTATATGAGACAACCGGTTGGAAAGAAGTTTTCGCTATATAACTATTATGTACTAGTTACATCCAACACTCCTAAGGAGCCCGTTGAAAAATACGATAATTTGAATGGTTCTTTAAGAAAAGATACTTTTGTAAAATGATAAACTTTTTGAAGCACATTTTTTTTATAGAATGTATTTTTTTAAATATATTTTCCGTTTTGTAAGAATATGTATTCAGTTTTCCCGAAAATGTAATTTTTTAAAGAGAGGTACTTGTTTTGTTAAAAGCTAATGTTTTATTAAAAGCTAATGTTTCATTTTTAAGAGAAATGTTTTTTTTAAGAAATGGGAATTTTTTTAGAATTGATCCTATTTTCAAGAATAGGTACATTTTTAAGAGCAAGTACTTATCTCAAGAAAAGTTATTTTGTTTCACAAAAAAGGTACTCTTTAAAGAAAAGATAGTTATTTAAGAAAAGCCAATTTGCTGTAAGAAAATGTACTTTTTTAAGGAAAGGTACTTATTTAAAGAAAATAATTTTTTTTTAAAAAATGTACTTTTTGTAAGAAATTTACTTTTTTAAGCAAGGGTACTTCTTTAAAATAAGATATTTTTTCAAGAAATGGTACTTTGTCTAGAATATGAATATGTTTTTGTTTTAAAAAAATTTAGTTTTTTTAAGAAAATGCACTTATTTAAGAAAATGTTATTTTTTAAACTTCTTTCACGTTGGCTATTTAAATTTACTTTTTATTTAGTTCAAAACTACAAAATATACTAAATATTGATTACAGGCTCCACCTAGAAAACTTCCCATTAAACTAGAAATTTCCCAACATATGTTAGTCTAGACACAAACCAAAGCAAAAGTACCCAATATGGTTGATAATACTGGATTGTAGCATAATAGTGTTACAAAAAATTGTTGAATTTTTTTCATTTAGTCCCATGGTGTACAAAAAATACTTTTTTGCACAAGTTTTCGACTTTCTTGGTACACATGATGTAAATTTTGGTACACTTTGTCAACTTTTTTTGGTACACTTTATATAACTTTGGACCTTTTAAGTACTCTTTGTTACCCATTACGTATGATTGGAAAATTTTGTACATTTTGTGTAAATTTTTGATGAAATTTATGTACTTTATATTTCAGTTTATATACTTTCTGGAATTACATATTATAACATTTATGTACTTTGTGTACTTGTAAAGACCATATTTATTATTTGGAACACAAATATTAGTTTTTTTACATCTCGTGTGCTGTACGCGATTTGTCTTTACTAGGGTAACCATTCACTTAATCATTATTCGGTTAATCGATTAATCGTGCTATAAAATTAACCGAACATTTTAATAATTACATTTTTCGATTAACGATTAACTCGAACAAATCATAGCGATAAATCGATTAACAAAATATAAGTACGTGTTATGGCAACGATTCATATGACAACGATTTACGAACAAATTTCATAACTTTACACACATTTCGAACCGCTTTGGCTCATAGACATGCATAAAAAAAATTGTCTCAAAATTGGTTCATTAAATTGGGTGTAATAGTCTGATGAAATTTCAAGACCCACTGGTGACTTTGAATGGGGGGTATCAAAATACCTGGTCCGATTCTGCTCAAATTATATACAATAAGGATTTTTATTCTGTTGTTCGACCTTTTCCTTATCAATAAATAATCAATATTCTTCGAGCTTGAGGTCAGATTTGCTGTTGTTATATTTATTTTCCTCGATATTTCGCTACTCCTTTGTGTAGCATCGTCAGGAGATATAAACAATATTTAACAATTAAAACAAAACAAAATTAACAATTGTGAAAAAATTATGTCAATTTAAAAATGTTCAAACAAATTTTCCCGCCTTTTTTCAAAATTTTCTGAAGTTACACAAACAAAAATAATGTTCGTAAAAAGTTCATATAAATTAACCCAAAGAAAAATATTAGATTGATATGACAAATAATTCTTGCTTAAATGGTTCTACTTTTTACTAATTTAATGTCTGTAAATTTGGGCAACATTATCTGTATCTGTTTTATAGTTAATTATTTTCAATGTTGGTGTATTAATTATCTGTAGCATTTCTAACATATAACGACGTTTATAATTTTTTTCTTTATTTAAAACCGCTGTATCCTGAAAGTTTGGGTAATGATTTAAACTAGCACAATGGGATGTTAATGCTGTTTCTGTGTAGAAATGTGCCTATATTTCTGATCTGATTTGTGTCCTGCAATTCGTGTCTTTAGTTTATTTTTTGTAGTCCCTACATATACTTTGTTACAAACCTCGTTGTCATTTCCTTTACATGGTATTTTATATACTATATTACTCATATCAAATTTGTCCAAACTATCCTTTGTTTTACTAAATATTCTGCCTATTGTGTTATATGTTTTGTGTGCTATCCTATAATTCTTGTCGTCAAATATTTTTGACTTCGCCAACCTATCTGTTATTCCAGGTATGTACGTTATTGACTTGTAAATTGTTGGCTCATCTGTAGTAACCCTGTTCGATTGTTGTTTATCCTCAAATTGCCTTATCAGTCTGTTGGTAAGATGGTTCGGGAAGTTGTTGTCCTTGAGAATATTCCTTATCCTTTCCTTATTGACCTTGTGGAATTCTACATCACTTATAGTCAAAACGCGGTTTATTAAATTTTTCGCCGTATTTATAATCACACGTTTTTGATGTTTCGAGTGGAAGTTGATTATTCTTCCTGAAGACGTTGGTTTCTGATACCAATTAATTGATAAATTTTCCCCTCTCCTGACCACCAATGTGTCCAAATAGGGAAGTTTTGAATTTGACTCTTTCTGCATTGTAAATTTAATACTGGAGTGGAAACTGTTAAAAACATCCAAAATTGTATTTATTTCGGCCTCTGAAACGACACAAAATAAATCGTCTACATATTTTGTTAAAATTTTTGGTTTTATATCCAATTTTTCGATACAAGAGTCCAGTAAATTTTCCATAACGATGTCAGCAACTATTGGAGAAGCTGGTGAGCCCATTGGGAGTCCCTTTTGTTGCAAATATATCCTCCCATCATGTTGGAAATATCGGTTATCCACTATATAAAATCTTAATATATCTAAAAATAAAGATTTATTAATGTCTGTATGTTGCTTTAATGTGTTCCATTTTTCCTCTATGATACTGATAGCTAAGTCTACGGGAACACTCGGGAATACAGATACTACATCAAACGAAACTAAAATGTCGTTACTATTAATCTTCTGGTTCTTTATTCTGTCCTTAAATTGTATTGCATCTTTTACATTATATTTTGAATTTTCCGTTATCTTTTTAAGGATGTTTGTAATGTATTTACACAGTTCATATGATGGTGAGTTAACAAAAGAGCAAATTGGTCTTAATGGAAAATCTTCTTTGTGTATTTTTGGAACTCCATATAATCTCGGTGCTGTGGATACTGTTGTTTTAAGTTTATTCTTCTGTGTTTGATTAATAATTCCTACTTTTTGAAGTTCGTCAACGAATTTATTATTCTTCCTTTCCAGTGTACTCGTAGGATCTTTGCTCACTAGCTTGTATTCTGCTGTATTTCCAACAATGTTGCCTATTCTCGAGTCATAGTCACATTTCCTTATAGCTACTGTTGCATTTCCCTTATCAGCATTAACAATTAAAATATCCTTATTACTTTTAAGGAATTTCTCTGCCTTATTCACTTTATCTAAAAAGAATTTATCTGTACTCGTTAGTTTCATTTTATTCATTTGACTATCTAACATTGTCGTCAATTTAGTCCGTGCTATTTCCTGTTCTTCCTTTTCCTCTAAAGTTTGTACAAGATCCTCCCCCTCTGCGATCATTTTTAAAATTGGGAAATCTTTCCTCTCTACTGGTAGTGCATGTTTCTGACCTAGTGAAAGAATCCACTTCACCTCTCTTGGAATGTCTACGTCAGTTTTATTAACAAACCACTTTTCATTTAATTTAAATCCTAAATTCTTTTCTTGTAAATTTACAAGTGAATTAAATTTCCTTTGATGTACTTCCTTTGTCCTATTATTTTTTTTGATATCGTTATCCTATCCTCATATTCTAAAAAGTCTCTAATTTCTTCTTCTGAAAAATATCTACCTAAATTATTTCTTATAGTATCCATCTCATTATTAGTTTCCCTTAGTAACACGTGCTTTTGTTTGATTGCTAGATTGAGTAATTTGTTGTGTAACTCTTGTGTATAATTGGAAATATTTTGTTGAATTGATGGCAACCCATTTTCAAAAAAGATTCTTTGTATATTCCTAGTTGAGTTTGTGATGAAATTTGGGAAAATACCTGTTTTTCGACAACGATTTAGAAAAGTAATTGTCGACCTTATCCTTACCTACATAAATTTTTTACTTTATAATGAAGTTGCTTTTGTTACGTTTTGTTTTGTGTTAATAAAGGCACAATGTTTTTTTTTTTGGTTTATTTTATTCGAATAATCGATTAATCGAATAATTTGATTGCGTTTTGTTCGGTTAATTGTCAGATTGAAATTTACGATTAACGATTAACCGATTAATCAAAAAACCCGATTAAATGGCTACCCTAGTCTTTACTCATTGCAGACAAATAAGAGCGCCCAGAAATGCATATAACCACCAAACGCAGCTCGTCTTCGACTCGTGCATTACTTTAATTATTCTCTCGTGCACTGGACTAATGATTATGTGCGTTTATCTAGGTATCATTTACCGGTTCGTGTAGAGCGCGCAAGTTGTGAGCGTGTGTTTACGATGCCTGTGTGAAGAGCATTTATGTGAAATTATGGAAAAGAGTACACTAATCAAAATTTGTTTGAAAATCCCTAAATGAATTTTGAAATGACATACAACTGTAGTCTCTTATTCGCAAAAATGTATATGAAATATGACAGTTATTTTAATTCATTTTTATTATATATTTATTAGCTCTGCCCAACAGACAAGGAGTCCCAATGTGAGAGAGGTAAACATTTACTGATTAGTAATTCAAGTAATATTCTTTAGTACTTAAAGTAGTTTAGCTACCAATCAAGTGATAAAATCCTCTCAAGATGTTTCAAATTACAGGTTGTTTTGGAGCTCAGGTGGCATCGAACTTGTATTTCAAGTGAGTCAAATATTAATCTGCAATTATCTAACTCAAAAAAAAAAAACAATTTACTAATCTAATCCAACATTTTCAATTTCTATTTGTAATTTGTGTCCACAGTAACCTTTTCCAAAACTACACAATATTTGGCATGACATTATCGATTTCCTGGCATTTGGTCCTAAGTACCTTAGGCGTTTGGGCCATAATTACGGTTATAGTCTACAAATTATCAACGGAAAAGGTATTGTTGTAATCAGCGAACACTTTGTAGTTGAAAATTTTGATATTTAGGTATAAATTTGATTAACTTGTATATGTATGTATACTTCTATTGCTTTCAGATCGGTTTATTGGTCCGATATTCAGTTTGGTTCTTAATCGCCGTTTTACTGATATTAATTGGACGATTCAGCTTCTTGCCGAGCACTTCATTGCATTATGAAAGTATATTCACTTTAAACGGGGAAAACTTTTTGAAGGAAATCATCAAAATACCCGCCTATGGTTTTTTTGCTTTTGGTCCTGGCTGGGGTCTCTTCATATCACTGGCAAGTTTCAATCGTTTTAAGACGAATATTACACGTTCAAGTTGGCTTATTGGCATCGGACAGATGTTTGTCATATTTGGCTTGGATATTTTGGAGAAATCTATACATCTATTTTATAACTGTAAGTATTAGATTTTTCGTCAATTTTTCAAATTGAACGAATTTGAAATTTTTGAGCGAAAAATATTTTGTTGTAAACCATTTAATAAAACCTAATCATACGATGACTAAGTGGTGTTTGAGAAATAATAAAGAAACTAATTGAATAACTGTTTGCAGAAACCACATGATTCAATTTTCTTCAAAATGGCTTTTTGCTATTTTAACATTCTAAAGGAGTACTTACACAATGTGTGCAGACATGGCATGAGTCTGATTGCTAAAAATATCAAACTTCAACTCGCAAGAACACAAATCAGTGTAGAAACCCCATGACTCAGTGGCGCCTGATGTTCCCACCCCGCAACACTGACTAATTATTGGCTCATTTGGTTTCTGCAATCAAGCGATTCAACATACTTCTGAGAAAAATCAAAATCCGTCTTAAAACCCATAACATTCAAAAAGTTTTAAGGTCCAATTAGTCTTGACGGTTGACGGTAAGCGATCAGCTGTTTGAGTTGGGGTTGAATTTTGCATGTGTTAGAGAGAGACAACTAAAATTACCGGTTTACGACGGTAGACTTCTGCAGGTTGCAGAATCAACAGTCAGCCGTCAAGACCGATTAGCTGTTATTGTTATTGCTTTTACTTTTTCTTTTTAATTTTAATTTTAATTTTAATTTTAATTTTAATTTTAATTTTAATTTTAATTTTAATTTTAATTTTAATTTTAATTTTAATTTTAATTTTAATTTTAATTTTAATTTTAATTTTAATTTTAATTTTAATTTTAATTTTAATTTTAATTTTAATTTTAATTTTAATTTTAATTTTAATTTTAATTTTAATTTTAATTTTAATTTTAATTTTAATTTTAATTTTAATTTTAATTTTAATTTTAATTTTAATTTTAATTTTAATTTTAATTTTAATTTTAATTTTAATTTTAATTTTAATTTTAATTTTAATTTTAATTTTAATTTTAATTTTAATTTTAATTTTAATTTTAATTTTAATTTTAATTTTAATTTTAATTTTAATTTTAATTTTAATTTTAATTTTAATTTTAATTTTAATTTTAATTTTAATTTTAATTTTAATTTTAATTTTAATTTTAATTTTAATTTTAATTTTAATTTTAATTTTAATTTTAATTTTAATTTTAATTTTAATTTTAATTTTCATTTTTTTATTTGACACAATCACTTTTTAACACAAAACTCTTGCATGCAAATTATATTTTGTACAAATGCTCTTCGATCAGTTTTTTTGGTTTTGTTTTGTATTTCTACCGTCTAAGCGTCATAACTAACCGCGCAATATATTAAGTAAAATGTCAGCCGTCGACTAATTGGACCTTTAGTGTTGATTTTAATTTTTAGGAATTCAAATCGCATCAAAAACGTGTAATGGCAATTATGAATGATTTTTGTTTTTCGATTTGTTGCATAGTACAATGGGAGACTTCATCACCCGTCTTGAGCAGAGATTTATATCGTCATCTAGAAACACCTAGTATTTTTCACATTACTTCATAATTACCGAATTCATAAACCTTAAAGTGGAACCCCTATAACCAGAAAACTTGAAATCCAGTACATTAAAATTAACATCATATTCCACTAACTTGACAAAATTATTGGAACAACTGTGTACACTCAAATGCTAGTTTAAATTAACTGAAATAAAATTTTCGTGAAAATACATCGTTAGCTGAAATGCTCACGGCCTAAACTAACAAAAAATATCAGCATTAATTTTTGATTGACTATGATATATTTGATCAAACTGTTCATGATAACACACAATTTTTGAGCCACGTGAACAAAAATAACCTGAATCATCACTTATATCCATGACACAACTGATCGACTAAGTAGTAGGAAAATAGTAGAAAACAGAGTAGATGGGCGAGAGAACGATAAGCAAACCATGCAGCAAACTAAGTTTAAATAGTGTTTGATTGATACTAATGTCAGCTAAATTATGTTTTATGTTGGTTGCATCGAACGAAAATGCGCATTCCCTTTTATTTCTGTCTGTTTTATGTCAGAATAAAAATGTTGGGAATAGTTACACGAGAATAAAAATGTTGGGAATAGTTACACGAGTACTCTCTGTAGTCGTAACTACCTCGTTGTAGTTGTAGCTTACAGTGTCACTCATAATAAAAACTACACGGGCAAGTAATAGAAGAGTAAATTTCCTTTTTAAGAAAGTTGCTTTCGATTCGAATTTGTATTGGTACTCAATTTCAAATATAATTTATGTTAAACAGAGAAACTAATAAAAAGCTTACAGTTTTGCGTCATTCCGCTAACTCAAATGTAGACGAATAAAAATATGAAGAAACGAACACTCTTAGCATTCACAATCGGGATACATAGTAGCCACTTATTCGAAAATACGATTAAAAATAATTGTTTATTCGATTTCGAGATGTATAGTGGCAACAATCCGTTTTTGTTTTATTTTTTTATAGACTCGAATTACATGGTAACCCCCCAGGTGTGTTCTACAAATAAAAAAATTAAACAGTCGGAACCAGGATTTGAACTCGCGTTGGCTGACCATAGTTTCGAAGTTTGTGACTCTTCTCATTATCGCCTTAGTGTTCCTTGCCAGTTATAGTCGTATTTACATTGGCAATAAGTATAGTTGTCGTCATCTGGGGTTCTCTCCCCTTTTGTTTCATGGCTCTATCTGTCAAATTCAAGACCGATATATTCGAACAAAAAAGTGAAAAAACAAAATAAAGTGCATTGAAATTGCTAGTTGTAGTCATAAGAAGGCAATATAAGTTTTTGTAATAACATGACCTGTACTAGTTCAGCCACGGGTTTAGTTTTCGGCGTCCCTAGCCCCCTAGGTCAAACACGATCGGTACGCTACACCAACATCACAACAAACAGAGCATGAGAGCGACAAATTTATCTTTGTGCCGACTCCTATGGCACAGCTGATCGAAAAGCTACCAGACAAATGATGTAGAATGAGAGACCAAAGAAGACATACAGATTAGAAGTGTTTGACTGATACTAATGACAGCTAAATTTTGTTTCATCGAACGAAACTACGCATTCGCTTTTAATTCTTTCCGTAATATGGCAACCATAGAGTAAATTACCAAAGCAACTCGAACTCGATGAAATGGCCTACTACCTCGTCGTCATGAAGAAGCAGCGAAGAGAGTAATGGAGGCTCTTTATTATTGCTCTGTGGCCGACTGCTTTACTTTGAATAGGTTGACCTTATACGTTTATAGATTTTGTGTATTCGCGGATAGAAATACACACGAACAAAACATGTTTCTTTGGTGCTGTTGTCCAGGGGGTTTCTATGGCACAGCTGATCGAAAAGCCACTACGCAAATGATGTAGAATGAGAGACCAAAGAAGACATACAGATTAGAGACCATGCAGCAAACTTAAGTTTAAAAGTTTGTGACTGATACTAATGACAGCTAAATTATGTTTGCATCGAACGAACATACTCATTCCGTTTTATATCTGTCCGTATTGTGCCAACCAATTACCAAAGCAACTCGAATTCGATGAAATGACCTACTACCTCTTCGTCATGAAGAGGCATCGAAGAGAGTAATGGAGGCTCTGTAGTATTGCTCTGTATGTTGTTACATGCATCGGGACTGTACGAGTACGGTACAACTGGAACAAACACCAAACCGAAAATAATTTGGCTTGAACAAACCTAGAAATGCATGTACTCGTATTCCTTCGCTTACTATCAGCCAGTGCATGTTCATGGTTTGTGTTTTGGTACGTTTTCCAACTAGAGTTCCTGACAATAAAATTACATATTATCTATTGTCTGGCCACTGGGAACTATTTGATAGGCTGCGGGATGAGGAGGAGGATGACAGGGTCGAATATTTTATATGCTCCTTTCCCATATTGTGTGAGTAGGAGACAATATAAAGGGTCTACCTTCTCTTTGTAATTAAACGGAATGACCTTAGAATATTTTTTCGAAGCAAAAAAAGGTTCGCAGGAGACTACTGTACGTCTCCATTTCAGCCATATCCTGAAATGTCGGGATGGGGTATCACATGGGTTGAACACCTCCTCACTAAGTCAATTTAGAATGTCCACAGCGGGGATGAAAGAGGACGTATCATGGTATCACAATGGTCCTCATTGGACTAAATATTTCAATAGTGGCAACTGCTTCTACCAAACCTCGACGCCTGGATCAAGTTGTACCACACCTCTAGCCTTTTTCATTTTCTGTTAGGTAAAGTCCAAAGTCTGCATGGTTAAGATGGAATATATGTAGAAACCCAGAATGGGCCATGTTAGCCGCAATTACGCCCAACATTTGAAAGACATAATCTTTAAAAAATAAATGTAAAAGTGGATATTTCGTAGTATAATAAAAATTACCCGGTATAATTCACATTTTTACTTTGAAAAAGCACCTATTAATAAATCACCCTTTCTTTAATAACTTAATATATAAAATACATATTTTTTCCCATTTCAGCATCTGTGCCTAATAGCTACTATCGGCAACGTACGCAATTCCGTACATTATTCATGTCCAGCGGCAGTGTTCTGGCCACAATGGCATGGCCAAACCTGTGGTGCATCTTATTCTATTTAATGCTTTCAATAGCTTCCATGGTCTTGATGGTAAGTTGTATGAGGAGATGGTTTTTGGAAGACATGCCAAGTTCTATAAGATAACTTTTGTTTTCAATATTTTTCAGATCCTTCAACTTCATTCCATTTTAACGAGTATATTTGATGAATTTGTTTCACTGAGACAACATAGGAACCGTATCAGTTTTACAACTATTGCAATAATGTCGGTGTTTTCATTGTATTTTGCCACGAAGGTAATATTTATATTTAATTTTTTAAAACCAAAGTCGTAATTGAGTACATTTTACAATTTTGCCCACAGACTGGGTTCGATTCCAGCATGGATCTTATATTGGACACTATCATCGGGCAATCTGTTGTCAATTTACTTTTGATATTGATTGTAACATGGTTCTATGGACGTACTAGGTTTCAGCGTGATATGTCATTCATGACCGGCACGCATTTTGCAACTTGCAAAATTTACATATTACGTTTTTTTGCTCCACTGTGTATGGTGGCAGTACTGGTGAGTAATACAGTGCCTAGAACGTTCTCTATGAAAAATTGGGTGGTGGCATATGAGTGTTTCTATTATTGGAAATTATATACATTCGGGGTTTTCATTCAAACTCCTGGAAATCATTGTAAAATTCATAGGCTTAGAAAATATAAAACATTTTTCGCATAAAATTGAATCTTGAATTTGAACTTACGGCAATTGCGAGGTATCCGAAGTATTTACAGCAAATAGTCGTAAAGTTTTCAACTATTTTGTATGTAGCATATTGCCAGGATCGTGACCCAATCAAATTTACGCTCGTTCACCGCCTTCCTCATCTTTAATTTTATATCAAAAGATATTATTTGCTAATCTTATCGTTTGTGATTTTTCATTTTTTTTAGCTGGGAACTATAGTCATATCCACCGCTAATTCTTTTTTTATTTCTGGATTTACATACTCAACCTTTGATATAGTTCTTAAGACACTGCCCTTGTGGTCAGTTCCCGCCTACATTATTTATTGCTTATATCGATCTCAGGGTTCTTTGAAAGAACGTTTCATAAAGTGTTGCCGTCCTACCGATTGGTATCCTGTGGAAGCGGATGAACGCCAACGTTACGAAGACCTTATGAACATTTCCAATATGACCCACCCCCTTTCAGAAATGACGTGGGATGCAGAAGATTATGACTATGTTGTTAATGCGTAAAGTGATATCATATTAAAAATATAATAAACATACTTTGTAATAAATAAAATATAATAAATTTAATAAAATTAAATGAAAAAATTCCAAATTTTTATATATTTCATAATTTTCCTTGCGGCAGTTTTTAGTCGGCCTGTTTTTTAAAACCAAAATTTTTTAAATTTATTCAAGATCCAGACCATTTTAATATTGAGCTTATTTATTAGCTTCATATTACGATATTTTCAAAAAAGTCGGGCAAAAAAAGTCTTCCAATGATACCAGGACTGTCTGTATATATATTTCGGATCTTGCCAAGATCTTTTTTGTATGCTTTTCGGTGAATTCATAAAAACTGTAAGTAGTGAAAAACTCACCATATTAATGAGAATTCCTTTGTACATATGTTCGAAGAATACGAAGCATTAACATTGGAAACACTTTCATGCACAACTCTTTTTTATCATGTCGACAAACCATCGGTTTCAAACAGGAATGATTTGTTTTTGTTTTGTCATTTACAAAACAACAAAAGAGAGGGTTGCCATCAACAATATTATTGTTTCATGCTCGCGGTGCTCCACGTCAACTTTCATAATTTCCCTTGCTGGAGTTTTAATTTTTAAATTTGGTATTCTTCGAACATATGTATAAAGGAATTCTCATTAATATGATGAGTGTTTCGATACATACAGTTTTGATGAATTTGAATTTGAGTGTATTTGATGAATAGTAACTACCCATTATTTTCCCCATACCCCTTGGGTAATGGGTAAACGTGCATTACCCGTTCCCCACGTCGATATGTATGGGTTAAACATGGAGGGTAAATACGAACTCTGGTTTACTTGCAACTAAATCGTCCCATTCACGGTATTTTTTCTTACAGGATTCGACATTTTTGTGAATTGTAGCTTTAATTAACCTTTTAGTCAGTATTAAAATGGAGTTTTATCTTCTGTGCTTGAGAACATCAAATATTAAAAATATGACGTACTTAGGGGCCACGGACCTTACATATCGAAGCTAACATTTTTTCAACCTACATATCGAAGCTAACATATTTTTCCAACCCGACCAGTTTTTAGATTTTCATGCAGAGAGTAACAGCAATCTCCAGCGAAGCCTTGGCCTTCCTCTCCTTTGATTTCCTTTGAGTACGTCTTCCTACACCTTCCGCTCTGGTTTGGTTTGATATATTATCTTTGCTAGACCTAGCCAGCGTAATCGCTTGAGTTTAATACACGTAACTACGTCGATGTTAGGATATCAATCAATAAAGATCGTGATTCATACGTCGTCGATAACAGTCTTGTTTCCATCGGGTACGTATTCGAAAACCTTTCGCGCTGGCTCATCTCCATCCATTCTGACAACATGGCTTAGCCAATGCAATTGGCCTAATTTGATTCGCATTGGTATGTCCACGTCAGAATAGAGATTATATAGCTCTTGGTTCCAGCGACGTCGGTACTCGCCGTTTTCTTTAACAGGACCATATATTTTACGTCAGGACAGTTAAACTTAGAGTCTGGTACACCTAGACTTTTGTTCGCCGAGAGAGGGCATTGTTCTTACACTGCTTGCTGATCCCAAAATAGCATCTATTTGCAAGCACAATTCTCCTATTTATCTCCAGGCTGACGTTGTCCTTGTTCACGCGGATCCAAGGCAGACAAATTCATCCACCACTTCAAAATTAAATCGGTAGTCAACGTTCAAGTGAAGAGCAAGTCGAGAGGTTTCCCTAGTCGTTGACACCATTAATTTTGTCTCGCCCTCATTACCAGTAAGACCCACCCTCGCTGATTCTTTTTCCATTGTTGAAAATACTGCAGTAACCTCTCGCAAATGTCGCCCAAATATGCCTACGTCTTCAGCATACGCCAGCAACATATGGCTTTTCGTGTTAATGGTCTTATTCATATTTGCTGCAGCTTTTCTCATTATTGTCTCCATTAAGATGTTAAAGAGATTGCACGAAAGTGTGTCGCCTTGTCTCAGTTCTCGCTTGTTACAGAATGGTTCGGTGAGGTCTTTCCCCAACGTCACTGCTGATTTGGTGTTGGTCAACGTCATTCTACAGAGGCGGATCAGTTTTGCCGTAATCCCAAGTTCAGACATAGCTTCGTACAGTTTTCCTCGTATGGGGCTATCAAAAGCAGCTTTGTAATCGACAAAAAGATGATATGTATCGATTTGCTTTTCGTGGGTCTTTTCCGGGATCTGGCGTATCGTGAGTATTTGGTCAGTCGTGGACCTGCCTGGTCTAACAGCACACTAACAAGGTCCAATCACGGTTTCAACAATTGGCTTTAGTCTTTCACATAATACGCTCGACAAGACTTTATATGCGATAGATAAATCACTGATACTTCGATAGTTGGAACAGACAATGAAACTCCAGTCGTTAAGCATAGATTCCCCCAACCATACACTGCATATAAGTTGATGCATGTGGGCTAGTAGTCCTTCGCCACCTGCCTTATAAAGTTCAGCGGGTTGCCCATCCGTACCAGCGGCTTTATCACCCTCAAGCCGGAAGATCGCCGTTCTAATCTCGCCTTGGTTGGCGGTGGTGGGGCGGTACGATCTACACTGTCTTCCACTATCATTATCTCCTGATCTTCAGTGCAAGAATCTGAGTGGAGTAGTGCTGAAAAGTGGTCTCTCTACATTTTGAGCACACTCTACTCAACAGTCACCAGATACCCATTTTCGTCCTTGCAGGAGGGCAGCCCATAATTACACCCGTTATCCGATCTTCTTACCCTCTGGAAAAACTTTCGGGCTTCACCATTTATCCTGCACAATTCGGTCTTCTCATTCTCCCTCTGCTCCCACTGCCATTTTTTCCGCCTAAATTTTTGGTTTTCCTCCCGGGAGGAGGACCCTAGCAGGAGAGAGAGCTTCTGTTGATAGGACATAGATATCTCCGGTATTTGTAGCTTGTCAATATCTAGCTTTCCTGTGTTCGACTTTCTGCGTTTTTCGCCCAGCTCAGTCTTGTGCGAAATTTCGCAGCCAGCCTTATGAATGCTTTTATATGTTCTTTGCAGCGGCGAAGTCTGCCAGTCTTATTCCATTATCGGAGGTGGTATCATGTAGACTGTGATTACCGATGGTTGGTCGAAAGACACTTTCCTTTCCCAATTTGGCTTTAAAATCGCCCAGAAAAATGTTGTGGTCAGGGCAGCGTTCGTATACTTCCTTCAGACGCTCATAAAATGATTCTTCGACCTCATCGTCTTTATCCTCTATCTATGCGTGCACACAAATTAACGAGATATTGAAATATTTCGCTTTGATTTGTGGCTATGCGGTCACTCACTGGGTTGAACCTTGAAACTATGTGTCGCAGTCTCTTGCCAACTATAAATCCGCACCCTAATTAGTGCCTGCGCTCATGGCAGCTGTAGTAAATATCGCAGTTTGTCTTTCTGGTGCAACCATATCCTGTCCGTCGCATTTCCTGAATCGATGTGATGTTAGCTTTATATTCTCCGGGGACATCCGCCAGTTGGAATGTGGCACCCGTCCTCTATAGTGTTCGCACATTCCAGGTACATATGCTAAAATCGTCGTCCTCATAACGTTAGCGAGGGTCGTCACCACTTAGGGGTTTTCCTTGTTTATCATATTTTCCGTATATTTGCATTGCCTAGAAAATGGTGGCAGGAGGCAAACCCTGCTCACAGTGGTTTACATTTTACCTACTACCAGGATGATTATTTTTCAGCCGCCCATTATGGATACAACGTCTTCAGTTTTGATCCGCCGTTGGACAGGGGTGTTGACTCATCTGCCTTCAAATGACAGAAGAATATGTGCACAAGTTGAAAGAGCTTCAGTGACAGTGTCACCTTTGTGTTAACACCTTTTTGTTACACGGTACCTCTTCGATTTCTATGAACACATTTGTAAATGTTACATTGGAAAATAAAAAACAGCGTTCAGTCATCTGATGACGTTACATTTAAATAATATTAATACTTGAAATTATTTAAAGACCCAGTGCAAGCACATGTGTCATTATTTTCTTGCTTAATACTTTTTGTTTTATTCCCACAAAAAACAAAGCGATTACAAAGCAACAGAAACATGTACATACATACATTGTTATGTTCGTACATACGCTACACAAGTTCACACAATTTTCGTTGCTCTCTTGCTATCTCATTTTTATATACGTCATTATTCTCTTTGCGCTCAGAGTGCTCCGCACCCACACAAAACAACTATTCGCTGCCGCTACATCAGTGTGTGTTTTTTTCGCAGTTTGACAATCTGTGTTTCGCATTCGGGCAAATCTGTGTTCTATATAGAGGTGGGTCACCCTTATTATTTAGGGGTATGAAAAATAGATGTTGGCCGATTCTGAGACCTACCCTATATGCACACAAAATTTCATACAAATCGTTTCGGAGGAGTTTAACGCCAAACAAACTGTGCTTGGATGTATTTACTTTGTGAGTTTAGTCCCTACCCGCGCCTATAGATGTTAACACATTAAAAATTAAGCGAACTTACAAAGATTTTGGCTTGAAATAGTCACTTCCGCGTAGCACATGAACATATTTTTCAAATTCAAATTTGATTTAGTTTTTCACAAGTTTTTTTAGTTTTTTTTTTCATTCGAATGAAAACTATAAAAAAACAAATTACAAAAACTGCAAAACTCTACAATCTCATATCTGGCGAAATAAACATCATACAAAACAAATAATGCGTTTTCACTTTCATACCTACTACAATTAAAGTTAAGCTAAATACGAAAGAATTTCAAGAAAAAAAATATTATATCCTTAAAGGAAATTACAACTTTAAACATGGCGAAGATCTAAGACAACTAAATTTAAAATATATGGTAGAGCCAAACCAAAACAGAACGAGACAACTACAATTAGAATAGTTCGTTCTATAAATAGAACTTTCAAAACTTCTGCATCAGTGCGTGTAAGTAGGAAAGCAATGTGTAAGTAGCGACAACAATCACTCTGCACACAATCGATAAATGTCTTCGGTTAGTGACTTGTGTAAATACACACCGCAGTGGCTTAACGGGCTAGACGCTGCTGAAGATGATGCTTCACAAACATCGAAACGATCGTCCAGCGAATGTGAGTTCGAATCCCAACCGCGGCATTTACATTTTTTTCACTAACCGGAGAAAAGCCTACAGCCTTAAAGGAAAATTACAACTTTAAACATAACGAGGACCTAAAAACAACTAAATTTGAAACATATGGTAGGGCCAAACCAAAACAGAATGAGACAACTACAATTAGAATAGTTCGTTGTATAAATAGAACTTTCAAAACTTCTGCATCAGTGCGTGTAAGTAGGAAAGCAATGTGTAAGTAGCCACAAACAATCACTCTGCACAATCGATAATTGTCTTCGGTTAGTGACTTGTGTAAATACACACCGCAGTGGCTTAACGGGCTAGACGCTGCTGAAGATGATGCTTCACAAACTTCGAAACGATCGTCCAGCGAATGTGAGTTCGAATCCCAACCGCGGCATTTACATTTTTTTCACTAACCGAAGAAAATATGATCTCTTATAGCCTTAAAGGAAATTACTAAAATATTTTGGTTGTTCGCTTAACATTAAATGTCCCAAATGTTAGTTTAACATACTGCAGATGTCCATTGAGATTCAGTTTATGCCTTTTTTGAAAAGTGATGATTTATCCGACCTTTCGTATTATATTCAGAATTAAAATGTTGGAGCGTTTCGTCGTTTTTTTAAATAATTTTTAAAGCATTTTTCATAACATTACGCTAGGGTGTCCAGTTTTTAAATTACTGTAACTTTCAAATGGTTCATGCCATTTCATTAGATTTTTCTAGAAAAAATGCGTAATTATTGTAGCTATTCTGTTTAAATTTAGTTTTTCATTTTATATGTCTTTTGAGGTTTAAAAAATTAAGAAACATATTTTAAAAAAAATGTTTTTTTCAGTGTAAATCTGTCGATATTAAATATGTAACAAATTCTTGGATATAGTATAAACGATAGCTCTGTGTACGTTCTATGAGTTTTTAAAGTTTTTTATAAGTTTGTCTAAGATCCAATCAATCATCTGCTTTTGAATAATTTTTTTAATTTTCACTTTTAAACCTTCGTAAAATTTGCTGCCTTGAGAAAATTGAATCACATAAACAAATTTCGTAGAACTAAATATTACCTTATCAACGTAGAAAATTGATATAATAAAAAATGTAAAAAACAAACTTCTCAAAATTTAAATATTTTGATGTTTGTCAATGTGTACATGTATACATGTATTAATATGTAACCCATCAAACAATTGGAAGGCATGTCTTCATAGCGATATTCCGACGATATCACCTTTTATCGCCATCAAAATATAAGAAGAATTTTTATGTATCTTCCTTTTATCATTCCCGAGATATAACAGGAATACTGAGGCAACAAAAAAAAAACATTTTCGTCATTTAAAAAGCAAAAAATATTTTGGCTAAATAGGGACTACATTGCAAGGGTAAAATATGAAAATTGCATACCTTCAGAATTGCTGATAGACTTGAAAAACGTACCTGCCGCATGATGTAAATAAATTTAAGGATGATTCCAGATGCCACTAGTCCATATTTCCAGAAACCTCAGCAAAGGAAAATCGCGAGCCATGCCACAGGTAAATCATCCGGAAAGCTTTATTAAGCACAAAACTCATTTACCAAATACCGAAGCCTATTATGTTGGAGACAAAAATCAAAGAGAAAAACACCCGGATGGAACGAATGTATCCTGCAGCTAAATAACCGGTATTGAGCCCACCACGGAGAAATTCACTTGTAATATTATTACTTAGAAAACTACAAAATCGAAAATTATAATACAATTGTCTTCTTTTTATCTTCTGGGAGATTATCTAGCGATATGTATTGTGTATGATATTCTGTTGATATCTCTAAATCGTCTTCATAATGATTATCTGGAAATAGTGAGATTTTTTTTTTAGAAATATTGCTTTCGTATTGCTTGGGTGTAATGCTAGCGGGAAACAGTTTTTTCCCGACGGGGGAAACTTTCGCAATACGAAAATGGTAATTGCCGCAATAGAATTTTGAAACGAAGTTACTTATCGCACCTTACGGAATGGGGGCTAGGCCGAAACCATCTAAAATCATGACGACACTTTTTTTATAAAGTTAGCACGCTCTCTCTCTCTCTCCCCCCACCACAAGATTTAGGCCGCAGAAACGTATCACAGAGAAAGAGACAAGAGCCGCTCTTAATGCCGATGAGGTAGTAGGCCATTTCATCGAGTTCGAGTTGCTTCTGTAATTTTTTCTTTTGTTGGACAGAAATAAAATGGAATGCGTATTATTGTTCGATGCAAACAACATAAAATATAGTTTAGCTGTCACTTACTGACTTTACTTTTATTGACTATATTACAACCTCATGAGGTCAGACGTCTTACACATATTAATTAAACAAACAAATTAAACAAATTTCAACATATTCTTCCAACTGGCTCTATCCTTCGCCTTTTCCCGCCAGTTGGCAACACCAAGGATATGGAGGGATTCTTCTGCCTGGTCTTTCCAGCGGAGTCTTGGTCGTCCTCTTTTCCTGCCTCCATCGGGTACGCTATCAAAAATCTTTCGCGCTGGCTCATCTTCGTCCATTCTGATAACACGGCCTAGCCAACGCAATCGGCCCACTTTGATTCGTCTAGCTTTGTCCACGTCAGAATAGAGATTATATAGCTCTGCGTTCCAGCAACGTCGGAACCCGCCGTTTTCCCCAACAGGACCATATATTTTACGGAGAATTTTTCTCTCCAAAACTCCCAGGTGTTTTTCTTCCGCTTGCGATATGACCCAAGTTTCGGAGCCATATGTCAAGACAGGTAAAATGAGAGTCTGATATAGCTGGACTTTTGTCCGTCGAGAGAGGGCTTTGTCCCCAAACTGCTGCCGAGCCCAAAATAACATCCATTTGCAAGCACAATTCTCCTATCTATCTCTAGTATCAATAAAACACAATTTAAACATAGATTGCTGCATGGTCTATGATCTCTGTTTTCTTTGATCTAATGGGTTTTTCAACAGAGACGCTACAAAAGTAAATCGATAGGGACAGCAAACTACGCCATATTTTGCCCCGGTCGTTTGACATTTCTCTGCAGTAAGGTCTGCCATTTCATCATGGAAAGATATACGAGCCAACAACGAGTCGAAATTATTAAAATTTACTACCGAAACTTGGAGTCAGTGGCCTCAACCTTAAGAGCGCTACGTCCAATTTATGGTCGTCATAATCGTCCTACCAGATCAACAATTGAGCGTCTAGTGGAAAAATTTGAATCCACAGGCACAGTACAAAATGTTCCCGTGCCAGTGAGACAAAGAAGTGCCCGTAGTGTCAAGAATATTGCTGCCGCTGAGGCTTCAGTTCAAGAAAGCCCAAATGTGTCTCTCACACGTCGTTCTCAAGCGTTGGGCATCTCTGTGAAGTCGTTGTGGCGAATTTTGCGAAAATATCTTGGCCTACATCCTTACAAGATCAAATTGACGCAAGAACTGAAGCCGCTTAACCACCATAAGCGTCGTATGTTCGTGAATTGGGCTGAGCAACAACTTGAAAATGATTCGGATTTTCATTGGAAAATCATTTTCAGCGATGAGGCTCATTTGTGGCTGAAGGGCTTCGTCAGTAAGCAAAATATGCGTTATTGGTCAGACAGCAATCCACACGTAATCCATGAGTCATCATTGCATCCCGGAAAAATTACGGTTTGGTGGGGTATATGGGCCGGCGGCGTCATTGGGCCGTACTTCTTTCGTGATGATCAAGACCGGCACATTACTGTGAATGCGAATCGCTACCGTTCAATGATAACCGAATAGATAATATGGACTTGGAGGACATGTGGTTCCAACAGGACGGCGCCACAAGCCACACAGCGAATGCCACAATCAATTTATTGGAAACCAAGTTTGGTGAACGTGTTATCTCACGAAATGTGGGCCGCCTCGGTCGTGCGATTTGACGCCGTTAGATTATTTCCTGTGGGGCTACGTCAAGTCAATGGTATATGCCACGTGCGTGAAATTGTAGCAGTATCGGCCGATTTATGCTTGAAAACCGTCGAAAATTGGGTTCAGCGTCTGGACTTCTGCAGGCGTGCCCGTGGTGGCCATGCAAAAGAAATCGAGTTCAGTACATAATGGCATCGAACGTACTTTCACAGGAATACAGAATTTCATTGGTATCTAAAACCGGTTTTGTTTTATTTAAAAACACTTTTGTAGCGCTCTTATTGAAAAACCCGTTATCATTCTACATCATTTCCCTAGTATCTTTTCGATCAGCTGTGCCATACAAATCCCCTGAGCGTATACGACTTTACTATGTCTCTCTTTTCTGTCTACCTCGTTTTCTTCCCGTCCGGGGAGGACACAAGCATCTGCGTACGGCACTGATATAAGTTAACACATAATAAACTCGAACCCCTCTTACGTAAAACCCCCTTCTCCGCATTAACACGCGCAGAAAGTTTCTTATGTTGTTTTGCAACATCCGCTCGTCATCCACGAGCCATATCCTGTTTCTTATATTTCTTACGAAATACTCTTCGTCAGCCACTGTGCTATGTCAAACTATCATCATTTCATTGGAAACACACCATGCCAAAAACTGCAACTCAACTGCATGTGCACTTTTTGGTCAGAAACATTTCGACACATAATTACGTGGAAGTCACTCTACGATAGGAACATGCAAGCTTTGCACTTTTTGGTAAAGAACTGTGTCAACGCAAGTAAGCTGGCTGAAGGAAATACAAGATTGTTTTAGTCTAAGTCTGGCATTCGTTGAATAAAGTAACACCACCTCTCGTCAAAACGTAATCTATCTTAATTTATACAAGCACTCTCTGTATCGAGTCTCTCTATTATTTTTCCAATTCTTAGACCGCTGTATTCGTGCGTGCACATGTCGTTATTGTGTCGAATTGTGAACGTGATTGAGTACAAGTTGAGGATAGTGAGGATAGCACAATTCGTATGTAGTCCCCATATGATACCCATACACATGGTAGTAATGAACGTTTATCCATTACTCACAGGGTATGCGGAAAAAAATGGGTAGATGCCCACGACAATGTGAAAATACCCATCACGATTACCGATTATCCACATGGTAGTGGGGAAAACAATGGGTAGTTAACTACGACAATGGGGAATTACCCATCACCCATTACCCACAGGCTAATGGGGAAAATAATGGGTAGTTACCCAGGACGGTGGGTAATGGGTTACTCTGGTACCCATTTTTGATCGAAGATATGAAAAAATTATAAAAAAAATTCAATTAACCCATTATTACTGCCGTGGGGAATGTGTAGCGCTCGTTTACCCATTACCCATAGGGTATGCGGAAAATAATGGGTAGCTACCCACGACAATGGGGAGTTATCCATCAGTATTACCCACAGGGTATGGGGGAAATAATGGGTAGCTACCCATGACAATGGGGAATACTCCATCACGATTTCCCATTACCCACAGGGTAATGGGAAAAAGACTGCGTAGTTACCCACGACGATGAGGAATTACCCATCACGATTACCCACCACACATTTGGAATGGGTAAGCGGATTTTACCCATTACCCATCGCCGTGGGAAACCCATCCCCACTTATGATCAAAAATATAAAAAAATTAGAAAAAATGTCTATATCTCGGAAACGAAGCATCCAATCGAAAAACTAACTCACTATTCTAAGTGTCTAAGGGCTTCTCACATAGTGGTCCAATTCGTATTAAAGAAATTTGTTTACAAAAATCGCCAAAATAAGAAAATGAATCCATTCGCAAAAATGATAAACTTTTCAACCTCATACGAGGCTTTAACAAATGGATGTCTTTAATATGGCATCACTTTCTTTTTAAAAAAAAATCGCTAAATTTAAAATATTGCAAACCAAAAAACGATAAAACTCAAACAGGGTAATGGGGAAATTAGTTCCCCTACGACGATAGGGAATTACCGATTACACTTGGGTAATGAGTAAGCGGCGTTTACCCATTACCCCCAACGATGGGTAATGGGTTACTCATCCCCATCTTTGATCGAAAATATGAAAAAATTCGAAAAAAAATTTCATGAGGTGTCAGGGAACACTCGGTTGGAACGAAGTTCCTTTTGCTATATAGTATGTACTAGTTAGTTCCAACACTTTTTGTAAAATGATAAACTTTTTTAAGAACAATTTTTTTTAATTAAATAATATTTTCAGGTCCTTTTTGTAAGAATATGTATTATATTTTCCCGAAAAGCTTATTTTTTAAAGAGACTTCTTTCATTAAAAGCTAATGTTTTTTTTAAGAAAAGCTACTATTTTTAAGAAGAAGTTCTTTCTGTAAGGAATAGCCATAAGAGAATGCATTTTTTTTTTTACAAAGAAGTACTTTTTTTAGAACAGGTACTTTTTAAAGTACTCGTTGTAGGAAAAGGTTATTTTTTTAAGAAAATTTATTTATTTTCAGAAAGGTTACTCATCTCAAGAAAATAAAAGAAAAGGCATTATTTTTTCTTTAAGGAAAGGTACTTTTAAGAAAAGGAATTTTTGTAAGAAAGGTTTTTTTTAAGAGAAAGTATTTTTTTTTGTCGAAAAGTTTTTTTTTAAGAAATGGGAATTTATTTTAGAATTGGTCCGTTTTTTCAAGAAAATTTGCATTTTTAAGAGTAGGTCCTTATCTCAAGAAAAGTTATTTTGTTTCACAAAAAATTTACTCTTTAAAGAAAATGTAGTTTTTTAAGAAAAGGCAATTTGTTGTAAGAAAATTTAATTTTTTTAAGAAAAGCTACTTATTTAAAAAAAATACTTGTTTTAAGAAAAGGTACTTTTTGTAAGCAATTGTACTTTTTAAAGCAAAGGCACTTCTATAAGATACCATATTTTTTTTAAGAAAAGTTACTTTGTTTAAGAATATTAATAGGTATTTTGTTTTTAGAAAATTTACTTTTTTTAGGAAAATAAATTATTTAAGTTTTTCAATCATAATCCGGTTTGAGATCATTTTCTTCATTAAAAATAAAATTTAATAAAGAAAGTTTATAAAAAGAAGAAGTGAAATTGATTATTTCGGCCTATTGATATTTTCGGAAGTGAAATTGATTAAGCCTACATAGACAAGAAGTTGCGAATATTGATGATTTCAGTAGAGTATTGTTTTGGATGTTTTCGAACTAATAGGTGGTTTTGAAACAATTCTCGTTAATTTGAGAATTGCTTATCCCTATAATGTGTGATAATATACCTAAATACTTGTGGAGAAGGGAGCTGATGAGATGCCTTGGTGGGCATCGAAATAGCTATATTCCCAACCATCCACCGAATAATCAATTTCACTTCTTCTTTTTATAAACTTTCTTTATGAAATATTATTTTTAATGCAGAAAATGATCTCGAACCGGATTATGATTGAAAAACTTAAACTTTCAAAGATCGATAAAATGAAAAGAACATCGGAAAAAAATGTATTTAAGAAAATGTTCTTCTTCTAAATTTCCTTCACTTTGGCTTTCCAGAATTTACTTTTTATTGGGTTCAAAACTACAATATATACTACATTTTGGTAACAGGCTCCACCTAGGAAACTTCCCATTAAATAAGAAATTTCATAACATGTGTTAGTCTAGACACAAACCAAAGCAAAAGTACCCAATATAGTTGATAATTCTGGGTTGTAGAATAATAATGCTAAAAAAACGTTTTTCATTTAGCCTCCATCCAGCAACGTGCGAACTTCGGAACTTCGATCTTAACATGTCTATAACCATAACTCGGAAACGTTGCGTCCAATCTCAAGAATAATACGTTTTTACCTCCATTAACCAATGAATGCATGAATTTAATACGGAATAACTTAGAGTAATCCAGGGTAACCCATTACCCACGAAATACGAGGATAGTGCGGAGGTTAGGACCCACACGGCTTTGTAAACACATACGCAAAGAATAAAATAATGAATACATATTTTTTTGTTTAAAGCGAAAGAAGCTTCGTTCCAACCGCGTGTTCCACTGACACCTCTATACTTTTTGTATTTCAGGCGATATTATAGAGATATCGCCACCATATTGCTTTGTTTGCTGGGAAATTATTATTCGCACTTTTCTTCATTCGAATTATGTAAAAATCACAAGATTTCTTTATTCTCACACCACATCCGAAACGTATTTGGAGCAAACAACATCTTAAAGAAGTAAATAAAATATTTAATAAAACTGAGAGTACCGACGAATCAGTGAAAAAAAATAAAATGTTCTATGAATCATCATACGAGACTGGTCACCAGCCATTTGTACCTGACTTGAAGCGTGGCTATTGGTCTAGTGCCAATGATTTCATCTATGCCGGTCTTAGTTTGGGTTTTCGCTTAGACGTCTTTGCCCTATCATGGGTTGCCTCAGTCGAGTCGGGAGGTAAGTTTTTGAATATTTAGAACAAAAATTGACAATTAAAGTGAAATGTTGACAGTTGCACTCGCTTTGTGAGTTTTCGGAAATTAGCTGATAAAGTACAATTAAATCATGCCACTCGGTTAAGTGGGTCAAATGCGATTGTTTTGACATCCCACAAGCAATTGTGACGTCTAGTCTATTTTGAAATATTATCAGAGGTAGCTAAACCAAAGAGGAGGGAAATATATTTTGTTTATGGATTTAAAAATTGTATTCCAACATACATGGGGCAAATTCATAGAATAATACATAAGTAGATAAACTTATTCTCTCATCTGACGTTTCATTTCACACTCTTCATTGTAGGTTTGTGGAAAAGAGAGAGCAATTAAATTTAAAATTAATTTACACCAGGTGGAGTTACAAAATATGTTCACCTAACTTTTTCCTGTCGTTTGGTGTAGAACTGAAAAATTTAAATATATTTTGCACTTTTTTGATGACTTTTATCGTTGGTATACATTTGTATTGTATTTAACACAACTAGTTTGTCAAAAATACACGAAATTCGGTTGTTGTTCCTTTGTGGATCGCTGTATACTATTGCCACCATCTGGTATTATTGAACCAATGTTTACTTTCCATCGTACCTATGACGTTTAATTTATTGAGCGAATAAAAGTTTCTATGGTATGTATTATTCTATGGGCAAATTAATAATATGTGACCTGCAGGTCAATTCTGTAATTCTCCTAGCTAAATCTCTAACTCTATCGCTAAAATGCTAAAAAAATTTCAAGGCAAATTTCTTAGAGATTTCTCTAAATCCGTATTCTGTAACTGCAATCTCTTAGCTAAAATTTCCTATTTTCGCCGTAGCTAATTTGCTAAAATAGTCTATACTACTCACTCTGCTTTGATACAATGCTGAGAAAAAGAGACAAACATATTTAGCAGACAGTTGACACTTTATATTAGAGATGCCAAGCTTCATATTTTGTTATCCTCAAAAACATATAGAATTTTCCTTCATAAAATTGTAAAAAGAACTTGTAAATTGCTAATTTTTATAGGTAAACTTGAAAGTTCTTGTCAAATTGTATTTAGGTTTTGCAACATACGTTTAGTATTTTGCCGAAAAACCTAACTTGCTTACAAGTCCGGCGCGGAGAACAATTAACGAGATAATGAGAAACTGACGAAACGAGTTGCTTACTTTTAACAGCTTCTTCACAGAAAACTAGTTTTCGCACGTAAGCTCCCTTTTCGTAGACCAGGTCACATATGACAATTCTAATTTGTATTTAATTTGAATTACCTTTTGAAACGCAATTTGAAAAAAAAATAATGAGCGGTCGAACTCACGGGCGATGTGTTAACACCTTTTTGTTACACGGTATCGGTTCGATTTCTATGAACACATTAGTAAATATTACATTGGAAAATAAAAAATGAATAGTTTTTGTGCTGAAGCCTCTTTTGCTATTGCACTTTCTTTTTTCTTACATCTGCTTTAAAATTTGATGTAATATTGTTAAAATCAATAAAGCAGTATTTAGCTCACTGAGATAATTGTTTTTGTTTTGTCATAAACAGAGCGACGACAAAAAGCATTGAATAGTATAGAGAACTTGTTGCATTATTTTTCCGCTCTCATGTAGAGAGTCTTAGTAAAAGAGCATAAACGAGTCTATATTTCAATATAAATGCACCATTTCGACAACAATACAACAAGCATAAATGTTTCAAAAGGCATCAATGTTTCACAACAAAATTATGAATGGACCAAGTTATGACAAAAAGAGAGTATTACGTTGTGAATCATTCGCCAGATGTCGCCAGTGTTTTTGAGTCATAGAATTGGTTCCACGAGTTCTCTATACTATTCAATACTCATTGGCGACGACGACCTTATTCTTTGTTCGCTACCGCTACATCAAATGTTGTACAAAAACCACGTATGTGATGCTAACACTGATGCTAAAAATTTTTAATACTATTTAAATACTAATACTATTGGCAATTGTACTTATTTTCATAGCATTTCTTTCATATCTGACACTTTTGGTTTTCAAATATTTTATACAGTACAGGTTTATGAATTTGAAAGTAATACCTATCAAAGCCACAAACCTCCTCATATAAAATACTTTAAAAACAGAATTGCCAGCAATCAAACAAATTCAAAACAATTAAAAGCATTGCCATATTTCATTACAATTAGCATCCGAATACACCAATTAATTATATGACAATTATAATTTGTAGTTTAACTTAAATTACTTTTCAAAATGCAAATTTAAAAAATTTCAATACCATTGGCAATTGTACTTATTTTCAAAGCATTTCCTTCATATCTGACACTTTTGGTTTTCAAGTATTTGATACAGTACAGGTTTATGAATTTGAAAGTAATATGAGGCAGTACCTAGCAAATCCACAAACCTCAACATATGAAATACTTTAAAAGCAGAATTGCCAGCAGTCAAAGAAATTCAAAACAATTAGAAGTATTCCCATATTTCATTACAATTGGCATCCGATTCCACAACCTGCATTTGCATTGCCTGAGGAAATGCAAATTCAAAATTTTTTTAATTGCCATTGCGAACGATGGCAATTCTTTTGCATTTGCATTAGAGAAAGTAATGCAAATTAAAATCCAATGCAAAAAAAAACATGTATGATTTAAATCCACTTTTATGAGTAAAATATTTTTCGCTTTAGAATGGGATTATTTTCAAATGGATTCAATAAAATCCTTATATTTATAAAAAAAAAACTTTCTTTGGCAGGGTCATGTGGACTAATTTTTGTATCAGTCCCGAATAATTAATTTCATACCAAAATATCATACATGGTTTTTTTTTAATTTGCATTGGATTTTAATTTGCATTACTTTATCTAATGCAAATGCTAAATAATTACCATTGTTCGCAATGACAATTAAAACAATTTGATTTTGCATTTGCTCAAGCAATGCAAATGCAGGTTGTGGAATCGGATGCCAATATGGGAATGCTTCTAATTGTTTTGAATTTCTTAGACTGCTGGCAATTCTGCTTTTAAAGTATTTCATATGTAGAGGTTTGTGGATTTGCTAGGTATTGCCTCATATTACTTTCAAATTCATAAACCTGTACTCTATTAAATACTTGAAAACCAAAAGGGTCAGATATGAAGGAAATGCTTTGAAAATAAGTACAATTGCCAATGGTATTGAAATTTTTTGAATTTGCATTTTGAATAGTAATTAAAATTAAGCTGCAAATAATAATTGTCATATAATTAATTCGCCCCATGTATGCAAAATATCTACCGGAACTGTTGACATCTGTATGTACTGCACGCTGATAAATGTGGAAATTTTCTGCAAAATAAGACAATTTATCGCAAAAACCATAATTTTAATATTTTTACTTACCACAAAATCGTGGTTTTGTAATATAATATATGTTTTTAGAACTTTAAGAACTTGAGATAGTATATAGAATTATCTCAATTTTATATAGAACTATTGTGTGGTAACCAAATTGAAAATGAATTCGGTTCCTCCTACAGAATTCATGAGAAATTCATTCACAGCAACCGAATTAACGCCAAATTCGGTCATTACAACCTGCTTAAGGCCAAATTCTGTTATTGCGACCGAATTGATACAAAATTCGATAGTTGCAACCTAATTGATGTGAAATTCTGTCGTTGCACCTCAATTGATAACACATTCGTTTAGTGCAACTGGATTTAGTAACATTTTCGGTTGTTGCATGTGAATTAATCCCAAAATCCAGTTGTGGCAAACGAAATTATACAACATTTAGTCGACAGAACGAATTTAATTGAAGATTCAGTTGTCACAACCGATCCATTTATGAAACGAAGTTTCTTCAACATAACTTCAGTTGTGGATACAGAATTCAGTCGCGACGACCTCCGTTTGGTTACAGCAACCCCAAGTCGGTGGCAACAGCCGAATTTACGGGTGCTAGAACCTCTTTTCGAACAATTAGTTCTCTGAGTTGTGACACTTTTCATTTCAGTCAGCGGTTTCATACCCACCTACCTCATCAGTATGGCCTTGTATGTGGTACCACTGCTAGTGGTTAAATCATTTATGGGACAATTTTCCAGCAGTGGCTTTATATCATCACTACGTCTATGTCCATTATTTAAAGGTAATTATTTGAATAATTTTAAAATTGTATTTCAGAAATTAATTCTATTTTAATTTTCTCTTAGGTGTTGGTTTTGTAACACTGTTATTGAATATGTGTGTGCTCATCTATTACAGTATATTCGCCATGATCCCAATAGTTTACCTAATTGCATCATTAAACCCAACACTGCCATGGAGCTGCGATGGTGCCAGAGAGTGGACCAGGAACTTCTTGTGGTAGGTTGAGTATACAAAAAATTACATGAGATGTCAGAGGACACCCAGTTGGAACGAAGTTCCTTTCGCTATATATATTATGTACTAGTTAGTTCCAACACGCCTAAGGCTCCCGTTGAAAAGTACGATCATTTAAACGGATCTTTAGGAAAAGATAATTTTTGTAAAATGATAAACTTGTTTTAAGAAAAATTTTTTATATATCTTTAAAAAAAATTATATTTTTAGGTCCTTTTTGTAAGAAGAAGAAGAATATGTATTATATTTTCGCGAAAAGGTAATTTTTTAAACAGAAGTACTTTTATTAAAAGTAAATGTTTCTTTAAGAAAAGGTACTATTTCAACGAAGAAGTACTTTCTGTAAGAAAAAGCCATTAGAGTATGATTTTTTTTTTACAAAGAAGTACTTTTTTGAAGAAAGGGTACTTTTTAAATAAGTGGTACTCTTTTTATGAAAAGGTTATTTTTTTAACCAAATGTACTTATTTTCAGAAAGGCTACTTATCTCAAGAAAATAAAACAAGTGATATTATTTTATTTTTATGAAAAGGCACTCTTAACAAAATGAATTTTTGTATGAAAATGTATTTTTCTAAGAGCAGATATTTTTTGGAGAAAAAGTTTTTTAAGATATGGGAATAGGTACATTTTCAAGGCTAGGTACTTATCTCAAGAAAAGTTATGTATTTTGTTTCATATGAAAATGTACTCTTTAAACAAAAGATATTTTTTTAAGGAAATGCAATTTGTTGTAAGAAAATGTACTTTTTTAAGAATAGGAACTTATTTAATAAAATACTTTTTTTAAGAAAAGGCACTTTTGTATGGAAATATACTTTTTTAAGAAAGGTTCTTTGTTTAAGAATTTGAATAGGAATTTTTTTGAGAACATTTACTGTCTTTTTAAACTTCTTTTATTAAACTTTTTTCACTTTGGCTTTTCTAAATTTATTTTTTATTGGGTTCAAAACTACAATAAACAGGGTGGTTCAGTCATGACTGGACAAATTTCACCAGCGTATTCCTTGGCTTATTTCATGAAAATATGGCCATCCCCGAAAATGCAAGGGGGCGAAATGGCAGCGGTTTGAAAATATTCGGATTGGTGGTCGGAGGGTACTAGGGTAAAATTACTAACTTCTGAACAAGTGGTCAGTTTTTTTTTGTTTTTGGGCTTGTTGGAAAGGTCTATGGGAGACCTTTCAGAAATTTTAAAAAATCGAAATCGCCGAAGTACAGAGGTTTAAAAAAATTGAAAAAAAGACATACGAATGTGCACATAACCTTAATTTGCTCAGCCAGAAGGCAGGTAACTTCTGTTTTTTTTCTCTTAAAAGATAGCCCCACCGCTTACCTTTCCAAAATGCCCTAACCGAAGCCCAGAGGTCTTACCATTTCAAAGTTCAGCCAATTCTTCAGCCAAAAATTTCAACTAAATAAAATATTAAACGTGTTAATTTATAAAAACAAAAAAAAAATTAGCATTTCAGTCAAATCGTCATGACTTTGGAACAGTAAGATCTCTAGGCTTCGTTTAGGGCATTTTGGAAAAGTAAGCGGTAAGGCTATTTTGAAGAGAGAAAAAAACATAAGTTATCTACCATATGGATGAAAAATTTGAGGTTATGTGCACGTTCTTATATCTTGTTTTCCAATTTTTTTTTTAAAGCTCCGTATTTCGGCAATTTCACTTTTTTTAATTTGTTTTCAATGATTCTGAAAGGTCTCGTAAAGGCCTTTCCAACAAGCCCGACCACTGGTTCAGAACTTAGCAATTTTACCCTAGTACCGCTGCCATTTCGCACCCTTGCATTTTCGGGGATGGTCGTAGATGGACATATTTTCATGAAA
This sequence comes from Phaonia tiefii, assembly GCA_963931995.1. Classification (NCBI taxonomy): domain Eukaryota; kingdom Metazoa; phylum Arthropoda; class Insecta; order Diptera; family Muscidae; genus Phaonia; species Phaonia tiefii. The sequence goes on along the minus strand of OZ008368.1, from coordinate 252,718,213 downwards.
TGAGCCAAGAAATTTGTCCAGTCGTGACTGAACCACCCGTTTACTAAGTATTGGTTACAGGCTCCACCTAGAAAACTTCCCATTAAACAAGAAATTTTCGAACGTATGTTAAGTCTAGACACAAACCAATGCAAAAGTACCCAATATAGTTGATAATACTGGGTTGTAGCATAATAGTGTTAAAAAAAGTTGTTTAATTTTTTTTTTTCATTTAGCCACCATCCCGTAACGTGCGATAAGGAACTTCGTTCCAAAAATAAATGGTTTTCTCATTTCATCCCACGGAGAGATTGGGGAGAGCTTCTTACAACCATTGAGCTGTGCGCGTTCTATATATATACTCCATGATTGGGACCTTCAGTTTTACACCGGCTTGGAACGGTAGTTTTGAGATGTTTTTTCATGCTCAAATGCTCGATAGTATCGCCTGAAAGTGATATCATAATTGTGGGGAACTCGTCAAACTAAGCAGAAAATTTTAACTAAAAGCTAGCGATAATTCCCTTAATTCTCGAGATATATAACGGGTCCGCCAAATAACTTTTTTTTTAAATGCTATAAAAAACTACTGAATATTTTATCAAATTTCTTTTTTTATTTGAAAGTACAATCCTTCCGGTTAATAATGAAAAATAATTTCATTCAAATGGCTGCCTCGGCTGGCCATGCAGTAGCTTCGGTAAGTGGGCCTGCGATCGACTTACAGAAGATGCCGATTTTGCCAAAAAAATCATCTTTTCAGATGAAGCTCATTTTGATCTTGGCGGGTATGTAAACAAGCAAAATTGTCGCATTTGGGGCACAGAAAACCCGCACGCATACATTGAAAAGCCGATGCACCCAAAACGAGTCACTGTTTGGTGCGGATTTTGGTCCAGAGGCATAATTGGGCCATTTTTCTTCGAAAATGAGCAAGCAGTGGCCGTTACAGTCAATGCCGATCGTTATCGGGCCATGTTGAACGAATTTTTGATCACAAAAATTGAAGAGGAGGATATTGGCAAAATTTAGTTTCAAGCCTTCAGCGTGGAGCTTCCAGACTTATGGAGCTTCTCAACTAAGGAGGCTCTAATACCGACTTCGAAAATTTTTGTTGTTTCATCAGATTTCAAATATGATAAAAAAAGATATCGATTTTTCTAAATCATACATGGGGCAAATTAATTATATGACAATTATAATTTGTTGTTTAATTTGAACTTCCTGTCCAAATGCAAATTCAAAAAACTTTCAATACCATTGGCAATTGTGCTTATTTTCAAATCATTTCCTTCATAGTGGCAATTTTGATTTTCAAATATTTTATACAGTACTGGTTTATGAATATGCAAGTACTACGAGGCTATAAATATCGAAGCCACAAACCTCTAAATATAAAATACTTTAAAAACAGAATTGCCAGCAGTAAAACAAATTCAAAAGAAATTAAAGCATTCCCATATTTCATTACAATTGGCATCTGATTCCACAACCTGCATTGGCATTGCCTGATCAAATGCAAATTCAAAACTTTTTAATTTGCATTGCGAACAATGGAAATTCTTTTGCATTTGCATTAGATAAAGTATGTTCTAAATAGCAATTTACAATATAACCATACATGGGTTTATTTAATTTGCATTGGATTTTTATTTGCATTACGTTATCTAATGCAAAAACAAAAGAATTGCCATTGTTCGCAATGCAAATTAAAAAATTTTCAATTTGGATTTGCTGAGGCAATGCAAATGCAGATGCCAATTGTAATGAAATATGGGAATGCTTTCATTTCTTTGGAATTTGTTTGACTGCTGGCAATTCTGTTTTGAAAGTATTTTACATGTAGAGGTTTGTGGTTTCGATAGGTATTGCCTCGTAGTACTTTCGAAGTGATAAACCTATACTGTATAAAATATTTGAAAACCAAAATTGCCACATATGAAGGAAATGCTTTGAAAATAAGTACAATTGCCAATGGTATTGAAAGTTTTTTGAATTTGCATTTGGAGAGGAAATTCAAATTAAACAACAAATTATAATTGTCATATACTTAATTTGCCCCCATGTATGAATATAACTAAGCGAGCTATCGACAAACTTTATTTAATTTGTCTGATTTACTTTAGGATGTGCATTATCGTAGCGAGAAACCTTGGATATCATGGTCTGCGCAAGGCAAACCCCATTATAAACACGTGGAATCGATTTCAGCCGGCGCGCAGCCGCCTACCGACAATTGGTTCTTTCGCCGCCATTTCATTGGCGAGTTGGTCAGCCTTCCGAATGTCGTTAGCATTTGAATTCTTAGTATTTGGTGTCACTATACGATTAATTGATGCACAACAAACGATCTCTCCAACATCTCAATGTAGGTAATAGTGGTAGCAATTTATACTTTGGGATCTGGCAATACTAGTGCTGCCAGATGCCAACTACTTCGGTCGTGTTGTCGGAAACTATTGATGGTGATCGTGAACTGATAAAGCAAGACCGATATGTGACATACCGTGAGGTTGAGGCATTCTTAGGCATTAGTATGACAAGCATCAATAAGATCTTGCATGTTCAATTGGCCGTGAAAAAGATTTGTCCTCGTTGGATCCCACATAATTTGACGAATGCTCATAAAGTGGCTCGTGTCGATTGGAGCAAAGAAATTTTGAAAAAATACAACCGTGGTAACTCAAATGCAGTGTATAATATCGTCACAGGTGACGAATCATGGATCTATGAATATGAGCCCGAAACAAAACAGCAATTGACCGTATGGGTCTTTCAAGCCTCGCCTAAACAGTATTAAAAGTAAAATGTTCCAAATACATACTATGTTCTTTATTTATCTAAAGAGATGCCTGTGCGAAATACAATACAATAGTAAATTAATCAACTTTTTTTTCAAAATACATAAAAGTGTGTTGAAATAACACGCAACTGTAGTCTCTTATTATGGTTGGCACAAATTTATAAGAATTGTGTGATTTTTAAATAACTTTAATGCAATTGACTAAACAGCCCAATGAAAAAAGTTATTTTAATTCATAATTTGTTTTTTTTTATATATATATTTATCAGCTCTGCTCAACAGACAAGGATGACCAATGTGAGAGAGGTAAAATTCTATTGATTAGTAATTCAAGTAAAACCCTTTTATACTTAAAGTAGTTTTGCTTCCAATCATGTGATAAAATCCTCTCAAGATGTTTCAAATTACAGGTTGCTTTGAAGCTCAGGTGGCATCGAACATGTATTTTAAGTGAGTGCGATATTACAGTATTCTAAACAAACAATTTGCTATTTTAATCCTACATTTTCAATTTATATTTTGTGTCCACAGCAATCTTTTCGAAAACTACACAATATTTGGTGTGACATTTTCCCTTTCCTGGCATTTGGTCCTAAGTACCTTAGGCGTTTGGGCCATAATTACGCTCATAGTTTACAAATTATCAACAGAAAAGGTATTGAAATAACAAGCGAACAGTTTTGTAATTGAAAATTTAGATAAATATTTGTTTAATTTGTATATGAATATTTCTATATTTCTATTGCTTTCAGATCGGTTTATTGGTTCGATATTCAGTTTGGTTCTTAATCGCCGTTTTGCTGATATTAATTGGGCGACTTAGCTTATTCCCTAGCACTTCGTTGCATTATGAGAGTATATTCACACTAAATTTGGAAAGCTTTGTGAAGGAAATCGTTCATATACCCGCCTATAGTATTTGTGCTTTCGGTCCTGGCTGGGGTCTCTTCATATCACTGGCAAGTTTCAATCGTTTTAAGACGAATATTACACGTTCCAGTTGGCTTATTGGCATCGGACAGATGTTTGTCATATTTGGCTTGGATATTTTGGAGAAATCTATACATCTGTTTTATGACTGTAAGTATTATACTTTTCGTATAATTTTCGAATTGAAAAAATTTATGAAATTTGTACATTATTTTTTGTCGAAAAGTAATTTTTTTCAAAAATCAACGTCAATATATTTTTAACACTCCCACCTATTGATATAACACAAGCAGATGTTGACTAGGTGGTTTCTAAAGAATTTTTTTAAAGTTGTTTGTGCCAACATCAGTAACACTGTGCAACAGTGGGTCTCGTTCCTCAACCAAACCAAAAAATTGTGAAAGAACTTGGACGTGGTATAACAAAACCCCGCTCGGTTTTGCTCCTATACGTAACAATTTTTTTTTACAGACGGATGAAAATTTTGGAGGTTTCCGAGTTTACTTCAATAAATCCTAAACAGCTTAAAATATTGGATTACAGTCTTTGACAATATTGCAGCTATTTTCCTATATCACAATTCCCTCTAATACATTTCTAATGAAAAGTACACGGTTAATCGTTTATTTCACGAAACGTCATGAAAACTTGTACATATTTTATATGTTTTGACATTTCTTGCCTAATGGTAAATAAATTGTGGTAGCTGTCGTCAAAAGAATTGTAGCTTATAAAACTGTAAGTATGATGCTTTTCTTATATTTTTTCAAATTGAAAAAATTTATGAAATTTGTACATTATTTTTTGTCGAAAAGTAATTTATTTTCAAAAATAAATGTCAATATATTTTTAACACTCCAACCTATTGATAAAACATAAGCAGCCGTTGACTAGGTGGTGTTTAAAGAAATTTTTTAAAATTGTTTGTGGCAACATCAATAACACTGTGCAACAGTGGGTCTCGTTCGTCAATCAAACTAAAAAATTGTGAAAGAACTTGGACGTGGTATAACAAAACCCCGCTCGGTTTTGCTCCTATACGTAACAATTTTTTTTTTACAGACGGAAGAAAATTTTGGAGGTTTCCGAGTTTACTTCAATAAATCCTAAACAGCTTAAAATATTGGATTACAGTCTTTGGCAATTTTGCAGCTATTTTCCTATATCACAATTCCCTCTAATACATTTCTAATAAAAATTACACGGTTAATCGTTTATTTCACGAAACGTCATGAAAACTTGCACATATTTTATATGTTTTGACATTTCTTGCCTAATGGTAAATAAATTGTGGTAGCTGTCGTCAAAAGAATTGTAGCTTACAAAACTGTAAGTATGATGCTTTTCTTATATTTTTTCAAATTGAAAAAATTTATGAAATTTGTACATTATTTTTTGTCGAAAAGTAATTTATTTTCAAAATAAATGTCAATATATTTTTAAACACTCCAACCTATTGATAAAACATAAGCAGCCGTTGACTAGGTGGTGTTTAAAGAAATTTTTTTAAATTGTTTGTGGCAACATCAATAATACTGTGCAACAGTGGGTCTCGTTCGTCAACCAAACTAAATAATTGTGAAAGAATTTGGACGTGGTATAACAAAACCCCGCACGGTTTTGCTCCTATACGTAACAATTTTTTTTTTACAGACGGAAGAAAATTTTGGAGGTTTCCGAGTTTACTTCAATAAATCCTAAACAGCTTAAAATATTGGATTACAATCTTTGACAATATTGCAGCTATTTTCCTATATCACAATTCCCTCTAATACATTTCTGATGAAAAGTACACGGTTTATCGTTTATTTCACGAAACGTCATAAAAAATTGCACATATTTTATATGATTTGACATTTCTTGCCTAACGGTAAATAAATTGTGGTAGCTGTCGTCAAAAGAAATGTAGCTTATAAATTTCTTGATAACTTTCTAAATAAAATCAACAAAATTTATATTTAGAGCTCCATAATTGGTGTAGAAATGCTACGTATAATCAAAAAGACACGTTTTGTTGTTTTAGTTACTTGAAAAAGCTTTTAAATATATGACAATTATGAACAAAAACGCTAACAACAACCATAATTTTGTATTATGCGACCATTTGAGATCATATATGACATTTTAGGACTTTGATGTATTTAAGTTGTACAACTTTGGAGGACATTATTACATTATTGTGTTAATAGTGTAGAAAATATAAGCGAAAATTTTAAAAAATTTAATATTTCTGAATTGGTAGAATCATTTTGGAACCCAATATGTAATTTTTGTTCATTAGTGTATTAAACAATATTGTTAAGTATATTAAGCACTACAACTTTGTAGAAGATATAAATTTGTAATTTGTTTAATATGGAATACAATAGGTGAATATTTAATGAATACAGTTAAACGCAGTATTTCTACGCCAATTATGGAGCTCTAAATATGACTTTTGTTGATTAGTGTATTTAGAAAAGTTATCAAAAAACAATTCAACTACAATTCTTGTGACGACAGCTACCACAATTTATTAACCGTTAAGCAAGAAATGTTAAAACATATAAAATATGTTGAATTTTCCATGATGTCTCGTGAAATAATCGATTAACAGTGTACTTGTCGTTAGAAATGTATTAGAGGGAATTGTGAAAAAGGAAAATAGCTACAATATTGTCAAAGATTGTAATCCAGTATTTCATGCTGTTTAGGATTTATTGATGTTAACTTCGAAATAGGCCCCTGACCCACCTCCAAAATTTTCTTCGGCCGGTAAAAAAAAAATTGTTACGTATAGGAGCAAAACTGAGCGGGGTTTTGTGATACCACGTCCAAGTACTTTCACAATTTTGTGGTATGGTTGAGGCCCGAAACAAATTCCTTTCATTTGTGTTACAGTGTAATTTAATATGCCTGAGAAAAATTACAGAAACTAATTATACTTTTGTGAAAAACTGCACATCTGTGAAAAATCGGAATCTTAAACTGTCGTGGTTAGGGATTCAAACCACATCTAAAACGTCTAATGGCAGTTATGAACTATGTTTGCTTTTCATTTTGTTGCATAGCGCAATCGCCATCTAGAAACACCCAGAATTTTTGGAAATGCTCTATACATAGCGAATTCATCAACCTTCTTGTTAACAGTTCATAACCAGAAAGCTTGCAATCCACCACGTATACATTATGGGATAATACTAGGGAATGCAAATTCACGGACTTTTTCATTTATCGGGAAAAATAAAAAAATTTTCCAGGTTTCCACGAATTCCTGGTTGAAATGTGAGTCCCTAATTTGTAACTTTTTTCGAATTTTGTTTGTAAATTGGATGGATTATAATGAAATCTGTCGACAATTCGGAGGGTACAAAATCTTTTGCTGCCTTAGGTGTGACGTAATGGCTCAAATCGTTCTTCGTGAATTTTTGATTCACTTGTACTGGACGAGCCCAATCTTGGTTTCCATCTATACCATTGTCTTCTTCTTCGTCGATAGCATCCACGTCGTCTTCTACCTCGCTGTCTTCGTTGGAAATTTTGTCTATCTCATCGTCTTGCTCATATTCCTCATTCTCTCCTTTAAATACTTGAATTGCAGTCGCCATTTTTCGCTTGATGTCACAAGGGTTATTCGGATAAAATAATGCAAGAGCAACAACTTCACCACTAATATACCACAGATGTCCACAGAATCTCTTCACCAATTGTTGCGACACAATCTTATCTACTGAATCATAACCAGCAATCGCTTTCAAAAAATTTAAATCATTATTTGGAACTTCGGTTTCTCTGGTGGTGCTAAACCAAGCTTTCACGTAAAGTGCTACGATGAAATAGGAAACATCGCGAAGTCCATTCAATTCTTTTTTATTCAAATAGACATGTTTTCGGAACAGTATACGCCTTTCGCCATCCATCAATGGGTCCTGCACTGAAAGAAAAAGCTTGATGAAAGTTATAAATTCGTTCCTCAATTTGGTGAAACAATTCCTCATTCTCTAACCAACGACACATTTCATTGTCTTGATGAAGAACATTTCATCAATCTTTTATCAATAGTTTACTTTGATTCAACGACAATGCTACATCAAGTTGATGTAAATTTTTCATCAGTTGGATGTAAGTTTGTCACCAACATGGTGTACCATGGTATCACACCGGTCCTTATTAGATTAAGTGTGTTAAAAGTGACAACCAGTTCTACCTAACTTTACGTAACACTTCGACGCCTAGATCAAGTGGTATCACACCTCTAGTCTTTTTTTATTATCCGTAACGTAAAGTCCAAAGTCTGCATGGTTAAGATGGCTACGATTGACGAATCGCAAGCCAATACTAGTTGGGTCTTTGCCAAATATCCAATCGAAATGCTCGGACGACCCATCGAATACACAACATTTTCGGGGCATTTTACGGCCTCACAACTTCTTCTGAATAAGGTCCTTAATTTTTAAGAGATAAATGTAAAGAATAGTAATTTCGTAGGATAATAAATATTACCCGATAAAATTCACATTTTTGTACTTTTAAAAAAGCACCCATAAATGAATCACATTTTATTTCAATAAAGTAATATATAATATAGATATTTTTTCCTATTTCAGCATCTTCGCCTAATAGCTACTATCGGCAACATACGCAATTCCGTACATTATTCATGTCCAGCGGCAGTGTTCTGGCCACAATGGCATGGCCAAACCTGTGGTGCATCTTATTCTATTTAATGCTTTCAATAGCTTCCATGGTCTTGATGGTAAGTTGTATGAGGAGATGGTTTTTGAAAGACATGCCAAATACCATAAGATAACTTTGGATTTCAATCTATTTCAGATCCTTCAACTTCATTCCATTTTAACGAGTATATTTGATGAATTTGTTTCATTGAGACAACATAGGAATCGTATCAGTTTTACAATTATTGCAATAATGGCGGTGTTTTCATTATATTTTGCCACGAAGGTAATATTTATATTTAATTTTTCAAAACCAAAGTCGAGTTTGAGTACATTTTATAATTTTTCCCACAGACTGGTTTCGATTCCAGCATTGATCTTATACTGGTCACTGTCATTGGGCAATCACTTGTCAATTTACTTTTGATTTTGGTTGTAACATGGATCTATGGACGTATTAGGTTTCAGCGTGATATGTCATTCATGACCGGCACGCATTTTGCAACTTGGAAAATTTACATATTACGATTTTTTGCACCACTGTGTATGATGGTAGTATTGGTGAGTAACACTGTGTGTAATTTTTTAAGTCATAGAAATATAACCATAGACGGACATCACTACGTGATAAAAGACCAAAAAAAAATACCCGTGTCTCCCAGTTTTGCCCAAAGACATGCACTTTTTTTATGGGCCCCCAAAGATTTGGGGCATCGATGTAATTTTTGCAAAAAAAGTTATCATTTTGTCAGGCTCATATCTTGCAAACTGTTCGGAATTTTGATTTACTCTCCGAGGGAAAGTTGTAGCTCTTGTCATAAAGAACTTGTGAACATATAATTGTGAACAGTTTACCGGCTAACAATACTCATACTATGTTTGCCTACACTCAACCATGCCGTGAGATTGTTATAACATTGGCGACACACTGTATTAGGTGTGTAATTTCCACCGGTCAAGTCTTCTTCGTTGAAAAACAACTTATATGCTTACTTGAATGCACTAGATAAAGATTATTTTCCTTTTTAAATCTTGTAGAACTTTTTTTGTCTGATGTGATGACGGCAAATGTAGGAAAATAAATCAATATTTCCACACTGCAAATTGACGTTGTCAGTTGCCAATGTTGTGTGCGAATTCTGCTGTAGCACTTTATCTATATCTTTTACCGCGCTATGTAATCCCTCGCTGTGAGCGTCGTGTCGCTTTTATAGTGTGTGCTGCGTCCCTTGTTGCGTGTGCTGAGCTTACTGCTTTGCCTGTGCTGCTGCGGTCCGTGAGATAGCATAGTACCTCAATGTTGAAGTAAACGGTGTTAAGAATCAATCCTAGGAAGTTCATTTGTTCCAGAAAAATGTTTCTTAAGATCTTAGGTCCATTTTTGTAGTTGATTGTTTCCTTGAATTTTAAACGATAAAAATATCTAATTTTTTAAATTTTTCATTGAATTTGAGGAAACGGCTAGATGAATTTTTTTAAAATTTTTTTTGTAGGTAAATGAAGATGTTATCTTTCGTTTGATATACATTTCATATTGGTTGATATATTTCTAGTATTTTAATTTCTCAAATGAAAATTGTTTAAACACATACACTCAAACATATGTGTGGTGTTTGGTTGAGTGTTTTTGGTTGCTCAACATTGCTTAGGAACATGTATCTAGTAAAAAGTGAAACGAACAGCAAGCTAATGTTGCTTGGCAACATGTATCTAGTAAAAAGTGAAACAAGCTAACGTAATAAAGCTTTTTTGCGAAAGCTTCAATAAAGCTGTTGTAACATTAATTTTGAATTGTAAAGCCTAAAGCTTTCACACAACGCTCGAATGCTAATGCGAAGACTCGATAAGGTAAACCTTTTTTAATATTAGGGCGGCCCTCTCAACATTCGCAGAACTTATTTCAATAAAAATATTAATTAAAATACATAAATTAAATTAAGTTTAAAAAAAATTGAACATAATATTTTTTTTTTAAACGGACTTGAATCAAATGCCGTTGGTAAATATAAAAATTACAGCAGACAGTTGTCCGAGGACAGTTGTTCCGATAAGACAGAAAACATATATAACAATAAATGATAAATAATATAAGCAAAAATTTTATTGTTATATATGTTTTCTGTCTTATCGGATGGCGTATTCTACGTTAAACTTAATGGCCGTGTCTCTGACACAGCCTGCAGGGACAGTCCGTGGCCGAAGGCCTCGGACAACTGTCTGCTGTAATTTTTTTTTTTTGGTCTTTTATCACGTGGTGGTGTCCGTATATGGCTATATCTGTTCGTGTTGCACTGTGTAATTCAGTCCCTATTATAGTCTCTCTAAACAAAGTGTTGTATATGGCCTATGGATGTTTTTTATTTTATTGGGAATTATATATAAGTAATCGGGGTTCTCATTCAAACCCTTGAAATGCTGTGTAGAATTCTTTTACTTACAAATATCAAAAATTTTACCCACAAAATTTAACCTTGAATTTGAATTTACGACAAGTCGAAGTATTTAAGAGTTTGAATGAAACCCCATCACGTGTCTTGAAAATAATTGTAAAGCTGTCAACTATTTTATATGTAAACTAATGCAAGGTCTAATTATATTTACGCTCGTTTACCGCCTTCCTAATCTTTAATTTTATACCAAAACCATTTTTGGATAATCTTACCATTTGAGATTTTTCTTTAATTTTAGCTTGCAGCTATCGTCATGTCCGTCTTTCATTCTTTTTATATTCGTGGATTTGCTTACTCCGCCTTCAATGCAGTTCTTAAGACACTTCCATTGTGGGCAATACCCTCCTATATTATTTATTGTTTATATCGATCTCAGGGTTCTTTGAAGGAACGTTTCATAAAGTGTTGCCGTCCTACCGATTGGTATCCTGTAGAGGCGGCCGAACGCCAACGTTACGAAGAAGTTTTGAACATTTCCAACATGACTCATCCCCTTTCAGAAATGACGTGGGATGCAGAAGAGTATGACTATATGGTAAATGCGTAAAGTGATCACATATGAAAAATATCAAAATAAATTTAATAAATTTAAAAGAAAAAATATAATACACAGGTCAACAAAATGGAAAAATATTTGATACTAAGAATAACTTTTATATAGATTTAATGCGCTATGGTCCCCTAAGTACGAAAATGCTCGAAATTTTAAATTCTATTTATAAATTTTTTTAAATTTTTTTTTATGGAAAATTTTAAATTTTTTCAGACTTTATTCCATATATGTTACGATAACTCAAAAACGAATTGACACATTTTAATAAAGTAAATTTAAAAATATTTAAAATTACATTAGCTTTAACTTATACCTACACTGTTTTTTAAGCTGGCCAAGAGTTTCGGAGCTATCAACAAAATTGTGAGGGTAAAAAAAAGTCTTAAAATATTTTTATTTTTTGTTTTAAAAGAGTCATGAAAAATCGCAAACAACACAAATTGTTACAATTTATTTTTTATAGTAAAGCCAGTGACCTTGTGAATAAAATGCGACAGGACTGAAGAAAGTATATGAATGAGTTTTGTTTTTATACACAATTAAGTAAAGATATTTAATTTTGACAAGAATTTAAATTTTTGCTTGAGTTGTGTAACAAGGAGTAACTAATGTTCTTATTTTTATTGTATGAATTTTAAAAGCCTTTCTCATAAATAAATTACAACATATTAGATTCTTGTGCTACTTGTAATAATAATTATATTATAAAATTATTTGAATATTTTTTTCACTAAATGGGAATGTACTTAGCATTCTAATATCATTTTATTAGCCTTGAATACTTTTTATATTACATTGAAATAAATAACACGCATAATTATTAAAACTAAAAACTAAGGAATTTTCTTTTTATGAATTTTCTTTTTATGTTGTTGAATGACGAAGTGTTACTCTGAATACTCCAGCAAAAATCAGCCAGCATATGCGCATCGCAACGACCCTGGTATCGTTCCTCCATTCTATCTCCATTGGATATCTTGGTGGAATCGTTCGCCCTGTTCCTCACTGAAGTCTCCTTGATTTTCAGTGACTATGCAGGAAGTGTACTTTCATGCTCATGTTTCATCCAAGTCGATAGAAGTGGGATAACATTTCTTCAACGTGCGCAACGTAATCATCACCCTGTTTATTTCCTACGAAATTTGGAATAACCCATACAAACGACTCCCATGCTTTCTTCTCAATTTCTGACATTGAACTAGCAAACTCAGTATCGTTCACCAATTTGCGAATTTGTGGGCCGTCAAATATGGCTGTTCCATACTAAGATTGGGAAACTTCCTTAAAATATACTGGAAACATTCACCATCTTTGTTAAGTGCATATTGTATAATCAGACCAAGTTTTATGTGAAGAGGTGATAATATGATGGGATCTCGGGCACTAGAGCCACATTTATACATGCTTGCAAACCTGTATCTTTTGTTGTTGTTTGGATGCAAATGTAAAGTGTGTTTGGAGCTTGTCGCAAATATAATATAAATAAAAAATAAATGGTTTCCCATTACATCCCATGAAGGGACTGGGGAGAACTTCTCACAATCACTGAGCTGTGCGCTTTCCAGTTTTCACTCACTGATTGGGACCTACAGTTTTACACCGATTCCGAACGGTAATTTGAGAAGCTTTTTCATGGCTAGATACTCGATAGTGTCGCCGTCACTATGCGAGGTGACCGCCGCCGAAAGAAAATTTGAAGGTGGTCAGAGCCGGGTTCGAACCCAGGATCTCATGTACAAGAGCCGCGCACACTAACCATTGCACCACCGACGGCCACTATATATATAATATACTTGTGTCCAAACACATTGTGTTTGCTATTCAATATTACTTGATTGAGATACAATGATTAATATGTTATATTATATGGGTTTGCGACCCACATATATATATATGTTTGTGATACAAATACAGCTGTGTTTGTTGCACTGTATATGATCTCTCGAGAGCAAGAGAGTTTGAGACACAATGATTAATAAGTTATAATATATAGGTTTGCGACCCACATATATTTATGTTTGTGATACAAATGCAGCTGTGTTTGTTGCACTGTCTATGGGACAACGAGAGAGTCTATCTTGTAAGTGTGCTTCTGTATTTTTGCATTATTCTCTCAGTCAGTGAGTCATAAATATTCCTGAGTGTGTGTGTAAATTGCAAATGAAGTGTTTCTTATTTTGCCTGATGCATTTTAGGTTCATGTAGTCAGTCGTCAATGGTTCATCGGACAGAGGGTATCAAAAGCGCTTGATCATTGAAAAAAGAATGCACGAAGGCTCGGACGGTTAAATGGTTTGTGAAGTTACTTTGGTTTTTGCGTATGTGTTTCGTATATAAGTATGTGTGCTACCAAAGTGAGAAATGATTTTGAGGAAAGAAACTGGAAAGGACAAAAACGTGAAGCCCTTTGTCTGTCCGAGCCTTTACTGAGAAAATCCGAACGGTAGGCCATTTGATATATAAGTGTACTAAAACACACAAGTAATTAATCCGTGCTTTGCTTGCATGAACTTGATTTGTATATATATATCTTGTTTGTGTACCAACGCATAGCTGAAACCTTCTGAAAACAAAAACGTGAGAGACAACAAAGAAAAGAGAACCAAACGAGCAGCAGATTTTCATTACATGAAAAAACAAATAATGAATTCAATGCAAATAAATTTAAAAAGGGGCGTTTTTGGATTTATATTGTTAAAATTAATCATAATAAATAATACATATTGATTGAAATTGAAGAACGATTCGTTTCTAAATATTATTATATTTGGGACGAAATTCGTAAGTTTATGTAGATTTGGGGGAAACACGCGAATATTTCCCCGTAAGTACATGGATGTTTGGGATGAAGAACGCACATGTTTCCTCGTAAAAGCATATATGTTTGTCAGTAAACCTGATACTGTTTGCATTGAAATAAGTTTGAGAAAATATGTTAGAGAGGCCGTTATTTTTCAGCGTATAAGATTTGGCATACCTGGAACCAGTGTTTCCCTAGAAGGCCATTGTTTTCTCGCCCAAGGTTCTGATTTACTTCTGCTATCCCATAAACATATTAAACAAGGATATTTGGTAAAGCTCCTTTGTTGACCTAAGAGGAGATTTACCATCTACAGATCAACACAAATGACCCACTTATGTTCACCATACATTATCTTGTTCATGACCAATACAATTACAGAGTGTTTTTTTGTTTTTTTACTTTGGGTAAATGTGCGATCGGCAAGGAGCCAAATTTATTTCCATTATGCAATAGGAAACAATTCAAGCTGCGTTTTGATATAAATAATAATAAACGCCATTCGTTTGAATCGTATCTCTGTAAGCCCATGGCAGTCATTAAACCAGAAATATCTGTGCAAAAACAAAATCTCCCTACCTCATCTGAAATTAGTACATTTGCTTAACAAAGGTACATTTTCTTTCAACAATTGCCTTTTCTCAAAGCACTATCTTTTCTTTCAAGAGTGCCATTTTTTGTGATACAAAATAACTTTTCTTGAGATAAGTATCTACTCTTAAAAATTTACCTACTCCTGAAAAAAGGACCAACTCTATAAAAATTCCCATTATAATAAAGGGTTTTTTCAATAAGAGCGCTACAAAAGTTTTCTTAAATAAAACAAAACCGGTTGAATGAACCAATGAAATTCTTTATTCCTGTGAAAGTACGTTCGATGCCACTATGTATGGAACTCGATTTCTTTTGCATGAACCCAATTTTCGACAGTTTTCAAGCATAAATCGGCCGATACTGCTGCAATTTCACGTTCGATATTCATACGAAGTTCATCAATCGTCTCTGGCTTGTTGGCATAGACCATAGACTTGACGTAGCCCCACAGGAAATAATCTAACAGCGTCAACTCGCACGACCGAGGCAGCCAATCGACTGGGCCATTTCGTGAGATAGATAACACGTTCACCAAACTTGGATTGCTGTCTGACCAGTAACGCATATTTTGCTTATTGACGAAGCCTCTGAAATGAGCCTCATCGCTGAAGATGATTTTCCGATGAAAATCCGAATCATTTTCAAGTTGTTGCTCAGCCCAATTCACGAACATACGACGCTTATGGACGCTTGCGTCAGTTTGATCTTGTAAGGATGTAGGCCAAGATCTTTTCGCAAAAGTCACAGAGATGCCCAACGCTTGAGAACGACGTGTGAGACAGACATTTGGGCTTTATTGAACTGAAGCCTCAGCGGCAGCAATATTCTCGATACTACGGGCACTTCTTTGTCTCACTGGCACGGGAACATTTTGTACTGTGCCTGTGGATTCAAATTTTTCCACTAGACGCTCAATTGTTGATCTGGTAGGGCGATTATGACGACCATAAATTGGACGTAGCGCTCTTAAAGTTGAGGCCATTGACTCAAAACTTCGGTAGTAAATTTTAATAATTTCGACTCGTTGTTGGCTCGTATATCTTTCCATGATGAAATGGCAAACCTTACTGAAGAGAAATGTCAAAAGAGCGGGAAAAAAATAAGGCGTCGTTTGCTGTCCCTATAAATTTACTTTTGTAGCGTCTCTGTTGAAAAACCCGGTACATTTCCCAAAATGGTACAAATAAGTACATTTTCTTAAAAAATTACCTTTTCCTAAAAAGAGTAGAACTTCTATAAAAAGTACCTGTTCTTAAAAAAAGTACTTCTTTGTAAAAAAAAATGCGTACACTTATGGCTTCTTCTGACAGAAAGTACTACTTCTTAAAAATAGTACTTTTTCTTTAAAAAAAACATAAGCTTTTAAGAAAAGAAGTACGTCTCTTTAAAAAATTACCTTTTCGGGAAAATATAAAACATATTCTCACAAATAGGACCTAAATATATACTTTTTTTTAAAAAAATACATTCTTTGAGAAAAAATTGTTCTTGAAAAAATGAATCATTTTACAAAAAGTATCTTTTCTGAAAACGCTTCTCAAAATGGTGTTCGGAACCGGTGTCAAACTGTAGGTCCCAATCAGCGAGTGTAAAACTAGAAAGCGCACAGCTCACAAGTTTGTGAGAAGCTCTCCCTGATGCCTTCATGGGATGTAACGGGAAACCATTTTTTTTATTTTTTATCTTTTCCTAAGGATCCATTTAAATTAACGTATTTTTCAACGAGCGCCTTAGACGTGTTGTAACTAACTAGTACATAATATATAGCGAAAGGAACTTCGTTCCAACCGTGTGTCCCCTGACAACTCATGTGATTTTTTATAGATATTAAATCTACAGCTTTTATATCTACAGATTTTATATCCACGTCTTTTTTTTTGTTTTGTCCAATTCGGAATAAATAAGAAATTAACCCATAAAACAGACTTCAGATTTGACTTATTTCTGGCATTTAGGTTGAGTTTTGAGCTTATAGTAGAATTTTACGAGAAATATTTTTGTTGTACCTTTTAACCCGTTACGCCCCTGTGTTAGTGGTGTTTTTTTACCCTTTTACGCAGAAGGAGGAGCTAGAGGGTTAAGATGTTCCACAAAAATATTTCTCGTAAAATTTTACACAAAATTGCTGAACTCATCCTTTACTTAAAATGTAAGTATGACATAGTTTCCTATGTCGATTCATCATAAGAATGTTCAAGAGGGGGGAAACTTTAACTCCTCCTTTCATTTCCACCATACATATGTAAACTTTCGAAACGCCAATACACGTAAACCTTTTTTTCAACCCCTCTACCAGAATCCGTCGACAGAACCTTCTAATTTATATTCCAATCGGGATGAGACACCAAAACGCGCGACAATCCCGTAAAAAGCGGGGCAATCCCGCAAAACGTGGTGCAATCCCACAAAAAGCGTGACGGTTGGTCATCTCACATCCGATTACTCTACTTTCGTCTTTGCTTTCCAAGAATTCAAATTTCCATCATCCCTGATTTTTCCATATTGCGTAGTATTAGTCGATCGTTTTCCTTAGAAAGACTAGGAATGGTGTAAACAAAACCAGGAATTGGAATAATCAAGGAATTTCCACAATAGGGAATTTTTGCAAATGACATTCAAAATAATTCTGATAAAGAATTGAAAACAAAATATTTCAAATTGGAAATTATAATTCATTTAGTAGAGAAAATGAGAGAGTGCGGGAGAGAAATTGACTGATAACAACCACAATGCGATTTGTTTGAATTTGATAATGAACTTGCAAAGCCATCGTCTATATTCATAACAAAATGTGCATGATGTGTGCGTGCGTGTGTTTGTGTCATAGGGAAATACTCGTCATGTATAGAGAAAACATCTCGCTCAGCAAAAATCTGACATTTGGCCTGGTATGATATGATTGTTGGAAACAATTGCTTTAATAATACCAGATAGAGGCAATGGTTCAAACCAACCAACAAGAAAACAATCACGGGATTTAGTTTTGGGTTTTAAAATTATTGTGTTAAATACAAGACAAATGTAGGTGTACTAACAATAAAAGATAACAAAAAAGTCCAAAACTGGTTTGAATTTACCGGTTCTCAACCAAAACGAGATGACAAATTTAAGTCAACAGTTCTTGTAACTCCACCTGGTGTAAGACGAACAACATCACACCGACCGCACTACGAAGAGTGTGAAAGGAAACATCAGATGAGAGAAACTTTCTCTCTTTAAAGAATTACTCTATGGTTTGTGTATAATTTACATATGCATGTATGTACATGTCTCTGAATATGTTTTGCTTTTATTGGAATTAAACATCAGTCATCATCACTGCGAAGATTCGCTCTTTATTTTTTGCAATTAACAAATGTGTGATTAGAATTTTTACTAATTACACACAACAATCAAATGATCGCACATCCATCCATATGAACACCCACTCACATGCAAAAAAATATATGCCGGTAATTTTAAAAGTGGTACAAGTCACAATGGTACGACAAATATTGGGATGTGCGTGAAAACGCATTACCATCATGGTTATCATTTCAATGCGGAATTTCCCTAATAAATAACACTGTGATAGTCGAAAAAATGAACTTCGATGACTCCTTTTCGAACTATTTGGGGGGAGTCCCCTGAGTGCGAAAGTACATTTGGAAGTGTCAGATTGGCTCCAGTTTTTGAGAAATCGGTATAAATGGATATAGCTAAGTCTGCGCTATTTAAACAAATTTTACCGGCCATAGGCCAATTTTTTTTTGGCCTAAAAGGGATTAAAAAGCTTATTAAAATAGAAAAAACAAATGTTTGCGCTCGGTCCAACTTCTTGAGATATGGGCCTTTAAAGCTTGAGTATATAATTGGCCATATCTCACATATTTATGGTCCGATCTTGTTCCGGTGAATATCATTACAAAGACGATTAAAAACTCCTTAAATCTGCGTATAAATATATTACATTTTATTAACCCATTGGGGACAAAATTAAAAAATACGATTGTTTAACCTCACTTTTTTGCTAAAAATCTGATTTTCTCAAAAAACAGCCCTAGTGAACCTATTTTCTACCTAGACTCAGATTGTAGGCAACACTTCAGGCTTTGTTTTAAGGTATAATGCTTAGCATTAACCCTTCTAAGACCGAAGATATTTATGTTCAAAGTTTGAAATACAAGAAAAAATGAAATTTTTCCAAATTCTTCCAAAATTTTTCCAAAAAATATATAAAAGTCCAATATTTTGATTTTGAAGCTTAACTTGAGGCCTATGCTAGGAAAATAAATAAAATTTTGGAAAAAATTAAAAAAACTTTCATTTCTTCTTGTATTTCAAACTTTGAACATAAATATCTCCGGTCTTAGAAGGGTTAATACGAAGTATTATACCTTAAAACAAAGCCTGAAGTGTTGCCTACAACCTGAGTCTAGGTAGAAAATAGGTTTACTAGGGCTGTTTTTTGAGAAAATCAGATTTTTAGAAAATCAGAAATGTAATATATTTATATGCAGATTTAAAGAGTTTTTAATGGTCTTTGTAATGATATTCACCGGAACCAAATCGGACCATAAATGTGTGAGATATGGACAATTATATACTCAAGCTTTAAAGGCGCATATCTCAAGAAGTTGGACCGAGCGCAAACATTTGTTTTTTCTATTTTAATAAGCTTTTTAAGCCCTTTTAGGCCAAAGAAAAAATTGGCCTCTTGCCGGTAAAATTTGTTTAAATAGCGCAGACTTAGCTATATCCATATATACCGATTTCTCAAAAACTGGAGCCAATCTGACACTTCCAAATGTACTTTCGCACTCAGGGGACTCCCCACTAATAGTTCGAAAAGGATTCATCAAAGCTCATTTTTTTTCGGGTCAAAAACTATCACAGTGTAATCAAACGCCAAAAAATTGGGGGAAAAAAGCGATAATATCTTCAGCGATCTCGTCAATATCTCCCTAACGCAGATAACGGGTTTTTCAACAGAGACGCTACAAAAGTAAATCGATAGGGGCAGCAAACGACGCCATATTTTTTCCCGCTCTTTTGACATTTCTCTTCAGTAAGGTTTGCCATTTCATCATGGAAAGATATACGAGCCAACAACGAGTCGAAATTATTAAAATTTACTACCGAAATTTGGAGTCAGTGGCCTCAACTTTAAGAGCGCTACGTCCAATTTATGGTCGTCATAATCGTCCTACCAGATCAACAATTGAGCGTCTAGTGGAAAAATTTGAATCCACAGGCACAGTACAAAATGTTCCCGTGCCAGTGAGACAAAGAAGTGCCCGTAGTGTCGAGAATATTGCTGCCGCTGAGGCTTCAGTTCAAGAAAGCCCAAATGTGTCTCTCACACGTCGTTCTCAAGCGTTGGGCATCTCTGTGAAGTCGTTGTGGCGAATTTTGCGAAAAGATCTTGGCCTACATCCTTACAAGATCAAATTGACGCAAGAACTGAAGCCGCTTGACCACAATAAGCGTCGTATGTACGTGAATTGGGCTGAGCAACAACTTGAAAATGATTCGGATTTTCATCGGAAAATCATCTTCAGCGATTAGGCTCATTTCTGGCTGAATGGCTTCGTCAATAAGCAAAATATGCGTTATTGGTCAGACAGCAATCCACACGTAATCCATGAGTCATCATTGCATCCCGAAAAAATTACCGTTTGGTGCGGTTTATGTGCCGGCGGCGTCATTGGGCCGTACGTCTTCCTTGATGATCAAGACCGGCACATTACTGTGAATGCGAATCGCTACCGTTCAATGATAACCGAAAAATTTTAGCCCCAATTGGATAATATGGACTTGGAGGACATGTGGTTCCAACAGGACGGCGCCACAAGCCACACAGCGAATGCCACAATCAATTTATTGGAAACCAAGTTTGGTGAACGTGTTATCTCACGAAATGGCCCAGTCGATTGGCCGCCTCGGTCGTGCGATTTGACACCGTTAGATTATTTCCTGTGGGGCTACGTCAAGTCCATGGTCTACGCCAACAAGCCAGAGACGATTGATGAACTTCGTATGAATATCGAACGTGAAATTGCAGCAGTATCGGGCGATTTATGCTTGAAAACTGTTGAAAATTGGGTTCAGCGTCTGGACTTCTGCAAGCGTGCCCGTGGTGGCCATGCAAAAGAAATCGAGTTCCACACATAATGGCATCGAACGTACTTTCACAAGAATAAAGAATTTCATTGGTATCTAAAACCGGTGTTGTTTTATTTAAAAAAACTTTTGTAGCGCTCTTATTGAAAAACCCTTTATGTATATTTACGAAACAGAAAAGTCCCTACGTGTACTTGATAAAAAAAAACTAAGCCCTCAGAAATCGCTAACATATTGTGCAATCTCTTCAATATCCGTTGCGAGATAATAGCACTGTGCTAGTTTAGAAACGTAACCAGCGGTCAACCCAGTGCTCAAACCTAATTCGAGTGCGCTGAATCCAGTGGTGCTAACAATTTTTATGGGATGGCTCTTGTTTTAAAGATTTTTGAGGTAGAAAATTATTGTTCCAAGTACCTAAAAAACATAAAATTGTGCCTAATATTTGCAAAAATTTTCTAAAAAATTTAATTTTTTCTATTTTATTTCAGCGTATTTTCGACAAGATTTTGCGTTTTTTGTTTGGGTTGCATAAAAATGAATAACTAATGTTTTTTTTAGAGTTCAATCAATTTTAAAAATTTCCCCCATGTTTTATACCAAATATCGGATTGAAAATGAACGTGCAGTTTATGACACGGATGTGTCAAAACCCTATTTACTGATCAAATTCGTCGTACTGATCAAATCATATGAAATTGATGAATGTCTTTTAATAAACAGTAGGCGGCGGTCACCTCGCATAGTGACGGCGACAATGTCGAGTATATAGCCGTTCGGAATCGGTGTAAAACTGCAGGTCCCAATCAATGAGTGAAAACTGGAAAGCGCACAGCTCAGTGATTGTGAGAAGTTCTCCCCTGTCCCTTCATGGGATGTAATGGGAAACCATTTATTTATTTATTTAGGTCCCCCTCGTGAGGACCCAGAACCGTATTGGAAGCATATTTCCCATTCTTTGGAATCCGCTGCAAGGACTGAACTTGGCTATCAAAAACCGCAGAAGGATAATCCATAGTACGACGAAGAATGTCGCATTGCAACTGATGAAAAGGACGCTGCACGTTTAAAACAGTTACATGCTGCAGTTACAAGAGGTTGAGAAGGGAGAAACCCCAATTATTTTGGAGGAAAAAAGGCAGTGAGAGCAGAGAGGGAGTGGAAAGGCCGATATGTGGAGGATAAACAATGAATCCCGAAATTTTTTCCTGCGATTGAGCGGTACAAGAGGCTGAGAAGGGAGGAAAACCAATGATTTAGACGGAAAATGGCAGTGGAAGCAGAGGGAGTGTGAAAAACCGAATTATTCAGGATGAATGGTGAATCTCGAAAATTTTGTCCAGAGGGTAACAAGATCGAATACTTACTTATCCGGTCACGAACAACCCCGAGGGGTCAGGGACCTGAACAAGATCGAATAACGGGCCGAATAATGGCCTGCCCTCCTGCGAGGACGAGAATGGAAATCTGATGGCTGATAAGCAGTGTGTGCTTAAAATGTGGAGAGACTATTTCTCAGCTCTACTCTAGTTAGATTCTTCCACTGAAGATCAGGAGGTAATGATTGTGGAAGACAGTGTAGATTATACCCCCCCGGCAACCAAGGCGAGATTACAATGCCAATCTCCTGGCTTAAGAATAATAAAGCCGCTGGTGTGGATGGGCTACCTTTGAGGACTGCTAGCCCACATGTATTAACTTATATGCGGTATATGGTCCATTTGATCTATGCCTGAAGATTGAAATCTCAGTGTATTATGTTCTATATTCAAGAAGAGTGATCCGTGTGCATGTTCCAACTATCGCGGTATCAGTCTTTTATCCATCGCGTTTAAGATTTTGTCCAGGGTATTATGTGAAAGAGTAAAGCCAATTTTTGGAAATCTGATTGGATCATACAGTGCGGTTTTAGACCAGGCAAGTCCACGACTGACCAAATGTTCACGCTACGCCAAATCTTGGAAAATACCCACGAAAATCAAATCGATACATACCATCTTTTTATCGATTACAAAGCTGCTTTCGATAGTCCCATACGGGGAAAACTGTACGAAGCTATGTCTGAACTTGGTATTCCGGCAAAACTGATTCGCCTATGTAGAATATCAACAGTGAAGGTGGGGAAAGACCTCATCGAACCATTGTGTACCAAGCGAGAACTGAGAGAAGGCAACACACTTCCGTGCAATCTCTTCAACGTCTTAATGGCGTAAATAATGAGAAAAGCTGCAGTAAATACGAACAAGACCATTAACACGAAAAGCCATATGTTGCTGGTGAATGCTGGCGACATAGACATCATTGGGCGAAATTTGCGAGAGGTTACCAGTATTTTCAAGAATCGAAAAAGAATCATCGAATTTGGGTCTTGCTGTTAATAAGGGTAAAACAAAATTGATGCTGTCAACGACTAAGCAAACCTCTCGCCATGGTCCGCACTGGAACGTTGACAACCGATTTGATTTTGAAGTGGTAAATGAATTTGTCTACCTTGAATCCTCGCCGTGAGCAAGGACAACAACGTCAGCCTGGAGATAGATAGGAGAATTGTGCTTGCATATAGATGCTATTTTGGGCTCAGCAAGCAGTTTAGGAACAAAGCTGTGTCTCGATAGATAACAGTTCAGCTATAACAGACTCTCATTTTACTTGTCCTAACATATGGCTCCGAAACTTGGGCCATATCGCAAGCGGAGTAAAAACACCTGAGAGTATTCGAGAGAAAAATTCTCCTTAAAATATATAGTCCTGTTAAGGACAACGCCCAGTGCCGACGTCGTTTCAACCAAGAGCTATATAATTTGTATTCTGACATGGACAGAGCTAGGCGAATCAAATTAGGCCAATTGCGTTGGCTAGGCCATGTTATCAAAATGTATGAAGATGAGCCAGCGCGAAAGGTTTTCGATAACGTGTCCGATGGAAGTAGGAAAAAAGGACGACCAATACTCCGATGGAAAGACCAGTTTGAAGAATCCCTCCGTATCCTTGGTGTTACCAACTGACGAGAAAAGGCGAAGAATAGAACTAGTTTGGTAAATTACCACGTGATCAATCTGGTTCATCGTTCTCTGATCAGGTCACCATATGTATATCCGCCTATGTACAAGGTGATTCAAAAGAAGTCATCCGATATTGTTTGGCTTTCATTTTTTTCCTAAATGAAAAACTTCGATTCTGTTTTTTGATTATGTTTATTTGAACCTTTAGAATTTTATTGGTTAAGTTGAGAAAATAATATCGGTTAAATGGGCGCCGTAACAATTGATTACCTTACGGGCTCGTTTTATGGCATTTTTGTTCATAATGATTTGAAAATCATAATGAGCGATGAGGCTCATTTCCACCTCAGCGGGTACGTCGCTTCTGGGGCACCGAAAATCCACGAGTGATGCACGAGGAGCCATTACCCCGCTCAAAGTGACTGCATGGTAGGCTGTTCACGCTGGAGGAGTCATCGGGCCATTTTTTTCGAGAACGCCGCAGGTCAAAAGACAGCAATGGACGGTGCGCGCTATTGGACGAATTAGGACTGGAGGACATGTGGTTCCAACAGAACGGAGGAACGGCACACACTGCGCGAGCCACAACCGACATTCTGAAGGCGGCGTTCCCGGGTCGCCTCATCTCTCGTTTAGGCGATTTGCACTAGCACGCAAGATCGCCCGATTTAACCGTTCCATACATTTTTTGTGGGGTTTTTTGAAGCCCCGTGTTTACGTGAACAAGCCCGAGACCCTGGAAGCAATCAAGGTCAGCATTCGACACGAGTGCGAGAATCTGTCGCCCGAAGTTCTCGCCGAAGTGATGAAAAATGCCATAAAACGAGCCCGTATGGTAATCAATTGTGACGGCGCCCATTTAACCGATATCATCTTCTCAACTTAACCAATAAAATTCTAAAGGTTCAAATAAACATAATCAAAAAACAGAATCGAAGTTTTTCATTTAGAACAACATCGGATGACTTATTTTGAAACACCTTGTATATACCAAGCAATGAATGCATTCGTATTCGTTCGCTTACAATCAAACAGTACATGCTCATGATTTATGTCTTGTAATGTTTGGCTTGTTATGTTCCTGACGATACAACTTCAAAGCGTTTTGAAAGAGAGTAGGTTGTTGCTACTGTGTACTAAGCAACACTAGCTGATCGACAAATATACTTATGTAAAGAAATGTTGGCTATTTGTGAAAGAAATATTAGCTAAATTATAAACCGTAGACCAAAAGTAATCGATTCCAAGTCTCAGCTGATTTTGGCTGTACACGAAACCCAAGAGTTCATTAATTCCCTAAAACCAATAGAGAGTTCAAATCATTCGCAACCGTCAATCCTTTGGAACATTCAATAAAATATTGCTGGAGCAATATATGCTATACGTGGTCGTCGGTGGTGTAATAGTACTCTTGTACATGAGGTTGTGGGTTCAATCCCTGCTCTGACCATCATAAATTTCTTTCGACGGCGGTCACATCGCTTAGTGACGGCGATGCTATCGAGTATTTAGCCATGAAAAAAGATTCTCAAAATACCGTTCGGAACCGGTGTAACCGGCACCCACTCAGTGAGTATAAAACTAGAAAGCGCACAGTTCACTGGTTTTGAGAAGCTGTCCCTTATCCCTTCACGGGATGTAATGGCGAACCATTTCAATATACATATACTTTACATACATGATACTCAATTCTTTCGATTACCTCATCATATTATCAGCTCATTTAACTGTTCTCTATATTAGTACACATTAGTAAATATCATAGATTTCTCAATATGTGACTTAGACCACTCTCACATTTAAATACAGTAACTGATAAATTAAATATTACAATTATTAAACACACATAAAATACAACGGAACATATTGTCGTACTGCTTTCAAGTACGTAGTACATCTGTTCACAACAACAATAACTCATGTACAGAATAGTTCCATATTCACATTCATAATTGTTTTCAAGTACAAATTTCATATCAGTTTTCACATAATTTTATCGTAATTAAAATAATAATTTGGAGAAGAGAAATATGGGGAAGCAAACTGTGTTAAATGAAATGTGATTAATTTCAAATAAATTTTCATAACAAAGTCTGGTGTTATGCGGGTTACATGCAATGCAATTTGTTGTACATCACGTTTTGTACAATAGTGTTTACATCTTTTTATACTGATATGGATATTTGTACTTGTATGTAGAACTGATATGTTAACGGTGTTACAGTTTGATTGTACAATGTTGTTTTTATACCCTCACGGATACAATTGGAATGCATAGAAGGAGCGAATATTGGACCCTAGGTTCTCTTGGTACAACCAGGGGGTTTCTAAGGCACAGCTGATCGAAAAGCCACTAGGGAAATGATGTAGAATGAGAGACCAAAGAAGATATACAGATTACAGACCATACAGCAAACTAAGTTTAAAAGTGTTAGATTGATACTAATGACAGCTAAATTATGTTTGCATCGAACGAAAATACGCATTGCCTTTTATTTCTGTCCGTATTATTTCCAACCAAAGAGTACATTACCAAAGCAACTCGAACTCGATGAAATGACCTACTGCTTCGTCGTCATGAAGAGGCATCGAAGAGAGTAATGGAGGCTCTTTAGTATTGCTCTGTGGTACAACCAAATGGGAATTATATAAAAGAAGATACCAGCAGCAAAAGGATGTTGTCGTGCTATCAAATGTTTGGTAAGTAGAGTCGGTCTGTACATAGGCAATTTGTGGGTAAATGCGTAGACAGACGACTGCGTTAATTTGCATTAGCAGTCTTAATTCAAATTAACTTGTGAATTATCCCCGTCCCAATGTGTATTAGCTTTGTCGTAAATGCATGAAATCAGAGTACATTTATACTGCATTTAGGTATTTCAATATGGCAACACCGTCGACAATCAATCAGCTCAAGATGTATCTATACATAGAGGTGATAGTCGGAACACAGTGGAAGTGGAACTTTCTTGTGTTTGTTGTTTGCTTTGTTGATTTTATGTACTGATGCTTGACACCACTGAAGTGGATGTTATTGCAACAACACCACCTGCTATCACCATGTATTTGATACATCTTGAATCAGCTGTTGTCAAATTGTTTGCTATCGTCAATTGCAAATGGATTCAAAGTCAGCAAAGGTGAGTTTTTTTAATTGTTTTTTTGCAAAAAAAATGAGAAATATTTAAAATCGAAACACATTTTTTCCATTTTAAGATTTCCAAGGGAAAGAAGCGAAGAGTGTGGTGTGATGGAGATGCGGAGGTTCTGCATCTGATGTAAAAGTCCAAAAAATTACTTGACAAACAAACAGTTGTTTACAAACAAACAGCTGTTTACTAAATGCAAAAACTGTCGTCTGTCATGCCAAAATGTTAATTCACATTAGTGAGCTTTTAATGCAAATTAACGCTGTCGTCTATCTACGCTATAAGTTAGGAGCTCTGAATATTTACAATCCAATTGATTGAGTCTGGCCATAGAGCAATAGACAAGAGCCGCTATCCCTCTCTTCACGCTCTCTTGATTACGACGAGGTAGTATTACATTTCATCGAGTTCGAGTTGCTTTTGTAATTTACTCTTTCTTTGGACATAATACGGACAGAAATAAAAGGGAATGCGTATTTTCGTTCGATGCAAACAACAACATCATTAGTATCAATCAAACACTATTTAAAGTTAGTTTGCTACATGGTCAATAATCTCTATGTCTTCTTTGGTCTCTCTTTCTACATCATTTACCTAGTACAGTGGGTTTCTATGGCACAGCTCATCGAAAAGCCACTAGAGAAATGATGTAGAATGAAAGACCAAAGAAGACATACAGATTATAGACAATGCAGCCAACTAAGTTTAAAATCAGGGTCTCGTATTTCGTGGGTAATGAGTTACCCTGGGTTACCCAGGGTAACCCATTGTTATTGGCCTGGGGAATGGGTAGCGATCGTTTACCCACAGGGTATGGGGAAAGTAATGGGTAGCTACCCGTGAAAATGAGGAATTACCCATCACGATTACCCATTACCCTCAGGGCAATGGGGAAAACAATGGGTAGCTACCCACGAAATGGAGAATTACACATCACTATTACCAATTACCCTCAGGGGAATGGGGAAAATAATGGGTAGCTACCCACGACAATGGGGAATTACTCATCACGATTACTCATTACCCTCAGGGAAATGGGGGAAATAATGTGTAACTACCCACGACGATGGGTAATGTGCTACCCATACCCATTTTTGATCAAAAATATCAAAAAATTAGGAAAAATCTCTATATCTCAGAAATGGAGCGTCCAATCGAAAAACTAACCAATTTATGCGGGTTTTCTAAGGGGTCTTCATAAAGTGATCCAATTCGCATGGAAGAATTTTCTTTCGTAAAATCGCCAAAATAAGAAAATCGCCAAAATAAAAATGTGACTATAAATCGAAAAAAGTTGTGCAATATTGGAGACACCCATTGGTTAAAGCCTCCTTTGGGGGTAAAATTTTTATTTTTTTTCGATTGGACGCACGGTTTTCGAGTTATAGCCAATTTTCTATTCTCTCGATTTTCGTATTTTGGCGATTTTTCGAAAAAAAATTCTTCCATACGAATTATATCACTTTATGAAGACCCCTTAGAAACTCGCAAAAATTGGTTATTTTTTCGATTGGACGCTCCGTTTCCGAGATATAGAGAGTTTTCCTAATTTTTTGATATTTTCGATCAAAAATGGGGATGAGTTACCCTGGGTAGCCCATAACCCATCGTCGTTGGTAGCTACCCATTATTTTCCCCATTTCCCTGAAGGTAATTAATCGTGATGTGTAATTCCTCATTTTCGTGGGTAGCTACCCATTATTTTCCCCATACCCTGTGGGTAATGGGTAAACGTTCATTACACATTCCCCACGATGATGTGTATGGGTTACGCATGGTGGGGTAAATACGAACTCTGTTTAAAAGTGTTTGATTGATACTAACTAATGACAGCTAAATTATATTTGCATCGAACGAAAGTACGCATTCCCTTTTATTTCTGTCCGTATTATGCCAACCAAAGAGTAAATTACCAAAGCAACTCGAACTTCATCTTATTTCGTGGTCCGGACCTGTCAACTGACAGCCTGGATTTTTTTCTTTATAATCATGTTAAGTCAAATGTCTTCGTCGATAAGCCGGCTTCGATTCAAGACTTGGAAGCCAACATTGCTCGGGTAATTCGCGAGATACCGGTAGCAATGCTGAAAAGAGTGATCTAAAATTAGAGCTTCCAAATGGACCAAATACAGGACAGCAACGGCCAATATTAGAATTAAATTATTATTAAAAAATAAATATCAGACATTGTTCTTTCGGGTCCTAATAAAGATTCCGACTTCAGTTAAATTGTAAGTATTTTATTTAAAAATAAGCAGAAGAGATCAAAGATGATAGAAATACCATAGATGGTGAAATATAAATGGCGGATTTGAAAGTCAAGGGAAATTTTCTAGAAGGCGCAGCAATGGCGGAAATGGGTAAATTTCTCTGGAAACAAAAACTATTGTATAAACTATATAACCATGGTTTTTTTGCCTTTTGTATTTTCAAAAAATTTCAAAAGCTATATGTTTTTCTACTGTCTATATTCTTTGGCTTGTCCATATTCTTTTTCGTAACATCCGAGACTCATACATTTTACATAATTTTTCATTTCACTTTTTGACAATTAATAACGCTATTGTCAAAATCATATGGTTCACACTACAGGTAAACTAGACAACATTGGATGGTTAAACTATTGTTAGACGTTAGCTGTAAACCCCAAATCAATGTTTAACCACAATTTAGCGAAGAAAAATCGATGACCACTGACTGAAAAGCTGACCTTAAATCTTGTTAATTGTGACACATTTCCCACTACAGTGCCAGCTCGCTAATACGAATTAATCATTGCATACCCTGATTCGGATAAACGAAATTTTCGGATTAGTCGATATTCTGTAATTGTGGATAATTTTTCACATAGGATTATATTTAAAAATAAAACACGACTTGGAATTTCCAAAAAAAAAACCTCCATGTTCTCTTTTCCTCTTACATTCATAAAGCAACTATTGTATGGAGACGAAAATTTACTAATGGAGTGGAATGCCAAAAAAGAGAACGAGTGAAGCGTGTCGATTCTCTGCTCGCTCTCTTACTCTCTTCGTTGAATATTTCAATACACGAGCAGTTTTCTGATGATTTTATTCTATCTAACTATAGAAATTCCAACCAAATTTATGAAAGTATGAAATAATCAAGTTATGACGCGGGAAAGAAATGCGTTTGAGTGGATCGCGTCGACTTTTTCGGTTGTCTTCTACTAGAGTTGCCAAATTGCGGTTTTTTTCTTCTCTACCTGTACATCCTTTTTATTATATTCTCACAGGGTTGCAATTGTTTTGAGGTTAGTTTATCTATAATACGGCATTTACACCGAACTCAAGTTTAATTTTAAACCTAATTTTAAGCTGGTGTACATTTTGATGCAACCCGGCTCGCTACTAAAAAAATGCAACCATAATAAACCATAACAAAAAATCAACTGTTTGACAGATGAAAGCCGATCGAAAATTCTGCGACGCGTCGCCGCCACCAAATCTTTTTTGAAGCTCACACCGCCGCCAATATAAATGACTCGTATTGGTTTAAACTGTGAGCAGATTTCATCGACTGTCGCGATTTGACCAACGGATCCAATTTTAAAAATTCAGTTACTTCAAAAACATCCCAAATTTTAAAAAACTGGCAAAACCAATAGCCGCCAACTTAATTTTTCGGTTGTGCCGTCGTCTTCCATATTTTTGTCTCGATGCGGAATTTGTTTAAGCACGGAGTTGACAACTAAAATGTGAATTTAATCTCAAATTTGTTGGTGTAAACGGTAAAGATTAGAGAACAAAGTTATCACTAAACTGACCGCCATAAACGGCGGTGTAAATGCGTTATAACACACATTTGCTTTTCTGTGTGAGATAATTTTTCGAATAACCGGGCTAGGGTTAGTTATATTTGAATTTTTCCCATTGACGTTATTTTCGTAAGTTTTGAATTTTATTATACGAGAAGTTCGTACTACAAGCTTTCAAGGTGTGATACATTTCGCTGGGTGAAAAATTCAGGAAATCACACTCACTGGCATGACTAGTTTCGAACTTCGTGACAAGTTCATCATTAGATGCCTACTCACTACTAAGTTTGTAGTACGAACTTCTCGTACATTAAAATTCAAAACTAACGGAAATAAGGTCTTTGCGAAAAATTCTAAAATAGTTGCGTTTTTTTAACAAAATTTGTAATGTAGGTTTGCTGCTCTTTCAATAAACAAGTTTCTAAAGCTTTATTTCGCAATTCTTTGAGCATTAATAAAGGGCATCCAGCGTCAGCATCGTCAACACCGGTAACTCCTGGGATTCCAAATGAGATGCGGATAGGTACAGCTTCTCCGGCAGCAGGCGCACCCGTTGTAGCAACCATAGCTCCAGGCGACATAATGCCAAAGAACACTGCTGGCAACATAGCCTCTGCAATGGTTAGAACAATAGCAGTATCGAGTGAAGCCTCTTCTGTGGAGTGGATGGATGAGCGATGTTGATATTTCCAGTCTAGATACGCCGACATTCCTGAGCGAACCAGCACAGCAGCTCCATCTCGAGCGACGGAAGGGGGTACAACATAGACTATATAGTGAACTGGTGTCGACACACGAGGCAATCAACTCCGTGATATATTCGGTCATCAGCGTCAGAGTGGGTCAAAAAAAACGTAATCCAAGTTCTGAGGGAAGAACTGAGATAGTTTGTACCGCGGTTTATCCAGGAGATATTTGCGGGGTTAGCAACGCCACAGAATAGGCAGACAAAACTCGATACAGCAAACACAAACTGTGACAGGCGAGCCGCAATGGCAAGTACAGATGCCATGTGGCAACCGAGACCGATGTGACAACTACAGTCACTGCTACAACAGCCACTATTACAAAAGCAACTGCAACAACAGCAAGCTCAAACGCTGCAACAACCGCAGCAGTTACCATAACTACTACAACAGCTACAACAAGTCACTGGTACAACAGCCACACCACAATTGCAACAGCCACTAAAAGAGAAATCTCAAACGCTACAACAGTTACTATAGCTACTACAACAGCCACTACTATAACAGCAACTGCAACAACACCCACTCCAACAGCCACCACGACAGCAATTTCAAATGCTGCAGCAACCGCAACAGTCACTGCAACAACAGACACTACTCCAACTACAACAGCCACTAAAGCAGAAACCTCAAACGCTACAACACCAGTAACAGTTACCACCGCTACTAAAACAGCCCTACTACATCTGCCACAGCTGCAACGACAAACACTACTACAACTGCCACAGCTGCGGATACACAAATTTCAAGCGCTACAACAGTTACCACAGCTACTACAACATCAACTACTACAACAGCAACTGCAACAACAGCCACTCCAACAGCCACCACGCCAGCAATCTCAAACGTCGCAACAACCACAACAACAGCAACCTCAAACGGTGCAACATCGGCAACAATTACCTCAACATATACATAAACAGCCAACACAGCAACAGTTACCGCAACAGCAACCTGGGTTCAATAGTCAGACACCCCGCAGAGTTCAGACCGACATCAAACGTCGCCAGTGAAAATTATATGGATTTGTCATGGACGACTCCGAATAGGACGTCCAACCCATAAGGCCAGCAACAAACAATTCCGAAGACTCCAACAGTACCAGCACAATTGCAGCATCCTCCCTCAAGCACAAATGCAACATCCAGAAGCTCAAATGCAGTATCCAGAAACACATATGCAGCATCAACAACCACCGATGCAGCAGGCGCAGTCGGAAAAACAGCAGCCTCAAACACAGAGGCAGTCAATGATATCACATACACAGGAAACCCATTCTGGCAACAATTATTCTCCGTAGCAAGGTGCAAACTCAAGGGGTCGATGTTGAGAAATGGAACGTCATATTTTATGGGACTCCGAGGAAGTAGGATTATCAAAATGAGTGGGAGAAAGTAATTGTCAAATTGCACCACTTACTTGAAGGAGCAGCATTGGACTGATATTGGTTGCAGCGTAGATCACCAGGAATCATTGGATGGGGAAATTGAAAAAATGCTCTACTAACTCGTTTCCGGCGTTTTGAAAGCGATTTTGAGGTTCAGAGGCAGATGTTGAGCCAGCGCCAAGAGTCCCATGAGTCCTTCACGGATTTCTGCAACGCAGTGGATAAACGAATGCGACCTGATGGCGATGATGAAGACCTATTTGAAGCCGAACATTGCCTCTCTATAAGTAGTATTTCCTATTCACATCTACGGTCTAAATCATGTTAGGCAGGAGTACAAAAAGACCGAGGCATTGGCAGCCAGTCAACGCCAAGTAGCACCTGTATACCGGCAGTAAATGGTCCAACGATGTCATGAGGTACACGGTCCTGATGCTCCAGTAGAGGCCTCAAATCTCCCAATTTCTATTTGCTGGGCCGACAAGGTGGCAGGTCATGGGTTTAGGAATTGCCCGACTCCAATCGGCCGTGTATTTTGCTTCCATTGTGGCCTAGATGAAGTGCGATCAAGACAATGCCACCGGTGTGCGGAAAACCATCAGGCGGGCCCAAGGAAGTGGGAACCGCATCCGGCACCCATGAACCCCCAGTAGAGTCGGAGTTGTTGGATGGTGAGCAAGAGCATGTTAGCATGAAAAGTTTAGGAAATAGAGATAGAGTTAGTAAAGATGTTATAAGGAAATTTAATTTGAAGGAGATAAGACCATGGCCCCATTCTAATGCGTGAGTATGAAGAGGTAAGGGTAAGAATTCTTGATGAGAGTGCTAGCAATAATAGAACAAGAATAGAAAAAGCCCGGGAAAGAAGTAAAGGGTACGTTATTACCGCCGGCAGCTGAGAATTACCAAATAGCTTACCGAGCCGACGGAACGGGGTACAACACAAACTACCTAACGAACTTGAGTCGACACACGAGGCAATCAACTCCATCAACTCGTGATTCGAGTTCTGAGGGAAGAACTGAGATAGATGGTACCGTGGTTAATCCAGGAGATGTTTGCGGGGTTAGCAGCGCTACAAAATGGGCAGCAATAAACATATACTCCGTCCGAATCAAAAAACACGATACAGCAAACTCAAACGTTGACAGGCGAGCCGATATGGCAGGTACATATGCCATGTGGCAACTACAGCAACTATTACAACAGCAACTGCAACAACAGCCACCGCAACAAGCTCAAACTCTGCAACAACCGCAACAGTCACTGCAACAACAGCCACTACTTCAACTGCCACAGCCACTAAAACAGAAACTTCAAGTACTACAACAGTAGCAACAGTTACCACAGCTACTACAACAGCCACTACTACAACAACAACTGCAACAACAGCCACTCTAACAGACACCATGACAGCAAGCTAAAAGCTCTCAAACCGGGAAAGAGGCAAAGGGTACGTGTTTACCGCCGGCAACTGAGAGTTTGCAAAGATCTTACCGAGCCGTTGGATATCAAGCCAGGCCTCAGGTACGACGGAATCGTACCGTGCGATCTCTATAACATCTTAATGAGGATCTTAATTAGAAGAGCTGCAGTTAATATAAATAAAACCAACAGCAGCAAAACTCACATGCTGATGATATAGATACCATTGGGAGAAGTCCACGTGGTGTTACTGCGATGTATTCGAAAATCGCGAAGAAATGGTTTCAACGAGTAGAGCCATAGAGCAATTGGCAAGATACTTTCTCCCTCTCTTTACGTTCTCTCGATGACGACGAGGTAGTAGGCCATTTCAACGAGATCGAGTTGCTGTTGAATATTACTCTTTGGTTGGACATAAAATGGAAAGAAGTTAAAGTGAATACGAAGTTTCGTTCGATGCAACCAACATAAAAGATAATTTAGCTGTCATTAGTATCGCGGTAATGGATCGGTAATATGTTATACGTATTGGAGAACACTACGGAAATTTATATGCACTACGAATTTCCTATGCAAAATCTGCCATACCACCTACGACGACCTACTTGTATAGGTAGTATGCCCAGTAGAGTGTACTGAAATAAAGCCATAGTTGGTCACAACAACATATACTATTATAACTATTATAACAACATCTAATATTGAATAACAAACACAATGTGTTTGGACACAACTATACTGTATTGGCGACAAGCTAAAAACATGTTATATTTGATAGAATTGCTTGTGTCTGTGACGGTAGTTCTGTACCCACATCGAACGTAGAAAGTCGTCCGTGCCACCTCCGTTTGCCAAGTCGCACACTTCGCGGTTAAGAGCAGCTGGCAATTTCAAATTCATTTGATAACTCCTTGACACGATTTACATCTGATACCAAGAATTAATCACACAGGCGTCGTTTTAGGGCGTTTTCCAGGGAGCAAGCTATCCCGTGTCTTAATCAGTCATACTTAAACAAAACTTCGTGCGGTGCTCTTTGATCCTATGCAAAATAAATTGGAGTTCAACTTGCGCAAACCAAAGGGATAGGTTGTGTCGCCAAAACGAGGCATCCTGGTAGGCGATGCCGTTGACGTACTATAAGAGGGTCCATTCCGTGCCATTGAGCGTTTGTTGGTATGAATAGCTTATCAGTAGTAGCTCAATAGTGAGGAATAGTTTCGGGGTCACCAATTATAAAATCAGATTTTATTAATACTAACAACCTCACAATTTGTAACATAGGTACTATCCCAACTTTTGTCATCCCGAGTTCAGATAACTTAGTTGGGTGGTCAGACGTCATTGACCTTACTCTGATAACAGATAATAGAATAGTAGAGATAGAAAACCGGACAGTATCCGGAAAGAAATCCTTCTCGGACCACACCTGGATATTGTTCAACATTTCTGCGAAAACGACTTCGATCAGATGCTTTCGGAATC
Source organism: Phaonia tiefii (assembly GCA_963931995.1). Lineage (NCBI taxonomy): Eukaryota > Metazoa > Arthropoda > Insecta > Diptera > Muscidae > Phaonia > Phaonia tiefii. The sequence continues at coordinate 252,682,375 of OZ008368.1, read as the reverse complement.
CCAAGATAACTGATTGGGACAAGTTCAACAGGGTTCTGAAAAGTAAACTTCCTAAGTCCGCGCAGCTCATTAACACCACTACACAGGTGGAAAAAGCTGTATCCAAGTTGGAGAAATTCAAAGTGTCATGTCCTCAGTCACGCTTAAAGAAAACCTATCCACCTTGGTGGGCAGAGGAGCAATGCGCGGAGGCCATAATCAGGCCGTGGCTCCATATTATATTCCGATCATGCCTGACTCTTAACTTCTTACCAAAGAGTTGGAGCCAGGTAAGAGTTTTTTCATTCCCAAGGCGGGTAGTTGGAGGGGAGACGGCAAAGGATTTCAGACCGACCAGCCTCTCATCGTTTCTTCTGAAAACGCTTGAAAGGCTAATCGACGCATACATCCGCACGAAGATGGATGGAACCCCCGAAGTATCATGCAGCCAACATGCATATCTAAAAGGCCGCTCAACCGATACAGCTCTGCACGAAGTCGTCAGAACTATTGAGGGGTCCTTAGAACACAAACAATATACCCTCGAGACCTCTCGGATATAGAGGGTGCATTCAATAATGTGAGCTCAGCGGCTATAGAAGATTCACTTGAAGATCTAGGCGTGGAAACATTCCTCAAGAGTTGGATAGTGACAATGTAACAGAGCAGAATTATCAACGCGTCTATGGGACACAGCGAGTCATCAAAGCGAGTAAATAGGGGAACTCCTCAGGGTGGAGTCATCTCTCCAATACTTTGGTTAGTTGTGATCAACAAAATACTACTAAAACTGGACAATATCGGGATCAAAACCGTGGCGTATGCGGATGACGTGGTAATAATGGTGTCTAGTTTGTTCCCATCCGTGTTGAGTGAAATCATGAATGGGGCCTTGAAATCACTTAACGATTGAACCACTGGAAGTGGTTTTGGAGTGAATTCAGGGAAAACTGAGGTCATGCTTTTTACCACGAAGACCAAGATACCAAATTTTAATCCTCTTCGGCTAAGTGGAATAGAGATTCCACTGTCAACTCACGCCAAGTACTTGGGCGTGATTCTAGACCCTAAACTTTCTTGGAAGCGTAACATAGAGCACCGCGCACAGAAGGCAACCGTTGCGTACTACGCTTGTTGGAAAATGTTCGGAAGCCAGTAGGGTTTTCCGACCGAAAATGGTGCTATGGATGTACACTAGTATAATCAGACTAATCCTCTCCTATGGAGCAATGGAATAGTGGCCTGTCGCAGGGAAGACGTCCACCATGAAACTGTTGTATAGAGTATAAAGATCAGCTTGCATATTGGACTGTCTTGGACTCTGGAAGAGCAACGCATATGGGCATGCGAGTATACTACAGACAATCCCAAGAGATCTCAATATAACCACCGATTACTTCACCCCCTCATTGACGTTCGATGTTAGGTTTCCCAAGAGAATAGAGTGGGATAAAGGGGAACCACTTACAGGTTTTGACACCAAAGTATTTACGGACGGAACCAAAATGGAATGTGGAACCGGCTCGGGTATCTTCTCCGAAGAGGCAGGCCTCAATTTATCATTCAAACTCCCAGACTAGTGCAGCGTTTTCCAAGCGGAGGTACTGGCCATCAAAGAACTTATACTACAGCGAAAAACAGAGCGCATTGGAATATTTGTTGATAGCCATGCGGCTCTCCTATCACTCAAATCTTACAACATTGCATCTAAACTCGTTAGTGAATGTAGGGAAAAACTTGTCGAGCTAGGTCGACTGGCCACTGTGGCTCTTACTTGCATAACAGGCCACAAGGGTCTCCTAGAGAACGAAAAGGCAGACGAACTAGCCAGGGCAGGATCCTCTTCCACCGAACTCCATATGCTGTCAGTCGCAACGCCTATAGGGTTGATCAAAAGAGGTATTTTCCTGCATTACCTTGAACGAGCGAAGACCAGATGGGATAGGACGGAAACGTGCCGCATATCCAGAAACGCATGACCAGAATATAACATTCACCCAACTAACTCCCTGATCAGCCATAATCGGAGAGACATAGCTAGGCTAACTGGCGTGCTGACCGGGCACTGTCTAATCAGAAATCACGCAAGACGGTTGAAGCTGCCAAATAATGACCACTGCAGTGCATGCGATGACGCAGAAGAGGAGGAGATGGTGGAGCATCTCCTCTGCAGTTGTCCGGCTCTGAAGACTATGGTCCGTCCCTTCCCGCATAACCTCACTGAGATACACGAGATAGATCTAGGGGATTTAATGAGGTATCTCCGATTAAAAGGCTGGATATAGACACGGTACTTTGGACTGCCCGGAGTGATGTGGTATGCAAAACGGTGTCTCAATACACTAATTGATGCTAAATAGTATCTTTAGCAACCACAAAAACCATACCAAATAGTATCTGACAACGTGAAAGCATTGAATATGAGGGACGCGTGGGTATGCCAGTAGGTAGACTGGCTCTTGGGAATTCAGTCAATATGGAGCGTTTCTCGGGGGCGGACCACGCGCTGTTCTTGCCAGAGTTTTACGAAAAATGTGATTCAGCAACTGAAGCGCGTACACTTATTCGAAGTTTCGTCACTCGACCGCTGCGTCCAGCTTCCCTCTCTTTCGAATATGGCTCACGAAATTTGAAGAGGCCGGTTCCACACTACAAAATCCAAAATCTTTAAATGTGCAAATTGATATCCAGGAGAGGCGACATAAACTGGCCTCCATGCAGTCTTGACTCAACTCCTATGGACTTTTTCCTATGGGGTTTTTTCAAATCTAAAGTTTATAACAATAAACCGACTACTCTGGCGCATTTGAAAGAAAATAATCACATCGAGGTCTATACCGCAGCCATCACGGTATCGATCTGCCGATCTGAATGCCGAGAACGCGAAGGCTTACATTTAGACATTTATTATTTGGAAAAAAAATCTATTTCCAAATTAATTATATTATTTTATTTATTTATTTATTTTGTTTTCCAATTTAATTATATTGATAATTAATAAACACCTTTTTAAAGACATCTTATTTTTTATTTTATCCACTCACAAATTTTTTTTTTTGAGACACCCTGTACTTTTTTAAATCTACCGGTACTCCAACTACGAAGTCTAACAAATGATTCATCAAAACCTCCTGAGTGTTTTATATTTACAGGTTTGTGGATTTGATTGGTGTTGCCTCATAGTAGGAGGTTTCAATAAGACAGCTTCTCGACGTTTTTCGAAACAATTTGGATTCATAAGCCTGAAATGTTTTGTCGGATTGAAAACGACTGTACGTATAATTATAAGGTATTGTAAATCTGAAATTTTTTAGATCTAGATTAGATTTGAAATCTGACTAGCCGTTTTGAAGTTATGATAACATAAGTGGGGAAATATCGACAATACTACTTGAAAAATATTTTTAAAAAACGTATCCATAGAATTTAAATATTTTACCATTTTCGTACTTAGGGGGCCATGATGCATCAAATCTATATAGTGGTTATTCATTTAATTTTTGACCTGTGTCAGTCAGTATCATACCTCTGCCAACCAAAAGGAGTCGCTTTACGCTGGAATAACGTTGCGAAATAATTGCAAAACTACGCGTTTATGGAAAAGAACGTTTATCCGAAATTAAACAACCACCGCGTTCATTTAGGATGACCAGACACCACCCTCGTATACATAATGCACAGGTTAGTTATGACGAGTGTGTTCGTGATTGGTATATCCGGGCACCTTAAATGAACGAGTTCGACACAAGTCTATGTGCAACAATTTCGTGAGACTGGCTTGCTAGTGGAGGAAAAGCCAACATATCCACCGAGAGTAATAGTTTGGTGTAAATTTTGATGTAGTGGCATCACTGGCCCATTTTTTTACAAAAAGAAGCTGATATTTCGGCGCCATGTCACACAGCTCATCAAACGATCGATATTCTGCCCACTAAGTTCGGTAATCGTGTAATCACCCTTCTTGGCGATGCCAATTGGCCGCTGTTAAAGACAGATGCTATGCGAGTAATCCCGAAGCGATCGACGTCCTTAAGGCTAATATCGTGCGAGCCATTCGTGAGATGAAACCAGAAACCGTCAACAAAGTCTTGGAAAATTGGGCTGACAGGATGAGCTACTGCGAAGGCCACATGAATGGAATCGTGGTCCATGAATAATGAGACTATTTGTTATTTCTACACCCAGAGAACTAATTGTTTCCGAAGAGGTTGTAGCAACCGTAAATTCTGCTGTTGGCACTTAATTTCGGTTGTCATAACCGAATTGAGGTTGTCCCGACCGAATTTAGTACCACGCAACTGAAATTCGATTACAGAAACCTCGCTTCATAATCTTCAATTAGTATATTCGATCTGTCAACTAAAGTTTCGGTTGAATCAACCGAATTTGAAATTAATTCGGATGCAACAACAGAAATTTGTACAAAATTAGGTTGAAGTAAACGGTTGTGGCATCAAATCAGGTGCAACAACCGAATTTGGAATCAATTCGGTTGCCACTATCGAATCGCAATAACCGATTTTATCCTTAAGTCGGTTGCAACGACCGAACTTGGCGTCAATTCGTTTGCTGTAACCGTATTTTTCATGAATTCTGTAGACACAACCGAATTCATTTTCAATTCGATTACCACAACATAATTCTACATATTTCAAACATGACGTTTAAAAATAAAAAATTACATTAGGTATCAGTGGACACCCGGTTGGAACGAAGTTCCTTTCGCTATATACATCGTTCCGATAGTTAGTTCCAACACGCCTAAAAGGCCCCGTTGAAAAACACGATAATTTAAATGGATCTTTAAGAAAATATATTATTTGTAAAATGATAAACTTTTTTAAAGAAAAAATTTTATTTGTAGAATGTATTTTTTTAAGTATATTTTTAGGTCCTTTTTGAATGAATATGTATTATATTTTCCAGAAAAGGTCCTCTTTTAAAGAGAGATACTTATTTTACTAAAAGCTAATGTTTCTTAAGAACCGGTACAATTTTAAAGAAGTACTTTCTGTAAGAAAAAACCATAAGAGTATGATTTTTTTTTACAAAGAAGTACTTATTTTAAGAACAGGTACTTTTTAAAGAATTTATTTATTATTATTTAAGAAATATTTATTTTTTTTTTTAAATATACATATATTCAGAATGGCTACTCATCTCAAGAAATGAAAAGAAAAGGTATTATTTTATTTTTAAGAAAATGTACTTTTAAGGAAAGAAATTTTTGTAAGAAATGGTATTTTGTGTAAGTCAATGTATTTTTTTGAAGATAATGTTTTTTTTAAGAAATGGGAATTTTTTTAGAATTGGTACATTTTTCAGAGTAGGAACTTATCTCAAGAAAAGTTATTTTGTTTCACAAAATAAATTTATTCTTTAAAGAAGAGTTTTTTTTTATGAAAAGACAATCTGTTGTACGAAAATGTACTTTGTTAAGAAAAGGTACTTATTGTACAAAAAATTGCTTTTGTTAAGAAAATGTACTTATTTAAAAAAAATCTTTTTTTAAGAAAATGTTCTTTTTGTATGAAAATTTACTTTTTTAAGAAAACTTATTTTTTTTAACAAAATGTACTTTGTTTAAGAATATGAATAGGTATTCTTTGAAAAAATTTACTTTTTTTTAAGAAAAGATTCAGTAGTTTTTTAAGAAAATTCATTTTGTTGTAAGAATATTTACTTTTTTAAGAAAAGGTGCATATTTTAAAAAAAATACTTTTTTTAAGAAAAGGTACTTTTTGTATGAAATTTACTTTTATTAAGAAAAGATACATAGTAGGTTTTTAAGAAAAGACAATTTGTTGTAAGAAAATTTACTTTTTTAAGAAAAGGTACTTATTTAAAAAAAAATATTTTTTTTAACAAAAAGTACTTTTTGTAGGAAAATTTACTTTTTTTAAGCAAAGATACTTCTTTACCAAGTGTTTTTCAAGAAGAGGGTCTTTGTTTAAGCATATGAATAAGTATTTTCTCGAGAAAATTTACTTTTTTTTATTTTTTTTTTTTAAACTTCTTTCACTTTGGCTTTTCTAAATTTACTATATATTGGGTTCAAAACTACAATATATACTAAATATTGATTACAGGCTCCACCTACAAATCTTGCCATTATACAAGAAATGTCCCAGCATATGTTAGTCTAGACACAAACCAAAGCAAAAGTACCCAATATTGTTGGTAACATAGATAAAGTAAACTAATAGATGAAGCACAAGTGTTGGGAAAATTGTAGTGTAATGGGTAATTTTCTACTTATAGATGTCGTTGAAAGCAATAAATGAAATTTGTTGTTCCCAAACAAAAGTAAAACAATATAAGACAAAAAACAAATGAACTCGACGAAAAAGATTAAAAAATTTGACCCGACCCCTTTCGATTTTGATGAAATTTGGTGCGTATGTAGTTCTTTATTATAAGGAAACAATATGTGCCAATTTCTGGACCTCTGACCGTTTTGGTTCGCGAACGATGGCACCTTATAAAATGTGAAAAATCGTAAAAATGTTGAAATGTGTAGCTGAAAAACTAGTTATAACCCTAAAACTACTTGTAGAAAAAAATTATACTATGGTCTCATTTTGTAGGTATTAAAAGGGTCTTTAAAATGTTACAAAACTTACATTTTATTCTTGAAAGGTCAAAGGTCATTCTCAGAAAGCGAAATTTTTAAAATTCTACAAAAAATATATGTTGGTTCTTAACCGTTTCTTTACGCGTATGCAAAATTTCAAGAGGCCGTTTTTTTCAAAGCCCAGAGATATTAAAGAAAATGTGATGCTATGTATAACATTTTTATTTATTTTTTTTTAATTTGTTACCCCTAGAAAAAAATGACAAAATATCATTTTCGATTTTGATGAAATTTGGTGCGTATGTAGTTCTGTGTAAAAAAATAACATGATAAAAATATTAATAATAATACTATTGAATATATTTTTAAACATAGTATTATTTTGTAGACCACTAGTTACCGAGTTTTGAAATTTTAGAATCCAATATATAAAAGTAAAACAAAAACTTGGCACATGTTTTTTTTTACACAGAACTACATACGCACCAAATTTCATCAAAATCGAAAATGATATTTTGCCATTTTTTTTCAAAGGACTAAAAAATTAAAAAAAGTATAAAAATGTTGTATATAGCATCACCTTTTCTTTAATATCTCTGGTCTTTGAAAAAACGCCATCTTGAAATTTTGCATATGCGTAAAGAACCAACATATATTTTTTGTAGAATTTTAAAAATTTCGCCTTCTGAGATATATCTTCACGAACTTTAGGTCATGCGGAATGACCTTTGACCTTTCAAGAATAAAATGTATGTTGTGCAACCCTTTTAATACCTACAAATTAAGACCATAATAAGATTCAGAGTTATAAATATTTCTTCAGAAACACAGTTGAACAATTTCACGATTTTTCTCACTTTTGAAGGCGCCATAGTTCGCGAATACGGTCACAGGTCCAGAAATTGGCACATCTTATTTTCTTATACAGATCTACAATTGCACTATATGTCATCAAAGTCGAAGGAGATAAAGGAAATTCTTTCGTCGAGTTCATTTTTAAAAATTATTTCAACACAAATATCACTTCCAAACACGAATACAACATCTTACTTAAAGTAGAATATCTGATGGCCATCGAATAGCAAAGCCTTGTCACCACCGTCAACGTCCTAATAAATTGGTCCTTCCTCCGGCTACCATTCCTTGTTGAGAGTGTTCAGACACTCTAACGGTTTTGACATCTGCGACCACATAAGTTGCTAGTTTTTGGGCGGGGACATAGAATAACACATACCATAGAAGCTTTTATTCGCTCAATAAATTAAACTTCATAGGTACGATGGAAAGTAAACATTGGATGGTGGAAAATATGGGTTCAATAATACCAGATGGTGGCAATAGTATACAGCGATCCATAAAGGAACAACAACCGAATTTTGTGTTTTTGTTGCAAACTAGTTGTGTTAAATACAATACAAATGTATACCAACGATAAAAGTCAACAAAAAAGTGCAAAATATATTTAAATTTTTCAGTTCTACACCAAAACGACAGGAAAATGTTAAGTGAACATATTTTGTAACTACACCTGGTGTAAGATAATTTTAAATTTAATTGCTCTCATTTCCACAAATCTACGATGAAGAGTGTGAAATGAAACGTCAGATGAGAGAATAAGTTTATCTACGTATGTGTTAGTCTATGGGCGGGGAGTTTTTAGATTAAAAAGGCGTTCCGGAATGTTCATCTTTGGGCGGTATTACAGGTTTTCTCCTATTGATATCCCAACACCGGCCTCATGGCGAGGTAATCGCCGTCGAAAGAAATTTAAGGTGGATGAGTAGGGGTCGAAACCACGTCCTCTTGCACTACCGACGGTTGTAGCATAATAGTTTTAAAACAAAGTTGTTTAATTTGTTTTCATTTAGCATTCATTCATTCTCTTTGAAATTCAATCCTGTATCAAATTTGTAGCTAGCAGGTCGACAAGCTGTGTCATCGAAACCCCTTGGCCTGAGTATTGCTGAAATATCTCGAGAATGATAAAAGGAAGATAGATACATAAAAATACAATACTACTTGGACTATATTTTTTGTGACGATAAATATGTGATATCTCCGCATTATCGCTAAGGAGATAAATCTTGCAATTGTTTGTAGGGATCCCTATTATTACTTTCATTGATTTCAACAATATTTTCATTGATTTTGCCGTCTATGCCATCTATGGCAGTGACGTACATTCACTGGCAGTGTCATAAATCAAATTTCGCTATCATTTTGTAGTAAAACAATAAAAAAAAGATGATCTCTAGACAATATTTTTGCTTATAGATCAAATGTTTGTGAGATTAATGATCGCAAAATGATTTCTCTCTCTCGCTCTCTCTCTCTGAGACAAACGCAATATGTACTGTATAGTGGGTAAACAGACCAAACACAATAATACGAATACCCCGACCACGGAGACAGATAAGAGACATCACAAAATGTTAAGGTTTTCCAAATATTTCGCTGACGACCCACAATCGGGGGGAAGCGAAATCGTATTTTCCACATTGGGCTGGCCGGCCACATGCGGTTGCTGGCTTCACTGTATGTGTGTGTGACTTACTGACTGCTGATAACGCGATGCATGATGATCACTCACGGATGATCACAATGTAGCTCGCGCCTGATGCTGCCATTGCTAACGTCGCGTCGTTGTTGTTGTCGTTGCGGTTACTTGACATTCTGATAATGTTTTTTACATGTGTAGTATAATCGAATGTACTCGGGGAAAATTACATTGGCGCGCTTGCTGTTGATCTTGCAGCGATTTTAGATTTGCAATATGGGCTCTGTTAGTCTCTCAACAAAGCTTCGACTAATTAGAACGGTTCCGTTTTCATATTTTTGTTTATTTTGCTTTTAATATTTAAACACAAAAATCGCCGAAAGGAACAAAGTGTGATTGTGTTCGTTGCTGTGTGTTCAAAGTGGGAATTTGAATTAATTAAAACATTTAAAAACGCAAAAAGAAAAAAACTAAAATAATTAAAAGAAATTAGCTAAACTTTGTCACGAATTAGTTAAATACAAGAAACTACCGCAAAGTTTTGAACGAATTAAAAAAACGCCTACAAATTTTCCATTTCCTATTTATTTTAAATCAAAAAAGTGAATTTTTTGTTCTGTTGTGTGTCTTTTCATCTTCCGCATTTTCAATGTCAATGTCAAAGAAAACATATTAATGCGAAGAAAATATTCAAACACTTTTCAAATATAAACAACTAAAGATTTTGTGATTTTCTGTTAATAACATCGGCAAAACGCCTCCAAACGCCTTGAAGTCGCCAGTATTATGGTCTACGAATCGTCATATGAGAGCGGGCGGCAGCCCTTTTTGCCGGACACGAAGCGCGGCTATTGGGCCAATCCGCAGGACTTTATTTATGCCGGCCTAGGGTTGGCGTTTCGTGTCGATCTCTTTTCAATGTCATGGTTTATGTACATGGATACTGGACGTAAGTATATTGTGGTGGGTGGTGTAATGGAAATTAGTGTGATATATTTTGATAAGGGTGGCAGATATTTTATCGCTTTTGAAATATTTGAATCTTGATGTTTGCAAACTGGGTAGGAGCAAGAGTCTGATAAGCGAGGTCACTCTATCTCCGATAACTTGAACAAATTTTAAAGCGACTCAGCTATTTATTTTAGGCCCCTACGCGAAAAAATCAATCTCCGATAACTTGACCAAATTTTAAAGCGACTCACCTATTTAAAAGTAAATTATTTTAGGTAGCCCCACGTGAAAAAATATCGGAGGAGGAAAACCACACGACTTTAAGTACAAAATGTAAAATACTAATATTTGGGAAAAATTCTATTTGAGGAGTTACGGGCCTCCGAAGTTCGGATATACAGGGTGTTTTTTTTAAACTGAGACGATCAAATATCTCGAAAAATAGCCACTCTACAGAAAAAATGTCCATATTCAAAATTTAATCATACCGCGGGGGAAATACATTAGTGCAAAAAAAATAGTCCCCCACCCCCCCCCTTTGTAGATGGGGCGGGGGTAACTTTTAAACTAAGATAGGAAGCCATATTTTTTATTGCAGATACTGATTCTACGACTAAAAGTAAGTATGATTTGAATGAAATATTTTGTTCGGTTCATGATAGATGGTGTTGTAATCGATGAAATTCAATTTTTTCAATTTCTCCCCCTTAGAACACACGCATTCGATTCTGCAATATGTTTGAAATAAAAAACATCACGTTATCATTTTGAACACTTATTTTAAGCTAAAATTATTTTATTCACCTACCTTTTACATTAATAAATTGTTTTGATGACGAATTTCGAGTATTTGCGATGATAACGTGATGTGTTTTATTTCAAACATATTGCAGAATCGAATGCGTGTGTTCTAAGGGGGAGAAATTGAAAAAATTGAATTTCATCGATTACAACACCATCTATCATGAACCGAACAAAATATTTCATTCAAATCATACTTACTTTTAGTCGTAGAATCAGTATCTGCAATAAAAAATATGGCTTCCTATCTTAGTTTAAAAGTTACCCCCGCCCCATCTACAAAGGGGGGGGGTGGGGGACTATTTTTTTTGCACTAATGTATTTCCCCCGCGGTATGATTAAATTTTGAATATGGACATTTTTTCTGTAGAGTGGCTATTTTTCGAGATATTTGATCGTCTCAGTTTAAAAAAAACACCCGTATATGGGGTTAAGCGAACCACAGAATTGTCATTCATAAGCATGAGCTTGGTCGATAACTTTTTATCTGACTGATGAATTTGAAAAAATATTACCAAAAAATGTTGTGAACATGATAGTGATGCGAACAACTTCGATTACATTCGTATTTGTTATCAAAAAGGGAGGTAAACCGACAATAAACATCAACGATTGCTGATGTTCATGTTCTTCTTAATACCAAATAAGAATGTAATCGAAGTTGTTCGCATCACTATCATGGTTACAAATTTGTTTGTATCATGCTTATGAATGATAAATCTGTGGTTCACTTAAAATTAAATAACGTTTTTCGGTAACTAGCTTAGTTGTCTTGTCATCGAATATTGATTATTTAAAAAAATACACATAGATGTATCAAAAATTTGATAAGTTGTTCCCAAACATACCTTTTTTTGAACGGTGATCAGAATATTAACGAAAAAATCGATAAGTCGCATAGTTATCGATACGTGGAATGTTCAATTTAATAAATGTGGTTTTTAACTTTTTCACTCAAAATTAAAATAAAATAAATTATGAAATAAATTCAAATAAATATAAATTTTCGACAACTTAGTTATAGAAATATTTGAGGTCGCGCGAAAAATAAGTGAGCTATCGAAAATTCTTGTTTACTTTTATAAGTTCAGTCAGGGAGTTTCTATGGCACAGCGGATCGAAAAGGTACAAGTCTGTGGTTCGCTTAACACCACATATATCCGAACTTCGGAGGCCCATAACTCCTCAAATATAATCTTTAACCGACAGCATTTTCGTATAATGTTAGGGAAAAAATCAACAAAATTTAATGAAATTTTTCGATAACTCGCTGAGTTATAGAAATATCGGCCCTTGAAATTTTCAAAATTTATCGAATATATTTTCTAAATTTTCCCCAAAAAAATTATATTGCTGATTGTAAATCAGAAGATAAACGTGTAAAATTAAATAACGTTTTTCGATAACTAGCTTAGTTATCGAGTTATCGAATGTATGTAAATATGTTTCAAAAATTTGATGTTATTCCCAAACATCACTTTTCTTGAACGGTGATCAGAATATTAACGAAGAAAGTCGCATAGTTATAGTTTAAATTAAATAGTTTTAAATTTTTCAGGCAAAACGTAATATAACGTATAAAATAAATTCAAATAAATAGAAATTTTCGACAACTTAGTTATCGAAATATTTGAGGTCGCGCGAAAAATAAGTGAGCTATCGAAAATTATCCAGGGGGTTTCTATGGCACAGCTGATCGAAAAAGAACTAGGGAAATGATGTAGAATGAAAGACCAAAAAATACAGGAACTAAGTTTAACTAGTGTTTATTGATACTAATGACAGCTAAAGTATGTTTTATGTTGTTTGCATTGAACGAAAATACGCATTCCTTTTGATTTCTGTCCGTTTTATGTCCAACCAAAGTGTAAAATTGGTTAAATACAGCAGTAACTCGAACTCGATGAAATTGCCTACTATCTCGTCATCATGAAGAGGCAGCGAAGAATGTAATAGAGACTCTTAAGTATTACTTATGGTTCAACATATGTTTGCGAAAAATGTAAAAAATATTTTCGACAACATTTGAATATTTCAACGGCTTTTCAATACCAAGTGTACGCAGGGATTCGTCAACCTGATCCTTCCATCGGAGTCTTGGTTTCCTATTTTTCGTCTTCGAGTTCGGTTTCGAAAACTCTTCGTGCTGGTTCGTCTTCATCAATTCTACTGACATGGCCTAGCCAGCGCAATCGCGTTATTTTGATCCGCTTAACTATGTCAATGTCAGGATAAAGCTCATACAGCTCATGGTTCATGCGTCGCCGATACTCGCCGTTGTGCACTATAGGGCCATAAATTTTTCGGAGTATTTTTCCCCGAAGACTCCCATAGATGTTTCGTCTGCTTGCGATAATACCCAGGATTCTGCGCCATAAAGCAAGACAGGTTGTATGAGAGTCTGGTACAATTGGACTTTTGTTACTCGAGAGAGGGCTTTATCTCTAAAGTGCTTGCTTAGCCCAAAATAACATCTATTCGCAAGCACAATTCTCCGCTTGATCTCAAGGATGACGTTGTTGTTTTTGTTTACGGCAGATCTAAGGTATATAAATCCGTCAATTACCTCGAAATTATATCGGTTATCAACGTTCACGTTTTGGTCTAATCGCGTGGAGGCCCTGCTGGTTGAAACCATTAATTTTGTCCTGTCCTCATTTACCGTCAGACCCACTTTTCCTGACTCCTTCTCAATTCTAGAAATGACTGCAGTAACTTCTCTAACTGTGCGTCCAATGATATTAATATAATCAGCATACGCGAGCAGCACGTGACTTTTGCTACTGATGGTTTTGTTCATGTTGACAGCAGCTTTTCTCATAATAATCTCTATTAAGATGTTAAAGAGATCGCATGATAGGATATCACCTTGTCTGAGGCCTCGCTTAGTTTCGAAAGGTTCGGCAACATCCTTACTGACTTTCACTGCGGATTTGGTGTTCCTCCAGGTCATCCTGCAAAGGCGTATGAGTTTTGCAGAAATACCAAGCTCAGGCATTGCTTCGTAGAGTTTCTCCCTGTTCGGGATATCGAAGGCCGCTTAATAATCGACAAATAGGTGAGAAGTATCGATTTGTTTTTCGTGGGTCTTCTCTAGCATTTGGCGTGGCATAAAAATCTGATCGGTTGTCGATTTTCCAGGCCTAAATCCACACTGGTATGGTCCAATCAGGTCAGCGATAAATGGTTTTAGTCTTTCGCACATTATACTACATAGAACCTTATATGCTATGAATAAAATATTTATTCCACTGTAGTTGGCACAGAGACTCGGGTCACCTTTTTTACATATAGGGCCATAGTACACTGAGGCTCCAATCGCCGGGCATGCATTCATCTAACCAAATTTTGCTTATGAGATGATGCATACACCTTATCAGCTCATCACCGCCAGCCTTAAACAGGTCCACCGGTAATCCATCAGCTCCTGCGGCTTTGTTGTTCTTAAGACGGGCAATAGCTGTCCTGACCTCGTCTTGGTTAGGAGGTGGGCACTCGACGTCGTCGTTCTAATTGTGATAGAATGTCCCATCGTCATGGGATATCCGAGGTTCCAGTAACGCGGAGAAATGATCTCTCCATATTCCAAACATGCTCTGCATATCATAGACTACGGGCCTTGCTTGCCCTTACAGAAGGGGCCCCTGAGCCATGTCCATTAGTTCTGGTTTTTAATTTTTTGAAAGAATTTTCGGGCTTCGTTCGTCCTTTCTTCAACTTTTTCACACTCGCGCTTTCTCCGGTGCCGTTGCTTACGCCTAAAGATATGGTTTACTCCTTTCTTTTTCTCCTATACCGCTCAGTCGCAGCTCACGTTACAATTGACTGAAACACTTCCATACGTGCAGCGTTCTTTTCATCATTTGCTATTGGACACTCTTCATCGTATCATGGTTTGTTGCGAAGCGGTTTTTCAAAACCAAGTACGGTTGTTACGGCAGCTTTGATAGAGTCGGAAATGTTTTTACGCTGCGTTTCAGGATCGTCATCGGGAAGTGGTGGGTTCTATGATAAAAGTTGCGAGAGATTTCTTGAGTAGACTATAGCTACCCCTGCTTATTGCAGCTTTCCGATGTCTAGTTTTCTCTGCGTCTGGTGTCGTACGATTTTCGCTCTACTTAATCTTGTGCGAACCTTTGCTGCTTCCAGGTAGTGATCAGAATTGATGTTAGCTCCTGTGAACACTCGTACGTCCATTACACTGGATGAGTGCCTTCCATCAATCACCACGTGATCAATTTTGTTAGAGTTGAAAATCTCCTAGTACAATCTTAATGTCATGGCCAGGGCAGCGATCATACGTTTACTCTAGGCGCTCGTAGAATATGTCTTTGGCATCATCATCTTCCCCTTCTGTCCGGTCATGCACACAAATTAGGGAAATATAAAAGTACTTCGCCTTTACGTGGATTGCGGCTATACGTTCACTCACAGGATTGAACCTAGAGACTAGATTTCGCAGTCCTTTGCCAACTACAAATCCGCAGCCACATTCATGTGTTTTCTCATGGCAACTGTAGTATACGTCGCAGTTTTCCTTCCCCGTACAGCCATGTCCAGTCCATCGAATTTCCTGGATTGCGTATATAACCTTCTAACTTTCGAGGACATCAGCCAATTGGATACTTGCACTGGATCTATGTAGAGATCTTACATTCCAAGTGCACATCCGTAAATCGTGGTCCTTACAACGCCTCTTGCTACTACCATGTATTTGTACCATGGTTGCCCTGAAACGAATTTGTAGTTTTTGTTTATAGTGTGTGTGTCTTCGCTGATAGAACCACACACAGCCAATTTAAACGCAAGTATAACGCAAACTTCATCCGATCATTTGCAATCGATTCGTTTAGCTTCGGAAAAATTTGTCTCGCTTACGATCAAGTTCAATATTATTTGTTTCTTGTTTCTTATACTTCGTTTGCTTTGTTGGTGATGATAAAACCGTAAGATGTCTTGAAAGTGAGTAGCTCTATGCTATTCTCTTGTATACGCTCCACTGATACCCAGAATGCACGTGCTTTGAACCAATTACATTCTGTAAATGAAACATGTTGTTGAGTCTCTGGGCGTGATCAAGGCTAATCTGCAACTGACCACATTCCGGTTTTAGTCAATCGAAATGTGAAGCACTTAGTTCTTTGTTGAACGCCAAGCAAAATAAAATTTCAATATTCAATAATGTAAGTTCATCTTGTCAGATTAATACCTCTCAATCTCACATGACATTGGACTGATTAAAACAAGAAGACGTTATCACTTAATATTATTATTTATTAAATGATGATACGCCAGTACTAATTTCAACTCATACTAATCATATGAAGGTGTTTTAAAAAAGGTCAACGCGTTCATAAAGATTAAAAACCGTACTTGATTTAAAATTCAATATAAATTAATGATCCACCAAAGTATTTGACCAATCTACAGCTTTGGAATTGACATAGGAATAATAATCGTACAACAAAAAACCAAGCTGACCTTGTAAGCTTGTAGTATGAATTTTTCATACAATAACTAAAACAAAATTTTTTTATTTGCCATTCACAACCGGTTCAGGTCAGGGGCCTGAAACATATTTGTTTATTTAGCCTTATCGGTTCTTCAAATTCTTTCAACAGTAGATCATATGAAGCCCTCGTAGGGATTCCTACATGTAATCCAGAGTGTTGGTCCTAATCTTCGGCTTCCTTCGAGTACGTCTTGGAATGGCTTTCGCGCTGGTTCATCTTGATCTATTCTACTGACATGGTTCAAAAGATATTTTTTCGACAAAAAAACATCTTATTTCTGAACATAGTTTTTCTTTGTTTAGCTCGATACTAGACATCTGCAAGCGCATGAAAACAGAAATACATTTCGTTTCATTTTCAAGAAAAACACACAACATAATTATAAACAACCGAAATTTGAAATTCATATGCGGGTAAAATACATGATAATCAAGTCAAGGGCAAACCAGTCCAAGCATGAAACGAATCAAATTGCTTCGATACTCTCCCGATTAGTCCCTGCAGCCCAGTGTTACCACGAGAGTACGCCAGAATAACAAAAGTACTATGTTAGAAAATTATTCAGTCACTTGAAATTACTCAAAAATGTTTTATTTCCTATTTCCATAACATTCGTTGATTCTGTTGATCTCCTGTTGAACTGTATTTAGTCGGAAGTCTCTGTGTAGGGTTTCGTTTCTTACGTAGTTGGGTGCATCTGCGATAAGATGTAGGTATTTGGATTGGAACCTCTGTATGAGTTGAATGTTTGTTTTTGCTGGTGAACCCCAGAGTTCTGCTCCGAATGTCCAGTACAGCAGTAACTTGTTATCTAACAATAACTTAGAGTTTCGGCCCATAAGCCAGTACATACATACATAGATGTTAGTTTAAGACCAAGCTGTTTCCTTTTCGTTATAATATGTTTTTTGCCAAGTTAGACGTCTGTCCAGGTGTATGCCAAGATATTTTGCACTGTCGGCTTGTGGTATTTCTGCATTGTTGATTTTTACACGTGGACATGTTTCGGCTCTCAACGTAAAAGTTACATGCGCTGACTTATTGGCATTGACTTTGAGTCTCCACCACTGGCACCAATCCTGGATTTTGTGTATGTGACTTTGCAGATTTACCGATGCTGTGTCGTCTGCGAATGTAGCTGTTACAGTATTTTGGCATGTTGGTAGGTCCGCAGTAAACAGAGTGTACAGCAATGGGCCGAGAACACTACCCTGTGGTATGCCAGATTTAATTTCATGTAGGTCCGTTTGGGTTCCGTTAACTTTCACAAAGAAGTATCTGCATTCTAAGTAAGATTAAATTATTTCGAAGAACGGATATGGAAGGTTCTTTTTAATCTTGTATAGTAAAACAGTATGCCATACTTTGTCGAAAGCTTGGCTAATATCCAAGAATACCGCTGAGCAATGGTTTTTTCTTCGAAGGCAGTTCTTATTGTCTTGACCAAATTGGTGGCCGTCGGTGGTGCAATGGTAGTGTGCGCGGCTCTTGTGCATGAGGACGTGGGTTCGATCCCTACTCTGACCACCTACAATTTCTTTCGACGGCGGCCACCTCGCTTAGTGACGGCGACACTATCGAGTACTTAGCCATGAAAAAGCTTATCAAAATACCGATCGGAACCGGTGTAAAACTGTAGGTCCCAATCAGTGAGTATAAAACTGGAACGCGCACAGCTCACTGGTTGTGAGAAGCTCTCCCTAATCCCTTCATGGGATGTAACGGGAAACCATTTATTTTTTTAAATTGGTGGTCTGGAGTAAGATGTTTTGAATGCAGTATTGGTTTTAGTCGAAGAAGTAAAATTTTTTCAATTAGTTTTCCCATCACTGGTAGTAGACTTATTGGTCTGTACGATTGCACATCTTCTAGCGGTTTTCCTATCTTCGGAATCATTATTACTTCAGCCACTTTAAGCAGCACCGGAAAGTATCCAACTCTGAATGTAGCATCTACAATATTTCTGAAGTGTGTAATGGCTATATTTGGGAGTTCCTTAAGGTTTTTCGACGTGATCAGATCAAAGCCTGGTGCCTTTTTCCTATTTGGTAGATTTTTTATCAACATTCTTATTTCCTTGCAGGTTGTTTTCCTGATTGGCAGGTCCATTTGGGCTGGTGACGACAGAAAATCATGTAATTTTGTAGGACTACATTTTGACGGGATAGGTTGAAACACATTTGATAAGTGCTCACCAAAGATGTCACATTTTTCTTTACCCGTTCAATTCAAGTCCACGCCAGTTGAAATAGGTTGTATATCCCAACTTTCGAGACCAATAAACTGGTACAAAGAGATCTCACGTTAAAAATAAAATAGATATTTCGACGAAAAATTCCCACCAGTAAACAACAAGTTGTATTTTCGAAATAACATCATCATCCATGAATTTTAATCATGTTCCATGAATTTTATAAAATAAATAAAAAATAAATGGTTTCCCATTACATCCCATGAAGGGACTGGGGAGAACTTCTCACAATCACTGAGCTGTGCGCTTTCCAGTTTTCACTCACTGACTGGGACCTACAGTTTTACACCGATTCCGAACGGTAATTTGAGAAGCTTTTTCATGGCTAGATAATCGATAGTGTCGCCGTCACTATGCGAGGTGACCGCCGCCGAAAGAAAATTTGAAGTTGGTCAGAGCCGGGTTCGAACCCAGGATCTCATGTACAAGAGCCGCGCACACTAACCATTGCACCACCGACGGCCACAGGAGCAAATGTACTACCTCACATAAAATCGGCCAAAACATAAAGTTCAAAAAATTGCATTTTTTTTAATTTCAAGTTTTCTTAAATGAAGGGTTCCTTCTGGTTTTGTGAAGAGAATTATTTTATTATAATTTTTTCAATTTCTCGATAACTCAAATAATATGGTAAAATGGGTTATCTTGGTCCACAGACGTCGCAGATCAAAAATAAATATACCACTAACTTCGTGAGGATAATACCCTTCATTTGAGTACCTACACTTGATGGTTCCTACGATGTCCCTAGGTGGACCCTAGGGGCCCCATAGGTCCGACCGGAGAACAATTTGTTGATTTTTGAACTTCACAAATTTTGCCCGATTTTCAGTTTTTGCTTCTTTTGTCTTTGGAGCCCGGCTCGGAGATGTGCAGTTCAGCCCGAATATTTCATGTTGCAATTTCCAAGAAATTTTACCTTTTTGGAGGAACTGATGAGAGTTGAGCACGGAGCATTATGGGGGATCGCAATAGAGAAATGTATCATCAAAGTTTCACGTCCGGTATTTGGCGTTGGCTATCATTTATGCGAGAAATTGGAGGACATTGTGTCCGAACTCTTTAAATTTGTAATTCTAGCTCATCGTATGTAAGCAGGGCTCATCTAGTGGCCGGAAACGACAGTGAATTTCGTATGGTGATTGATTATCGAGCGTCGGATAGAACTACGGTTCGTGAAGAATTTCCGATGGCAAATATGGGGGAACATGGTATTGTTCGTGGTAATAAATGTTTTATTTTGTTGGATATGATAAATGGTTTTCTCTAAATTCTTATCGAAGTGATCATTGCCAATACAGAAGAATGCAGTGTTGTATTACAAATGCTCCATTGGCTTTAATGCGACGCTGTCTTCAAAAATGGTTTTTGTATTGTTTTTAATTTTATGTATCCGGCTGCTTTGCCTACGAACTATAACACAGTGCAATACGAAAATACATAACCATATACGGACACCACTACGTGATAAAAGATCAAAAACTAAAAGACCCGTGTCTCCCAGTTTTGCCCAAAGTCATGCACTTTTTTTATGGGCCCCCAAAAATTTGCAAAAAAGTGATCATTTTGTCAGGCTCATATCTTGCAAATAGTTCGGAATTTTGATTTACTCGCTGAGGTAGAGTTGTCGCTCTTGTCATAAAGAACAAAAATTGTGAATATATAAAATCAAAATACTTCAATACTGTTCACAATTTTTGTTCTTTATGACAAGAGCTTCAACTTTTGCTCAGAGACTAAATCAAAATTCAAAACGGTTTGCAAGATATGCGCCTGACAAAATGATCACATTTTTGCAAAAATGACACCGAGGTCCCAAATCTTTGGGGCCCATAAAAAAAAGTACATGACTTTGGGCAAAACTGGAAGACACGGGTCTTTTTTTTGTCTTTTATCACGTAGTGGTGTCCGTATATGGTTATATTTCCATGACTTAAAAAATTACACACAGTGTAATTTATCTGGTTCCAGTTACACTAACGTAGAAGTAGTCGTTTCGAAAACTGTTCCCATTTTTACTGCAGGGCGATAAGTAACTGGCACGCAACTAAGGTATAAATAGTGTTCGATTCATGCTAATAACAAATAAATTATGTTCGATGCTAGTTGCATCGAACGAAACCATGCAGTCTTGACATATGTTTGACATATGTCCAACTTCTAACTGCAACTCGAAATCGGTGACCTCAAGAGAATGTAAAACAGCTGATGGAAACTCTAATCTAAAGTATTATTATCACGTGATAAATATTAAACAACATCAATTTGTTTAGCCGCGAAATGGGGCAGCAACATACGACGGTGGTCCCAAAACTAGCCGACCTGACGTATAGATGGTGCTAGTAGCTTAAAAAAATATTTAGCTGAAAAGTGTCAATCTTATAAAACATGTTTTAAGTTTCAAGGCGCTACACACTGGGAGAAATATCCAATCTAGCTGATCATATATCAAAAATTTAAGTAAACCAATTCTGAAACTTATATTGCACAATTAATCTTAGATAGTCATTCCTTCATATGGCGTTTCACTTTTTTTTATTTGTTCACTAATAATTTAAATACAGGGCAGTAAAAGTATGCAATGTAGAAGTAGTAAGGAATTGACGAATTTTAATTTCAAATTTCATGTGGCCTTGCATCAAGAGTCTTAGTGTATTATTAAACTTGTATTTTTTTTTTGATATAATATGAACTGATGTATTTAAGAATGTAATTTATTTTGGTGAGAGTCCTTTAATTAATACTCCAAGGAATAAAACACATAGGGGTATATTTGAGATTAATTTCGAAAACGTGCAAAGAGATTCAAAAAAGTCTCCGCCTGTAACTGCCAAAATAGTTATTACATGTCAAAGTACGTTTAGTAATGAGCATGTGCAAAAAAAATTGGGTGCCAAGAAGTGCCAGGGAATTTTATATCAATTTTTTAATACATTATCCCTATGCACAATTGCTTAATACTATCAAAAACCGATTAACTCTTTAATTCTTATTTATTGTCCTCCGATATAAAGAATTACGTTTATATTGATTAATATTTCACTTTTATGGCTTTATTAAAAACACGGCTTATGTTGTATCCGACATTTTCTTTTCATTTCAATCAGCTGTGCTTGACAACGCGAAAGAGAAAACAAATAACAAAGATCAAAAATGTGTTTATTTGTATGTATTTGCAAAACTAACGGCATTAAATCCGTGGTTCTTTTAAAAACGTGCTGGTTTTCACAAATATATGTGGTAATACTTGGAGAAAATGTCAATTACATATAGAGAATATTTCGAAGTTTGGTCCAATTCTGATAAAAGTATTACAAAACCATTTAGTGATTAATCATGTTTTTTCAAGACTTGGACTATTTTATGATAAAAAAAAGTGAAAAATGTACAAACATTTTAAAAATTGTGTGCGGTGGACACTCCACTTGTAAACAAAAATGTCCACAAAGTAATTCTGACGAAAATTTGTTCGCAATTTGCTTGGTTCCGTTGCAACTAAAAGCAAACGAAACAATTTTATGGCAAAATCCTCGACCTTCATCTACCCGGTCTTGTCGTCCAGTTAAAATCTTATTTCAAAAAGAGACAGTTGTTCTAATAAGAAGTGAAGTAGCTAATATAAATCAACAAATTCAAGATATTATGGAAACAGAAATTGAAGAATTGCATATAAAAGTTGACCACAAATTCTGCCTAACCATGATAGATGGTAAGGCATTTAGTGCAATATCTGAGTCATCTACGCAATCTTGTGGAATATGTGGGGCTACACGTAAGGTCATGAATAACCTAAACGAGCTTAAGACTTTTAAACCAAATGAAAAGATATTTCAATATGGACTGTCAACATTGCATGCGTGGATTAGGTGTTTCGAATGCATAATGCACATTGCATACAGACTCGATACAAAAAAAATGGCAAATTCGAAGCGCGGAAGATAAAATTGCAGTTGAGCAAAGGAAAACTAAGATCATCCAAGAAATGAAAGTAACGATGAACTTACTTGTAGATATACCCAAGCCGGTGTTTGGAACAAGTAATGACGGCAATACTGCCAGAAGATTCTTTCAAAATCTAGGCCTTGCGTCATCTATTACGGGGATAGATGAGAAGTTGATATATAACTTAAGTGTCATCTTACGTGCAATGGCTAGTGGTTATGCTATAAATACTGATCCTTTAAAGACCTTGGTGAACAGACCTCAAAACTGTATGTCGATTTATACCCCTGGTATAACATGTCCTCAAGCCTCCATAAAATATTGATCCACGGAGTTGAAATCATAAAATTTGCTTCCCTACCAATTGGTATGTTATCAGAGGAAGCTATGGAATCAAGGAATAAAGATTTTCGCAACTTTAGAGAATTTCACACAAGAAAAATGAGCCGTGAAAAAACAATGCTCGATCTACTTAATACATTACTGTATTCATCGGATCCATTAATATCGTCACTATCACAAAAAACGACCATCAACCATCGACAATTAGAGCCGCTTGCAAATAATGTAAGAAAATTGTTATGTGATCCACAGATTCCTGAACAACTTGAACGAGAGGAGTCCAACTCCGATACAGAATAGTAAGAATAGTAAGGTTTATGATATTTTGGTTCTCTTACATATGAAATAAAAAAATTAAAAAACTAAACTAGTATTTTTTTATATAATATGGACTCGGGTAAGAATGTAATTTAGTTTGGTGGAAGTGCTTTAAATAATATCCATACAATAGATTAATTTCATACATTTTTTCCGAATCTTTTTTTGCTACCCACTTTTCAAATATTTCAAAAATGTGGCAACTCTGGTTCCATAACTAAGACAATATGGGTATTAACATTTTTGTTTTCTCGAGTACTATGACCATATGTACAAGGAAATTAAAATTTTGTAGTGACAGACAGTTTTCCATATTAAAAAATCATTCTAACCCCTTTTTCCCTCCAAAATTTGAGATTGGGCCAAAAGAAAAAAATATGGGTCCGTTAACTTCGTCTTCTCTGTCACATAGTATTTTCTCATATAAAACATACGAAAAACTTAAAACTTGCACTTTCAAAGTTCAATGTTAATAAAACCTTCCTTGTGGTGCACCCTGTACTGAAACAGGGTGTCTGGAAATACAATGAATTTAAAGATTACATATTCCTCTACAATCGCTCTGTACATTTCCTACTCCTCAGATCAACAGTTTAAGAGATATGATTTTTTGAATAGCTAGATTGGTGATTTCTCCCACTGTGCGCCACGTTGTTTAGTATTTTTATTTGAGCCATCAAAAGTAACCGATATCAGTGAATTTGTAAACATGGAAAACATTTGTCACCATTATATACGAGGGCGAATCAATAAGTCCGTGAGTTTTCGAACTTCCCTCGTAGTTATATGAAACGCAACACTGCTCCCATCAAGTACCACCTGTTAATAGACTACTTTCAAATTCTGAGCCAGTTCCATCGTTTACTTTGCGTTTAACAGCTGTTCCAAACATACAACCTCGTGCATTTTTTTAAAAATGGAAAAAAGTGAATTTCGAGTGCCCATTAAACCTTATTTTTTGCGAAAAAAAAATCGTCAATCAAACCAAGGAAAAGCTTAATAAATACTATGGGGACTCTGCACCATAGATTTCAATGGTAAACAAGTGGTCTACTGACTTTCGTTGGGGTCGCACAAGTACAAATGACGCTGAACGTTCTGGACGGCCAATTGAGGTCAATAGCAGAGAATGTCGATAAGTACCATTTAGAATACACTTACAAGTATTATTCGCATATGAGTGAGGGTATGAGGGTATGAGGGTATGAGTAAAAAATTGGTTGCTGTGTAAAGGAACGCTGTTGTACGGTGAAATTATGTGGAAATATGTATGTATGTATGTATGTATATACATTTACAAAGTGTGGAAAAGTGAATAATAGAACTAGAAAATATTGAAAATTAGCGCACTGGTTTTTAATTAACATTTGAATATTGGGGCTTATGCAACAAGCATTGTTTTGACGTAGTTTAGTGGCCTTATTAAAAAATCGACAACAAAAATTAATCTCATTCTGGTCCTCAAACAAAATAAAATGGAATTAAAAAATTATTATTTTCGATGGGTTTGGTATTAAGGACCATTCAAGCCATTCAACATTTCTCAGTTTCTCACTAAATCAACTACATTTTTCCGTTTCCACAGCACTTGCTGTATACTTATAAGTAATTGTGTGTACCCATACTTATAACACGACTCTGTATACAAATTATGAAAAAATACTTCAGTACATGTGTGTACAATCTTCTTTAGATGTATTCTGGCGAAGAGAGCGAATAGGAGTGGATGTGTAGAGAAAATGTTCCTTATAAGTATAGAGAACACACATAACTTGTACAAAGCAAATATGTGGTGGTATGTATTCTGCGTGTTAAAAATTTGGGTACACACAAGTATGAAAATTCTGTGTACGTACTTGGGTATAATTTTGCAACGAGTACTTATTGCTATTCTCTGGTCAATACATCCGAAAATTTCGAAAAAATCCACGATACGGTGTTGGCCGATCGAAGAGTAAAAGTGCGTGAGATTATTGATGCCATAGGCATTACATATGGCAGTGTGATTTCGATTTTAAATGATCAGTTGTGGTCAAGAAAGCTGTCTGCAAGATGGGTGCCGCGTTTGCTCTTAATTGACCATAAACATAATCGTGTGACAACTTCAAAGGATTGCTTGGAGTTGTTTAATTGGGCTACGAATTGGTACCTTATCCTCCATATTCTCCGGATTCAACCCCAGTGACTATTTCCTATTTCCAAACCTAAAGAAATGGCTCGGTGGAAAGAGGTTATTTAGCTCCAACTATGAAATTATTGATCGAAAAAATGCATATTTTATGGACCTAGAAAAATACTATTTTTTGGAAGGGATACAAAAATTGGAGAAACGGTGGACTAAGTGTATTGAGCTAAAAGGAGATTATGTTAAATATTACAAATTTTTTTTTGCAAACAAACTGTGTTTCATTCAGAAAGTCATGGATTTATTGATCCGCCCGTAGCTTCCCTTAATTTTCTTAGTAACATTAAAATAGTGTTCGATGCATATTACTGATATTGCGTGTGAACATGTTATTACTACACTGGCGTACTTTTTTCGTCGATATTTCACATGTACTGATATATATTCTGTGTCTCCTGTATTGACGTGACTTTTTTATTCCTTATTATTTAAATAATTCCCTAATATGTTTAATTTTGGAACTTTCAGTTATTGCCTTCCTGCCTATCTACCTACTAAGTTTGGCATTTTACATTGTGCCCTTCATAGTGATACAATCGTTTATGGGCCAGTTCTCCAGCAGTGGTTTCATATCATCATTTCGTTTATCGCCGCTTTTCAAAGGTAACGTCTAATATATTTTCTTTTGATTTGAATCCATCAATTTTATTAAATTGTGAAATTTTCCCTAGGCATTGGCTATGTCACATTGGCTGTGAACATTTGTGTCCTGGCCTATTACAGTATATTTGCCATTGTGCCAATGGTCTACATGTTTGCCTCCATGAATCCTACATTGCCCTGGAGTTGTGAGGGCTTCAAAACGTGGGCGACGAATCTAACCGACGAAGAGGAGACAAATGTAAGTTTTTCATTAATTGTAGTTGCATTTTTTAAACTGTCTCTCAGTATTTTGAGAAAATCTAAATTACATTTTTTGCAGATGTGCAACATGAGATACGACAATGAATCATATACAATTGAAGGCAGTGGAGGAGGCGAGGGAA
Source organism: Phaonia tiefii (assembly GCA_963931995.1). Taxonomy (NCBI): domain Eukaryota; kingdom Metazoa; phylum Arthropoda; class Insecta; order Diptera; family Muscidae; genus Phaonia; species Phaonia tiefii. Next base: position 252,656,036 of record OZ008368.1, on the reverse strand, counting down.
ATGAAACATCTTATCCAGAATTTATAAATCATCATATACCATCTGTGATGTATTTTAAGTAAGTTTATCCCCAAAAAACGTTTTACAGATATTTGTCAATTTTGAGAGATCAGAAAACACTCAGCTCACATTTGTGTCCTTCTGGGTGGTCATCTATGAAGCTTAGCCTTTTTTCACTTTGGCAACTGTGTAGTACAACATTTCCAAATGAAATTAAAAAACAAAATCATTTGAAATTTAATAATTTAAATTAAAATTTGAAAATTTCATTTGAAATTCAAAAATTTTATTTGAAATTTAAAATACATCAATTGAAATTCAAAGATTCTACTTCAAAATTTCGGAGACATTAATTTAAATTTAAAACACATCAATTACGTTTTAATCGATATCAATTGAAAATTGAAAACCTAAAGCAAACCACAGACTTGTCATTCATGAGCATAAACATCAGCTATCGTTGATTGTTATTGTCGGTTTACAGCCCTTCATGATATCAGAGACTAATCATATAAAGGGTTTTTCAACAGAGACGCTACAAAAGTAAATCGATAGGGACAGCAAACGACGCCATATTTTCCCCCGCTCTTTTGACATTTCTCTTCAGTAAGGTTTGTCATTTCATCATGGAAAGATATACGAGCCAACAACGAGTCGAAATTATTAAAATTTACTGCCGAAATTTGGAGTCAGTGGCCTCAACTTTAAGAGCGCTACGTCCAATTTCTGAATTTCTGGCCGAATGGCTTCGTCAATAAGCAAAATATGCGTTATTGGTCAGACAGCAATCCACACGTAATCCATGAGTCATCATTGCGTCCCGAAAAAATTACGGTTCGGTGGGGTTTATGGGCCGGCGGCGTCATTGGGCCGTACTTCTTCCATGATGATCAAGAGCGGCACATTACTGTGAATGCCAATCGCTACCGTTCAATGATAACCGAATATTTTTGGCCCCAATTGGATAATATGGACTTGGAGGACATGTAGTTCCAACAGGACGGCGCCACAAGCCACACAGCGAATGCCACAATCAATTTATTGGACACCAAGTTAGGTGAACGTGTTATCTCACGAAATGACCCAGTCGATTGGCCGCCTCGGTCGTGCGATTTGACGCCGTTAGATTATTTCCTGTGGGGCTACGTCAAGTCTATGGTCTATGCCAACAAGCCAGCGACGATTGATGAACTTCGTACGAATATCGAACGTGAAATTGCAGCAGTATCGGCCGATTTATGTTTGAAAACCGTCGAAAATTGTGTTCAGTGTCTGGACTTCTGCAAGCGTGCTCGTGGTGGCCACGTACTTTCACAGGAATAAAGAATTTCATTGGTTCATTCAACCGGTTTTGTTTTATTTAAAAAAACTTTTGTAGCGCTCTTATTGAAAAACCCGATATATAGACTTAACATTTCGCTCAACAAATTTCTGACATTTGGCCTGGTGTGATATGAACGTTGTATGTTGGAAAGAATTGCTTTATAATACCAGATAGAGGCAATCGTTCAAACCAACCAACAAGAAAACAACCACGGCATTTCGTTTCGGGTGATAAAATTATTGTGTTAAATGCAACATAAATGTATACTACCAATGAAAGATAAGAAGAAATTCCAAAATACGTTTAAATTTGAAGGTTCTCAACCAAAAGGAGTCAATAGTTATTGTAACTCCACCTGGTGTAAGCTGTCACACCGACCGCACCACGAAGAGTGTGAATTGAAACGTCAGATGAGTCAAATTTTCTCTCTTTAAATAATTACTCTATACTTGATAACAAACACGAATGTAATCGAAGTTCTTCATATCACTGTCGTGTTCGCAAAAGTTTTTGCTAATATTTTTTTGAAATTTATCTGTCAGACAAAAAGTTATGGACCAAGATAAAAGTTATGGACCAAGTTCGCTTAATATATAAAGTTGCGGTTATGTGATTAATCGATTAGTTAAAAATCGTATCAAAATTCTGATTAATCAAAACTACGATTAATCAATTAATTTGAATATTGATTAATCATATTTGAATAATTTTAATCATCATTCCAATAATATATATATGTATGTATATAAAATATTCAAATTCCTACAATAAAAACAAAAGGAAACATTTTAATATTTTCAGGATAGAAGGTTGTTGAAAAAAATCAAAATGAAAAAAACGACAAAGAGCTCTATTACACGAAGGCATTCCTTGCGGGAATATTTTTCAGTTCTCTATTAAAGTTGCTACGTAATTCATCGAGCTATTACACGTAGAATTTTTCCAATTCCGAATTATTAAATTATCACAAAAGTATGTAATAACCCATAGAATAACACATACTATAGAAGTTTTTATTCGCTCAATAAATTAAACGTCATAGGTACGATGGAAATTACACAGTGGAGGGTGGAAAATATGGGTTCAATAATACCAGATGGTGGCAATAGTATACAGCGATCCGCAAAGGAACTACACCCGAATTTCGTGTTTTTGTGGCAAACTAGTTGTGTTAAATACAATACAAATGAATACCAACGTTAAAAGTCAACAAAAAAGTGCAAAATACATTTAAATTTTTCAGTTCTACACCAAAACGACAGGAAATAGTTAAGTGAACATATTTTGTAACTCCAGCTGGTGTATGTAAATTTTAAATTTAATTTGCTCTCATTTCCACAGACCTACCGAGAGAGTGTGAAATGAAACGTCAGATGAGAGAATAAGTTCTTCTATAGTATGTGTTATTCTATGGTAATAAAATTTTTAGCTTTATTCTCTCATCTGACGTTTCATTTCACACTCTTCATCGTCGGTTTGTGGAAATGAGAGCAATTAAATTTAAAATTACCTTACACCAGGTGGAGTTACAAAATATGTTCACTTAACTTTTCCCTGTCGTTTTGGTGTAGAACTTAAAAATTTAAATGTATTTTGCACTTTTTGGTTGACTTTTATTGTTGGTATACATTTGTATTGTATTTAACACAACTGGTTTGTCAGAAAAACACGAAATTCGGTTGTTGTTCATTTGTGGATCACTGTATACTATTGCCACCATCTGGTATTATTGATCCCATATTTTTCACCATCCAATGTTTACTTTCCATCGTACCTTCGACGTTTAATTTATTGAGCGAATAAAAGCTTCTATGGTATGTATTATTCTATGATCATAACCATGAAGTGTCACAATCAAGACAAAATCGGAAACTACACAAAGAGAAATGGAAAACAAATTCCTCGAAACACATTGCCACGGCATTTCATGTAATTTTTTCCTCCTCTCTTACTTCGCCACACCTCTAACCTAACGAACGTAAAATTCACGAATTTTCTTGCGGGGATAAATTCATCGTGTAGTAGTGCTCAAACATGAATTGCTGAATTATTAAAATTTTTGATCATCAATTATTGCACAATTAATTGCACTGTGGTACAAAACTTTTTCGAAAATAACAAGTTTCTGACAACTGATTTTGGTAAAGGGGGTACAAAAAATATACGTGTATCGGCGTTGAAAGTTTGCGTCTGATCTTTTTTTAAGAGGGCTGAAAATCTCCCCCTTTTTCTCATTCTTATGATGAATCGGCATAGGAGAGCATGATATCCTTACATTTTAGGTATAGGATGTGTTCAGCAATTTATGTAAGAATTTGGACTACTGCAATTCAGTCAAATTCCTTGGTTTCGTTTTGTACACCTCTTGCTTGGCATGACCCCATAAAAAAATTCAATGAGGTGTCAGGGGACACCCGGTAGGAACGAAGTTCCTTTCGCTACATATTATGTACTGGTTAGTTCCAATAGGAATAAAGGCGCCCGTTGAAAAATGCCATAATTTAAATGGATCTTTAAGAAAAGATACTTTTCGTAAATTGATAATCTTTTACTAAGAAAATGTTTTTTTTATAGAATGTATTCTTTTTTTAAAAAAAAAGTCTATTTTTAGGTCCTTTTTGTAAGAATATGTAATACATTTTTCCAAAAAGGTCCTTCTTTAAAGAGAGGTACTTCTTTTATTAAAAGCTAATGTTTTTTAAGAAAAGGTACTATTTTTAAGAAGAAGTACTTTCTGTAAGAAAAAGCCATAAGAGTAGGAATTTTTTAACAAACAACTACTTTTTTTAAGAACCGGTACGTTTTAAAGAAGTGGTACTCTTTTTAGGATATGGTTATTTTATTACAAAAATGTACTTATTTTCAGAAAGGCTACTTATCTCAAGCCAAGAAAAGATAGGTATTATTTTGTTTTTAAGAAAATATGCTTTTAAGAACAGGGATTTTTCAAAAATTAAATTGTTCGAGCGTTTGGTCGTATTTTTAATAAATTTTATTCAAACAATTTAATTTTTGAATATAATACGAAAGATCGGATAAATCAGCACTTATTCAAAAGAGATTTTTGTTAGAAAATGTATTTTTTTAAGAGAATGTATTTTTTTTAAGAAAATGTTTTTTTTTTAAGAAATGGGAATTTTTAAAATTGGTCCTTTTTCAAAAATAGGTACATTTTTAAGAGAAGGTACTTATCTCAATAAAAGTTATTTTGTTTCACAAAAAATGTACTCTTTAAAGAAAATGTAGTTTTTTAAGAAAAGGCAATACGTTGTAAGATAAAGTACTTTTTTAAGAAAATGTACTTATTTAAAAAAATTACTTTTTTTAAGAAAAGGTACTTTTTGTAAGAAAATTTACTTTTTTTAAGCAAATATACTTCTTTAAGATAAGGTATTTTTTTGAAAGAAAATGTACTTTGTTTAAGAATATGAATAGGTTTTTTTTTGAAAAAAAATACTTTTTTAAGAAAGGCACTTATTTAAGAAAATGGAATTTTTTTAAACTTCGTTTATTTCGGCTTTTCTAAATTTACTTTTTATTGGGTTCCAAACTAAATATACTAAATGTTGGTTACAGGCTCCACCTAGAAAACTTCCCATTAAACAAGAAATTTCCCAACATATGTTAGTCTAGACACAAACCAAAGCAAAAGTACCCAGTATAGTTGATAATACTGGGTTGTAGTATAATACTGTTAAAACAATTAGTTTTTTTTCATTTAGCCCCCATCTGAAATTCTGCTTCACCAAAAACTACAATTAATCAATTATTTTGAATATTGATTAGTCAAATTTCAATATTTTTACTCATCATTCAAATAATATTTACAAAACATTCAAATTCGTACCATAGAGTAATGACGTATAGAGTAGACAAATTTAAGTCAACTAACTCTATATCGCACCATGAATAGAGTGAAAGGAAATGCCAGATGAGAAGAATGGCAGCTCTATATGACATTACTCTATGATTGGTACTATACTTATGCAAACAAAATAGAAATATTTTAATATTTTCAGTGTACAAGGTTGTTGAGAATTTTTGCCCAATTATTCAAATTTTTGATTAATCAAATTTTAGATTATCAATTAATTACACTGTTTTTACAAAATGAAACTTTTTCGAAAATAACAAGGTTCTGACATCGAATTCTGTTAAAGGTGGTAAAAACTATATACGTGCATCGGCGTTTTGATAGTTTGCGTCTGAATATTTTTTTACGGGGGCTGAAATTTGTTTAAGATGTCTGAAACCATGTTATCCTTACACTTTAGGTATAGGATGTGACCAGTAATTTTATATAAAAATTTTCTGCGGAATACTTTAACCCTCTACCGCCTAAATATATTGGTCTTTTGGGTTCTTTTTGTAGAAAATGGTAAAAAAAACACCCCCAAAACACGGGTATAACGGGTTTAAATGTACAACAAAAATGTTCTTCATAAAAATCTACTATATGTTCTTAACACGCCAAAGCTCAAAACTCACACAAAAACAAAAACACACCAAAGCTCAAAATATTCTACGTCAAATTTCACTCTAAGTCACAGAACAAAAGAAAACTGTAGATATAATATCTATAAATAAAAGATCAGTATAAATGTGGGTATCCTAAGAAAGACTTTATTTATTAAATTTTTCTTTTAACTCTTGGTAATTTTGTGACGTTATCAAACAATATCCAATATATGCCAGCTACAAGAGAATGAATATGCTGCCCATTATAGTTCTAAAACTATGTTTTTTGCGGGTCGGTTTTTTTAAATATATTTTTGATGTGTTAACATCTAAAGCGGCGTATAGGCACTAAACCTATCAAAGTCAAAATCTGCTAAAACCAGATTTTATGCTGCTGCTAAAACCAGATTTTATGCTGCTGCTAAAACCATCGCAGTCGACGTTATGGTGACATACTCATACGTCAGCTACTTCGTACAAAGTATGTGTGATTTTGTGTGTTTGGCTGTTTCGTTGCTGTTGATATGGCAAACATGTGGTTATGTGACACACGTATACGTCAGCTACTTCGGACAAAGTATGTGTGATGTGTTTGGTTGTTCTTAGTTTAGGTACCCCCCCCCCCCCCCCCCTACACACACCACCCACACAAACACTCCACGACACAGCAAGCACAAATAAATCACCAACATATCAGTAGTAGTAGTAGTAGTTGTTGTTGGTGTTGTTGTTTTTTCATTATAGTGAAAGGTAAGTCCAATAAAATGTGGGTGCGGAGCACTCCCAGAGCAAAGAGAGTAATGACGTATTATACATACGTACATACCCAGCTAGCATTTGAATGTTTGTTTCACGATCACGATTGTTTCGCGACTGGATTTCCAATCGTCACCACGATTGTCGGAGCAGAATCATATTTTTCTGTGCTTTGAAGACTTTGTGCTCACGATTTGTTTTTGTGTTTACTTTGTGTCACAGTCTTACATGTAGTTTTCTTATTGTTGTCTTACTTCTTCCCGCATACTCCACCGAACTCGTGTTTTGCAAGGAGAATTTAATTATGTCTCTCTGAAATTCTAACGGGTTTTCCAATATCTGCTCAGCAAAAAAAGAAAAAGAAAAAACTTTTTTGCTTCTTTTCATTTGAGTATTTAAGAAGCAAAGAAGCGTCAGATGTGTAGTGCAGCACAAGTGTTTTGTTCTATGAAAGAAACAAATAATAATAAGCATTTTTGTATAAATTTACCATCGTCTTGGCAATCGCCTGCGATTGGATGTTGCTCATCGTCGACGATTGGATTTTGCTCATCGTCGACGATTGGAAAGTAAGAGTCGCCGTCTTGACACAGTTACTTCAGTTGCTCTGAACGTGCGCGATTGGAATACGACATCGCGCACGATTACTTTAATCGTCGGCTCCGATCGTGAAAGAGTCGTGCACGATTGAAAATGCTAGCTGGGTATATAAAAATTAGAGTTGGGTAGTTCATGAACTACCTACTTCATTTAGGGTGATCAGACACCACCCTCGTGAACATAATGCACATGTTCGATACGGCGAGTATGTTCGTTATTGTTATGTCCGGGCACCTTAAGTGAACGAGTTCGAGAACTAGTGAACGAGTTCGACACAAGTCTAATAAAAATGCGATAGCAAGTAACATTTACGAATGTGTTCACAGAAATCGAACAGATACCGTGTAGCAAAAAGGTGTTAACACATCGCCCGTGAGTTCGAACACTCATTGGATTTTTTTTAATAATTTCTCTTATTTTAGGACTTTATTTCATGACTTAAACCTTCTGCACTATGATGACGTGGAATTCTCAATGTCCTGGCAATTGATTATTTGTGCTCTTCTTGTATGGACCATAGTAGCCTTGGTGGTGTATAAACTCTTCAATACTGAGACGGTTAGTATAAAAATATTATATTTTGAATGCTTTATTACACGGCCGTACAACATGGCGGATCTTCCTGCTGATCTAAGTGAGCTTCTTCACAAATCATACATTGACATATTTTTTTTAGATATCCCGCAGATTCTGCAGACTCTTGTTAGTCGTCATAGTTTCAATTTCAATAAATTTCTCGTTTAAATTTAATTATTTCCCAGTTCGGTACCATCATACGCTACGGTGTATGGACTATGATGGGTTTCCTGGTCTTATTTCTGGCGCGCTTCAGCTTTCTACCCGGCGCTGCGACTGTGTATCATCGCGTCTTTGTACCTTCGTGGCGTGAATTTGCCACCGGTATTATGGCTATACCCATCTATGGCGTATCGGCATTTGGACCCGGTTGGGGTTTATTCATATCTCTATCAAGTTATAACAAATTTAAGACAAACATCATTAAATCAAGTTGGCTGATTGGTTTGGGACAATTTTTCATCATCTTAAGTTTGGATCTATTGATAAATTTAACGGAAAGGTATTTCACTGGTAAGTGAGGCGGTCTTTTGGAGAAGGTCACTCTAAAAAGATTGTGAATTGTCTTTACAGAAACGACAAATGGAAATTATTATACCATGTTGGAACACATATGGATCCTTTACTTATCCAGTGGCAGTGTGATGGCTCACATGGCATGGGCGAATATGTGGTCGATACTTTTCTTCTTTATGCTGTTACTGGCGGCCATGTTGTTGATAGTAAGTATAGTTTCCATGTAATGAAAGAAACAAAAACTTTAATGCCTAGATATTCAGTAGATTTTACCTATTAATTCTTGCGAAATTTTCGGTCCCATACATAGGGTATATTAAAGCCATCCATTGTTTAAAGCCTCCAATGGCGGTCAAAAATTATTGGACGCACCGTTTCTGAGGTATAACCATTATTTTATTTTAGGGTTTTTCTTATTTTTATGATTTTTTGAAAAAAAAATCTTCCTTCCCCTTTATGAAAAACCCAGAGAAACGCCCAAGAATTAGTTATTTTTTCGATTCGACGCTCCGTTTCCGAGATATAGACATTTTTTCTAATTTTCTCGCATTACCGATCAAAAATGCGGATGGGTTACACAACGTCGTTAGTAATGGGTAAAGGCCGCTTACCCATTCCCCATGTGTAATGGATAATCGTCCAGGGTAATTTCCCCTCGTCGTGGGTAACTACCCATTATTTTCTCCATACCCTGTGGGTAATGAGTTAACGTTAATTACCCATTATTTCCCACGGTGATGTGTATGGGTTACACATGAGGGCTAAATACGAACTATGTAACCACATACAAACAGTTATAATTAAAAAATATTACATGTACACGGTGAAAAATAACGGCCTCTAACATATTTTCCCAAACATATTCTGCATGAACCATGTATATGTTTGGAGCACACTTCAAACATTCAAATATTTGCAAATCCCAAACTTACTTGTATTTAAATGCAAACAGTATCATGTTTACTGACAAACATGTACGCTTTTACGTGGAAACATATGCGTTCTTCATTCAAAACATCCAGATACTTAAGTGGAAGCATTCGCGTGTTCCCCCAAAACATACATATACTTACGTGGAAGCATATGCGAATTTCCTCCCAAATATAATATTATTTAGACACGAATTATTCTTCGATTTCAATATACATATATGTATTATTTATTATAATTAATTTTAACAATATAAATCCACATTTATAAATAATTAATACAAAAAATTAATAGATTTGAAACGGCCATTTTTACATTTATTTGCATTAAGGCCTAATTTTTGCTTCATGAAATGAGAATTTGCTGCTCTTTTGATTCTCCTTTCTTTGTTGGCTCTCACGTTTTTGTTTTCAGAAGGTTGCAGCTATGCGTTGGTACACAAACAAGATATTTATATACAAATCAAGTTCATGCAAGCCAAGCGAGGATTAACTACTTGTGTTTTTTTTATGACACTTATTTCACAAATGGGCCGCCGTTCCGATTTTCTCAGTAAAGGCTCAGACAGACAAAGGGCTTCACGTTGTTGCCCTTTCTTCAAAATCGTTTCTCGCTTGGTAGCACACATGCATATATACGAAACACATCCACAAAAACCAAAGTAACATCACAAAGCATTTAACCGTCTGAGCCTTCGTTTATTCTTTTTCCACTGATCAAGCGCTTTTGATATCGTCTGTCCGATGAACCATTGACGACTGAATACATGAAACTAAAACTCAATACATCAGGCAAAATAAGAAACACTTCATCTGCAATTTACACGCACGTTCGGGAATATTTATGACTCACTGACTGAGAGAATAATGCAAAAATACAGATACACACTAGACTCTCTGAATGTTCCTCTTTTATTCTCTTGCTCTCGAGAGAGCATAGACAGTGCAATAAACACAGCTGTATTTGTATCACAAACATACATATATATGGGTCGCAAACACATATTACTTTACCTGTGCTGACTATTTTACAACCTCATGAGGTCAGACGTCTGACACATATTAATTAAACAAACAAATTTCAACATATTCTTCCAACTGGCTCTCTCCTTCGCCTTTTCTCGCCAGTTCGTAACACCAAGGATACGGAGGGATTCTCTGCCTGGTCTTTCCAGCGGAGTCTTGGTCGTCCTCTTTTCCTGCTTCCATCGAGTACGTTATCGAAAACCTAGCCTAGCCAACGCAATTGGCCCAAATTGATTCGTCTAACTATGTCCACGTCAGAATATAGATTATATTGCTCTGCGTTCCAGCGACGTCGGTACTCGCCGTTTCCCCTAGTAGGACCACATATTTTACCGAGAATTTTTCTCTCGAAAACTCCCAGGCGTTTTTCATCCGCTTGCGATATGACCCAAGTTTCGGAGCCATATGTCAAGACAGGTAAAATGAGAATCTGTTATATCTGGACTTTTGTCCATCGAGAGAGGGCTTTGTTCCTAAACTGCTTGCTGAGCCCAAAAAGCACAATTCTCCTATCTATTTCCAGGCTGACGTTGTTGTCCTTGTTCACGACGGCTCCAAGGTAGACAAAATCCTCCACCACTTCAAAATTAAATCGGTTGTCAACGTTCAAGTGCGGACCAAGTCGAGAGGTTTCTCTAGTCGTTGACACCATCAATTTTGTCTTGCCCTCATTAACAGCAAGACCCACCTTCGCTGACTCCTTGTCGATTCTTGAAAATACTGCAGTAACCTCTCGCAAATTTCGCCCAATGATGTCTATGTTGTCAGCATACGCCAGCAACATATGGCTTTTAGTGTTAATGGTCTTGTTCGTATTTACTGCAGCCTTTCTCATTATTATCTCCATTAAGATGTTGAAGAGATTGCGCGAAAGTGTGTCGCCTTGTCTAAGTCCTCGCTTGGTACAAAATGGCTCAGTGAGGTCTTTCCTCAGTTTCGCTGCTGATTTGGTGTTGGTCAGCGTCATTTCACAGAGGCGAATCAGTTTTGCCGGAATACCAAGTTCAGACATACCTTCGTACAGTTTTCCCCGTATGGGGCTATCGAATGCTGCTTTGTAATCGACAAAAAGATGGTATGTATCGATTTGATTTTCGTCGGTCTTTTCCAGAATTTGGCGTAGCGTGAATATTTGGTCAGTCGTGGACTTGCCTGCTCTAAAACCACACTGATAAGGTCCAATCAGGTTTTCAATAATTGGCTTTAGTCTTTCACATAATACGCTCTACAAGACTTTATACGCGATGGATAAAAGACTGATACCGCGATACACTGAACGGAAAAGCATCGTCACACGGATGAAATTGTTCATCACCCCAACAACTTTTGTCATCGAAAGTGAGCTAACGTAACGTTTCATTCCCGCTATGAAAATGTGTTCATAAACTGCAAATTGTTCGTTAATGTGGTGAAAGTATGGTTGTTGCTGCAATGAATTTGTTTCATTATTGCAACGATTTTGTTTCGTTGCTGCAATGAATTTGTTTCATTGTTTCATTCACAGAATTTAGTTTTCACAATAAAATATTATTACTAAGTATAACTAATTAGTCTGTTTTAACAAATTTATTTAAATTATTCCGGCGGAGAAATATGTCTACCACTTTCGATTGTTGCAATGGAACTGATTTAAGATGTGTACGTGACCCACCACTTACGCTCACTATTTTCTCTTGCTAGTCTCTTTTTTGCGCTCGCTCATTTTTTCGACAGTTTCTCCCTCTATACCATCTTAAAAATTAGTTTCGTTACAATAACGAAATTGTTTCGTTAACATAAAAATTTTGACATTTCCAGAATAAATAAATTATAAATATAAATTATTAAAAGTAAGAGATAAACCAAATATCAGTAGTTTAAAACTCATGCCTTTACTTTAATTTTCAACCCATTTTTCCCCAAAATCAAATTAAATTAAATTGTTGCAGGAACAACAAGTAAGTTGTTGCAGCAACGAAATGAAAAATTGTAAAAGAAGTTAAGTATTAAATTTTTCGTTGCAGCGACTACCAAATTGTCGGATATAGGACACTTTTCACTATAACAACGTAAAAACATTAACGAAAATGTTTCATCCATGCGACGAAGCGTTTTTCCTTCAGTGTAGTTGGAACAGACACACGGATCATCCTTTTTGAATACAGGACATAATACACGGAGACTCCAATCGTCGGGCAGACATATATTATAACATATTACTCATTGTGTCTCAAACATGTAATATTGAATAGCAAACACAAGTATATTATTTTTGCGTCAAGCTCTATAGACTTTACCATGGAATTTCCAATGCCTGAATTAATTTCCAACTAATCTTTTCCCTGAGTGTACGTACGTGGCACTATACCAGAAGTTAGAGTATTCAATTGGGCCACGAGGTTTACCAGAAATGCATACCATCATCCACTGGAAATTGATCGAACCACACTTTGCTGGGAAAACTCGATCTACAGATGAGCAATCCGCAGGAGGAATTATCTTCCACAGTGCGGCTGATTTGCTTTTGCCTGTTCATGCACTTTGCAGTTCTAATGCTGACTTCAGGAAGATTGAATTCAGCAACGGAATTCTGTAACCTTTTAACGATAGAAATCTGTAGCTAAATTGTGAAAATTCATAAAATTGTTGTGTTTATCGTTAAAAAATTACAGAACTCGGGAGGGGGGGGGGGTAGGAACCTGATAACTGCCTGGCTGTCGAAGAAGACATTGAACACCATCGCTGCTAAACTAAATATTAAACTTAAATCTCTAATCTCTAAAATGTCTGCCCGATAAACGGTATGTTCTGGTGACCTACGAGCTACCGTATAATTCAACTTCGAACCATAAACTTAGAAATACAAATTTATATATGTAGTTGCCCGATAAGGGTTCGAAATTTAATCCCTTTCCAGTGCGAGAGTTTGATATCGAGGCAGGGTTCGTATTTCGTTGGAAATGGTGAACCATGGGCAACCCATTGTAATTTCCGTGGGGATTGGGTACCGATCTTTTACCCACTACCCACAGGGTATTGGCTAAATAATGCGTAGTTACCCACAACGATGGCGAATTACCCATTACACATGCGGAATGGGTAGTTGGTAACTATAGAATAATTAGAAAAAAATTTCTAAATCTCTGAAACGGAGCGTGGAATCGAAAAAATATCTCATTTTTGGAGTTTCTAAAAGTTTTTCATAAATTACAAACAAAAGGAAGCATTTGAAGATTTTGAGCACAAAATGTTGTTGAAAAAATTCTAAACTCTAAAGGTTGGATCAAATCGTGTACAAAAAATGACAAATTTAGATTTGTACACATTTGTGCATTTTGGGTATCGATGTGCAAATGATTTGTTTTGAGATCAGATGATTTGGCCATTAAACAAAAAAATGATTTGTCACACATTTGTACACAGCAGTAAGTGAGAAATATTTGCCAGTTCATTCACACGATTTAACCATTTGGTCATAAACACTAAAACAGCTGATCAGCTGTCAACCATAATTTTGCATCTTTATTGTAAAATTTAAAGTGAAATAAACGAAAATGATGGTAACGCAAGGGCAAAAGAAACTCGCTGCAGTTACATATATACATTTACTATTATTTAAAACGCGAAAAAAGTGTCAAAAATAAAGTTACTCGTAGACATTAAGTAAAATGGTAAAATCAACTGAATCAATGTTTTGCTTTTACTTGTCAAAACATCTGCTGAGTCGCGAGAGGAGACAGTGTTGCCAATATGTTGATTTTTTCGTACTTGTTATGGTTTCAATTTCTTTGCCATTTTGATTGAAATTTTGCTCCTCACTGATTTACACCAAAGTTTCACTATCGATAGAGCTTTTTAAACGATTAAAAATGACCGACAATTTTTTTAGCGGTCAGTTTTTTTTCTTGATTTAATGAGCAGACAACACTTCAAGCTTTTTTTTTAAGCTATAGTACTCCTTATTAACCTTTCACAGACCGTAGATATTCACGTTCAAAAAGCCTAAAATGTCCAGAGAGAAAGTTTGATAGCAAAATTCGGGTCGGAAGTGGTTTTTCGGCTTGTTTACAAAGTAAATTAATAACAAGGGAGTCTCAAGTCGGGATCCCCCATTTTCAATGTACAATGTTATTATGTTACTGATCACTGTGACATGCTACATTGTTTTTCAGTTTTATAACTTTGATATCTCTTGACCCAGATCTCTGGTGCTTAAAGGGTTACTGCAGAGTATTATACCTTAAAAAAAGCTTGAAGTGTTGTAACTTTACGACGTCCATTTCTTGTGAAAAATAGGTGTCTATCAAAAAAGTGAGGTTAAAAAATTCTTTTTATTAATTTTCCGCCAATGGGTTAATAAAAATTAAAAAATGTATATAATGTAATTTATAGAATTTTATATGAGCTTTCTAATGATACTCACTTGACCAAGATCGGACCATACATACCTGAGATATAGCCGATTATATACTCAAGCTTTGAAGGCCTATATATCAAAAAGTTGGATCGACCGCCAAAAAAATTTTCGGTCATTTTTAATCGTTTAAAAAATTCTATAAAATCGGTGAGGAGCAATTAAAGTGTAGTTATGCCAAATTATTAATCAAAATGGCAAAGATATATATTCAAAATTGAAACCATGAAAAGTACGAAAAAATCAACATATTGGCAACACTTACACTACTTGTCAACAATATTTGTCTATTTGGCACTTGCATTTGTCTTCAAGTGGCAAATCAGAAATTTGGCCATTTTCATAAATTTGATTTGGCTTCTGCGGCAGCATTGCGTTCGCACGATTTGGCATTTATGGTTGTTTTTGATTTGTCACAAGAAGCCAAATATTTGGCATTTCTGATAAATGACAAATGCAATTTAGAGATCACACGATTTGTCTATGAATATGACAAATTTTTAGCCACATGTACAAATCGTGTGGTCCCAGCTTAAGTCTAAAAACATAAATTGCTCAATTATTCAAATAATTGATGATAAATCAATTTGTAGATTAATCAATTAATCATGCATATTGAGTAATCAAAATGGCGATTAATCGTAAATCTGATTAATCAAAATCTATGATTAATCAATTAATACGAATATCGATACATCAGATTTCCCGATTAATCAATTAATCGCACATTCCTAAACAAACTAATTTTACCAACAGATGGTTCTGATTTTTCCTGAATACGAGGAATTGTCATTTAACCCCCGATATTTTCTAGATTAGCCTTGTAAAATAATTGTATTATCTATAATATAATAATAGTTTTAATTTATTGTCGATTTTATCCATTCCGTATTTTATTTCTTTCAGCTCATTCAGTTGCATTCCATTCTAACAACAATTTACGATGAATTTGTCTTCCTGAGAGAGAAGAAACTTGAAGTAGCCATGGGTCTTATAGGCTTCTTGGCTGTGAGTTCTATGTACTTTACCTCAAATGTAAGTATTTAGGAAGGCCTCATGGTTATATGGGTTTTTATGAACATCTTCCCTTTCAGCATGGAGTCACCTATTTCACCGCCTTGGCGGCCGATACGTACATAACGCAGACAGCCATAAATCTGCTTCTTATTCTGGTCGTACTATGGGTATATGGACGCGTGCGATTCCAACGTGATATTGAGTTCATGACAAATCAACGTTTCTCCACATGGAACATAAATATATTGAGATTTGTAGCGCCACTGGGTATGCTGTTGGCTTTGGTGAGTATGCGACATTGGTAATGTGTAGTGTGTCAATTGCCTCTCATGGACCGGTATATCTTCCTGTTCTTCTTTCTTTCTATCGCTGTAATTTATTTGTTGCTTTTGTGTTTGTGGTTTCTGCTTTCTATGTGTTTTTCTTAAACGGTGCAATGTTTCGAAATTCTGTGTGTAAATTCCCTTTCCAATCTTCCGCCCACTTCAACCTATTATCTCACACCTATATTTCCAGATGGCAGGATTTTTTATATCCAGTTACGAACATGCGTTCTCTACAATATCTATCGATTTCATTGCCATACTTTGTATAGCTTTGCCTTGGACTTGTATACCTGGTTATGCCATATACCAAATGTATCTGGGCATCGGTCCAATTAAGATTCGTTTCTTAAGGTGTTGCCGTCCAACGGATTGGGTGCCGGTTGAAGCCGAGTATCGGCAGAAATACGAGGAAGCCATGGGAAATGCGGACATAACACACACATTTAGTGAATTGCGGGATGAGGAAGTTGCATGAAAACTTATTGGTTTTAATTCTTTGTAAATATGTTAATTTTCCACGTAAAATTCTTTATAATTAATAAACTAAAAACAAATAATTATATTAATATTCTTTGTGTCGACATCCACACACCGGCGTGTATTTTCCATTTTCAAACATTATATAGTTTGAATTCTATGTGCCGTATCGATCATGGCAAAATAAGTCAGGTAGAAGCAGTAGGAATTTCAGGCATCTTGTTTTTATTTCGAGAGCCGACCTTGTCAACTTCAGCTGATCGAAATTGCCAAGATGTATTTATTTCAGGTTATAGCAGGAGAAATAGTTGTAATTTTAGGCAACAACCACAAGGACAAGAAAAAATTGAATCTGCTGTTTTAACACTTCCACCTGTACTAGAAACATCTTGGAAGTTGATATAAACAACATTTGACAAGGTCGGACCACAACGACAAGAAAAAATGTCCATCAACTGTTCTAACGCTTCCACCCGTAAAAGATACATCTTGGTATCGACTTGAAATTTTGGGTAGCCTCCTAAAATATTGTTGTCTATCAAATTCCAAAATAAAAATTTAATTTTTTTTGAACTAGTTTGCCCGATCTACCCCTTTTATCTACAGCTAACATACCCAGTTGTGCATAGAAAAATGCATAAAAGTTTGTAGGTAGAAATAAAGAGAAAAATTTTTGCGTTTCATTGTAAATCATTATTTTTTACAAACCTGTCAGTTCATTTTAAAATATAGACACGTATTTTTTGAGATAGCTGTAATTTTGGAACGAAGTTCAAAATCGCACGTTGCGGAATGGGGGCTAAATAAAAAAATGTTAAACAACTTTTTTTTAACTACTTTATTACAACCCACTATTATCAACTATATTGGGTACTTTTGGTTTGGTTTGGTTTAAAGGGAAGTTTTCTATGTGGAGCCTGTTTATTACATATAGTAGTTTTGAACCCAAAGTAAATTTAGAAAAGCCAAAGTGCAAGACTGGCAAATTGATGAAGTACAACCCTGAGCATAGAATAACATTTGGCAGCACACTTACTCTTACCTTTGGTTTGGTTTGTGTCTAGACTAGCGTATGGGGGGATATTTCTTGTTTAAAGGGAAGTTTTCTATGTGGAGCCTGTTTATTACATATTGTAGTTTTGAACCCAATAAAAAGTAAACTTAGAAAAGCCAAAGTGCAAGACTGGCAAATTGAGGAAGTACAACCCTGAGCATAGAATTACATTTGGCAGCACACTTACTCTTCCTTTTGGTTTGTGTCTAGACTAACATATGGGGAATTTTCTAGGCGGAACCTGTTTATTACATATTGTAGTTTGGAACCGAATAAAAAAAAATTAGAAGAGCCAAAGTCAAAGAAGTTTAAAAAAATAAAATTTTCTTTAATAAGTGCATTTTCTTAAAAAAAGTAAATTTTCTCAAAAAAAATACCTACTCATATTCTTAAACAGAGTACCTTTTCTTAAAAAAAATACCTTATCATAAAGAAGTACCTTTGCTAAAAAAGTAAATTTTCTTACAAAAAATACCTCTTCTTAAAAATAAGTATTGTTTTTAAAATAATTACCTTTTCTTTAAAAAGTACATTATCTTACAACAAATTGCCGTTCTTAAAAAACTACATTTTCTTTACTTCTTTACTTTTCTTGTGATAAGTACCTCCTCTTAAAATTGTACCTGTTCTTGAAAAAAGGAACAATTCTAAAAAAATTCCCCTTTCTTAAAAAAAACTTTTTCTTCCAAAAAAAATACATTCTCTTAAAAAAACATTCCTTTTCCTCAAAGTACCTTTTCTTAAAAATAAAATTATACCTTTTCTGAAAATAAGTAAGTAAATTTTCTTAAAAAAATAACTTTTTCCTAAAAAGAGTACCACGTCTTTAAAAAGTACCTGTTTTTAAAAAATTCTTCTTTGTAAAAAAAAAATCATACTCTTAGGCTTTTTCTAACAGAAAGTACTTCTTATTAAAAATGGTACCTTTTCTTAAAAAAAACATTAGCTTTTAATAAAAGAAGTTCCTCTCAGTAAAGAAATGCCCTTTTCGGGAAAACATGATACATATTCTTACAAAAAGGACCTACAAATATACTTTTTTTAAACAATACATTCCAAAAAAAATTTTCTTAAAAAAAGTTAATAATTTTACAAAAAGTATCTTGTTTTAAAGATCCATTTATATTATAGTAGTTTTTTTAAGAGAATGATTTTTTTTTTTTAAGAAAATTTATTTTTTAAGAAACGGGAATTTTTTTAGAATTGGTCCTTTTTTCAAGAATAGGTACATTTTTAAAAGTAGGTACATATTTCAAGAAAAGCTATTCTGTTTCAAAAAAGGTACTCTTTAAAGGAAAGCCAGTTTTTTAAGAAACGGCAATTTGGTGAAAGAAAATGTACTTTTTTAAGAAAAGGCACTTATTTTAAATAAATTACTTTTTTTAAGAAAACGTACTTTTTGTAAAAAAATTTACTTTTTTTACGCAAAGGTACATCTTTAATGGTACCTTCAATAAGTATATTTTTTTTTGAGAAAATTTACTTATTTAAGAAAGTTACTTATTTAAGAAAATGTTCTTATTTTAAACTTCGTTCACTTTGGCTTTTCTAAAATTATTTTTATTGGGTTCAAAACTACAACATATACGCAATATTGGTTACACGCTCCACCTAGAAAACTTCCCATTAAGCAATAAATTTCCCAACATATGTGAGACATCTAGTTAGTCTAGACACCAACCAAAGCAAAAGTAAACAATATAGTTGATAATATTGGGTTGTGCATAATACACTCCGGTTCACTTATTTAAAGGCACTAAATTTTCCATATTCAGCAGCCTGTATCTTTTGCAATTTGTAGCCGATTGCAGAATTTTAGCTCCCAACAAAAAATCATCGCTTACTGTAAAAATAATAAAAAAATAAAGTGCCTTATTCAAGTGAACCAAAAAAATAGCACATTTTTGGACTTTATTTATAAATTGCTCAACCAAAGTTTTTTAGTTAAGAAACCAATATTGTCATGATTCTTTTTATATCCCAAGATGTCTAGTTTCCATATCCATTTTAAAACTCTGCAATCGGTTCCAAATTGCAAAAGATACTGGCTGCTGAATATGCAATTTTTAGTGCCTTTAAATAAGTGAACCGGAGTGTAGTATTAAAACCAAAGTTTAAGTTTTTTATCAGTTAGCCCCCATCCCGCAACGTGCAATAAGGGACTTCGTTCCAAAAATATTCACCAGATTCCCATTCTCGTCCTTGCAGGAGAGCAGCCTATTATTTGGTCTGTTATTCGATCTTCTTACCCTCTGCACAAATTATCGGGATTTATCGTCCTACACATTTAGGGCTTTTCACACTCTCTCTGTTTTTACTGTCATTTTCCCCGTCTAAATAGTTCTCAGGTTTTGTACATCACGCGTTGTAACTGATTGTTCCGTTACCATACGTGCAGCGTCTTTTCGATCAGTTGCAATGAGACATTCTACGTCGTACCATGTCTTATCCTACTGCGGTTTTTGATAGCCAAGTTCAGTCCGTGCAGCGATTTCCAAAGAATGGGTGATATGCTTCCAATACGCTTCTGGTCCTCAGGAAGGGGTATTCCACCCTAGCAGGAGAGTTAGCATTTGTTGATAGGACTTTGATATCTCCGATATTTGCAGCTTGTCAATATCTAGTTTTTTCCGTGTTCGGATTCGTATGTTTTTCACCCTGCTCAGTCTCGTGCGAACTTTCGTGGCCACTAGGTAATGACCCGTTTCGATATTGGCACCTCGAATCACACGTACATCCATTACACTAGAAGAGTGCCTGCAATCTATTACCAAGTGATCAATCTGGATCTTCGTTCTCTGAATAGGAGGTAACCAGTTCCGTATGTATGTCCTTATGCTGGACTCGTGTGCGACTAACTACAATGTTCTTCGCAGCGGCGAAGTCTTTCAGTCTTATTCAATTATCGGAGGTAGTATCAAGTACACGCTGAAAAATAACGGCCTCTCTAACATATTTCCCCAAACATATTCTGCAGGAACCATGTATATGTTTGGAACACACTTCAAACATTCATATGTTTGCAAGTCCCAAACTTACTTGTATTTAAATGCAAACAGTATCATGTTTACTGACAAACATGTATGCTTTTACGTTCTTCATCCCATATGCGTTCTTCATTCCAAACATCTACATATATAGTTACGTGGAAGCATTTGCGTTTTCCTTCAAACCTACAAATACTTACGTGGAAAAATATGCGAATTTCCTCCCAAATATAATAATATTTAGAAACGATTTATTCTTCGATTTCAATATATATGTATTATTTATTATAATTAATTTTAACAATATAAATCCACATTCATAAATAATTAATACAAAAAATTAATAGATTTACATTTACATTTATATGCATTGAATGCATTACTTGTTTTTTTTTTCCTGAACTGAGAATCTTCTGCTCTTTTGCTTCTCCTTTCTTTGTTGTCTCTCACGTTTTTGTTTTCAGAAGGTTTCAGCTATGCGTTGGTTATCACTATGCGTTGGTACACAAACAAGATATTTATATACAAATCAAGTTCATGCCAGCCAACCGTGGATTAAATACTTGTGTTTTTTTATTGCACTTATTTCACAAATGATTCGCCGTTCCGATTTTCTCAGTAAAGGCTCGGACGGTCGAAGGGCCTCACGTTGTTGCCCTTTAGAGTTTCTATCCTCAAAATCGTTTCTGACTTTGGTAGCACACATACAAATATATACGAAACACATACACAAAAACCAAAGTGACATCACAAACCATTTAACCTTCCGAGCCTTCGTTTATTCTTTTTTCACTGATCAAGTGCTTTTGATATCCTCTGTCCGATGAACCATTGAAGACTGAATACATGAAACTAAAACGCAATACATCAGGCAAAATTAGAAATACTTTATCTGCAATTTACACGAACATTCAGAAATATTTATGACTCACTGACTGAGAGAATAGTGCAAAAATACAGATACACACTTACAATATAGACTCTCTCGTTGTCCCTCTTTTATTCACATGTTCTCGAAAGAGCATAGACAGTGCACCAAATATAGCTGTATTTGGATCACAAATATAAATATATGTGGGTCGAAAACACATACATTATAACATATTAATCATTGTGTCTCAAACATATAATATTGAATAGCAAACACAATGTGTTTGGACACAAGTATATTATATTTGCGACAAGCTCCAAACACACTTTATATTTGCTTTCAAACAACAAAAAATACAGATTTTTCAGCGTGTAGACTGTGATTTCCGATGGTTGGTTGAAAGACACTTTCCTTTCCCAATTTGGCATTAAAATCGCCCTAAATTATGTTCCAGCACTAATGGCATAAGGTTAACTCTCTAATAAAGTTAATTTTCAATTTCAAATTATATAATCTCATTACTTGATTTTAATTTACAATTCTACAAGTTAAAAAACACCCTTGATTTTGGTAGTTTTGTACCAAAATATGGCGCCACATAGAATGACAAGAACTAAATGCAATTTTAATAATAAATACGAAATATATGATCCCTCAAGCAAACAATGTAACCCAATTTTTACAACAAAATCCCAAAATTAGGGATAAATCGTTTTAAATTTGGGATAGTGAGAGAGAGAGGGAGGGAGCCAACAACGAATTTGTTTTGACGGTCCCTTATTTAGAATGTGAGAGCTATGTCTCCCTTCGCTCTCCAGCAGTTAGATGGAAGAAAATGACACATTGTGGGAAACTGGCAGACTGTGCGAAAATTGCCCAATATATTGTGTAACGGCCCAGCCCGAACTGTTTTTGGACACTTTCATAGTTTCCACAAATGTGTAAAATTTTAACAAAATTGAAAGAGAAAGTTACTTGCATTTTATCTGATGATCTGGGTTACCAATTTGGAAATTATCCAATTCGTGTTATATATTGGCTAATTTATTTCATTCATTTCACTAAAGTACGTTCAAGTACATAAATGAGAACAAGTTTTTATTATCTATGCTAAGGGCGGATCAATAAGTCCGTGACTTTTTATATGAAAGACAGTTGTTTTGCAAAATAAAAATTTATTTTTTAACATAATGTCCTTTTATCTCAATACACTTAGTCCAACGTTTCTCCAATTTTTGTATCCCTTCCAAAAAAATAGGATTTTTCGACGTCCATAAAATAGGCAATTGTTTGTTCAATAATTTCATCGTTGGAGTTAAATCTCTTTCCACCGAGCCATTTCTTTAGCTTTGGAAATAGGAAATAGTCACTGGGGGTTAAATCCGGAAAATATGGCTGATGAGGTACCAATTCGTAGCCCAATTCATGGAATTTTGCCATAACTTTATTCTTGGTCATATGGGGTCGTTTTTTTAAATCCTCGTGAAATCGGTCTAATAAGTTGGCATAATATTCGTCGTTTATTGTTTTACCCTTTTGAAGGTAATCGAGGTAGAGTATCCCGCGTGCATCCCAAAAAACTTTTGCCATTACCTAATTGGCCGACAAACTTACCTTGGCCTTCTTCGGAGACGGTTCACCCGGAGAAACCCATTGTTTAGATTGCTGCTTGGTCTCCGGTGTGTTGTAATGGATCCACGTTTCATCAACAGTTACAACACGCCATAAAAACTGCTTCGAATTGCGGTTAAACAACTCCAAGCAATCCTTTGAAATTGTCACACGATTACTTTTATGGTCAATTGAGAGCAAACGCGGCACCCATCTTGTAGACTGCTTTCTTAACCCGAACTGATCATTTAAAATCAAAACCACACTGCCATATGAAATGCCTATGGCATCAGCAATCTTACGCACTTTTACTCTTCGATCGGCCAACACCATATAGTGGATTTTTTCGATATTTTCGGGGGTGTTGACCTCAATTGGTCGTACAGAACGTTCAGCGTCATGTGTACTTGTGCGACCACAGCGAAAGTCAGTAAACCACTTTTTTTACCATTGAAATCGATGGTGCCGAGTTCCCATAGTATTTATCAAAATTTTCCTTGGTTTGATTGACGGTTTTTTTGTCCCAATAAATAATGTTTAATGAGCACTCGAAATTCACTTTTTTCCATTTTTAAAAAAAATGCACGAAGTTGTATGTTTTGAACAGCTGTAATGACGGAACTTGCTCAAAATTTGAGAGTAGTCTATTAACATGTGGTACTTGATGGGAGCAGTGTTGCATTTCATATAACTACGAGTGAAGTTCGAAAAGTCACGGACTTATTGATTCGCCCTCTGTGTTGTTCCCGAAATATTTGCATCCGATATTTAGCGCCACCGATCTTCTTCAGTATTTTCTTACGTTGTTTAAAATTGTTACAGTGCACCTCACAAATAATACAATTTTTTAATAAAATGTAGAAACAAAATTTGACCTCCAAATTAATTTCTGGTTAATTCAAATTATCAACAAAAATATTTCAAATTGGTTCCCCTTCGAAAGAAAATCTTGCGTACGTGCCTGATTATAACATTTTAATAAAATTTTGTTACAGCTGATAACAGCGTCATCCTAGTTTATCAAAATTCATCTTTTAACATCCAAATACTGTAGTGCGATTTGTCTGTCGCAGCGCTATATTCAACACATAAGATCTCACGTAATCTTATCTGCGTATTATGCCGTTCCAATACAGCGCATATTGCAACTGGTTGCTTGGTCTGAATTTTTACAACTAAGAATAGTAGGTTAATTAGCGTTGTAAATATATTGATATTGGGTTGTGCGATTAATCGATTAATTACAATTTTGATTAACTGATATCGTGAATAATCGTTTCATCGAATAATCAAAAATTTTGATTAATCAAAACTGATTAATCAATTAGTTTGAATACTCACATACATCACATCACATTTGAATAATTTTAATCATCATTAAAATAATTTTTGGAAAACATACAAATACGTACTATACAAGCAAAAGGAAACATTTGAACATTTTCAGTAAACAAGGTTGTTAAAAAATCTCAAATTGATAACACTGTGTGTAATATTTTTAAGTCATGGAAATATAACCATATACGGATACCACTACCTGATAAAAGACCATCAAAAAAAGTCCCGTGTTTCCCAGTTTTCCCCAAAGTCATACACTTTTTTTATAGACCACCAAAGATTGGGGGCCTCGGTGTCATTTTTGCAAAAAAGTGATCATTTTCTCAACCTCATATCTTGCAAACCGTTCGGAATTTTGCTTTACTCTCTGGCGGAAAGTTGTAGTTCTTGTCATAGTGAACATACAAAATCAAAAAAACTTCATCTTCAAGGTCAAAATCGCAAAAAATTTAAAAAATTCTATTTTTTTTTTATCTTTTTTTCCCTGGTCTGGTCCATAGGTAGCAAATCGTTCAAAATGCAAGAAAACAATCAACTACGGAAATGTACCTAAGATTTTAATAAACCACTTTCTACAACATATGAAGTTCCTAGGAATAATTCTTAACACCGTTTACTTCAACATTGAGACACTACTATGCTATCTCACCGACCGCACCAGCACAGGCAAAGCAGTAAGCTCAGCACACGCAACAAGGGACGCTGCATACACTACAAAAGCGATATGACGCTCACATCGAGGCATTACACAGCGCGACGTCATCGAGAGCTCAGCTGTGAAAGTTATAGAGAAAGTGCTACAGAGAGAGAGTAAATCAAAATTCCGAACGGTTTGCAAGATATGAGCCTGACAAAATGATCACTTTTTTGCAAAAATGACACCAAGGCCCCAAATCTTTGGGGGCTCATAAAAAAAGTGCGTGACTTTGGGCAAAACTGGGAGACACGGGTATTTTTTTTTTTTTGATCTTTTATCACATAGTGGTGTCCATATATGGTTATATTTTTTCGTATTGCACAGTGTAATTAGCCTTAATGAGTATGCGATATGGTAACGTGTGATGTGTCAATTACTCCCTGAGGACCGGTATATCTTCCTATTCTTCTTTCTTTCTATCTATATGTTTCATTGTTACTTCTGTTTTTATGCTTTCTGCCTGCTTTAGGCTTCCTATGTGTTTTTCTTAATCGGTCAAATGTTTCGAAATTCTGTGTAAATTGCCTTTCCTAGCTTCCGACAACTTCAACCTATTATCTCACACTTATACTTGCAGCTGGTAGGATTATTTATGTCCGAGTACGAGCACGCGATGGCCGCAGTATCTGTCGATTTCATTGCCATACTTTGTATAGCTTTGCCTTGGACTTGTATTCCTGGCTATGCCATGTATCAAATGTATATGGGCATTGGTCCAATTAAGATCCGTTTCTTAAGGTGTTGCCGTCCAACGGATTGGGTGCCGGTTGAAGCAGAAAATCGTCAAAAATACGAGGAAGCCATGGGAAATGCAGATATAACACACACATTTAGTGAATTAAGGGATGAGGAAGTTGCATGAAAATGTATTGGCTTTAAGTCTTGTAAATACGTTAATTTTGTTGCAATTCAAATTCTTCATAATTTATAAAGCTATATCCGAAGACGCCAACCATAAAACACAAAATATTTCCTTAGGTAGTGGTCACGACTAACATAAATCTTATGTCTAATTTTAACTAACTAACTAATAATTATTTTTAATTATAGTACATAATTATAAAACTAAAAACCACCCATGGAAATTCAAAACATATCGATTTAATATTAAAAATTTAAAATTATTGTAATTATTTGTGGAATTTTTGTTATTGAAATTATCAGCCTTTTTTTCTATCTCGAACAAAGCTAATCAAACGAAAATCAGTCACTCACATTCGACCCAAATTGAGTTTCTCTTAGTCGCAACCATAGAATAACACATACGTAGAAGGTTTTATTCGCTCATCTGACGTTTCATTTCACACTCTCATCCTAGGTTTGTGGAAATGAGAGCAAATTAAATTTAAAATTTACATACACCAGGTGGAGTTACAAAATATGTTCACTTAACTATTTCCTGTCGTTTTGGTATAGAACTGAAAAATTTGCACTTTTTTGTTGATTTTTATCGTTGGTATACATTTGTATTGTATTTAACACAACTAGTTTGCCACAAAAACACGAAATTCCGGTGTAGTTCCTTTGTGGATCGCTGTATACTATTGCCACCATCTGGTATTATTGAACCCATATTTTCCACCCTCCACTGTGTAATTTCCATCGTACCTATGACGTTTAATTTATTGAGCGAATAAAAACTTCTATAGTATGTGTTATTCTATGGTCGCAACGTTCAACCGCATGACTACCTGTTCATAACATACAGCACATTCGAAATTGAGAAACAAAAATTTGTACTGAAAAGTTTTGAAAAACACAAATCAACTTTCATTCGTCTATAACACGAACGAAACCTTTCGTTCGAGGTAGAGAATCAGGCTGTAAATATTTGTCACACATGGGTTTTTTTTAATTTGCATTACTTTACCTAATGCAATTGCAAAAGAATATACATTGTTCGCAATGGCAATTAAAAATTTTGAATTTCCATTTGCTCAGGCAATTCAAATGCAGGTTGTGGAATCAGATGCCAATTGTAATGAAATATGGGAATGCTTTTAATTATTTCGAATTTGTTTGACTGCTGGCAATTCTGTTTTTAAAGTAAAGGGTTTTTCAACAGAGACGCTACAAAAGTAAATCGATAGGGACAGCAAATCGACGCCATATTTTTTCCCGCTCTTTTGACATTTCTCTTCAGTAAGGTCTGCCATTTCATCACGGAAAGATATACGAGCCAACAGCGAGTCGAAATTATTAAAATTTACTACCGAAATTTGGAGTCAGTGGCCTCAACTTTAAGAGGCCTCAACAATCAGCGATGAGGCTCATTTCTGGCTGAATGGCTTCGTCAATAAGCAAAATATGCGGTATTGGTCAGACAGCAATCCACACGTAATCCATGAGTCATCATTGCATCCCGAAAAAATTACGGTTTGGTGCGGTTTATGGGCCGGCGGCGTCATTGGGCCGTACTTCTTCCGTGATGATTAAGACCGGCACATTACTGTGAATGCGAATCGCTACCGTTCAATGATAACCGAATATTTTTGGCCCCAATTGGATAATATGGACTTGGAGGACATGTGGTTCCAACAGGACGGCGCCACAAGCCACACAGCGAATGCCACAATCAATTTATTGGAAACCAAGTTTGGTGAACGTGTTATCTCACGAAATGGCCCAGTCGATTGGCCGCCTTGGTCGTGCGATTTGACGCCGTTAGATTATTTCCTGTGGGGCTACGTCAAGCCTATGGTCTATGCCAACAAGCCAGCGACGATTGATGAACTTCGTACGAATAACGAACGTGAAATTGCCGCAGTATCGGCCGATTTATGCTTGAAAACCGTCGAAAATTGTGTTCAGCGCCTGGACTTCTGCAAGCGTGCCCATTAAAGGTGTCCTTATATGTAGGGTGAAATTGAAACACGTTTCGATTCCAAAAACTAGGGCGGTTTTTTTTTCATTTGGTCTAAGAGTAAAAGGAACACCAGTTTGGAGCTGATCGAAAATCGTTTGACCGCCGCCCAAGGCCATTCAAAGTGAAAATAGTAGTTTCAAGGCGGATTTTTTTTGTTTTTTTAATTAATTTAAATTAAGACCACTGAAACGATTATTTACAATTATTTCCTACAGTTTTTCCGTTTCTACATCAAATTACCTTTCCAACGAGCTATTGACGAAGAAAATCGGACAAAATTTGTGAAACTTACAGCGTAAAACGTAAAAGAAAATTTTTATTATTTCAATTAGCCAAAGTTAAATTATCCAAATAATTAGTTTTCAAACCAATATTACTAAAATTATAAATTTAAATAAATTTTGAAGCATTATTATATTAGTAATCAAAATAATTTTTAAACTAAACAAGATTTATGATAATTCGGATGCTTTTTTCGGTAGTTTTCGATAGCTTGGAACAAAAACTGCTTCCCCTCTTCATCGTTTGTGAGTACTCGATTGAAGTCTTTCATGAATTTAACGCCTCGTTCGGCAACATCATTATCGACAAATAAATTTCGGCAAAATTCAAGCCCTTTTTGAAATTCTGCATTGCTAGCCCATGTCGACGGGTCAGAATCCAAAAATCCTGCCGATATATCGAATCGAACGAAAAACATTTTAGTTTTGATTGACACAAAATCACTGAGATTATACTGGGATATATTTTCTGGGTGCAATAACTTTCGGCCATCAATCAACATAACAGCAGGAGTCTCCGATGTCAAACGACCAATCATTGCTCTCTTTTCTTCCAATGGAACACTTGAGTCGAAAAACGCCAAGGCCACAGCCTCGTGTGACAGATACCACAGATGCGTTCCCATTTTTTCCACTATCTTGGCAGATAATGGTGCGTCGATCTGTGCATATCTGATGCAGTCCTTCATAAAATTTATGTCTTGATTCGGACTTGCGATAGCGTTTGTGCATCCAAACCAAGCCCTGACGTACAATCGTATTATGAAAATACACACATCGCGAATACCATTCCATTGGACTTTTGATACTTGAAACTGTTCGCGGAACAGAAAGATTTTCAGATCGTATATTGCCTTTCCCATAAAACGTGCATGGCTTGTTGGTCCAGGAGATCGAAAAGTGATTGTAGTATCGCCAAGAAATGCTAAAACAAGTTCCAACATCTCTTTATAATCAGCTCGGCAGTGGTTTTTGGTCAATTGGTCGCGACAAAATTTTTTAATGTCATCACATTCGGAATCAGATATTGCCGAACGAACGGTAACATCTTCGAGGCCATTTTTGAATATTTTTTTGTTGATATGTTTCCAAGCCGTTGCAAAACGTTCGAACACAGGGACTTCCGGCGCGCTGCTTTTACCCACCTTCAATTCAAAGACGTCTCGTAACAAAATTTCGTAAATGTGATGGCGGCATGGTAAAGGCATGAGTTCGAGGCCAGAAAATGACTGCAATAGATTACAAGCGCCGTTGTGAATGCCAGTGTTGCTTGAAGTGGTATCAAATGCCATTGCCTTTACTCGATCTATCAAATTCCACTCCATTAGCAACCCGTGAACTGCTATGGCAATGTTCTCGCCAGTGGAAGACTCGAGTTTCGGAGCGCCAAGAAATTTCGAAGTGCCATTGAAACTCACGAGGACGGCTATTCGCTCGACTTTCTCTCTACCTGTGATGTCGGGCAGCATTTTACCATCCCAATGAACTACTACCGACTGGTTACCGCTTAACTAAGTTATTTAAAAATAATAAAGTAAAATTACCCATTAACCAAGTACATACTACTATAACGAACTAAATTTAATTTACGTTTTCGATGAATTCAGCTTGAATTTTACGGCTCTCATCTTCACGGTATGCTATTCGTTGACGGCGGACACTCGAACGATTTATGACAAGCTCTTCCACGCTGCAGTTCAATAATCCAACGGAAAATAATGCTTTAGCCATAGCGATCAAAACGTGAATTGACATCCCATCAGTTATCTTCGCTTGATCAAGAGCGCCTGCAAGTCGCGCATCAATGAAATGCTTCCGTCCTCTTTTTACGACTGGAAGATCCTCCATGTGAGTACTTTCTCTCAGTGCAACGTCACTTGGAACGTGAAAATCAGCTTCGGGCTCGTCAGCTTCGTCAGCAGGGAGAGTCGCGTCGATTGCCTGCATCATTTCATCATATTTTCTTTTTCTATTTTCTTCTGCTTCCTTGCGAATCTCTGTTCTTTGTTCACGATGTGTCAATACCACATCAACGCCAATCATTGATCCCGGCCGACCCTTCTGTCTTTGCAGTAACAAGAAAGCACGATCTTCTTCGTTTCTCATTTTGTTGAGGGCATCTGCGTGAGCGAAGTCAAATAAATCGTCCAAACCATCCACGAACGAATCTTCTGCTCGTTTTTGTGTTTCAGTGTCTCTGTCGGCATGCTTCCTAATTCCGTCCCAAGTGTTGTACATTTTTTCAATTTTTTCAATGCACCACGACTCTTGACTCATGTTAATACGTGCTTTTTGCCAAAACAACTGAACTTCTCGCAACACCATTCTGGCACTTTCTCTTTTGTTCAATCCACGAAAACGCATATGAAAAAAGAAAACTTGAAGCACTTGTCTTGTTGATGGAAGTTTGGCGCCGACGATTTGGTGTTCAACTCTCCCAACCAAGAAAATATTTCGCTTTGATTCATCAGCACTTCGAGTTGTTAGGGCGCCAGACATTATAAATGAATTGAAATCAAATGCAAATGCACAACAAACGCTCGGATTCACACTGAATGTATTGTACGATTCAAAGAGACAAATAAATTATTCACGTTCTACACTCTACTGTTATGAATTCGACTGTCACGCGATGGGTGCGGCTTAAAGGTGTTCACGATAAAGTACTATTAGGTAGTATTCACCACTCTCCTAAATAACAAACGCTGTAAGTTTCACAAATTTTGTCCGATTTTCTTCGTCAATAGCTCGTTGGAAAGGTAATTTGATGTAGAAACGGAAAAACAGTAGGAAATAATTGTAAATAATCGTTTCAGTGGTCTTAATTTAAATTAATTAAAAAAACAAAAAAAATCCCCCTTGAAACTACTATTTTCACTTTTAATGGCCTTGGGCGGCGGTCAAACGATTTTTGATCAGCTCCAAACTGGTGTTCCTTTTACTCTTAGACCAAATGAAAAAAAAAACCGCCCTAGTTTTTGGAATCGATCAAACTTGAAATATAAGGACACCTTTAGTGCCCATGGGGGCCATGCAAAAGAAATCGAGTTCCATACATAATGGCATCGAACGTTCTTTCACAGGAATAAAGAATTTCATTCGTATCTAAAACCGGTTTTGTTTTATTTAAAAAAAACTTTTGTAGCGCTCTTATTGAAACCCCCTTTATGTAGAGGTTTGTGGCTTCGATAGTGGTATTTTCAAATTCATAAACCTGTACTGTATAAAATACATAGATAAATAAAAAACTATAGATGGTGAAAGATAAGTGGTGGATTTAAAAGCAAAGGGTAATTTTCTAGATGGCGTCGGAGTGGTGGCTATGGGCAAATTTCCCTAGAAAGCAAATGATTAAGTAAATGAATCATCTATGGTTTTTATTTATCTATGATATCTGGCAGTTATGGCTTTCAAATATTTTATCATAGATAAATAAAAACCATAGATGATTCATTTGCTTAATCACCATTTTCACCAGAGGGCACATGCTGTTTCCTTACGACCATTTTCCACTCGGATGTGAAGAAAGAGCACTCAAACATAATTTTTATTTCGATTATGTAGTTTAAATTTGAACATAGAATATAAATAGTTGAAAAGCATATCGCTTTTGATATTTGTTGACAATACAAAAGGCAAAACAGCATGGTTATATAGTTTTTTCAATAGTTTTTGTTACCAGGGAAATTTGCCCATAGTCACCACTCCGGCGCCATCTAGAAAATTCCCTTTTACTTTTAAATCCACCACTTATCTTTCACCATGTATGGTTTTTTATTTATCTATGCAGATATGAAGGAAATGCTTTGAAAATGAGTACAATTGCAAATGGTATTTATGTTGTTTGAATTTGTAGAGGTAATTCGAATTAAACTACAAATTATAATTGTCATATAAGTCATTTGCCCCATGTATGGTTAGGACACATGTACACTATATTTACGACACACTACTCTTTATATTTACATCCACGCAAAAAAAAGACCGATTTTCAGCGTGTATAACTTAATTAAGCTTTAATTCACATTTAAATGGCGTAGCACGACTCGTTTATAAAAGCACTAAAAGAGCACCTTGCGGTTTCTGTTGATATTCCGCAGCAGCACACGTTGCATCTTAATTCAGCGTTGCCATAGCTTATATTAGCCGCGGTTTGGTTATCGCTTATCACTATTATTTAGCAATAAGGCATATTAATCAAAAATATGGTAACACTGAGAAAACTGATCGGAAATTATTGTGTCGCTAAGTCTTCACTAAGTTTTCACCAGGTGCTTCATACAAACCAAGCGACAATCTAAGCACGTGGTGTAACCAAAACACGTCTATTATCTGTTTTGAATAACTCATCTCTATAAGCGGTATATAAGAACATGCGAGAACTAAGATCTTCTCATCTATATTAGTTGCCGCTCCACTGCAGAACAGGTGGCAGCTGATTATAGGATCGCCAAAGTTGAACTTAGGAAATCCTTTAACATCCAAACAATGTAGTGCAATTCAAATCTTATAGAATCATCTGACGCAGATAATATGATGGGATGTCTTGCACAGTTCATAGGTAGCGCCGTTGTAGAATACATTGCATCTGGCTGTAGCGTCGCTATATCGTATCTTAGACAATTTTTATATCCGATTATGGTAGCACGATTCAACAGCGCAACAGCAATATGAAAACATACAACAAGTTGAGCACTACTTGAGCAGCATTCGTGCAGTACACGTTACATCCGACTGAAGCGTCCGCCAATTTTCTGGGTAAAAATAATAGGATTGCATGATTCGTACATGACAAGTACAAAGTAAAGGTCGTGAGTTTTTTATAAAAAAAAAGAAATAAGTCAAGACTTCTATGCAGTGCCGGGAACATTGATCCCCTTTGGACGTTCACTACTTTCCTCTTAATTGAAACTTGTGAAGCTAATTTAAATCTTTTCAAGGCATAGTTAGTCTTAGAGCTATTTCTCAGGGTTCTTATTTCGTGGGTAATGGGTTAACTCATTATTATTGCCGTGGGGAATGGGTAGCGATCGTTTACCCATTACCCACAGGGTATGAGGAAAATAATGGATTGCTACCCAAGACAATGGGGAATTACCCATCACGATTACCTACAGGGTAATGGGGAAAATAATCAGTAGTTACCCAAGATAATGGGGAATTACCCATCATGATTACCATCACCTCGCATAGTGACGGCGACACTATTGAGTATTTAGTCATGAAAAAGCTTCTAAAAAACCGTTCGGATTCGGTGTAAAACTGTAGGTACCAATCAGTGAGTATAAAACTAGAAAGCGTACAGTTCACCGGTTGTGACAAGCTCTCCCCAATGCCTTCGTGGGATGTAATGGGAAAATAATGGGTAGCTACCCACAATAATGGGGAATTACCCATCAGGATTACTCACAGGGTAATGGAGAAAATAATGGGTAGTCACCCACGACAATAGGGAATTACCAATCACGATTAATAACCATCACGAAAGTAATGGGTAGTTACCCACTACAATGGGGAATTACCCACTACCCTCAGGGTAAAGGGGAAAATAATGGGTAGTTACCCACGAGGATGGGCAGTGGGTTACCCAGGGTAACCCATCCCCATTTTTGATCGAAAATATGAAAAAAGTAGAAAAAATTTCTATATCTTGGAAACGGAGCGTCCAATTAAAAAAATAACCAATTTTTTAGAGTTTCTAAGAGTTTTTAATTAAGTTTTTTCGTCGTATGGAAGAATTTTTATTAAAAAATCGCCAAAATAAGGACTTCGTTAAAATAAATAAAGTGGCTATAACTCGGAAACGCTGCGTCCAATCGCAAAATCTATACGTTTTTGTACTTCCATACGAGGCTTTAACCAATAGATGTCTTCAATATGCCATCACTTTTTGAAAAAATCCCTAACACCTATGAACGGTTTAACGATTTTTTATTCGAAAAATTTTAGTTTTAGCGATTTTTTTTAAGTGGTGGCATATTGAAGACATCCATCCATTGGTTAAAATCTCCTATGGAGGAGAAAAATTTATTGTTTTTTATTATTATTACTTTATTTCTTTTTATTTTATTATTTTTAGTATTCGCCGTTTCCGAATTATAACCATTTTTATATTTCAGCGATTTTCTTTATGAAAAACCCTTAGAATCGCTCAAAAAATGGTTAATTTTCGATTGGACGCTCGTTTCCGAGATATAGACATGAGGGCATTTTAGTGACTTGTTTTAAACAGTGATGCTAAATATATACAAGACATCCATTGGTTAAAGCATCTTATTGTGTGAAAATATTTATTATTTTTGCGATTGGACGCACCGTTCCCAGTTTTAGCCACATTTTGATTTTAGCGATTTTCTTATTTTGGCGATTTTTTGAAAAAAAAATTCTTGCACACGAAGGTCTAGACCCAGATCTTTAGAGTAGACTCCAAATAGTTCAATTGATCGAATCACTCTTGTGAACTAGATGAACTAGTTCACACTGTTCCGCTCTTTTGTTTCAGTAGTTTACTTCTTTCATAAGATTATGAAGTTCCTTATCGCACTGTGCGGGATGTGGGCTAAATGAAAAAAAATTAAACAACTTTTTTTTGACACTATTGTGATACAACCCAGTATTATCAACTAAATAAAACAAAACCGGTTTTAGATACCAATGAAATTCTTTATTCCTGTGAAAGTACGTTCGATGCCATTATGTATTGAACTCGATTTCTTTGGCATGGCCACCTCGGTCACGGTTGCAGAAGTCCAGACGCTGAACCCAATTTTCGACGGTTTTCAAGCATAAATCGGCCGATACTGCTGCAATTTCACGTTCGATATTCGTACGAAGTTCATCAATCGTCGCTGGCTTGTTGGCAGAGACCATAGACTTGACGTAGCCCCGCAGGAAATAATCTAACGGCGTCAAATCGCACGACCGAGGCGGCCAATCGACTGGGCCATTTCGTGAGATAACACGTTCACCAAACTTGGTTTCCAATAAATTGATTGTGGGATTCGCTGTGTGCTTTTTGGCCCCGTCCTGTTGGACCCACATGTCCTCCAAGTCCATATTATCCAATTGGGGCCAAAAATATTCGGTTATCATTGAACGGTGGCGATTCGCATTCACAGTAATGTGCCGCTCTTGATCATCACGGAAGAAGTACGGCCCAATGACGCCACCGGCCCATAGACCGCACCAAAACGTAATTTTTTTCGGGATTCAATGATGACTCATGGATTACGTGTGGATTGCTGTCTGACCAATAACGAATATTTTGCTTATTGACGAAGCCATTCAGCCAGAAATGAGCCTCATCGCTGAAGATGATTTTCCGATGAAAATCCGAATCATTTTCAAGTTGTTGCTCAGCCCAATTCACGAACATACGTCGCTTTTGGTGGTCAAGCGACTTCAGTTGTTGCGTCAATTTGATCTTTTAAGGATGTAGGCCAAGATCTTTTCGCAAAATTCGCCACAACGACGTCACAGAGATGACCAACGCTTGAGAACGACGTGTGAGAGACACATTTGGGCTTTCTTGAACTGAAGCCTCAGCGGCAGCAATATTCTCGACACTACGGGCACTTCTTTGTCTCACTGGCACGGGTACATTTTGTACTGTGCCTGTGGATTCAAATTTTTCCACTAGACGCTCAATTGTTGATCTGGTAGGACGATTATGACGACCATAAATTGGACGTAGCGCTCTTAAAGTTGAGGTCACTGACTCCAAATTTCGGTAGTAAATTTTAATAATTTCGACTCGTTGTTGGCTCGTATATCTTTCCATGATGAAATGGCAAACCTTACTGAAGAGAAATGTCAAAAGAGCGGGAAATAATATGGCGTCGTTTGCTCTCCC
The DNA here is from genome assembly GCA_963931995.1 of Phaonia tiefii. Classification (NCBI taxonomy): domain Eukaryota; kingdom Metazoa; phylum Arthropoda; class Insecta; order Diptera; family Muscidae; genus Phaonia; species Phaonia tiefii. Next base: position 252,620,081 of record OZ008368.1, on the reverse strand, counting down.
TATCGATTTACTTTTGTAGCGTCTCTGTTGAAAACCCCTTTATTTTCGATCAAAAATGGGGTTGGGTTACCCTGCGTAACCTGTTACCCATTATTGTGGGCATTATTTTCCACATTACCCTGAGAGTAATGGGTAATCGTGATGGGTAATTTCTCATTGTCGTTGGTAACTACCTATTATTTTCCCCCATTACCCTGTGGGTAATAGTGATGGATAATTCCCCATTGTCGTGGGTAGCTACCCATTATTTTCCCGATACCCTGTGGGTAATGGATAAACGATCGCTACCCATTCCCCAGGGCAATAATAAGGGTTTAATATAAATTTTTTAATATTTTCGATCAAAATGGGAATGGGTTACCATGGGTAACAAAAAAAAAAAAAAAACCGTTTCCCATTACATCCCATGAAGGGGAAATCTTCTCACAACCAGTGAGCTGTGCGCTTAGTAATTTTTCACTCACTGATTGGGACCTATAGTTTTTACACCGATTCCGAACGATATTTTGAGAAGCTTTTTCATGGCTAAATACTCGATAGTGTCGCCGTCACTATGCGAGGTGACCGCCGCCGAAAGAAATTTTTTTTTTTTAAGGTGGTCAGAGCAGGTATCGAACCCAGGATCTCATGTACAAGAGGCGCGCACACTACCCATTGCACACTACCCATTGCACCTACCCATTGCACCACTGGGTAACCCATTATTTCCCACATTACCCTGAGGGTAATGGGTAATCGTGATGGGTAATTCCCCATCGTCGTGGGTACCTACCTATTATTTTTCCCATTACCATGTGGGTAATGGGTAAGTCCCCATTTTCGTGGGTGCTTATTTCCCCCGTACCCTGTGGGTTACGGGTAAATGTTCATTACACATTCCCCACGGCGATGTGTATAGGTTACACATAGGGTGATAAATTCGAAATATGCTATTTTTAGGTATAAATATGCTAACACGATGCGTCTGCTGGACCAGCCCAAGAAGCAGATCAAAAGGTAGGACATCTTAAACACTTCTCATGCAGTTTCGTACACGTTGCATCTGATTGTAACATTGCCATAATTTATCTGCGATGCATGATTCGTCTTTGGCATAGCACAAGCCGCAGAAGCGAAACAATGAAATCGCTTTAGTTCTTTTGTATGCCGGTGAGTTATAGCACAGATTGCACATGACTGAAGCATCACCATGGTTTATATAATGATTGCATTTAACTTCAAAAACTAAGTTGTTCGAGCGTTTGGTCGTATTTTTAATTAATGTTATTATTCGATATTTCGGTACCCTTTGGGTAGCATCGTCAGGAGGATAAACACAGTTATTAATTAACTCTAAAATATGGAAGGAAGATGTGACGCTACCATGCTCCAAGATTATACGAAGTTCGTAAGTTGTTCTTTATAAAATAACATGAGTATTTGAAGCAGGTCGAGACAACCTAAGCAATACCGAGAATATCGAATTTCACTGGGCATTTAATACTTTCCTCTTAATTGAAATTTGTGAATCAGTTTGAAATCTTCTCAAATCATTATGAAACGAATTTTGAACTTAACGCTAATTACTTCACATTTGCAATAGGTCAAACGCTATGACATTTCCGAAGCTTGTTCCAATTGATCATTCTTGCATGTTTATTAATCCATATAACCTCGCAATACGTTGTGATTTTCCACCTATTCTGGCAGTATTTATACTCTAGTATTCTTGTTCTTTCCAGCTTACGGGTAGATCAAATTGTATGGTATTTTCATAATATGGTCCAACTGGTCCTTCTTCTTTTCATTTTTATTCCATCTAGCTCTGCTAATCATTGTAATCCTTAACCTATATTCACAACATCTCTACTCTCTAATATCCTTTTCTTTCCAGTTTATGGGAATATTTATAGCCTTCTATGAGCATATGTACTCAAATGGCATTATTGCTGTATTTGGCATTATGTTTATACTCCTGCCGTGGTTATGCATCCCCGGATATGCCATTTATTTGATGATCCAAAGCACGGGTCCGGCGAAAACACGTTTTCAACGTAACTGTCGACCCACCGATTGGTATCCCACCCAGCCGGAGGATAGACAACGCTATGAAGAAGCCATGGGTAATATGGATATAACGCATCAATTGAATGAGATTACCGAAGATGTCCTATAATTGGGCAGAGGCTAATGCAGAAAATCAGAGCGAGAAAATGTTAAAATGTGATAGAGAAATTTTTATAAAAATTACCTACGATTTTTTAATTGTTGCTTATGTTAATTTTGTTTAAAGAAAAAGAACAACGCATAATAATAGAGATACATACTTTTTTTTAAAATAAAACACGACTTTTTTTTTGGGACTGCGTTAAGATCACACGATCATACAATACTGAACGATCTGTCAAACAATGGTAAGTTTGATAACAGAACAAAGAATGGTAAGTTTGTGAAATGGGTAAAAGTAAACAGCTTAATAAAGTACAAGGTGAGCTAAAAGTCACCATGGGGTTTAAAAATTTAATAGCTTTTTCGTTTATACACCCCGCGTAATAAATATAAAGGCAACACCATTTTTTGTTTTGCCCAAGTGTTGTGAGGAATTTTCAAGTTTTTATGTTGTATTGTATTGGTCCTTTCAAAATTAAATACTTTTCAGCAAAAATACATTGACTATGGTGTCTCCTTCAAGGTGAATCAACAAAAATATACTAATTACTAGTGCGAAATATTTATAAAGGCAAAAGATTTATTTAAATATTCTAAAAAGTTTCGTAAGACGTATGATCTCCATTATCGCTGATAATTTTATCAACGAAAGAATATGCGCAGGATCAGTTATCTTCCACTTTCTTGTATTGCTACTCTTCGATCCTTGACATTTGTCAACTGGCGTCGTTGGTGGTAAACTTGGGTAGGTAAAATAGACCAGAGGTTCTCGATATGATAGAGATCAGAGCTAAGTGCAGGCCAGTCGAGAGTTGGTATTATTTCTTGACTCCGGAAACTTTGGAGTTTTCTTAGACCGATGTACTGCTGCGTTGTCCTTCTGGATTATAAATTCTGGGACACAAATTTCCTCTACAGAATTAACTAAGACGACATCCAATAGTCGAATATCGTCACCTAAAATGCAAAATGACGTAACAACAAAATAGCAGAATTTTCTTTCTGATTGATTACGATATGTTTGACTAAAATACACGATTTGACAAAGTTGTAAACACCTAAGTTCAAAATCAACGATTTTATTAAAAAGATAAAATAGATGAAGTTTTTGATAAATCCACGTTTTTTCTTTGAATTGTAATTTTATATAAAATTTCGATGCCCCTATACTTGCAATTGACTACATTACATATTCCCACAAACTTTTAGACATCTACCGCTAAAATCTACATCTAAAATGGTAATTTTATTCACAAAATTCCGATTCTATATCTAACTATTTTTTGCCTCTCCTGTAAAGTGATGAAAATGTTGTTACGTCTTTTTGCATTTTAGGTGACGATATAATACTCGGGGTCCATTTTTGTGGAAACGAAACATATTGGAGTGGTTCCTCTAAAACTCACACCTGGCCAATCCATAAGGGAGCCACCGACAAAATTTCGCCGCTGGCGCATAATTTTGGAAAAATCTCTGGAACGCCAATATTTGTCCGAGCCATCAGGGCCATCCAAATTTAATCGGCAAATAATATCCCTCATCCAAAAATATATATATTTCAGCGAATTTAAATCTGGCTAATTCGTGTTTGGCATGAGACCAAGTTTTCCATAATTTTTCCAATATGACAGTTTCAAGTCGCGTTTCATTATTTGTTGAACGTGACGCAACCCTGCTCCCAAGCTCAATTCCGCAATAATTTCCTTATCGCCGAAGCTTTCTTTAACAGCATCCCTTTCGATCTCTCTTTTGGCGCTGTCACTAACCAGTGGTGTCCTTCCTGGTCGTTTTGTGTTTCCATCTTGGCCACCGTATTTTATAAAATTGTCAATGACACAGTTAGATCTTTTCAATCGCCTCGAAATTTCCCGATTGGACAGCCCTTCATCATGCTAATCTTAAATTTTTCCCTTTTCTTCTTTACTTAGGTACTTTCCTCCAGGTATTCTTTATAAATTTTTTTTTTTTAATTTGACCTACGTTAATTTTAAAACAATAAAATAAAAACCAAAGAAAACTCACTTCTGCTTAAATTCCTACTTACTACTGTTCGAATTCGGGTTCTTTCCCATGTTGCCTTTATATATATTTCGCACCAGAAACAGAAGAAACAACGTCACTTTTCATTTAACGTGTAACAGAGATCGAATGGTTACATTCTCTGACGTAATATACCTAATGACTCATATATACATTAAAATTCTACACCAAAAACGCAGTGCATTGAGAGTACCGAGAAAAAATATATTGCCTTTATAATTATATCGCTGGGTGTATATTTTTTTATTTTTTCAGATTACGGCGCATCAATAAGTCCGTGACTTTTCGAACTTCCCTCGTAGTTATATGAAATGCAACACTGTTAATAGACTTCTGTCAAATTTTGAGCAAGTTCCGTCATTTACTTTGCGTGTAACAGCTGTTCAAAACATACAACCTCGTGCAAAATGGAAAAAAGTGAATTTCGAGTTCATATTAAACATTATTTTTTGCAAAAAAAAAACCCCAATCAAACCAAGGAAAAGCTTGATAAATACTATGGGGACTCTGCACCATCGATTTCAATGGTACAAAAGAGTGGTTTACTGACTTTGGCTGTGGCCGTACAAGTACAAATGATGCTGAACGTTCTGGACGGCCAATTGAGGTCAATACAGCCGAAAATGTCGAAAAAATCCACGATATGGTGTTGGCCGATCGAAGAGTAAAAGTGCGTGAGATTGCTGATGCCATAGGCATGTTTCAGGACAGTGTTGTTTCGATTTTAAATGATCAGTTGGGGTTAAGAAAGCTGTCTGCTAGATGGGTGCCGCGTTTGCTCTCAATTGATCATAAACGTAATCGTGTGACAACTTCAAAGGATTGTTTGGAGTTGCTTAACCGCAATTCGAAGGAGTTTTGTAACTGTGGATGAAACGTGGATCCATTACAACACACCGGAGAACAATGGGTTTCTCCGGGTGAACCGTCTCCGAAGAAGGCCAAGGTAAGTTTGTCGGCCAATAAGGTGATGGCAACAGTTTTTTGTGATGCACACGGGGTAATCCACATCGATTACCTTCAAAAGGGGAAAACAATAAACGGCGAATATTATGAAAACTTATTGGGCCGATTTAACGAGGATTTAAAAAACAATTTCCCGTTTTTCCGTAACATCTTTCAAAATTTGTGGCTGTAGCGTTCGAATTTCTGCAACAATGTTACCCTTGAGTTCAAGGATTGTATCGGGCTTGTTCACATATACTCGCTTCTTCAAATAACCGCAAAGAAAATTGTCGAGTGCTGACAAATCTGACGAACGCGCTGACCAATTAATTACCGAATTTATGGAAATTATTCGCTCTCTAAAAATTTGACTTTAAAGTGTCATTGTGTCTCGCGCAGTTGGAGCAGTAACTCCATCCTGCTGAAACAATATCTCAAGTCTGTTTTCAAGAGCAGGACCTAAAAAATTGTTCTATCATTAACCGACACCGCTCTCCATTTACGGTTACTGCACTTCCATCTACATTTTCGAAGAAGTTAGACCCAATGATATTTTCCGATGTAAGGCCATACCATACTGTTCACCTAATGGGGTGCAATTGACGTTGATGGATGGCTCTTGGGTTTTCAGAAACCCAGAACCTACAGTTCTGCTTAGTATCAAAGCCATTCAAATGAAAATTAGCTTCATCACTCATAATCAGATTTTCATTAAAGAGCATTTCATTTTAAATAATAAAATTCTTTTATCCAGGTATGAGTCTCTCCATTATTTATTCTATAGATATTATTTATATAATCTGAAAAAAATAATAAAAAAAATATATTAACGAAAAAGTTATTTCATTTTTAAATCCCATGGTGACTTTTGGCCCACCCTGTATAAAGGTCGTGGATTATGCGCAATTTACTGTTCTACCATCAGTAACGGATCTCTCGTTCGCTGTTGATTTGGGAAGTATCTGCTCACTGCTCCAACTGCAGGATACTTTTGTAGCAAATGAATATAACCATTATACCTTGAATGCTATCGCCCGTTCCTCTGTTAATAACGGGTTTTTCAACAGAGACGCTACAAAAGTCAATCGATAGGGACAGCAAACGACGCCATATTTTTTCCCGCTCTTTTGACATTTCTCTTCAGTAAGGTTTGCCATTTCATCATGGAAAGATATACGAGCCAACAACGGGTCGAAATTATTAAAATATACTACCGAAATTTGGAGTCAGTGGCCTCAACTTTAAGACCGCTACGTTCAATTTATGGTCGTCATAATCGTCCTACCAGATCAACAATTGAGCGTCTAGTGGAAAACTTTGAATCCACAGGCACAGTACAAAATGTACCCGTGCCAGTGAGACAAAGAAGTGCCCGTAGTGTCGAGAATATTGCTGCCGCTGAGGCTTCAGTTCAAGTAAGCCCAAATGTGTCTCTCACACGTCGTTCTCAAGCGTTGGGCATCTCTGTGACGCCGTTGTGGCGAATTTTGCGAAAAGATCTTGGCCTACATCCTTACAAGATCAAATTGACGCAAGAACTGAAGCCGCTTGACCACCAAAAGCGTCGTATGTTCGTGAATTGGGCTGAGCAACAACTTGAACATGATTCGGATTTTCATCGGAAAATCATCTTCAGCGATGAGGCTCATTTCTGGCTGAATGGCTACGTCAATAAGCAAAATATGAGTTATTGGTCAGACAGCAATCCACACGTAATCCATGAGTCATCATTGCATCCCGAAAAAATTACGGTTTGGTGCGGTTTATGGGCCGGCGGCGTCGTTGGGCCGTACTTCTTCAGTGATGATCAAGACCGGCACATTACTGTGAATGCGAATCACTACTGTAGTGTATGCATGATAGCTACATCAACATACTGTACTTACAGTGCATGCATACAATGAAACATTGAGAAGGTCAAGATCTCTTCAATATTTGAATGCATGTGTTTAACGCCGTGTATGTGCATGTAAATGGATAGGCAAGTTTATGACCCACTTATAGTCAGTTGTGATTTTTGTGCTGATCGCATTCTTCCAAGTCCGTTGACTTCATATTCATATGAGTAATAAACACAGAGCAAACACACACACACACATGTGATATGTCATATACAAATGAAAGTGACGAGGCGGAGCATTGATGACTGTTTGGGATATTGGGTTACGTTAGAAATCGAACTCAAATATCCACACACCACACACACTAATAATAATATACAAAATATGGGAGTCCAGCTTGTAGATAAACAAGCAACTCCATAGAAATAATACTTTTGATTTTAGATTTAGTTTTACATTATAAGACTTAGATAAGTTTGTCAAATGTATCTAGATGTAAGAAAGCGTTTGTATAAAAGCCGGTGCTAGCCCGGAAAATAAAGAGTTCTCTACATGGAACAAAAGCGAAGACACATATTGATTTTTATTTCCCTACATCAGTTCTCGCTTATTACACTACCGTTCAATGATAACCGAATATTTTTCGCCTCAATTGGATAATATGGACTTGGAGGACATGTGGTTCCAACAGGACGGCGCCACAAGCCACACAGCGAATGCCACAATCAATTTATTGGAAACCAAGTTTGGTGAACGTGTTATCTCACGAAATGGCCCAGTCGATTGGCCGCCTTGGTCGTGCGATTTGACGCCGTTAGATTATTTCCTGTGGGGCTACGTCAAGTCTATGGTCTATGCCAACAAGCCAGCGACGATTGATGAACTTCGTACGAATATCGAACGTGAAATTGCAGCAGTATCGGCCGATTTATGCTTGAAAACCGTCGAAAATTGGGTTCAACGTCTGGACTTCTGCAAGCGTGCCCGTGGTGGTCATGCAAAATAAATCGAGTTCCATACATAAAGGCATCGAACGTACTTTCACAGGAGTAAAGAATTTCATTGGTATTTAAAACCGGTTTTGTTTTATTTAAAAAAACTTTTGTAGCGCTCTTATTGAAAACCCCTTTATTTTAAAGAAATACACTAAGGCCCAATTTTTGACCGGTCAATCATCTTTGATCAACGATCAAACATTATTTAAACTCTGAATTCATTTTTTAGGTTAATAGTTGATTACTGTTTAAACAGCCAAAATGGGACATTTAAACTATGATCAAGTGACCATATGATTTTGATAGAAAACAACAAAAAGAACAAACACAAAGCTTCTTTAATTGTTAATGTGGACAATTATAATGAACATCGTAGTTGAAATAACTATAAAAAAGTATCATTTAGAACTTTATTTCTGCCCAAATATTTTCCGATTTCATTAAATATTTTGTATTTTTTCACTTCACTTTTGTTTTGCGAATGACGTCAGTTTGATGCATTGTAATGATTAGCTGATACATGTATGAATACCGGTTATTTTTTTGTTGCTGTTGCCACATGATGGTAAGATTATTTGACAAAGCACTGAAAAACTCTTCTCATATTTAAAGTCAGATCAAACATAAATCAAAATCAACTGATTACCAATTTAAATATCCAGTCAAAAATTGGGCCTAAGAGTGTGCAACAGCTGTTAATGCTTCGATCGGATGTCATGTCGCAAGTTGGAATTTCATCGAGTTGGAGTTGCAGATGACAAAACTAGCGGTATATATAATTTAAAGATCATTATCATCAATCAAACATATTTTAAGAGCCATTAGTATCCATCAAACATAATTTAAACATAGTTTGCCTATCGCTCATTCTATCATCCACTTTATTTTGCATGATTTTTCAACTTTGTAGTCGATGATCTGTGACATCGAAAGCCCCTGGATATTATGTGTGGTAAAAACCCCATCAACCCAAGTATTTCACCCTGTTGAACAATTTTATAGTCTTCTCCAGAAAGCAAATCGCCATATTTCGGATTTATTCGGGTTGCACTTGCACTGAGCGGTAAAGAATGTTCGTTGCCCCACCAGCTATTGTCATCGAAAGTGAGCCAAAGTACAGTTTCATTCTCGCAACAAAATGCAATCATCACAGCTGTGGTTGTTGCGGAAATGAAAATGTTTCACTGCAGCCACGAATTTGTGTCATTCATAATCGTTATGGGTAATTCCCTATCGTCGAGAGTAACTACTACCCTTTCATTACCCACGAAATACGAACCCTGCTTTTGATGCAAAAAAGTTATGTTGATCCAAATTTAAAATTATTTCAAAAACAATTTTTTCAAATATTTAGTGCGACCAAACTGAATTCGTTATAAAAAAAATTCAGCCGTCATATAGAAGCCAAGAAACCACACTTTTTAAAATTGAGTGCAATATCAAGTTCAAGATAATCGCAAACGAAATCAAATCAAAAATTTGAAAAAGCGAGTATTGGCATTTATGCAGAAAGTGTCACCCTTTGTTAAATAACGTCACCCTAGTTACTTGCTTATATTTTAGGATCAAGTAGTTTTATCGTTTTCTATTCTTTTACTAAATACAGAATGTAAGTAGCTCTATATTTAGTAAAAGAAGAGAAGACAATCGAAATGTTCCTAAAATATAAGATAATGGAAATGCCCATATCAATAAAATTTATTATAAGCATTATGAACAATTAAAATTTGTTTAAAAAACAGATAGAAAAACCAACATTTTTGTCTTCCATTAAATCAAAAAGTAATCAAATAATAATAATATAACGGGTTTTTCAATAAGAGCGCTAGATACCAATGAAATTCTTTATTCCTGTGAAAGTACTTTCGATGCCATTATGTATGGAATTCGATTTCTTTTGCATGGCCACCACGGGCACGCTTGCAGAAGTCCAGACGCTGAACCCAATTTTCAACAGTTTTCAAGCATAAATCGCCCGATACTGCTGCAATTTCACGTTCGGTATTCGTACGAAGTTCATCAATCGTCGCTGGCTTGTTGGCATAGACCACAGACTTGATGTAGCCCCACAGGAAATAATCTAACGGCGTCAAATCGCACGACCGAGGCGGCCAATCGACTGGGCCATTTCGTGAGATAACACGTTCACCAAACTTTGTTTCCAATAAATTGATTGTGGCATTCGCTGTGTGGCTTGTGGCGCCGTCCTGTTGGAATTACATGTCCTCCAAGTCCATATTATCCAATTGGTGCCAAAAAATATTCGGTTATCATTGAACGGTAGCGATTCGCATTCACAGTGATGTGCCGGTCTTGATCATCACGGAAGAAGTACGGCCCAATGACGCCGCCGGCCTATAAACCACACCAAACCGTAATTTTTTCGGGATGCAATGATGACTCATGGATTACGTGTGAATTGCTGTCTGACCAATAACGCATATTTTGCTTATTGACGAAGCCATTCAGCCAGAAATGAGCCTCATCGCTGAAGATGATTTTCATACGACATACGACGCTTATGGTGGTCAAGCGGCTTCAGTTCTTGCGTCAATTTGATCTTGTACGACGCACAACGACGTCACAGAGATGCCCAACGCTTGAGCACGACGTGTTAGAGACACATTTGGGCTTTCTTGAACTGAAGCCTCAGCGGCAGCAATATTCTCGACACTACGGGCACTTCTTTGTCTCACTGGCACGGGTACATTTTGTACTGTGCCTGTGGATTCAAAGTTTTCCACTAGACGCTCAATTGTTGATCTGGTAGGACGATTATGACGACCATAAATTGGACGTAGCGGTCTTAAAGTTGAGGCCACTGACTCCAAATTTCGGCAGTATATTTTAATAATTTCGACCCGTTGTTGGCTCGTATATCTTTCCATGATGAAATGGCAAACCTTACTGAAGAGAAATGTCAAAAGAGCGGGAAAAAATATGGCGTCGTTTGCTGTCCCTATCGATTTACTTGTGTAGCGTCTCTGTTGAAACCCCCGTTATTTAAATAGCCTGGAATCAGTTTTTTACAGAAAGTAAAAATGTTTACTAGATTAAAATATATCGAATTGCGTCCGATGGAATTTGATTGTGAACCACTGTGCGCAAAAATCTTAAGCATCTTTTACACGGCATGTATTTTACATATCGCATGTCACTTTTTGACCTGTCTGTTTTTCGTATGCCTGTCAAAATGATTAAAAAGACACTGCTTTTAATTTGTTGTGTTTAAACGTTAACGTGTAAACCATATGGCATAACCTCTGCTTGCCATTAATAGCTGATGTTGTCATGTTACGCAACAGAATTTTATAAATTTTTATAAATTGTTAATAAATTACTTACCTTTCCTTGTTGTTTATCCATTTTAATTTAATTTTACCACTCCTTGAAATTGTTCTCCTTCCACGAACGCTTTGTTGTTTATCAAAAAACAGCTGATGCGATACGATTTTACATACAAAAATAGAACGCGCCCTATTTCGAAAATTGTCATGGTATATATTGGATGACGCATTGTTCATACGGCATGCTTGACAACGTTCATTCGACATGCATACATACATTTTTCGTCTGCAAAAGTGACATGCGATATGTAAAATACATACCGTGTAAAAGATGCTTTACACGTTTATTCATCTATTTAAAGTTGGTGGAAATTCTAGTGGTTGCTAAATAATAAATATTAAATGGATTCCCATTACATCCAATGAAGGAATCGGAGAGAGCTTCTCACAACCAGTAAGCTGTGCTCTTTCTAGTTTATAGTCTTTGATTTGGACCTACCTACAGTTTTACACCGGTTCCGAACGGTATTTTGAGAAGCTTTCTCACGACTAAATACATGATAGTGTCGCCGTCACTATGCGAGGTGACCGCCGTCGAAAGAAATTGAATGTGGTCAAAGCAGGGATCAACCCAGGATCAAAAGTAGAAGAGGCGCGCGCACTTAACATTGCACCACCGACGGCCACTGTTGATAAATAATTGGGATGTTTTTATTCCATCAAAGACGATCAAGAAGTAGACGACCAGAAGTTGCGCGCAATTTGGCAAACCTCCTAAAAGAGTACAAAAAAGTCAAAAAGATTCAATCTAACGCATTTCTCTCTAGCGTCAAATCTTGATTATTTCATACGTTTTACATACTTTATGTGATTTTACTTAAACGTGGATGGAATTTGTATAGTTATATACTATACATCATCAGAAAACTGTCCGTGGACTGAAATATTCAATGAAGAGAGTAAGAGAGAAAGAGCTGAGAGTCGTAACGTTTCAGCCGTTTTGTTTGTTGGCATTCGAGCCAAGATAAATTTTGACTCTCGACTTTTTGATTCCATTAAGCTATTGTCGCTTATGACTTCCCAAAAAAAACGATTCACACTTAATAGTCCGAAATGTGGTAACATTTGCTGTAATGGATGAAAAAAATGCGATATGGCAACACGTTTGTAGCCAGTACCAATAAATACATGGTAGCAGCAGATTTTGTTGTAAACCCAAAATACATAGTGGCAACATTATCATTTCACAAGTCGGAAATTAATTAATTAATTGGGAAATTTAAATGATGTTTAATATCGCTTAGCTGCCCCGTTCAAATTAAGCTATAATTAGCTTCAGCGGGGTAAAGAAAATACACTTAATGATTTATTGCGTTGCTCTGTGAGACCCATCAAAGATGATAGAAATACCTTAGATGGTGAAATTTAAGTGGTGGATTTGAGGGTTAAGAGAAAATTGGTAAATTGCCCTAAAAACAAAAACTATTGAAAATACTATTTAACCATGATTTTTAGAATATTTTAATGTCAAAAAATATCAAAGCAATATGCCTTTATATTACATATACAAAAAGATGGGCAAGAAAACAAAGTGATCAATTTGGCAACCCTCGTAGAAGTGAACCAAAAAGTCGACGCGACTCACTCAAACGCATTTCTCTCTCGCGCCATAACTTGATTATTTCATCCTTTTTACATACATACATACTTTATCTAATTTTATTTAAACATGGTTGGAATAGATAGTTAGATACAATAGCGGCATTCATGCAAACGTGAAAGCCGAGAACTTTTGCTCAGCGCAAGTTTCCCTCGCACCGTTGCATGAGGCACCAAGTAAAGTTGCTCAGCATAGTTGTGCTCAAAACCATATCAGCTGACCAAGATGGATACATAAGGTGGTAGCAGTAGCAATTGCATGTTTTTTGTATGTGTACTTTTTCCACTGTTCTAGTGCTATCACCTTATTTATCCATCCTAGTCAGATGACAACGAAATGTCAAAAGTTTACACGTTTCTCCATCCCACGTTTGCGCAGCAAATTTGCCTCGAAAACTTTCCACTTTTGAGCAAGTCGCTTTGTATGGGAAATTTGTTTGTTTTGACGTTTGCTGTGCAAGTTTACGATGTTTTCGAGTTTACGAGGTTCTTTCGAGATTTCATGAAGACCACTAATAATAACATCAAAAATCTGCTCGTGTATTGAAATATTCAACGAAGAGAGTAAGAGAGAGAGCAGAGAAACGAGACGCTTCATTCGTTTCCTTTTGGACTTATATTTTATTTTGAAATTCGAACAACAGAATCGAAATACATACGACTTTTGAGTGTTTTCTTCTTCGTATCCAAGTGGAAAATGGTTGCAGGGAAACTGCCTTTGCCATGTGGTGAAAATGGTGTATAATCGTATACACCATCTATGCAATTTCCATCATCTTTGACAATCAGCAAACCTTCGTCAGAGCAAACAACGTGGCAACCCAATTTAAATTTTGTTTATGAGAACTATTTTGTAACTTATGCATGTCTTCACCGACTGCTCAATTTCACATTTATTTCAACCCATCTAAAGATAATAGAAATACCCTAGATGATGTATTCGATATGCACCATTTTCACCAGATGGGGAGGCTGTATCCGTGCGACAATTTTTCACTCGGATTCGACGAAAAAGCACTCAAAAATCATTTTTATTTGCAAACAAAAATATAGATAATAGAAAGGCATATTGTTTGACAAAAAATACAATATAAATTTAAAAATGTAAAAAAATATTGCAGCGCCCTCTAGAAAATTACCCTTCACTTCCAATCCACCACTTATCTTTCACAATCTAGGGTTTTTAATTATCTTTGACCCGTCCATACCGACCAATAGTAATTTCTTTTGAGACATAATTTTTAAGCGTAGTAACAAAGATGATAGAAATACCCTAGATGTTGAAATGTAGGTGGTGGAATTGAAAGTCAAGGGAAATTTTCTAGATGGCGCTGCAATGGTGGAAATGGGTTAATTTCCCTGAAAACAAAAACTTTTAAAAATCTATTAAGCCATGGTGTTTTGTCTTTTATTTTGCCAAAATATATCAAAAGCGATATGCCTTTCTATTATCTATATTTTGTCTTCAATTTCAAGTAACAGAATCGAAATAAAAATGATTTTTGAATACTTTTTGTTGCATCCGAATGAAAAATGCTCATACGGAAACAGCAAGTGCCCTCTGGTGAAAATGGTGAATAAGCGAATAAATCATCTATGGTATTTCTATCATCTTCGGTAGTAATCAGCTGAAACTGAATTTCAGGTTTCCATACAAAATTTATGAAAAATAACAACCTGTGTTTTACATAGACTTTATAGACTGATTTATCTAAGTACTGGGCTTAAAAAGTGGAATTGAAGCAGGGGGTGTCTGATAATTTATTTTTAATGGTCATTTCAATGTCAATTTCATTGAAATGAGATGATTTAAATTGTCGATTTTGCTTGGGAAATTTTGTCTAATTTCAGTGAAATTCCAAAAAAAAATCATCCGGTGGGGATAAATTCCTTATTAATCTCGTTCGCAGGTAATTTAATTTTGTTTCCTTGTATCTTGAGCATTATTTATTTTACTAACAACTGCAATATTCGTTACAATTTGTACTAAGCTCTATTGAATGTTTGTTTATTTTAAATTTTCTTCAGCATTTCTACTTGTTCAAAATTTCGACTGCTCAATTCATCCATTAGCTTGCGCGATGTCTTGAACTCTCCATAGGCCACACGATAGTCATCTTGAGCAGGTAGCCAATATTCTGCCTTCAAAGATTTTCGAAAATTTTCTGAAAATGACCCTCTGGACGCAAACAATTTCCATAACATATATAAGGGAGTGCAAACTATTGAGATGGCACAACTGCACCAGCCCAATGTAATGGCCCAGTCAGGATAACTTTTGTCATTATATCGTACAGGACGATTGAAAATGATAGTGGTAAAGAAAATGAACTGAAAGTGAATTATTTAAAAAGAAAATATTTACTATTATTGATTTTGAATATTTGTATTTAGCGATGCTTATACTAACTTACCACCAAAATGAAAGGTGTAATAAATTTCCAACAAATTCGCCAGAGTTGTTCCGGTTTCTTACCAATCATAAAATAGATGTCATCGATGAAATTGTCAATGCCATAAATCCATGAGACCATAACAACTTCAATAATACAAATTAATATCACCGATATAGAGGCGGAATACCAGTCCATGAGTTGTAGAATATACATGCCACCCTGGGGAAGAAAGAAAAAATAAATATGTATATTAAATTTTGCACGTGTGCTATAATAGACAACTGTCACGTTAAACTTCACATTTATGACTGTCTAACCCTCTTCAACTGACGTCGTAGTCTGACAGACGCCGCAAAGAGACGCGTACTGTTTTTCTTGTTTTTGAAACTAAGGCCCAATTGTTGACTGGTTATTTAAATTGGTAATCAGCTGATTTTGATTTATGTTTGATCTGACTTTAAATACGAAAAGAGTTTTTCAGTGCTTTGTCAAATAATCTTACTACCATGTGGCAACAGTGGCAAATACTACGAAAAATAACCGGTATTCATACATTTATCGGCTAATCGTTACAATGCATCAAACTGACGCCATTTGCAAAAGAAATGTGAAGTGATAAAATACAAAATATTTAATGAAATTGGAAAATATTTGAGCAGAAATAAAGTTCTAACTGCACTTGTAAGTTAAATCATACGTTTTTATTGATATTTCAACTAGGATGGTGATTATAATTGTTCACATTAACAATTAAAGAAGCTTTGTGTTTCTTCTTCTTGTTCTTTTCTGTCAAAATCATATGATCACTTGATCATAGTTTAAATGTCCCATTTTGGCTGTTTAAACAGCAATCAACTATTAACCTAAAAAGCGAATTCAGAGTTTAAATTATGTTTGATCGTTGATCAAAGATGATTGACCAGTCAAAGATTGGGCCTAAATGAAATATACTATACCTTCCAAAAAAGGATTTTAGTTTGAAAATTATTTATTGTTATAAATAAGTAAGGTCAAGAAGGCGCCAGTCAGAAACTTCAACATAGGAATTCAGTTTAAAAATGCGGTTTGCCCGATCCCACGTCAGTTTTATTGTTGAAATTAAAGCAATTCAGTTGCAGAATTTTAAGTAGACGTTGTAAAAGCTGAAAAATATCTTGTTGCGAATTTTCTAATAGACCGTTGTTTTATTTCCCGTTAATAAAATAGGGTTATTTTTAAATAACATTAATTACAATGGTTCTCTTTACTTGTACAGCAAAAACTGAACACTGTACCATAAGTCTTCACTCAATAACTCTATTACTCGACTATTTGTACCTTTTTTAAATTTTATCAATTCAACTCCCCATAGCCTTTCCAGAATTATCTCGTAGTAACGCTGTCTATTCTCGATTGTTTCTTAAAATTCTGCATCGACTTAATCGTTAGCGATAAGATGTCATCTATTCTCAATTGTTTCAGACTGTTGTCGGCGATATCAACAAACATTCGTGGTGAATTGGTAAGTGGTAGCTTTTCAACTTGCGGTGATGGCATACTTTGAGGCATAGTTAACATTAGGCAACCAAACTGAAATATACACCAAAAACTGTTTGTTGTTATTTGACAGTTAATGTATGATAGTCAATGTAGAGCATTTGTTGCGTAATAATGGTTTTACGAAATTGCTTTAAATTGTTTGGTTGCTATCGAAAGATCCGAGGCAAATGAATTCGTTCACTACATCGAAAATATAATGGATATCAAAGTTCGGCGTACCGTCCCATCGGCTAGATATTCTGCTTGGCGAAACCATTAATTTTGTCTTGCCTTATTTATTGACACACCCACTTTTACTGGTCCCTTCTCCACCCTCGAAAATACTGCAGTAACTTCTCGCTGATTTCGCCCAGTTTTGGCTAAATTATCAGCATACGTGGCCAGCGCGTGGCCTTTTTTGCTGATAGTTTTATTCGTGTTACTGACTTTAGCTTTTCTCATAATGCTTTCTATTCAAATGTTGAAATGATCGCATGATAAGCTGTCCCCCTCGCCTCATACTAAATGGTTCGATGAGATTTTTCTACAAAGGCGTGTGACGTTAGCAGGTATACCAAGCTTGACATAGCTTCGTACAGTTTTCCTCGTATCCGACTATGAGTAAATAATAATAATTGGTTTCCCATTACATCCCATGAAAGGAATTGGGGAGAGCTACTCACAACCAGTGAGCTGTGCGCTTTATAGTTTTATACTCACTGATTGGGACCTACAGTTTTACGCCGGTTCCGAACGGTATTTTGAGAAGCTTTTTCATGGCTAAGTACTCGATAGTGTCGCCGTCACTAAGCGAGGTGACCGTCGTCAAAAGAAATTTTAAGGTGGTCGGAGCAGGGATCGAACCCAGGATCTCCTGTACAAGAGGCGCGCACACTAACCATTAACCACCGACGGTGCATCCGACTACGGAAGGCAGCCTAATAGTCTACAAACAGGTGGTAGATGGCGATTTGTTTTTCGGGGGGTTTCTCCTGTATTTGTCGTAATGTGAATATTAGGCCGCTAGTTGATTTGCCTGGTCTAAAGCCACACGGATAAAGTCCTATCATATCTGTGCGATCTGTGGACAATAACAGGCAATTGAAAAATTAACTATAACTTTCTGAGCTACGTGATGGTTACATTTGAGTTTCTGGATCTTTAAAGAGTTAAAGATAGTGCAACATTGTAACATTGAAGAGAGTGCATAATTGTAACATTTGAGTTTGTTTACATATTTCGCTCTTTTAAACATATATACATAAGTACATTTGTATAATTGTTGTATATTTAAATGTTCATTATGAAAAATATCATATTAAAGTAAAATTCCCCAAAGGTTTTAGATCTAAGGCATAGAACAATAGACAAGAGTCTCTATCCCTCTCTGTGCGTTTTCTCGGTGACTACGAGATAGTAGGCCATTTCATCTAGATCGAGTTGCTGTTGAATTTTAATCATTGGTTGGATATATAACGGACAGAAATAAAAGGGAATCAGTATTTTCGTTCGATCAGGGGGTTTCTATAGCACAGCTGATCGAAAAGGTACTAGGGAAATGATGTAGAATGAGAGACCAAACAAGACATAGAGATTATGTTTAAATAGGATTTTGATTGATACTAATGCTAGCTAAATTATGTTTTATGTTTGCTGCATGGAACCATAGACAAATGGACACGAGCCGCTAGCCCTATCTTCACGTTCTCTTGATGACGACGAGGTACTAGGCCATTTCATCGAGTTCGAGTTGCTATTGTAATTTACATTTTACAAAAATTACACATTACAAAAATTTTATGATTTATGGCATTAAAACTGCAGTCACACCTTGCGACCTTAGAACAACATAGTTCTATCTGACAATTTGTGATAAATTCATCTGCATATCTCATTGTACTAAAATAGGCATGCTCTCTCAATTGTTGTCATCTTCAGAATTATAAGGCTGTTTTTTTATTCCATTAAGCTATCACCACTTACGACTTTCCAATTAATAACTTAATTCTTCGAAATGTGGCAACATTTGCTGTAATGGGTGAAAAAAATGTGATACGGCAACACGTTTGGAGCCAGTGCCAACAAATACATGGTAGCAGCAGATGTTGTTGTAGTTATAAGCAGCAAACAGCAGATATTTTATTTTCGTTAATTCTTTTCAGTTGTCAAACTCTACACACATATATACTAACAATAGAAGAATATAAAAAAAGCATAAAACCAAAGTACAAGGTGGCGCAAAAGTAAACTTCCGATGTTTTTTGGCTGTAATTTAAAAAAAAATGAAAAACTTTGATTCTTCTTGTGGATTATTTTTATTTGGTCTTTTAATTTTTTTTACATCAAGTCGAGAATATGATGTCATGTAAATGGCCGCCGCCACAGTTGATTGTCATTTGAGCCCTTTTTATGGCATTTTCCATCACTTTGGCCAAAACTTCCGGCGATAGGTCCTCACATTCTTGACGGATATTGTCTTTAAGAGCTGCAAGAGTCTGAGGCTTGTTGACATAAACCCGCGACTTCAAAAAGCCCCACAAAAAGAAGTCTGGAGGGGTCAAATCAGGCGATCTTGCTGACCAGTGCAAATCGCCAAAACGGGAGATTAGGCGCCCGGGAAATGCATCCTTCAGCATATCGGTTGTGGCACGTGCAGTGTGTGCCGTTGCACCGTCCTGTTGGAACCACATGTTTTCCAATCCCAATTCATCAAGTTGCGGCAAAAAGAACTCGTTGATCATTGCTCTGTAGCGTGGCACGTCGTCTGGTCGATGTCGACGGCGCTTCCATGACATCCTCGGCTACAGCAGCAATATTCTCTGCAGAACGGCTACTCCGGGGTCTGCCACGCCTGGCAGCATCTCGTGTTGTGCCAGTCTCTTCGAGGCGAGCGGCTAAACGTCGCAGTGTTTCACCAGTAGGCGTTGGACGGCCAGGAAATCTGCGACGAAATTCACGTTGTGCCAAAGTCACCGACCGATTATTGGTCAAATAAATAGTCAGCAATATTCCGCGTTCTGGAGCAGTGTAGCGTAACATTGTTTACTAACGTGTATTTCGCATGTGTTTACTACACAAATGTCAAAACAGAACTGACATTAGGGGCCAATCGCAAAATTTATAGCATTTTCTGATAGGAGGATTACTTTTGCGCCACCTTGTACATATGATTTTTACAAGTGAAACGAAAAATGACATGGAAAAAATTCCATCACCTGTTTCAACGACTATACCTGACAGATAAATACACCATGCTCAATATGTATAACATTTACCGCGCGTTGTTGTGAACAATTTAATTCCAATTTTGTTTTCAATCGGATATAAAAATCTATCCTTCAAGTTTAGAGATATAAAAATACACGTAGTCTTCCATTAAATAAAATAATTTTAATGAACTTAAAATGTGTAAGCCATTTTGCAAATTTATGATTTTGAGTCTCTCCTTGATAACATTCTCATTCACAAGAAATGGTAACAAAATGTATCTAAGATAATTTTTGTTGCTAAAGTGCGGAACACAATTGCGACGTTTCGACGTACGGCGTCAAAAATGATACGCTGTCAAAAATAAAACACACATGTTGCTATGATCTCGCCCACAATTGACGACGACAACGTATTGTCGTTTTTGCGTCGTACGTTCAATTAGATCTATTTCTATTTTTTACGCCGCGTACGGCGTATAAGTTCGTGTTTCAGACGGTTTGTTTATGTTTGATAATAAAATGCAAATTTGGTGAAATTATTTATAAAATAAAACAATTGCTGATTAAAAATGAGCGGAAATAATTTAAATGAAAAGGTAACTTTATAAAATGTAAACATATGTATGTTGATGTATTATACGTTGCTACGTTGTACGCCGCTATTGTGTGCATGGTGGACGTATGGACGTATTTTCACGACGTTTTACGCCCGCACGCCGTACGTTGTACGTCGATGCGTCGCAATTGTGTTCCGCAATTATTTGTTGAAATTGAACATGTGGCAACATTGTCATTACTCAAGTCGGAATTTAAGTGTGAAATTGAAATTCCACTTAATATCGCTTAGCTGTCCCGTACAAATCAAGCTGTAATTAACTTTAGCGGGGTAAAAAAACACACTTTATATCTCTTATCGTTTACGAGATGTCTACTAGAACTACTAACTACATATTATCCTGTAGTAAGTTGGTGAATAAAGTGGATTTAAACTGGATGATTTCAAAAATTACTTGTTTGATTTAGAACCTTGCTGTTCTGAGGTCGCGATCTACCAAGATTATAGCTTTTTCGGGATTAAAGCTTTCAAAATCCATAAGGAAAAAATGTCGATAATCCCGAAAATGCGATAATCTTGTTAGATGTAAATGCCGCTTAAAGTAAATTATGCTATTTTTGATTGGTTTTCAATCGATCAATACTTACATTTGTGGCATAAATTATGGACATCAGAAACATGGCAAAGCATGAGAGAAATGTAACAGCATATTTATATGGTCGCACTTTGGGTATTTCGTCTAAAATCGATGATATGATAGACTCAATTTGAACGAACTGAAAAATGTATAGTTCGTTATTTTCAGAAGATTACAACTTTGAAAGCGGTTTGATTTTAAAACTTACCACACTATCTAAACCCAGTAAAAATAACATACTGAAGAACAATCCAGCCCAGACTTGAGAGAAGGGTAACATAGCGATGGCCTGAGGATATGTTATAAATGCAAGGCCTGGTCCAGAGGTAGCTACAGTGGCAACGGGGATACCAGTTTGATCTAAAAAGAAAAACGAATTATTTCGAAAATTATTAATAATTATACACGTTGGAAAATATGTCTTCTGTTGTTGTTTGGATGTAAATATTACGTGTTTGTAGCTTGTGGCAAATATCGTACACTTGTGTCCAAACACATCGTGTTTGCTATTCAATATCACATGTTGGATACACAATAATTAATAGGTTATAATATATGTTTTTTTTTGTCCCAGATATGGCTTTGGTTGTTGGAAGCTGCTGAAAACAAAAACTTGATGGAAAACAAAGAAACAAAAAAGCAAAACATCTTCAGTTCATGAAAACAATGCTTGGACGCATATATTACATGGTTCCTGTAATATGTTACTGGGGCCGTTTTTTCAGCGTGTATCAAAACTGCACTTATTTATATATTGTAAATTTCCAATATTGCTGCTATCAGAAAGACGTCCCTCACACAGTTCTTGAATTGTGCACTAAAATTATAGTGGATAATCTGGCGAGGTTAGTGAGTACCTAACAGGTCCAATAGAAGTTGGAACGTGTTACCATGCCCCTAGCGATTTGTAGGCATGTCCTGCAAAAACGAGGAGCTCAGATTGTGTAACCACAAAACAGTCTGGCCGATAGTGAAAAGGAGGAGATCCATGAGTCTTGTTGCCTCTTTGACGGGACACTGTCTGATTGGTAGACATACGACGAGACTAAAGATTAGGGCAACTAACTGCTGTAGATGGCTTAACGATGTGGAAGATGAAGAATTCACTGAACATCTGCACGTGTCCAGCACTAGCCAGTACGAGGATGTCTGTTATGGCACTTCTTTAGGAACCTAGAAGAATTGGCTCACTTGTACGTTGATACGATTTTTAGCTCCTTGGGTCAAACCAAATAATTCTTCGTATTTGGCCTTTGGACGAACACAGTTTCTTGAAGTTGATTCACCCGACTGAAATTTATGTATCGAAGTTCGGAACCTATCTAGTGGTTAAGGAAGTGTAAGACAGAGAATTATTCATATTTGGCCTTTTGTATCTTTGGACAAAAATCAATTTAGGAGTTTTTATGGCGGTTGCGCCATTTCCGTACGTGTGTCGTGCTATAGCAACGTCCGTTCTAGAAACTCCCATACAAATCGACTTTGTTCCTACACGCTGCAAAATCTGTCTTCTCTTGTTGTTTGGATGCAAATATAATGCGTTTCTAGCTTGTCGCAAATATGGTATACTTGTGTTCAAACACATTGTGTTTGCTACTCAATATTACATGTTGGAAAAACAATGATTAATATGTTTTTGTGACCCAAATATGACTTTGATTGTTGAAATATGCTGAAATCAAAAACGTGACAAACAAAAAAGGAGAAGATCTTCAATTCATGAAAATAATGCTTGTACTTAAGTAAATCGTGTCTCAATAAGAATCCATTTTTTCATTTTAAAATGGAATAAAATATCCGTTAAATGGCCCCCACGGCTCTGATGCCAGGACACGAAATTTTCAATGACTTTTTCTCTAGAGATGTGGCTGTATCTCACCGATGACGCGTTGGATCTCGGATTTAAGCTCAGGAATTGTTTTTGGTTTATTCGCATAAACCCGAGATTTCACAAAACCCCAAAGAAAGAAATAGCACGGCGTCAAATCGCATGATCTTGGTGGCCAGTTGGCATCAGAATTTCTTGAGATAATTACTTCTGGAAATCGTTGCTGCAATAAATCGATTGTTTCATGCGAGGTATGGCACGTGGCGTCGTCTTTCTGAAAACATATGTCGTCCAGATCCATGCCGCCCAGTTGAGGTCACAAGAACTCCGTTGTCATGTTCCTGTAACGAATGCCGTTCACAGTCACTGCAATTTCGGCCTCATCTACAAAAAAGTAAGTCCCAATCACGCCTCCTGCCCATAATCCGCACCAGACAGTTGCTCGTTGTCGGTGCATTTGTTCCTCATGAATTGCATGAGGTTTTTCTGAGCCCAAAATTCGACAATTTTTTCAGATGGAAATGCGCTTCATCGGGGAAGATTACTTTTCTTAAAAAATGACATTGACTTGCTGCATTACACATTGAACGAATAGCCGGCGCTTTCCATGGTCTGCTGGTTTTAGCTCCCAAGTAAGCTGAACTTTGTACACATGAAGGTGGAGATCTTTTGTCAAAATTCGCTACGTAGTGATTCGTGAAATTTGAAGTTGTTGGGAACGATGCCGAAATGATGTTTTCGGGGTTTCGGCGATACTCCAGTTTACAGGCATGCCCACTATGCCTTGGTAGGCATTGAAATAGCTCCATATATTCCCAACCGTCATCCATAATAATCAATTTTACATTTTTCTTCTTTAATATTTCTATTAAAAGTTACTTTTGATAGAAAAAGTTTTTTTTAATAGAAATTGATCTTGAACCGAACAATTATTAAAAAACATTTCTTATTTATTACTATTGTTTTTGATGTGTTAACATCTATAGGCACGGGTAGGGCAATCTATCAAAGTGAGCACATGCGTTTGCATCACGTACGTGGTTGTTGTAAAGAACGAAACTTATTCATTGAAACAATGGTACAAATTCATTGCAGCAACAACCATATTTTTATCGCAGTGACGAACAATTTGCAGTTGATGAACACATTTTCGTCGCGGGAATGAAACTGTACGTTAGCTCACTTTCTATGACAGAAGTTGTTGGGGTGATGAACATTTTCATCTCTGTGACGAGCTTTTCCGTTCAGTGCACAACAACAGGAAAAAATGAAACGTCATAGATACGGTGGAAAGTAAACATTGGATGGTGGAAAATATGGGTTCAATAATACCAGATAGAGGCAATAGTAAACAACGTCCAACAAAGGAACAGCAACCGAATTTTGTGTTTTTGTGGTAAACTAGTTGTGTTAAATACAATACAAATGTATACCAACGATAAAAGTCAACAAAAAAGTGTAAAATACATTTAAATTTTTCCGTTCTACACTAAAACGACATGAAAAAGTTAAGTGAAGATATTTTGTAACTCCACCACCTGTAAAGCTTCCACCTGTAATAGATAAATCTTGGCTTTGAATGTTAATGTATGAGAACTTCATACCATAGATAAAGGAAATAATAGATATAGCGCGCCCATTGTCAACTTTGTTCACTAGGTGATGTCCTGTACTTACTGTCACTTTCACTGAAGTTTCCCATAATTCTCATTCAGAAAACCCGTAAGACCGCCTAAAGATGAACATCCTGGAACGCCTTTTTAATCTAAAAACTTCCCCGCCCAAAAACTGTAGCAACTTCTGTGGTCGCAGGTGCCAAAACCGTTAGAGTGTCTGAGGACTCTCAATAAGGAATGGTAGCTGAACCGGAGGAAGAACTAATTTATTAGGACATAGACGGTGGTGATATGGCTTTGCAATTCGATTGCCATCAGATATTCTACTTTAAGAACGTGTTGTATTCTTGATACTTTTGTTGAAAATTATTTTTTCTTTGATATGAAATTTTAGATTTTTATTGTCATATTTTTTGACTTTTTTTTTTTTGGGAACATTGGGAATTATTGCTTTCAACGACATCTAGAAAATTACCCATTACACTAAAATTTTCCTAACACTTGTGCTTCATCTATTTGTTTACTTTATCTATGCTTCATACTACATACAAAACTTGCAAGGCCTGATACATTTCTGAAATGTTGTGAAAGCTATTGGAAAGAGGTCACATGATGCGCCACAAGTTATTAGTCAAATTTGTCATTGTACCCAGAAATGGTAAATGGGCAAATTGTAGCTCTTGGCAAAATCGAACAAATAGTATCTCACTTCTGATGACTAATTGACTAAGGGAAGCACTTAAACTTCTGAAAAAAACTTCCAGAAAAATCATTTAATACTTACGTGATAAAAATCCCAACACCGAAAACACCACAAATCCGGCAAATATACTGGTCGAACAGTTGATGATCGGTATAAAGATGGCATCACCTTTGGCATTATTACGAAAATTATTAAAACTCGCCATATTAACAATGCCACCCCAGCCGGGACCCAGCGAGAAGAAGATCTGTATGGCAGCATCAGCCCAAACTTTGAGATCCAACAAACGCGACCATTCCGGATTGATATAGAATAAAATACCTCTCATAGCTCCGGGTAATGTAACACCACGTACAAAAAGAACAAATAAAATTATGAAAGGAAATGTGGCCGTAAAGTACACAACTTTACCGACCTATAATACAAAGATAAGACTGTTTGTTATTCATTCAATTTAAAACTTATAAATGTTCTCACCGTTTCTATACCCTTAATGATGCACACGTAGACCAATATCCATGCCAGCACTAAAGCACCAAACAGAGACCATTGTATGGAACCCAGATCATCGATGCCACTTGAGATTTTAAGAATTTCTAAACTTTAAAGGAGAACAACTTCCAGGAGTTGCTGAGTCATGTAAATGATGAATTGGAGAATTTAAACTTACTGGAAAAACTCATCAGCTGGAGTTTTAAAATCTCCCCGTTTGGTAAAATTAAACTGGGCCATCTTGAATGGATGTATTTGAATTTCAAAAAATATTGTATTAGTTTAAAAAATTCTCTCAACTCACTCACCTCTGTCACTTCGATGCAATGTTGTGTATTCCAGGGATTGTCACATGACTCCCAGGGTAATTTGGCAGCAAATATATGTTGCAGGAACATTAATGGATATGCTATGATAACGGAATAATATGTGGTACATATAATATTAACCACCACAATGGCATAACCAGCTCCTAAAAGCATTGAGTAGTTTGTATTCAATTGAATTAAATTAAATTGCAAATTTACCTTTGAATAAAGGAGCCAGTCGGAATATACCAATACATCCTAGACTGGAAAATTGTCCCATTATGATTTCCATAAAAAACAACGGAATGCCACAGAGAAATAACATTATGAGATATGGAACTAAAAATGCACCTGAAATATATAATAAATAAATATCCTTTATCAATTTGACTCCACTATATTTTCTTTTACTTTAGAACAACATTTAGGGGATACAGCATATAATAACTAGAAGGCTCGTTTTTTCCTCCTGTATAAGCACACACTGAAAAATCTGTCTTTTTTAGTTGTTTGGATGCAAGTATAACGTGCTTGTTGCTTGCCGCAAATATAGTACATTTGTATTCAAAGACATAGTTTTTGTTATTAAATATTACATATTTCAGACACAACGATTAATATCACTGGTCTACAAGGATTTTGACTGGAGCAACCAAATATCTTTCCTAGAGTAATTTGGTGGGCTGAATTCTACTCTGTAATTGGTTTTCCTCTATCACGTCAGGTTTTCGAGAAAAAAAAATGTTTTTATTCGTTTTTTACATACGTTTTATTTAAAAATTAATGAATTTTCAAAAGTGAATTTTCAAAAGTGAAAAGTGAATTGCATTTTTGAACGTCGTTTGTATTTTGTTTGTTCGGTTTCACGAATTAAAGTCCAGCAATAGTCCCCCAGCATGCTTTTGTCCCAAAATCCTTGATAATTTCATTCAATTCTCATTAAATATTTAAATCACCTAATTCCTGATAACTTTTCAATAAGTCTGCAACAATTTGTCTGAAGTTTTCACTCTTGTTGTTTCCAAGAAAACTGTCCACGATGCTCTTGAAAGATTTCCAGGCTGCATATTCTTTCTCCAATAAACATTGTGAAAAATTGTCATCATTCAATAACTTCCTGATCTGAGGGCCAACAAATATGCCTTCTTTGATTTTAGCATATGAAATTTTAGGAAAAACCGCTAACAAATATTTAAATGCTGCACCATCTTTGTCCAGAGCCTTGAGAAAGTTCTTAAAAAGGCCCAATTTTATGTGCAGCGGCGGAAGAAGAATGTCATTTGGATCAATTAATGGTTTATTTGAAATGTTTTGTTTTCCTGGTGAATACTCAGTTGTTTTTTGCCACTCTATTCTGACGTAATGATGACATGTAGCGCGACTATCACAACAATATTTTGTGAAACCTCCTTGCATACCAGTCAACAAACCAATGACCTGAAAGAGATTAATTAACAGCTATTTACGATGGCCTATACTATATACGTATATAAAGAAAATTAAATCCCACACCTTAAGGTCACCACAGATCTTCCATTTATTATCGTTGTATTTGAGTAATGTCAAAATTTCAGTCATTGATTCGTAATTTTCCTTTGTATTAATGGCATGAGCAATTGGTATGGATGGTTTTTTATTCCCATTATGCACAAGAAGAGCCTTTAAACTGTACTTAGAGCCATCAATAAATAATCTCCATTCAGTTTTGTCATATGGCTGGTTCATTTTTTGAAATAAACCATCAACATCAGTACTTTCTTTTCAGAATATACAGCCAATTCCAAGCTTCTATCTCTATAGATTGTTACTTTTGTCCCAACTGCAAGATGTTTCCACTGCTGCATGCGTGAAGTTAGTAATTCTGCGTTTTCCTTCGTTAAATGTAAATCCCGAATTAGATCATTCAGCTCAGCTTGAGTCGTACAAACTACCAATGCTGGTGAAAGATGTTTCGGACTCACTGGTCGTAGCATTGGGAATGACTGGTAATGGATCATTTGGTGGACATTGAACTGCTTTGGAAACCGATGGGACATTCGCGTAAGTAATATTTTTTCGATTTTTCATATTGAATCCAGCAACTTTTGTTAAACAGAAATAACAATCGGTTTGGTGATTACTTGACTCTCTCCAAAGTACTGGAATTGAAAAATCTAAATAGATCTTCTCGCCATTTGACCACTTGTCTAAAACAGTTCTGCATTTATTGCAAAACATTGTCGGTATCCACGGTTTGTCCAAGTTTCTGACAGCAAAACCAAAATAATGTAAATATGCATAGTTTAATAATTCTGATATTGCATATCCTTTTTTTCCAACCAAATATTCACCACACACAAAACAAAAATAGCATGAATTAGTAACACACGATCTCCCTGACATGCTGAAACGCTGTTAACAATACAGAAACTTACCCGATCGTTTATTTCTAAATACAAAAAACATATAAATTAAATAACAAAATAAAATTGCACACAATACTCACCGCAATTTTGCACCTCCTCTCTGGCGACCGAAATATAATTAAAACCAGTACATAAGTTTCAGTCGGGTGAACCGACATAATCATACCCTCACCATACCATACCTCATCCATTGCGTGGGAGTTCTATTAAATAAAAAACGCCCGTACTCAAAAGTGACCATATTCAATAGCAGATCGACATTGCGCTAAATATTATTGAATACCCAAATTAGTTAGTTTCCCTCCCAATATTTATATGCGAGGTACAAAAATGGGCAAGGCAAGTTGTTGCCAAAATTTTGATCAGTACCAAATTTTATTAAGATCGATTATGATATATTGGAGATATCGAGTCGGGAAACCCCAAATACGCCCAACTTTCGTATGGGAGGTACGAAACTGGGCATGGCACAATGGTCAGTTATTAATTACACAGTAGCGTTTAGCAAAATATTGCCTAGTACCGAATTTTATTAAGATCGGTTGTTGTTTATGAGAATTATCGTGTCGATCAACAGGTCATCAGCCCAACTTTTATGTGGGAGGAACCTGAATATGTGTGGCAAAACAGCTCATATTCTATAGTAGAGCTTTATTTGGCTAAATACTGACTAGTACAAACTTTCGTAAAGATTGGTTTGGTTTTGCGGGACTTCTCATGCCGAACAACCAGATGGCCAAACAACTTTTGTATGGGAGGTACCATAATGGGCGTGGCAAAATCACCCTTGTTTTAATCGGTTATTAGCTTTGGATAACGTGAAGCCTTATACCTAATTTCATTAAGGTCGGAAGTGTTTCACGCGATTTGTCGGATTGACAACCCGGTCGAACACCCTGTTTTGTATGGGAGTGACAATCTCGCCCATTTTCTCCAGTTAAGTAGGCATTTACAGATTATTAACCGGTGTGACAGTTGAAGCTAATCACATCTACCAGAAGAAAGGTTTGAAAAAAATATGATTTTGTGCTAAATGTGTCGATTTATATGGGAGGTACCAAAAGGGGCGTGGTCAAAACGCCCATTTTCAATCCCAAACTCAATATTGGCAAATAATAGTCACTGACAAAGTTTCATTGTCATCTGTAAAGATTTCGTTTACTTCAACATTGAGACACTATGCTATCTCACCGACCGCAGCAGCACAGGCAAAGCAGTAAGCTCAGCACACGCAACAAGGGACGCTGCATACACTATAAATGCGACATGACGCTCACATCGAGGCATTACACAGCGCGACGTCAACGAGAGCTCAGCAACTGACAATTTAAATATGCAGTGTGAAAATATTGATTTATTTTGCTACGTTTGCGGTCATCAAATCAAAAAAAAAAAGTTCTAACAGATTTCAAAAGGAAATAAACTTTTAAGTAGTGAATTCAAGAGAGTATATAAGTTGTTTTTCGACGAAGTAGACTTGACCGGTGAAAATTGCACACCTAATACAGTGTGTCGCCAATGTTATATAACAATCACAAATGGAAATGGATTTCATTGTGGCCATATTGGGAATATCGCAGCGACTGACCATATTTTTGACAGCGTTTTTAAAGCAAAGAAACCCCACACATGTTAACTCTACGGCGTACCGCAACCGGCAAGCTGAACTTGAGAGCTTCTACACTCTAAATGATGACAATTCGTTCGCTTACTGCAACGATATAAAAGCATTGATGGTAAAAATGGGAATGAACTACATCGCTAGTGAGTGGATATTAGTTATTGATGGTTCTGTTTCAAGCTTGAAACAGTGTTGTTGCATGTGTCTAACCGAAAATCTTCCATTCCGCTAGCAATGGGTATTAACGTGAAAGGAAGCTATGAAACATTGAAAGAAGATTTGCTGTGATTTGAAGGTCGTCAACATTTTGCAAGGGATCATCGATAAGGGCGGCTTTCCAAAATTCTTTTTTCTTTGTAATTGGGATTCGGGCTCACCTCTGAATCAATACCAATGTAATTCGTGGAGACCAAGAGGAAGTGTGGAGAAACAAATGAAACAACATAAACTGAAGACTGCACCTTTAATTGACAATACCCAAGACATCTTGGTGCCACCACTCCACATAAAATTGGTAATTGTTAAAAAATTCATCGAAGTGGCCGTTGTAAATTGTCCAAACGCATTCGACTATTTGAAAAGCGTTTCCCAAAGCGTAGCGATGACAAAATTAAAAAAAAAATTGTAGTAAATTTTAAACGAATTGTTGTTCACCTCATTCTACTATTTACACTATGTTAATGTTTTCTTTTCTGTCTTTATGTTTTGTCTTCATTTACTTTTACATTAGAAAGCTATTCCAGAGCAACTTTGAATCATAGCTTGATGATAGTCATTCAATGGCATGGATTTACCTTCAGCGTGTATGTACCAGAGTCTTGGGATGCGATCGAGACGCGGAACCGGAAGCAAGAGAATGGGTGAAAAAAATGCTGTATTATTTTGAGAAAATCGGCACATCGATGACATTAAAGCTGCATTTTCTTCATTTTAATTTTGATGATTTTATAAAGCAACTCCCTACCGATGAGCAAGGAGAACGATTTCACGAAACCACAATGCCCATGGAAAAACGGTACAAAGGCAAAAAAAACTCGAGGCATTGTTTTGCATTCCTTTTTTGATTTCTTTTCTAATTCATTTCAGGTATGTTGGTGGAGTCACAAGATCACCCTGTATGATGTGAATGAAGTATTTGAAGAAGAAAAGGCTGATGTTGGAGGGCAGTCTGGAAGCAACGTGCCTGTGGACCCCATATGTTGTGAATCAGAGTCAGATTCGGACTATTTGGATCCACAACTTAAGAGAGTGCGATTTACAAGCCCAGGGCCATCAACATTATAAACATAATACGAATATTTTTTTATTATTTTTGTAATAGATAGCATAGTATCTCAATGTTGAAGAAAAGAAAAAAAATGAAATTAAAAAAAAAATTACAGCAGACAGTTGTCCGAGGCCTTCGGCCACGGACTGTCCCTGCAGGCTGTGTCAGAGACACGGCCATTAAGTTTAACGTAGAATGCGCCATCCGATAAGACAGAAAACATATATAACAATAAATTCATTTGCTTATATTATTTATCATTTATTGTTATATATGTTTTCTGTCTTATCGGATGGCGTATTCTACGTTAAACTTAATGGCCGTGTCTCTGACACAGCCCGCAGGGACAGTCCGTGGCCGAAGGCCTCGGACAACTGTCTGCTGTAATTTTTATATTTACCAACGGCATTTGATTCAAGTCCGTTTAAAAAAAAAATATTATGTTCGATTTTTTTAAACTTAATTTAATTTATGTATTTTAATTAATATTTTTATTGAAATAAGTTCTGCGAATGTTGAGAGGGCCGCCCTAATATTAAAAAAAATTTACCTTATCGAGTCTTCGCATTAGCATTCGAGCGTTGTGTGAAAGCTTTACGCTTTACAATTCAAAATTAATGTTACAACAGCTTTATTGAAGCTTTCGCAAAAAAGCTCTATTACGTTAGCTTAGTGTTTGTTTCACTTTTTACTAGATACATGTTGCCAAGCAACATTAGCTTGCTGTTCGTTTCACTTTTTACTAGATACATGTTCCTAAGCAATGTTGAGCAACCAAAAACACTCAACCAAACACCACACATATGTTTGAGTGTATGTGTTTAAACAATTTTCATTTGAGAAATTAAAATACTAGAAATATATCAACCAATATGAAATGTAGATCAAACGAAAGATAACATCTTCATTTACCTACAAAAAAAATTTTAAAAAAATTCATCAAGCCGTTTCCTCAAATTCAATGAAATAAAGATTACAACAATAAAAACCTGACATGACGCCTCATACCGTAAGGTAAGACGTATTCTACGTCAAAAATTTTCGCCAAATTGTTCACTTTTGCGGCTACCAAAGAGCTACCTAAACTGTGTTAAGAATCATTCCTAGGAAGTTTATATGTTCTTTGAGATCTTAGATTTGCTACCTATGGACCTGAACAGGGGGAAAATCGAATTTTTTAAAGTGTTTTGCGATTTTGACCTTGAAATTAATTTTTTTTTTTATTTTATATGTTCACAATATTTGTTCTTTATGACAATAGCTACAACTTTCAGAGAGTAAATCAAAATTCCGAACGGTTTGCAAGATATGAGCCTGACGAAATGATCACTTTTTTGAAAAAATTATACCGAGGCCCGAAATCTTAGGCGGCCCATAAAAAAAGTGCATTATTTTGGGCAAACTGGGAGAAACGGGTCTCTTTCTTGGGTCTTTTATCACGTAGTGGTGTCTGTATATGGTTATATTTCCATGACTTAGAAAATTACACACAGTGTTATTCAAAAATATGGAAAACGATTGAATATGGTAAAATATCCTTAAAAATATAAACTTGCAGCCAAACCCATGATCTCGAAAGAAAACCAAAGTTAACGAAAGCCAGTCACTCACTTTCGTTCTTATCACTGGCTTTAAATGTTATTGCATCGTTGTGTGTTTACAAAATCGAGACCCACTAACTATTTTCGCTGTCACCTAAGTATGCGAACGAAAATGTCAAAACCAGTCCCGTGTCTTTTGGTTGTCGCAAAGCTGGAAATGCTGGAAACAATTTAAATAGAATTCAATGGAAGAAACACAATGGACAGAAAATAATGTCATTATAAATAATTTTTTTTATTAAAATATATTTCCATTTCAGCATTAAATCGCCAACTTTGCAGCACCTGCAGACACTGGCTGCTCGTACTCTTCTCTCTCGCTCCGCAATTAAATGGCGAACGCCAACTTCATGTTATTGCTTTGAACAACAACCACACGCACACACGTAAAACCATGCGAACGACCATGGACTAATTCTTATAGTAGACTTAAAATTTCACTCAGCAAATTTATGACATTTGACCTGGTGTTATATGTGCGTTAGATGTTGAAAAGTATTGCTTCAATAATACCAGATAGAGGCAATTGTTCAAAACAACCAACAAAATATCAACAACGGTATTTCGATTTGTGTGCTAAAATTATTTTGTTAAATGCAACACACATGTATGATGCTAACAATAACAGTCAATAAAAAAGTGTAAAACACATTTAAATTTCACAGTTTTTTAGCAAAACGAAATGAAAAATTAAAGTCAGAAGTTCGTGTAATTCCACCTGGTGTATGTCACTTTTCTTCAAACATTTCTCTATCTAGGGCACAGCTGATCGAAAAGGTACTAGGGAAATGATGTAGAATGAGAGACCAAAGAAGAAAGGAACTAAGTTTAAATAGTGTTTATTGATACTAATGGCAGCTAAATTATATTTTATGTTGTTTGCATTGAACGCAAATACGTATTCCCTTTGATTTCTGTCCGTTTTATGTCCAACCAAAGTGTAAAATTGGTAAAATACAGCAGCAAATCGAACTCGATGAAATGGCCTACTACCTCGACGTCATGAAGAGGCAGCGAAGAGAGTAATAGAGGCTCTTAAGTATTACTCTATGGATAGTGGGACGCTTTTTGAAACGAAAGTGAGTGAGTGGCTTCGTTCGCTTAGATTTTGTATGAGAGGGTGTAACTGGGTTTCGATTTTGTACTGAATTGCATGTTTTCATTGGATGAAAGTATGATTCCGTGGCGTGGTCGACTTCAAGTCCAGCAACATAATCCGGGAAAATTATACAAACTTTGTGATCCATTTGGTTATACTTATACCAGTTCCGTATATTGTGGTAAAACAGATGATTCTGCAAGAAGAGGAAAACCAACACCTGGTGTTTCTGATAGTACACAAATCATCTTGGATTTTGCGTAGCCTTATCTTGATAAGGGACGATCAATGGTCACGGATAACTTTTATACATCTATTTCTTTAGCGAATGCATTGTTGGGTCGCGAAACGCATTTATTTGGAACCCTAACAAAAAACAGACTTGGTAACCCGAAAGACGTTACTGGAGCAAATCTAAAGAAAGGTGATACCATCGGTCGTGAGTGTTCAGGGATTGTTGGTTGTAGCAAAATGGAGAGATAAGGGAGAAGTACTCATGCTAAGTACCAGAAGCTTCAAATGGTAATTGATTACAATTCAGCAAAACAAGGGATCGATTTATCAGACCAAATGGCAAGTTATTTCTCTCCTTTACGCAAAACAATTCGATGGTACCACAAGATAGCTTTCGAGTTTCTGTTGCGCACTGCCGTTGTAAACAGTTTGGTGCTACATAAACAATACAAACCCAATACAAAAATAGATTATTTTAGGAAAAGTATTTGCGAGTATCTATGTGAAGCACCAGATCAAGCATCAGGATCCTCCAGCTCAAAAACTCATTCGTTAAAAATGTATGATGTAAGAGATAACAGAAATAAAATTATCAAAAACGGTGTAGCAGATGCTACAGTAAAATAAAACAGACAGACGGCCGGAAAGAAGCAGTAAAAATAACCAAAACGGTTACAAGATTTTGCAATGGCTGTGTGGATAATCCAGCTCTTTGCCTGGACTGTTTGAACCAAACTCACTAGTTCCTTTTCTTATTATATGCATTTTTTTATTTTATACTTGTTGAATTTGAAGTTCCTTTTTTTATTATATGCGACGAATTTATATATTATTTTTTATTTTATTTATTGAATTTAAATTTATAAAAGTTTTTACGTTGTAATAAAATTATAATTTTTTTGTTGTTCTCTAATTCATGTGAAATAAAAGATACAGTGAAAATTGTGAAAGTTAAAAAGAAATGCATTTTCCTAGGTGCCACACCATAATATTTATACGTATTCCTGTAGTGCTGTAGAAAATATATTGCATTGAATTCACATTTGGCCGTGCACTGTATTGCACGATTTAAACCTTTGTTAAAAATTGGGGTTTGTATAAGTAATTACACTTGTACCAATTACACACCCTTGTATCAGTTGCGGTGCAAATATACAAGAGTAATTGGTTAAGATTTTGCAATCAGCTACGACATGACGTAAGGAGAGTAAAGTAGTGTTTTCTTTACGCAATGAGTGGTTATATTAATTTTTTATTTTTAACTGCTCATTTGGCACAAGACGTTGCATGGCTACAAATAGCCTAGCGGGATAATGGTTGACTAAAGCTCCGGGGACCCAAGTTCAAATCCTGGCGGATTAAAAGTTTTTGTTATTAACCTAATGCCAATATGGGAAAGAATATATATGCAAGAATAACAACTGAAAACTACTGTTATTCAAAACTTTAATACCGGATTCTATTTTGGAAATATAATTCCAAGATTTGAGTGAATTCAATTGGCTCAAATTTAAATGGTATTGTGTCGTCGAAATTTATGGAAGAATGACGTGGTGAGAATCAATTCTGGAAACTGGTTTCACTAAACAGAGGTTTGGTTTCATATTGACTCACAATTTTATTTCTTTTGGTTTTTGGTCATCGGCTGAAGATCATTGCATTTGGGAAAAAAAAAAATAGTTCATACATGTGTCTAAAGTAATTCCTACGTTAGCCGATTGATGTGATATACAGAGTGATATTACATGTGGCAATAGTTTCGAAAATTAAATTGGTCAACCAATTAAAGAAATTCGAACGACTTTTATGTAAATTAATGGCGGCAAATACTCCCTGCCCCATGATGAACAGTGTAGGCGATAATTGTGCCAGTCAAGTGAAACTAACGCACCAACCTCAGGTAAGAAAACGTGCACAATTTTCGCGACGAAAAGTATTTAATACGAGGATATCCCTTAACAGATTACTGCAGAGTCTTTCGATTACCCTCATTTCCATAAATGTTATGCAAAATCTGCTTTATGGGAATGAGGATGGTATTTATTTGGTAAAGTCTTCAGAACCTCAAGTTAAGGGAGATTTTACTATACGGAATCATTTATGTCATTGGGACCCGAAGATATATCGCGGAACTGGACTGAAGGATGAGCCAAACCGTCAGGAATTTGGCAGTTTAAGATTTATCCAGAACAGGAAGCCACTTCAATTGACTTAAACTTATAAAAATTTTGCCTCATGGAATATTACGTAACAACAGCTATTAACATAGACCACCAACTGGTCAAATTGTCATAACCTCAACCACAACGTTATCACATCTTCAATTACATAACTGCAACCCTATAGACGACAATTTCGAATATTATCGCAGAATTTGGCTAACTACAGGATACATCATTGGATATTGGACGCCATACGTTACCCTGACTAGAAAACAGAATATGTACATAGCTACAACCTTTACCTGTGCCAGGGAAACATTACTTATAAACATTCAAAAGGGTCAAGTTAATTGCGTTTAAACATTTAAGTAAATTTATGCCAAGCAAGCTTTTAATGCTTCTAAAAATTGTGTGCTACTAAGTTAAAAATATTGTGTTTCATTTAAAAAATATATAGTAGTAGTATAAAATCCATTTATTTTTTTGGTCCAACATTTCATAATAACCGTAACCCTTTTGACGACTGAATTATATATCAAAGATCTTGTAAACACATACGAACAAAAATTAAGACGACTGCAAAGAAAACTACTAAGACATGGGTTTATATGGTTAAAATCTCCTACAACGATTAACACTATGTTTTTAGACTTTTTTTTACAGTATTTGTTAAAATTTTTAAAAATTATATGGTACTTTAAAATTTTACTTTTAAAACCATTTTGCTTATATCGCAGGAACTTTTGCCGTTCTACAACCCCCAGTGAAATTTAATGAACAAAATTTTTGTAGAACATTTTAACCCTTTAAACGCAGGTTTTATGCTTGTTTTATGAAAATATTTAACAAAAGGAGAAACTTGTACATGCTCTCGTTATGCCCAACATATTATACTGTCTAGAAGTATACTGTGGATCTAGAAACCAAAATATGAGGGGACTTCAATTAGCTTTTAATAGAGTAGTGCTGTATGTATACTCAATCAGACTTTTTGACCACGTAACTCCCTCTGTTAACCGATTCTTGGGTTGTAGTTTCTCAAATTTTGTACATTTCCGATCTCTGTTGTTGTTTTACAAAATGTTCAAAAATCAATTTCCTACCTTTCTCACGAATTTGTTTAAATTTGGCCGTTCATCACGTACGAATCAATTAATAATTCCTAGAGCGAGGGGTTATATGAATAGGTCCTTTCAGGTGAGAATAGCCAGATTGTTCAACTTGCTTCCTTCTACACTACGAGTATTTAACTTCACTAGCGCTACGTATCGCAAAAAGCTTCTTCAACACTTTGGAGAAATAACGCAGTAGTTGACAATGTTTCTTTTTGGTTTTTGTTTTTTACAATGTTCCTTTGATTTTTTTTTTATATTTTATTATTGATTCATTCAACTGATTAAATAATGTATACACTATTTTCAATAGAGCTTGTGTTTGTAGTTTTCTTTTTGAAAACACCTTTGGGAACTCTGAATTATTATTAGTCATGAATAATATAATCTCTAATTTAACTTTGTTATCAACTAGTTTTTTGATCTTGCTACTTAATTAAAGGATATAATTGTTATGTAATTTCTTATTTAATGAAAACATATAATGTGTGTTATAAATGGAGTAGTTCTTTTGTAATTTATTTGAATTGGCCGAGAGGCTTAAAATTACAAGTGTGAATAAATAAATAAATAAATAAATAAATAAAAGGGAGATAGAGGGTTAATATGTTCTAAGAAAAGAACCGCCATCAAATTTCACTGAAGACATGTACCAACATTATTTAGCTCACACGTATATTTAAATAATTTGTTTGGCTTAATTTGTTTAAACTTAAAAAAATATAGACCAAATTTCAACTCGCTTGGTGCGGGAACTTTTTTAACAGCAACAAAAAAGTAAGAACGCATTTCTTAATGTTTTTTTATTGTCTTTTTGGCTAGGGCATGTAAAATTTGATATTTGGTAAAAAATTGAAAAAGTCATAACCCTAATGTACATAGCTACAACCTTTACCTGTGCCAGGGAAACATTACTTATAAACATTCAAAAGGGTCAAGTTAATTGCGTTTAAACATTTAAGTAAATTTATGCCAAGCAAGCTTTTAATGCTTCTATTCCACAGAGGTTTTATTGACCATCACAACAACAAATGTACATCGAGCCCTCGGAGTTCATCTGTATGTTTCCAGTAAAAATTGGTGAGTTATTATATTTGATTTATTTTTCCGACATTCCATTAAAATTTTGCTTGGAGTTACAAAGAAAGAAAAACATTGAGAAAAAAAATCCAATGAGTGTTCGAACTCACGGGCGATGTGTTAACACCTTTTTGCTACACGGTACCTGTTCGATTTCTATGAACACATTCGTAAATGTTACATTGGAAAATAAAAAACATCGAAACCCGCACTAGCTTTTTATTCCAAAAATTAATAAAATCGGCTATGAATTTCCGGAGAAAATCGCGTGGGAAAATTATATGAAAATCGCCCAATAATCACTTTCAATACCGACTGCCAAGCAACGAACAAACAAACGATGATAAGACAAAACCGAAGATCAACATAAAACACTTTTTTAATATTACTCCAAATTAATACTCCAAATTAAAACACTTAAATCTCGGCTCGCCGATATCGGACCGCCTTAATTTTTGTCCTAAACTCTTTGTCGAAACCCGCACTAGCTTTTAATCCAAAAATTAATAAAATCGGCTATGAACTTCCGGAGAAAATCGCGTGGGAAAGTTATATGAAAATCGCCCAATAATCACTTTCAATACCGACTGCCAAGCAACGAACAAACAAACGATGATTTACTCTTAAAAACCTAACACTTGCGTATGTATTAAATTTATAGTTTACTGCCCTAGAGGCGCGCGTATAGATGTTAACACATCAAAAAAGAGAAAACACCAAGAGCTTTCAAAGATCAAGTTAAATTTGCCACTTTTCATTTAAGTCCACATTTCCAGTTAAAGTTTATAATGAACTACAATTTCCTTTAATTTTTATAAAATGTGTTTTTTGTTAACCGTAAGAGTCAGCTATTATTCTTCATTAATATTATTAATTGTTTATCCAAACTGATGGAATATACTCGTACAAGGCTAAAGTGTAACTTGAACTTTGATTGTTAACCCATACATACTTACATTGTTCTATACAATCATGAGGAAAAAAATGTATGAACTTTAATTTTAACTAATTTTAATATTAATTGAGATAACCCTATAATAGACCTAGATAATTTAAGCAAAAATTTAAAAAAAAAGTGAAATGTACTACTACCTCAGTTTTGCAGTAAAGATACTAGCAATTTGTTTCTTCAAAAAATGTCTGTTAACAACACTACCATGTTGATTAAACGTTAATTTTGCTGTTAACGAACCGTAACAGTTGCAGGAGAATTTGTTTTAAAGGGTTTTTCAACAGAGACACTACAAGAGTAAATCGATAGGAACAGCAAACGACGCCATATTTTTTCCCGCTCTTTTGACATTTCTCTTCAGTAAGGTTTGCCCTTTCTTCATGGAAAGATATACGAGCCAACAACGAGTCGAAATTATTAAAATTTACTACCGAAATTTGGAATCAGTGGCCTCAACTTTAAGAGGCCTCAACAATCAGAGATGAGGCTCATTTCTGGCTGAATGACTTCGTCAATAAGCAAAATATGCGTTATTGGTCAGACAGCAATCCACGCGTAATCCATGAGTCATCATTGCATCCCGAAAAAATTACGGTTTATGGGCCGGCGGGTTCATTGGGCCGTAATTCTTCCGTGATGATCAAGACCGGCACATTACTGTGAATGCGAATCGCTACCGTTCAATGATAACCGAATATTTTTGGCCCCAATTGGATAATATGGACTTGGAGGACATGTGGTTCCAACAGGACGGCGCCACAAGCCACACAGCGAATGCCACAATCAATTTATTGGAAAGCAAGTTTGGTGAACGTGTTATCTCACGAAATGGCCCAGTCGATTGGCTGCCTCGGTCATGCGATTTGACGCCGTTAGATTATTTCCTGTGGGGCTACGTCAATTCTATGGTCTATGCCAACAAGCCAGCAACGCTTGATGAGCTTTGTACGGATATCGAACGTGAAAGCATTATCGGCCGATTTATGCTTGAAAACCGTCGAAAATTGGATTCAGCGTCTGGACTTCAGCAAGCGTGCCCATGGTGGCCATGCAAAAGAAATCGAGTTCCATACATAATGGCATCGAACGTATTTTCACAGGAATAAAGAATTTCATTGGTATCTAAAACCGGTTTTGTTTTATTTAAAAAAAAACTTTTGTAGGACTCTTATTGAAAACCCCGTTATATCCACTTCAAATAAACGTCTCTGTTATCGTTGCCTGTTACCCATGCAGTGATAGCAGTATGATAAATGGTAAATAAATTGAATGTCACTGTTAGCTATATTTAGAAACATGTAATCTTCATTCATGTTAGTTACAGATAAACAAATTTAAATTTCAGCATACATCTCCTGTTATCTTTAAATAGAAGATACAAAATTCTACACTGAACATTTATATTAACAGAATAATTATATTCGGATATCATGTTATGTTAAGCTGAAACCAATTTTTAATTATTGGCTCAAACCTTTTGTTTTATATAAAAATAAGAATTTGTATAACCTTCGTAAAATGCAACTTTAAGTTGGCCGTTTTCTTGCTGTGGTGATGTAAAAGAAGGGTAATCTAATTGAAGTCGGGGTCTTATGCACATATATAAACCGTTAAGACCAGGTAGGGAAAGGGTTAAGAGGCTGAGGGCTCATACAATATCTAGAGCCCTCCATATCATCGTTAACCTATGACTGGTAATCACATTGTTTTTTTTTTAGTCGGGTGTTAATGGCTCCCACTGTCCTTTTTGTTCTTATTAAAAGTTTAACCTCCGAATTCCATCTGTATATACAATCTTTGTTCGCCAAAGAAAGAAAAAACGGAGTATTGTCAAAATAATGTGGGAATTGGCCTTTGAACATTACAGCACCTCAAATGTAATATTTATTTAAATATTAATAAATAAATAATTTCAAACACGCCTTCAAAACATTCATTGCTGTAGTCAAACATAATCATTGAAGCAATGAAACAAAATCATTGAAGCCGGATTTGAACCAGCACCGGTGGCACCAACACATTTTATAACAACAATAACAATAACAACAAAAAAA
The DNA here is from genome assembly GCA_963931995.1 of Phaonia tiefii. Classification (NCBI taxonomy): domain Eukaryota; kingdom Metazoa; phylum Arthropoda; class Insecta; order Diptera; family Muscidae; genus Phaonia; species Phaonia tiefii. Next base: position 252,578,316 of record OZ008368.1, on the reverse strand, counting down.
ACTTCTACACTAAAGTCCACTGCTCAACCAGCTGAGGTATCGAAGCCAATAGAACTGTCAAAGCAAATATTTAATCTAAATTACACACCACAGTGTTGTTTAATATAAATGATTAAGCCATGTTTGTTATCTCTTTTTATTGAAAGAAAAATATATAAAATAATTAATTTAATTCTTTCGCTATATATTATGTACTAGTTAGTTCCAGCACGAATAAAGCGCCCGTTGAAAAGTACAATAATTTAAATGGATCTTTAAGAAAAGGTACTTTTTGTAAAATAAAAAACTTTTTTTAAGAAATTTTTTTTTCTGCAATGTATTTTTTAAAAAAATATTTATATTTTTAGGTCTTTTTTGTAAGAATATGTATTATATTTTCCAGAATATGTAATATATATGTCCTTTTTTAAAGAGAGGTACTTCTTTTATTAAACGATAATGTGTTTTTTTAAGATAAGGTACTATTTTTAAGAAGAAATACTTTCTGTAAGAAAAAGCCATAAGAGTATGGTTTTTTTTTACAAAGAATTACTTTTGTAAGGACAGGTACGTTTTAAAGAAGTGGTACTCTTTTTAGGAAAAGGTTTTTTTTTTAACAAAATTTACTTATTTTCAGAAAGCCTACTTATCCCAAGAAAAAAAGGTAATATTTTATTTTTAAGAAAAGGTACTTTTAAGAAAAGGGATTTTTGTAAGAAAATGTATTTTTTATAACAAGATATTTTTTGATGTGTTAACATCTATACGCGCGCCTCTAGGGCAGTAAACTATAAATTTAATACATACGCAAGTGTTAGGTTTGTAAGAGTAAATCATCGTTTGTTTGTTCGTTGCTTGGCAGTCGGTATTGAAAGTGATTATTGGGCGATTTTCATATAATTTTCCCACGCGATTTTCTCCGGAAATTCATAGCCGATTTTATTAATTTTTGGATTAAAAAGCTAGTGCGGGTTTCGACGAAGAGTTTAGGCCAAATATTAAGGCGATCCGATATCGGCGAGCCGAGATTTAAGTGTTTTAATTTGGAGTATTAATTTGGAGTAATATTAAAAAAGTGTTTTATGTTGATCTTCGGTTTTGTCTTATCATCGCTTGTTTGTTCGTTGCTTGGCGGTCGGTATTGAAAGTGATTATTCGGCGATTTTCATATAATTTTCCCACGCGATTTTCTCCGGAAATTCATAGCCGATTTTATTAATTTTTGGATTAAAAAGCTAGTGCGGGTTTCGACGAAGAGTTTAGGCCAAATATTAAGGCGATCCGATATCGGCGAGTCGAGATTGAAGTGTTTTAATTTGGAGTATTAATTTGGAGTAATATTAAAAAAGTATTTTATGTTGATCTTCGGTTATATCGTACGAATATAACAATGTATGTATGTATGTATATACAAGTGTCTGTTGCTTTGCATTCTTTGACTTTTGTGGGAATAAAACAAAAAGTATTGAGCAAGAAAATAATGACACATGTGCTTGCACTGGGTCTTTAAATAATTTTAAGTATTAATATTATTTAACTGTAACGTCATCATATGATTGAATGCTGTTTTTTATTTTCCAATGTAACATTTACGAATGTGTTCATAGAAATCGAACAGGTACCGTGTAGCAAAAAGGTGTTAACACATCGCCCGTGAGTTCGAACACTCATTGGATTTTTTTTGAAGAAAAGATTTTTTTTTTTCAGAAAAGGTATTTTTTTTAGTCCTTTTTTCAAGAATAGGTTAATTTTTAAGTGTAGCTAGATAGTAGATATTGTCCTATTAAATGAGACAAAATTAAACCATACACACAATGTAATATTTAAAAATTATAAAATCATAAGCAAATATCGAATTGGTGTAACAAGGGGTGGGGGAACTGCTATATTAATCAAGAATAACATACAATACTACAGTCACGATAACAAAAGTAGAAAAAGTTCGCCAGATGCTTTAGAGACATGCGCCATAAAGAAACCCGTTGACTACGACAACTTTTTAGTTATCACTTTGATTTTATGAATCTTCAAAATTCAAATAAATACTATGTACTAGCGGGAGACTTGAACTGCAAGCACGCAGAATGGGGTAATAGGTACTGTTAAAAACGCCAAAGGCAATAACCTAAAACAAAGTCAACATCGAATTTCTTACACTTCCAACTTGTTCAGCGAAGATCGCTTAGCCGTAGTTATGTCCTAATGCCGTCCATTGAAGCCAGCACACTTCACAATGGAATGACTATTACAAAGCCAACATGGAAGAACACAACCCTCATATATGTACGTCCCTGACTGTACAAATCTAGTAATAATTACCAAATCCTAAAAGTATGTAGAATAATACTGGGTTATAGCATAATACGATTAAAAAAAGTTGTTTAAAATTTTTTCATTTAGCCCATATCCCCCGACGTGCGATAAGGAACATCGTTCCAAAAAAAAAAATACAAACCAAAAAAAATCACTTCCTTCGAGCCGGATTTGAACCAGCGACCTATGGATATCAATTGATGTTTTTACGCAGCTATTGCAAATAATTGAGGGCCACAACTAAGATGCATCCAGGTAGCGACTGCTTTTTGACTGCACTGATCGAAGAACCACACAACTTTCCACAAATAACAACTAAGAAACTTTTATGCTACAGTCCACCGCTCTACCAACTGAGCTATCGAAGGCAATGGAACTACCAGAGCAAATACTCAATCTAAATTACACACCACAGTGCTGCTTAAAATACATTACACTCCACCCCACAGTGCTGTTTTTTTTTTTTTAAATTATTTATTGCAAGATACACACCTAAAAAGAAGCACTTCCTTCGAGCCGGATTTGAACCAGCGACCTATGGATATCAATTGATGTTTTTACGAAGCTAGAGGCAAAGATTCGATGGCCACAACTTCGATAGATGCATGGGGAGGGGTTTCGACTGCTTTTTGACTGCACCTATCGAAGAACCACAACAATCTTCCACAAATAACAACTAAGAAACTTTTATGCTACAGTCCACCGCTCTACCAACTGAGCTATCGAAGGCAATGGAAGTACCAGAGCAAATACTCAATCTAAATTACACACCACAGTGCTGCTTAATAAAATACATTACACACCACCACAGTGTTGTTCTCTTTTTTTATTTAAAATTATTTATTGCAAGATACACACTATGATACAAATACAAGGTAGTGGCATTAGCATTGTTGTAATTTCTATACCCAGTTATTGTCAAAATCAGCTGATAAAAATGTACACATACATGTGCAATTGTGAACATAGATAGATGAAATCAAAAGAGAACGCACTCACACAAACACCTTTGACATTTACTGGGTACGATGAAATGTAAACAAAGGAAACCATATGGGCTGACACCTACTACCTACCTTCTATTTGTATCATGATACACACCTAAAAAAAGGAGCACTTCCTTCGAGCCGGATTTGAACCAGCGACCTATGGATATCAATTGATGTCTTTCCGCGGCCAGAGGCATGCAAGCGTTGGCGAAACTCTAAATGCAATTAAAGCGGCCGTCTCTAATTGCACCGGCCGCACCATACCACTTAACACACCGATAACAACTGACAAACAAACAAAGAATCTTGTATGCTACAGTCCACCGCTCTACCAACTGAGCTATCGAAGGCAATCAAATTGCCAACGCAAAGATTTTATCTAAAATACACAGTGCCGGTTTCGTTTTGTTATTTATTAAATGAAATATATTTAGAATTATTTATTCAAAATACACACTAAAATAAGAATTCCTTCGAGCCGGATTTGAACCAGCGACCTATGGATATCAATTGATGTTTTTACGAAGTTAAGAGCAGAGAAGCGAGGCCAACACAAAGATGGAATCGGGAAAGCGCAGTGCTTTGTGATTTTGCATCGATCGAAGAAACCTACACTACGTCCACGGATAACAGCTAATAAACTTTATGCTACAGTCCACCGCTCTACCAACTGAGCTATCGAAGGCAAGTGCATTATTTAAAGGAAAGACTTAATCTAAATTACTCACCACACCACATACATACACTTCTTAAAGGTGAAATTGGACCGATGAAGAAAATGAACATACCACATTCACTTGAGACATGCGCACTAATAATACGTATTTCGTACATACGTACGTACATATATTTAGGCTAGTAATTACCATGAGGTGAATAAGCCTCACACAAGTATTTCAGTCAGTGTTACCATGTTGGCATAATTTGTGCCGTTTTGGCACAATTTTTGATGTGTAAACATCTATACGCTGGGGGTAACAATCTTTTTCACAATACAATCACAAATTTAGAGTAAGATGTGCGATGTAATCGTTAACCAATCGTAAAGCGTTATCAAATCGGTGTGAGCTATGTATGAGTGTATTAGTGTACTCATACGCTGCATACAATATACTCAACACCATCTAGTGTGCAATAGTAGCTACTAATTTTCACTAATTGTCGTACATTATGTTATCGTAGGCAAATGAAAACAAATAAATAAAATGAATACAAAAACATTTAATTTTAATAACTTTTAAAAAGATTTTTTAGGCTTTTAATAAGAAATTTACTAAAACAAAGCAGAATAAGGAAAACTAAAAGCTAAACTTGTCAAACTATAAGTCTTCTTCGTCTTTGAGATTGTCATTCATACTTAACAGCTGCATATAAGCACCATCTAGTGTGCAATAGTAGCTACTAATTTTCGAAAACCATTGCTGTAAAATAACTACATGCATTACATTTCAGTAAACAGCTGATTAATAACTTGTCAACCGCAACAAATACAAAATAATAAAATATTTTACAAAACACCAAAAAAATTATAACTCAGAACATAAAACAACACAAAGTTTATCAAAGCTGAATGGAGGTAATGTTAATTCTAATAAAATTTCTATTAGATTCCAATATAAATTAAGATTATAACATATCTTCATTACGTACTGTTGCCTTACACTGAAGCTGGTGCACGACAATTGGGTAACAATCTCCATCTCATGCCAATTATTATGGGTGGAGATTTTAATACAAATTTTGCAAACCCACGGTCGCAAGCTTTATCAAAATTTGTATTTGACGTTTTCCACTTGCATATGAACAATTCTCCACAAACCCCCACAACTAACAATTACACTACTATAGATGCAGTTTTCCATAGATTTTTAAATACAATCGAGTCAAAAATTTATATATGTATCTTATTTTAGTTACCATAAGCCAATATTAACTATTTGTACTTAAGGGATTTACCATAGATGGGCACTTTGCAGTACGACTAAAATTTCAGTAAAAATAATTCTTTAACTAGTAAATTTTTACTGATTACTAAAATATTTTTCAACAATTTTTATAAAGTGCCTACATGATTATGATGAGGTGCATTGAATTTTCAGTAATCAGTAATGCCCGATTACTGATTATTATGAATACGGCCCTATGATTTTACTGGTAATGCAAATTAAATTTCATTATCAGTAAAAATTTACTGAATTTTTTCAGTAATCAGTAAAGGTACTGCTTACTGTAATTTTTAATGCAGTACATATATACTGCAGTGTGCCCATTTACTAACCAAATAAGTTAAATAAAACAAACAAAAACCAGCAAATTCCTATGTATTTACAATATTGAAAGTTTTGATACTTTTAATTGATTAATTAAAAAAATATACTAAAAGCATAAGTACTTCCAACTTAAAAAAAATGTTTCATTACTAGATGTTTACACATCTCCCCTGTGATCAGACTCACATTAATTTTTTTTTTTTGGTTTTGGCACTTGTTTCTAGAAAAATTATGCCAAGTGCCGTTTAGCACAATTTCCCCAACATTTTTGGAAATTTGTTCAATTTAAGTGTAATTTTCAAAAACGATGTAATTTTTTAGCACAATTGTTTTGGAAACGGCATAATTTTTAGTACTAAAATTTTCTTAATTTAATTTTTTTTGAAAACTCTATTGCTGTAATATTTATCGGAATCTTGTGGTATAATTCAACATTTTAAGGTTCTTACATATGTACCTATGTAAGCGCATTTGCACAATGTTTCTTATACATTATTCCACATCAAAACGTCTAATATTTATTGAGTCAACTTGTTTCCATCAAATACGCATAAAACAGCTATGATTCCTCCGCGAAGTAGACGATTTGAGAACTGTTCTCTAAGAAAAGTGGATCGGATTCCAGAAGCAATTATCTAAAAATTGGAAAATTCTATTCCAAGAAGATTGAAAAAAATTGTTAAAAACAATGGATTTTTTTCAAACAGTTAAGGTATAACTAGCCTGACCAATCATCTCACTTTTAGCGGGATTACCCCGGTTTTTGGCGCGATTATCCCGCTTTATGCGCGAATATCCCCCATTTTGGGTGTCGCGGCCTGACTTGAATCTATAATAACAAAATAATTATATAGAAAATAAATCGTTTTTATTTATATATTTAGTTTTATTTTAACTAACTACATGTATTTTTATTTAGATTTTTATTTAAAACCAAAAAAATCTGTTATTTTACCCATTGTGTCCCGCTTTTTGGTCGCAACCTGTTGGTCAGGGTAGGTTTAACAAATTTTGAAATGCAGATATGCACCCATTTCTTGAAGTAACTTTTTGTGTTCCGGACACAGAATTACAAAAAAGACAAAAATGCCAATTTTAGCATAATGGTTTAGCAAACGGCACAATTTTTGAAGACATTTGGCATAATTTTTTAGTCAGTCTCTGGCAACACTGATTTCAGTCACAGTGCACTAGACAGTCAAAATTTGCCAAATTGCGCACATCTTCTGGTTGTCTACTTCTTGATCGTCTTTGCAGTGCACAAAAATTTCTCTACACTATAATGCCAACACACAAAACGAGTGAAGCGTTAATCATTCTCTGCTCTCTCTCTCTTACTCTCTTCATTGAATATTTCAACACACGAGCAACTTTTTGATTCATTTTGATTCAGTGTAGAATTATCTATTAGGTAGCATTAGATATTACGTGGTTAAGTTGTCAAAATTAGCTGGATAATGAAACACACTATGTACACAAAATGTGAAAAACTTAGGGTGGTCTTCTGCAAGTCGTGAATCAGTTACTTCGCGTTACTTTTGTTTTTATGGTTGTTTGTAAAACGTTACAGCTGTTCGGTGACTACCTGCGTTGAGTTACGTTGTTTAAAGGGTAGTTTATAAAACGCAGTACAACGGTTTTGATCACTTCAGCTGTCAAATTTTTTAACACGCCACAGTTCCTCGTGTTAATTGAAGAAATTACAAACAAATTAAAGAAAAATGTTGATCGAGGATGTTGTTAGTTGGCAATTTTGGCTGAAATGCAATCGACGGATAGAGCTAAATTTTTTTTTTTTAATTATTCAAAATTATATTTGTTGTAGGGTTAAATTAATAAGATCTTTATGGCAACACCGTACATGGGTATTTGCATAAAGATCTTATATTCGGTATAAGTTAATACATCACTAGACTTTAAGATATGTTGTTTTTTGTATCAGAGCCGGTCATATTAATAGAACATCTTGTCAAAGAGACTACGTTTGTCAGATTGTAGAACCTACTACATTAAAAAGAAAAATTACACTACTCAACAAAATGAAAAAAATTTCATGTCCTCCGGATGCGATAATTTTTTCTGTGTAGATAACCTTGACATGAGCTCGAAAAACGCAATAAAAATTTTTTTTTTGTTTTTTTTTTTAAATTTCAAAATTTTTTTTTGGTTAATTTGTTTTTGTATGACAAATTGTTTCAGCAACTAACAAATCTCGTCAAAATATATACTAAATGGATGGTAGTAGACCCCAAAACATAAATAATGAGCGTCTTCATTCATCGGCTAGCTACAGCGGTCGTAATCGGTAGTTGAATCAGGAATTTTACAAAATTTTACCCAAAATTTACAAGTGAAAGCCCCTTAAAGCATTTTAAAAAAATATTAATTCACAGAGTGCATTTTTTTTTTGTATTTTATACGCAATGTGGCAGGTTTTAGAAATCAAACAAGCTACTTTTTAAGAAAATCCATCAATTAATAATGAAGTTGTGAATTTTTTCGCTAAAGCCCTCAGAATCTACTTTTTAGTTCGAACATTGCATTTTACCTTTGAAATTATCTCACTAGTGAACCAAATGAAAAAATGTCATGTACTTCTAATGAAGTATTTTTTTCTATGTAGATAACCTTCAGATGAGCTTGAAAAATGCAACAATCGCAGTGGGGGATGGCTCAATGTATGCGCACCTTTGCTGGTATGTATCACTTATAGATATTGCACTTGGGTATATTTACAAAATAATAACGGAAGGTAGTAATGTCACTACGCAACAATGCGTTTTGTTGGTCACTCTGCTACCTCTGCAACTACCTTAACCACTACCTGTTGTGCCTGATTTTATTTTAGGTATTTAAGGATGAACATTGCCAAATATCACTTACTTTCGCAAGTAACCTCAAAATGAGCAAACGTTCGCGAGGATTTGAATGCAATACCAATCCAAGTAATTTTTGTTACATGTGCGGAGAATACGTTTCTGAAAAAAACAAGCGTTGTTTTTCACCTAAATTGAGAGATTCATTAGAAGAGAGCTTCAATTTACAGGTCTCAAACATAGATGAGCGGTGAACACCAAGTGCTCTATGTCCAAGGTGCTACGTACAGCTAGCTGACTCAAGGTAAGTGTAGATTACGAAATTCAGACGACAGCCGAGAATCATCATGCCAATGCTTTGGAGAGAACCGCTTTGCCATGTAACAGATTGCTACTTCTGTCTTAGCAAAAAAACCGGCGTGGGAAAAAATATACGATGGACTTACGCTGCTGTTTCAACAGTGACTTTTCCAGTGCCATTTTCCGAAGAACCAGTGGACCCGCAACCGTCCGTTTCAAGATGGGCATCTAATAATGAGGCGATCCAACATCAGATCCGGAGACAGTAGAAACCACATCAGAATGCGAGTCAACATATACATTGCATGGAGGTCAACGCTTATGTTCACAAGCAGAACTGAACGATTGGGTTAGAGAACTGAAACTCTCCAAGGAAGATGCAGAGTTGCATGCATCGCGCATGAAACAGTTCGGTTTCTTGGCTCCTGGTGTGGTGACAACAATCTACAGGAAGCGTCATGAACCATACGCAAGGTACTACACAAAGAAAGGCAACATCTGTTTTTGTAAGGACATTCGCGGATTATTTGGTGAACTCGGGTACTCTTACGATCCAGGAGAGTAGCGTCTTTTCATCGACAGCAACAAGCAGAGCCTTAAAGCAATTTTACTGCACAACGGCAACAAGAAACCCTCGATTCCAATTGCTCATGCCGTTGACACCAAGGAAACATACGAAGTCATGGACAATCTATTAAAGTGCCTTAACTATAAGAGTTTATAAGTTTGTGCCGACCTTAAGGTTATCGGTATCCTTTGTGGATTACAAGGTGGATTCACAAAGTACTGTTGTTTTCTCTGCCTTTGGGACAGCCGCGATCGTCAACATCATTAAACCAGGAGGAGTTAGACAGAACGAGTTAACTTCATCACCGGCAGCGACAACGTGAAATATACACCACTCATAAAAAAGGAAACTGTTTTTCTCCCACCTCTTCACATAAAGCTCGGACTCATAAAAAACTTCGTGAAAGCTCTCAACAGAGATGGTGAAGCGTTCGCCTATTTAAAACCCATTTTTCCTCACCTTTCGTCGGCAAAGATTAAGGAAGGCGTTTTCGACGGCCCGCAAATTAAAAAGTTGTTGCAAGACCAACAGTTTGAGCACATTTTATCACCAAATGAAGCTGCAGCTTGGAACTCATTTCGGCAAATTGTTTCCGGATTTTTTGGAAACAACAAAAGCTCAAATTACAGAGAGATCGTCGAACAACTACTCCAAAATTATAAAAAAAATTGGAGCAAATATGTCGCTTAAGATACATTTTCTACACTCGCATTTGGACTTCTTTCCGGACAACCTGGGCGATGTGAGTGACGAGCATGGCGAGCGTTTTCATCAGCAAATGAAAGAAATAGAGCACCGATACCAAGGATTTTGGAACGAAGCTATGATGGGGGACTATATCTGGTTCCTGATAAGAGAAACAGAAACAAATGCAATGTTCGAACTAAAAAGTAGATTCTGAGGGCTTTAGCGAAAAAATGCACGATATTTTTGTCACCCAACAAATTTTAATTTTTTTTTGTAATAAAAAAGAAAAAACCTTACCATAGACAAAGTTTTCGTTGTATTTTTCGAGCTCATCTGAAGGTTATCTACACAGAAAAAAATACATCATTAGAAGTACGACATTTTTTCATTTGGTTGACTAGTGAGATAATTTCAAAGGTAAAATGCAATGTTCGAACTAAAAAGTAGATTCTGAGGGCTTTAGCGAAAAAATTCACAACTTCATTATTAATTGATGGATTTTCTTAAAAAGTAGCTTATTTGATTTCTAAAACCTGCCACATTGCGTATAAAATACAAAAAAAATGCACTCTGTGAATTAATATTTTTTTAAAATGCTTTAAGGGGCTTTCACTTGTAAATTTTGGGTAAAATTTTGTAAAATTCCTGATTCAACAACCGATTACGACCGCTGTAGCTAGCCGATGAATGAAGACGCACATTATTAATGTTTTGGGGACTACTACCATCCATTTAGTATATATTTTGACGAGATTTGTTAGTTGCTGAAACAATTTGTCATACAAAAACAAATTAACCAAAAAAAATTTTTAAAATTTAAAAAAAAAAACAAGAAAAAAACCAAACGAAAAAAAATTTTTTATTGCGTTTTTCGAGCTCATGTCAAGGTTATCTACATTATGGCATCCGGAGTACATTTTGACTGTTGACTAGTGCTATAAGCTGTAAAAATATAAATTTAAATAAAATTTAAAAAGACACTCAAAATAGAAGTGTAAAAAACTAAAGGAAAATGTCAAAGCTAGAGGAAACTAAGTCGATGGCCAATGTGCCAATAATGTCGGCAACAATTGCACATTTTAATACGAAGGCCCCGAATATATCTAGCGAGAGGAAAAGTTGGAGCAAACAGTTCCGAATTTATTTGTTGGCATAAAATTTGGATGTCCAACCGGATAAAAGAAAAGTGGCACTGTTATTACACCACATGGGGCCACAGTGCCTAGAAATTTTTAATGTCAAAGCTAGAGGAAACTAAGTCGATGGCCAATGTGCCAATAATGTCGGCAACAATTGCACATTTTAATACGAAGGCCCCGAATATATCTAGCGAGAGGAAAAGTTGGAGCAAACAGTTCCGAATTTATTTGTTGGCATAAAATTTGGATGTCCAACCGGATAAAAGAAAAGTGGCACTGTTATTACACCACATGGGGCCACAGTGCCTAGAAATTTTTAATTCATTTAATGATGAAATTGATGCCATAAAATTTGAAGATCTCATGAAGAAATTTGAGCTTCATTTTATCCCAAGGGTGAACCTGGCCATTGAAAGGCATGTGTTTTTTACGCGACGTCAAACTGCGTCGGAATCCATTGATCAGTATGCAACGACTTTGGAAAATCTGAGATATTTTTATTTGTGGATTACACGTGAATTTCCGAGATATAAAGGAACGATTGTTGAGTGAAGGAGCCATTAAATGGAAAAAAAACGTTGGAAATTGCGAAAAGCATTGACATGGCGAAAGAAACCATGGCGAGCATACAAAATGAGAAGTCATATGACACAATGGTGGCAGCATTAGAACAAGAAAACACAATAACTAACGGGGTTTTCAATAAGAGCGCTACAAAAGTTTTTTTTAAATAAAACAAAACCGGTTTTAGATACCAATGAAATTCTTTATTCCTGTGAAAGTACGTTCGATGCCATTATGTATGGAACTCGATTTCTTTTGCATGACCACCACGGGCACGCTTGCAGAAGTCCAGACGCTGAACCCAATTTTCGACGGTTTTCATGCATAAATCGGCCGATACTGCTGCAATTTCACGTTCGACATTCGTACGAAGTTCATCAATCGTCGCTGGCTTGTTGGCATAGACCATAGACTTGACGTAACCCCACAGAAAATAATCTAACCGAGGCGGCCAATCGACTGGGCCATTTCGTTAGATAACACGTTCACCAAACTTGGTTTCCAATGAATTGATTGTGGCATTCGCTATGTGGCTTGTGGCGCCGTCCTCTTGGAACCACATGTCCTCCAAGTTCACATTATCCAATTGGGGCCAAAAATATTCGGTTATCATTGAACGGTAGCGATTCGCATTCACAGTAATGTGCCGGTCTTGATCATCAGGGAAGAAGTACGGCCCAATGACGCCGCCGGCTCATAAACCGCAACAAACCGTAATTTTTTCGAGATGCAATGATGACTCATGGATTACGTGTGGATTGCTGTCTGAACAATAACGCATATTTTGCTTATTGACGAAGCCATTCAGCCAGAAATGAGCCTCATCTTTGAAGATGATTTAATTGGACGTAGCGATCTTAAAGTTGAGGCCACTGACTCCAAATTTCGGTAGTAAACTTTAATAATTTCGACTCGTTGTTGGCTCGTATATCTTTCCATGATGAAATGGAAAACCTTACTGAAGAGAAATGTCAAAAGAGCGGGAAAAAATATGGCGTCGTTTGCTGTCCCTATCGATTTACGTTTGTAGCGTCTCTGTTGAACAACCCTTTACATATATCGACAACAACAACAGTGTAAAAAATGTGGGCATACACATAAAAAAATACCCTCCTATTGGTGTAACTTGCAACGCATGTGGAAAATTAAACCACTATGCTAAAATGTGTTTCTCCAGGAAATGCCAACAACAAAATAACAACAACAAGAGATATGTAAAGCGGCTACAACAAGAGGAAGAGGAGGATATTCTTGTCTCAAGGGAATACCAACAACAAAATAACAACAAGAAATATGTAAAGCGGCTACAACAAGAGGAATAGGAGGATATTCTGTTCGTGGGAACTGTCACCAATACCGAAAACAACAAAACTTGGAATATACATAGTTGTGGAAGTTAATAAACAGAAAATGTTGTGCGAAGTGGACACTGGAGCGCAAGTTAATTTAATATCAACAAATTCTCTCGAAGCTTTGGGTATAACTAAGTTAGATAAAAATGTATTAACATAAATATTAACTTTTAGTGGTGAAAAATTACCAGTTATTGGAAAAACTATTTTAAATGTATTGTATAAAAATATAGTTTATCCTTCCGCTTTCTATATTCTTAACATGAAATGTAATAATATTATTGGTTTAGAACCAGAGCTCGCACCAATCAGTCTTTTTTGTGCTTGGTGTCCCAAAAAGACACCTTGTGCACTGACACGATGCGTAAGTGTCTTGAAAAGACACACAAAACAAATTTTTGTTTTGTTTGCTCTCTGTTCAACCGAAGATTGTTTTTGTTCGCTCTCTAAGCTGATGTGTTCAACTTGAGACACCTAACTTCATAAAAACTAAGCAAAGTGTCTTTTGTGAATGCATGTGTGTTGCAATGTGAATAGTAAACAATTTCATCTAGTAGGCATGTGCAAAAAGCAAAATAACAGTTTTAATCCCAGTTGTTTGTGAAAGTTTATGAAAATGGGACGTGAAATAGATATATTTTTTAAATTTGATATTAATTCTCGAAAATCTATATGTAACGTATGTGGTGTAAAACTTTCTGGAAACATTTATTATTTTATTTAATTTTTTTTTAACCATTACCTATATATAAAATAAATGAAGTTTCATTTTGATTTGCCTGAAAAAATTTTTCACTTTTATTTAATAATTAATTTTTTTATTCTTTATTGTACATTGTTTTTATTGTTACGTATCATTATTATTGGTGGTGCAATGGTTAGTGTGCGCGTCGGTGGTGCAATGGTTAGTGTGCGCGGCTCTTGTACATGAGATCCTGGGTTCGAACCCGGCTCTGACCACCTGAAAATTTCTTTCGGCGGCGGTCACCTCGCATAGTGACGGCGACACTATCGAGTATCTAGCCATGAAAAAGCTTCTCAAATTACCGTTCGGAATCGGTGTAAAACTGTAGGTCCCAATCAGTGAGTGAAAACTGGAAAGCGCACAACTCAGTGATTGTGAGAAGTTCTCCCCGGTCCCTTCATGGGATGTAATGGGAAACCATTTATTTATTTTTATTTATCATTATTATTCTCCCCCATCCCTTTAATTTTCAGCCTGATACGAAATAACAACAACAACAGAAGCAAACGCAAGAAAAAAATAAAGACACTTTTTCAAAAATTTGTATTTGCATTGCTCACTTACTGAGCGATGAATTGTTCTTTTCGCATGAAGCGCTCAGTGAGAAACCGATTTGTCTGTTTTGTTCAACACACAACAAGAGAGCGAGAACACAAGCAAGAAGAAAATAAGTGTTTTGGTCGGACACTGAGCGACCATGTTGTGTTTTTTTCGGTCTTGTGAGTGACAAGACACCATAGAACAATTTGGTTGAGCATATTTTGCGAGCTCTGTTTAGAACATAGATGTGCAGCTAGTACTCTTTTGAGTCATAGTGTTTTCACACCGATAGTAGCTTGATCGTTTTTTCACACCAACATGTCCGAAAGCTTGCTGCTTGTTTACCGATTCAAAGTCAGTTGTTGTTGTAATAAAAAACACTACACTTAAAAAATAAATTTTAATTGCCATGGACGAATATAAAGAAATTTTTATGTTTGTAAATGGCAAAAATCATAAATGGAAATAATCATTGGAGATGTTGATATTTGATTTTTTTTTTAAGATTTAGTTTTAATTTTTAATTTTTTTAATTTTAATTTTTTACTCAGTGTACTACTTTTGTTTTCTCTGCTTTTGTTCTGCTTGCTCCGTTCAACTTAACACAGTCGCAAAATTCGTAAAACTGATTTGAAATGCGTTTGTGTCAGTTTGCACATGTCTGGTTTAGAACTTGCTTCTAATATGAATTTAATAAGAAAGGTCAACGCAATAAATTGTGACAGTATTTAGGAAAAATACACTGAAATGTTTCATGGTTTAGGGAAACTTAAAAATAAATGTCATTTGAAGTTTAAGGAAAACTGTCAGTCCGTTATTGATCCACCACGGCGTGTACCATTTAGTCTCCATCAGCCTTTGAAAAATGAGATTGAAAGGATGATTAAATTAAATTTGATAACTGAGGTAAAAGAGCCGACAGATTGGGTTAATTCCATAGTTCTTGTTACAAAGGCAAATGGAACGTTGAGGTTGTGTTTCGATCCGCGTAATCTAAATAAAGTATTGGATAGACCTAGATTTGATTTTCCCACAATTGAAGAATGTAGAGCTCGTATGAGTGGTTATAGGATTTTCAGCTTATTGGATGCGAATTCTGGTTTTTGGATGGTTCAGCTGGATGATGAGTCTTCTAAGCTATGTACATTTAACACACCATTTGGGAGGTACAGGTTTTTGCGCCTACCGTTCGGTATAAGCTCAGCGCCGGAAATATTTCATGCGGAAACGATATGACTTTTTGGCGATGTAACAGGTTTAGTGATATATATGGACGACTTTTTAATTCATGCCACAAGTATTGAAAAACATAATGAAATTTTAATTCAAGTATTGGTAAGAGCCAAAATGGTAGGTCTTAAATTTAATCGAACTAAATCGGAAATTCTGAAAACCAGAATCATATTTATTGGTCATATTTTTAGTGGCAGCGGTGTGAAACGTGATGAAAAGAGAATTGAATCAATTTTGGCAATGCCAGTTCCAACGAACAAGCAGGAACTGCAGCGTTTTTTAGGAATGATAACGTATTTAGGATCATTTATTGAGAATTTGTCGTCAACAAATAAGCATCTACGAGATCTATTGAAAAACCCTTAACATTATCAGTTGATGCGTCAAAGCTCGCGGCTGGGGCTGTAATTATGCATGGGAAAACCCCTATAGCATATGCATCTGCTTCATTAACTGAATGTCAGGTTAATTATGCACAGATTGAGAAGGAGTTATTCGCCATTTTATTTGGGTGCACACGTTTTCATCAGTATATTTACGGTAGAAAGTCTACTGTTGAAACAGATCATAAACCGCTTGTTCCATTGTTCAATAAGCCTCTTTATAGTATTCCAACGCGTCTTCAGAGATTTATGCTCAGACTATTGTCGTATGATTTAACAGTTATATATAAACCTGGCAATGATCTATTTATTGCAGATACTTTATCTAGGACGCCTCTAGAGGAGAAAGTTCTGGCAGATTTAGATAGGGACATTGATTTACAATGTAATTTACTATTTTGTCAAGTGGCACTGAAGAGCATTAATAGCCTTTTCACATTTATCGCGTTTCAGCTGAAACGCGGTAAATGTGAAAAGGGTATAAGGCTCGTTCACAATGATAGCAACAAATTCAACAGGCGTTCACAATGCAAGCAACAAATTTGTTCGAATAAGTTCGAAAAAACAGCTGACTGGCAACATTGTTTACATTATACAGCAGTATACATACATATTTGGGGATTGAAAACCATGGAGAATTGCAATACAAACGAAAAAGCAAACAGTAAAAAATAGAAAAATTAAATGTGAGGCACGGACCTCAGATTTGTACCAGTACCCGGAGCAAAAAGTATTAAATGTTTTTCTTTAGAAAACTTTTCACATTTTTCTATAGAAGAGTTTTAAAATTTTTCTATAGAAAAGTTGTCAAATTTTTCTATAGAAATGTTTTAAAATTTTTCTATAGAAAAATTGTAAAATTTTATAGAAATCTTTTAAAATTTTCCTATAGAAATATTTTCAAGTTTTTCTTTAGAAATGTTTTCAAATTTTTATATAGAAATGTTTAGAAACTTATGTTCCATAATATGTCATGGCCTTGGACGGTTTCGATAAACCTGAAAATGTCAGCTTTTTTTGAACTTTTTTCTTTTGTTTATTAATAAAATTGGCTCGAACTACACTTACTACAAACAACTACACATTTCACATTTGCATCAGCTGATTTGTTCGAAAGCCAGCGACAGTGTTGTATTCTTGGTAATAAAAAAATCCAATGAGTGTTCGAACTCACGGGCGATGTGTTAACACCTTGTTGCTACACGGTACCTGTTCGATTTCTATGAACACATTCGTAAATGTTACATTGGAAAATAAAAAACAGCGTTCAATCATATGATGACGTTTCATTTAAATAATATTAATACTTAAAATTATTTAAAGACCCAGTGCAAGCACATGTGTCATTATTTTCTTTCTCAATACTTTTTGTTTTATTCCCACAAAAGTCAAAGAATGCAAAGCAACAGACACTTGTACATACATACATACATTGTTATATTCGTACGTTATAACCGAAGATCAACATAAAACACTTTTTTAATATTACTCCAAATTAATACTCCAAATTAAAACACTTCAATCTCGGCTCGCCGATATCGGATCGCCTTAATTTTTAGCCTAAACTCTTCGTCGAAACCCGCACTAGCTTTTTAATCCAAAAATTAATAAAATCGGCTATGAATTTCCGGAGAAAATCGCGTGGGAAAATTATATGAAAATCGCCCAATAATCACTTTCAATACCGACTGCCAAGCAACGAACAGACAAACGATGATAAGACAAAACCGAAGATCAACATAAAACACTTTTTTAATATTACTCCAAATAATCACTTTCAATACCGACTGCCAAGCAACGAACAGACAAACGATGATAAGACAAAACCGAAGATCAACATAAAACACTTTTTTAATATTACTCCAAATTAATACTCCAAATTAAAACACTTAAATCTCGGCTCGCCGATATCGGATCGCCTTAATTTTTGGCCTAAACTCTCCGTCGAAACCCGCACTAGCTTTTTAATCCAAAAATTAATAAAATCGGCTATGAATTTCCGGAGAAAATTGCGTGGGAAAATTATATGAAAATCGCCCAATAATCACTTTCAATACCGACTGCCAAGCAACGAACAAACAAACGATGATTTACTCTTACAAACCTAACACTTGCGTATGTATTAAATTTATAGTTTACTGCCCTATAGGCGCGCGTATAGATGTTAACACATCAAAAATTATTATTATATGTGAAATTATTGTTATTGGCAGATTATACAGATAATATTATTTATTAAAATGTTTGTTTTGATACAAAATGTTTACATTTTCATTCATACTTTCAAGTTTTAAAACAAAATTCGAAGTAGAGCGCCCCTAGCGGTCAGTAGAATAAACTGATTCGATCAAATTCTAATTTGAAGTAGAAGTAGAACCTACTTCTATGACAAATTTGAATTCCAATTTCTCGAAAAACATGAGAGGGCATTTGCAATACTGTGAGTGGGAACGAGAAGGCTTGAATTACAAATTCGTTGCTGCCATTGTGAACGCTACTTTAAAGAGGAAGTGGAAAAAGATACAATTTATCAAAAACTTAAAACGTATGTAAGGGATGGCTGGCCAGATAATAGGCAACGAGTAGATTCGGAATTAAGACAATTTTACTCCATGAGGGATGATTTAGTCGAAGTTGATGGTGTGTTATTCAAAAATAAACGAGTTTTGATACCAAGATCTCTACGATCAACGATGCTGCAATATGTTCACGAGGGCCATATGGGTATTTAGGGTTCCCAGGCAATGGCTAGGGGTTCCATTTATTGGCCTAACATAAATAATGACATTTATAATATGGTAGCTAATTGTGATACTTGTTTGAAATATAGAAATGCTAATCCCAAAGAGGAATTAAAACCCATGAAATTGTTGACCTACCTTGGTACCAAGTGGGATGTGATTTATTTGAATTTGATAAAAGAATGTATTTGATCGTATTCGATTATTATTCAAAGTATTTTGAGGTCGAACTTTTGAGTTCAGGCTACTATTCTGTACAGGTTATCACTAAATTTAAATCGATTTTTGCTAGACATGGCATTCCTACAATTTTGGTTTCGGATAATGGACCGTCATTCAATTCCAATGAGTTTAGAAAATTTTTCTGTGACTGGGGTATTGAAAATAGTACATCCAGCCCATATTTGGCTAGGTCAAATGGACTGGCTGAGAGATATATTCAGACCATTAAGAATATTTTATGCAAGCGCAAGGATTCTGGTACTGATCCATATATAGCTATGTTACAGTATCGTACGACACCTAGGAATTATACAATGCCGAGCCCATCGGAAATGCTAATGAGCAGACAATTACGTACGAAATTGCCTATATAGGCAAATGAATTGAAACCAAATATTGTGGATCCAAGGAAATATTTGAACAACAACGATCAAATTCATCTCGATACTACAACAGAAATACTGTCGGTTTAAAAACAGTCGAAATTGGTGAGAATATTTATTTTAAGAGGAATCCAACATCGGAATGGTTTTCAGGTATTATAGTTGAAAAATGTAGGCAACCAAGATCATTTTTGATAAGGGATGAAGACGGTGTGGTTTACAGGAGAAGTAGGCAACATATAAAGAAAATATCTGCTAGAAAACCAGCTCAAATTGAAATCAAATCCAAAATGAAACACAACATACAATTTGATAGAAATTATGTTTATTTTGATATGAATAATAAGAATATTATGAGAACTGAAAATATAGATAATGAAAATGCAATTAGTGGAAATACAGAAATTGTAAATATTGAAAATGTAAATAATGGAATTAGTACAAAGAATGGAAAAGATACATATACATCAAGATCGGGAAGGAAAATTGTTCCTCCTGAGAAACTAAATTTGTAAAGAATTATTAAATTGTAACTATATCCTTTAATCTTATTTTATAAGTATTAGTACTTAAGTATTATAGAATTGTCATAATATCTTTACTTTTTATATAAAAAGGGGGATGTTGTAGGGTTAAATTAATAAGATCTTTATGGCAACACCGTACATGGGTATTTGCATAAAGATCTTATATTCGGTATAAGTTTATACATCACTAGACTTTAAAATATATTGTATTTTGTATCAGAGCCGGTCATATTAATAAAACATCTTGTGAAAGAGACTACGTTATTTAATAACTCACTTTATTCTTATTTAAAATACTCACTGAAATTCTTATTTAAAATAATTAAATTAGAAATGGAAAGTTCAAACAAATAATGCGTTGCATAATTATTATAATTATATTTAAAAAATTATGGACATCAGTTGATGTTGACATTAGTAAACAAAAGAATCAATAAATTTTAAATATCGCCAAATGGAACGTGTTTTTGAAAAGACAACAAATTTAATATATGAAGATGGGAAAATTTCTTCGACATTGCAACGCAAAATAATATATGTTGTTTACATATATTATATGAATTTTGGAGGGATTTGCAGTATTATAAATATAAACCGCAAATGTCAGTGACAGCATTCGTATGCGTACCATATTTTGACTTTAGCGTTCGCGTTGGCTTTTGCGTTAACGTGCACTATCGGGACTTTTAGAATACTACCCTTAATAAACAAAGTCTATGCTATAAATTGCATCTTGATTGAATACAACTATACTTTACAAATTCCAACCATGCTGAAGTAAAATTACATAAAATATGCAAAAAGTATGATATAATCAAGATATGACGCGAGAGAGAACTGCGTTTGAGTGAATTGTTACCAAAAACGATGTGCAAGTAGATAGTCAAAATATCTCATCACTCAAATGCCAGCAAACACAACGAGTGAAACCCTAGTCATTCTCTGTTCTCTCTCTGACTCTCTTCATTGAATATTTCAATACAGGATCAGCGTTTTGATAGTGTTATTGTATATAACTATACAAATTCCAACCATCTTGAAGTATTACTTTTATTACTTTTTGGTTCTCTTTTACCAGGGTTGCCAAATTGCGCACATCTTCTGATGGTCTAATTCTATACCGTCTTTGTTGTTACCAAAAAGGATGTTCAGGTAGAGAAGAAAAAAACCCCGCAATTTGGCAACCCTAGTAGAAGAGAACCAAAAAAATTGACGCGATTCACTCAAACGCATTTCTTTCCCGCGTCATAACTTGATTATTTCATACTTTTTACATACTTTATGAAATTTTATTTAAATATGGTTTGAATTTCTATAGGTAGATAGAATAACATCATCAGAAAACTGCTCATGTATTAAAATATTCCACGAAGAGAGTAAGAGAGCGAGCAGAGAAACGACACGCTTCACTAGTTTTCTTTTTTGGCATTCCACTCCATGAGTAAATTTTCTTCTCTATACAATAGTTGCCTAATGTTGTTACCACTTCTCTTTTAGAAGGGTTGCCAAATTGCGCACAACTTCTGGTCATCTCAAAGGCGATTTACAATTAGACGACCAGAAGATGGGCGCAACTTGGCAACCCTGGTAAAAGAGAACCAAAAAGTACTAGGAGTTCACTCAAACGCATTTCTCTCTCGCGTCATATCTTGCTTATTTCATACTTTTTGCATAGTTTATGTAATTTTACTTCAACATGGTTGGAATTTGTATAGTTATATACAATAAGAGAGAGAGAGAGTAGAGTAGTACTAGGGTTTCACTCGTTTTGTTTGTTGGCATTTGAGTGAAGAGAAATTTTGACTGTCTACTTGTACATCGTTTTTGGTCATCTACTTCTTAATCGTCTTTGGTGCATAAGTGTTACCAGTTAAACATTTTTAGTGGAATTCTATAATTTTTTTCTCTGGTTTCTGCAAAGACGATTTACAATTAGACGAACAGAAGATGTGCGCAACTTGGCAACCCTGGTAAAAGAGAACCAAAAAGTGCTAGGAGTTCACTCAAACGTATTTCTCTCTCGCGTCATATCTTGCTTATTTCATACTTTTTGCATAGTTTATGTAATTTTATTTCAACATGGTTGGAATTTGTATAGTTATATACAATAAGAGAGAGAGAGAGTAGAGTAGTACTAGGGTTTCACAACGTGAATCGCTTTTTCTGCTCGAGCCTCTACTGAAAAAATCGGAATGGCGGACCATTTGTGAAATATAATAAAAAACAAAAGTAATTAATACACACTTGTCTTGCATGAACTAGAGTTGCATACATATAAGTATATTGTTTGTGTACCAATGCATAGTGATAACCAATGCATAGCTGGAACCTTCTGAAAACAAAAACGTGAGAGACAACAAAGAAATGAGAAGCAAAAGATCAGCAGATTCTCATTTCACAAAAAAAGAAATGCTTTCAATACAAGTAAATGTAAAAAGGGTAATTTTAAATATTTTAATTTTTTGTATTAATTATTTTTTATAATTATAATAAATAACTAAAGAAAGAATAATTCGTTTCTAAATGGTATTATGTTTGGGAGAAAATACGCATATGTTTCCACGTAAGTATGTGGAGTTTTGGGGGAAACACGCAAATGCTTCCACGTAAGTATGTATATGGATGTTTGGGAGGGAGCATGGATATGTTTCCACGTAAAAGCATACATATTTGTCTGTGAACATGCTAATGCATTTAAATACACCTGAGTTTGAAGTGTGTTCCAAACATATACATGGTTACTGCAGAATATGTTTGGGAGAATATGATACAGAGGCCGGTTTTTTCCAGCGTGTAGCTAGACAAATTTCAACCACATTGAAGTAAAATTACATAAACTATGCAAAAAGTATGAAATAATCAAGATATGACGCGAGAGAGAAATGCGTTTGAGTGAATTACTGGCACTTTTTAGTTCTTTTACCAGGGTTGCCAAATTGCACCGGTTATTTCTTCTCTACTTGTAAATCCAAAAACGATTTACAATTAGACGACCAGAAGATGTGCGCAACTTGGCAACCCTGGCAAAAGAGAACCAAAAAGTGCTAGCAGTTCCTCAAACGCATTTCTCTCTCGAGTCATATCTTGCTTATTTCGTACTTTTTGCATAGTTTATGCAATTTTACTTCAACATGGTTGGAATTTGTATAGTTATATACAATAACACTATCAAAAGGCTGCTCGTGTATTGAAATATTCAATGAAGAGAGTAAGAGAGAGAGTAGAGAAGTACCACGGTTTCACTCGATTTGTTTGTTGGCATTTGAGTGAAGAGAAATTTTGACTGCCTACTTGTACATCGTTTTTGGTAAATCCTCTTTGGGTTGAGAAATTTGCATTTATCTCTACACGGAAAAATAAATGTGTAGATTTGTGTATGTAGTAGTGAGATTTTTGTATGTAACTATTTTTCAGAACGTTATTTATTCTCGTGTTTTCAGTTCAACCCTGTAGTATACAGAAAGTTTCAAACAATCCGCTTGCATTTCTTTGCAGCTGCGTGTACCAAACGAAAGTCGCCTAAAAATTTCCGAACCAGAAATTCAGGTTGGGATTTTTACATAGACTTTATATTGCAATCTGAAATTCAGGTTCGCATCTTTTGCGGTATATAGCCCGTATTCAGTTCTTGCGAAATTTTGGTATGAAATTTTGTCTTTTATATCTAAAGCCTGGTTTCATTTTTTATGAAATTTTCGTTGCCATAAGAAGTACATGTATAAAAAATAGCGAGAATTTCATGAATCAAAAATTTCGATCACTTTTCATTTGCCTGGTACTCAGCTCTTTGCGAAAATTTCGTAAGCAAATTCAAGTACAGGGTTGTTACGCCGATTTTATTTCGTAGGAAGACAATCGTTTGATAATTTTTTGTGATCGGAACTATCCAAATGTCAAAATTCCGGTCCCAAATAATTATCAAACAATTGTTTTCGTACGAATCACTTTAGCGTAACAGCCTTGTACTTGATTTTGCCTACGAAACTTTCGCAAAGAGCTAAGTACCAAGCAATTTAAAAGTGACCGGAATTGACCGTTCAGGGAATTTTTGTTATTTTTATACAAGTACGTCTTTTGGCAACGAAAATTTCGCAAGAACAAAATACGGGGCTTTAAGAAATTTTGTCATTTATCTCTAAACGGAAAATTTTGCTGCGGAGAGTTACCATCTATCTTTGATTTACCTTGCAATTATTTCATTTATAATACCTTTAAACACTCTATTTTATTTTTACCACATGCGGGGTTACTTTTGGTTCTTAAAACTATTGAAATGTCAAAATTCCGATCACAAAAAATTATCAAACGATTGTCTTCCTACGAAATAAAATCGGCGTAACAACCCTGTACTTGATTTTGCCTACGAAATTTCCGCAAAGAGCTGAGTACCAAGCAAACGAAACGTAAGCGAAATTTTTGGTTTATGAAATTTTCGTTATTTTTCATACAGGTACTGAATACCTGGCTTAAGGCTGTAACTTAGGTAATTATAAACCGATTTTCCGTTTTTCAAATGATTTGGGAAGAAACAACTTAGGGGCCGTTCAAGTATTACGTAAGCAGATTTATTACAATTATTACCCCCCCCCCCCCCCTTGTCCTCAAAAGTAAGCAAAGCTCTTAACCCATCCCCCCATCCCCCCCATGCTGACGTAATCATTGGTATTTGCATTTTATTTTCAATGTATTCTGTTTTTTATTTTATTGATTCATGAGCAGCAGTTATAATTCTAGAAATAAGAAAATAGGCTTAGGAAAGAAGACTAATAATAATATTCATTTAAACAAACTTTATTGGCATGGTATTCAACATAGAGTAAGGTACATAAGTACTCTATTATATAGTGGCATTTTTTTGTATGAAAATTTTTTTTTCTTTCTACTCAAGGATTGCCGGGCCGCATATTATGCCACTTGATGAAAAAATGTTATGCTATAAATTTGGGGAAAAGGTCAAAGTTCAAAAATTTTGAAATTATGTTTTTCTAAGTGACAGATTGTTGCAATATACTTATTTTTCGGCAGATTTTTGCGAAACTTGGTGGGTTTGCAACACAGAAGTTACTTTGTATCTGGTAAAAATTTAGGCAACATGGGGCAACGTTAACACGTAGCGCCTTTAGGTCAAAGTTGAAACATTTTTAATTTATCTATTTCCAATAGACAACTTGCAGAAACATACTAATTTTTATTCGGATTTTTATGAAACTCGGTACAAATGTAACAGTGAAGTTCCTCTTAATCTGGTAAAAATTAGGACAAAATTGGGCGACGTTAACACTTACCTCCTCAAGGTCAAAGTTCAAGAATTGATGAATTATGTATTTCCAATAGTCAGCTTCGAGCAACATACTCATTTTTTACCAGATTTTTACCACAAACTTCGTAGAATTGTAACTATGAACTTGTTGTTTATCTGGTAAAAATAAAAAAAAAATAAAAAAAAAAAAAAAAACAAAACTTTGACCTAAAGGCGCTACGTGTTAACGTTGCCCCATGTTGCCTAAATTTTTACCAGATACAAAGTAACTTCTGTGTTGCAAAACCACCAAGTTTCGCAAAAATCTGCCGAAAAATAAGTATATTGCAACAATCTGTCACTTAGAAAAACATAATTTCAAAATTTTTGAACTTTGACCTTCGGGCGCGACGTGTTAACATTGTCCAATTTTCCCCAAATTTATAGCATAACATTTTTTCATCAAGTGGCATAATATGCGGCCCGGCAATCCTTGAATTTCAAAAGTAAGGGAAAAAATGCCACTCTAATATATATATTATAATCGTAATATTACGAATAAAACAAACTTCTTTTAAATTTTTGGTTTACATATTAATTCCAGTTAACAGTCTTCAGTCCATGACACCCGAATCCATGATTCTAAATTTTCGATGACATTGGCTGTTTGCTGCTCAATGTTGTGTGTCTGCTCACTTTCATCCGATTTTGGAATATCTACGTCGTTCTCATCGAGCCATTCAACATCTTGGTGCTCTAAATTTTGAATAATGCATATCAGTTCATTAGCACGACGAGCAGCCACTCTTATAGGCCTAACTTTCATATCAGTGTGCGTGTTTACCTTTTTATGGATCTTCTCGATGTGACGATTTAGTGACTTGACGGAAGTATGATAAAGACCACACGTTTTGCATGTTGGATTTAATAGCTTCAATTTTAGCGTCGGACAAAAATAATCGTAGGGCATTTCCAGGAAATCTTTGAGTGAAGAATGTAAGCGTAGAGCTAAATTTACTGGGAGATTGAGAAATTGCCCTCCATCATCCAAAACCAAGTCATCTACTGTTTGTTTTACTTTTACTGGTGGTGGAAGAAACCTGTTGTCTAGTAATCTAAATAGGCCACTTCTTGGACGACAGCATTCTATGTTTCTACATTTTACAATTTGAAGCAAGTATTGGCTTTCACGCACGTGTTCTGAATACCATTTAATGTCTGGAAAATCAGGAAGATCTTGTTCGCCCGACCCAACATATTTTGCAGTAACATGATAGCCATCAATTTCGATTGAACTCCATATCTCAGCTAACACATTTCCTGCAAACTCGAAATTGGATCTTTCTAAATGTTCATTAATTGTAACGCCACGTTCATCCAAATGAGACCCAAAATGGTCATGACGCAATATCAAACCAGCCAATTCCCGACTAAGAGGAGCCATTCTGCGCTCTACTCTGTTATACGCACTTCTGCCAGGAACATTGGTAGCTAAAAACAATGCATCGAGATCATGTCGCTTAAAGTGTTGTATAGCAAACCCTATAACTTTTTGATAACGCGGATTTTCATCTGGCCCTCCATCAACCGTCATGATTACCACTGGTTTTTCCAATCCATGGTCAGTTTTAGCTAATGCTTGAAACTCTTCAAGTTCGAGAAGCGTCTGGAAATCCTGAGCATGAGTTTTAGCAGTAGATGAACTATGCTGTCCACTTCGAATAGCGATGTATGTTGGTCCAGAATATCCAACGGCTTGCGGTTGTCCTAGCAAACTGGAAGTGATTTTGATACCAGCATAAACTGATGGTATTAATTTATGCCGCTCAGTGATTACCCAGTCGTGATCAGGCAATTTGATTATATATTCCATGTGCATTAGGAGAGGTGCTTGCTTATTTGGCGCTGTTACACCAATAGGCACCCG
Organism: Phaonia tiefii; assembly: GCA_963931995.1. Classification (NCBI taxonomy): domain Eukaryota; kingdom Metazoa; phylum Arthropoda; class Insecta; order Diptera; family Muscidae; genus Phaonia; species Phaonia tiefii. The sequence goes on along the minus strand of OZ008368.1, from coordinate 252,551,399 downwards.
AGCTTTATCATCTTGAGGTATGAAAAATACTTGATCGGGTCCAAGTATGGATGCTATATTCTCCAAATAATGGATTGATGTTTCAGCGAAATTGCTATCTAAGTGGCTTTTGTGGTGATCAGTCTGAGCCCGAGTGAGCTTAACAGAGACTGTCGATACATGTCTTCGTCCCTCTGCAGAATTAGATTTTCTGGGAAGCAAACGAAGATATGTCCCACTTCGACTAATGTCAAATCCTATTTTACGTACATAATTCTTGTGTGAGTTCATTAAGATTTTTAACACTGCGAATAGATTCCGTTCGTCTTCTATCATCTGCTGCACTCCCAAATAACGCAGTATTCGGAATTGTTTTCAATAGTAATGGTTGATCGTTTTCTAGGCTAGGACGTCCCACTGAATCCCTTAGGGATAGTTTTTTTTATATTTCTGGATTTTCATGAGAAATATCTTCTAACTTTCTTTTCATACCATCTATGTTTCTTCTGGGCAACTGCGTTTTGAATCTTCCTGTTGAAAGACTGTTTCGCTGTTTTTAATTCTTCGCGCAAGTTAATAATCTGTTTATCAACTTCAACACGGCTTGGCATAGTATCTCTGGCAGAATACAAAGCATTCAGATTTTTTTCGAGCAGAGCAATCTTATTCTTCATAACATCATGAGAAGGCTTTGCTCTCGGTGGTTTATCTGTATTTTCTGAGTTTTTGCAATGCTGTTGTGATTCAACTCCTGGTTTTATGCCGTCTTCTTTTTGTTCTTTAGAATTTGAAGCTGTCTGTATAATTTGTGCTTTTTCTGCAGGCTTACAGGTACTCGTTGCCTATAAATTAAAACATTCTATAGGTACTGCTAATAATTCTCTTATTACGCTACAAAAACATAAATGTGTGACCAAAAATGGTCGTTACATACACACTATAGTGAGTACATTTAATATGTCTTATTTACTTTAACTTCATCACTCACCTTAGAACAAAAACGTAGTAGATTAGATTTATTCTTAGTCGCTGATTGCAATTCTTCTTCAATTCGCTTAGAGACAAGACAATATTATCAAGTTCCTTGTCGGACTTTGCTTGTAACTTATAATTACGCCACACTTCGTTAACTAACTTCTGTACATTTTGTACTTTTGTATTTGTATGAGATTTTTTAAAACTTTCGAACAATTTTTGGTATAACTTGGATTTGTCTATTTGAAACGACATCTTAAACAATTCAACTTTGGCGAATGTGGATCAACGGTAACACAAACATTAACTTGCTTTGCTTTGCTTACAACACGTCAAATCGTCAATCGTACCGAAACAAAACAATAGATTGGCGGAAGAAATTCAAACGTATTCATTTTTTTTGGGAATCCCCGAATATGGGTTGTGTTATCAAGCATAGACAATGTGTGGGTTGCCATATGTGTAAAAAAGTAAATAATTGCTCATGAGGGAATTAGTAAGGTGAACGCATTGCACAGCTGATTTTCTTTTGTTTATATATTTCTGGTTAATTTAAATTGTCAAATGATGTTCACGTATACATATTTGTTTGTTTGTATGTGTTTTTCCACAGTAGCACATAATTGATTTGACAATATAAGTTAACTATAACAAAAACAAAATGCATGTTGTTCTTGCCCTACAACAGTGACAACAGCTACTGGGCTTCCATCATGCTGACGTTATCACCATCTTGGCCCCCCACCACCCATGTCATCAAAAATAAGCAAAGCAAAGATCCCCCCGCCCCCCTATAGTGCGTACGTAATACTTGAACGGCCCCTTAGACCTTTCGAACGATATATAGATTACTTAAGAAATCTGTGTGTATTTGTCCAAGAAACACATTTTTTCCAGTTTTTCGCAAGGATAATTACAAATGTCAAACTCCATAGGAAAAAAACTCCGGTAATCTCGAAATTGGCATAACCTAGTTGTCTGTAAACGTCGTATCACTTTTGTTTGTTAAAATAATCGAAATGACAAAATTTCGGCCCAAACAATTGTTTTCGTGCGATATAACGCCTTAAATGAGTTTGTTCACATAATTTTGGTATAGTGTAGAACTGAGTACCAATCAAATGAAATGTGATCAACATTTTCGGTTCCTTTCGTTAAGCCCCGTATTCAGTCCTTGCGAAGTTTTCGGAAGAAATTTTGTAATTTGTCACTAAAGGGAAATTTGTGTTATATATGTATTTATGTATTTCTGATTTAATGCCCGCACTAAGATCAATATATCATGTGAAACTTTACAAAACTCTATACAAAAAAATGCTTCCGAAATATCGACGAAAATGATAATAATCGTGACAATTCTCATACAATTTGTCTTAAATGTTGATGTCTTGTATTACACAAATGTTTAGAACATCGAAAATTTGATAACAAGCCTTGTTTTTTGCTGGCCACTGACGGTACGTAAAAGAATGAGCGCGAACAAACTCAGTACCAGGATTTTTAACTTGCAAATATTTCATTAATAATTCCACCCCACTGGTGATACTTTTGTTTCTTAAAATATCGACGTGTCAAAATTCCGTTCATAAACACTTATCAAACAACTGCTCACGTACGACATGTGTAACTTTGGCATTACAACCCTGTAATTGATTTTGCATACGACATTTTCGTTGTACTGAACATTTCATATGAGCTGCGATTAGGAGCTGAATACGGAGTTTCAACTGGCACTAAGGGTCTGATCATGTAAGTCACTTTCATATTCACGCCGTTTTAAAAGTTTTTTGTTAAAATATTTATTGTTTATGTTCGGTTTTACAAAAATATTAACGAACATCTTACGGTAAGCACATAATTTCTTTATTATGTTATGTCTAAAATGGGAAGTTATGTGAATGTGACTTGTGTGATAAGGCCGTAAATCTCGTCATTAGTGTACTTATGCATCATATGTACATACTTATATGTACATATATGATGGGCATCCCTTCAATGTTAGGTTCTTCGGAAAAAATTGCCGACCGTATTTCAAATATGCGGAAAGTAGTACAGCAGCACAAAGTCCGGAAGTAGCAACTTTTGCCTGGCTCCAACACTTACCTCCACCACTGCGATAGCATAAATATGGAAAACGCCAGACATTGCCTAGCCCCACAGCATAGCCTAGACACGACAATATGAATTCCGTCTTCGATGCCCATCTGCCGCGATTTTCATCAGGTTCATATTTGGCATTCCTCGAAGTTGAACTTTGTTCAACGACGCCGCAGCCGCCAACACTAATGACGGCGTGATTATCGTAATGATACATCATTGCATCATTGTGATGCAGTTTCGCGCTTGACATTTTCTCTCTTTTGCGGGGCGACGCTTTGTTGATGTTGATGTGGGAAATAATTAGATTTTCTTATTCTTATTTTTTCCCCTACGTAAAATCACGACAGATACAAAGTAAACTTTTAAATTTCAGTCTAAAAATAACGATTGTTACACTTTAAAACAAACACAAATTCAAGTGCAAATGCACTAAATAAAAATCTCCGGAAAGATGCATTTGAGTGTTTTTTCTTTTTTTAACTATTAGGAATCTTTATTGTGTTAATACGATATATTTTAAATATTGTTCATAACTTTCCGAGCTTTATTCCTTTCGTAGATATTTTTAAAATCTGAATTCCTTTTTTCCAACAAATCACTATTTTTTACCACATTCTACTCGGTTGAAATCGCGTCGTTGACTAAATTGAATCTAATGAACTTTTCTTTACATTTCGAGATTTTTTATTTCGGCATCATCTCATTCCGACCCATGTACACTCGAAGTAAAATGTCTGCTGTACCGTGGCAGATTATATGAACTTCGAAGATATTCATCAGAGAAGGAGAGCATTTTCGCAATATCAGTTAAATTTTTCTCAATTACAAAATACGGAAACATGAGCATGATCTTTCCCATTAACACAAAAATATGACTTGGGAGGCCTTCTAGCAGGACTTCTACGGAAGGCCAGCCGTCAGGTTAGGTTATACCCCTGACACACATGTAGTATAGAAACCACTGTATGAATTCTATGGTTTAACATACTACAATATAGTGAAACACATGTACATTGTGGTTTCATTTGATCATATGTTCAATTGTCATTTCATCACATGGTAAGAAACATGGAAAAAGAAAACAAGAAAAAAATTTTGCGGTGGACTCCTCTTAATTTTTCGTCCCTCCACATATCAATAATAATATTAATATCTTTTGTCCCGAGGAAATTTCTTTTCACCGGTTTCGACATTTTAATTAATAACAAATAAATGATTAACAAGTGATCAAATCACAGCTGATCAAATGACATTTGATTGAGCTGTGTTTAAGTGTTTTTTGGCTAGTGTTAGAAAGCGTTTTTTTTGGAGCTATGTTTAGCTATATTTTTTCCAATACTATATTTATGCTACGTTCCGGAACGTAGTATACGAACTATAATTAAACGCCCTATAAACCAGTTTCTTCAATGGTTTAATGGTGGTCTAGGTTGACACACATGTGGTATTGAATGCTAGTATGGTCTGTAGACCACTAGTGAATGTGAGTTCCTCCCAAGGAAGCTCACCCAAGTATCAGTGATGTCGTTTTGAATAGCCACGTTAGCCTGTTAAGAAAATACGGAAAGAAAAGAATTGCCAGTAGCAAATTGAGGTGACCCACTTCTGCCAAATTAGTACGGTTAATGTATTTTAGAAGTAGGCTATAAGCTCGTTGTAGCAACTACGACAATAAAGCCTGTGTTGTATTCCAATGTTAGCAGCGTGTGCACCAATCATCCAGTGGCCGATTATGACAGCTGCCATTATGGCTATTGTATTCCTGTTCAGTCATCATGAACTCGGTTGCCTTACTGTCATATCTAATCCATATACCCCCTGATGTGCTACAGGTACTGAGTTCTCTCCTGTTTCTATCTGCCTTCTGGTGGAAGTGGCGATCAATCATGTTATCCACTATTCTTACAGGGGTTTCAATCGCGTTTCGTCCACCCGCATTTCCAATTTAACCTTTCCTGACTAGTTCGTCAGCGGCTTCCTTTCCGGCTATATTCGTATGACCCGGAATCCACACTAGGGAAAGCCTCGTCGTGGCGCCGATCTCGTCGAGCAGTCTCCTGCATTCACGAACCAGTATCGACCTATTCTTCTCTGAGGATTGAGCTCTATCTTGAGGTTTAGATTTTCACACTCTTCCGTGCTACAGCGTGACACGCCTCCGATATTTCCACTACTTCCCATTGGAAGATACTGCCAGAAACAGGGATACCGATTGATGGTCTTATACCCTGTGAAGTTGAGTAAACCCCTGCTCCCACTCCATTATCCGTCTTATGACGCAATTACACCCCATTTTATAGCTACCGGGTCAGCGATAACCTTGTACTCTAACCTTTGCCGTTTACACCAACCAATTTGAGATTTAATTGTCATGTCAGGTGGCAACTATGTGATTAGACCAAGTTAGAGCAACTCCGTGCCGAGACCAAATTACCGAAGACGGCGGTACAACAGAAAAATTAAATTGGTGACTCTTGATTTTGCAAGTTTTGTACACATTTGCGATGTTTTTAAAATAACTGAACCTTTGAAATTAGATCAGTCGGTCAAATCGGCTCGTATTTTAAACAAATGAGAATCAATAATATCGGCGGCGGTGTGAGCTTCAAACAAAGTTCAGTGACGGCGACGCGTCGGAAAATATTCGATCGACTTCCGCCTGCCAAACAGTTAATTTTTTGTGTATCTTTTTCTTTTCGTTGCATTTTTTTGGAAATTAGCAGAGTTGCATCAAATTGTACACCAGTTTAAAACGAGGTTAAAACTTAAACTTCAGTTTATACTGATTAACCTTCAAAATACTCTAATCTTGGTCAGTGTAAATGCCTTATTAGATCCATCCATAAAAGTGTTTATGTCAACATCCTGCAATGGTAAGTGGTTCTCCTACTGGTCTCCATGCGGTATGACTTTTGAAATATTTCCGCAAGTTCAACTCTGGACTAGCACAGTCCGTTCTTTCAGATATGACCCCATTAGGCAACTTGCACTGAATCCTACTATGACCATAGCTTCGTTGAGTCCAACATTTGATCTATCTAAACCATAAAGCACTCTTTGCCGCTACACTCTTAGCACACTATTAAATTGGAAGTTAATTTATCATCGTATATAGAGCATCAGAGGGGCACGTCCGTAATGCGCCCATCACGCAAACGCAAGCTGTTCTCTGCACTGTTCACAGTTTTCTATCGCCTCCAGAGCCGACCACCATACCGATACTCCATAGGTCAGAACGGGTCTAACCACCGCCGTGTATATCCATAATACCATCTTCGGGTTTAGGACCCATGTTCTCCCAAATGTTTCCTTGCAAGCGTTTCCAGTTGAGTTTGTAGTAAAGTCGCTTTTGAGCGATATAATGCGTTCGCTGAATATGTTCCATAACAAAGCGATTGAAACACCTGCTGTATGTGTTGTTGGTACTCTTGTTGGAACCCCGATTGTGGAAGGTTTTCCACATCTGACTTTAAACTATTTTTCAACATCGTTCGATATTCACCACCTTTGTGAGAGAGAAATTGAGATACCGTTTTAGCTTTCAAAGAAGTGGTGGTCACTTATATTTTCGGGCGATACACCGCACCACACTGTACACTTAAGTGAGTTTAATTGTCGCTGTTTAACAGCTCCTCAATTCTCCGTAGTCCAAATACCGCTGTTTTGATTGTTGACGAAGCCATTTAGTAGGAAATAGGCTTCATTGCTCATTATCAAATTGTAAATTAAACCAGGGTTTTATTCTATTTTTGACGAAAACAACTGGGATCATTAAGCCGATGCTGATAGTCTGTCGGCTTCAATTCTTGCACAAGTTTAATTTTATATGTGATAGCCCAAGTATCTAGAGTAACCACTTCTCTCAGGAAATTTACAACATTAGGTTGCCTATGGACGTTGCATGTTGAAAAGTATTGTTTAATAATACCAGATAGTGGCAAAGTTGAAAACAACCTACAACAATAAAAACAACAACGGTAATTCGTTTTGTGTGTTAGAATTTTTGTGTTAAATACAACACAATTAAATTTATACTAGCAATAAAATATAACAATAAAGTCCTAAATACGTTTAAATTTCCCACTTCTCCACCAAACCGAAATGACAAATTTAAGTCAACAGTACATGTAACTCCACCTGGTGTAAGTCAATTTACGTGGAACATCTCTCTATCGCACCGATGTTAAATGAAACGCCAGATGAGACAGATGACAGCATTAGGTATATTTACTCTATGGTTCAAGTTGCGCCAAATGTATTCTCTTTGATGTTATTGGATTATGCGTTCAATATTTTGAACAGTGTTGGCGGTATGTTATTTTTATGTCCGATGAAGGGTTGAAAAAGGACCCATGTTAACGAAAATTTGCAACCAAATTGTTTATTGTAAGCAGCACATTAAAATAACGAACAAAAAGGATCTTCCATCCACATCCACAATGCTACTTGGGTATCCCCTGATCAAAGAACGAAGAACCAAATTGATCCCGTGGTAATTGATGGAAGGGACTCATCCAGTTGGAATGGGTGTACGAGTGATCAGAGATGCTAACATCGATTCTGCTCACTACCTGGTAGCAGCAAAGGTTCGCACAAGATTAAGTAGAGCGAAAATCCTACGAAACCAGACGCAGAGGAAGCTGCACATCGGAAAGCTGCAATTACCAGAGATAGCCACTACCTAATCAAGGAAGCTCTCGCAACTTTTGGCACAGAATCCACCCCCTCCGGATGACGATCCTGATGGGCAGAGGAAACCCAATTCCGACTCTATGAAAACTGCCGCAACAACCGTACTTGGTTTTGAAAAACCGCTTTGCAACAAACCATGGTACGATGAAGAGTGTCGCACTGCAAATGATGAAAAGAACGCTGCACGTATGGTAATGCTTCAGTCAATTGCAACGCGAGCTGCGACTGAGCGGTATAAGGAAAAACAAAGGAGGTAAACCGTCTCTTTAGGCGTAAGAAACGGCGCACAGTGGTCGATTTGGGTCGAAAAGGCGCGCATGGGGTATTGGTGGCCCCCAAAAAGCTTTGGCGGCATCTTGACTTATCAAAACCCATGAAAAAACCTTGAAAGATCCTTAACCAAGGTTGGACGTCAATACGGAGACATTATCTAATAATGTATATGGCCAATTCCACGGCAAAAATGTCTATTCAGATTAAAGGTTCGGAGAATTTTTTCATGCAATTTTTCGTGTATTTGGCGAACTTTGAGCCAAAATTTCGTAGTATAAAAATGGTTCGAAATTATCTACGGAAGCAACATCCAGTTTCTTACAATTTTTGGGGAAACTTCTGATCTTTGAAAAGCCGTCAAATTCAATAAGGTCAATTTGAACAATCAGAAAATGTTATTCCATAAAAACTGATTTATATTATTGGCATGATCCTGAATACTTTTGTAAGGGTATTTTTTGATTGAATATCATCATATTTGCAAAGAAGGTAAACCCCATGTTACTGGAATGGAAAACGCAATCCTTTTGAAAAGCGCCTCAATCGAAAGAAACTAGCTGTTTTGTTTGTGAAACATTTTTTTACTTCCGAAATTAATAATATTCATATGTACACTATGTTGCGAAATTCTAAATCATTTGAGGAATTTCTGTATAGTCATCCAAGGTGGAGATAAGAGAAATATCTCTCAGAAAAATTCTCAGAATTCATCCTCAACAATATCCATATTTTCCTCATTCCTATCTCCAACCTCATGTGTAACCTGTTTGACTAAATCCTGTAGCTCTTCAGGTAGATCTTGGTTCGTAGATTTCCTGTCTGTCGCTCTCAAACTACAAATGTATGGATCGGAAGTGATGAGGAATCGCTGCCATATATCTTCCAAATTTTGTTTTCTAGACATCTGCCTCGCGTAGTTCGTCCGAAAATTCTTAAAATCTTTGTTCCTGTGCTCAAGAGCTTCTTCCGATAATTGGCCTAAACATGTACAAAATATGAGTAATGGAAGAACTTGGAAAAATATTTAACGGTAGTGGTGCTTTACCTAGTGGTAAAATCGCTGAAGTAATGATATCCGCACCATGCAGCAACACTTTATGCATGGTGGGTGACATAGTCCACCAACCATATTTTTCTACGACAAGCCTGGCAGTTTCGAGAGCGTAAAATCTGTATTTGTTTGGGTCGATCTCATCTGACATATTTATAGTCACAATGAATTTTTGTCACAATGAATTTTTGAAATTGTCACACAGAAAAACCTGAGTTTTTTTTAATCACCGTCTTCTCTTTTGAGGCAAGCTCAGATTTTGGAAAGGCTTCAAATTCTTGGGAAAGGAGCAAGTGGGAAGCACCGGAGTTTCAAATTGCTCTAAATCGGTAGCCAACCATGTCTCGAATCGGGAATCCATATAAGTTTGAGATCTTTGGCATTGTATCCACTTCCTTTTCCAAGATTTAACAAAATTAACGATCCTCGAACGGTCAAGTTTTTTTCCATTAACTTGATAGTGATCGTGGATTTTCTGGATGACCATTTGGTCAGATTGTGTCTGGTTTCCTTCACAAACGACAAACAGCCTGCCGATTGACCTCCAAGTCCAGTCTTGAAACAAGGTACACTGTACGTCATGAAATGCTATAAAAACTAAGTTTTCTTTTATTACCTGCGTCAGACATTTTCAAAATCAATGTGATGAAGTTCACTGCGAAAAATAGAAAAAATATACAATTTGTATTTTCTGTTCCACGATTTGTCACACAGCTGTTGCCCAAACAGTGCTGTAAAGTTAGTGTGGACAACAATGATGCCAAGTTCTTAATTACCAAAAACATTATTGACTCCAACGTTAACTTATATAAATCTATGAGTCGCCCCGTTATTACAGCAACCCGCTGTGTGTTTTGTATGTGTAACCCTGTGTTCAGCCCGGAAATCTTCGATATCTTCATTATTAGCAACTTGTTGCAACCAGAAGAAGTGACAAAGTGTAACCAAAGGATCTATCTTTAAGGTGAAATTGGTTTCAGAGTGTTCCGAGATGTTCCAAAATAGTGACACATGTTTGAAAATTGTCAAACGGGATTTTTCAGTCTTCGACGAATGCTTTCGGGGATTTTCGGGTTGCAAAATAAAAATCGACCCTCCAAACAGTGGAATTATCTTTGAGGAATGTTTAAAGAAGTAGAAAAACAATCTAGAAGATCGAAAGTGACCAGTGACGTATGGCATTTCACACTTTTCGGGTTAGTGTAGTTCACCGAATTTACGCCGGAAAAAAGCTTCCCTAAAACATTCGACCGCGGATTATGGGTTAATATTTAGCTATGGGGGTGCAACAATTTGGTTTTGGACTACCTTAGACTATCAAGGAAAGGTAGACATAGTTAGAAAAAGGTTTCTGGAACTTCCAAAAATGACCCTCATGCGCGCCTTTTGAAGGAAATCGACCACAGTGCGGCGGTGGAGAAAGCGCGAGAACGAGAAAATTGAGACATACAGAAGGAAGAACGAAGTCCGAAAATTCTACCAAAAAGTCTAAAACGGGACTAATGAATATGGTTCAGGGCCCCATTCTGTAAAGACAAGAACGAAAATCATTTCTCCGCGCTACTGGTATCTTAGATATCCCATGACAATTTGGACGACGACATCGATTGCCCACCTCCTAACCAAGACGAGGTCAGCACCGCTATTGCCCGGCTTAAGAACAACAAAGCCGCAGGAGTCGATGGATTACCGGCGGAGCTGTTTAAGGCTGGCGGCGACGAGCTGATAAGGTGCATTAATCAGCTCATTATCAAAATTTGGTTAGATGAATGCATACCCGGCGATTTGAGTCGCAGTGTACTATGCCCCCTATTTAAAAAAGGTGACCCGAGTCTCGGTGCCAACTACCGTGGAATAAGCCTTTTATCCATAGCATATATGGTTCTATCAAGTATTATGTGCGAAAGACTAAAACCAATTATCGCTGACCTGATTGGACCGTACCAGTCTCTACGACAAATCCTGGAGAAAACCCACGAAAAACAAATCGACACCTATCAACTATTTTTCGATTATAAAGCGGCCTTCGATAGCCCGATACGGGAGAAACTCTACGAAGCAATGTCTGAGCTTGGTATTCCTGCAAAACTCATACTCCTTTGCTGGATGGCTTTGACGAACACCAAATCCGCAGTGAAAGTTGGTAAGGATTTTACCGAACCTTTCGAGACCAAGCGAGGCCTCAGGCAAGGCGACACCCTATCGTGTGATCTCTTAAACATCTTAATGGAGATCATTATGAGAAAAGCTGCAGTCAATATGAATAAAACCATCAGCATCAAAAGTCACAAGCTGCTCGCGTATGCTGATGACATCGATATCGTTGGGAGCACAATTAGAGAAGTTACTGCGGTGTTTTCGACAATTGAGAAGGAATCAGGAAAAGTGGGTCTGAAAGTAAATGAGGACACGACAAAATCAATGGTTTCAATGAGCAGGGCCTCCAGGCGATTTGACCAACGCGTGAACGTTGATAACCGATATAATTTCGAGGTAATTGTCGAATTTATATACCACGGATCTGCAGTAAAGAAAAACAACAACGTCATCCTTGTGATCAAGCGGAGAATTGTGCTTGCGAATAGATGTTATTTTGGGCTAAGCAAGCACTTTAGAGATAAAGCCCTCTCTCGAATGACGAAAATCCAGCTATACCAGACTCTCATACAACCTGTCTTGCATTATGGCGCAGAATCCTGGGTCTTATCGCAAGCTGATGAAACATTTGTGGGAGTCTTCGAGATAAAAATACTCCGGAAGATTTATGACCCTATAGTGCACAACGGCGAGTAACGGCGACGCATGAACCATGAGCTGTATGAGCTTTATCCCGACATCAAAATAGTTAAGCGGATCAAAAGAACGCGATTGCGCTGGCTAGGCCATGTCAGTAGAATGGATGAAGACGAACCAGCACGAAGGGTTTTCGAAACCGAAATTGAAGGAAGGCGAAAAATAGGAAGACCAAGACTACGCTGGAGGGATCAAGTTGACGAATCCCTGCGAGCACTTGGTATTACCAACTGGAGAGATAAAGCAAAAGATCGAACTGGTTGGCGAAATATGTTATCTTCGTTTTGTATGGTCCCTGACCCCCCGGGGTTGTTCGAGACCGGATAAGTAAGTAAGTAAAAATTGAATTGAATTGAACTGAACTGAATTGAATTGAGTTGCATTGAATTGAATGGAATGAAATGGAATGGTATGGAATGGAAATGAATTGAATTGAATTGAATTGAATTGAATTGAATTTAATTTACTTTAATTTAATTTAATTTAATTTATTTGAATTGAATTTAGTTGAATGGAATTGAACTGAATGGAATTTAGCGGAATTGAATTAAATAAAATTAAATTGAATTGCATTGAATTGAAAATTGAATTAAATTGAAAATTGAATTGAATTAAATTGAAAATTGAATTGAATTAAATTGAAAATTGAATTGAAAAATTAAATTAAATTAAATTAAATTAAATTAAATTAAATTAAATTAAATTAAATTAAATTAAATTAAATTAAATTAAATTAAATTAAATTAAATTAAATTAAATTAAATTAAATTAAATTAAATTAAATTAAATTAAATTAAATTAAATCAAATTAAATTAAATTAAATTAAATTGAATTAAATTAAATTAAATTAAATTAAATTAAATTAAATTAAATTAAATTAAATTAAATTAAATTAAATTAAATTAAATTAAATTAAATTAAATTAAATTAAATTAAATTAAATTAAATTAAATTAAATTAAATTAAATTAAATTAAATTAAATTAAATTAAATTAAATTAAATTAAATTAAATTAAATTAAATTAAATTAAATTAAATTAAATTAAATTAAATTAAATTAAATTAAATTAAATTAAATTAAATTAAATTAAATTAAATTAAATTAAATTAAATTAAATTAAATTAAATTAAATTAAATTAAATTAAATTAAATTAAATTAAATTAAATTAAATTAAATTAAATTAAATTAAATTAAATTAAATTAAATTAAATTAAATTAAATTAAATTAAATTAAATTAAATTAAATTAAATTAAATTAAATTAAATTAAATTAAATTAAATTAAATTAAATTAAATTAAATTAAATTAAATTAAATTAAATTAAATTAAATTAAATTAAATTAAATTAAATTAAATTAAATTAAATTAAATTAAATTAAATTAAATTAAATTAAATTAAATTAAATTAAATTAAATTAAATTAAATTAAATTAAATTAAATTAAATTAAATTAAATTAAATTAAATTAAATTAAATTAAATTAAATTAAATTAAATTAAATTAAATTAAATTAAATTAAATTAAATTAAATTAAATTAAATTAAATTAAATTAAATTAAATTAAATTAAATTAAATTAAATTAAATTAAATTAAATTAAATTAAATTAAATTAAATTAAATTAAATTAAATTAAATTAACTTAAATTAAATTAAATTAAATTAAATTAAATTAAATTAAATTAAATTAAATTAAATTAAATTAAATTAAATTAAATTAAATTAAATTAAATTAAATTAAATTAAATTAAATTAAATTAAATTAAATTAAACTAAATTAAATTAAATTAAATTAAATTAAATTAAATTAAATTAAATTAAATTAAATTAAATTAAATTAAATTAAATTAAATTAAATTAAATTAAATTAAATTAAATTAAATTAAATTAAATTAAATTAAATTAAATTAAATTAAATTAAATTAAATTAAATTAAATTAAATTAAATTAAATTAAATTAAATTAAATTAAATTAAATTAAATTAAATTAAATTAAATTAAATTAAATTAAAAAAAATTAAATTAAATTAAATTAAATTAAATTAAATTAAATTAAATTAAATTAAATTAAATTAAATTAAATTAAATTAAATTAAATTAAATTAAATTAAATTAAATTAAATTAAATTAAATTAAATTAAATTAAATTAAATTAAATTAAATTAAATTAAATTAAATTAAATTAAATTAAATTAAATTAAATTAAATCAAATTAAATTAAATTAAATTAAATTAAATTAAATTAAATTAAAGTAAATTAAATTAAATTAAATTAAATTAAATTAAATTGAAATGAAATGAAATGAAATGAAATGAAATGAAATGAAATGAAATGAAATGAAATGAATTGAATTGAATAGAATTGAAGTGAATTGAATTGAATTGAGTAGAATTGAATTGAATTGAATTTAATTGAATATTCTTATTGGTGTTTTAATCTCAAAATTTTGTATTCACTTTAATAATCACGTAAAATTTTTAAATTAAAATGCAAATTATATTCCGATTTGCGAAGAGTGTTTAATATAAAATTGATAAGTTTAATTTAAATTCACATCAAACTCATTTAAATTTCATTTCATTCATATTTCAAATCATATTCGAATTTGAAAGAAATTTTCATATATGAATATCTTATACAGTGTGAATCATTAATTTATACACTAATTTAAATTATTTAATTATTATTCAAACTATAAAATCATTTGGAAATTAAAAGTTTTTGTTAAAATCTTATGTATAACTAATTCAAATTATACAATTATATTTGAAAAAGATACTAAATGCAAAATATTCACTAATATTTGAAAATCAAATTTTTATTTAATTTTTAAACTTTTTATAAGGATATTTAACACAATTTGAGCGAAAGCCGGTTAACCAACCCAAAACAATGGTTTATTCGTAAATTATGTGTTTGGAAAATCGACACACGGTTAATTGTAAAAAACCGATTGGCGGAATTTGATGGTTTTTCAGTTTTGGTTTTGAACATTCTAGTCTCACATTTCACATTTCGTTCTGGGAATTTTTACTGACTATATATATTTCAGAATTCTTGATGATGTCTTTCGACGAAATATTGAATAATAAATTAAAATATATATGAAACAGAATTGACCTCGAGCCTAATTATTTGAAAATTAAGATATAAACAAATATTTTCTCTGAATTTAGAACCCATTATCTGTGTAAATAATTATTTGTTTAATAATGAAACTAAAATTTTTTTCGAGTGTTTTCATTTGTACTCACTACTAAACGCTCTGTTCTGTGTTGCTGCTAGTAATTTAAGCATATGAACATCAATTTAGGTAGTTATAAGGAAAATCATAAGTAGAAATAACGAGTAACATCCCAGTAAAGGTGCTACAAATAATCATACATTCTCGTCCCCTCATCTCCATGGGACTGGAAATAATCAACATGTTGGCGGTTATAGTGTTAATACAGCAAATTTGCATGTAGAAAATAGATTTATAAATGAGATAAATCAAATCGAGCCATGGGAAATAAATCTTTTACATTGTAACTCATCGTTCAAGTACTCGTAGCCTAAGATGTGTCAAGGTTGATGAAAACCTTTAACGAAATTTGATAGGAGTGGTTTTAGCAACACACAGTTTTAGAAAAATTCTTCAATTTTATTACTTTCTTACTTACTGCATTGTTTCCCATTCCATTTCCTCGGGATGATAGTGATGCTTAGTGTCAACACATTGTGAAAACTTTCTGCATGATGCATAGAAAAATATCGCCAATCAGATTAATAACACTGTGTGTAATATTTTAAGTCATGGAAATATAACCATATACGGACACCACTACGTGATAAAAGACCAAAAAAAAAACCCCGTGTCTCCCAGTTTTGCCCAAAGATTTGAGGCATCGGTGTCATTTTTGCAAAAAAGCGATCATTTTGTCAGGCTCATATCTTGCAAACCGTTGGAAATTTTGATTTACTCTCTGTTGTAGCTCTTTTCATAAAGAACAAAAATTGCGAACATATAAAATCAAAAAAACTGCATCTTCAATGTCAAAATCGCAAAAAAAAACTTTATAAAATTCGAAATTTTTTACAATTTTTCCCCTGATCAGGTCCATAGGAAGCAAACAGTTCAAGATTCAAGGAAACAAATAAAAAAAAGTGCATGACTTTTGGCAAAACTGGGAGACACGGGACTTTTTTTGGTCTTTTATCACGTAGTGGTGTTATATTTTTTCGTGTTGCACTGTGTAATATAATCCAACAAATATAATTACCATTTTTACCATTACCATCCGTCTGTGGAGAATTGAGAATTCTAAACCTAAAGCGATTAATCAGTTAAGCAAAATATTTTGATTTTCAATAAACTGACACTGAAAATCTATATTGTTCTGTTATTCGGATGCAAATTTAACGTGTTTGTAGCTTGATTAATATATATGTTATAATAAATGTTTTGGTGACCGACCCAAATAGGTCTTTGTTTGATTTTAAAACTGCCAAAAACAAAATCTTGCCAGACAACAAAAAATTACAAAACCAAAAATATTGATATTAATTTTCAATAAGTACAACAATAAAGTTATTAGAATATTATTTAAAACAACTATTCAACACAACGTGGGATCGAGCCTACTCGCTGAAAAAACGTTCTCTGTAACATATTCTCCCAAACATATTCTGTAGGAACCATGTATATGTTTGGAACACACCACAAACATTTATATGGTTTCAAGTCCCAAACTCAGGTGTATTTAAATGCAAACATTAGCATGTTTACTGACAAATATGTATGCTTTTACGTGGAAACATATGCGTGCTTCATCCAAAACATCCATATACTTACGTGGAAGCATTCGCGTGTTTCCCACAAACCTCCATATACTTACCTGGAAACATATGCGTATTTTCTCCCAAACATAATAATATTTAGAAACGAACTATTCTTTCTTTCTTTATTTATTATAATGAATTTTATCAATGTATATCCACATTTATAAAAAATTAAGACCTCCAGCTTAAGGTCTCTCCAGATTTCATAAACTTTCGATATTTCGATTCTTCAAATCTTCTTCAGGAAAGTTTTTATATTAATTAATAATAAAACTTTCCTGAAGAAGATTTCCAAAGGAAATCGAAATATCGAAAAAATAGCCAAAAAGTTTTATGAAATCTGGAGAGACCTTAAGCTGGAAGAATTAGTCGAGAATAATTAATAAAATAAAGGTCGAGGAATTAGAAACAAATTATTAAAAAATTAATACAAAAAATTAAAATATTTAAAATTACCCTTATTACATTTACTTGTATTTGAATGCAGTACTTTTTTATGAAAAAAGGAAGTGCTGCTCTTTTACTTCTCCTTTCTTTGTTGTCTCTCATGTTTTTGTTTTCAAAAGGTTTCAACTATGCATTGGTTATCACTATGCGTTGGTACACAAATAATGTACTTATATACAACTCTGTATTCATTACTTGTATTTTTTTATTATATTTCACAAATGGTCTGCCATTCCGATTTTTTTAGTAGAGGCTCGGGCAGAAAAAGGGATTCATGTTGTTGCCCTTTCCAGTTCCATTCCTCAAAATCGTTTGTCACCTTGGTAGCACACATAAATATATCCGAAACACATACACAAAAACCAAAGCAACATCACAAACCATTTAACTGTCCGAGCGTTTGTTTATTCCGTTTCCACTGATCAAGCGCTCTTGATATCCTCTGTCCGATGAACCATTGACGACTGAATACATGAAATTGAAACGCCCATGGTAAAATAAATAAGGTAAACGCACTAGGAATTGTTACAACAAACACAGGCATTTTGTTTTTGTTTGGTGTCCATAACCTGTCAAATTTTCTTCATGTGTGTATCTACTATAAAAGTAAACAAAAAAGTACACAAACAAAATACATGTGAATTTGACATAAGAGTAACACCTAAGCAAGAAATATGTTGAAATCAGCTGTTCTAACGAGTTTACCTTACTCATTTTACCATGACATCAGCCAAAATAAGAAACACTGACTGCAGAGTTGCCAATTTGGTGGTTTTCCCGCTATTTGTGGTGATTTTTGACATCAAAAAACCACTGTTTTCAAGATGTAGCGATTACTTTTTTAAACCGCTACTGTAGCGACATTGACTGCTTAAGCGTAGCGCCTGTAGCGATTTTAGCACATTTCAATGTGATTTCACAATGCTTCAAAAAACTTTGTGTATTTAACATATCTGCGGCAGAAAGGAAAAACGTCTTAAGTGCACTTAGGAAAAAAATATTGATTAAGTGCACTACGATAACCACTGCAGTCTCAATTAATTCCAGATCCAGTTTTTGTTTAATTTAACTTATGTACGAGTATCAGGAAGTTATACACCAGATATTATTTACATATCTAATTAAATGTCAGAACTTCTTATGAAAAATACCTCCAAAGATGCTCACCTGAAAATGTTTGAAAGTAAGTCGTTTTTCCCTTTCGGCAGATATTTAGCATCCATTTCCCATCAAAAGTACACCTGGTGTGTGAATCACAGAATGCAGATCATACAAAACTGTTCAGCGATTTATTTAGATTATTAATAAGGTTTGCAAGTATTATTATTTTGCCTGGCATTGAATTCAATTACATTGAAGGAGATATAGATCCCGTACTAAACCAGTACTGTTACCTTGGATACTGTTTCGAAAAATCTTGCCACGACAATAATATTTCTGATATTGATAAACAAACAATAAAGACAGAGTGTATAGAATTTACAAAGGCTCTTGTTCTAGAAATACGGCACAGAATTCCGTCAAATATCGAAATAATAATAAAAAAAAATCCGTATTTAGCGTAAATAAATTTAGCGTAAGTAACGTTCAAGAGCAGGACATTATTAACTTCATTAAAATCTTCTTAACAGATGAAAATGAACTGAATGAAACTGAGAAGTGTATAAAGAATATTAAGCTTTGTTCTTGGAATAATTCAGACCGGACTGATTTGTTTTGCATTGAAATTCATAACTTTAAAAATGCATCAAATCAGTATCCTTTTCAAAAATTGTCAAACTTCGTAATAAATCTACTCATCTATCCATATTCCAATGCCGAAGTGAAAATAATATTTAGCGTTATGAACTTGTTCAAAAACAAAATCAGAAATCGAATGTCTTTGAATACAATTAATTCTCTAATACATATAAAATATGGGCTGGCGTATCGAAACGTTTGCTGTTCTGACTATCAAATACCTAACGCAAATTGTTCAAAAATTAATTGTAATGAAACGTATAAGAAATCATTCCTACTACTTTTAAACTTTTATGTAGAGGTTTTTGAAGTGATTTTTAGTCTTCTTCAGTAGAGGTTTTTGGTGGTTTTCAACGTTCTGTTTTATAGCGATTTTTGGCTCGGTAGAGTTGGCCACACTGACTGACTGCATCTGCTATTTACACGCTCATTCAGGAATATTTATGACTTACTGACTGAGAGAATAATGCAAAAATACTGATACACAATTCCAAGTTATACACACTCGTTGGCCCTCTTTTATTCTCTTTCTCTCGAGAGACCACAAACAGTGAAATAAACACGGCTGTATTTGTATCACAACCACAGATATATTTGGGTCGCAAACACATATGTTATAACATATTAATCATTGTGTCTCAAACATGTAATATTGAATAGCAAACACAATGCGTTTGGGTACAAGTATATTAAATTTGCGACAAGCTCCAAACACATGTTATATTTCCATCCGAACAACAAAAAACAACAGAATTTTCAGCGTGTACCATTACAGTTTTAGCCATTTCCATAGTTATAAAGTACACCAATATTAATAGTACATTGTGGTTTATACGCCTTTCTATATGGGTGAGATTAGATTAGGTGAAGTCTGGTTAGGTTCGGAAAGAGGATTCGAAGCATTGACGCTTCGATGTACACGCTGAAAAATACCGGCCACAGAAACATATTGCAGGAAACAGGTACATGTTTGCAAGCATTTTTTCATGAATTGAAGATCTGTTGCCTTTTTGTTTTTCTATGTTGTTTTTCTCGTTTTTGTTTGTAGTGGTTTTCAACAAATAAAGCCTTATTTGGGTCTCAAAAACATGTTATATTGAAGAGTAAACACAATGAGTTTGGTTACAAGTATAATATATCAGTATATATGACATGCTACAAATACGTTATATTTGCATCCAAACAACAAAAAAAGGTACATTTTTCAACGTGTATGACCTACTATTTCTGGACATACACCTAAGCAAATCTGCAGGTCTGTTATCTGTAGGAAGTTCGTGCTGCATAAAATTTTTTCCAGTGTTCTTCTACCCTGTGCCCATAGTTATTTCAAACTAGGTTTTGTATTGCCTGAAAGATGTTGAAGTCTTAAGCCGGCAAGATCGAAGCAATGCCAGCGAAAGTACTCCATCGTTATGATTTTCTCTTCGAACGCCCTACATTCATATGCATCGGTTCGTTCAATTTTATGCAGATTTAACCGCATGATGGAAAGCTAAGTTAAAATACGCAGGGTTGGCTCAGACCGAGTTTTTCCAGCTTTTTCCGCCATTTAGTCTGGTTGCAATCAGGTTTGGTTTCGCATTATTTTTACCGTTCTGCTTCCGTCAAATGCGTACCACAATCGTATGTATATTATTCTAGTACAAATTGACGAAGATGAAATATTGGAGTCATTTGACGTTGTTAACCTATTTCTTTGTAAGTCCATAAATTTGAAATACAGGACTATGAAGGATAAATGGAGAAAAATTGATATGGAACTACTATCGTTCTGAATAAAGGAGAAACGGTATTTTGAATACGGGGACGGAATTTCTGGACAACGGAGAGGGATGCGTATGGGTTCTCAGGCATCGACGATAATGGCGGAAGTTTTGCTGGATACGATAGTTGGGGCAGTAACGGAAACTCCGAAAACCTTGACCGAATATGTGGATGATGTATTTATAACGGGTTTTGTAATAAGCACTTGACATTTTTTAAAATAAAACCCAAACCATTTCAGATATTTCCAAAACTTTATGATAGACTTGAAATACAATCAAAACATTTATGAATGGAACTCGACTTCGTTCATATGGCCACCGCGGGAACTTCGGCAGCGGTCGATTCGTTATACCCAATTTTCGATGACTCGGTCACACTTTTCGGCCGTAACTGCCGCTATTGCGCGTTCAATGTTGGCTCTGAGTTCTTCCAACGTCGTCGGCTTGTTGGCATAGACCAGTGATGCCCACATTTTGAATTCCCCGGCACATGTGCCGGATAGCAAAATGCTGTTCCAGCGCTGTCGACACACATATAGTAACGGGTTTTTCAATAAGAGCGCTGCAAAAGTTTTTTTAAATAAAACAAAACCGGTTTTAGATACCAATGGAATTCTTTATTCCTGTGAAAGTACGTTCGATGCCATTATGTATGGAACTCGGTTTCTTTTGCATGGCCACCATGGGCACGCTTGCAGAAGTCCAGACGCTGAACACAATTTTCGACGGTTTTCAAGCATAAATCGGCCGATACTGCTGCAATTTCACTTTCGATAATCGCACGACCGAGGCGGCCAATCGACTGGGCCATTTCGTGAGATAACAGGTTCACCAAACTTATTTCCAATAAATTGATTGTGGCATTCTCTGTGTGGTTTGTGGCGCCGTCCATATTATCCAATTGGGGCCAAAAATATTCGGTTATCATTGAACGGTAGCGATTCGCATTCACAATAATGCGCCGGTCTTGATCATCACGGAAGAAGTACGGCCCAATGACGCCGCCGGCCTATAAACCGCACCAAACCGTAATTTTTTCGGGATGCAATGATGACTCATGGATTACGTGTGGATTGCTGTCTGACCAATAACGCATACTTTGCTTATTGACGAAGCCATTCAACCAGAAATGAGCCTCTTCGCGGAAGATGATTTAATTGGACGTAGCGCTCTTAAAGTTGAGGCCACTGACTCCAAATTTCGGTAGTAAATTTTAATAATTTCGACTCGTTGTTGGCTCTTATATCTTTCCATGATGAAATGGCAAAACTTACTGAAGAGAAATGTCAAAAGAGCGGGAAAAAATTTGGCGTCGTTTGCTGTCCCTATCGATTTACTTTTGTAGCGTCTCTGTTGAAAAACCCTTTATAAGTTTGTTCGTGTGGTTTCGATCGTGGTCGTTCGGCTCTTGCTTTGTTTACATTTTTCAATGAAAATGGAATCAGTTGCTGGTCAGCATGTGTTAGAGGAGGGTCATGCTGCGTAATATTTTAAAATCATAAAATTGAACTTCGTTTTATTCTGCTTCATACACAACAGCAATATGTAATAAAAATGTGTGTGCGCATCACTGGCATAGACCAATGATTTGACGTAGCCCCAAAGAAAAAGGTCTAGAGGCGTTAATTCGCACGAACGAGGCGGCCAATTGACTAGTTCATTTCTTGAGATAACACGCTCACCAAACTTACTCTTCAATAAATCGATTGTAACTTGTGCTGTGTGGCTTGTGGCACCGTCCTGTTAAAACCACATGTCGTCCAAGTCCATGTTTTCCAATTCGAGCCAAAAATAATCGGTAATTATGGCGCGATAACGATCGCCATTCACAGTAACGTGACGATCGTTATTGTCGACGTAAAAATATGGCCCAATGCCGCCACCGGCATGCAATCCGCACCAAACAGTTATTTTTTGTGGATAAAGTGGTGATTCATGAAGCATATGTGGATTTTCACCAAACCAATACCGCATATTTTGCTTATTGACGAACCCATTGAGCCGAAAATGAGCTTCGTCACTGAAGATAATTGTGCGATGAAATTAATCATCTTGGTGCATCTTCCCCAGAGCCCAATCGGAGAACGTACGTCGCGTCAAATAGTCCATCGGCTTCAATTCTTGAGTCAGATTGATCTTATATGGGTGTAAACCAAGATCTTTACGCAAAATTCGCCATAAAGTGGTCTTGGCGTTCCCAGTTCTTAAGAACGCCGCGGAATCGACTGATTTGGATCGTTAACAACGGACGCCTGAACGGCAGCGATATTTTCGTCACTTCGACCAACCCGTTGTCTCACTGGCACGGCAGCATCACAAAATGAATAGGTAGACTCAAATTTTTGCACTAAACTTTTTATTACTTTCTTATTACTAAGTTGCGGTCACCGATTCCGAATTTCGGTAGTACATTTTTATAATTTGCATACGTTGTTCGTTCGGGTATTTTACCATGATGAAAATGTTGAGTTTACTGAAAAAACGAAAAGTAACAGTTAGATGATCAGTGAAATAATGCGTTCACAAATTAAATTCAAAGTTGTCAAGTACCTATTGGAAAACACTTTAGTTATTAAGCAAACTGGGGTCGAGGACACGTTAAGGGCACTTAACTCCTTCAATCGGCAAGTACATTTCACAGTGGGAGGGGAAAAGGAACATACATTGGCATACCTTGATAGATTAGTTATAGGACAAGATAACAATGTCAAAATTCACTGGTGTCAGAAACCTACGACATCTGGACGATTAATTGTCTATTATTCCAAGCTTCCAAGGCGGGCACTCAACAACGTAGTACGGATATTTGGGCAATTCTGAAAATGAGCAGTTTTCCTCGGAATACAATTAATGACCTATTGACACGAGCGGAGTTGAAACCCCCACAACCAATGGACAATGAAAATTCGGCGAAAATTTATAAGTAAATAACGTATGTTCCAGGACTCTCTGGAAGAATTGAGCATTCGAATATTTATTAAATTGACAGGTCAAATCTAGAATCGACACAGACGGCAAGGCAAATGTCGTATACAGAATTAAGTGCAACGAGAACAAGTCCAACATATGCCAGAAAGTATATGTTGGCACTACAGTGAGTAAACTAAGGACGAGAATATCGTCACACAAATCGGGACAAAGGGCTCTCTATAAACCTTTGGAACAATAGACAATACTCGCAGCCTACTGTATTTTAACTGGACCCACCTCAATGAAATAGCTTCTCAACCGTTCGGAACCGGTGTGAAACATTAGGTCCCAATCAGTGTGTGAAAATTGCAAAGCACACAGCTCAGTGTTTGTGAAAAGCTCTCCTCTATCCCTTCGTGGGATGTAATGGAATATATTTATTTTATTGGATTTCGACAGCAATATTTGGTGCACATCATGCGTACTGTAAGATCAAAGCTACAGAGACGGCACTTCATGACCTGGTAAGATACATAGAGAAATCTTTGGCTGCTAAGGAGAGTGAACGTTGGTAGTCTTTCTCGACATTAAGGGTGCGTTCAATAATATCACGCCTAATGCGATAGAATTGGCGCTATCAGCCCTTAACGTGAACGTGGATGCTAGGGGCTTGTACATCGAAGAGGTATGTTAACAGAAGCACAGAGGGTCTTGTCTCCACGCCTATTGAACCTTTTACTGAAAGGAATACTGGTCACTCTCAAAACTGCGGGTGCGGAGATTGTTCTTATGCAGATAGCTATAAGAGGCAAACTATGAGGCGCATTATTCAAGGTAGCTTACAGACTTTGAGAAGATGGGCGGTTAAAAAGGCGCTAGGCGTAAACCAAGACCGAGCAGATGCTTTTAACCCGGAGATACAAAATAGTACCTATCGTGGAACCTATCACGTTGAACGGTTCTAGAATTAAGCTCGCAGAGTGTGTCAAATATCTGGGTGTTATTTTGGACAGCTAGCTTAGTTTCAAACGCAACATAGTGAAAAGGGTGACAATAGCACTATACTCTTGTAATAGGGTTATATGTTGTAAATGGGGACTTTCTCCGAGGATGGCTCACTGGATCTATACAGCGGTGGTGAGGTTATCGTGTAGTGGCGCTTGAGATACACACCTATTGTGACTAGGGTTTAGAGAATGGCGACAATGTGAGTCACGGGTGCTCCCTACACCACTCCCACTGAGTATAATCTTATATTTGTTGCCGTCGGAATTATAGACAGTTAGATTGCGTCCCTTCTGCCATCATAATAAGGCAACATTCACAATGAGGCATGGTCAGAGTTGGTCAAGGAACAGTGCTAGAAGGTACTCTCAACATTCCTGTATTTGTCGACTATTCGAAAGCGGAACCTCTATTCGATCGGAAATACCACACTCTCATTCCGGAAAGGGATTTTTGGAACAAAGGAATTACTTGTGTAGAGGGATGTGTGAATTTCTACACCGATGGATCGCGAACGAATTATCAGGTAGGAAGGAGCTAGAGATATCCCTTTCTTGTAGAATACCTGAGGTTTATGAAATTTTCGTTACTTTTTATACACGTACTTCTTATGGTCAGTTTTTCAGTCAGTGGTGATCTTCGTTTCTTTGTTAAATTGTGGTTAAACATCGAATTGTGTTTTTTTAGTCAGTGTTTAACTATGATTTAACCACCCAATGTTGGTTGGTTAACTTATAGTGAGAACCATATTATTTTGACAATCAAATTACTGAGTGTCAAAGGGAGAAATGAAGATTGTATAAAATACATGTTCCAGATTTGCGTATTTGTACACATACCTTGAGTCTAGATCGTTGAATTGTTGCGCCTATATAGTTTTTTACACATTTTTGTTAAAATGACTTCGATTATATGCATCTATTTCTTATTTTACATAATTCCATTTTGTTTGTTGTATTTATCCCAAAACACACGTTTTTTCCAATAAGAATACAAGGGTTGCCATATTAGTTGACAATATGGCGACTTATACATTAACTCACCACTGAAAAACAAAATGCAAAGTTAACCTCTAATTAACTTAGAATTAAGATTAAGTAATCCGATAGTTAACTACCCACTTAAAAACTGGCCATTATGGGAACGAAACTTTCATAAAACCCGAATACTGGGTTTAACACGGCCTTTATTATAGATAGAACCATAGACGAATACATATTTTTCACACTCTTCGTCGTAGGTTTGTGGAAATGAGAGAAATTAAATTTAAAATTAACTTACACCAGGTGGAGTTACAAAATATATTCACTATACTTTTTCATGTCGTTTTGGTGTAGAACTGAAAAATGTAAATGTATTTTGCACTGTTTTGTTGACTTTTATCGTTGGCATACATTTGTATTGTATTTAACACAACTAGTTTGTCACAAAAAAACCTGTAATTCGGTCTTGATTAATTCATACTTTTTGCATACTTTATTTAATTTTACTTAAACATGGTTGAAGTTTGTATAGTTATATACAATAAAGCAGGAATCACAATTCGATTTTCAATAGGTTTGAGTGAATTGCGTCGACTTTTTTGGTTTTCTTCTACGAGGATACCACATTACGGTGTTTTTCTTCTCTACTAGTACATGCTTTTTGGAATGCCACAAAAAGGATGTACAAGCAAAAACGAAGTACAAGTAGACAGTCAAAATTTCTCTACACTCAAATGCCAACAAACAAAACGAATGAAACCCTAGCCATCTGCTCTCTCTCTCTTACTCTCTTCATTGAATATTTCAACGCATGAGCAGCTTTTTGATAGTATTATTGTACGTATATAACTATACAAATTCCAACCATGCTGAAGTAAAATAATATAAACTATGAAATAATCAAGATATGACGCGAGAGAGAAATTCGTTTTAGTGAACTCCTAGCACACTTTTGGTTCTCTTTTACCAGGGTTGCCAAGTTGCGCACATCTTCTGGTCGTCTAATTCTAAATCATCTTTGTGGCATTCAAAAACGATGTACAAGTAGACAGTCAAAATTGCTCTTCACTCAAATGCCAACAAACAAAACGAGTGAAACCCTAGTACTTCTCTACTCTCTCTCTCTCTTACTCTCTTCATTGAATATTTCAATACACGAGCAGCTTTTTGATAGTAATTGTAAATCGTCTTTGTTGCATTCATAAAGCAACTGTTGTATACAGATGAAAATTTACTCATGGAGTGGAATGCCAATAAAGAAAACGAGTGAACCGTGTCGTTTCTCTGCTAGATCTCTTACTCTCTTCGTTGAATAATTCAATACACGAGCAGTTGTCTGATGATGTTATTCTCTCTAACTATAGAAATTCCAACCATATTTAAATAAAATTACATAAAGTATGTAAAAGGTAAGAAATAATCAAATTATGACGTGGGAAAGAAATGCGTTTGCGTGAATCGCGTCGACTTTTTTTGTTCTCTTCTACTAGGGTTGCCAAATTGCGGGATTTTTTTCTTCTCTACCTGTACATCCTTTTTGTGGCATTTAAAAAGGATGAAATGGTAGAGAAGAAAATTAATTTTTTTTACTAATGCCAAAAACGATGTACAAGTAGACAGTCAAAGTTTCTCTTCACTCAAATGCCAACAATCACAACGAGTGAAACCCTAGTCATTCTCTGTTCACTCTCTTACTCTCTTCATTGAATATTTCCATACACGAGCAGCTTTTTGATAGTGTTATTTTATATAACTGTACAAATTCCAACCATGTCGAAGTAAAATTACATAAACTATGCAAAATGTATGAAATAATCAAGATATGACGCGTGAGAGAAATGCCTTTGATTGAAATTCTAGCACATTTTGGTTCTCTTTCACAAGGTTTGCCAAATTGCGGACATCTTCTGGTCGTCTAATTCTAAATCGTCTTTGCGAATGACAACAAAGAAAACGAGTGAAGCGTCTTGTTTCTTTGCTCTCTCTTACTCTCTTCGTTGAATATTACAATGCACTTGCAGTTTTTTGATGACGGTATTGTATCTAACTATAGAAACTCCAACCATGTTTATACAAAATTACATAATTGAAACATTCAAATAATAGAGTAAGAGAGAGAGAGAGGGAATGTAGAGCTTCACACGATTTCTTTGTTAGCATTCGAATGGAGGATATTTAAATGGCTATTAAATTTCTTGGGTTGGAACAGCGCCATCTTCATGTCAAATATCTCGTGTCTGACCAATAGATGACGCCGCTATATGGCTGATTTTAGTTTCAACACAAAAACATCATTACTTGCACTTTCCAACACGACACCCACTTTTGACAGCCCCTTGACAGTTGCTTTGTTTGCGAAAATTTCAAAAATTTCAATTGTGCCGCTTTTGTTGACTTTCAACGCTAAGAATAAAATTTTAATTAACAAAAATCCGTTCACTTTATCAACAGTTTATTTATTGAAATGGTCTCACGCAAGAATAACACCACCCACACCAATGACACCACGAATTCCTTTAGTTATGTGCGTGACTTTAGCACACAGGCCCAACAATACCGCAACAACAAGACGGAGGAGTCCTTGGTTCTCCTTAATCGCAGTGCATCCCTGCTGAGCACTGCCATACAGCCACAACACTTTGCACCCGGACACTTGGAAATATCGAAGTTCTTCATAGATTTACATGCTGTTATGGGTTCCCTGGCCATTGACTCGGATGCTTTGTGGGCGTGTATTGGTGTTCTGCAACATTGTTCGAAAAATTTGGAAGCTCGCAAGTCCGTGGTGGATGAGTATCGTTTCATACCACTACTCACGTTCATGTTGAAGCGCACCCATCCGGGTGACAAGCAACAACGTCTATTGACTTTACTGCAAGAGTTAACATTTGGCATAAGGATTAATTGGGAAGAACCATATATTGTGGTTCTGCTAGAACAGTTGGTGCAAATTATCTATCAGGCCACCGAGGAGGGCGAAGAGTTTCGTGCTCAATTGGCCTTGTCCACCTTGATCAATTTGTGTTATAAGAATTTCGTTGTTTTGTTTTTATTTCTGCGTTCGGTGAACATATCCAGTTTCAGTCGGCGTATTCAAAACTACGGAATGTTGGCGAATAAAATGTTAATTATACTTTCCGAAGATATACATTCACCGGATCAGAAAGAGCTGCACCTGTTCTTACGTTCCAGTTTTGCTGCAATCGACGAATGCATCAAGCATTGGAATGTGCCCCACTTAAGGCATATTGTGGAATTTCTAAAGGATTCCAAGACACACAGTGGATTGCATCAGGCCATGTTGAGTTACCAATTCTATTGTGAGGATATAGAAAAGCTACTGGATGTAAGTATACCGGAAGTATTTAATAAAGTAGTAAATACTATATATATTTTATTGAGGGAAATGGGGTTTCCAACCTTCTTAAATGAAATGATATGCTGTTAAAGGAAGCGCTACACATTATGTAGTTGTGTGGTCACAGACGGCAGCTAGAGTTTCCTGGAGAGAGTGGGAAGAGAATTGAGGCTCTTCTCTCTCTCTCTCGTATAAGCTCCAGGCAAGTAGAATTGCCGTGTGTGACACGACACTAGTTGGACTTAGGGAATTTGGGCGCTTTGCTTGCGTTGGACAAGTCTAGTCCGAGAAATTACTTCATCAGTTAACAACTAATAAATGCAATGCTGTTTATGGGTGCGTTTCAGTTTGTGTAGTCAGAATAAGAGAATTAGGACAATGGACATATATAACATACCACATACAAGCGAGAAGCCAGGACCCTCACTATGTAACTCGTTTCGAAAAAAATCTACTGGTATCGGAATTTTGGTATCATGGATATCGAATTCGAATGACCGATATCCGAGGACCGGATTTTACTTTAGATTTTCGAAAATATTAAACCTTGTATCTCGATTTTCGAACAGAAATTAACTCGATTTTTGACGTTTATATTCGGTTGCTCCATAGATGATTAATTTGCTTAATCACCATTTTTACCAGAGGGCAAAGGCTGTTTCCGTGCGACCATTTTTCACTCGGATGCGACGAAAAAGCACTCAAATAATATTTTTATTTCGATTCTGTTGTTTAAATTTCAAAATAGAATATAAATAATAGAAAAGCATATCGCTTTTGATATTTGTTCACAATACAAAAGGCAAAAAAGAACGCTGATGGATTCTCACAATACACAGTCTCCTAAGGAAGCTTATCGATGAAGGACTTGTACCAGCCTGCTTGCAGTCAACGCTATAATACTTCTTAGGGGAAAGAATACTAATCAAATATGCAGAGAGGCCGAGAGACCATTGAATATAGCGTACAACTGAGCACAGCCAAGAGTCTTATAGGTGAAAAACGAACATTTCTGAGTTTGAAGAGCGACGATTCCTAGAAAAATCCGATAAGGTTAAATACTTAGGGGTAACCTTAGATCGGAAATTGAATTGGAAGCAACGCATGGTTATATAGTTTTTTTCCAATAGTTTTGACGTAGAATACGTCTTACCTTACGGTATAGGGAGTCATGTCAGATTGTTATTGTAATCTTTATTTCATTGATTATGAGGAAACGGCGAGATAACTTTTTTAAAGGTAAATGAAGATGTTATCTTTCGTTTGATATACATTTCATATTGGTTGATGATATCTTCCTAATATTTAAATTTCCCAAATGAAAATTGTTTAAACACACACTCGAACATATGTGTGGTGTTTGGTTGAGTGTTTGAGTTTGTAGCGTGAACACAAACTATGCTGCTGTTTCAGTGTGGACACAAACCTTCGGCTGTTGTTTTGATTGATGAAATATTGAAATTTCGTATATTTACTTATGTATTTAAGTGAAACAAAATGTTAAATGTGAATTTGAATTTTACATGGATATATAATTATAAAAAATATATGAAAAAATTAATTCATACATTTTTATGTTAAATGAAAGTGCTGCCAAGTAAGCAAAATAACAATGCTGTTTGACAGCAGCTGACAGTTGACGTTTAGTAAATTAAAATATCAAATAAATAAATTAATTTGCTTATGTTATTTATCATTTATTGTTATATATGTTTTCTGTCTTATCGGATGGCGTATTCTACGTTAAACTTAATGGCCGTGTCTCTGACACAGCCTGCACGGACAGTCCGTGGCCGAAGGCCTCGGACAACTGTCTGCTGTTTTTTTTGTTTCCAGGGAAATTTTCCCATTATCTATGGTAGCTCTTGCGGTAGCGGAAAGAAAGAAATTATTTGATTTTGGTAAAAAATAGAATATGTAATTTCATATTAATGATTTTTTAAATTTTGAAATGATTTAAATAGTCATTATCAGATAATTTCATACAATGGGCTTGCCTTGAAATTTCTCAGAATTGTTTTTCCGTTTGTTTTCAATTATTTTTTACATCTGGTCAACACTTTTCTTATGACATCTATTTTTCCCGATGAATTGAAGACTGCTAAAATTAATCCAATTGCGAAAAAATCAGATGCTAGTTCTGTTCAGGGTTTTAGGCCGATAGCCCTATTACCTATCCTGTCCAAAATAGTGGAACATGTCTTTAAGGAACAACTTATATCTTATATTGAAAGCAAATCTCTGCTGAATGACTGTCAATGTGGCTTTCGGCGTGGTAGAAGCACTTCTATGTTACTACTTGGTTTAACAGATTCAATAAGAAATAACTTGGCCGACCAAAAGTTGTGTGTTTTGCTTTCCCTAGATTTGGAGAAAGCGTTTGACAGGGTAAATTATTTCAGTTTGATATACAAGCTATCTCAAATATACGGTTTTGGTAGCAGTGCCTGCAAGCTTATTTATTCATATTTAAAGGACAGACAGCAGTATGTTTCAGTTAATGGGCCATCGTCGAGTGTTTTGGCGGTTAGGAGTGGTGTTCCTCAAGGTTCGGTTCTGGGGCCTCTTCTTTTTATTATTTTCCTCAATGACTTATTTGACATTATAGGTGATTGGTGCACGCCCTATGCGTATGCGGATGATGTGCTATTTAGTGGAGGGTATCAATATGTGGACGTATTGCAGGCTAAAATTGATTATGTCCTGCGCTCTTTAAGTATGTGGATGGTTTCGAATAAACTTAGTATAAATGCTTCAAAGACCAAGGCACTGTTGTTTTCATCTTCTGCTGTTGAAGATTTGCAGTTGAAATATGATAATGTTCCTATTGATTTTGTTCGTAACGTGAAGTGCTTAGGTGTTATCTTAGACGATACGTTATCCTTCGATTTGCACATAGACGGTGTAATTCGTCACACTAATTTCGCGCTTCGGCAATTATACAACACCGATTTAATATTGGCACACAGCATAAAGGAGAAACTTGTACATGCTCTCGTTATGCCCAACATATTAGACTGTCTAGAAGTATACTGTGGATCTAAAAACCAAAATATGAGGGGACTTCAATTAGCTTTTAATAGAGTAGTTGCGGTATTTATACGCAGACTTTTTGACCATGCAACTCCCTCTGTTAACCGATTCTTGGGTTGTAGTTTCTCAAATTTTGTACATTTCCGATCTCTGTTGTTGTTTTACAAAATGTTCAAAAATCAATTTCCTACCTTTCTCACGAATTTGTTTAAATTTGGCCGTTCATCACGTACGAATCAATTAATAATTCCTAGAGCGAGGGGTTATATGAATAGGTCCTTTCAGGTAAGAATAGCTAGATTGTTCAACTTGCTTCCTTCTACACTACGAGTATTTAGCTTCACTAGCGCTACGTATCGCAAAAAGCTTCTTCAACACTTTGGAGAAATAACGCAGTAGTTGACAATGTTTCTTTTTGTTTTTTTTTTTTACAATGTTCCTTTGATATTTATTTTTTTTTTATATTTTATTTTTGCCTTTGGAAATTTTTGATTCATTCAACTGATTAAATAATGTATACACTATTTTCAATAGAGCTTGTGTAGTTTTCTATTTGGGAACTCTGAATTATTATTAGTCATGAATAATTAAACTCTAATTTAACTTTGTTATCAACTAGTTTTTTGATCTTGCTACTTAATTAAAGGATATAATTGTTATGTAATTTCTTATTTAATGAAAACATATAATGTGTGTTATAAATGGAGTAGTTCTTTTGTAATTTATTTGAATTGACCGAGAGGCTTAAAATTACAAGTGTGAATAAAATAAATAAATAAATAAATGAGGGGTTTAAAACTTGTCGGAACCTCGTCATAATGTATAAAATAAACGGGGTAAAGAAATTGTGCACAAATTCGAATAAATCTGGAACCGTAAACGAATTCTTTTATGGAGAGTTCCACCTTAAACTGTCAGCTGTCACGCTATCTTTTATTTTTCAACTACAACACTTTACCGCACAAATGACAAATCTTGCGTTACTTTTCAAAAACCTTTATACGAATTTTATAATTCTATTCTCTACTTATCTCCATATCGTCACATAAACTGCAAAAGGCCGTAACTACACCTTTTAATTTTTTTTTACAGGAGAACGAATAAACGTTATAAATTAAAGACTAGAAGTTTAGAATTTCTGAAAACAATTTATTTCTGAAAAACAAATTAATGGAAAAAAGTAGTTTTTAAGAAAAAGTAGTTTTTATTCCTTCACCTTTAAAAAACTAAACAGTGTAGTTACCGTCTTTTGCATTGTAGGTGACGATATATTAATTTTAATTATTTGCATGGAATTCTTGTGAGCTTCTTTTTAAGATAAATAACATGAAATAAGCTGTTATTAATTACATTGAAGAAATGTTTTGTAGAAATGTGTAACCGTATATGGCTTTGAAAGATTGGTTATTGGCATAACTGGAATTGCATTTGTACATCATAAATATGTCGCGAAAACCCAACGGTATTGTTAAGTACCAGGCGTATTTTATATCCTTCCCGATAATTTATAAAACCGAACCTTAGTTTTTGTGTTCAAAAGAAAAACCATATATTTTAGTCGTTATCGAGCCTTGGTCAACAATGTTTTTCTTTAGGCGATAACTTAACACTTAAAACATTAATAAATACATTTTTATGTGAGCTTTGAAAATTTTCAAGACAACATATCGCACCTGTTCCACAAAAGTGTAACAACTCAAAATTTGAACATTTTCAGTAGAGACGAAAAACTGTTTCCCGTTAATATTACAAGAAAAAAATATGTTATTGCAAGAAATTATTATTAAAAAGAATATTTTTGTGTTATTACTCTTTTCCTGAAAATTTTTTATATACATAGTGGTATTACACAGTGCAACACGAAAAAAAATAACCATATACGGACACCACTACGTGATAAAAGATTTACTCTCTGAGGCAAAGTTGTAGCTCTTGTCATAAAGAACAAAAATTGCGAACATATAAAATCAAAAAAACTTCACCAACCAGATCAAAATCGCAAAAAAACTTAAAAAAATTCGATTTTTTTTTACCTTTTTTCCCGTGTTCAGGTCCATAGGTAGCAAACCGTTCAAAATTCAAGGAAACAATCAACTACAAAAATTTACCTAAGATCTCAATAAACAAATTTCTAGAACATATAAACTTCCTAGAGATGATTCTTAACACTGTTTAGGTAGCACGCAAAAGTGAAAAATTTGCCGAAAAACACTGCTTGAAAGCAGTGTTGTTGCATGTGTCGAACCGAAAACCTTCCATTCCGCTAGCAATGGGTATCAACATGAAAGAAAGCTATGAAACATTGAAAGATATAATGGAAAAAATCAAATATTACGAAAATAAATGGAAGATTTGCTGTGATTTGAAGGTCATCAACATTTACCTTCAAAGCTATTCACATTAGAAAGCTATTC
This sequence comes from Phaonia tiefii, assembly GCA_963931995.1. NCBI lineage: Eukaryota > Metazoa > Arthropoda > Insecta > Diptera > Muscidae > Phaonia > Phaonia tiefii. The sequence continues at coordinate 252,517,054 of OZ008368.1, read as the reverse complement.
AGGAGCAACTTTGATTCATCGCTTGATGAAAATCATTCAATGGCATGGATTTACCTTCAGCGTGTATGCACCAGAGTCTTGGGAGGGGATCGAGACACGGAACCGGAAGCAAGAGAATGGGTGAAACAAATGCTGCATTATTTTGAGATAATCGGCGCATCGATGACATTAAAGCTGCATTTTCTTCATTTTCATTTTGACGATTTTATCAAACAACTCCCTACCGAATCCGATGAGCAAGGAGAACGGTTTCACCAAACCACAATGCCCATGGAAAAACGGTACAAAGGCAAAAACCTCGACGCATTGCTTGCAGAGGTATGTTGGTGAAGTCACAAGATCACCCTGTATGATGTTAATGAAGTATTTGAAGAAGAAAGAGCTGATGATGGAGGGCAGTCTGGAAGCAACGTGCCTGTGGACACCATAATTGCTGAATCAGAGTCAGATTCGGACGATTTGGATCCACAACTTAAGAGAGCGCGATTTGCAAGTCCAGGGCCATCAACATTATAAACATAATACGAATACTTTTTTTTAATATTTCTCAATGTTGAAGTAAATAAAAAACAAATGAAATTAAAAAACGGTGTTAAGAATAATTCCCAGGAAGTTTATATGTTCTAGAAATTTGTTTATTGAGATCTTAAGTAAATTTTTGTAGTTGATTGTTTCCTTGAATTTTGAACGGTTTTCTACCTATGGACCTGAACACGGGAAAAAAGGTAAAAAAAAATCGAATTTTTTTAAGTTTTTTGCGATTTTGATCTGGAAGGTGAAGTTTTTTTGATTTTATATGTTCGCAATTTTTGTTCTTTATGAAAGAGAGTAAATCGAAATTCTGAACGGTTTGCAAGATATGAGCCTGAGAAAATGATCACATTTTTACGAAAATGATACCGAGGCCCCAAATCTTTGGCGGCCCATAAAAAAAAGTGCATGACTTTGGGAAAAATTGGGAAACACGGGTCTTTTTTTTTTTAGTCTTTTATCACGTAGTGGTGTCCGTATATGGTTAGTTTGCCATGACTTAAAAAATTACACACAGTGTTATTTTGAGTTGTCCCTGTTTAACTGAAAATTCTCACTAGAATTAATAAACCTTATAAATTGTAAAAAGGCAAAACTAAAAATATTACTCCTTATGTGATAAACCAACGCAACGATTTGCTTAAACACTTGGAGACAACTAAAAATGTAACTCTTTAGTTGAGTCTAAAAAAGTTATTCTGAAAACAAAAGCGAAAATTTGGAAATTTTGACTTGTTACACTTTTGTGGAACAGGTGCGATATTTAAATTCAAAAATGCACGACTCCACTTCGAATCCAATATTAAATAAAACCATTTTCTAAGGTATCATTCAGCACTTCTTATGCCACTGCCCGGCCTTCACACAAGCTAGATCCAGATATCTTTCGGATAGTACGATACCGGGACATGACCAAACTTGTGGGTATGAACTGGAACAACCTAAGGAATTTCGTGAATATCACCGAATTCCTATAAGGGATATAGTGAAGTAGTAGGGTAAACTTAGAGCGCACAACAGGTCGAATTAGCGGCTTAAGTGTATGTCTTACTGACATGGGAAGGTTTAGAGTGCTCCTTCTGAACACTCAATATCGCACCCCTCTTTTCAAACTAACTAACTAACTAAGGTATCATTACGAAATATTGGGAAGAATATCCGTTGACTTTACAACAGGGCTGCACGTAATAAACTATACTTTCCGAATGGGAACGTGGGACCCACAGGGGAATGACGACAATGCGAAAATGTAGTACATCATACACCAATCATGACGGCCCAAATTGTCAAAAAGCTATAAAGAGCTTCTCCCCATGTAAAGCTGCGGGACCGGATGGGATTTTTCCTGCTATCCTACAACATGAGGTTGACCAAATAACCTCAAACCAAATAACCTTTTCACCGCATGCTTAAAATTCGCCTACACACCGAAGATTTGGCAGGATGCTAGGTTAGTATTTATACCCAAACCTAGAAAGGCAAGTTATGCAACGGCAAAGGCTTACAGACCAATTACCCTAACCTCGTTTCTACTCAAAAAAATAGTGGACGACATGGTGAAAAGTAGAATACCGGACGATATGCTGACGATCGACCAACATGCCTATGTCAAAGGTTGATTAGTGGAAGCCGCGCTTAATGAGATAACTCACTACATAGAGGAATCTCTCAATGAAAAATTTTATACACTCTCTGTATGCATAGATATTGAGGGAGCGTTCAACAATGTCCGGATCGAGACACTCGTTCAATCAATAGACCAGTTTATGGTGGACCCGCCATTAAACGACTAGATCAATCAAATGCTAAGGAATAGATTGATAAACTGCGGTTTCCATGACATGCATATTAGAGACTGTACAACGTGGTACACCACAAGGGGGATTATATCATCACTCTTATGAGTCCTCACAATACCCTGTCTCCTAAGGAAGTTTACCGATGAAGGACTTAAACCAATCTGCTATGCAGACGACGTAATAATACTTCTTAGGAGAAAGAATCCTAATCAGTATGCAGACAGGCCGAGAGGGCACTGAATATAGCGTACAACTGGGCACAGCAAAGAGCCTTAAATGTGAAATCGGACAAAACGGAAATATGTCTTAACAAGGAAAACGAAAATCTTAGAGTTTGAAAAGCCACGATTCCTGGAAAATACTATTAAAATATCCGATAAGGTTAAATACTTATGGCCAGTTTTTCAGTCGGAGATCATCTTCGGATATGAGTTAAACTACATTCAAACCAGATTTTCATTTTTTCAGTCAAATGTAAAACTACGTTTAACTCCCAAATTTGTGCGAGTTAAACTAAGTTTAGATTGTGTTGGCTTTTGACAGCAGCAATGAAAAACAAGAAGAATTTTGTGTATGTAAACAAAAAAAAGTTTGTTGATATTTTTGGAATTTTGAAAATAAGTTTTTCCTCGGATCTAGAAGACATTAGTGCGAAGAAATGTGCGAAGAATTTAGTTATGAGGTTACAAGACAACAACGCACAATAATGACCCGGACAAATCACTTCAATTTGCTTGGCGATAATGACATATGCAGTTCTTGAATTGATTGGGCCACATATAAAAAACAAACACATATAAAAAATAAAAAATGAATTTATATTAATGCAAATTACTTCCCTTAGTTGAAGAAAAGAAGCTGCAACCACATAGAACAATTACCAAAACAAAAAACAAAAAAAAAAAAAATAACAACAAACAACTGTTGATATATCTGACATTTGAACAAGGTTGCCATGGCAGAGTAAAAAAATTGTGATGTATTTAACTGTGCACTGAAAAACAGAATGGACAGTTAAACTAAGATAAAATCTAATCTCAGTTTTAGTAATCCGCGGTTTAAACTCGCTCTGAAAAACTGGCCATTAGGGGTAATCTTAGATCGGAAATTGAATTGGAAGCACCACATTGAGGACAGGGCCAATAATGCTTACATATGTAGGTCGCTATGCAGAAGGACTATATGATCCAATTGAGGCATCAGCCCGGAAATAGCACACCGGCTCTATTGAAGCGTAATTGGGCCAGTTGAGTTGATTAGGCAGTTGAGAGGAAACGTTATATCGCAATACTGCATAGGGTTCAACGAATGTGCTTCATTGGTATTACCGATGCAATGAGGACAACCTCTGCAAGGGCCATGGATACTATATTAAGATTAGGGTCAAATACGAGGACGCCCTTGCGGTAAAACGCGTCCTGGCAATAGATAAATGGATCAACAGGGATCTTAAATAACAGATAATGGAGGCTTTGGCCGGCTACACGCAAGATCCGAGTGAATCCGACCGAATACCTGAGTTAAGGGTTAAGACCAATTGTGTGACTATAACGCCATCTAGAGACGCCTGGCAGGATGGGACCCTGGCACACACACCAAATGGAACCCACTGTTACAAGGATGGCTCAAAGCTAGAGGAGGGGAAAGAACGCGTCTGGGATTTTTCATTGAAAATCCGGCAACTGAAACCCACCTACGCCTCCAGGATCACAATACGAACTTTCAAGGGGTAGTTCGGGCGATTACCGAGTGTATTAAATGGTTCGGCGATAATACAAATCCATCCGAAGGGAATATCTTCTCGGATAGCCAAATGGCAATTAAGGCAACATCATCGGAAATTGTCAAATCTAGAACGGCTCTTGTCTGCAAGAAGGTAATTAACGATTATTCCGCGCACGGTAGACTCGACATTATCTGGGTGCCGGGACATAGTGGAATATTCGGCAACGAGCAAGCGAAACTAATAGCAACGAAAGTAGGCCGACTGGCCAACGTGGTTCTTACTTGGATACCAGGCCACAAGGGTCTCCTAGGGAACGAAAATCAGTTTTGCGGGAATCCCAAGTTCAGACATAGCTTCGTACAATTTTCCCCGTAAGGGTCTATTGAAAGCAGCTTTGTAATCGACAAAAAGATGGTGTGCATCGATTTGCTTTTCGTGGGTATTTTCCAGGATTTTGAGTAGCATGAATATTTGGTCAGTCGTGGACTTGCGTGCTCTACAACCACACTGATAACATGCTATCAGGTTTTCAACAATTGGCTTTATTCTTTCACATAATACGCTCGACAAGACCTTATACGCGATGGATAATAGACTGATACCGCGATAGTAGGAACATACATACGCAAAACCCTTTTTGAATACAGAACATAATACACTGAGACTCCAATCGTCAGGCATAGATTCCACCAACCATATACCGCCCCATCCACTCAAGCGGCTATATTATTCTTAAGCCGGGAGATTGCCGTTCTAATCTCGCTTTGGTAGGGGGTGGGGTACAATCTACACTGTCTTCCACAATCATTACCTCCTAATCTTCAGTGGAAGAATCTGAGTTGAGTAGTGGTGAAAAGTGGTCTCTATACATTTTAAGCACACACTGTGTATAAGTCACCCGACTCCCAATCTTGTCGACTCCCAATCTTCGATCTTCTTACCCTCTAGAAAAATTTTCGGGATTCATTGTTCATTCTGCACATTTCAGTCTTTTCACTCTCTGCTCCCACTGTTATTTCCCCCCTAAACAAAATTGGGTTTCCTCCCTTCTCAGACATTCGTAGAACGCGTTATAACTGACTTTTGTTGTCATACGTGCACCGCCTTTTTCATCAGTTGCAATGCGCATTCGTCGTCATACCATCGCTTATTCATCTGTGGTTTTTGATACCCAAGTTTAGTCCTTGCAGCGGTTTCCAAAGAATGGGAGAATCTATCTAATCATTTAAGTCAGGTCTTCCGCCCCAACCCATGCACTAATAATTTTAATCTCTCGAACTTAGTTTGTATTAAGGAGTCCTCTACCATACCACTGGAGATAACGATTGAAGAAGTTGTTGCCATTATAAAGGAAACTGCTAACCCGAAAAAAACACCAGGTTTCGATTTCACATCACAGAAAATGATCCGTGGGAGTAAAGTTTATCGTAAATGTGTTCAATCACATAATAAAACATAGTTACTTCCCTAAAGCGTGGAAAATTTCCTTAGTGAAAATAATATTGAAGCCTGGAAAAGATAGAACGCTCCCATCGTCTTATAGACCTATAAGCTTATTACCTTGCTTGTCAAAACTCGTTGAGAGAGTCTTTCTATTGAAGCTTAAAGGTTTTATATCGTCCCATAATTTAATCCCTGATCATCAATTTGGGTTTAGGGAGGATCATAGTACACTACAACAGGTAAACCATCTTACTAACGAGATTAGAAAAACTTTTGAAAAAAGGCAGTATTGCTGTGCGATATTTTTGGATGTTGCTCAAGCATTTGACAAGGTCTGGCACGAGGGCTTAATATATAAAATTAGGAAATACCTTCCTGCAAACACTCATTGCCTTCTTGAAAGCTACTTGAAAAATAGAAGTTTTATGGTCAAATATGGAGAGTGTATTTCAGATGAACGTGAAATAAATGCTGGGGTTCCGAAAGGAAGTGTTGTCTGCCCTTTTCTTTATCTTATCTTTACAGCTGACATCCCAACTAGTACGGGCTTGCTCACGTCCACTTTTGCAGATGATACTGCAATACTGAGGCAATGCTAGTAAAAGTAACATCGAAGTTATTCAAAGAGTTCAGTCAAAAATACTACGAGTAATTACCGGCGCACCATGGTATATGCGAAATGAGAATATACATAGAGATTTAAAAATACCTGTAATAAATGACGAAATCCACCGCATCAAACAAATTCACCAACAAAAACTTTCACAACACACAAACGCTCCAGCAAGAAATCTAAGAATAACAACAAGATCATCCCGTCTACGTAAGGGGGATTTCCCAACACTGTAATTAACCAAGAAATCCCAAGCGCAACGATACAGAGGCCCGCTTCAACATCAATCTAATTATTAATAATTGGATTAACCAAGTTTAGAATATAAAATACAAATATTTATTGTTAGGCTCCTTTGGAACAGATTCAATAAATCATAATAAAGTCTTAAAAAACCCCCCAACTCGGACTCCAGGAAAATATCCCAGATTCCGACTATAACTCCGACTCCACAGCAATTCTATAAATTTCGGAAGTCGTTTATTTGTAAGCAATTAAATCCTCCATAAAATAAACTTTTTCTACAGAATAACTTTCCAGGGAATATTGAATAAATATAACCTTTTTATTAAAATTTTATTGTATTTTTAGCGCTTAGAGTCTCGATCAAGCATGGACGATTCAAATGAAGATTCAAGAAAACAGCAACAAGTTTGCATGGGTCAATTATTCCAACTGGTGTCATATATTATGGAACTATCTGGCCAAATAGATGAGGAAGGCAAAGAGAATATAGCCATCAGTCTAGATTCGAATATACCAAGGATATTTGAACTATTGAGCAATTGGCTGCAATCGGATATATGTGGTGTAGAGGCAGTTAATTTGTTGGATAGTCTAGTAAGAACAGGTAAAGTATATGTTTATGTATGTTAAAAAATAACATCAAAATAATATTATTTCGTTTTCAAAAGCCAAAAAAGAATCAATAGCACCGCGAATATCTCGTGATCCGTCCATTATTATACAACTAATAGCTGCATCTGAGAAACCGGAAACGTCACCATTACACACGGCTGCAGTGTTGCAGCTGCTGGTCTCGTTGCTACATCAAACGAAAACGGAAAAGCTGGTTTTATCAAAAATTACGGAATCATATTTCGATAAAATATTGGCTCCTCTATTGGCCATGAAATCTGAAATGCCCGATAATTTTTTAAATATGGATGAAATTGAAAAGTCTATATTTTGTTTATTGCTCCTAATCAATTTCACAGATATTGCCAAGAAAGCGTATTTTGAGAAATGTTGCACTTTATTGCAATTGCCACAATTACAATATGCCTTAGCAAGGGCAATGATAAGCGGTGGCGAACGATTATGCTCGGCTGTTTTTCAAATATCACAATTTGAACATTTTCCTCAAGCAGAGGTAGCAAAGGTAAGATATACCTAATGAATTAAAAATAAAACACGCATATCAAAATAATCTACTGTTGTTGTTTTACAGCATATTTCAAAATTAAATTCGTCTTCAAATCAAATTATTCCTTCGGCTCCATCCGGTGATCAATGGCGTAATTTGAATGCCATTCTCAAAAGTCACAAAATATTTGTTAGCAAAGAACTGGAAGAACGTTTGCATGCTCTGATTGAGGTCATTACACAGGCTCAACGTAATAATCAACTAAGCAATGTGGCCACCTCACAAATTGTAGAATTGTTTAACTATAAAATTGAAAAGTTCAACACAGCTGAGAGTAGTATGCAAAAGAGACTGGAAGAGGCGAGTCAAGAGGTAAACGCTAAAGAGTTCGAAACGTTTTAATTACTCAATAAAATCTGCAGGAGTAATGACAATGCTTCTCAATAAGATATGTATTTTTAGAAACATTTGTATTTTAAAACTTAAAAAAAGCCTCCTTTTCTGAATAACTTTTCTGAATAACTGAACTTCAGATATTTTCTTAAAAGAAATGTTAATCAGAATTAAAACCAGGGTTCCTATTTCGTGGGTAATATGTTACCCTAGGTAACCCATTAACCATCGTCGTGGGGAATGGTCAACGATCGTTTACCGATTACCCACAGGGTATGGGAGAAGTAATGGGTTGTTTCGGGTGGGGTGTTACACATCAAGATTACCACAGAGTATGGGTGAGCAGCATTAAAACATTACCCATGGTAACTCATCCCCAGTTTTGATCGAAAATATGCAAAATTTAGAAGAAAAAAACTATATATCGAAAACGGAGGAGCGTCCAATCCAAAATATGATCAATTTTTCCGGATTTCTAAGGGGTGTTGACACAGTGGTCCAATTCGTATGGGAGTTTTTTTTTTTTAAAAGTCACCAGAATTGGAAAGTTGATAAAATAAAAATACAGTATAAACTAGATAGTCCGGACCCCGCTAATCTGGATTATTCGGTAATCCGGACTGCGTTTTCCTACACATTGCGTATTCCATAATCCGGATAGATTGCAACTCAATAATACGGATTGAATAAATTCAATTGAAATTGAAAAAAAAGAATGTAACCACACTGGTTTTATATTTTGTTTTGCAAAATACAATTAGAATTGTGCGCTGTAAGTTGTTTATGGTGTTTGAATTCCTGCCGCGTGCTTTGTCAACTCATGATGACGACTTCATTGATGCCTTCATTGGTTGTAACTCAATAATCCGGATTGAATGTAAGCACACTGTTTTTATATTATTTTGTCAACTCAATATTGTTGCACGATGCCTTCAGTAAAGAGATCACACAAAACCTTATCCATTCTAGATAAAGGTAAAATTGTTGAAGAAAGTAATCGAGGCGTGAGTGGACATGAGTGTTACCTGAAAAATATGGCGTAGGTACTTCAACTATAACAGATGTTATAAAGACAAGTTAAAAAGGTGAAAAGGTGAAAACATTTTTTAACAATCAGGTTTGCAAAGAAGACATCTAATCGAAAACTATTGGAAAAACTTAAAACTCTAAAATATGGTGAATATGAAGAGTTCGAACAAATTTTGTATTCCTGGTTTGAGACAAAGCGGAGAAAACATTTACCCCTTTCTAAAGAAATTGTTTATGAAAAGACATAGACATTGTTTAAGGAAAAGTATTGAAATGGAAGAGAATTAATGGCAAGGAATGGCTGGTTTAAATATTTTAAAAAACTATTTTCCATCCGCGGCCTTAAAGTTTGCGGTGAAAAGCTTTCAAGTCGTCCGAATCTATTAACTCAATTTCAGTTGGAAATAAATGAGATTATTCAATCAGAAGATTTATTTGATTCGCAAATATATAATGCCGACGAATCAGCACTCTTATTTAAAATGCTTCTGCAAAACCCATTAGTTCATGGGAAGGAAACAAAATGCTTTTGGACGAAAGAAAGGATAACATTTATGTGCTGTTCCAACAAATCCGGAGATCACAAGTTAGACATCGTTGTCATTGGTAAGTCTCGAACTCTAATGTCGTTTAAAAAGAACCCTCCTGCCGAGTACTATTCCTAGAAAAATGGTTGGATGACAACACATTAGTGGTATTCATGCAAACAAGAAAACCTAGAACTTTTGCTCAGCGTAAGTTTGCCCCGAAGCGTTTCATGAGGCACCAAGTAAAGTTGCTCAGTGTATCTGTGCAGCAATTGTCAAAAAAAGGCTGATAAAGTAGATATACATACATACTCATACGTATATGCTTTACCTATGCCATTATTTTATTTTTTTCACATAAATCAAAAACCCTCTCTTTTTTTCAATACAAAAATATTGACATTGAAATTTCAAAAGTTTTCACGTTTCTTTTTCCAGGTTTGCTCAGCAAATTTGCCTCGAAAACTTTCCACTTTTGTGCAAGTTTACGATGTTTTCGAGTTTACGAGGTTCTTTCGAGCATTCATGAAGTCAGACCACTATTTATTTATGGAATGGTTTCATAAATCCTTTGTACCAAAAGTAACAAATTTTCAACAAAAAACAACTACCAAAAGAAGCCAATCTTACTAAAGGGTTTTTCAATAAGAGCGCTACAAAAGTTTTTTTAAATAAAACAAAACCGGTTTTAGATACCAATGAAATTCTTTATTCCTGTGAAAGTACGTTCGATGCCATTATGTATGGAACTCGATTTCTTTTGCATGGCCACCACGGGCACGCTTGCAGAAGTCCAGACGCTGAACCCAATATTCGACGGTTTTCAAGCATAAATCGGCCGATACTGCTGCAATTTCACGTTCGATATTCGTACGAAGTTCATCAATCGTCGCTGGCTTGTTGGCATAGACCATAGACTTGACGTAGCCACACAGGAAATAATCTAACGGCGTCAAATCGCACGACCGAGGCGGACAATCGACTGGGCCATTTCGTGAGATAACACGTTCACCAAACTTGGTTTGCAATGATGACTCATGGATTACGTGTGGATTGCTGTCTGTCCAATAACGCATATTTTGCTTATTGACGAAGCCATTCAGCCAGAAATGAGCCTCATCGCTGATTGTTGAGGCCTCTTAAAGTTGAGGGCACTGACGGTATTTTGAACCGTTTTCAAGTTATAAAAAAGTGGTTTCCCGTTACTTCCCATCAAAGGATTGAGGAGAGCTTCTGACAACCAGTGAGCCGTGTGCTTTCTAGTTTTACACTCACTGATTGAGGCCTACAGTTTTACGCCGGATCCGAACGGTATTTTGAGAAGCTTTTTCATGGCTAATTACTCGATAGTGTCGCCGTCACTACGCGAGGTGATCGTCATCGAAAGAAATTTAAGGTGGTATGAGCAGGGATCGAACCCACGTTCTCATTTTCAAGAGCCGCGCACACTACCCATTGCACCACCGACGTCCTTTCCGAGTTATAGCCATATTTTTATTTTAACGATTTTATTATTTTGGCGATTTAAATAAATGCTTCCATGAGAATTTGACCACTTTATCAAAACCCTTTAGAAACCCTCAAAAACTGATTATTTTTCAATTGGACGCTCCGTTTTCGAGATAAAGACATTTTTATCAAAATTTTGCATAATTTTCGATCAAAAATAGGGATGGGTTACCCTAGGTAACCACGGCTATGGGCCGCTTACCCATACCCTGTGTCTAATGGAAAATCTTTGATGTATTGTATGTTTTGATATGTTACCACTGTATTTATTAGATTTATGATATGGTCTATATATCAAGAAAATCATTGTTCAAGTTTTATATTCTTAAAAACTTCTAGTACAAATAGAATTGTCAACTACAAAAACTTACCCTCTATTTTCCCCATATTCTGTGGCGATGTGTGTGGGTTACACATGGGTGGATAAATACGAACTCAGATTAAAATTAATTGAAAAATATTTTCATTATAACATTTTGGCCTTTTAAAGGGCTAAACTCGTAATCAAAACGACAAGTTAGTCCCTGGATGAACGCTCCATTCAAAGAATATCTAACTAGAATGCTTTTTAGCTTTGTTAGTCAAAAGTTGATTTAAAAGTGTTTCATATCTGATGTCTAACTCCAATATGAACATGTCTGTTTTAGACAAATGCAACCCTTATTGTCATGATTGTTGTTAGTAAAGCGGCAGCTGTTCATCAAAAGTTAGCACTCATTAGACACACACGTTATATGTACATAGTTTAGTTGAAGAGTTATGAATTAAAAATCGTTAGACAGATGATAGTCGGTAGCTAACTTTTCGTTATGAATACGGGGGATACAATATAGTTCCTTTCATGTGCAGTAAAATACTATTTTAAAATAATTCATTCCATCTTCCAGATTACACATTTAACTCAGCGCATTAATTTCCAAAATGCTGAATTGGAAAAATATCACACAATGAATTTTGAATTACACATCAACCAAGAGTCTCTTCAGGCGCAGTGTAAAGATTTAATACATCAAAAGGATAATTTGAAACGTAACATGACAGATTTAATGAAAAAATTATCAGAACAATCCGAGTCGTTGCAAATAAGTGAAAAACGTTTAGCCGTTAAAGTTTCAGAAATGATTGGTGAGTTATAAAATAAATCATACCTACGTGCGATACAACGAAATGTTTAATAATGTTAATTTTTATTAATTTTCAGTTTTACATAAAGAATATAATGAGACGAAGGGTCAATTACATGTAAAAACGGAAGAACTGGAGAAGTTACACATTGCTGCTAAAGAAAATGTAAGTTTGTTACGAATTTTTATATACAATTGGAGATTTTTGTGAAGATATTGACTTAAGAGATAATAGTATTTATACCAATAACTACAGGGTGTCTGGTAGCAGATTTATATTTTCAAACTTAAATAAAAAACATAATAATTGACACAAAGTTGTATTAAGAACATTGGACGATAGAATGGAAATGCGGATTTTATTTGTTAAAGAGAGTATGTCATCCAGATGTCTTCCGTCGAGTTGAACACACTGTTCAAAACGGAGCCTTGTGTTCTGCGCCACACGCTGCAGTAAACTTGGTTCAATTGAGCTGATTTCTCGACGAATATTTTCCTTTAAAGCCCCAAGTGAGTGGGGATTGTCATTATAAACCCTCCCCATAAAAAATCCATGGGAGTTAGATCGGGCTACCTCGGTGGCCATGGGATGTCCCCAAAGCGAAACAGGTTTTGGGGGAAATTTTCCCGAAGCAAATTCATCGAAGCTCTGGCTGTGTGTGAAGTCGCCCCATCCTGTTGAAACCACGTTTGTGAAGAGTACGATGGATGAGCTCGTAGGTTTGACAAAAAGAATTCCGCAATCATACGTCGAAAATTTTCACCGTTGAAAGAAAAGAAACAAATGGTCCAATTATCTCATGCGTGTATAAGGCACACCAAACAGTAACCCTGGGGCAATGCAATGGTTTTTGATGTTTCAATCGAGGGTTGCGGGTTCTTGGAGACCAGTAACGGCAGTTGCGCTTGTTGACGTGGCCGTTTAAGTGAAAATGAGCCTCGCTCGTCGATCCAAAAAATGGGATTTATAGTACGAAAACGCTCCAACTTCGTTTGACAAAAATTTTTCCGTAAATCAAAGTCACTTTCTTTCAGTTCTTGAACGATTTGGATTTTAAAAGGATGGAACTTAGATCTTCAGATAATATTTCATGAATAATCACTCTTGGAAGTCCGAGTGAGGATGCTCTTTTCCGTTTTGAAAGTCGCGGATTTTAACGTAAACTGCTTTCAACCAGTTCAATGTTTTCGGGAGTCCTAGAAGATCGACTGGGCCCTGCCGGTGGGGCATTCATAGCCGAAGCAGTTGAACGGAATCTCTGCACCCACAAACGAATTAAATTTACACTCGGTCCATCACTTATTCGCCGAATACCGAACTTTTAACAAAATTGTCGACGAGCAATTACATAAGAATCATTACTCTTAAAAAATGTCTCCACAGCGAACGCACGATGCTCACTCGACCACTGCGACATCGTGACTGACAAATCCGCACAATCGATACTTCCAACGGCGCCACCGTTCCTCCTCACCGTTTATTACTTTTTGAAATAATCGTATTTAAAAATATAAATTTGCCACCAGACAGGGTGTCAAATGAAATGGAAACTAAAGCAACACCAGAGGCACTGGTTTAAACACCAAGTCTTTTTGGAAACGTTCCTAGTTCCGTGCCTCAGAAGTTGTGGAAATTAAGGCAAAAAATGTACTGGTCCGGGATTTGTTCAGAAAACATGTTATTCGGCAATAACCTTTTTAATATATTGTATCGTGCGGATATTTTTTCCATATCGTTGGAAGGTTTTCATTGTACAGCCAGTCCCTAAAAATACCGCCCAATTGCTATTTATGCCCTGCACTTCCAAGGTTATGGGACCGTAAGTAACTACAATGTGGCGTTCCTTTCGCAACAATAGAGTCGATGTATTCACGAGTTTGGTGAAAGTTAAGCGTTGGATAGCCTGGCACGGTGAACTTTTTTCAAAGCTTGAAGCCTTTGACGTTAGTAATGTCTTCGCATGTTTCTATATTGGGGTTTCATCTAAAAAACCGTACCTTAAACTCAGGAATACCACAATATTCCATCCTCTCCTTCTGTATTACTGATAGACTATTTTTTGTTGGGTCAAAACTGATGCATACATATATTTATATTTGCACGGTCGTGGTTCTACGGAGATAAGTGATCACATTTCTCAGCCTATAATATTTGTAAAAATGCAGACAATTCGTACAACGCGCACAATAGAGAAACTCATTCTTGAGCAGAGTAGATCGTATGTAGAATCCTCTCGTAACTGAAGTCTTTCGTACCCCTTAACAATGTACACAAATTTATGTCTAATGTCAACACACACTATCACCTCTTTCCTCCTTCTCTGTACCTAACCTGCCGTCAATACAATTCGTTGAATTTATTAGGGGTATCCCCTGAGCTTTGGTGAGAACTAAAAACAATATAAATTTTATTGATGCTCCATAACATTCACATTAACCGAAATTACGATTACGTTTCGATCTCTACTATGATTACATATAATTTAAGAGCGTAACAATTCCTACTAGGGGTCCTATCTCTGCTCAAACTACAGTTTCATAATATGGACAACCTTCCTGAGCAACTTCGCTAATAGAAATTCAGCAGAAAACTTAACTCCATGAAAATTGGACAATGCAAACAAAAATAAATAAAATACCCCATAACTAAACAATATCTTCTAAATTATTGTTTCAACTATTTATTTATCGACTTAATTAAAAATTTCCACTTAACATATGTTCATCTTGAATATTTGCATATTTAATGCCCGTTGCTGGTTTACGATATTCCAATGTCGTTGTGGCGGGTAAATTTTTCGCCAACATCGAGGTTTGCTGCACGCGACGACGATATAAAAGCAGTAGTAAACCCAAGATTAGGAGAATCAAAATAAATATCAAAGGTATTACATAGGACATCGGAGAAGCCTTCTGAATGTCGTGCATGGATGATGTGGGTTTCACTTGAATATTGCTGCTTGTTCGAGGAGTGGTTCGTGGAAAGTTTGTAGGTGGAGAATGAGTAAAATCAGTTGTTTGCATAGAAGTGGTAATGCTAGTCATGGTGACTTCATTTCTCATAGATTCAGAAGTTGTGGAGAAAGCTGACACAGAGCTGGAGGTTAAGGATATAAATGTTGGCAGAGCTGAAGTAAACGGTGTTGTCGAAGTAAGCAATGTTTCGCTTTTTGCCGTTGCTCGAGGTGTTGTTGCTGCTGTTATTGCTTCCAAAGTAGTTTTTATGAAACCTGTTTGCGAACACGAACACCTAAGCATTGTTCCGATTTCTGCTGATTTACAAGCGTCCGACGACCATTGTGCCGTATAAGAGGATTTCATTAAACATTTATTTATCTTTTTTTCTGAGGGAAAAATATCCAATTGTATATTACCGGGATTGGAATGTAATTGAAGTTCTTTCAGTTGATAGTTATCCAATATTTCATAAATATTGTATTGCATTAAAGACGATTCATCGGGGTTATAATCTCTGAAGTTAAATGATTTTATAACTAAACAATATTTAGTGTCTTTCTGTATCAGTTGGGGATCGACAGCTTTAAATTGAACAATAAGTTTGTCGAAAACATCTTCAGTTATTTGTGTCTTAGTATGTTGTTGTAAAACGTCGCCAGTTAGTTTCTTCAAAGTAAGGGAAACCATCGAGGAGCTTAACGATTCCTTATTTAAGTAATCATTTAAACACATTTTCTGTGATAACTTGGAAATTTTCTCTATAAATTGGTTCATCGACTCTGCCGATATTTTATCGGTCTTTAAAAGATCTTCCAACAGGCTCAGTTGAGTTTTCTGATATAGATCTTGGCTATTGTGATTTACAATCCTTTTCCATCGTGATTCCCTTTTGAAACGTCTTTCCTCTACCTTGAAGGTATCTATAAGATTATCTAAAATCTCTATTAACTTCTCAATGGTTGGCTTATCCATTTGTTGGCTATAATCTAAAACGGCCTTGGACTTTTCCACAAACAGATGTGTAGTATCGGGGTTAATATATATATGATTCACCGGCTGTTCCAAAAGTTTATCAATTTCCTTATCTATCAATAGTTTGGCATAACTTTGGAATCGTTCCTGATACAAAGATTTACCGTTTTTAAATGTTATTAAAGCCATAATAACATAATTGAAGGCCTCTTCAAAATCAGTTCTCATAAATAATGAATTGATCTTTTTCAAATATTCCTCATATTCCAAATCGCTCAGTTTTTCGTATTGTATTGAAATCTTTGTGTCGTTAACAACCTTACTGCAAGCTTGTCTGACATCACATATCTCTACCATAATCTCCAGAGGTCTTTCCGAGTACGGCAGCATAACATCCCACGTTTTGTACTCGAAATATTTGCCAAAAGTTATTTGAAACTGTTCAACTTGCATTTTCAATTCATACCTTACCGGAGAATCTAGTAACAAGTCTTTTGCTTCTTGGGAATTAATATTGAAGATTGTTTTCAGGGCCTTACCCTGCAAGGGTTGAATTAAGAGCTTTAATGCCTGTGGAGGAGAATTGGTATGTAAATCGATGGTGAAATAACTGGTTACCACTCTCTGCCAAGGCTCTTCTTCACCAGCCGCGTCATCCTCATCCTGCTGGCGGTCACTTTGTACATATGGTTTGGGACAGGTTACATCCAGACGAAATTTATACATAACATCTCCTTCAAAACCCGGCCATGTTAATTCATTTTTCATATCGCTTTTGGGAATATGTAAAGTAATCTCCCTACTCACTGTGGAATTGGTGAAATCCATAATTTCTTCTAGATAATATTTCTCCAAATTGGATACTTTTGTGTAGCCATAGTATTCCTTGTCCAATACACCACTATCTATAAATTTGAAACCATCTTCCTGGGCACTCAACCAACTGGCCTCACAGTTGGCCACTAGATTCATTACAGTAACGGAGAATTTAAACTCTTCATTAGAGGATGGATTTAAGTCTGGTACATTCTGAAAGTCGTAGCTAATGAAAAGCGAAGAAATCACTTCTATTTCCGATTTAACTTTTGTGGAGATGCCATTAATAGTTACATTCGCCAAAACCTGATACAATCCAGCTTTGTCAAATTTCACCTTAAATTCGTTGCCATTATCCTCCTGCGACTTGAGTATAGCCTTAGTGTTTGATTCTCTTAATATCCATTTTATGTTGGTTTCTAAGACCTCATCAAAGTTTCTTAAGAAAATACGAAAAGTCATGTAAGAGCCCTCTCCAATACGGGCAGCCGTTGGTATCATCACGGCTTGGAATCCTTTGTTTAGTACTTCCACCATGATAACATCACGCGCCAGTAAACGTCTGCTCTCAAATTCGCGTACTTGAGCTTCCACTGACGTTTTTCTGTCCGCCTTCAAAACATTGGCTGGTATCATTAATGTACTGGATATAGTATTTTCCAATTCTTGATATTTATTGTCGATTTCATCCAACTTCCATTGTACGAAATAATCATATTTTGGCTTACAGAATGTCACCTTGGCTACCACAGTATATTCCATATTTGCTACTATTTCCTCGGAACCCAATAGTAGAAAATTAATACCTTCAGGGACGTCTGTATTTTGCAAAACTCCATCTGCATATTCGATGGTAAACACCTGCTCCCGCGTAGTCTCTCCGGCATCTGTTGTGCCTATAATATGAAAAATATAACTAACACCCGGTACCACCTGCGTTTTGGCAATAACAGCCATGTTATCCTTTGAGATCTGCAAACGTTCTTTAACATTCAGTTGTTGTTCCAAAGCCCTTACAGCTTTCCATACTAATAACGTTTCACGTTGTGTTAGTGGTTCGGGTCCAATGATTTTAAAGAATATTTTAAATTTATAGGACAATTTCATGCCATCTTTGGGTTGAAACGATATTGTTACACCATCAGGTTGTTTCGCCACCGTTTCATTACCATCTTGCTTGCAAAGATTCTGCGGAGCGACAATGCGAAATGAGGGCACCTCTTCCTGGCATTGCACAATTGAATTGTGTATAATTATTGAAAGTATAAAAGTTAACATTTTAATAGATTTTTCCATTTTTCTATTGTAATATGACGGGAATTTTTAAGGATATCAGTAGAAAGCGTAGTTGCTACTGCTGAAAATGAAGTAGGGAGTTATATGTTGGTTGCCATGGTGCTGGAATAAATGGATAAATGGCTACTTGGTAGGGGTGTGAGTAATTGAAATTTTTGTAAATATTATTAATATCTATCGTGTACGTCAATGAAGCCACATTTCTCCTTTTAATTACATTCGTCACGTGCCGAATTTACATGACAATAACTCGTTAAAGTCAATGCTCTAATATTTTTTAATACCAATCACAATAATTATATTATTGCTATTATTATTATAATTTCCCTGAGCAGACACCACATGTTATTCAATCTCTTAATCTCCAAATTATTTTTTCACATCTGCAGACTTCGCGCATTGATAAATTGAAGAAAACGATTGCGGCATATGAGGTGGATCTAAAGGAGAAAACACGTTACATCGAAGAGAAGGAACGCGATTTAGCAAAAACACAAAAATCTCTAGAAGAACAGCGTGATGCTAAAAAGAAATCCGACGGTGTTATCACTGTCCTAGAATCACAACTCCAGGAAAAGAATGAGCAATTGCGAAATTATGAACTAGAATTAAGTGAGACCGAAGAACTGAGAAAGACCATCATGAGTTTGATGGAAAGTAAGAAACCGAAACGTAAGGCTTAAAATCGATAAATTAAATCCATGGAATAGAAGGGCTATGTTTATAGACATTTGGTATGTGGTAAAGTCTTTAAGTGTAATCGTTTAACAGAAGAACGGAATTTCAGCGTGGCATTTTTATGGAATATTGGCACCAACGTTGAAGGGTTTTGGAATAAGTTACCCATGTTAAAAATGGCGATTAAAATATGTTATAACTTCAGAACTCAACTCCTTTCGTTCGGATATTTCTGACCCCAAATTTCAAAATAGTATAAAGTTGTAATAAAAGTTTTTTATAAATCATTTCTTCCGTCTTCTATTGATGCTTATGTGTTGGTCATAATTAGCAATTAATATTCACATTTTAAATGTTTTAATTACGTTTTTAATTAAAATAATTTATTGCATCTTGTTTAAACACAGTTTTGACTACCTATTCAATTCCTTAACTAAACTGTCCCATTCACCTCAAAATTTCAAAATCAGTTGTTTATAGAAGCTTTTACAAATCGAATGGCTTTGTCACAAATATTAATTAATATTCACAGTTTAATGTTTAGGAATTTTGCAATGTTTGTTTTTTTAATTAACCGGACATCGCTCACCCCACATTTTAAAATCAGTTTCTACAATTCAAACGCCAAAAGCTCTGTTACACCTATCAAGTAATATTCAGATTTTAGTGTTTAGCATTTTTTTGCACGTTTTAATTGCTCATTCATATATTTTTTTAAACATTATTTTGATATTGCCTAGAATTAAATATTAGTTATAACAAATTATTACATTAAGTATTTATATTAGTCTTTAAATTACATGAACATTTGATGAAAATCATTATTATTTTTTTACATATAATTCTAACAAATATTCCGCATTATTTTTCAAAACAATTTACATTTTTTATTTCTTTAAATAATTGTACAAAAAGTTTTGTCAAATATTATAAATATATACATGTTTTTTAATACTTAATAAAACATTAATTATTTTAGTAAATTTTGTAAAAAAAAAATAAAATTGTTAAAGCTTTCTTTCGTTCATTCTGATTTGTGAGTATGTGTATTAACAGTATTTAAAATTAAATATTTTATTAATTAATTTATCAATTTTAGCAGAATCATGTATACAGTCATCAATATCAACGAACTCGTACATAGCGCTGTATAACCGTTGGCGCTACTGTTACCGATTCTTCCCTCAAGTAAATCATTACCGTCTTGTCGTCGGGATTCGCGCTTTTCTGCCTTTTCACACAGTGAGCCACAATTTGCATGTTCGCATATATCGCACATCTGAGACTTGGGAGCTCTATAGAATTGACGAGCTCTTCGTACTGAAATTTAATCATAGTAGGATGTTAAATGCTGTATATTTACCAAAAGTCTTCTGTGTTAGGGAAACTTACCATTATCATAATAATCATACATGATTACCGGTACAGGTTTGTGGTTTGTTACCTTAACCACCTTATAGGCATGTAATGTGGGGCACACCTCACGGCGATCCAAGTAATCAAAGTAGATAATAACAACAGTGTTACGTTTTTGAGTTTCCACTTTCTGCAAAACATAAAATTTAAGTTTATTGTATTTGTTAATGGAATACCATTATTCAAGACAATCTAGTTGCAAACTGAAACAAACAAATACTAGTTCTTTAACTGTTAAAATATGCACTAGTTCCAGCGACACTAAACTATTACAAACGAGGTAAAACTGGTGCATAACTAGTTCCAAAGTGACACAAAGGGGACAACTTCTCTCAAACCCATAGACTGCACTTTTTCGAGATACACTAACTCGCTCTTTTGTACTTGACTGAAGATAATCGAACATCTGGAAGTTGCAAGTTTTAACAAAAAAAAAAAAAAAATAAATGGTTTCCCATTACATCCCATGAAGGAATCGGTTGAGAGCTTCTCACAGCCGTTGAGCTGTGCGCTTTCTAGTTTTATACTCACTGATTGGGAGCTACAGTTTTATACCGGTTCCGAACGGTATTTTTGAAAAGCATTTTCATGGCTAAATACTCGATAGTGTCGCCTCGCCGTCACTATGCGAGGTGACCGCCGTCGAAAGAAATTTTAAGGTGCTCAGAGCAGGGATCGAACCCAGGATCTCAAGTACAAGAGGCGCGCACACTACCCATTGCACCACCGACGGCCACAAGAGATTAACGTCAAGAGATTAATACTGCCGCTGAGGTTTGATAAACAAAAAGCGTGTTTTTTTATTTCCCGCTAAACCAATTTTTCGAGCTGAGGCCTGTTTTTTAATTCCCTGCTAAACTAATTTTACGAGCACATTGTAGGGGGAGCTAAGTGATTTTAAGCGGCCTCCCATACAACTAGCGTCGTATAATTAGTTTAGCGAGAAATAAAAAACACGTGAACCGCTTAATATTGCTTAGCTCCTCACACAAAGTGGTCGAAAAATTAGTTTAAGCCCTGCTTTCCGTTCTTGCGAAATTTTCGTAAGAAATGTCATTTATCTCTAAAAGGAAATTTTTGTAGCGGAGAGTTGCCACATATCTTTGATTTACCTTGCGAATGTTTAATTTAAACTTTCTCTACGCGCTCAATTATATTTTTACGCATGTCGTGTTGTTTTTGGTTGTTAAAATTATCAAAAGTTCAAAATTCCCATTCCAAACAATTGGTTTCGTACGAAATAACTTTGGCGTAACAACCCAGGAATAGTTTTTGCCTACGAAATCTTCGTAGAGCTGAGTACCAAGCAAATGAAAAGTTAGCGAAATTTTCGATTCATGACATTTTTGTTATTTTTTATACACATACTTCTTATCGCAATGAAATTTTCATAAAAACTGAATACCGGGCTTTAGATTATTTTAACAACCAAAAGCAACACCTTTACTGAATGAAAAATTTTACAACCTCATTTTCCGCCTAAATAGTTGGTTTACTCCCTTTTCAGCCTCTTGTACCGCTCACTCGCAGAACGCATTGTATGTTTCGTTGCCCTACGTGCAGCGTCTTTTTCATCAGTTGCAATGCGACATTCTTCGTCGCACCTTGGCTTATCCTTCTGCGGTTTTTGATAGCCAAGCACAGTCCTTGCAGCGGTTTCCAAAGAATGGGAGATGATAGCTTCTGTAGATAGAACGTTGATATCTCCGGTATTTGTAGCTTGCCAATTTCTAGCTTTTCCTGTGTTCGGCTTCGTACTTTTTTCGCCCTTGCCAGTCTTATGCGAACTTTCGCAGCCACCAGGTAATGATCCGAGTCGATATTGGCACCTCGGATCACACGTATATCCATTACACTAGAAGAGTGCCTGCCATCTTCTACCAAGTGATCAGTCTGGTTCTTCGTCCTCTGATCAGGAGATATCCAGGGCACCTTATGTATGTTCTAGCAACACCACATGAGTTAAAAATAAAATTGAGTGCGTAGAGGAATTAGAAATGAAATATTTGAAAGGTAAATCAAAGATAGGTAGTAACTCTCCGCAACAAAATTTTTCTTTTAGAGATAAATGAAATACAAATTTCACAAGAACTGAAGACGGGCTTACAGCTGACATTGTTACTGTGAATGTGTAATTTATGTAAATATAATTATATAGACATCGTGAATGCACAAAATTAAAAATGGAGTATTTTGCATGATGTTACAGCAAACCAGCTGACAGAAGTTCGACACCTCTTAGAAGAATCCCAAACTGAAACGTCAGAAGAGCGCTGTTAAGCATTAGAACGTTGATTCGATCCCTCCTCTGACCACCTTACACACCTCGCTTAGTGAGGCACGATGAAGAAGATCGCATGGCAAGTGATGAAAATAACGCTGCAGTTATGGCAATGCTTCAGTTAGTTGTAACGTGAGCCGCAACAGAGCTGCATAAGGAGAAGATTAGAGAGGAAACCCGTTTGTTTAAGGAGAACGAACGGTTGTGGAGTATGCGCGAGAGTGAGCAAATTGATTTTTGCGAAGGAAGAATGAGTCCCGAAAATTCTACGGAAATGCACTAGACATAAGGACGGGAATCATGTCGCATATGTATGTATGTGATGAGTATACTGGAAATAAGGAGAGATCACTTCTCTACTTTACTTGTCCCCGGAGACTTCAATATAGATGAGGGTGTTGGGTACATGTAGGACGATGGCGACGATTGTTCCCCTCCCCCCTCCTTGCCAAAGATAAGTTAGAACTAGAGTTGAGTAGTTCACGTACGAACTAGTTCAACAACAATTCACTCTTGTGCACTAGACGAACTAGTTCACACTGTTCTGCTATTTTGTTTCAGTAGTTCAATTGTTACAAACGGGTTTTTTGTATTTCAGTTTTGCAGTTCTCTCCGCCATCTTCTAGTTCATGCTCTCTTTGTCTCACTCAATTTGCACATAGGTGCCTAATGTTGCAATCTTTGTGAAATGGATCAAAGACGGTCTAGAATTAGACGACCAGAAGATGTGCGTAATTTGGCAACCCTGGTAAAAGAGAACCAAAAAGTGCTAGAAATTCACTCTAAGGCATTTCACTCGCGTCATATCTTGATTATTTCATACTTTTTGCATAGATTATGTATTTTTACTTCAACATGGTTGAAATTTGTATAGTTATATACAATAACACTATCAAAAAGCTGCTCGTGTATTGAAATATTGAATGAAGAGAGAGAACAGAGAATGACTAGGGTTTCACTCGTTGTGTTTGTTGGCAATTGAGGAGAATTTTTGACTGTCTATCAGAAGTACCACCTATCAGATGTGTATGTGGGACTCCAATAGAGTCCATTTATACCAATCTTTTCTTCCAAATGATCGGAGGGAAGAAGAAATATACATTTTAGCGTTATCCCTTTTTGACCATATTTGACGGCCTTGTGGAGGACTCTCGAATATATCCATCAGGGCACAGGCCAAATATTAATACTGGACTCAGATATATTTTGTTGTTAATGGTTGTTTTATCTAAGTGATGGAGGGACACAGATAATAGTGCTGACTATTGTGGACGAACATTAATTTTTATGGTACAGAACTAGTTCAAAACCTATCATTTAGAACTACTCAATTTGACTCTGACCTAGTACTGTTAAACTGCTGCACCACTAGTTTACAAGCGACACTCGATAGATAATTTCTCCCAATCCTAGGACATCGCAATGTTAATTTGTACTGTAGTTTGTATGGACGAGTACTAGTTCTATGGTTCAAAAATACAAGTTCTGAACTAGTATTTTTTCCAGCTGGGTATGACACAACTTAACGAATACTTTTGTAGAATTTATTCGCCATTATTGTATTTACACATGAAAGGTATTTTTAAGTGCCTGCATTTGCTGCTGATGCTATGGTGATGGTTTTAAGGCAGCTTGTTGCCGATGATGATGGTGGTGATGCATGGAAGGCAGCGATGGCGGCATCTGCTGTTGTGGCTTTATTGTAGTATTTGACATCCTTCTGGGATTGAGGCAAAGCCAATAATTGTTGTTGCTACAGCAGTTGTGTTGATTGGCCATAGTTTAACGACGATAATGATGCGGATAAGCGATTAAAAGGGGCACGTCCCGAAATAATGTTTATGTTTATCCGTTTCGATATCAGCATATAAATCCCCATCGAATATATCATCGATAATCTTAGCAAAAACTTCGCAGATAATTTTCTCTGAAACAATTACAGTTTTTGGAAGATCCAATTTCCAATTATAAGTTGGTATGTTTTTTAAACAGGCGAATGTTATAAATATTATTTATTTTTGTTTCAAACAGTTGCCGCTGTCATTTTTCTTCTAAGAAATCTGCTTGCAAACCAGTGTTGTAAAAAACAAAAACTTTTCCTCGTGAAAAGAACATAGTACTGCCTGGTGGAAAAATTTAGCTCGAATTTCACGACCATTTTTTTATATGGATTTTCACCGTGGAAAGTCAGCATAGTACCCACCTTAAGATATGAAGTGGCGATAGGGAATATATAACGGAATATATATAGGGAATATATATATATGGCGATCATAATATATATACTGCGGGGATATATAAGTCCCAGAGAATGTTCAAAAAGTACTGGTGCGAAAAGTATTTTAAAGCGCTGGGATGGGACTAAACAGGGGTATGTGGTCAGTACTTCGCAACACGTGCTTTGGTTAGCATAACCTAAGTAATTCATACTTGGTATTGGTTCATAAGTGTAAGCGTGCTCTTCGTGCATTTACGTGTAATCAAAAATTTTTGGTTTTTCTACGTGTTTTAGTGAAAATGTTTTGTGTTTCTAATAACGGAAGGAAAATGTAAATTGCGTGTAACATTTATATACATTTATATTTATAAAATGATTGTATGCATTATTTAACCATTTTTTGTTGTATTGGGACTTATACATATGTATATCACTGCAGCACTGCTGTGTGGGATGTATTCGTACCAGCAGAATTTTGTTTAGTATTTTTATTATTGAAATAATTTTAGGATGAGTCGACCACTGTCTAACAAAGAAATAGAGGACGAGCTTTGTAATTTATCTGATATGGAGATGGATCCTTACCACGACAGTGACGATAGCAGTGACACAGATTATAAAGGCTCTGATGCCTCCGAATCTTCTGAAGTAGATATTACGGATTCTGCAAATGATGTAGATATCCAGATGCATGAAAATGTACAATCGGTAAATGACGATAGCGACAACAACTCTCAAAGTGTAAAACTCACTGAAACAACTCCTGCACAATCAACTAGCAATACTAAGTTTATTTGGCACGGCGATATTGATAATTTTTCCCCAAAAATGTCACTACCTCAAGAGGACAAGGCAATTATTATGGCTAACCTAAACAGAGGTTCGACCAAGCTCGATGGTTTTTATAATTTATTTCCAAAGAGTCTCATAATGCAGATAAGTTATTATACAAATCTGAGCCTACAAAAGCACAATAACGCAAAGATGACATCACCAGGAGAAATAAAAATTGTTCTGGGTTGTTCATTGATAATGTCATATAATCGTGTACCAGCAATGCATATGTATTGGTCGCGCAACAAGTCCCTCCGGAACGCAGCAATATCAGAATCTATTTCCCGAGATCGTTTTATGCTACTGATACATATCAAAATTGTATTTCAATGACCCCGAAAAACCTTCAGAGGCATCGAAAACGTATTACATTGAAGAAGTTTTGTCCTGCTTGAAAAATACATTTTTGAAAGCGAGAAGTGACAGCACATTTCAATCCATTGATGAGTCAATGACGAAATTCAAAGGGAGGTCCAGTCTGAAACAGTATCTCCCCTTGAAACCTGTCAAAAGCGGAATCAAACTTTGGACACGATGCGATGCAGTAACGGGGTATGTTTATGACACAAACATATATAGTGGACGGGAAACTGAAGTAACTGAAGGAACCTTGGGCGAGCGTGTGGTTCTAAAATTGGCAGAAACAATTACAAGTTCAAACGTAGTTTTATGTTTCGACCGTTTTTTCACTTCAACACGTCTACTTGACACCATAAAATATTCTGTTGTAGGAACGTATGTATATGTCAAATCGTAAAAACACACACAAGTTTCAAACTAAACTAAAAGAAAGAGGTGAATGTGAAATAGCAGTATGTGATGAAGGGATATTAGCAGTCCATTGGAAAGATACTAAAGATGTGTTACTTATGAGCAACTGTCACAATGCTACTATTGATACTATAGATCGAAAAATGAAAGATGGTACTACTAAAACTATTGAATGCCCTGAAGCTATAATTTTCTACAATAATTATATGGGGGAAGTAGATCATGCAGATCAAATGATTACTTTATACGACTTAGATAGCAGAAGTGCAAAATGGTGGAAGAAAGTATTTTTCAGGTTGCTAATGACCTGTGTTTGTAATTCGTATATTTTGTATCAAGAAGTCACTCGCAAAAAAATTCCATTTATCGATTTCGTAGTAGATGTAGCTGAAGAGTTGATTAGTCAAGGACGATCAGAATCTTTGTACAAACGGTCCAGAAGACAGGGCAGACTTTCAAAGAATGTCAAACTTTTCACAAATGTTGGAGATCATCTTCCGGTTGAAAAAGGCGGCCGAAACAGATGCATAAGATGCCAATCCAAGAAAATTTAAAAAAGGACTAAAATCATTTGCCAAAAATGTCAAGTAGCTTTATGTATTGATTGTTTTACACCATACCATACAAAATGTAACAGTTTCAATAAAAATAAATATTTTCTACTCTTGAATACCTAAATTTGAGGTCTGTTTATTTACTGCTGGGATATATATATATCCCATAATTAAACTACTGCAGGGACATATGTGTCCCAATCCTTTTAGTCAAAAACCCTATTTTCTAAAAATCTGAAATTATGTAAACATGCTCCTTTACTTATTTACAGCACATTTAGTTCAATTATACAGAAATACTTGCACTGGCCAAAAGTCGTATTGATACGGTTAACACAATTTCAATATAAACATTTCCTTACCTTTATTCTTTCACTAGATTCCAAAGTCGGCAAAGTATCGGTATCAACCACAAAACCACTTGGCAAATAAATTTCCATAACAGCCATATTGGAACGATTTGTATCCCCATCAGCGGGAATAAAACTATACAAAATTAGGAGACAAAGTATATGGGTAATTTTGTATGGGTAAAAAAAACTACAATTACCAACCTGGCACAAGCTGATAAATGCAAATAATCCGAATGGGAATTACGATTCACTGTAGGATCCAGAACAAAGCGTGGCCAAGCCCTAGTTACATTGGTATTATAACGATAGGTAACTTGAGCCAAAGCTAAACCATTGCCGGTAGCAGATATCGTTAGATTTTTCAAATTATTAGGAAGCTGAAAATCATAAGGTTATGAGAAAATTTTCTAAATTATTTACCTTAGAATACAGTACTTACCTCAGTCGTTTGCAAAACCAATGAGTTTTGAGCATTAACATTTAAAATAGTTTCAGCATTAGAACCATAATGGAAAGCTAATTGTAAATTATTAGCTTGACTTGAGAATCTCTCTGAGAAGCCCACCAAAGCTTGTAAACCCACCACTGAATCTTGAGAGCTTACAAAACCACCAAGATCATTGCGTTGATTCATTAACCATCTCAGGACGGGCAAAGCGTCACCAATCAAACTATTTTCCAGTAAGGCAAGAACTGCATACGATGAGATCTCTACATTAACGCTACGCGTGTGATTGTACCATGGCGACAAAGCTTCGGTGGGTGGTGAAGTTTTGTTCCACCATTTCATACCATCTGAATAGAAGACATAGAAAAGGCTTTAGAATTTGATTTTATATTTCTTTTATAATTTATAAAGTGTACCTTCATTTACAGACATCGCATCGAGTCTTTGCAGGAAAGCTGCTTTGGCGTTATGATTAGCTTTTGAGAGCACATAGGTGACAATGGCCATGGCGTGTAAATTATTTGAGCCATCGAGGCCTCGTGTTATAAAGTCTAAAGCTTTGTTGACATTATTTTTATATTCAGGATAGTTATTCTGGAAAATTGAACAAATACATATAATGGCTTATCTTCCGGAGCAATTTAGTTTATATACCAAGTTTTCCAATAAAGCTAACGTTACAAAAGCACTCAAACTTAAATTGTCATCTTCAAATTGTTCAAAAATATCACCACGATCTTCAAAACCTCCATCGATTGTTTGCATACCCACAACATAGTCCAAAGCTGTCTTTGTGACATTCTCATCGATTTGTATAAATTCAGATGCCATGCGGAAAGCTTTTGCCACATAGGCCGTAAGCCAAGTAGAGCTCTTTTCCTCCGTCAAACCAAAGGCACTAAAGCCACCGTTCTTATGGCGGTAATACAGCAAACGTTGATAGCCAAGTTCGAGATTTCTCTTTGCACGCATTTCCAAGGATGTGGTCAGTTGGCGGGTACGCTAGATAAATGGTGGAGAGAAAAATACATTTAGTGAAAAGTTTTACAATTCAGGGATATACAATTGGACAATGGTGGAGGCTAAATGGACGGAGGTTAAAAAGTAAAATTTGGAATTAATCAATAAACAAGTCAATTTGGTTCCTCAGAGATGCATGGTAATTGAATGAACGTTCTCTTGAAAAAAAAACTTTTACAAAATTAAAACTCTCCAATATTAACTTTGCTAAACTTCGTGCCCTCCCACAAGGAGCCGCAATGGTGTCGGACGCTGATGATGGCACCATAATCTTATCAGACATAAATGTCAATAGACCAGTTTATGGTGGACCCGCCATTAATCAGATGCTAGATGAGTATTTTTGGTGTGTGTTTCCAACCAAAAAATATGTGAACTATACATGTATAGGAACAAAAAACAAATTTAAAAGTATACAAATTCATGAGTGTATTTTCCAAAACAGAAAATTTTCAAACACCCAAAAACGAATGAATACAAAATTTTGCGTGTGTTGCTCTAAACTGTGTATTTTGACAATTTTCTACGGGAATTTTATACAGTGCGTGTGTTTTTCTGAACCCTGGTTGAAAATTTAAAAAAAAAGTAAAAGCATGAGTTTTAAACTATTGATATTTGGTTGATCTCTTACTTTTTATAGTTTATATTTATTATTTATTTATTTTGGAGGCTTGTCAAAATTTTTAGTTAACGAAACAACTTCGTTATTGTAACGAAACAAATTTTTATGATGGTGTAGAGAGAGAAGCAGTCGAAAAAATGAGCGAGCAAGAGAAAGTGGTGAGAGTGAGTGTTGGGTCACGGACACATCTTAAATCAGTTCCATTACAACAATCGAAAGTGGTGGACATACATATTTCTCCGCCGGAATAATTTAAATAAATTTGTTAAAACAGACTAATTAGTTATCTTGGTAATAATATTTTATTGTCAAAACTAAATTGTGTGGATTTATGTGTTTGCTGTGATCGTATATGTAACTTGCGAATCTATAAATCAAATAGATAAAAATAAACAGAATGCAAGGAGCAACACGACAGCAAAGAAAGTGACGCATCGATAGCAGAAAAACTACCCCGAAACATGTAACTGAACTTTTGTGTGTGTAACTGACCGGGTGCGTTGCGGCACAAGCCGCAACAAAATGTTCGTGTTTTTGTGTTTTAATCATAATTCGGTCGCGCCTGGTTCGTTGTGTTGGTATTTGGTATCAGTCGAAGTCAATGAAAACGAAGAAGTCAAAGAAACCAAGTGTTTCAAGTACGACGAACATAAAAAATAACAATTCAACGTGCAGTCAAATGAATCCAATCGAAATTTTGGTTAAAATAAATAAATGAGCAGATGAAGAAAATGCTTACAGAGCGATCACTGGCTTAATAACGGGGAGATTTGGGGCTACAATTGAATATCAAAACCCTCAAAACAAAAACAATTGCATGATTTAACAAAACAATGATGTGGTTCTATGTTAAAGGAGTATAGCATAGGGGAGTAGAGCTTATGTTCATGGTAAGTACAGACATAAATATGAACATATCTTAACAATAAATTCCTCGTATATATTTTTAATTGCAGGACCTGAATATGACGGCCACAATAACACTCAACACCTCGACTG
Source organism: Phaonia tiefii (assembly GCA_963931995.1). NCBI lineage: Eukaryota > Metazoa > Arthropoda > Insecta > Diptera > Muscidae > Phaonia > Phaonia tiefii. The sequence goes on along the minus strand of OZ008368.1, from coordinate 252,486,758 downwards.
CCACAATCTTCTCTAGACGAGTGTTTCCACATGGAATGAATATAAATCTATTTAGCAAATAGATTTTCGAAAACAAAAATTGAAAAAATTGTTCTCAAAACACCTGCAATGTAATGCGAACAGTATATTTATGTACAATTGTCAATAAATAATTTCAAACACACTTCAAAACATTCATTGCAGCCATGAAATAAAATCATTGTAGTAATGAAACATATTCATTACAACAATGACTCAAATTCGTTGCACTAATGAAACAAATTCATAGCAGCAATGAACAAATTCATTGCAGCAACAAAGCAAATTCCTTGCAAGAACGATACCTATACATTACAATAATGAAACAAATTCATTGCAGCAACGAAACAAATTCGTTGCAATAATGAATCAAATTCGTTGCAGCAACAACCATACTTTCACCACAGTAAAGAACAATTTTCACTTGATGAGGTTCCACCCAATAAGTGCGACAACAAAAACAGCGAATCCAAAACAGCGAAAAAATAAGAGCGAATAAAAAATGTGCGAAAGGTAAAATGAGCGAATAAAATTAGCTAATTTTCGCTAATTTTATTTTGAATATTTAAAAGCACTGGACAACAATTATAATGTTAATACTTGTTGTTTTTATAAATTTAACAAGTTTGCCATGAATCATATGCAAATTTGGCAATATTAAAAATATTTTTTTCATAAATATAATTTCGTGGAAGATATTTTAATAAATATTTGTAATAAATTTTTAAAAAATGTCGCTTGAATATACGAGCAGAAAAAACGGATTTGTTCTTTTAAAAAACAATGGTTACGTTTTCCGGAAGGACAAAGAGAACAATGGCAGCGTTTATTGGAAGTGCGTAAAATGTCGCGGGCGTATAATAGTTTCGGAAGGACAAATTAAGAAATCGAGTGCTCATAATCACGTATCACACAAAGCAAAGATTGAAAAAAGGGATGTGCTACATAATATCAAGGAACTAGCTCGTGTATGTCATGAAAGCAATCATCAAATTGTGTCTGCTGAGACATATACATATGTTACCTGCAGCTGTATGTGGACAACTACCGCCAATTCCCCTTATAAAAAAAGCAGCTCAAAGGATTTGAAACAAGAATAATCTTACATTTGTTAATCCAACATCTCTGCTGGATAATTATTCGAAAATTGAAAATGAGCCTTTTTTACTTTATGATAGTGGATAAGTCCATGATAGAATTATAATATTTTCAACCAGAAGAAATTTATCGCACATGACGCGATGTGATCACTGGTATGCTGATGGAACCTTTAATACTGCTTCACAACTTTTTACTCAAATCTATAAGATCCACGCTGTAAAATATCATAATGTTTTGCCAACTGTTTTTATATTAATGGCCAACAAAACGCAAGCATCTTATGTTCGTGCTTTAACCGCCTTGAAAAATTTAAATAGCAAATTGGCACCCATCACTGTAATGACTGACTTTGAAAAAGCAGCAATGAATGCGTTCAACGAAGTATTTCCCAAAGCAATTCTAAGAGGTTGTTTTTTCCACATGAGTCAGTGTATATGGCGTAAAATGCAAAGTATTGGTATGCAATCCCGAAGTAGATGTTTTAAAGAGTTTCCAGGAACTTCTACAATCAGAATACTTTCTTAAGAATTATGATGTGTTACAGCAATTAATAGATTATTTTGAAGATACATGGGTTGGACGTCTTCAAAATAATCGTAATCGTCGCCAGGCATTGTTTCCCATAAAAATATGGAATTCCCACGATGCTTCAAAACTCGGTTTACCAAAGACCAATAATTCCGTGGAAGGATGGCATAGAGTATTTAGCTCCCTTTTAGGATTTAGTCATCCAACTATATGGAAGTTCATCGATGTTCTGAAGCATGAGCAGAAACTTAACGAAGTAAAAATTGAACAATATATTGCAGGCCAACACCCACCAAAAAGCCGAAAGATTTATCGTGATACAGCTAAAAAAATAGAAGACTTGGTTAATGATTACGAAAACCGGGACTTAATTGATTTTTTACGGGGTATTGCACACAACTTTAGTCTCCAAATTTAATGCGAGTATTATAGTTTTATTCAAGTAGTTAATATTGTGGTTTATTTAAAATGTGAAAATAAAATTTATCGTTTGTTAATTAGAAAATTATTATACTTTTGATAATTTGTATAATTTTGTGTGTATTTATTATATTATCAAATTTATGGAACTTTCGCTCTTTTTTATCTTTCGCTCTTTTTATTATCTCCTTTTTTTCTTTTGTTGTTATTTTGTCGCTCTTATTAATTCGCTCTTTTTGGGTGATACCCTTGATGAACACATTTTCATAGCAGGAATGAAACGTTACGAACACGACAAAAGTTGTTGGGGTGATGAACATTTTCATCCGAGTGACGATGCTTTTCCATTCAGTGTATGGAAGCATAATTACAAAAGTAAATTTTCTTACAACAAACTGCCTTTTCTTAAAAAACTACATCTTCTTTAAAGAGTATTTTTTTTTGTTAAAAAAATAACAAAATACCTACTCTTACAAATTTACATTTTCTTGAAAATGGACCAATTCTAAAAAAAATCGCATTTCTTAAAAAAACAAAAATTATTTGAATGAGGAATAAAATTATTCAAATATGATTAATCGATATTAAATTTTATTGATTTATCATATTTTTGATTAATCCTAATTTCCTAATCAATAACTGATTAATCAGGAGATCGATTAGTGCAAATTTTAATTAATCGATTAATAGCACATCCCTAATTTTTACTTTATTTTTATCAGTGTTGGAATTTTTTAATTTGTAATGGATTTTAATTTGCATTACTGTATGCAAATGCAAAATAATTACCATTGTTCGCAATGACAATTAAAAAGTTTTACATTACAAAGTCATGCACTTTTTTTTTAAGGGCCGCCAAAGATTTGGGGCCTCGGTATCATTTTCGTAAAAATGTGATCATTTTCTCAGGCTCATATCTTGCAAACCGTTCAGAATTTCGATTTACTCTCTGAGGCAAAGTTGTAGCTCTTGTCATAGAGAACAAAAATTGGGAACATATAAAAAAACTTCACCTTCCAGATCAAAATCGCAAAAAACTTAAAAAAATTCGATTTTTTTTACCTTTTTTCCCGTGTTCAGGTCCATAGGTAGCAAACCGTTCAAAATTCAAGGAAACAATCAACTACAAACATTTATCTAAGATCTCAATAAACAAATTTCTAGAACATATAAACTTCCTAGAGATGATTCTTAACACTGTTTAGGTAGCACGCAAAAGTGAAAAATTTGCCGAAAATTTTTTAATTTCATTTTTTTTACCTTTTTCTCCTGTTCAGGTCCATAGGTAGCAAAAAATGAAATATGCCTGGCCAGAACCATGTGTTTGTCCAAGGGTTAACACCGTTTAGGTAGCGCTTAGGTATCACGCGATCATGCACCGACAGCAGCAGCACAGGCAATGCAGTAAGCTCAGCACACGCAACAAGGGACGCAGCACACAATATAAAACCGACACGACGCTCACATCGAGGCATTACACAGCGCGACGTCAACGAGAGCTCAGCGGTGAAAGTTACAACTTTGCCTCAGAGAGTAAATCGAAATTCTGAACGGTTTGCAAGATATGAGCCTGAGAAAATGATCACATTTTTACGAAAATGATACCGAGGCCCCAAATCTTTGGCGGCACATAAAAAAAAAAGTGCATGACTTTGGGAAAAATTGGGAGACACGGGTCTTTTTTTTTAGTCTTTTATCACGTAGTGGTGTCCGTATATAGTTATTTTTTTTCGTGTTGCACTGTGCTATTGAAAATCTATTTAACCATATTGTTTTTCCTTTTGTATTGTCAAATAATAACAAAAGCAATATGCATTTTTATTATCTATATTTTATTTTCAGATTCGAACAACAGAATCGAAATGAAAATGATTTTTGAGTGCCTTTTCGTCATATCCGAGTTAAAAATTGTCTTACGGAAACAGCCGCTACCACCTTATGAAAATGGTGAATAATCGAATGCATCATCTAGAGTATTTCTATTATCTTTGAGTAAAATATGAAATATTTTTGATATTTTGAATTTGTTTGACTGCTGGAAATTCCGTTTTTAAAGTATTTTATAACTCGAGGTTTGTGGCTTCGATTGATGTTGCCTCGTAATTTCAAATTCATAAACCTGTGCATATACAATATTTGAAAACCAAAACTGTCATATATGAAGAAAATGCTTTGAAAATAAGTTTGCCTACGGTATTTAAATTTTGTTGAATTTTTATTCAAATTAAACTACAAATTATAATTGTCATATAATTAATTTGCCGCATGTATGATTTTTATAGAGATAATAATTTCAACTCACCTGCAAATATTTTAGCACCATTAAATTTGGCATAAATTTGATCATAGTCTGTTCACCACATCCCGATGGTACCCGTAACAAATTCTCCAGATTACCCATAATGCTGCCTACAACATCTCCAACGGCGGATATTTCAATCTTAGCGGAATCCGCTATAGAATTACGAGGTATCCGTATGGTAACATTGGCCTTACGTTGCGTACTAGAGCCCATTTCGAAGAGAAAACCTTTATTGACAATTTCTGTAGCACCAGGATGTTCGACCAGTAGCGTAGATTCTATAGAGTCACCAGCCAATTGATTAGCGGCTACAGCTTTAACGACTATGGGGCCCACACGTTTGGGTGTAACAATAAAAGCAACCGATTTGGAAGATTTGGCTAGAACTCTAACGCTGCGACGGCTATAAAGTTCAACTTCTATAAATAGAAAGAAAATGTAATAGATGTAAAAAAATGGATTTTAGCATCCGTTTAAAAGAGGAAATTTGAAACCAAACTTTAAAAGTAGTTATATTTATGACGTCAACCGAGAAATATGATTTCTTTAACACAATTGGCTCTTGAAAAGGTCTTTCGTAAACCAGATAACGATACGAAATGGATACTATGTTTCGACCCCCGATCCTTTGAAATGCTTTAGTCATTACTTACTCGGCTTAGGTTGAGATTTGTCATCGACTTGGGGAAACTCAAACTCCTGTGCTGTATTATACAAAGTCACATCCACATCTAAATCGCTGTCCTTATTATTGAAGACCACAAATGGTAAAGCTATGGTTTCTCCTAAAAATTTGTATTTGCAAGTCATAAAAACTTATGAGACTAATAACAACTTTTAAAATAAAAACCTACCCAATCTTATCGAATATGGCAACTCGGTGGTGATATAAAATTCCTTAAATGTCTGCATCATTTTCACAGGATTTGTTAGACCTATACCTTGTACTGGATCCAAAGCAAATGCTGATATGACCCATGATGTCATTGAGCTGGGCAATCGACGATGTATGGTGGTACGTCCTTCACTGGTTGCTGTAACATTCATGAACAGCCAAGTGTCGGCTGGTGGATGCATAACATGAATCCGTGGATTATGCCAAAATGGTTTTGGTGTATATGAGAAGGCATATCGACCTTTGCCCGGTGCCAATGTATTCGTTTCTATAGCATGAGCTGGACCGATATCAGTTTTCCTTATGGTAGTCAGTTTGTGATCATCCTCGTTATAGGCTCCTCGTCCTAAGGCTGGTGTGGTTTCGGGTACTTTGTCGATGATGAAATCTGTATTTGACATTGTTATGACACCGGATTCCTTGCCGGGTGATCCAATGGGTGTATTGGCATCATTCAATTCGTAGTCACCAAGGGCTCTCATAAGACCGGAGGTAGAAAGATCGCTGCCTGAAATGTAGTTTACAATCTTGAGATTAAGAAATACATACAATTTTTGAAATATTTTTTATAAAATTATTATTATTTATTATTATTTTTTTTAAATTATTATTAAAGTTTACCAAACCATTCTTAATTGGAATTAAACAAATCAAATGGAATTTGAGAAAAAAAAATGCTGTTCCCTATTTAAATTTTTGTTATTCATTATCACTTCATATTTCTCAATATCAATTTATATTTGCTCAATATCAATTTGTATTTTGTCAAACTCAGTTTGCCTTTTTTCAATATAAATCTGGGGGCTAATTATAGGTATTTCTGAGTACTTTTCCAGTAAAAAAATATACAGTAATTATTTTGAGAGAGTAAAATAGATTTTACTCGCCCAGTAGATAATAGGTCTGTTTGAGAACGTGATAATTTGTACAATTTATCACATTTCTTACTTGATAGTGTTCGTTTACTCGATAAAATCAACAACGAGAGAGCCAGAGAGTGAATATTTTTGACAGTTGAATGATAGAGAACTTGCAAGTTTTTACTGGAGAAATTTTTGCCAGTAAGAATTATCAAGTACGAACATATGTTTTTAAACAGCTGTTTTATTTAAATAAACAAAACTTTGAAAACAAAGAAGAAATTTAACAATGGCAGAGGTAAGTAAGAAAATACATTTGTTGGAACATTTTAATAGAATTTGTTAATAAACTAGATTCCCAACAAAGTGCAGTGTGTTCAAGGAGTAAATGAGTTGAAACAGCAGAATTTTCTTGTTGTTATTCATTTATTTTCTTTTTGTCGCGATCTCACATTCAACAAGTTACTCTGAACATAGGGAAAACAATGAAACGAAAAGCAGAAAAGAAAACATGAAGCTGTTTACAAACAAATGTTGATTACTTGATACTTTTTACTGGATGTCGTTCGTTTACTTTTTGCGATATTTTTTACTTAGAGAGTAAAATCAGCCTTACTCTCCCAGTAAAAGTTACTTGATATTTTTTACTGGAAAAGTTCTCAAACAGACCTAATATCACAAAAAGTACACAGACGACATCCAGTAAAAACTTGCAAGAAATAATACTTTGGTATGTAAACAGCTGATTTGTAATGTAAACATTGGAAGAACCTAGGCTTGTGTCGAACTCGTTCACTAGTTCTCGAACTCGTTCATTTAAGGTACCCAGCCATAACTATCTCGAATATACTCTCCGTATCGAACGTGTGTATTATGTTCGTGAGGGTAATGTGAGGGTAATCACCTTAAATGAACTAGATAGTTCATGAACTACCCAACTCTAGAAGAACCTACAAACCCAGTTTGGATAAAACATTACAAATCACCAAAACTGTCTTCTTTTTTAAAAGAACTGGTGAAAGGTTAATTACAGAGCATTAAAAAATCATTTTTTCTCTTAAAAAATAAAATTCCAAAGATTTTTTTCTTATTATATGTATGTTCTTTCTATTTCCTAATTTTGTTTGTTTACACAAAACATCTTGAAAATTCTTACTGGCAAAAATTTCTCCAGTAAAAACTTGTAAGTTCTCTATCATCGAACTGTCAAAGTAATCTCTCTTGCTCTCTCGTTACTGGATTTTTGGCGAAACCATAGACTAGTGGACCTAATAGTTCTCTCACCAAATTTTTGACATTTGGCCTGGTGTGATATTTACGTTCGATGTTGAAATATATACCAGATAGAGGCAATGGTTCAAAACAACGAACAAAATAAGAACAACGGCATTTCGTTTTGTGTTAAAATTATTGTCTTAATGTATTGTCTTAATGATGCTATGATGCACAAAGGTATGATGCTAACAATAACAGTCAATAAAAAACAAATCGAAATGCCGCTGCTGATTTTTTGTTGGATGGGTTGAGCCATTGCCTGTATCTGGTATTATTAAAGCAATAGTTTCCAACATCCAACCGCCCATATGTAACACACCAAATGTCATCAATTTACTGAGAGATTTGGCTTCTCTATACGTCAATACTCTATGGGCATAACAGTCTATTTTAATTAGAGTCCTTATATCACAAAGATTACATCAGTTTTCCACCGATTCGAAACACGGTAAAATCTGGAACCTCTAATTAAACCCGTTGCAAAAGTCAGACAACGGACATCTAACCGGTAAAAGTTCTGGATGACAGGGAAAATACAAAATCTGATTAGATCAGTCTCAAGACTACATGGGATGGACCCAGTACAAATAACTTCTTAAATATGAAATAAAGGTTGCCTCAGTAAGATTAAAATAAATAAATAGTTTCCCGATACATCCTATGAAGGGATTAGGGAGAGCTTCTCACATCCAGTGAGCTGTGTGCGTTCCAGTTTTACACTCACTGATTGGGACCTACAGTTTTACACCGGTTCCGAACGGTATTTTGAGAAGCGTTTTCATGGCTAAATACTCGATAGTGTCGCCGTCACTAAGCGAGGTGACCGCAGTCGAAAGAAATTTAAGGTGGTCAGAGTAGGGATCGAACCCACGTCCTCATGCACAAGAGCCGCGCACACTACCATTGCACCACCGACGGCACCTCAGTAAGATTGCACTTCTTAAATTTAGTGTCACTTTTTTTGTGAAAGTGGTAACTCTGAAATTTGCCAGCTGTCACATGTGTTTAGGCATAACTTTACTTAAGAGCAATTGTGTGATCTACACCAACAAACCGACAGAGTTTGCTGCACTGTAAAGCTTGAGTATATAATCGGCCATATCTCAGGAAGTTATAACCCCATATGGTTCAAATGCATATCATTACAAAGGTATTTTTAAACTCTGTAAATCCTTTTATAAAACATTTCGTTTAATTACCCCCTTAGGGTTTTATTTAAACAATAAGTGATTTTAACCTCACTTTTTTGTTAAAACCGTACTATATTCCAAAAAACCCCTACTGTGCCTATTTTCTAGCTAGACTCCGATAATAGACAAGACTTCAAGCCTATTTTTAAGTTGTAATACTACGCATTAACCCTTCAAATACCGGAGATATTTACGTTCAAAGTTTTGACATGCTTTTTGACATAAACCTAAAATAAAAAATGTATTTCAAAACATTTTACATTATTTAACATTATTTCTTATAGCACAAAAATATTATGCCGAAGCCGCGAAGCTGGTGGTGGACCCACCTCAGAGGAAAAAAACTCCGAAGCCCGGCCGAAGACCATCCGCGCAGAAAGCTTTATAACACAAAAATACTATGCCGAATCCGGTGTTGGACCCACCCCAGAGGAAGAAAAACCTAAGCCTCGAAGAAGACCTTATAGTACAAAAATACTATGAACTTTAATTTGAACTTAAATTTTGACCTTTAATACCTCTGGTCTTTGAAGGGTTATTGGTGAATAATATAGTATATCTTAAAAATAAGGTCAAGCTCTTGTCTATTATCGGATTCTACCAAAAAATAAGTACAATAGGGCAGTTTTTTGAAAAAGTAAATTTTTATCAAAAAAGTGAGGTTAAAAAATCGATTTTTGTAAATAACCCCCCAATGGGTTAATAAAAATAAATATGTATGACTTACAGAGTTTAGAAAGACCTTTGAATGATCAACTAAATCGGATAATAAGTGCCTGACTTATCCTCGATTATATTTACATTCAAGCTTTGGAGACCTACATATATTTCGGAAAGCATGGAATTTTATTTATTTTTTTAATCAGCGTTTAATGCCCTATCAAGCAAAAAAAAAAAACACAAAAAAATACCCCATTTGCTCCTAAAGTATATTTGCTCCATATTTGGAAAGTTATGCTGAGACCGCTGGCAAATTTCGAAGAATTTTCAGTCGAGGAAGTGCACCTAATGTGTTAACCATTCGATGGGTGATCAAAAAATTTAAAGAAATTTGGTTGGTTATGGATAGTAAGACTCCTGTGCGTCAACATACCGGTCGATCTCTTGAAAACATTGCCACTGTAAACGAGAGTGTCGCCGAAAACTTTCACGAAGCACCTCCACCTTCATGCGTACAAAATTTCAGCTTACTTAGAGCTCAAACCGGCAGACCATGGAAAATGCCGGCAATTCGTTCAATGGGTAATGGAGAAAATTGAAGTCAATGCCAATTTTTCAAAAAAAAAGTTATCTTCTCCGATGAAGCGCATTTTCATCTGAATAGCTTCGTGAATACACAAAATTGTCGAATTTGGGGCTCAGAAAATTGTCATGCAATCCGTGAGAAACAAATGCACCCGCAACGAGCAACTGTCTGGTGCGGATTTTGGTCAGGTGGCGTGATTGGGCCTTACTTGTTTATAGATGAGGTCGAATTCGTTACAGGAACATGATAATGGAGTTCTTGTGGCCTCAACTGGACGGTATGGATCTGGACGACATATAGTTTCAGCAAGACGGCGCCACCAGCCACACCGCGCATGAAACAATCGATTTATTGCAGCAACGATTTTCAGAACAAATTATCTCAAGAAATTCTGTTGTCAACTGGCCACCAAGTTCATCCGATTTAACGCCGTGCGATTTCTTTCTTTGGGGTTTTGTGAAATCTGGAGTTTATGCGAATAAACCAGAAACAATTCCTAAGCTCAAGTCAGAGACTAAACGCGTCATCGGTGAGATACAGCCATATCTCTGTGAAAAAGTCATTGAAAATTTTATGAAAAGAGTAATGGCCTGTCATCAGAGCAGTGGGGGCCATTTGACGGATATTTTATTCCATACTTAATCGGAAAATGTTTTCTTTATAATCCCATAAAAAAAATCACAACTATCTCAAAAACTAGGTGTTTTTAGTTTTACTTGAAAAAGAGCATTCTTACTGAGACAAACCTCAATTTTGTTTTCTATATATTGGCCTTATTGGAAAGAACAAACATTCCCATTATTTATGGAGCACGATTTTATTTATGTTGCTGCCCCGGCTGGCTTCCCAATAGGGAATCCTGTAATCCCAATTTTCAAAGACCTTGTTGGCAGTTCCTGGTTCTATCGCATGAATGGCTCGAATGATATTCGTATCTGGGTTATCCGCATAGCATCGGTCTTTAATGGCACTCCACATAAAAAGTGTAACGTAGTCAAAATGTAGCTCCGAGGTGGCCAATTGACATCACCATTACCGCACTTTGTACGCTAAAGAGGGTCTGTGTGATATGGTCCAAGTTCATATCTTCAATATCAGTCCATAAAAAGTCGGTAATCATGGATCTGTAGCGCTCACCCCTGACCAAAATGGCGTCAATGGACAGCAGCCACATTTTCGTCGGTACTCACCATACGATGACGCGTCGCCACGGGGACTGTGAGTGTCTCCCACTAGCAAGCCAATCTCACTAACTTTTTGGACAAACTTGCATACAACACTCTCGGTGGGTGCTTAATTTCGATTTGGGAACTCAATTTTGAAATATTCCCAAAGTTGTTCAACCATAAAGCGACTCAATTCATTCGGATGAGATGTCAGTGTCAAAATAATGTATGATTCAAAAATATATCGGTGTTTGGACCACTATTTATAACAGATCACGGTGTAGTGGGCAACCGATACAATGTATTCATACCGAAAAAAGTTTAGTCACTAGATGTATGTTTTAGTTAAAGCCCCGTATTCAGTTCTTGCGAAATTTTCGTAAGAAATTTTGTCATTTATCTATAAACGGAAAATTTTGTTGGGGAGAGTTACCACCTATATTTGAATTACATTGCAAATGTTTCTTTCATAATTCCTCTAATCACTCCGTTGTATTTTTAACGCATGTGGTGATACTTTTGGTTTTTAAAACTATCGAAATGTCAAAATTCTGGTCCCAAACAATTGTTTTCGTACAAAATAACTTATCGTAACAACCCTGTACTTGATTTTACCTATGAAATTATCACATAGAGCTGAGTACCAAGCAAATGGCAAGTGAGCGAAATTTTCGGTTGATGAAATTTTCGTTATTTTTTATACACGTACTTCATATGGCAACGAAAATTTCATAAAAACTGAATACCGGGCTTAAGACCCGAAAATTTCGTTGCCATAAGTACGTATATAAAAAGTGACGAAAATTTCGTGAACCGAAAATTTCGCTATCTTTCCATTTGCTTGGTACTCAGCTCTTTGGAAAAATTTCGTAAGCAAAATCAATTACAGGGTTGTTACGCCAAAGCTATTTCGTACGAAAACAATTGCTTGAGAATTGTTTGGTAATTGTTTGGGACTGGAATTTTGACAGTTCGATAATTTTAATAATCTAAAGTAATTCTTCATGAGTTAAAAACAAAATAGAGCGTGAAGTGGAAATATTAATGAAATATTTTCAAGGTAAATCAAAGACAGGTGGCAACTCTTCGCAATACAATTTTCCGTTTAGAGCTAAATGACAAAATTTCTTCTACTATGTGTTCCGTGCCACAGGCGCATTCCAGGGAACCATAGATCGGATGAGCTGTCGATATTAGGACTACCTAGATATCCGTTTGGGGAGCCGCTTAAAATTGTTTAGCTTCCCATACAAAGAGGTCGAAATATTAGTTTAGCCAGGGATGAAATTGGCCATAATGTCTAAGATATTACTTCAACTTGGATCTAACAAACATTTAGCGTGCTTGAGAATAATCTTATACTCCATTCACACTGCAGCAGGATTCTCTCATTTGGATGTTTCGAGTAAATTAACAGCTGATTATTGTATTGAAAAACAGATGTTTGCTTTAACGAAATCTCCAAACACAAGATTTCGATCGCAGTGTGATCAGGGGTTTAGACGGCGTTTACACACATCTAGATTATCGTGATTAGCGGTGTGTTTTCTTATGAAATTTAAAATTTATAGGCCTCCTAAGCCACAATAGAATATTTTTGCGAATAACAAATTTTGTATGTCCGTGACTAAAGTACGTCTCTCTTCAGCCACATCCTATAATATCGGGATGGGCCATGGCTTGAACGCCCCTTAACCTTAATGAATTTACAGATTCATTGTGCGTCAATAGTATCAATACTAACTTAACCTGGTGTGATAAATGTTTATCACTAAAGACAGGCACTAAAGACACTAAGGCCTGGATATGAAAAATTCGATATGCTGCACATTTTGAAATTTCAATCTCAAAAAATCTGACCCGTTAGGTTGAAAAGGAAGCCTGTCATTTGAATTCAAAACATAACAAATAAAAATTTCGGCCCATTGTGGTTCCCTTATATAGAGTTGAAAGGAGAAAGGATTAGTTGTGGAGAAGAAGAAGAATGCAGGAGAGAGGATAAGCTAAAGGAGAGAGTCTAGCGTAAAAATTTTTCAGTTGTCCTCTTGTGCTCTGCTGAGCCAGCGATATTTCTCTATGAATTTGACGAGGGGTTTAATTGGAGCGCCTGTACACATCCATTGTATCATTTTCGGTTGTAAACCCCATTTGCGTCCGAAGATTTTCTTACAGGCATAGAAGGCGCATATCGGCTTCTTACCCCTCTCCTCCATATTACTCTTTCAGTATAGCTTGGAGTCAAGGGTAATGCCTCAGTATTTTGCTTCTATCAACAGTTTAAATACCTTTCACTTTAGTCTTGGGAATTGAAAATTCGGAATTTTGTATCTTCTCGTAAAAAGTACTAGTTCTGTTTTCGTCGCGTTGACTCCTAGTTCATTGTCTGTTGCCCAACGTGCTAATTTCTTTAGTGACCTTTCCATGATTAAATTTACCCCTGATCAGAAGCACCACGTCATCCGCATATGCTATGTCTTGATAGCAGTTTTGTCAAAATCTTTAAGGATTGTGTTCATAACTAGATTCCATAATATCGGTGAGATCACTCCCCCTTGCGGAGCTCCTCTTGTAACTCGGTTCCTTGGTGAACCGTTGCCCATATATGAGTTAATGATTCTGCGATATGAGTTTATGATTTTGCTTTCCTGCCCACTTCGTTATGCCAGTGCCAGTTTGTTATGAGCCAATGCCGTCAAGTGGGTTTAGTAGGGATGCTATATTTATATTATTGAAGGCTCCTTCCACGTGTAGGAACGTTGCCATGGTATAATCCTTATAATGAATGGAGTCCTCGAGAAAACCTACCACTTCATGCAAGGCCGTTTCCACTGATGTGCCTTTCAGGTAGGCGTGTTGTGCCGCGCTAAAGTTGTTTGGTGTCAATTTCCCCTTACACGCAGAGGTCCAAGTCATGTGGTTCAAAGTCGGCTCGGAGCCGCCGCCGACTATTTTTGTCTGCTTGAGCCGCCGCCGACACAAGCAGCCGGTTTCGGCTAATATTTGTTAGCCGACATTTCGATATAAATCATTTTAGAATTATGCTTTTTAAACAAAATATATGGATTTACTTAGCATTTTGGTTTATTTTGCCTTATTCAGAAAATTTATAAAAATAAAAGAAATGTGTTCTAATTTTTACTTCATATTGGCAATACTGTAAGTTATATTAGGCAATAACATGTTATGGCAACTCTAAGAAAATACAGCACTATTGAGGCAGAAAATACTCTGTTATTTTTCACAAGAAAAGCTTACAAGTGGAATTTAACTTAAAGTTGAAAATGACGCAAAGAAATATAAAACAATTTTTCGTTAAAAAAACAACTAATGATTCGGATATTTCATTTTTCGATTCAGAAGAAATAGATGTGGTCAATAAATATCTATTGCCTTACGGCGATATTACGTATTATAATGACCTATTAAAATGAAAATCCGAATTGAAAAATGTAGCCAAAATTGTGTGTGAAAGTGGGCTCTCGGTATGCTGGAATTATTTCGGATACTTATACATAAGTAGCCGAACAATTTTGGACAAGTTAAAATTTTGGACAAGTTCAAATTTTGCAAAGTATGTTTTGAAAGTGATGAAATGGTGCTCAAAATGTAAGTTAGTTTTATTCTTGTTTTACTTCAGCAATACTAATTTTAACTTTTCTAACAAGTTTTGGGAAAACTACATCAACATTAAACCTAATCAACCATTTGCGATCCGTACATGACGTCGACATTAAATCTATTAAATATAAAACGAACGCGTCCATGACTGCAAAGGCTTTGGATCAAATATTAACAAAAGCCAACAAATTCCAAAATGCAAGACGACTTGCAGAAATGTGTTGTATAGATTTACAACCATTTGCTATTGTTGAGCGTAATGGATTTCAAAATTATTTAAAATATTTAAGTCCCACAATGAGTTTGCCCACTGCATACACCGTATCCACAATAGCTTTAAATGATGTACACGATCTATATCATAAACACGTACAATATATTTTAAACAATTCACCACTAAATATATGTTTGGTCTTGGACATGTGGTCCGACAAATTCAAACGTCTATCTTACATAAACCTCAAAGTTCACTACAGCCAACATTTCGAACTAAAGATCGTGACCTTAAAAACGGAAATTTTCCCTAGACCTCACACAGTATTAGCTGTATCGAATAAAATAATAGATGTAATTTCAGAATTTAAGTTAGAGAACAAAGACATATGTGCAGTTACTGATGGAGGCTCAAATATTGTTGCTGCATTAAAATTTAAAAACATTTCCCGGTATGGATGCATTGCACATTAACTGCACATATTTCTTACCCAAGACGTTTTAAAAAATTCTTCCTTTGAACACATAAATGCAATCTTAGGAAAATTAAAAAAAAAAATACTACCCTAATGTATAGCACTGACGAAATTAGGAAACTACAAAATCTTAAGCAGCAAGATGAGCTGCTAACTATTCTTCTTGAGATCCAACAACTAGTGGAAAGTTTTGAAGCAGATGTAGACTATGCGAGTGGTGATGATGACTTCCGTATTGAATTGGAAGAAGCTCTCCATACCAGCCAAGTCAACAACAACAACCGTTTCCCATTACATCCCATGAAGTAATTGGGGAGAGCTTCTCACAACTAGTGAGCTGTGCGCTTTATAGTTTTATACTCACTGATTGGGACCTACAGTTTTACACCGGTTCCGAACGGAATTTTGAGAAGATTTTTCATGGCTAAGTACTCGATAGTGTCGCCGTCACTAAGCGAGGTGACCGCCGTCGAAAGAAATTTTAAGGTGGTCGGAGCAGGGGTCGAACCTGGGATCTCCAGTACAAGAGGCGCGGACACTAACCATTGCACCACCGACGGCCACGAATAAATACATAAAAAAAATCGCATAGTTTTTCCCCAAACATGGACCATAACCGGCTGACGGCTTCAGCCGCCGCCGACTATTTCTCGGCGATTTGGACCTCTGGTTACAGGTAGGTCAACTAGTCTTTCCATGGTTTACAATATGGTTTATTTTCCCCGCTTTGGGTTTAAATACCACTTTGACTTCTCTCCATGTCTTGGGTGTGTGTTACCACCGAAGGCTCGCAGCGTAGCCATGTCTGAATTAGTTCCAAGATTTATTGTAAAAGAGCTGGAATGATGCCATCAGGTCCTGGCGATTTGAAACGCTTAAATGATTTCACCGCCCAACTAATTTTGTCGTCATCGACAATAATTGTATAGGAATTTAGATTCGCAAAATCAAAAATCAAATGTAATTCAAAGGGATTTCTCCTAGCGATAGCCATTTAACCGAAAAAAGCGAGTTTCGCAAATATTAAGGATTTTAAAATTAATTCCTATAAATATTTGACATTCAGAACTCGCCTGGGTCTATAAATACTTACAAAGTTTTTCAATCTTTAACCGGTTCAAGATAATTTTTCCCATTAACAACAATTTTTACCACAAAAAGTTTATAAAAGAAGAAGTGAAATTGATTATTTCGGTTTTTATTTTCGATTACTACTCACCTTTACGTATATTGATAGCATTTTGATCGACTATCATGAGACCAATATAATTGTAAGGCTTCGATGAAATGGTTATATCTATATCCTGACCAGGTGGCACCTTCAGGGGAGCCTCAATTTGCACATTATTCAATAAGTTCTCTTCGAATTCTATAACCTGTTCATCCCACACAAATTCACCATTGATTACCAAGTAAACCAATAACTTGGCTCTTGGCATCATAGCAAATGTCGATAAGAACTTGAACGTGTGATAGGCGTTATCGGATACCTTTAAGGATAACATAAACCAGGGTCATTTAAATTTAATACTAATCATTTACAACTCTGCAACTTGTACTTACATCTACAGCTCGTGAGAGTAAAATATCGCCACGACCTACAAGTTGATATATGAAATATTTCATAGGTTCACTGCAGCGTACTGATATGGAGATCTCCTGGTTAACCACGGCTCTGAAATGGAAGATAATGAGTTTACAAACGGCGTCTTAAAATCTTAAAAAATTCTGACTTACTTATCGTTTAACACTTTGGCAGTGATGAAATTTTTACTATGCAAATGCTTGCGTGGAACTTTTCCGATGTCTGTAATAACGCCCAGGTAATCTACCTAAATTATAGCACAATTTTTGTTTATAGTTCTTGGTAAAAAGTAAATTGTATCTTTATAACCTACAATTACGGAATGATATTCATCTCTATCTCCCACTGGTACGGTGAATTTCATTTTCAATTCTCCACGACCATCCAAATTGTAAGTGGTCTTGTTGTACATTTCACTGCTGCCATAAACATTGGTCAAATAGGCGGTGAGATCGGTATTAAAGTCCTTCATCATAGCACCATCATTGCGTAGTACTTTAGCCTAGACATTTTTCACATAAATACCATAACTTTCTATGTTATTTCCATGTTTTAACTTACCGAAACTTCAAATGGCACACCTGGTATATAATTATTAGGCAACTTTGTAGCCTCCACACGGTGTGGATCCAAATGGACTGTTATCACAGTTGAGAAATTTTGTACTGAATTCGTTGAGGTTTCCTCGACCAGGGCATCCAAGAGATATTCCCGTTCGTAGTCTTCCTTCAGTTTCAATTCATCACGTATGTCGAATTCAAAGTAAGCACTGCCATCTATGGGCACCACTTTCCGGGTAATCAAATCATTGACAAACGGCTGCAGCGAACCAAAGAATGTGGGATAAATCGATAGAGTAGCCTCGCCCACTATAGGTTTACCAAAATCATAGCTAAATATAAACAACAATTAGCTTGTAACTCTCCTACCCTGTGCTTTTGTACAGACAAAACTTACTAAGCTTTTACTGTGGCGCGAACTTTACCACCCTTATAGATTACATGCTTATCCGTGTCTATATCCACCACGAATTTCGGTAGTATATATTCGACTACCTCAAATGTCCGTTTGTACACTTCATCCATAATCTCTACCTCCACTGACCATTCACCGAATTTCGGATAATCCGACAGTAGTAAATCGTTGGCATACACTCCACTTGTGAGCTTGACATCCCGATAATTCCGTATGACATTGTCACCCCCATCTCGTATAGTTATGTGGACGGGACCATTCTTGCTAGCCGGTTTCAAATTTGCATCCATTAGTAAAACACGATAATGGACTAAATCTTGTGGCTTATAAATGGCCTTGTCGGTTTGCACCATCACTGTGAATTGATGAGCATCAAAATGCAACTGGGTCTCATTGGTAAAACGGATACCCGATAGACCTTCAGCGGTAAGACTGTAACGATCACTTTTCAATAAGGGTATCTGGAAAGGGTTATAATTATAAAGTCTTCGGGATTTAAAAGGCGTTTCAACTTACATCAAAATGCACCATTTCGGTGGAGAATGGCCGAACTTCGGCTGTCTTAAAATCGCTATAGGCACTGCCAATGATCCCAACTTTAACTCGAACTGGCTCTGGGGCCTTGTGTATACTAACGGCTACATGATACTGGGTGTTGGGTCTAAGAGTATTTGGTGCAATGATGGAATATAATCTGGAAGTATAAGGTTAAGATACCGTGTCATTAAATAATGTAGTAACTCAATATGCAGCTGTTTATATAAATAAATATTATATATTATATGAATATATTATTATTATATACTATATAAATATAAAATATATTAAGTAAATATTTCCCATTACATCCCATGAAGGAACAAGGGAGAATATCTCAATATCTGAGCTGTGTTCTTTCTAGGTGTACACTAACTGATTGGGAATTACAGTTTTACACCGATTTGAGATGTTTGTTCACTGCTAATTACTCAGAATACAAGAGTTGGGCACACGGTTCGTATTTACCCCCCATGTGTAACCCATACACATCGTCGTGGGGAATGTGTAATAAACGTTTAACCATTACCCACAGGGTATGGGGGAAATAATGGGAAGCTACCACGAAACTGGGGAATTACCCATTACCCTCAGGGTAATGGGAAAAATAATGTGTAGCTACCCACAACGATGGGGAATTACCCATCCCGATTACACATTACCGGGTAATGGGGAAAATAATGGGTAGTTACCCACGGCGATGAATATTGGGTTACCCAGGGTAACCCATCCCCATTTTGGATCGAAAAAATTTCTATATCTCGGAGACGGACCGTCTAATTGGAAAAATAATCAATTTTTGAGGGTTTCTAAAGGTTTTCATCAACTAGTCCAATTCATAAAGAAGATTTTTATTACAAAAAGTCGTCAAAATAAGAAATAATAATTTTTTACCTCTTTTGGAGGCTTTAATCAATGGATGTCTTCAATATGGCTTCACTTTTTTTTTTAAACGCTAAAACTAAAATGTTTCCAAAAAAAATCGCTAAATCCAATAAAAAAAATCGCAATATCTCGGAAACGAAGCGTCCAATCGAAAAAAATTAAAAAATTTTCCGGGTTTCTTAAGGTTTTTCATAAACAGGTCCAATTTGTGTCCAATAGCAAAAATAATAAATTTTTACCTCCAACGGAGAGGCTGTATTCAGTGGATGTCTCTAATACGGCATCAAAAACAAATCGTTAAAACTAAAATGTTTCGAGTAAAAAAATCGCTAAAACGCCATTAAGTATATATTTCGGAAACAGAGCGTTCAATCGAAATATAACTAATTTTTCATTAAGTGATCAACATTTGGATTGGCAACTCCTTTTAAAAACCATCGAAAACATTTAATGAAACTCGTAAAAATAAAAAATAGCTATAACTCGAAAACTGTGCATCCAAAACGTAAAAATAATTAATTTTTTATCTTCAGAGGAATCTTTAACCAATAGATGCCTTTCATACAGCATCACTTTTAAAATCCGTTAAAATTCCATATGTATTAGCGATTTTTTTTAAAATTAGTGATGCCGTATTAAATACCGAATTGGACCAAATTATGAAAAACTTTTAGAAACAGGAAAATATTGGTTATTTTGTCGATTGTATGATTCGTTTCCGATGTATAGAAAGTTTTACTAACTTTTTCATATTTTTTTATCAAAAATGGGGATGGGTTACCCTGGTAACCCATTACCCATCACCGTGGGTAAACACCCATTATTTTCCCCACTACCCTGTGGGTAATCGTGATGGGTAATCCAAATCGTCGTGGGTAGCTAGCCATTGTTTTCCCTATTACCCTGAGGGTAATGGGTAATCGTGAAGGGTAATTCCCCATTGTCTTGGGTAGCTACCCATTATTTTCCCCATACCCTGTGGGTAATGGCTAAATGATTCCATTGGCAAGGGTAATTCCCCATTGTCATGGATAGCTACCCATTATTTTCCCCATACCCTGTGGGTAATGGCTAAATGATCCCATTGGCAATAATAATGGTATCCCATCACCCACGAAATACGAACCCTGGTTGGAAAAGGTTGCTGGTCAGTTAACCTGTTTTTTGATATTAACTTAGAGTCGGTTTTTTAAAATTCACTTCAATTCAATTCAAGTCAATTCAATTCAATTCAACTCAAATCAATTCACTTCAATTCAATTCAATTCAATTCGATTCCATTACATTCAGGCCAATTCAATTTAATTCCTTTCCATTCAATTCAATTCAATTCCATTCCATTCCATTGAAGACACCCTCATCCGTAGGGATGGGGGTATATGTATATCATTTAATACGGAAAGAAATTTAACACATAGAAGGAGCCATATTAGACCCTTAGTATCTTTGGATGAAATTCGTTTTAGAACTTTTTAAGACGATTGAGCCATGCCTGTCTGGCTGGCTGGTCAACACGATAACTGCCGTAAATCTTTACCGATCACAATGAAATTTTGTCATTTTCTAAAACGTGAGTCTAGTAGATGTGATTAGAATTCCCACATTGGTTAATAATCTGTAAATGTCTAGTTAACTGAAAAAAATGGTCGATATTGCCACTGCCATTCTGGTAGCTCCCATACAAATGCTTGGAGGTCATCTGGGTTGTGAATCCGATAAATAGCGCGAAACACTTTCGACCGTAATGCAATTATGTATACGGCTTAAGGTCATCAAACGCCAATAACCGATAAAGGCTAGGGTGATTTTGCCACGCCCATTTTGGTACCTCCCATACAAAAGTGAGGTACCCATCTTAATGAAATTTTGTTCTAGACAATATTTATTCAAATATGTGAAGCCGTATACCTAATTTCAGTTTGAAAATTAGGGGTTTTGCCACACTCATTCTGGTACCTACAATACAAAAGTTGGGCGGATGAACTGTTGATCGACACTCTAACTTGAAATTCTTATTGAAATTCGTTACTATTCAATACTTACGAGTATACACTACATAGTATGTATATTTATATTAGGGCGGGATAATTTTTTTTTTTTATGAAGCGTATAGCAAAAGCGTAATATATAAGTGATTTTGAGAATTTTTGCTCAAGAGACCATAGCCCTAAGTCGGATTTGGAGCCCCCAAAATTTCAAAATAGATATTTTTCCATATATACATAGAATAATTTAATTAAATTCGTCATAAAATCGGATAGAATTATAGTAGATTTCTCAATGTGGGCTTGCTTGAAAGGACACCTTTCAGAATCTGCATTGATAAAAATATTTTTTTTTATTTTTAGTAGAGATATTAGGAATTTTTTGTCGAAAAATAGCCTAAAGTGAACTTTTAACTAATAAATTCTGAATTTTCTTCGATTTTTTTTTGCAGATTATGAAAGTTCAGATAATTTCCAACAACTTTTTTGTTTTCGAACTCCTTTTTGTAGGAAAATCGATCTGAAAAAATCAACATTTTCAAGGTTTCAACAAAAAAACACTATTAACACTAATATCTTTTTTTCAAAATTTGGGGGCACCAAATCCGATTTAGAGCTATGGTCTCTTGAGCAAAATTTCTCAGAATCACCTATAGATTACGTTTTTGCTATACGCTTCATCAAAAACAATCGTTCCATACAATTTGACCCGCCCTAATTTATATATATATATAGTACATATATTTATACTATTTATTATTTATTAACTAATAATTGACTACTGTGTCACGCCCAGTTTCGTACCTCCCATACAAAAATTGCGCCTATTTCCGGTTGGCCGACTTGATTATTCCAGCAGGCCATAACCGGTTTTAATAAAATTTGGCACTCATCAATATTTTGGCAAAAGCTTCTGTATAATAAAAAATTAACAACTTCCCCATGCCCATTTTTGTACCTCTCATATAAACATTGGGCGGACAATTGGTTGGTAGTCACAAAAATTCCCCCAAAACCACTAATGATCCTAATTAAGTTGGGTATTAAATAATAGTTAGCGCAATGTCAATCTGCTATTGAATATGGTCTCATTTGTCCGTTCAACGTTTTTAACAGAACTCGGACGCAATGGATGACTTAGGGTGAGGGTATGTTTAAGTCGGTTCACCCGACGGAAATTTATGTACTGGTTTTAATCAGACATTCTTGATTTTGTTTGAAATTTTTCTAATTGCAATTTGAAAACTGGCAAATTTATTTGAAAACTTCTCAACATAGAACATTTCTCAATTTGAAGTGGAAAATCACAATATGAATTTTCTCAATTCGAAATTTAATTTCTTTATTACATTACGAATTTTCTCAATTTGAAATGAAAAATCTAGATTTTGATATAAAATTGTATCAATTTGAAATGGAATGGAATAACACAGTGGTACAAAAAAATCAAAAGCTTTTCAAACCTGGTCTGGGCGAGTACATAATGTACAAAAATTGTAATACATCCGTAAAATCTCAACTTACCGGTAAAGACCCGTTTATGGGGTACTTTGTTCACATAAAAATTCGTAACTCAGTTATTTCTAAACCGATTTTAGTGGGCTTAACGATTTTGAAAAGAGGAGACTTTTTCAAAGACATATATTGGCTTTTCGTACAAAAGAAATGTGTGAAGATTTTTTCAAGTAAAGTTGAAATTTGTATTTGAAGAATGTTTCTGAAATTTGTAGGATCTATTTGGAATTTACTCAGCAACGAGACCTATAACCCAAACTAGTTAGTTTTCAAGTTATTTTTCACTGTAACAAATTTATTAAATATAATATATTAGCAGTACAAACCCTTTTTAAGCAAACACCGTTTGGAATGGGTGTAAAATTTTAGAGCTGTTAAGTTAAAACATTACAGCAGACAGTTGTCCGAGGCCTTCGGCCACGGACTGTCCCTGCAGGCTGTGTCAGAGACACGGCCATTAAGTTTAACGTAGAATACGCCATGCGATAAGACTGAAAACATATATAACAATAAATGATAACATAACAACCACTCGTTGCTTTCTTGTATTTCGTGTAGGTGCCATTTTGATTAGTAGTTTTTATTTTAATTTACTAAACGTCAACTGTCAGCTGCTGTCAAACAGCATCAAGCAGCATTGTTATTTTGCTTACTTGGCAGCACTTTCATTTAACATAAAAATGTATGAATTAATTTTTTCATATATTTTTTATAATTATATATCCATGTAAAATTCAAATTCGCATTTAACATTTTGTTTCACTTAAATACATAAGTAAATATACGAAATTTCAATATTTCATCAATCAAAACAACAGCCGAAGGTTTGTGTCCACACTGAAACAGCAGCATAGTTTGTGTTCACGCTACAAACTCAAACACTCAACCAAACACCACACATATGTTTGAGTGTATGTGTTTAAACAATTTTCATTTGAGAAATTTAAATATTAGGAGATATCAACCAATATGAAATGTATATCAAACGAAAGATAACATCTTCATTTACCTACAAAAAAATTTTTAAAAAAAGTTATCTCGCCGTTTCCTCATAATCAATGAAATAAAGATTACAACGATAACAATCTGACGTATTCTACGCCAAAAAATTAAGATTTAAGCTGAAATACAATTTTTCTTCAAATTGAATATTCAAACTCGCGCGAACAAAGTGTCGGTTATTTGCTAGATAAACATAGAATAGTTTGAAAAGTTTTTAAATGGAATAATTTAAATCTTGTTTTTAATTTACAAAAATTTAACGAAATTCAAAACAAAAGTACCCCCGCAAAATCTTTGACCCTTAATGTTTGTTGCAAACAACAGCTCTTTAACTACAAATTTTCAAACTGGGTCATTTGTTGTTGGGTTGCTGGCTGACCAAATACCGTTCGTTCCCACACTATGAATGCTTCTCTTTACCCGAATACCAAAAGCGTGACCAAATTAAATATGCAACATCACCTTACTCCGTCCATTGATTGTCATTATACTTCTTTAAACAAAAAAAACATTAAAAATCTGTTAGCGAACAATACACATCTATAATGCAAAATCGAAACAAACAGATGGACAGCATAGCATATAGGCAAAATAATTACACTAGTTTACAGAAACATTATTATTATAACTAAACTTGAAAATTCCATAAAACAAAATTGTGTTTTAAATAGTGTTTTAAATATAAAAAATATTCGACAGGCATTGATTTATCGATCCATATAAATATTTCATTCACTTGTACAACTTTAGTGTATTTTCTTCAATTTTCAAAAACCAAATAGCAAAAAAAATTACCCATTATTTCGCAACGATGTACTACTACCTGTTGATACAATTTTATTTTACATCTTGTAAACTAGTGTCATTGAAGATTCACTTGAAAGGGGAACGCATTAAGCCAATACAAAGCAATACACAATTGTATACAATTTTGGTTTTATGGTTTTGGGTTACAATTTGTAAATTTCAAAGCTATGAATGAAATTCTCGCACAGATCAAGTGGTAACAAACAACAGCCACAAAACGTGTAGGTGAATCAGTAGTGTCTACGATCATTGTTAAGTTGAGTTGAGTTGAATGGAGATGACCTACTCCATGCCAGCATATCGGATACAGGGTATTAATATTTTATGAAAAGATTCGAAGCATATATTTAACACTAGAGTGAATTATTATATACAAATATGTGAATGACTTATAAAGTTTAGGAGTTTCTCATAGTATTTGAATGACTTTAGACTAATTTTAGTATCTACTTAAATAGACAAATATTATTTTAATATTTGTCTATTTAAGTATAAACATACGTAGTAAATATGTTGCTATTTGTACCTAAATTAGCAAATCAGTTTAAGAATTCAATCCGCGTTTGTTTTTATTATTTTAATTTTTTTTAATAATATTACATATATTGCATACTGTATCAGTTGGAACGTTGTTCGAAATAGATTTTTTTTATTGATACCCGGCATCAATCCTATTTTTATGTCAATTTCTGAGATGTTGACCAGTTTCTGCAACGTGTGACACACAAGGGTTCGTCATAACTTTTTTCTTGGCGGCGCCTTGGATAATTTTTCACCGCTTTCTTCTATCGACCAGACGTTTGCGCTAGGAATGCCAACAGTTTTAATCTTCTTAATTTCTTCTTATCTCGCGCTTAAAACTCTTATGGCCATTTCGTTTCTGTTAAAAAAATTAAAGATTTTTCTTCCCTTTGCCCTAAAAGTGCCTATTTGTGTCCGTTTGCAATAAAAGTGCAACACTACGAAAAGATTTTCCACCTTATTCATAAAAATTGTGAGAGGTTTCAGAGACGTTTTTTGTATGATAAACTGTCTCTCAAATCTCTCGCAACTTTTAATGAATAAGGCCGTTTGTGTTTGTGTCTGAGAAGTGACGAGGTTGAGTCGCAGTAGACACAACAACAATTGTGGGCAAGAACAACAGGCATTTTGTTTTTGTTTAGGCTCTCCTCATGTCAAAGTCAACACATACGTATACCAACAAATAAATGTAAACAGAAAAGTACAATAACAAAACCTTTGAATTTGACAGAAGCGGCCAACTAAACTAGGAGAAAAAATTTAAATCAGCTGTGTACCGAGTTTACCTTCTCATTCTACCATTATCTGCCCCCAAAAACCTGCCCCATAGAAGTGTTGACAAAAACTAGACAGTCAAAATTTCTCTTCACTCAAATGGCAACAAACAAAACGAGTGAAACCCTAGTACTTCTCTACTCTCTCTCTTCATTGAATATTTCAATACACGAGCAGCTTTTCGATAGTGTTATTGTATGTATATACATAACTATACAAATTCCAACCATGTTGAAGTAAAATTACATAACCTATGCAAAAAGTATGAAATAAGAAAGATATGACGCGAGAGAGAAATGCGTTTGAGTGAACTCCTAGCACTTTTTGGTTCTCTTTTACCAGCGTTGCCAAGTTGCGCACATCTTCTGGTCGTCTATTTGTTTACTCAAACGCATTTCTCTCTCGCGTCATATCTTGCTTATTTCATACTTTTTGCATAGTTTATGTAATTTTACTTCTACATGGTTGGAATTTGTATAGTTATATACAATAACACTATCAAAAAGCTGCTCGTGTACCGAAATATTCAATATTCATTTTGTTTGTTGGCATTTGAGTGAAGAGAAATTTTGACTGTCTACTTGTAAATCGTTTTTGTTGTAAATCGTCTTTGGTGTTGATTGTTTGTTACTGTTTTGATTCAGTTTGTAGTTCTTTTTCATAAAGCAACTATGGTATAGAGAAGCATAAAGCAACTATGGTATAGAAAAGAAAATTTACTCATGGAGTGGACTGCAAACAACGAAAACGAGTGAAGCGCGTTGTTTCTCTGCTCGCTCTCTTACTCTCTTCTTTGAATATTTCAATACAAGAGCAGTTTTCTGATGATGTTATAGTATCTAAGTATAGAAATTCCAACCACATTTAAATAAAATTACATAAAGTATGTCAAAAGTATGAAATAATCAAGTTATGACGCGGGAAAGAAATGGGTTTGAGTGAATCGCGTCGACTTTTTTGGTTCTCTTCTACTAGGGTTGCCAAATTGGGCCGGGTTTTTGTTCTCTACTTGTACATCCTGTTTGTCATCTTTTTCATTTGTTACATTCAGAACGAATAGTTGTTTTGCATTGATTTTAGAAAGTAATTAGTTTTAATTTTTATTTGGTTATTCAACCTCAAGACCATTCTCCTCTCTACTAATAGAGATATACAGATTTATTCATAAAAACTTATGTGAGGTTTGAGAGACGTTTTTTTGAATGGTAAATCATCTCTGAAACCTCTCAGAACTTTTTATGAATAAGTTTTTAAAGAAGAAGTGTCCTCATTGCAAAATGTGTCCTCATTGTTCATGGCAAGCCGTATATCTATTTCAGATCTAGCCACAAGATCTTCATCAGCGGTTGCTTGGAATGATGCTATTGACAAATTCATCAAAGTAACTCAGGGGGAATCCATGACACAGTTGATCGAGTAAGTACTGGGAAAATGATCGCGAACAGAATAGATGGGTGGGAGAACGATAAGCAACCAGAAGCAAACCATTCGGCAAACTAAGTTTAAATAGTATTTGATTGATACTAATTACAGCTAAATTATGTTCTATGTTAGTTGCATCGAACGTAAATACGCATTGCTTTTTATTTCTGTCCGTTTTATGTCCACCCAAAGAGTAAAATGCAGCAGCAACTCGAACTCGATGAAATGGCCTACTACCTCGTAGCCATCGTGATAACGTAAAGAGAGGGATAGAAACTCTTGTCTATTGCTCTGTGACTAAATGCAAACGGAAACTCATTTCAATTGGGAATTTTTCACTTCGCAAGTGTTCGAAAAATATCGCACTCAAACCAGGGGGTTTCTCAAAAACAATGTACTAAAGTATACAGTCAAAATTTCTCTTCACTCGAATGCCAACAATTATCACGACGGAAGTGAAGTGTTAATCTTTCTCTGCTCTCTCACTTAATCTTACTTTACTTTTATTGACTATTTTACAACCTCATGACGTCTTAAACATATTAATTAAACAAACAAATTAAACAAATTTCAACATATTCCTCCAACTGGCTCTACCCTTCGCCTTTTTTCGCCAGTTGGTCCAATCGTCCTCTTTTCCTGTTTCCATCGGGTACGTCATCGAAAACCTTTCGCACTGGTTCATCTTCATCCATTCTGATTACATAACCTAGCCACAGCAAATGGCCTAATTTGATTCGCCTGGCTATGTCCACGTCAAAATATAAATTATATAGCTCTTGGTTTTACGGAGAATTTTTCTCTCGAATACTCCCAGGCGTTTTTCATCCGCTTGCGATATGACCCAAGTTTCGGAGCCATATGTGAAGAAAGGTAAAATGAGAGTCTGATATAGCTGAACTTTTGTCCGTCGAGAGAATGCTTTGTTTCTAAACAGCCTGCTGAGCCCAAAATAGCATCTATCTGCAAGCACAATTCTCCTATTTATCTCCAGGCTGACGTTGTTGTCCTTGTTCAAGGTGGATCCAAAGTAGACAAATTCATCTACCACTTCAAAATTAAATCGGTGGTCGACGTTCAAGTGCGGACCAAGTCGAGAGGTTTGTCTAGTCGCTGACACTATCAATTTTGTCTTGCCCTCATTAATACCAAGACCCACCTTCGCTGATTCTTTTTCGATTCTTATAAATACTGCATAACCTCCCGCAAATTTCGCCCAATGATGTCTATGTCGTCAGCATACTCCAGCTACATATAGATTTTCGTGTTTATGGTCTTGTTCGTATTTACTGCAGCTTTCCTCATTATTATCTCCATTAAGATGTTGAAGAGATTGCATGAAAGTCTCCCGCCTTGTCTCAGTCCTCGTTTGATACAGAATGGTTCGGTGAGGTCTTTCCCCACTTTCACTGCGGATCAGTTTTGCCGGAATCCCAAGTTCGGAAATAGATTCGTACAGTTTTCCACGTATGGGGCTATCGACAGCAGCTTTGGAATCGACAAAAAGGTGGTATGTATCGATTTGCTTTTCGTGGGTCTTTTCCAGGATTTGTCGTAGCGTGAATATTTGGTCAGTCGTGGACTTGCCTGGTCTAAAATCACACTTATAAGGTCCAATCAGTGTTTCAATAATTGGCTTTAGTCTTTCACATAATACGTTCGACAAGACCTTATACGCGATGGATGAAAGACTGATACCATGATAGTTGGAACAGATACACGGAACACCCTTTCTGAATACAGGATATAATACACGGAGACTCCAATCGTCATGCATAGTTTTCCCCGGCCATGTACCGCATATAAGTCGATGCATGTGGGCTAGCAGTCCTTCGCCACTTGTCTTAAAAAGTTGCTCATAACTCCTTAACCCATCCACACCAGTGGCTTTATCACCCTCAAGCCGGGAAATCGCCGTTCTTATCTCGCCTTGGGGGTACAATCTACACTATCTTCCACTATCATTACCTCGTGATCTTCAGTGGAAGAATCTGAGTGGAGTAGAGCTGAAAAGTGGTCTCTCCACATTATGAGCACACACTGCTTATCAGTCATCAGATTCCAATTCTCGCCCTTGCAGGAGGGCAGCCCATTATTAGGCCCGTTATCCGATCTTCTTACCATCTGTAAAAATTTTTGGGATTCACCATTCATCCCGCATTATCCGGGTTTTTCACTCTCCTTCTGCTCCCACTGCCATTCCCCCGCCCAAATAGTTGGCTTTCCTCCCTTCTCAGCCTTTTGTACCGCTCACTAGCAACACGCGTTGTAACTGACTGCTCCGTCTTTTTCATCAGTTGCAATGCAACATTCTTCGTCGTACCATTTCTTATCCTTCCGCGGTTTTTGATAGCCAAGTTCAGTCCTTGCAGCGGTTGCCAAAGAATGGGAGATGTGCTTCCACTGAGCATCTGGATCCTCGGGAGGGGTGACCCTCCCTCTTCATTGAATATTTCAATACACGAGCAGCGTTTTGATAGTGTTATTGTATATAACTATACAAATTCCAACCATGTTGAAGTAAAATTACATAGACTATGCAGAAAGTATGACGCGAGAGAGAAATGCGTTTGAGTGAATTGTTACCACTTTTTGGTTCTCTTTTACGAGGGTTGCCAAATTACGCACATCTTCTGATTGCGTCTTTCTTCATCGTCTTTGGGTTTCTCAAAAAGGATGTACAAGTAGAGAAGGAAAAACCGCCGCAATGTGGCAACCCTCGTAGAAGAGAACCAAAAAGTGGACGCGATTCACTCAAACGCATTTCTCTCTCGCGTCATAACTTCATTATTTCATAATTTGTACATACTTAATGTAATTTTATATAAATATGGTAGGAATTTCTATAGTTAGATACTGTAACATCATCAGAAAACTGATCAACGGAGAGAGAGCAGAGAAATGAGGCGCGTCACTCGTTTTTTGTTCTCTTCTACGAGGGTTGCCACATTGCGGTGGCTTTTTCTTCTCTACTTGCACATCCTCTTTGGGCCTATATGGCACAGCTGATCGAAAATGTACTGGGGAATTGATATAGAATGAGAGACCAAAGAAGACATAGAGATTATATACCATGCAGCAAACCATAGACTAATACTTATACTCGTAGTAGACCTAATAGTTCTTTCACCAAATTTATGATATTTGGCCTGGTGTGATATTTACTTTGGATGTTAAAAAGAATTGCTTTACTAATACCAGATAGAGGCAATGGTTCAAAACAATAAACAAAATAACAACAACGGCATTTCGATTTGTGTGTTAAAATTATTGTGTTAAATACAACACAAATGTATGCTAACAATAACAGTCAATAAAAAAGTTTAAAACACATTTAAATTTCACAGATTTTCCCCAAAACGACATGAAAAATTAAAGCAAGAAGTTATTGTAATTCCGCCTGGTGTATGCCACGTTTCCTCAAACATCTCTCTATCACACCGACCGCGTCAAGAAGAGTGTGAAAGGAAACGTCAGCTGAGCCAAATATTCTCTCTAGTATGATTTACTCTATGCAGCAAACTGTTTAAATAGTATTTGATTGATACTAATGACAGCTAAATACGCATTCCCTTTTATTTCTGTCCGTATTATGGCCAACCAACGAGTAAATTACTAAAGCAACTCGAACTCGTTATCAAGAGTATGTCAAGAGAGGGCTATCGGCTCTTGTCTATTTCTCTATGCGCAAAACACACAAGAAAACACTTGCTAAAACTTCTTTCCATGTCCAGGGAACCATCGGTTCTGTAGATAGATATAAAATAGCTATACGGTTTGCCAAGAATCATAAGAAGGTTTGCGAGGTTTGAGAGACTATTTTTGTATGATAAATCATCTCTCAAATATCTCATAACTTTTTATGAATAAGGCCGTATATCTCTATTAATAGACACATAGAATGGATCTTGAGTTTGAATAATAAAATAAAAAAGTACCAATAAAAATGTCGAATAAATAACCATCATCCTTGATGAATTTGCACGTACTGTAATTAGTTTTATTTGAATTAGTTTTATATTATTGTCTGCCGGAACCGAATCTGATCGATACTCATAAAAAAATGTCACCTATTTTGAATTTGTATTAACTTTAAGCTTCACTAATCTGACAAACTGTTAGAACATTCTAGTGCAGATGACAATTGTGATTCAAATATTGAAATTCAGAAAACATACATAATTCCTGATAACTTACTTACTTATCCGGTCACGAACAACCCCGAGTTGCCAGGGACCTTACAAAACGAAGATAACATATTTCGCCAACCAGTTCGATCTTTTGCCTTATCTGTCCAGTTGGCAATACCAAGTGTACGCAGGGTCCTTCCTGATCCAACCTGATCCTTCCAGCGGAGTCTTGGTCTTCCTATTTTTCGACTTCCTTCGAGTTCGGTTTCGAAAACCCTTCGTGCTGGTTCGTCTTCATCCATTCTACTGACATGGCCTAGCCAGCGCAATCGCGTTATTTTGATCCGCTTAACTATGTCAAGGTCAGGATAAAGCTCATACAGCTCATGATTCATGCGTCGCCGATACTCGCCCTTGTGCACTATAGGGCCATAAATATTTCGGAGTATTTTTCTCTCTAAGACTCCTACAGATGTTTCGTCTGCTTGCGATAAAAACCAGGATTCTGCGCCATAAAGCAAGACAGGTTATAGTTGGTGTCTGGTATAATTGGATTTTCGTCATTCGAGAGAGGGCTTTATCTCTAAAGTGCTTGCTTAGCCCAAAATAACATCTATTCGCAAGCACAATTCTCCGCTGGATTTCAAGGCGGACGTTGTTGTTTTTGTTTACGGCAGATCCGAGGTATATAAATTCGTCTACCACCTCGAAACTATAACGATTATCAGCTTTCACGCTTTGGTCTAATCGCGTGGAGGCCCTGCTCATTGAAACCATTAATTTTGTCTTGTTCTCATTTACCGTCAGACCCAATTTTCCTGACTCCTTCTCAATTCTCGAAAACACCGCAGTAAGTTCTGATAAACTGTATTAAATATTAAAGTTCGGATAGCACTAATTAAAGTAGTAGATTAGTAAAAATTTTTAATAATAATTTAGACAACATTTATTTAAATTTTAAAACATCTATTGAATTTTGATTAAATTTTACTTCTACCAATACAATACAAATTTATTTGATTTTAATTATCCATTTTAAAAAATTTTCTAAATGTTGTAATATAAATTCTAGAAAGATGAATGAAATAAAAAAATTATTTTGAATAAAAAATCTTTCAATTAGAATTAATTTTTGTAAACTATATAATGGTCGGCTAATATGAGTTGGAATTTTGAAAAATTTAGAATCACGAATATTTAAATGTTGTAGGAATCAGGTTTTTGTAAAACCTACCAGTATTTCGTTTTTGGTTGTGAATATTTTACTTGTGCTGGTTATATTTAAATTTAATATTTTTAAGGGCTGATTTTTGATTTTCTTAATATGAGATCTTAAACGTGTACGCTATATTAGTTGTAGACTAAAGTATAGTCGTTCTTAGCCACCTACAATAACAATTTTGATTTTTTGTTTATATTAAGTTTTGCCTTTGCTAACGTTTATAAATATCGCATTGTTTAAGGTTATTGTACTTTTCCACCAAGATAGCATCTCACAATGGCAATGATGGCGGTGATGATGCAGATGATATTGACGATGATGATGGCGCAGGCGTTGATGCTGTAACAGACCCAGCTAAAACACTTATAATCATCGTAATGATGCTGTTTTTTATTTTTGTTGGTAATGATGGAAATAGAAAGTGAAAACTTTGTGAATGAATAATTACAATAGTTTTCTTATGGACGCTAGATGACTCGAAAATTGTGATTGCAATTTTCTTGAATGGGTCCATAAAGTACCACTATGTTTACGTAAATTTTGAATTTTACTGGAAATAAACAAATACGCTTTCGTACACTCAAAAAATGTAGTTTTCCATTACATCCCATACAGGAATAAGGGAGAGTTTCTCGCCATCAATGATTTCATGCAACTTCAACTAAAATCAATCTATTGCTTCTTGATATAGCTCCTTATACCAACCGACTTGTAAATCAGAAATTACAAATGGAAAATATCACGTCATTTTAGATCGAGGCCAACATTGCACATGTCATAAAAATAAATAAATGGTTTCCCATTGCATCCTTAGAAGGAATCGGGGAGAGCTTCTCACAACCAGTGAGCTGTGCGCTTTCTAGTTTTATACTCACTGATTGGGACCTTTACACCGGTTCCGAACGGTATTTTTGAGAAGCATTTTCATCGCTAAAATAAACCCAGGATTTCAAGTACAAGAGGCGCGCACACTACCCATTGCACCACCGACGGCCACTTGCACATGTCATACTTGCGCACATATTCAGCATCTGTTTACCAATTTCCTTCAAATTACTAAACGTTATATTTGGTTGTAGGCAACAGTTTTTTTCAAATTCTTTGTTTTTGACTACAACCCTGCATTTTGCAACCATGTAACGTGACAGTTTGGTGACAGTCTTTGGTGACAGCATAACGCAACTATGGTATAGAGAAGGAAATTAACTCATAGAGTCGAAGCGCGTCGTTTCTCTGCTTGCTCTCTTACTCTCTTCGTTGAATATACACGAGCAGTTTTCTGATGATGTTATTGCATCTAACTATAGAAATTCAAACAATATTTGAATAAAATTACATAAAGTATGTAAAAAGTGTGAAATAATCAAGTTATGGCGCGGGAAAGTAATGCGTTTGAGTGAATCGCGTCGACTTTTTTGGTTTTCTTCTACTAGGGTTGCCAAATTGCTCCGGTTTTTGCTTCTCTTCTTGTACATCCTTTTTGGTGACAGGGTATAACCAGTACTGTTAAAGGTGCTGACAGACTGTCCTATCAAATCCAACGAATTGCGTTGTATCTGTCAAAATCCGTATATGTGGAAAGCAATAGTCGTGACAGATGCAAAAATTACATCGGCTTGTGGCTCATGGCCTTAAAACATAAGGGAAACAAAATGTGGCTGCAATTTTTGGCAGATTTTTTTTTTTGCATAGAAAGGGTGAGACCGCCATGCAACCTGCCTCATACAAATTTCTCGACAAATACAGTCGTTATTAATTTCCCTCTCATATAACCTGTTGCAAACACGATTTCCAATATTTTCATCAATTAATTTCAATTAAATCAATAATGAAACAAATCTAAGCTCAGGGTGTACAATACGTTTTAAATGATCTCGGTACAAACCACACTGGCCGCTTAACTTAAAAACAATATTAAGCTCCAGTTTACCTACCACATTTTTTTGTATTTTCCATAGAACAATGGAAACAAAAACCATTAAGCCTTATGATTTATTATTGTGTGCAATTTAATTGTAAACCTAGTTTACTAATTTGTTTTCCACCAAAACAGAAGAAACCCTCTAAACCCAGTTAACCTAGAAATTCTTAAGAAACTTTCATTTATTCATTCTCCCATTAAATGTCATCCATCAGTCTTTAGGTATTCTCACCTCATAATGTCACCGTAAGTATAAATATTCCACCACTTTGAGTAACAAATTTTCTCACCGAAATTAAAAGTGTTACGACTTTTGCTTTCTGGGGAACACGATATTTGTACGTAGTTCGCTGGAGGTGATGCAGTCGTTAATACTTATATACTCATATGTACAAGAATATATGTATTTCTATACAAGCAACAATTATACTTAAGTTTATATTAATTATTATTGTACAGGTAATTGTTTATGTTTTACGATCGAGTCCATATTGTACATTAGAGTGACTCGATTTTTGAATTATTTACCATCTCAGGTACTAATAAATAGAAGATATAAGGGAATGTTCTAGCTATCACGGTTATTTCATTTCACTTCTTAAATTAGCGATATAAAATATATCCGTGCCAGCGTTCACCAGTTAACATTACGAGGTGTCTTGAGAGAATGCAATAGCAAATATTTTACTATCACAATTTTTGTGGCGTAGTTTTTCAACACTAATTGGAACAAAGAAACAGCTGATTTATGTCAGCAGATTGTGAAAATTACAGGTGTGTTTAAGTGATTTAACAACGCACAGAAAGCAAAACAAACAAAAATGCTATGGGGATGCATCTGTGCACAAAGCTAAACATGAGCAATTGCAGACGTGAACATTTCGTTGTTGGAGTATACAAAAATTAAAACATTTTGCAATTCCTCCATTGCACGTACATTCGCACAAGACCCCTTATTTATTTTATAACAAGAATTTGCAAATCGACATAATCCAATTATGTAGATGACAAACTATACCTCTATATCATGGTACAAATATAATGGTATGTATATGCAGTACGACAACAAATACAACAAGCAAAAAACAACAGGCATTTTGTTTTTGCTCAGTATCTGTATTGTGTCAAGTCAGCTGATTGAAAATTAATGAAAATGCAAACAAATTTGAAAAAAATGCCATTCAGAAAGTGATTGTGTTTTATTTGATATTTTGAAAGTGTTTAACTGTGAAAATTAAAACGTTTCTATGTGATTTTTACAGATAAAACATTTCAAAAACAGCAGTCCCTAGTGAAGGGGGGTTGCAGACAAACAAATGTAAACAAACTTTGACATAAGAGAAAAACTCACTCATCTCACTCCAGACAGAAAAGTTCAAATCAGCTGGGCTAGTGCTTCTACCATTTGTTTCCAATTTCAGGCCCTGTCTTGTTTTATGGCATAGTACCGCAGTCACCTCTATGGAAAATTGATCGATTATAAAGAATATTAGTCGTGTTTTGGTTGCAAGCAAGCGATTATTGCTTGCTAAGTTGTAAAGAAAACGGCTATTAAGCGATAAGTTATTTTATTCAAAAATATGACAAAGTCTTGAAAACGGTAGAGATGTAAAAAAAAATTGTTTCAACTTAGCGAAAATGATTCGCGTCGCTAAGTTCTCGCTAAGTCTTCGCTAAGTACTTCATACAAAACAAGCGATTATATGGGTGTTTTTTATAGAGTGATACAACTTTGAGTTGGCATCACTGCTTTATTTGACCACCCATTTAACAGCTGATAGTTGCTTTTTTGCAGAGAGAGTGAAAGAACCGAAATGTGCAGGATGAATGGTGAATCCCGAAAGTTTTTCCAGAGGGTAAGAAGATCGACCAACGGGCCTAATAATGGGCTGCCCTCCTGCAAGGACGAGAATGGGAATCTGGTGACTGAGAAGCAGTGTGTGCTCAAAATGTGGAGAGACCACTTTTCAGCACTACTCCACTCAGATTCTTCCAGTGAAGATCAGGAGGTAATGATAGTGGAAGATAGGATAGATTGTACCCCCCCCCCCAACCAAGACGAGATTAGAACGGCGATCTCCCGCCTGAAGAATAATAAAGCCGCAGGTGCGGATGGCCTACCGGCTGAACTTTTTAAGGCAGGTGGCGAAGGACTGACAGCCCACATGCATCAACTGATATGCGGTATATGGCTGGGGGAATCTATTCCCGACGATTGGAGTCTCAGTGTATTATGTCCTGTATTCAAAACAGGTGATCCGTGTGTCTGTTCCAACTATCGCGGTATCAGTCTTTTATCCATCGCGTATAAGGTCTTGTCGAGCGTATTATGTGAAAGACTAAATCCAATTATTGAAAACCCTGGTTATACACCAGGCAAGTCCAGAACTGACCAAATATTCACGCTACGCCAAATTCTGGAAAAGACCCACGAAAAGCAAATCGATACATACCATATTTTTGTCGATTACAAAGCTGCTTTCGATAGCCCCATACGGGGAAAACTGTACGAAGCTATGTCTGAACTTGGTATCCTGCAAAACTGATTCGCCTCTGTAGAATGACGCTGGCCAACAACAAATTAGCAGTGAAAGTGGGGAAAGACCTCATTGAACCATTCTGTACCAAGCGAGGACTTAGACAAGGCGACACACTTTCGTGCAATCTCTTCAACATCTTAATGGAGATAATAATGAGAAAGGCTGCAGTAAATACGAACAAGACCATTAACACGAAAAGCCATATGTTGCTAGCGTATGCTGACGACATAGACATCATGGGGCGAAATTTGCGAGAGGTTACTGCAGTATTTTCAAGAATCGAAAAGGAATCAGCGAAGGTGGGTCTTGCTGTTAATGAGGGCAAGACAAAATTGATGGTGTCAACGACTAGAGAAACCTCTCGACTTGGTCCGCACTTGAACGTTGACAACCGATTTAATTTTGAAGTGGTAGATGAATTTGTCTACCTTGGATCCGCCGTGAACAAGGACAACAACGTCAGCCTGGAGATAGATAGGAGAATTGTGCTTGCAAATAGATGTTATTTTGGGCCCAGCAAGCAGTTTAGGAACAAAGCCCTCTCTCGACGGACAAAAGTCCAGCTATATCAGACTCTCATTTTACCTGTCTTGACATATGTCTCCGAAACTTGGGTTATATCGCAAGCGGATTAAAAACACCTGGGAGTTTTCGCGAGAAAAATTCTCCGTAAAACATATGGTCCTGTTAGGGAAAACGGCGAGTACCGACGTCGCTGGAACGCAGAGCTATATAATATCTATTCTGTCGTGGACATAGCTAGATGAATCAAAGTGGGCCAATTGCGTTGGCTAGGCCATGTTATCAGAATGGATGAAGATGAGCCAGCGCGAAAGATTTTTGATAACGTACCCGATGGAAGCAGGAAAAGAGAATGACCAAGACTCCGCTGGAAAGACCAAGCAGAAGAATCCCTCCGTATCCTTGGTGTTAGCAACTAGCGAGAAAAGGCGACGGATAGAGCCAGTTGGAAGAATATGTTGAAATTTGTTTAATTTGTTTGTTTAATTAATATGTGTAAGACGTCTGACCTCATGAGGTTGTAATATAGTCAATAAAAGTAAAAGTTGTTTTGTTTAGTTTGCTTTGACATTTCATTATGAATCGACTTACACCAGAGTAACGCGTGCAAATTATGGAAATTTTTAATCAAAATAATGGTTCTGTTCGCCAAACTTATCGTGCACTTCGTCCATTTTATGGCGTACATAATCGTCATTCAGAGCTGCTAATTCGAAGAACAAAATGTCGCATTTGGATTGAGGAGAATCCACAAGCATTTGTCGAAGTACCATTACATCCACAGAAAATTACTATTTGGTGCGCTTTATTTGCTGGCGGAGTCATTGGCCCATATGTCTTCAAAAACGATGATGGTCAGAATGTAACTGTCAATGGTGAACGGTATAGGAACATGATTCGAAGTTTTTTCGTACCTCAATTAGCTGGCATTAATCTTGCTGATATGTGGTTCCAACAGGACGGAGCCACATGCCACACAGCGGGCGCTACAATTGATTTACTCAAGGAAACTTTTGACGAAAAAAAAATTTCACGAAATGACCCAATTAATTGGCCCCCAAGATCGTGTGATTTAACCCCATTGGATTATTTTCTTTGGGGTTATGTAACGTCACTTGTGTACGTCGATAAACTACAAACAATTGAACACCTGGAAATCAACATTCGAAGAGTTATCGGCGAGATACGGCCGGAAATGCTGCGAAAAGTTTGTGAAAATTGGTGTTCCAGATTGCGCCTCGTACGCGCCAGCTGTGGCGGCCATATGGCCGAAATCATATTTAAACATTAATGTCATAAAATTTTCTATCCAATAAAGACCGTTTGATTGATATCAAAAATATATTACTATGTTTTATTATGATTTCAACTTGTATCACTCTATAAAAAACACCCGATATAAGCAAGCGGTGTAACCAAAACACGCTTATTGACAAAGATTCGGCGTGACTCCACTCTTGTGTCAACCATGAACATGAACAACGATTACACAGTGCAACAGATAACCATATGTATACGGACAACACTACGTGATAAAAGACCAAAAAAAAAAAGACCTGTGTCTCCCAGTTTTGCGCCAAGTCCTGCACTTTTTTTATGGGTCCCAAAAATTTGGGGCCCCTGTGGCATGTTTGAAAAAAAACGGTAATTTTGTCAGGCTCATATCTTGCAATTCGTTTGGAATTTTTATTTACTCTCTGAGGGAAAGTTGTTGGTCTTGTCATAAAGAACAAAAAAATAAAATCAAAAAAACTTCATCTTCAAGGTAAAATTCGCAAAAACTTTAAAAAATTAGGTTTCTTTACCTTTTTTCCCCCTATTCAGGTCCATAGGTAGCAAACCGTTCAAAATTCAAGGAAACAATTAACTACAAGAATGTATCTAAGATCTCAGTAAACAACTTTCTAGAACATATGAACTGAAGAATGATTCCTAGATTCTTATATTGTGTGCTGAGCTTACTGCTTTGACTGTGCTGCTGCGGTCGGTGAGATAGCATAGTATCTCAATGTTGAAGTAAACGGTGTTAAGAATCAGTCCTAGGACGTTCATATGTTCCAGAAAGTTGTTTACTGAGATCTTAGGTAAATGTTTGTAGTTGATTGTTTCCTTGAATTTTGAACGGTTTGCTCCATATGGACCTGAAAAGGGGAAAAAAGGTAAAAACATTCAATTTTTTTAAGTTTTTTTTACGATTTTGACCTTGAAGATGATCTTATATATTCAAAATTGTTGTTCTTTATGACAGAGCTACAACTTTCCCTCAGAGAGTAAATCAAAATTCCGAACGAATTGCAAGATATGATCCTGACAAAAAGATCACTCTATGTAGTCAATTTAGATATTTGGGATAATGACGTTCTAATACTATAATTCACATTGTTTGAATTTACTCTGGTTCTCGCGATAAGCCGCTATTTTAAAAACGAACAAGCATTTAAATTACCCTCTGCAAAAATACATATACGGTTCTATCCCTATCAGTACGGCCACCGAAGTACTATTAGCGGATTTTCAGCATACAGGGATCCGAAATTGCATTAAAGATATTATGGTGTGTGCCAGAAGAAAATTATTTTTTTTCACTACTGGTGGTATTGTTCGCCAAGCTCAATGTCTTCAATAGTTCGAGGGTGAGACGCGCGGCTGGCAACCAAAACGCTTGGAGAAGTAAGTAATATTTATTAAATCCTCGCACACATACCACGAAATTTATATGGTATACTTTCAGGCGAATACCATTTTATACTCCATATTCAAAGCCGTGGGAACCATTTGAAGGATAATTTATTCCATACCTAATCGGAGCATCCCTTCTTTACAATCCAATAAAAAAATCAAAACTATCTCAAAAAATACGTGTTTTTATTTTAAAATGAAACAGTGCATTCTTACTGAGACACCCTTTATAATCATTGTGTCATTTGTGACCCAAATATGGATTTGTTTGTTGAAAACTGCTGAAAACAAAAACGTAAAAAACACAACAAGGAAACAAAAAAGCAGCAGATCTTCAGTTCGTGAAAACAAAGCTTTCACGTAAGTATATACTACAGGGTGCGGCTAAAGTTACTATATGATGTAAAACAATTGTAACTTCTTTGCTTGCGAGTATTTAACTTTTTCTTTTTTCCTATTGCAGAAATTAAACTTGGGAGAATATTTAAAAATGGAACGCTATACAATTGCGCAAAGAACTAAGATTGTTTTTCTATTCATTGAAAATCATCGTTCGATAATTAATACTCAACGTGCATACAGAAGATTTTATGGTGTAAGAACTGCTCCAACGGGTCCAACCATTCGTTCGTTGGTGAATAATTTTGCTGAATATGGGACTGTCGGAGATTCAAGACGTA
Organism: Phaonia tiefii; assembly: GCA_963931995.1. NCBI lineage: Eukaryota > Metazoa > Arthropoda > Insecta > Diptera > Muscidae > Phaonia > Phaonia tiefii. Next base: position 252,445,747 of record OZ008368.1, on the reverse strand, counting down.
CGGGCAGACCTCGAACTGGCAGATCGGCCGAAAATATTGTTGCACTCAACAAAGTTATGGAAAATGCCATAAAAAGAGCACATTTTTGCGTTAGAGAAAACGGTTCTCATTTAACTGATATTATTTTTCATAATTAATGTAAAAAGATAACATAAAATAAAAAAATATCATAAATTTTATTGTTTTTTTCATTCCATTCAATAGTTATTTAAAAAACTAATCATATAGTTACTTTAGCCGCACCCTGTATATGGATGTTTCAAATATATACTTGGTTCCTGCATAATGTTACAGGGACCGTTTATTACAGCACCACATCTCAATCAGAAATACCAATATGATACAAAAACGAGCCACGCTATTGTACAAGTGTTTTATCTATGTTATACGGCCAAATCCGGGAAACTTATAATTTAAACAAGTCCATTGTGTGTTGGTTTGAAAATGTTGTCATTCGTTGTTGGTGGTTTCTTTGTTTGAATTTTGATTATGGTGCTTTAGTACGTTTTCAATTAGGTGCTCGCTCGTACTGAGTTGTTGTGATTGTTTTTTGTTCAGTAGATGTCTACCCCATATGGTCAAGTGATTGTTGGTTGTTGTTTTGCCAATTTTAGGCTTCGAAGTTGCTGGTAATATTTCTGTGCAAATCTGCTGTTTCAAAATACTTAAAGTAGGTTAAATCATGTAATTTATTCTGTTGCATTATATGTATGTGTATTACAGTCACTTATTTGTGAATTTCCCAGTAACACCAACTCATGCAATCAAGTAAAAAGCGATCTCTGAAATCCTGCAACATGCACTAACCCTAGAGTATTTCCTGAAGTTGAAATATGGTAATAACAAGTTTTAAATTAAATATAAACTAATCGATGACTAAACTGTATCGGCGTTATTCATAAAAGGTTATGAGAGGTTTAAGAAATGATTTATCATACAAAAAATGTCTCACAAATCTCTTATAACTTTTCATGAATATGGTGCGTCAACTCTTATGTCGGTATGAGAATATTGAATACCTTAAATATAAACTATCAAATTCCATATAAGTAATATTTTTATTTAAAATTAAAATGTTCGAGCGTTAGAATTATTTTATTCTTCAATTATTCGCTACCCATTGGGTAGCATCGTCAGGAAGATAAACAGAATTTTTAATTAAAAATTATATGAATTTAAATACAAAGCATTTCCCTTATTTTTATTTAATTTAATCCTTTACAATTTATTTGAACTACACCATTTCCAATTGAAATTTGAAAAAATCAAATGAAATTTAAAAATTCTATTTGAAATTAGAAATACATCAATTGAAATTTGAAAATTCTATTTCAAATTTGAAATACATCAATTGAAATGTGAAAAACAACAAATAAAATTTAAAATACATCAATTGAAATTTAAAAATTTTATACATAAAATCGGTTAATAATTTTTAAATTTCAAGTGACGAATTTTAAATTTCAATTGATGTATTTCAAATTTCAATTGATGTGTTTTAAATTTCAATTGATGTGTTTCAAATTTCAATAGATGTCTTTCAAATTTCAATTGATGTCTTTCAAATTTCAATTGATGTTTTTTTAAATTTCAATTGATGTATTTCAAATTTCAAATAGAATTTTTAAATTTCAATTGATACATTTCAAATTTCAAATATAATTTTCAAATTTCAATTGATATTTCTCAAAATTAATTTGATATATTTCAATTTTTGATAACAACATCAATCAAATGGTCGTAAAATTTCCTCATAACTTTTTCGAGCATCTCTTGCATTACAGCAACGATTTTCCATTGTTTGATGTTAAGCGATAGATGGTAAAAATTTGAATGAGTTGACCTTCGAAAACATGTGTTCGTAAGTCAATCGGCTGACAAATGTCAAAGTTAGTTGCCATACCGACATAAAAGATTGATGGAAGGCACTCATCCAGGGTGATGGACGTACGTGTAATCAGAGGAGCTAACTTATATTCTGATCACTACCTGGTAGCAACGTAGGTTCGTCGGACATCAAGAGATCGGAAAGCTGCAATTGCCAGAGGTAACCACAGCCTACTCAAGGATACTCTCGCAACTTTTGACACCGATCCAACCCGATCCTGAAGCGCAGTGGAAACACCAGTTAATACTTTATATCATTATGTTAAAAATTTCGTACAGTTTGCACAGTCTTTAAGGACTTTAAAAGCCTGATCACATTCACATTCACGCCATTTTCAACATGACATCAAATGACGAACGAGTTTTGCTGAAATATTTGTTACTTATATTGAGTTTTATAAACGCTGAAATTTTTTTCTTTTTTTGTTGTTTGGATGCAAATATAACGTGCTTGTAGCTTGTCGCAAATATAGTATACTTGTGTCCAAACACTTCGTGTTTCCTATTCAATATAACATGATTGGGTTACAATGGTTAATACATACGTTATGTATTTGTGACCCAAATGTGGCGTTGTTTGGTGAAAACTACTGAAAACAAAAATGTGAGAGACAATAAAGAAACAAACATCAGCAGATCTGCAATTCTCGCAAAGAATGCTTGCAAAAATGTACATGGTATCTGCAATATGTTGCTGGGACCGATATATTTCAGTGTGTATACATTTTTACAAATATCTTATTTTGTTCAGCATGTAATGCCAAAAATGGCAAATGAAGTCAACGTGACTTGCGTGAAAAGTCTGTTACAGTCTTAAAAACCCTTTCTCTAAGTTTCAAACATATTCATACTCTCAAAACTCAAACGCGAATAATAAATTTCTCAAAATTGAATACTAAAGGATTTCGAAAGTTTGTTTTCATTAAGTAAACTCAGTATTGCGATTTAAATATTTAATAAACCTAACTACAAAAAAAAATTATCAACAACTCTTTCGTTGTTTGAATTTTAGCAAGAAGAAACCGTGCACCAGAAGAATTGAAATTTGAAAAAAAATCGATTGAAATTTAAAAATTGTATTTGAAATTTGACTTGCTTACATCATTTTAAAATTCCATTGGAAATTTAAAATACATCAATTAAATTTTAAAAAACATCAATTGAAATTTAAAACAATCAATTGAAAATTAAAGAACATCAATTGAAATTTAAAAGACATCAACTGAAATTTAAAATTCGACACCTGAAAGCATAGATTCATTCTAACCAGTATTTTGCCATCTAGTGTGGAGCCATCAGTGTATAACTCTAAACAGGTAGAAGTGGGTGTTATAATCAACATCAATTGCGGATTTCCGCAGATTCCTTAGAATCATTCTTTGTTCATATGAGTTGGTGATCCATTGCGAAGAATGACCTTGACGGATTGCCGGCACTTCGACCATTTTCCTCACCAGCAAAAATAAACGGATTATATGTGGAGGATAACCTCCAAACCCTCGGTAGCGGTTGTGCGAACATCAACCGTGGTACACAACATTACCATTCTCTTGCCAGAACCGGCCACCAAATGACAATACCATAAATCAATATCGGACGGATAACAGCTGTATATGTCTAGTAAACTATTTTCGGGGATAGACCCCATCATCCTCCGATGGCTTAATTACACGAATATAAAGCCACTGTGGCTGTTCTGATCACGTGGTAATTGATGGAAGGCACTCATCCAGGGTGATGGACGTACGTGTAATCAGAGGAGCTAACAACTATTCTGATCACTACCTGGTAGCAGCGAAGGTTCATCGGACATCAAGACATCGCAAAGCTGCAATTGCCAGAGGTAACCACAGCCTACTCAAGGATACTCTCGCAACTTTTGACACCGATCCAACCCGATCCTGAAGCGCAGTGGAAACCCATTCCCGACTCTATAAAAACTAGGTTTCGCAACAAACCATGGTACGATGAAGAGTGTCGCATAGCAAATTATGAAAAGAACGCTACACGTATGGTAATGCTTCAGTCAGTTGCAACGCGAACTGCGACTGAGAGGTATAGCGAGAAAATAAAAGAGGTAAACCGTCTCTTTAGATGTAAAAAACGGCAGTGGAGAATGCGCGGGAGTGAGAAAATTGAGACATACAGAAGGAAGAACGAAGCCCGAAAATTCTACCAAAAAGTCAAAAACGGAACTAATGCTCATGGTTCACGGCCCCCCTTCTGTAAAGACAAGGCCGGAAATCTCATCGTAGTTGTGCAGTGCATGTTAGGAATATGGAGAGATCATTTCTCCGCGCTACTGGTATCTGAGATATCCAATGACGATGGGACAATCGATCACAATTTGGTCGACGACGTCGATTGCCCCCTCCTAACCAAGACGAGGCCAGAACAGCTATTCCCGGCTTAAAACAACAAAGCCGCAGGTGCTGATGAATTACCGACGGAGCTATTTAAGGCTGGCGGCGATGAACTGATAAGGTGCATGATGCATCAGGTTATTAGCAAAATTTGTTTAGATGAACGCATGCCCGGCGATTGGAGTATCAGTGTACTATGTCCCATATTTAAAAAGGTGATCTGAGTCTCTGTGCCAACTACCGTGGAATAGGGTCACCAGTTTTTTTTTTTAGGCGAAATCCCCGAATTGTTATTTTTAATCCCCGAAAATCCCCAAAAAAATTTAAAATCCCCGGAAAAATCCCCATAGAAAGTTTTAAGTTTTAAAATAAAAATTTTTTTAGAATTCAGTTTAACAAAACGAAAACTTAAATATTGAAAAATGTAAACATAATAAATCATTATATTATTATTAAATTATAAATATTATATTATTATTATTTTAATAAAAATTAGTTATAACAAAAAGATTATGACAAATGAGATCTGGATTTTGATCTGGACATTGGTTAAAAGTCATTAAGGCTTAGTATATCAAATACTTAAGTCGCATAATCTTCAGGTTCATCTACTTCATTATTTGTTTTGTACATAGTTTTAGTATTTCTCGTTATTTCTTCTCCACTGCTTCTATTCTTTTCAGCAACGATAAATATCAAAAATGTTTGTTACTGGTTTTATTGTTGTCATCGTACAGCTTTGCCAGTAAAACATTTTGATATTTTTTGGGACTGACAAGTGCATAGAGTAAATCTTACTATAGAGAATATTTGACTCATCTGACGTTTCCTTTCACACTCTTCGTGATGCGGTCGGTGTGATAGAGAGATGTTTGACGAAAAGTGGCATACACCAGGTGGAATTACAGTAACTTCTTGCTTTAATTTTTCATGTCGTTTTGGTGAAAAACTGTGAAATTTAAATGTGTTTTACACTTTTTTATTGACTGTCATTGTCAGCATACATTTGTGTTGTATTTAACACAATAATTTAACACACAAATAATAAATAAGTAATAAATACATCTTAAATTTTCATCCCCAAAAAATCCCCGGATCCCCATACCAAAAAAATAATCCCCTGTTAAATCCCCTAAACTGGCAACACTGCCGTGGAATAAGCCATTTGTCCATGGCATATAAGGTTCTATCAAGTATAATGTGCGAAAGACTAAAACCAATTATCGCTGACCTGATTGGATTATACCAGTGTGGCTTTAGGCCTGAAAAATCGACAACTGACCAGATTTTCACGCTACGCCAAATCCTGGAGAAGACCACGAAAAACAAATCTACAACTATCATCCATTTATAAGGCGGCCTTCGATAGGCCGATACGGAAGAAACTCTACGAAGCAATGTCTGAGCTTGGTATTTTCTGCAAAACTCATTTGCCTTTGCAGGATGACCTTGACGAACACCTAATCGGCAGTGAACGTTGGTAACGATCTCACCGAATCGTTTGAAATTAAGCAAAATCTCAAGCAAGGTGACACCCTATCGTGCGATCTCTTTAACATCTTAATGGAGAGCATTATGAGAAAAGCTGTAGTCAACATTAATAAAACCATCGGCAGCAAAAGTCACAAGCTGCTCGCGTATGCTGATGATATAGATATCATTGGGCGTACAATGAGAGAAGTTACTGCGGCGTTTTCGAGAATTGAGAAGGAGTCAGCAAAACTGGGTCTGACAGTAAATGAAAACACGACAAAATTAATGGTTTCAACGTGCAGGGTCACTTGCATAGTAGGGAATTCTCAATTCAAATGTGTTTTCGTTTGCATTTAGTTTGATGAATTTTTCAATAGCACCATTCCAACCAACCGCTGATGAAGATGAATCATGAGGATGCAATTTGCAAAATATTTTAAGAAACTATTTATATCTCAATTTCGAAAGATATAAAATGGTATTGAGCTTGAATATAAATAAATTAAAATAGTTCTACTAAAAAGCCCTAGTAACTAAATATCATCCCTGATTCTTATAAATGTTAATAATAATAATAATAACATTTATATTTTAATGTTAGTTTTTGCAAAAAAAATATACGATACACAACAAATTCGACAATAATACAATGGAGTGTGTGAATTCCACTAATACAACAAATATTTGATCAACTGTTTTCGAATTTTACTTTGTTTCAAGCTTTACTGATGTGTCATGTGGATTAAGTTACAACAAGTGGTTTGAAAACCATACAATTCTAAGCCGACAACCCCGTAATGTGTTAAACAAAATATATGTATAGCTATGACTCAAGATCTGAGAATTTCCGTCAATAAACGAGACAACATAATGTACTTTTAACGTAAGTGCAAATACTTAAAGAGCGTAAACTAAAGTGAAAAATTAATGTATATGAGTAATTCCAAATAAAAAGGTCGACACAATAAAAAAGTAATACAAATTGTAATTTAAATAAATAAAGAATTATAATAGCAAAACCGATATAAAAGAAATGGATAATAGATATTAAGATATAAATCAATACCAATTTGTATTTACGTACTATTAATATTCGACAGATTCTTTATTTACTGGCACACACAGAGAAGAGATTCGTTGTCACAACTATACTTACAGCCAACTAAAATTTGGCGGTTCCTTGGACTAAATAAATATATAAATAAATGGTTTCCCATTACATCCCATGACGGGACAGGGGAGAACTTCTCGCAATCACTGAGCTGTACGCTTTCCAGTTTTCACTCACTGATTGGGACCTACAGTTTTACACCGATTCCGAACGGTATTTTGAGAAGCTTTTTCATGGCTATATAGTCGATAGTGTCGCCGTCACTATGCGAGGTGACCGCCGCCGAAAGAATTTTTTTTTTTGAAGGTGGTCAGAGCAGGTTTCGAACCCAGGATCTCATGTACAAGAGCCGCGCACACTAACCATTATCACAGTATTAAGTTGTGATTACCAATAATTGTGGTCCGTGACACCAAATGTTGTGCATATCAATTGATTTGTAATTCAGTGTTGGTTTCAAGTACTGAAATATTTAGTTAGAAGCCACAGCAACAATAAATAAATGTGAGCTGTCAATCGAGTTTTAGTTCTAGCAATCAAATTAGCCTGTAGTGGTCAATATTCAATTAGTTGGAGGAACAAAAAATGTAAAAACTAATTCGGTTGTACCCAAACAATATCTGTGACGAAGAGGAAAAACGACTTATGTGCATTTGCAATTTTTTTAGCTGAGCATCTTTAGGTGGTACTTTCCAGGAGTAGTTCTGACATTTAATTAGATATGTAAATAATAGCTGGTGTATGACTTCCTGATACATAAGTCAAATTAAACAAAAACTGGATCTGGATGTGATTGAGGTCACCTTTTAAGACGTTTTTCCTATTTAACACTGATATATTGTTATGCTCAACTAAAGTAATTACTTGAATTTGGTGGCTGTCACAACCATTTGGTGATGCTTTAACGCATTATGAATTTTATAAAAAAAAAGTAAAAAAAAACAATAATTTTTTATTAAAATTGTGTATTTTATATGTAAATATAAACAAAATAATTATTTTTTATAACCAGGGTTCGTATTTCGTGCCCATTTCTGATCGAAAATATGAAAAAATTTCTATATCTCGAAAACGGAGCGTCCAATCGCAAAAATAACGAATTTTTACGAGTTTCTAAGGGTTTCTCACAGTGTTCCAATTCGCACGAAATAATTTTTTTTTCAAAAAATCACCAAAATAAGAAAATCGTTAAATAATATAAAATGGCTATATCTCGGAAACGGTGCCTCCAATCGCAAAAATAATAAATTTTTTACCACCACAGAAGGCTGTAACCATTGGATGTATTTACTGCGGAATCACTTTTTTTTTTAACAAATCGCTAAAACTAAAGTGTTTTTAATAAAAAATCGCTAAACCGACATTATGTGCCCCTGTCAAATATTTATATGTGCAATATGTCATGTTGAGTTGGAGCTTTCAAAACTAAAATTTTTTTTGATTTTTATTCTATATATTAGTTTATATTTATATGTTCTTTAAAATTATAAGAAAATATAGTTTTAGATTTCTTTTTCATAACAAAAAAAAAGTGTTTCTTCATAGAAAATATTTATATATGCAAAAAAGAAACTTAAATTTAATTCTCATTCTTATCCAATTAAAATATGTAATTAATACGATATTGAGTCGCCCTTGTGTATAAGAACTTGTTGTAGCCTGCGTAGCATAGAACTCACTAAGTTGCTTAAAGTGGACATGTCAATTTTCTCCCATTCCGCCAATATTGCTAGTTTTAGTTCTTTAAGCGTCGTATACTGCTTCGACATTGACAACTCCTTGGCGGAAAGTATCCCCCAGAGGTCTTCAATTGGGTGGAGGTCGGGACTTATGGCTGGCCACTACAGTAATGGAATTTCGGGACTTAAAAAAATCCCTTGTGAACCGAGCAATGAGGATCGGGGCGTTGTCTTGTTGAAAAGTCCAGTTATCTCCATATAATTCGCCAGCAAAGTCAATTAAATTGCTGTCCAACAGATCAACATATGCTTCCGCATTCATTTTATTTGGAACAAAGCATATTTCTGACTTCCCTCGTGCTCCAAATGCAGCCCTTATCATAAGAGATCCACCACCGTAGTTTCGCTTATAGCACGTTTGCCGAGGATGTCGTAAATCTCTCCAATATTTATGGTGACAATCAGGTCCGTCCAAATTAAACTTTTTCTCATCACTAAATATAACGGTTTCAAATTCGTCATCCCAAAACTTGTACTTTTCTGCAAAAGCAATACGCGTATTTTTATGGCGCTGGGTTATTGAATTGCAAACTTACAGCGATAATCATCGATAACGGGACTACAAATAAAGTCCAAAAGAGAAAAAAGTATATGATAAAAAGAGAGAGGTATATTATCGAAAAAATTGTATATGGTCGACGATAAATTATGGTTAGTTTTCAGAAGGAGAGAAAAAAAATTATTTTGCACATATAAATATTTGACAGAGGTATATTTCTTAGTGTTTTTCATAAAGTGGTCCAATTCGTATGGGCCTTTTTTTTCTAAAAAAAAAAGCCAAAATAAGTAAATCGCTAAAATAGCGATTTTTTTAAATAATTGATGTATTAAAGACATCCATTGGTTAAAGTCTCTTATAGAGGTAACAAAGTTATTATTTTTGCGATTGGACGCACCGGTTCCGAGTTATAGGCATTTTTTATGTCAACGATTTTCATATTTTGATGATTTTATGAACAAAATGTTTTCCATACGATTGGCCGTTTTCGCGATTTTCGATTCCAGAAATTTTTTATTCCAGAAATTAGCGATTTTTAAAAATAAAAGTGATACCGTATTGAAGACATCCATAGACGAAAGTTTCCTAAGTCCCAATCCACACAGGGAAACTTTTGTCGCCGGAGACACGAGTTCGTGGTAGAAGGAGGCGAGAAATAAGAAGAGGGGTACTTACGTCGTCCCTCTCTCTTCTACAAACTCGAGTCGCCGGCGACAAAAGTTTCCCTGTGTGGATTGGGACTAAGGAGGTAACAAATGTATTATTTTTGCGATTGGACGCACCGTTTCCAAGATATAGTATTTTTTTTTATTTTAGCGATTTTTTTCATGCGAATTGGAACACTTTGTGAGAAACCCTTACAAATCCGTAAAAATTTGTTATTTTTTGCGATTGGACGCTTCGTTTTCGAGATAAAGACATTTTTTCTAAATTTTTCATATTTCCTATCAAACATGGGGATGGGTTACCCCATAGAGTAATCTCAGACTAGAGAGAATATTTGGCTCTTCTGACGTTTCCTTTCACACTCTTCGTGATGCGGTCGGTGTGATAGAGAGATGTTTGACGAAAAGTGATTTTATGAAAACGAAGTTGTATAATTTTCCTTTTAACAGTAAACACAAAATATTTTCCTTCAAGTACAATATTGTCTGTTAGAGATTCTTGAGTAAGAAATCACAATAATATTTATCAACTATAAATACAACTTAATTACAACACAGAAGGTATTTTTTTGAAGAAAAGGTTTTTTTAAATGGGAATTTTGTTACAATTGGTCCTTTTTTTCAAGAATGGGTAAATTGTTAAGAGTAGGTACAGGGTGTTTCAAATGTGACCACCCTATTGGAAGATGCTCTTATTTTTGCAATTGGCCGCTAATATCAAATCTGTTTTGACATTTGTGGATGTAGAATACAAGTAAACAAGCCATGGAGCGATACACTCCCCAAGAACGCGGAATAATCGTGTCTACTTTTTTGCGTAACAATTCGTCTGTGGTGTTGGCGCAGGGCGAATACCGTCGCCGATTCCCCGGCCGTCCGACACCGACTGCACAAACACTGCGCCGTTTAGCCACTAACCTTGAAGAGTATGGGACCACACGAGACGTTGCCAGGAGTCGCCGGCCCCGGAGCGCCCGTTCTGCCGAGAATATCGCCGCTGTTGTCGAGGATGTCGCCGGAAACATCGACCAGACGACGTGTCTCGCAATTAGCCATCAGCCGGTCGTCCCTATGACGAGTTTTGGTCAAAGACCTGCGCGTGTTCCCATACAAAGTCCAGTCCGTGCATCAGCTGCTGCCTGTCGACCGTCAAACGCGTCTAACCTACGCCCAAGCCATTCTCAATCTCGTGGACGATTTTTCCACCAAAATCATAATGAGCGATGAGGCTCATTTCCCCCTCAGCGGATACGTGAACAAGCAAAAATATCGCTTCTGGGGCACCGCAAATCCACGAGTGATGCACGAGGAGCCATTACACCCGCTCAAAGTGACTGCATGGTGCGCTGTTCACGCTGGAAGAGTCATCGGGCCATTTTTTTTCGAGAACGCCGCTGGTCAAACGACAACAGTGGACGGTGCGCGCTATAGGGCCATATTAACCGAGTATTTTCTGCCGCAATTCGATGAATTAGGACTGGAGGACATGTAGTTCCAACAGGACGGAGCAACGACACACACTGCGCGAGCCACAACCGATATTCTGAAGGCGGCGTTCCCGGGTCGCCTCATCTCTCGTTTTGGCGCCCGATTTAACCGTTCCAGACTTTTTTTGTGGGGTTTTTTGAAGTCCCGTGTTTACGTGAACAAGCCCAAGACCCTGGAACGCCTCAAGGTCAACATTCGACACTAGTGCGAGAATCTGTCGCTCGAAGTGATGAAAAATGCCATGAAACGAGCCCGTATGGTACTCAATTGTAACGGCGCCCATTTAACCTAATCATCTTCTCAACTTAACCTATAAAATTCTAAAGGTTCAAATAAACATAATCAAAAAACAGAATCGAAGTTTTTCATTCAGAAAAAAAATGAGAACCAAACAACATCGGATGACTTTTTTTGAAACACCTTGTACTTATCTGAAGAAAATTTACTTTGTTTCACAAAAAATTTACTCTTTAAAGAAAAGGTAGCTTTTTAAGAAAATTCTATTTTTTAAGAAAAGGTACTTATTTAAAAAAAAATAATTATTTTAAGAAAAGGTACTTTTTGTAAGAACATTTTACTTTTTTTAAGCAAAGGTACTTCTTTAGATAAGGTATTGTTTTTAAGAAAATTTACTTTTTTTTAAGAAAAGGCACTTATTTAAGAAAATGTTCTTTTTTTACATTTCTTTCAATTTGGCTTTTCTAAATTTACTTTTCATTGGGCTCAAAACTACAATATATACTAAATATTGGTTCCACCTAGAAAACTTCCCATTAAACAAGAAATTTCCCAACATATGTTAGTCTAGACACAAACCAAACCAAGAGTACCCAATATAGTTGATAATACTGTGTTGTAGCATAATAGTGTTAAAAAAAAGTTTTTTCATTTAGCCCCCATCCCGCAAGTGGGCGATAAGGAACTTCGTTCCAAAAATCAGTTAGTATAAAACTAATAAATCCAAATTTGATTAGTGGATCCGGTCCTTTATTCCAGTATTTGGAACCGGGGTTAACAACCGCGGAATCAAACAATTGCAAAAGATGAATTGCAAATATAAGTCATGTGGCCAAACCGGGCTTGAGGAACGTAGTAGTAGAAACTTGCTCCAAAAACCATACTTTAAAATCTATTTGTATTTACTTAAAACTGAATATAAAGTGGTAAAAATTTGAGTAAAATCCCACCACTCAGGGGTTCAAAAATTTAAATTTAGAAAAAATTAAAATTTGGGTTTTTAGTTTCCTCAAAAGTGGTATCTAAATGAAAAAATATTTAACTGGGATACCAACGCTATCTAGCAGAAGTCTATACGCATACAATAAGGTATAACAGGGTTTAGTCACTCAACGGTTTCATGATGATATGGTGCGGCAAAGTAGACCATCTCGTGGAGAAATCGCCAAGATGGCCTTATAAGAGTGCCAAATCATAAAAGATGAGCTAACAACATAAGTTATGCGCTCAAACCGTTTCTACAAAATCGGATATGTCAATTGGTTACAATAACCGGTTCTTTACACCTCGAAATATATGGTATATGCAGTGGTATGGGGGTTGTACACAATTCTTTATACTTTCTCTTCAGCATTGAGGACTACGCTACAAACGTTTCTATATACAATTTAATTCGACTGTAGGTAATGATTGTCAACCCTTCTGCCTGACATTTTCATCAGAAGTGTATTGAAATTGTAAACATTACAATACACAATGAAGGTAAAGGTTGTATATCAGATACGAAGACAAAACACGAAGATTATTTGTAAACATTTCCATATACTTTGTATGCTACGAGTATATTGTTTGTACCCACACAAGCAGCCATTCCTTCCCAAACGTATATTAGAGAGGTATAGTGAAGATCACTGTACCCCTGCCTAGTTTGTATACTATACGAATGCGGACACGTATAGTAAACTGGTCCTACTGGGGATCTACTTTCGAGAGAGAAAGAATAATTTTACTGAAAATTTGCTCAAAAAGTATGCGAGCCACTTCCAAAAAAAATTCCCAAAGAAACAGCTGAAGTAGTTTTATCCTTTGCTACATAAATTTTGGCTTGCAGTTACATTACATCTACTTCCAAATTGTCCAATTATGACAAGATCGGTTCACCAGAATTAGCTGAATGCCACCGCACATTATTTCTTTCGAAATTTCTAAATAAAAATATTAAATAAAACATTTAAAAACCTATTTGTACTTATTTCATATATTTTCATTTTTATTTTTCACTTTTATTTGTTTACATAAAACAGCTGACTTCAAACAGCTGTTCTACCTTGCAAATTATCTTGCAACCAAAATTTGCAAGATCTCTAACATGGTACAATAATATCTACATGGTAATAGCAGCGCGCGTTGTTGTAATTTTAGGCAGCAACAACAGGCATTTTGTTTTTGTTCTATACGCTTCAGCTGTCAAACTCTACACAAATACATATCAACAACACAAGAATGCAAAAGAGTACAAAAACAAAATACATGTGAGTTTGACAGCCGAAGCGAAGAACCTCATGAAAAAAAATTAAAACAGCTGTTCTTATGACTTTACCATGAACATATTATTGTACCATGATCTCTAACATTGAATTGTCAAAACTTTCGCTCTCTGGCTCTCATTTACTGGGCTTTTCGAGTAATCGAGCAGAGCTATTATCTCTCGAATAGAAACACGTCAAAATTGACAACGATGTTAAAATATTTTGGAATTTCTCATATACTTGAAATCTAAACAAATACGTAGCAAACAAATTTATGTACATTTTTAAACGGATCGAAAAGAATAGGTAGATGAAATAAACAAAAGCAAAAAAAAAAGACTGCGACAAGTCAAGGTAAGATAAAGGAAATGGCAAAAAAAATAACTACGATGACGAATGTAAGTATACAGATAAATGTATGTAGATAGATCCAATGTATTTTTCCGTCATCTGTCCAGTGCGTAGGTTTACTTCTTTGTACTTTTGAAGTAAATGAAATAACGACAGAAACAACTTCAACATCAGAGCAAATTTTGCGAAATCAAGTGGAAAGGCGTTATGGTTGACAATATCGAATTGTATATTACCCCAGTTAGAGTACACATAATTTTACATTCAATAGCAAATGTTTCGCATCGGTTGTTATGGCGACTTAGTAAGGTTGCCCTCTAGAGTCGGATAGAAACTTCTGCCTGACTTTTGGAAATTAAAGAAACACTAATTGTTCTAAAGTTGAAAAATAAAATATATATTTGCTGATGGTTGCAAATTCTTGATGCCGTTTTGGGCATACAAGTTGACCTTCAATTGTTTAATTATAGATGTGAATAAAATGACTAAAGCGGCGTTCAGACGCATCACGATTTCGACGTATTCGAGATTTCTTTCAACTAGAGTTGGACATTTTAGTTCATTCATGTGAGTGCTCCTTTCAATTGAGCTCAGCAGAATGAACTAGTTCGTTCATTTAGTTCATTGTATCAGTTCAGTTGGCAAGAGTACGATATCCGTGGCCCCTCATTTCGATAACTTTTTTTTAAAACACCCCAAAATAAGCCAAAAAAATTAAATAAAAGTTATCCATAACTCGTTAGTTAGCGAGATATTGAGGGTTAAAGTTTTAAAAAATCGATAACTTTTTTCAACGTTTTACTCAAAAAGATAACTTTTTCTGTAGAACTTTGAAAATTATTCGGAAAATTGAAATAAAATTTATCGACAGCTGAAGTAGTTATCGAAATATTGCCAAGAGTACGATTTCCATGGCCCTCATTTCGATAAATTTTATTTTTATAACATTCGAAAGAAAGCCGAAAAAATTAAATAAGAGTTATCGATAACTCGCTTAGTTATCGAAATATTGAGGGTTAAAGTTTTAAAAACTCGATAACTTTGTTACACCGTTTTGTCAAAAAGATAAATTTTTTCTGTAGAGCTTTCAAAATTATTCGGAAAATTTAAATAAAATTTATCGACAACTGTAGTAGTTATCGAGATATTTAATATCGGAAATATTGAAATTGAAAAATTTTGAAATTAAACGCAGTGATCTTTGCATTACATGTCAAGTTTATGCAGTTGCTGATTATTATTATTTAAGAAATTTTTTTTGTCTTTTTGCTCATTGGTTCATTGTAATAGAAAGCGCCGCATCCGAAAAATTAAAAAAAATTATTTCGCGATTTTTTTAAAACTAATTTTTAATTTTTTGTTCATTGGATTGGTAAAAAAATACAAGTAAAATTGTTGAAAGTAGTACATACAAAACGTTACAGCTACAGATATCTCGATAACTAAAGAAGTTATCGATAACTTTTATTTAAAATTTGGGCTTATTTTGGGGAATTGTACCAGTCTGGTTGAGTAAATTGGTGAAAAAGGTATTAATTTTTTAAAACTTTAACCCACGATATCTCGATAAAAATTTTATTTAATTTTTTCGCCTTATTTTGGGGCCTATTATCGAAAAACAATATCGGATCGAGGGGAAACGGATATCATACTCCCCACGTTCAGTTCAACACTTCATATGAGCTGTGAGCTAAAGAACCGATTTCCGTTTTAGTGTTTTGGGTATTGGGTTTACCTTGTTATAATAAATCGGGATATTTAAGGCATCATTTGATATAAACTTGCGGTCAAAATTGGGATGGGTCTGTATTTTTTTTTTATTTTAAAACGTAAGTGGTCAAATTCGCCGTAGTTAATGTGTACAGGTTGGTCACACTTCGATTCCACAAAGATGGTAACATTAGGCACCAGCTGTGCAAATTGGGTGAGACAAAGAGAGCATGAACTAGTAAATAACAGAATTGCCCAACCTACATATATTAAAAATTTTCTGAAACAAATGAACTATTGAAACAAACGAGCGGAGGAACAGTGTGAACTAGTTCATATTGTTCATATGAGTGAATCGTTCAATTGAACTAATTCGTTCGTGAATTAAACAATCCATAATAGCGAATTACAGAAATTAGTTAGCTGATTATGGAAATGAACATAGCTCATAAATTATGTAAATATTCGTCTCACATAGAGGGTGGAAGCCAGATAGCTCCCATATTAACAGCGGACGACTGATCCATAAAATTAGAACGCTTTACCAAGGACATCAATATTAACCAGCATTTCTACCTCACTGACCATAAAACTTGGTACAAGCAGACCTTCAGGCCATTATGGACTGTGTACGATGGCTAAACAATAGTGGTGGATACATAAAAGCAAAAATCTTCACTGATACACGCAGAGAAAATAATAAAGTTTTGAATATGCTTACCATAAAATATCTTTACATTTCGACGACTAATATTTTAAGACTTGTGAATATTTGATTATTCTGCACCCAAAAATAATATATTTGCAATTTGTATTTTACCATAATTATTATTGGACTTCTCCAATTAAAAAGTTTACATATAGTCTGGTTTATATATATACAGTCTTGAGCGGACTGTGCGAGAAGTTACTGCGATAGTTTGGTATTTTCAAGAATCGAGAGACACGACAAAGTCAATGGCTTCGGCAAACATAGCCTCCACTCATTGGAAGCGGAACGTGAACATTTGATAACCTTTATAACTTCGAGGTAGTGGAGGAATATATTTACCTCTGGTTTATCGTAAACTATTGGGTTGGCAAGAAAGTGATTTCGGTTTTTAATTCAAAGTAATTTTCAATTATTTGATTCAAATAGTTAATTTTAATCTAAAATGTAGGTGCCATTCTTTTCAATGACCTTTTGCCAACGATCAGGCATCTTTTTGATCCCAGATTCATAGAATGACTAGCTCGTCCCACAAATATAATCGCACAACTCGGTTTGTAGGTCCTCTTCTGTAGTGAAGGATTTCTCGTTCAAAAGGTTTTGCAGATTCCGAAATAAATGAAAATCAGAAGGTGCCAGATCTAGGGTATTAGGTGGATATGGCATTACTTGCCACCAAAGTTCCAATATTTTTTGCCGAGTCTGCAAAGATTTGGAGGCCAAGCGTCGTTATGGAAAACCACGCCCTTGCGATTTACCAATTCAGGTCGGGTTTCTTTCAGTGAATTTATGCTTTGGAAGCAGTTCAAAATAAATAACTGCCTTAAAATCCCACCAACTGCACAACATAAAATCGTGTGGAACAAAAAAATTTCAATCTTTTTTACAAGGCCAAGCCGTTTCAAATGATTTTCATTGGTCGTGTGCGACACTTTTAGCTTGGCGGCAACTTCTCGAAAAGAAACGTGTCGGTCAGATTCGACAACGGCTTTGATTTCGTCCCCATCAATCTTATTAGCCTGCCGCCAATGTGGCCATTTTTGATTGTGAAATTTCCAGAACTAAATTTTTTTCACCAGCTTTGGCATGTAAAAAACCCGTTTCCAATTACATCCCATGAAGGGATTGGGGGGAGCTTCTCACAACCAGTGAGCTTTCTTTCACTGATTGGGATCTACAGTTTGTACCGGTTCCGTCCGGCATTTTGAGAAGCTTTTTCATGGCTAAGTACTCGATAGTGTCGCCATCACTAAGCGAGGGGCCGTCGTCGAAGGATATGTAAGGTGGTCAGAACAGGGATCGAACCCACGTTCTCATGTATAAGAGCCGCGCACACTAGCCATTGCACCATCAACGGGCAGCTTTGGCATGTGCGTTCTGTTAAAGCTATAAAGCTTCTTTTAAAGCTAAACTATACACGTCACAAATATCCCTATGTGCTTCGGCGGCTTTTTTGCCTTTTCGGAAATAAAAGAGCAAAATATGACGAAAATTCTCATTTTGATCATCCATATTTACAATACATTTTTTATGAAAACTGATCACTGAAAATAATGTTACATATCGCAAATTTGGCCGTCGGTGGTGCAATGGTTAGTGTGCGCACATCTTGTACATGAGATCCTGACCACCTTAAATTTATTTCGGCGTCGGTCACCTAGCATAGTGCCGGCGACACTATCGAGTATTTAGCCATGAAAAAGCTTCTCAAAATACCGTTCGGAACCGGTGTAAAACTGTAGGTCCCAATCAGTGTGTATATATCTAGAAAGTGTACTGCTCACTGGTTGTGAGGAGCTCTCCCCAATCCCTTCATGGGATGTAATGGGGACCATTACCATAGTCTACCAGACTATTGTAGTGTCTTTCAGGCAGAAGTCTTGCCAATCGGAGAAGTTTGCCTGGGACGAATTCTACATTCCACCCCCTGGAGTATCAACATCCACACTGACAGTAAAATCACTGCAACCTGTATTCCTAACTTCAGGAACTGCCCACAACCGCCACGTATCTCTAAATGAGATTGCCAAGCAGTTCGATATTCACCTTTTATGGGTGTATTTTAGGGAACCATAGTGCAGTTGAGCTGGCAAAATTAGAAACTACTTTACCTGTTCCTTGGGACATGGAGCATGTGTTAAAAACCGAAGCTCTCAGACATGTAAATGATAGATGGTCTCTTGGCACAAATTGCTGGATTATCAGGGAAGTATGGTCAAGTTGTGACCAAACTCGTACTCTAAACCAAATATATGTATATTTCTAGACAACATATCTCTATGCTAGTAGCTGTGATCGATGGACACTGTTTAACAGGCAGACATGTGTCTAAACTTGGAATCTCAGGTCATGATTATTGCAGAAGCTGTGGGGATGAAGAGGAGGACGACGAGGACGAGAGCTTCGAACATCTCATATGCAACTTCCCGGCTTTTTGAATAAGTAGGAGGAAATATCTAGGATCTTACTTCATGTTCGATTTATCAAACATTCATAGAGTTAAGCTGAATGATCTTAGGAACATTGTGCGGAGTACGAATTGGTTCGTCAGGGACCAATGTACATCTTTTATTCGCCACTTCTTGGAATATCGGGATGAGGCATTATATAGTTTAAACGCCCTTAACCGTACCGAGAAATTCTACAGGTTCACCGAAGGGGATGGAATTATGACGTCCCACAACAGTTCTCATAGAACTAAATGTGTCAACTGTTACAATCTCTTCTACCGAACCTAACCCAACCATTCCCCGTTCTTGAGGACTATATAATTCCATGAATTGTAGACGTGTATTCTGTGTCTGTTACTTCACAAATATCACAACAAAACTGATAGTTGCCGGAATTTGCAGGGGTTATAGTATCTGTCAATAGGGTGCTACATTTAGAACCACCATTTGCAACTTGTCTTGCTGTATTGCAAAGAGTCCTGGGTCATATCGCAAACAGACGAAGCACCATCTTTTTTCGCCAGTTGGTAACACCAAGGATACGGATGGATTCTTCTGCCTGGTCTTTCCAGGATATTTTCCGAAGGAAACCCAAAAGTATGAGATTAGCGCATTTTGAAGGTTAACTCCATTAACCCAGAAGATTGTTCATACAATTTTAATCTGTAGAAACTGAAGTTTAATTTTTAACCTCATTTTGAACTGGTATACAGTTTGTTGCAACACTGTACTAAAAACATACAACCATTATAAAATTGTACACAAAAAATCAACTATTTGACAGACGGCAAAAACGCTGTACAAGTAGACAGTCAAAATTTCTCTTCACGCAAATGCCAACAAACAAAACGAGTGAAACCCTTGTACTTCTCTACTCTCTCTCTTACTCTCTTCATTGAATATTTCAATACACGAGCAGCTTTTTGATAGTGTTATTGTATATAGCTATACAAATTCCAACCATGTTGAAGTAAAATTACATAAACTATGCAAAAAGTATGAAATAAGCAAGATATAACGCGAGAGAGAAATGAACTCCTAGCACTTTTTGGTTCTCTTTTACCAGGGTTGCCAAGTTGCGCACATCTTTTGGTCGTCTAATTGTAAATCGTCTTTTAGACGGAGAAAGAGGATGTAAAGGTAGAGAAGAAAAAAGTATGCAATTTGGCAACCCTCGTAGAAGAGAACGAAAAAGTCAACGCGATTCATTCAAACGCATTTTTCTCTCGCGTCATATCTTGATTATTTCATGCTTTTTGCATACTTTATGTAATTTTATTTAGATACTGTAACATCATCAGAAAACTGCTCGTGTATTGAAATATTCAACGAAGAGATTAAGAGAGTGAGCAGAGAAACGAGGCGCTTCAGTCGTTTTTTGTTCTCTTCTACGAGGGTTGCCAAATTGCGCCGGATTTTTCTTCTCTACTTGAACATCCTCTTTGGTATAAGTACAAAGTTGCCACCTGAAATGTCAATTGAATCTTAAATTGGGTGCATTTAGAACGCAGTTTATCATGGTCAGGTTAGCGATAACCTTATAACCTAGTTCTCTAATCTTACCGTTTACACCACCCAATTTGAGAATAAATTGAAATTTCAGTTCCGTGCAACTCCATGGTTACACAAACTCCGCGCCTATTGGTTTTGCCAGTTTTGTACAAATTTGGGATGTTTTTGAAATAATTGAACCTTTAAAATTGGATCAGTGGTCAAATCGGGCTAGTTGATGAAATCGGCTCACAGTTGAACCCAATAAGAGCCATTTATATCAGCGCCGGTGTAAGCTTCAAAAAAGTGTTGTTGGCGGGAAATTTTCGATCGGATCCCATCCAGGGGGTTCTATGTCACAGCTGATCAACATTAGAGTTGGTGAAACATGCAGGATCAAGTAACAAAGAGAAATAGCGATAGATGACTGGAAGTATGTAGGGTTGCTCAATGCATTTTTCTCACATTTGTCTTTGTGCATTGAACCAAAAGTACAAAGCTCATCAACTGGCAGAATTTTTGTGATAATTAAATCAAGGAAAAAAGGGATAACAAGTGAAATAAAGTAAAAAAAAGTGTTAGAGTAAAACTGTTTATAGAGACTACAATTGAAACACAAATGTATTAAAATAAAGATTTTTCTCATTCTGTTGTGGGTTGCCAAGTTTGTACAACTCTGTGCCTCAACTTTTCCAGTGACTTTTCTTGGTTTCCGGTCCAAGAAAAACAGCTGTTGCAAACTCTTAGTATGTTGCTCTATGATCCCATCTGTCAAACAGTTGATTTTTTGTGCACATTTCAATACATTTTTATTATGGTTGAATTTTTTTAGTAACTAACAGTGTTGCATCAAAATGTGCACCAGTTTAAAATGAGGTTAAAAATTAAACGCCAGTTTCTACGGATTAAAATTGTATGAGTAATCTTCTGGGTTAACTGAGTTAATCTTGTTAGGTGTAAATGCCTTATTATTCGAATTATCGAAGACGGCGGCACAACAGAAAAAGTAAATTTACGGCTCTTGGTTTTGCAAGTTTTGTAAAAATTGGGGATGTTTTTGAAATATCTGAACTGAACAGACGGTCAACTAAGCACACATTTTAAACCGATGACAAATTCAACAAATTTTTGGTGGCGGCGACGCGTCGGAATATTTTCGATAGGCTTCTGTCTGTCAAACAGTTGATTTTTTCTGTGTACACCAATTTAAAATGAGGTTAAATATTAAACTTCAGTTATTAAGTTGTAAAGTATTTATAGTTGAATATTCTTATTATTATGATTTTCAATTTTAGTATCGGCTTGAGATCTCAGGAAGGAAAAACGAAAATGAAGTTGTATAATTTTCCTTGAGTCACAATTTTATTATATTTGTTTTCTTTTTTCAATTCTATGACCTCAAGCCGATACTAAAATTGAAAATCATAAACTTCAGTTATTACAGATTAAAATTGTATGAATAATCTTCCGGGTTTGCGTGGGTTAAAGGAGTTAACCTTCGAAATGCGCTAATTTTGGTCGGTGTAAATGCCGAACAAACTGCAAAGATTAGAGAATAAGGTTATCGCTAACCTGACCGCGGTAAACTGCGGTCTAAATGCGATATAAGGATCGGGTGGAGGAATCTCCACGAAATTTTGGTATTATCAACTACAGAAAACGAAAAACATCCAGCCGTTTGCAGAATTATGTTACCTTCGTTATGTTAGGCCCCTAAACCCTCAAGGTTATTTGAGGCCAATTAAGTAAGTAAGGGAGTAAAAAGGTAACATTTAAGAGGAGTAGTGCCAGTTCCTCTAAAAAATCTGAAATTCGACAAATTACAAATTCAACATAAAACAATTGTTTCAAATAATGTACAAAATTTGTATTTGTATCAGGCTAAAAAGTTTAATATGTCATCATCTGTATTGTAAATAACGCACATGGCAGCCCATATTATTTGGAACCTCATCTAATATTAAAATCATACAGTCATTTCTTCTTTCATTCATGTGAACGCATCTAATTGTTATGACGTATGTGTCTTAAGTCTTTTGTTTTGTATGACTACGACAGCACAAGTATCATACAGAGGGCTGACTGGCCGGCCATAATGCGTCGTCGCGCATGTTTTTTTTTGCGGTGGGTACTTTTTTCGGGGATCGCAAATTAAACAAACAGGATTTTATCAGCTAAATCGCACATGAGATCATTTTCATCACAAAAACACTTAAATTTTAGCAAACAGAAACGAAAACGAAAGACAACTAAAGCGAATATTGTGCCCAGAGAAAAGAAAACGAATGGCTGTTGGTTTTTTTAAGTTTATGAATTTGGTAAAAAGTGGTGATTAAATGGAATACAAACCCTTGACCAGAATATAAATGCACCCATAGTGACAGTATTATCAAGCACTGTTTCATCAACATTTCGCTGCTGCAGTTTCGTTGTCGTTGTCGCAGACGCAGTCGTTTTACGTTGGCGTTTACGTCAACGCTTTGCCTTGTGTCGTAATGTAAAGTGTTACGCTCTCTTTAACATTTAGTTTAGATTTTTTGTTGTTAGACTCAACTTTGCGAAATTCTAAGAAATTTATCTGTGAGTAAAACGACAGCAATTTATATTTTTTTTTCAACTGCTGCACTATGAAGTCACTCGTACACTTTGTTAGCACTTTTTTCTTTAATGGGATTTCAAATAAAATGAAACAAAAATCTCCGAAATTAACTTAAATCTTAATCATCACCGGCGGCCATATATCGAAGTATTGACTTTATGTGTTTAGATTTCATTCGATTCGCACATCACTCGTTTGTTTTGTAGGAGTGTGGGCCGACCTGCGCTTTTTGATTATTTCTGCCCAACTATTTGTGTTGTTTTTGCTATTTTTCGTTTTAGACTTTTGGCTCTTTTGTGATCTCCAGTGGTGGGACTGACTGATCTTTTATTTCATGTAATTGTATGCGGCTTTGTTGCTCTTTTGTTGTTATTTATTTGAGATAATCTCTCAATTTATGCGCGTTTTTAGGTCGTTTCTTCGAGATGATTCGTTTGGCTTCACTTTATCCGCGCTTAAGATGTTATACGTTCCGCACGCCAATGACTACTAACTTGGCTTTGTTTTCATGGGGTAAGATTTGACTTATTATGGCTCTTTCATGCTACACAAAAGCTTAAGTTTGTCTTAAAGCTTATAGGTAGGTGCTAGTGCTAGGTTGTTGTCTGAGCTAAGTAGGAGAGGAAATTATGATTGGCAACGCTAGATAGGTATTTAATAAAAACTACCCAGCTTTTTGGGCAAATAACCTTTAAACGGAATCGGGACCGACTGTGGACAAGTGGTTTATATTTTGTTTTATTTTAAGGCTGTGGACAAGGAAGTACCACACCATAAAGACTCGTGGAAACGGAATCAGGAGCACGAAACTATGGTTAACAAGTGCACGGTGAGCGGGAATTTAAAGGGTTATCCATTTTGCGGTTTCAAAAGTAAACGTAAATAAAAGACATATAAAATATTTTTTTTCATGATATTTATTTTTTATTATAAAGTTTGAACGTTGACATTATGTGAGAAACACTACATCATTTAAATGACCACCATGCGAATTGAAGTTTGAACGTTGACATTATGTGTGAAACACTACATCATTTAAATGACCACCACGCGAAGTGTTGCAAGCATTGATTCTTTTGAGGTAATTTTCGACCACTTTTTGGCACATATTGGGCGGTATCTCAGCCATAAGTTGACGAATGTTGGCTCTTAAGTGCTCAAGAGTTAAAGGTTTATCTGCATAAACACGGTCTTTCGCGTAGCCCCACAAAAAAAAAGTCTAATGGTGCCAAATCGCATGATCTGGGTGGCCAGTTGATATCGCCACGACGAGAAATTACGCGGCTAGGAAATGTCTCTTGCAATAAAGCCATATTCGCTCGAATTGTGTGGCATGTGGCACCGTCTTGTTGAAACCACATATTCTCCAAATCGTATTCTTCAATAGCAGGCAAAAAAAAGTCGGTTATCATATGACCATAACGCTCCGAGTTGACGGTGCGAGTCGTTCCATCGTCGTTTTCGAAGAAATAAGGTCCAATCACACCTTCGGACCAAAGAGCGCACCAAACAGTGACTTTTTCTGGATGTAATGGCCTCTCTTCAATTACTTGAAGATTCTCAGAACCCCAAATACAACAATATTGTTTATTAACATACCCACCGAGTGAGCAATGTGCTTCATCGCTGAAAAAAATTTTGTTCGAAAAATCGCCGTCCACCGCCTGTTGTTCAAGCACTCATTCCACGTATCTACGACATTGTGAATGGTCAGCTGGCTTCAGTTGTTGTGTGAGCTGGACTTTATATGGATGTATGTAGGTGTAGATCCAAATGCAAAATACGCCATAATGTGCCGTAATAGCGTAGACAGACGACAGCATTAATTTGAATTAAAAGCTCACTAATGTGAATTAACATTTTGCCCTGACAGACGACAGTTTTTGCATTTAGTAAACAGCTGTTTGTTTGTAAACAACTGTTTGTTTGTAAACAACTGTTTGTTTGTAAACAACTGTTTGTTTGTCAAGAAATTTTTTGGACTTTTACATCAGATGCAGAACCTCCGCATCACCATCACACCACACGCTTCGCTTCTTTCCCTTGGAAATCTTAAAATGGAAAAAATGCGTTTCAATTTTAAATATTTCTCATTTTTTTTGTAAAAAAACAATTAAAATAACTCACCTTTGCTGACTTTGAATCCATTTTCAATTGACTATAGTAAACAATTTGACAACAGCTGATTCAAGATGTATCAAATATATGGTGATAGCAGGTGGTGTTGTTGCAATAACATGCACTTCAGCGGTGTCAAGCATCAGTACATAAAATCAACAAAGCAAACAACAAACACAAGAAAGTTCCACTTCCACTGTGTTCCGGCTATCACCTCTATGTATATATACATCTTGAGCTGATTGATTGTCGACGGTGTTGCCATATTGAAATACCTAAATGCAGTATAAATGCACTCTGATTTTATGCATTTACGCCAAACCTAATACACATTGGGACGAGGATAATTTACAAGTTAATTTGAATTAAGACTGCTAATGCAAATTAACGCTGTCGTCTGTCTACGCTATAAGACAGTCCTAATTCCTGAGAACGACGAGGAATCGACACATTCGGGTCTTCGGCAACACTTTCACTTACAGCTGTGATATTTTCAGCGAAACGAGCGAAACGATGATGCACAGGCCTTACAATATCTGTAACCGCTCCAGTCTCTTCACAATTTTGTCAATTGCTTGCGTAGTTGGACGATTAAGTAAACCATAATCTCCTCTTAAAGCACGATATGTGGCTGTGCCAGAATCACCATTTTTGTAGTAGGTTTTAATAATTTGTATGCGTTGTGTGATAGTTAAGCGATCCATTTTTAATTGGTTTAACAACTTAGTATGACAGATTTCGAATTCCAGCCCTATACTTTTGAAACCACGAAATGGATAACCTTTTACCAACGCATGGAAACTTGTTGAAGCTCTTAGTAGATCATCAGGAATGGAATAGTTTTTACAATTGTACTTTTTTGATGCAACTTAATCCTTCAAAGTACCATAGTACTAACATGATACATTTGAAACACTATACAGTTAACCTAATAGGGCGTTTACATGCACTCGATCTTGTAGATCGACTCGATAATCGACAAATCACTCTATTATCATGTGACTTCTCATACAATTTAGTACCCAAAATCGAGTAAATTTACCTCGATTATGTTATCATGGCAGAAATCATTTCAACCGCAGAGTTGTATACGCACTTTCAGTGTGATACATACACTGAACCAAATGGAGTAGTAAAATTGAAGAAAACATAGATTAATTTGACGATATTTCATCACTATAGACCTAACAAAAACTGCATGTCGATTTGACTAAAATTTTATTAAATTTTTCGCTTGAGTCGTAAAATTGACGAAATATCGTCGAATTTAATAAAAAGATATTACATTTTACTAATGACTTTATTCAATTTGACTACATTTTGTCGATAATAAATCCCAATCAAAATGGTTTTTTAACAGAATTATTTTGATTTTGTATATTATGATAACACAATATAAATTATTATACAATTATACATATAAAATTAAAAAATTAGAGAAATGTTTATGACTTGTAAGCTTGTAGTATGAAGTTCTCATACATTAACCAAAAAGTAACAAAAATCGGTCATAAAAATTCAAATTCAAATAAACGTAACTGACACTAGCACGGCCTTCAAAAATGTTACACCACGGAAAAATACAACTCTGTGATATAGATTAAAAACTCACCTCAAAGCATTGCAACAATGCGAGAATGCATGAGGAAAAGAAGAACATGGAGGAAAAATTCTGTCTGTTCTTGTTGTTGGAATTATAGGCCTTTCAGTGTGTGTTGATACTTAGGGCTCTTCGATCGATACTAATTCTCACATGTAATTTGCAGAAATGAGTTTGTATATATACGATTGATGATCAACCGATGGTATCAATTCAGGCACAGTAGTTAGGCATCTGATGATGAACTTATCACGGAGTTCGAAACTAGTCATTCCAGTGAGTGTGTTGAACTGAATTGTCTATTATTTCCAACAAAACGCAACCATTCTTCAATTAGGGAAATGTTCATGACTTGTAAAACTTCTAGTATGAATTTCTCATACATTAAACCAAAAATGTTGCATATTGAAATAGAAGCCACATATATTTCCAAGAAATCACTTATTTTGTAACCACAAGCCACTAATTGATTTTCGATTCCTTTTATTGGACAATATACCTGAAAATGCGTAAATGTACACGTTAATATTCTATTACAAAAAAGTTTATTAATATTGCTGACTTTAAAGATATTTATTAGAATTATTAAAAATGTTGCTCTATTCCCAAATGACGCGCACACACACTATTACTAAAACTTTCTGTATTTTAACAAATTTAACACAATTTAACAAAATTTCGCCAATTTGAATAAATAAATTAGTTAAAAAGTTACTAACATTTTTCGTTGATTTCACCTACGACAATTGGTTCAGTGTAGATAAGGGAATCAACTAGATATCGCACATGCCGTGGGAAATTTCTTGTTCAATTGGATATTTTCTAGATGGAGCTGAATGCAATAATTGCAACGTTTGATCACAAACAAAATATACCTTGCAAGATGTATTTAGAACAGGTGCTAACAATAAGTGTGATAGGCAACATCATTTTGTTTTTGTTTTGTAGTCCGTTGCTCTCAAATTCAACAGAAACGAACACCAACAATAACAGTAAACAAAAAGACACATAATCAAAACAACAAAAATTGAAATTAAAAGTGGGGAACACAACGACATACAAATATTAAGTTAGTTGTTCAAATAGCACAACCTGGAAAATTATACTTTTTTTGTATGTATCAAATTTCCCACAGTGTTGAATAAACGTCAATGAATGTTATGAGAAACCTCAATGAGAGTTACAAAGCGACAACACAGCACCTAGTGGTAGTACTTGACGACGCCTCTGCGATATCTACTTACTTCCTTTATCTATGGTATGATACTATGTGAACAGGATACGGAAAAGTAAAGGAAATGTACTTCACTGAACATGTATATTAATGACAACACATACAAACATCATTAATATAAGAGGTAGTGTTATAAGAATATCTGATAGTGATTTTTTTTTATCAAACTAACACTCAGGGGATGCCCCCTATAAATGCAGTGCATTGTGTTGGCGAAGCAAAATTGAGGTAGTGGTTGATGGAAAGGGGGAGTAGTGTCTGTTGACATATTATTATACATACGAACATATAGTGTGTAGTGCGGTCAACCGGCCACTCGATAAAAAGCTGATGAGAGTTCCTGGAGAGCCGCGTAGTTCGGCTAAATATCCTCACATCTGGCATAAGTTGACGGATGTCCGAGGAACAGTGACACGCAACCCACATTTCGACGATGCTCAAGGGAGGCAATAGAGTTGGATACCCTACTGTCCCCTATCAACAACTTCGCTCTCCTCTGGACACGGTCCAGAAACTTCAAAGAGGTCCTAGGAGCACCTATGGGCAAGTGAGTTATATTCCATCTTTGGCCTAATGTAGGTGGTGTAGATATTGAGAAGATCAGATGGAGTGAAGTATTTCTTGCACTGCTTTGAAAAGCCTAGCCACTTGAATGCATCTTTCGACACTTTAAATACATGTTATGCCCAATGGACATCACATTGTATTTTCATGCCCAGAACATCAAGAGCGTCTGATTCATCAATATTCACACCGTCCATAGACAATGACGACACACCTGGGTGAGCAATCCGCTTATGCAACAACAAACAACACTGGGTCTTACCCGCATTAAAATCTACTCTAATCATTCAACAATGGACACCAGATCCCGGCCGATTGTTTCATCATCGTCCGGCGTTGGACTTCAATCACTTGAAGACACAGTCGAAAGAAGAACAATGACAGATATTACTGCCATCCGCAAAAGAGTAGATCTGATTCACAGTCTGACCCAGGAGATCGTCAATGAAAATAAGAAAAAGAGAAGGAGAAAGAACCGAGCCCTTTTGTACACCTGCAGTCAATTTATGCTCGTCGGATGAAACCCCATCTACAACAACTCGTATAGTGCGATCTGTTAGAAAACTCGATATAAATCGAGTGAAGTTATCACCGACACCAAAAGCAGCAAGCTTTGGCAAGAGTGCATGGTGCCAAACTCTGGCAAAGTCCTTGGAAATATCAGCCACTACCTTACTCTCACCAAGCCGACTCCACTGTGCCGAAAGGAACTCCATCAGGTCTCCAGCAGATATCATTCTACGGAAGCCACACTGCCGATCATTACGAAGGTTATTGGACTCAAGATATTTCACAAGATGGTGGTTAACCATGCTCTCCATAGCCTTCGAGAGCGCAGAACAAATTGTAATTGGGCGGTAAATTGCAGGGTTACTTGCATCACCTTTTTAGGGATTGGCTGGACATTAGCAACCTTCCAACGCGCCCGCACGGTATGCAAGGTTGCGGTGGACGTGCCAGTGTAGAAGTGCACCTACTCAAGACCAGTGCTGATATGTGATCCGTGCCCGGGAATTTATTTACTAGGAGATTCGCAAGAACGTTTTTAATTCCTCGCGTTCGAAAAAAATTCTTGGGTAGGAACAAGGTACGTACATAATTGATCACGGGGAGTGGTTGATTGCTATCCGGCAAGGAAGAGTTCCTTGCAAACATTTCAGCCAGGTGGTTAGCTTTATCAACCGGTTCAGTGAATGTTATGTCATCTTTAAGAAGAGTTGGGATAGGGGAAGAACTATCCTTTATTCTTCTTGCAAATGACTAATAGCTCGTGCTTCCTCTAGGGAAAGAAATGACTTTAGCACGAATACGCTGTTCGTGAAGAAACTTTTCGCGTCGAAGTACTTTGGCACACTTGGATCTTGCCTGTTTGAACGCGTCCTCTTCGGATCTGACAGCATTCTTGCACGTCTGGTTACTAACTACTAACAAAACTTCAAAAAACTCTAAATAAATTACACATAAAAAAATAAAAGCTATTTCTACACATATAGAAATAGAAAAAAATACTAACTGGCAGAATTGTATGATACTAATACATACATACATACACATCCTCCTGCCATCAGCTGACATAATTCCATAATGGCACCATGAAATGCAAAAATTTCAACGCAAAAAATGCGTGTAAACACCTTTCTGCCGTAGAATGATAATAAATAAAATAAAAAATCGTTGTATTTTCCTCAATTTCATATCTATGTCAATAAAAATTACTGCCAGTGCTTGCATTTGAGTCCTCAATTATATTAAAAATTTAAGTGCCACGCCCAACGACCATATACAAATTTTCATTTTTCAAAATTTTCGAAAACACAGATATAATTCTTTGTAGTTTGTGATAGATGTAAATCAGCACTTACATGATATATAAAACACAACCGCTGTAAAAAAAAACTTTAACTAACGTTTCTATTATCGACAGCATTAAAACACATATATGCCTAAAAGTAAACACCATTTCATATGGTGTTTTCATCCATTTTTGTAATGAAATTTCGTGGCACTTTTTTTTATAAAATTTATAACTTTGTTCAACAGTATAAAATATTATGTGAATTTTATTTATGAAATCAAAAGAATACACTCCCACCTTTCATATTTTAGCAACCAGACCACAACGATCGATAACGACCACCTTTTTTTAGTCCAAGAAAAACTAAAAACACTTAGTTTTTTGAGTGTCATCATAAAAGCATGAATATATTTTAATCTGTTATTGTTATTCAATTATTTTTTCTTAAAACTTATTGTAGAAATACCATATTTTTCAAATATACATATTCCAAATCGATACGACAAAAAGAAGTTATGTTTCCAGCCCATTGAAATGCATGAAAATCTGAGGCAGGTTACTGCAGAGTTTCATTTTGTTGAATTTGCCGGGTTTTTTTGTACAAAAAAAAAATTTGTTGATAAAAACTAATGATTTATTTCTCTTAATTAAACAATTCCCTACAAAACTGCATCGTTACATTTTTGATATTTGACACTCGAAAAAGGGTATTTTTGCAGAGGGATTTGTGCGCCGCTGGTCTTATACGTCAAGACTATTTACTGTAGCGAAGTTGCGACAACCAAGTACCTCGAGGTACTGGCGACAAAGCATTCGTGAAGGTGTGTTTGTTTGTGTGCACAAAACTACCCAGTAACGAAAAAATCCAGTTTGAAGGCCTCTTAAGAGGCCTTCTTTAGTAGACATTAGTACTGCAAGCCACATACCATACTCCTTTACAAATTACACAGGGTGACATTGAATAGCTAGTCCTTCACTCTCGCTGCTTAAAGGAGACCTTCAATAGTTTTGCTAACGAAGACCTACTGAACTCCTTTTATGGGAAACCTTCAGAAGATCTTCAACAGATTAACAACAACAGATCAATATTCTTTCTTTTTCAGATTTAATTTTTCTTTTTATTGTGCTTCAGCTCATCATTTTAAATAACTTTTGTTAGAAACACTTTCACTCACTTTTATTAGAAACACTTTGAACACTGACTCTTTTTCACAAAATACTTCTAGCTCCGTTGACGATTGCGAAAAAATTAAGCAACAACACGTGCAGTCATAATAGTATCAGAGCAAAATAATTTTGTTTAACGGGATTATAACTGACAACACATGTTTGTTGTTGCATATTTGCACATGCTATTTCATTTGTATTTAGAGATCTTCTGTATGACTCCCAAAAGCAATGAACAAAAAGGCACATAAGAGATCAAACAATAAAGTTTTTTCTCTTCCTCTACCACAACTACCAACAATTTTTTCTTTGTCTTTCGTTTTTTAATTCTATGTCGCTGATATAAGAACACGAAACACAATATAAGAACACGATCTAAGAACAACGTATTTTGGAAATGAAAAGATATGACTCCAAGCATTCCTTAATTTAGAAGGAATCTTGGTAGGTGTATACAATCTCAGAGAAGACCTACAGAAGCAGGTTTTTTGAGAACGCCTAGCCAGTTTCGTTACTGGGTACAATACGATGTATTTGTAGTTGTGCTCTACACAATACCCAGCGGGAGAAATTCCGTGGCCTGCAAAAATATCCCTTCCAGAAGGCCTTCACTTTCAATTA
This sequence comes from Phaonia tiefii, assembly GCA_963931995.1. NCBI lineage: Eukaryota > Metazoa > Arthropoda > Insecta > Diptera > Muscidae > Phaonia > Phaonia tiefii. Next base: position 252,413,627 of record OZ008368.1, on the reverse strand, counting down.
TATCCTACACACTTTCCCACAGCGCTTCTACGAAAAGACCAGCTACCTGTGCTTCAAAATGATCTTATAGCTATGTAACTTCACTTCTTTATGTAGACCTGCCCCAGGTCTCCACATAGAAGTGAAGTAGAATATGTTGATGAGTCTAAATGCGAGCAAAAAACACAACTTTGCAAGAGCCGTTATAAGAAACTCAAAATGAAAGAGTTGAGAAGGAGATGAAGAGTAAACAAATTAAACCAGACCACGTGTTTAGTTGAATCAACGACTTTGTTGAAGATGGCTGTGTTTTCGCGTAAGTAATTTTAATAATAAAATGAGCAAAATAACAATTAAAGAACAAATTGCCATGCCTTCCAGGCATGGTAGAAATCCTTCATTGACAGGCATGGTACCAGGTCTTCTTTCGTATTTCTGGAAAAATGCCTTCTATGGGAGACCTCGTAGCAGACATGCTCTTGCAGGCCTTCTACAGACATCCAAATAGAAGCGAGCATGGAAGGCCTTGCACGACAATGACACTCTGGGTTAATTGGAAAGGAGTAGAGAATAGAACTGACAGGTCTGTAGACTCTAATATAAGGACTGGTGGAAAAGGCTTTCTTGCCCATTACTTTTCCCGCTGGGTACAAATATTTTTTTTCACTTCACACACGCATACACACCTTCACGAATGCTTTGTCGACAGTACCCCGAAGCACTTCGTTGTCGCAACTTCGCTACAGTAAATGACTTGTAAAAAATCAAATTTCTTGTCAAGACGTCTTGTGCAAAGGTCTAGTGCAAACGTATCAATTCGCCCAGAGAAAAAAAGAATGAAACTCTGTTCCATTTGAAAGAAATCAGCTACGAAATAAAAGTCTTCATTCCCGTTTTATTTATTTTTGTTCGTCGAAATGCAACCCTGATCGCATAATTTTTTAAAGAAAATCGAAAAATTAGAGAAATGTAAAGAATAGTCAACATTTTTCCGGAAATCGTTGTAATCAAGTTGACATTATTCCATTCGCTATCCACAATAGAAAATTTTGACATAAACGTGACGTTCAGCAGCCAACGATTACACTAGTTGGCCTTAAGGACTATACGTTGGCAGCCTTTCAAGATATTGAGGCAGCACTCAACAATATCGGGCCCAGTCCGATATTATTGACCTATTGACTTGTATACGAAATGCTAATCATGGGACATACCACAGTTGAATCGGGCACCTCGACCTCCACCAGGTATGTTAACCCGGGGCACTACTCAAAGACGGGGTTTGCCACCACTTCTACGAAACCATGCGCTGAATGGTATTCTGGTCACTCTCAAAAATGAAGATCGGAAAATTTTTGTTTTATACGGACGATGTGGCAATAGCTATAAGGGGCAAGTATCCGAGTACCCTAAGGAAAAATCTGCAGAATAGCACATGGATTTTTAGCAGACGGGCCAAGACCAAGCTCATGTTTTTTACAAGAGGTAAGAAAGGGCCTGAAACTAAGCTTACAGAGTGTGCCAAATGCCTGGGTGTTTAAAATAGTTTAATACCCAACATAGTTGAAAGGCGAAAAAGGCGACAATATCCTTATACATGTTAACACCAAAAACGTTTGGTGGGTCAATAACCAATAATGCTGACGCTGTTAAGCGTGCCACAATTGGAGCAACGATCGCAGACGTTGTGCCATAAGTAATATCAAACAATGCTGACGCTGTTAAGCGTGCCACAATTGGAGCAACGATCGCAGACGTTGTGCCATAAGTAATATCAAACAATGCTGACGCTGTTAAACGTGCCACAATTAGAACAACGACCCCAGAGGTAATTTACGTTATGCCAGCAGTCAACGCGACGGTGCACATTTTGCGACGTCATCATTAGTTGGTAAGGTAGTTATCATTAAGAATTTTGTAATTAATTTAAGTCAGTTCATTTTGAATCATAAAATAAAGAAGTCGCTCCTCTAAGCAGCGCAATACAAGAATAAACTTTAATCTTGTTAATTAATAAAGAAGTCGCTCCTCTAAGCAGCGCAATACAAGAATAAACTTTAATCTTGTTAATTGGCGCCCAACTAAATCAAGTACCCGAACAGGCTACAAGTGCAACTAAATCAAGTACCCGAACAGGCTACAAGTGCAACTAAATCAAGTACCCGAACAGGCTACAAGTGCAACTAAATCAAGTACCCGAACAGGCTACAAGTGCAACTAAATCAAGTACCCGAACAGGCTACAAGTGCAACTAAATCAAGTACCCGAACAGGCTACAAGTGCAACTAAATCAAGTACCCGAACAGGCTACAAGTGCAACTAAATCAAGTACCCGAACAGGCTACAAATTCAACACAATCAGCAGGAAGAGACCGTAGGACCTTCAACTGAGAGCAGCTGTGAAAAATTGACCCCTGAGTACCAACAAAGAAAAAGGATTCTGTCGACCTTCCGGCTCCCAGTATGCTAGCAATTATTTTAGTACAATGCCGACATACCCACTGTTGAAGAAATTGTTCCTGGAATACTCCTACTAAATCAAATCAACGAAACTATTCATATTAACGAAGAACCACGGGATCTGACCGGAACCTACATTCTGCAGTACCATAATGCATCAATAGGTGTCAAAGACAAAACATATAACTATTTCCAAATGATGGATGTTCAACCTTTACCACCTATTTTACAGCCTAGATTACCTGGATCAACGATTGAGAAAACGCTTACCTTACAATCAGTAAAAGAACTTCACCTCAAGAATACCGAAGAAATCGGTCTCCTAGATGTCAAGAACAGATGGACTTCAGGAATTAATTTTGGATTATCCACCATTATCATACTATTCGTAGTGATGCTTGTGAGAGGAAGAAATCAAACAAGCAAAGAAATTGTAACCACTATACCAGCAGTACACCTCTCACTCCCTGAAGTTGCCACCACAAATTTTATGGAATCGCAACAGACCCCAAGATTGTCCCAAATACCATATTTCTAAAATGTCACGATCGAGGACGCTCATAATTAAAAGGGGAGGTGTTAACACCAAAAACGTTTGGTGGGTCAATAACCAATAATGCTGACGCTGTTAAGCGTGCCACAATTGGAGCAACGATCGCAGACGTTGTGCCATAAGTAATATCAAACAATGCTGACGCTGTTAAGCGTGCCACAATTGGAGCAACGATCGCAGACGTTGTGCCATAAGTAATATCAAACAATGCTGACGCTGTTAAACGTGCCACAATTAGAACAACGACCCCAGAGGTAATTTACGTTATGCCAGCAGTCAACGCGACGGTGCACATTTTGCGACGTCATCATTAGTTGGTAAGGTAGTTATCATTAAGAATTTTGTAATTAATTTAAGTCAGTTCATTTTGAATCATAAAATAAAGAAGTCGCTCCTCTAAGCAGCGCAATACAAGAATAAACTTTAATCTTGTTAATTAATAAAGAAGTCGCTCCTCTAAGCAGCGCAATACAAGAATAAACTTTAATCTTGTTAATTTACACCTGTAAGAGGGCTATTGTTTGCACATCGGGACTTTCTCCGAAAATTAATCTCTAGCTCTATTCAGCAGTGAAACCGATAATGCTCTATGGGGTTATCGTGTGGTGGCTGGCGTTTAAGACACCCACTTATTGTGCACTACTGACAGTTCAGAGGATTGCGACGAAATGCATCACTAGTGCTCTACGTACCACCTCCAATGATGCACAAAATGTAATGTAATGGGTGTGCATGGTACAATAATATCTACATGGTAATATCAGCACGAGTTGTCGATGTTGTAGGCAGCAACAACAGACATTTTGTTTTTGTTATATTCGCTTCAGTTGTCAAACCCTAAACAAATACATACCAACAAAACAAGAATGCAAAAGAGTACAAAAACAAAATACATGTGAGTTTGACAACTGAAGCGAAAACTCACATGAAAAAAATAAAACATCTGTTCAAATGACTTACATATTATTGTAACGTTCGGCTTCAAATAAGCCGCTGTTACTTCTTATGTTATTGGATATTATCTGCTGAAATTCATACGTGGAGAGCTTTTTGGTCGACATAGAAATAACTGTGTTGTTAAAGTTTTCTTCAGAATTTTATTTCACGTTCCAATTAAGCCGCAGCCGTCGAGAATTTGAAAAGATGGAGAAAAGAAGCCGCCAAAATGAAAACTTCGTGCCGATATTAGGCGGCACGCTTCCTTTTTCGCTGCCACCATCTTTGATTAAAAAAATAGATAGCCGCAATAATACGATAGCCCCGGCCCCTCAATTCGATACCTTAGTTTTGAAGAACATCCAAAATTAAGCAGGACATTTTAGTTATTGAAATGTCTGAGGTTGGACATTTAAAATTCGATAACTTCATTGGGGTATTGCTTGAACCAATAATCCTTTAAGCACCGGAGATATTTAGGGTAAAAACTTTATGCAGCCAGGCATAACCATGCTGGTTTTCAGGCTTTGGCAGATTTTTGTTTATTAAAGCTTTCAGCGTGACCGGTGTTAGTGATCTTATCTAAACCCTTCTTCGACACAGTTTCTTCAGATCTCCAATACACTCCGGATCACTTATTTAAAGGCACTAAAAATTCCATATTCAGCAGCCTGTATGTTTTGCAATTTGTAACCGATTGCAGAATTTTAAAATGGAAGTGGAAGCTAGACATCTTGAGATATAAAAAAATCATGACAATAGTGGTTTCTTAACTAAAGAACTTTTTTTGACCAATTTTTAAAAAAAAGTCAAAAAATGTGCTATTTTTTATTTGGTTCACCTTTAACTAATTTTAATGAAAAACAGTTTTTCTTGTTTTTTTAATTTAGTTAGTAATGGGTACTACCCCCTTTGTTTTTAATAACTTCAAATATTCGGGTTTTCATTGAGAGATAAAGCGAATTTATGTAATCCAACGAAATTTGATTCCAAGCATCCTTAATGACCTGAATTAGTGACTGCTTGTCATCAAATTGTCTACCTCTTTCATAGACCTTACGAGATAACCAACCCCAGACATTTTCGATAATGTTTAGATCTGGCGAATAGGGTGGCCAGTCAAGAATATTAACATTTTAGCTTGCAATGAACTCCTTTACTACTCTGGCATTGTGTATAGGGGCATTATCCTGTTGCAATACCCAAGATATGGGACCAAATAGTTCACTGAACTTCGGAAAAGACGATTCCAATAAAGTTTTATAGCTTGTACCAGTAATTTTTGCACTTTAAAATACTAGATCGATGGTGCCATAGTACGTAATAGCAATAGATCATGGAAATAATAGTTGTAGCCATCAGGCCCATCCAAATTCTTCTCATCCGTAAATTCAACGGTTCTCCAGTCATTTACATGACCTCTTGGCTGCGCATCCCATTCCATGTAGTCTCTCGCGAATTGAAGCCGCTTTTCCTTTCGAGGAGCATTAAGTGGCGGCTTTTTTTGTAATTTCAGGAATTTAAGATACTCACAGCTCTTAATTACTCTGTGTACCGATGACTTGCTCGCTTCCACTCCAGCTTGGGCTCTTATTTTTGACAAGGATAAGGTAGAATTTGAAGCAATTCTGATGATTTTTCTTTTCTCATACGTAGATAAAGACAATGAAACCCTTGCTTTAAAATTTTTCCCATACCCCTCGGGGTCCTTGATGTAATTGTCGACAACTGTTGGGCTCCGTCCAATTTTTTTAGCTATTGCGCGGTTAGAATATCCTTCAGAACGGTAAATATCGATTTTAGTTTTTTCCGATAGATTTACAATTTGACTCGTAAAATGATTAAGATATTGTAATAAATTATAATAAACAAACGCTCCCTACAAAAAATCATCGCCTACTTTAAAAATAATAAAAAACATAATAAAGTGCCTTTATTCAAGTGAACCAAAAAAATAACACATTTTTGGACTATTTTTTATAAATTGCTCAAAAAAAGTTATTTAGTTAAGAAACCACCATTGACATGATTTTTTTTATATCTCAAAATGTCTAGCTTCCACTTCCATTTTAAAATTCTGCAATCGGTTACAAATTACAAAAGATACAGGCTGCTGAATATGGAATTTTTAGTGCCTTTAAATAAGTGAACCGGAGTGTATGTGTTTGCGACCCAAGTATATTCGTATTTCTGATATAAATACAGTTTGTTGCACTGTTTATGCTCTCTCGAGAACAAGAGAATAAATGTGGGGCAACGAGTATGAATATCTTGTAAGTCTGTATCTGTACTTTTGTATTATTCTCTCAGTGATTCATAAATATTCCTGAATGTGCGTGCAAATTGCAGATGAAGTCAGTGTTTCTTATTTTGGCTGATGAATTGCCTTTTAAATTCATGTATTTCAATGGTTCGTCAATGGTTCATCGGACAGAGGATATCAAAAGCGCTTGATCAGTGAAAAAAGAATAAACAAACGCTCGGACGGTTAAATGGTATGTGGTGTTGCTTTGGTTTTTGTGTATGTGTTTCGAATATATTTATGAGGAAAGAAACTGGAAAGAGCAACAACGTGAATCCCTTTTTCTGCCCGAGCCTCTACTGACAAAATTGGAATGGCGGACCATGTGTGAAATATCATAAAAACACACAAGTAATTAATAAATGCTTGTCTTGCATGAATTAGATTTGTATATAAATATCTTGTTTGTGTACCAACACATAGTAATAACCAAGGCATAGTTGAAACCTTCTGAAAACAGAAACGTGAGAGACAACAAAGAAAGGAGAGCAAAAGAGCAGCAGATTCTCATTTCGTAAAAAAGGTACGCAAGTAAATGTAAAAAGGGTAATTTTAAATATGTTACTTTTTTTTATTAATTATTTATGGTAATTATAATAAATAAAGAAAGGAAGAAGAATTGGTTTCCAAATATTATTGTGTTTGGGTGAAAATACGCATATGTTTCCTCGTAACTATATGAAGGTATGGGGGAAGCACGCGAATGCTTCCACGTAACTATATGGATGTTTGGGATGAAGCACGTACATATATGTTTGCACGTAAACCCATACAGATTTGTCAGTAAACATGATAATGTTTTCATTTAAATACACCTGATTTTAGTACTTGCAAACATATAAATGTTTGAAGTGTGTTCCAAACATATACATGGTTCCTGCAGAATATATTTGGGAGAATATGTTACAGAGGCCGTTTTTCTTTCAGCGTGCAGGGTGACAGTGCAATTATACATGGCGATTTCAATGCTCATAATAAGATGTGGTTCTCCCAGCTGGTTTCAGACCAGCGTGGCATTACTATTGCAGACCAGATAGACGACTCAAAATTCACAGCGATAAATGATGACTTCTCTACAATACCAACTGGCAGACCTATATATCCTTGAACTCTGATCATATTCCCATATTGATAACTGTAGATAAGCCTTGCGATTTCGTGTAGTCGGATAAACGCACGTTTGTCAACCACAGCAAAACCCACGGCTCTGGCTTTACGAACGTTATTGATAAATATCTTCGGAATTTGCAGATACCCTCTTGTGCCAAACAGGGTGAGATAATTCTTAGCGATACTATACTCAAGCGTTTATCGCAGCTGATAGAATTCCTAATCGTAGACCAAACTACACATCTGATGCTGCTCGTCTAGCGGATTAGCTTATCATTCTTGCCAGCAACCCGGCCGATGAACGAATAATACCCCTGACGAATGAGATTAGTTTACTCACAACCAGCACCGTCGTTTCAGATGCCTAGAACATCTGGAAAACTATAATATTGATTCAAAAAGACTATGGTCTTCAATCAGAGGTCTATCTTGTAATGGAAATGAAAGGGTCACATTGCTATAGCGGTTGATACTCGTAGTACGCATTGCACGGATGCCAAGAAATGTGCAACCACATTCTGCCAGCAATTTATTGCAAACCCAACCAGGCAGAATAGGACCAAGAGATCTGTAGTTCAGAGAACTAATAATCTCAAACGAGATCTAGTACGCTACTCATTCACACCCATGGAAGTCGAAGCCATTATCTCCAAATCCATGCCCTCTAAAGCTTTCGGTCTAGATGACATCTCGATGTTAATGTTAAAGAAACTTGGCCCAGTAGGGATTTTGTACCTGACGCATACTCAAACCCTTTTTGTATGCCAATTCGTCATATCAGGCGTGTGGAAAACTGCTTGACATATATCACTTCTGAAACCCGATAAATCTGCTAACCAGGGACACAATACTAGCTCCATTTGGGGTGCAGGAAAATTCGCGAGATAAATGTTGAAGAGTTTAGGTGGCAGTACTCCTCACTGTGGCACACCCACTTTTATCTTACGGTAACGGGAATTCTGGCCCTGCACTCTACAAATACTTGTATCCCATTGAGATAGTTACCAAGCCAAGGCTTGGTAAGGTTTGGGAGGGATGAGTTCAAGATGTGGAGCAGGACCGAGTGATCGATGGTGTCGAATGCTTTAGACAGGTCGAAAGGTGTGACCACTGTGCGTTCAGCGGGTCTGCTCTGAGTAAGGCCGTTGGTGATGTGGGTAGTTATTTCGTTTAACGCCGTCGAAGTGCTATGCGCTTTCCTGAAGCCATGTTGGTGGTTGGATCTCGTTCTTTCATGGTTGGCAAGAGTAGGGACTCCAAAACCTGTGCTACAGGTGATAAGAGGATGATCGGGCGGTATGACTCTCCCTGGTTAGCAGATTTATCGGGTTTCAGAAGTGATATATGTCAAGCAGTTTTCCACACGCCTGATATGACGAATTGGCATACAAAAAGCATCTCCTCGGGCATACACGTAGACGACACAAGTGCCAGAATTAACAGCTATCTGGTCACCTTCAGTAGCTTCCTGCAGGATCGGAATTTACAGTTATCTCCGTCGAAGTCTTCAGTGACCCGTTTTACTTCTTGGGCCAAACAAGTAAGAAGAGAGCTCGACATTTCGGTCAATGGGAGATCTATACCCACAAGTTGGTAACCACAAAATTCTCGGAATAATTTTCGATAATCTTCTTACAATGTCGAAACATGCCGATCACATTAGAAGAAAAGTCCATACCCGTAACAAGGGCCTAAAGGCCCTTGCAGGGACAACATGGGGCAAGGAGAAGGAGACAATTATTGTGTCTTATAAAGCTATAAGTCGCTTGGTCTTCAACTATGCCGCCCAAGTTTGGACCTCATTCCTAAGTGAAATCCAATGGAAAGCTCTGCAGCGGATCCAAAATACTGCACTTCGAATCCCCCAAAATAAGGAAACGCACGGCATTAAATGAAACGATGTTGGTGGTCAGTTGACATCGGAATTTCGGGAGATGAATCAGTCTGGAAATCATTGCTTCAATAAATCGATTGGTACATGTACGGTGTAGCAGGTGATGCCCTCCCACTGAAATTACATATCGTCCAGATCCATACCATCCATTTTAAGTCACAATTACTCCATTATCATGTTTATGTAACGAATGCCATTTACATTCGTGCATTTTTATGGGACACCATTTATGATATGTGACCTGGTCTACGGAAAGGGGGCTTAGGTGTCAAAAAATCAATTTTCACTTTTTGGTTGATTCGGATAGAAGACGAGATGCTTTTTCACGTGGTGAAAAGCAGAAAATCCTAACTTGCTTAGAAGTGTACTAAAAATGTAGAGAAAGAAGAGTAAAAATACAACAAAATATAATTCATTGGTAATGAACAAAATACATTGAATTATAAGCTATAAAGACATGATTATAGAAAAACGTATTATGGGCCAAAAATAATAATGCTGAGTAGTTTATGTATTTTTCTTTGTTGTCGTTTTCGTTGAGATCTTTTTACGTGTTGATCCTGAGGAAGATGGACCTGGTTTCTCGTCTGGTTTGAGAACATCTTCACTAGTTTTTGCCTTCCGTTTCTTCGATAGCAAATCTTTCGGCAATGGAGCCACAATATCTACTTTAGATATATCCGAAACTAAGCTGCGAAGATTGTGATAGATGTACCACTGACGTTCCAAAGATAAACCGGCTGGTTGTATAACTTTCGGCATTTCAGGATCGATAGGTTTTAACAGAAGCTTAAACGACTGCACCTCTTCACTGTCTGCGAATTTCTTTGTTTTTACACAATCTGTAGAGATTATGAAATGATGGAATTGCGTTATTCCAACAAGTGACTTGTACAGTGGTTTAAAAAAGCTGTCCCATTCATACCAGACGACTTTTTCAGCCGATACAGCTTTATTATAACCCCCAGGTGATGATGCCTCGACACACTGCAGTAAATCTGCATACGTGTCGACGTTACTGACGGCATACTTACTTTTGAAAATACCGAAGTAACGATCAGGCGCGAACTTAGTGTGCCCGGTAAGTACAAAATTGAATAAAATAGTTTTGTTAAGACCCCGAGCCAAACACCATTGCAGATATGATAGTACAGTGTTATTCTTATTCTGCCCAACACAATTGTCACAGAAAAGAACGAGTGTTTCAATGTCTTTATAGTAGGTTTGCAGGTGATAATGCAGGATGCTCACAACACAGTTAGGTCCTTTACCAACGTCATCTTTTTCGTCTATCATGTAATTGTACTGTACAAAAAAAAATATAAATAAGATCCTGTAAAGGCGAGCAATTTGAGTTCCTATGATTCAGTTCGAAATTCTAACCTGAACTTTTTGTTTTTCGTCTGTAATTCCGAAGACTCCGCACTTCTTGGTTGCTTTGAAGTATGCTGTACCAGGTTGTTGTGGACTGACAGGGTAGTGAACGGTTTGGGCAAAATCAAATGACAGAACGACTGCAGTAGGGTCAGTATTTCTACACCAACTTTGATAATATCCTCGTTGATTTCGGGCTCGGTGGAGGTGATCAAGAAATTGATTAAGCTTCTGTTCGCGTTTAATGTCAGTAACACCTTTGCCTTGCGCAATCGATATTGTGTTTCCTATTAAAAGAAAAAATACTGAATTTAATCTCAACGTTTGATACAACTATAAAATGAGAAAATAATGAGCTACTTACCACGGCAGACATCGCAGAGATCATCCGTTGGTTTCATAACTGTAACATGGGGTATGTATTTGGACCATATCCGTCGAAAACTGCAATTACTCATCTTCAATTCGTCATCACTGAGTGAAGAAATGTATTTTCGATAAATTGATGACTTCGTCTCGCTGGATGGCAGTTTCATTATCCGAAAATCCTTAAATTTTAGGACTCGTCCGGGCAGTGGAAGAGCCATTAAATCGGCTATAGACTCGATGAATTTAACAGCTTTTTCGATGTCAGCCGGTTTAAATGACTTTGGATGTGTACTCGGTTTATTTGCCAGTCCGTGTTGGCACACTGTTACACCCTGTGCGTGAAAATGACGTACTAAATTTTCGTAACGCTTCGTCGTACAGGCATGTACAAAAAGGAAAAACGAACGACAAACAGGTACTTTGTAGAAGGTAAATTGAATTCTATGCCTCATAACTTCTGTATCCTGTCTCTGTCCATATTTCTTCCGCCCAGCAAGCTTTGCGTATACACTTTCTAGCTTTTCGTTACTCATAATTCCAGCTTCGATATGACTTAGTATCACTCAATCAAGTTCATTTTTCGACATCTCTAAACAATTGTTCCGCGTACTCTCGATCATTTCCCGTGGTATCAGTGTATGGCATTCATTATTACAACAATCTTTTGACAGAAATTTTGTTACCAGCTCCTCCTCCTTTACATCAACAACATACAGGTCCATGTTAACAAAAGTTTGTTCGGTATCATCTTCTGCCTGAGATACACATACTTCGTCTTCATCATCATCGCTCTCTTCATAGTTTTCATCATCGTTTTCATCATCCTTTTCATGGAAATATTGTCCGTATACCGCACTGAACTCCTCATCAACACTCATGTTTCATTTCATGCGAAATGCGAAGACGATAATCTACAGAAACAGTAAACGTCACTTCTTCAGTGTTACTTTTTGAAGTAAAACTTCTATACGGAGGGGTAAACATTTTTTAATGCAACGGAACCGGAAGTTTGTAATGTAGCGGAAGCTGTTACGAAGTTCCCCAAAAGTATGCAACGTAAATCATGACAAGGGAGGTGAAGAGTAGAGTTTGACGATTAAAACAAAAAAACAAAAAATTGTACGTACATCGAAGTGCGTACTAGTGCCGGTGGCATGCGTCGTCCCGTCTATTGCACTTTCCGTAATGAAAGTTTGTTTATCCTGCGGTGGCGGCTACCACTTTGCCGGCTATACTCAATGCGTCTTCTCCGCTTGTGCCTTTTACAGAGGGCTTTCGCAAATGCCTCATGCAATCGCATTAGTTTTCACTATTGCCAACGTCAACGCCAAAATCCGCAAAACTTTTGCTAGTTTTTTGCGCGGGATATATTGTGTATACGCTTAGGCAATTGTATAATATTTACTAAATTATTTATATAAACAAAACGCGTATGTCACTAGAAAAGAATTTACACAATCAGTAAAGGCAAAACGTCAAAGCGTTTGCTATTTGCTGCACAGTTGCATTTCTATGGGAGTATATATTTGTTTCGGTGTTGGTAAGTGACGATATTATCTTGATGAATAGAAATGAAGGGTTTTTTGCTGTTAAGTCCCCTTTTCCACTAGCAAATATTTATTTGCGAAGTCTTGACTTTGTAGGCAAGGGGGAGAGAGGAAGAGAAACAAAAATTTGTGAGGTTTATGAATACCAAAGGACTCATTCTCTGCCACTACTATATGTTGCTCTATCAAGAGTAACCAGCATTGAAGGATTGTACATAGTGCCAAAAGATAATGATAATAGATTTTATCATGGTCGAAAAAATGATACATCGGTCATATCTTTACAAGATGAATTTCGCCGATTATCGTTGAATACATTGTCAACATTAGGAAGAACGATTCTTGATTTCATGCATGACAGGAAAAAGTTGTCCATGGTTACTTTCAATTGCCAAAGTCTCAGAAAACACGTGGCGGACTTGAGCGATCCCGTAATTGGTTCAAGCAATATTTTGTTTCTATCAGAAACTTGGTCAAATGACGATGATAATGTTGACATCCCGAATTTTGATTGTATTGCAAAATTTAAACGTAAAAATGTTAGATCAGCAGGAGTGGCAATTTATCAGAAATCAAATGATACTTCAAACATTGTAACTTCGAACATGGACATTTTATTAAGACATATTACTGAACTCGATATTGGCCAGTCATCAATTGGTGATATATCTGCTGCTCACTGTGATTTGGACGATGGAACAAACATCATAATGGTAGTTGTTTACATTTCGCCCAATAACACAGTCAATAACATTATAAAGTTTATATATAAAAGACTTATGATTTACGGTCGAGTAGGCTCTGAAGAATTAGGAGAAAATTATCATACGTTGCCACTCATTTTAGCAGGAGATTTCAATGTTAATTTCGCATCCGAAGATGGACAACTCTTCATAAACTTTCTTCGAGATAAATTAGAACTTGAAATCAATAATAACCGAAATGAACAACAATCGATGCAGTTTTCTCTAGATTTCTTTCTAATTTTCATTCGAAAACATATGTATCATATTTTTCATACCATAAGCCTATTGTCTCAGTCTTACAATCAACCACAGTAACTACTCATGTATCCGATAATGAAAATAATATAAATAATGATTAAAAATAATAAAACAAATAATAAATAAAAATTCAACTCAAATATGTTTATTTATCAATGGAAACGGAATTTAAATTTAAACATTTGTAGAAAATTATTATATGTCTGTATACATTATACATATAGACATATACAAACATATATATAAACATGTAGATGGAGCTAAAGAAGTTTTACTTCAGTTGTGTGGTCTTAAAGCACACTCTCTTTTTAAATGTTCCACACTAGCAACTTACACGATGAACTATAATAATATTCCGACCAACAACAACACTTACTGGACCAACAACAACACTTACTGGACGTCCGGCGCGGAGAACAATTAACGAGATAATGAGAAACTGACGAAACGAGTTGCTTACTTTTAACAGCTTTTTCACAGAAAACTAGTTTTCGCACGTAAGCTCCCTTTTCGTAGACCAGGTCACATATATGTTGGACCGACTCACATTGTTTGGTGAGGAAAAGTGTTTTGTCCACCCCACAAAATGAACCTTTGTTTGTTTTCTGATAATTCCCAAAATATTTCGTGTCTAACATTAAGACCCCGTGAGCTGGTCCACTTTAAAAAAAGGTATTTCTTTTAGTTTTTCAACGAAATTTGGACTCTACTTATAATTAGGTCCACTCTCGAAAAACATAATTCCAGTTATTTTACACGCCTTGCAACATTTCATTTCATCCTCGGACAACTACCAAGCCATAAACCTGGTTTCCAACATTTCTACGTAACACTTCAAAATATCAAAAGATTTAAATTTGACAATTATTTATTTAAAAAAAGGGAGGAATATTATTCACACGCTTTTACACATTACACGTAGTTTACAACTAGTAATATAACACTTTTAAATATTACACTCTAACGTAATTTACAGCCTTTACCGCAATCATCTTCTTGACAGATATCACAAAGTGATGACTTCACTTGATAATATAAGGTGGCCCGTTGTTCCGTGTTGTAGTAGTCATAGACAGTGATTGCAGCCGGTTTCAATTTAGCCACCGCATGAGTTCTTTCTCCGGTAGCATCAAAGCAAATTGGTTTACCTGCAACCAGACTGTCGAAATAGACGATTATGACAGTATCGGAATTTTTAGTTTCAACCCGTTGAACTTCAGCGACATCGCGAATAGAATTCAAACTATCCTCATCCGTTGTGTATCCCGACGGCAAATAGATTTCCATCACAGCCATATTGGACTCATTGATTCCGTCGTCCGATGACTGGGGTTTGTATTCAGCACAAACATTCATAAGCAATTGCCCAGAGAATAAACTTTGCTTGAGTGTATGCTTAATCAGGAAACTGGGTTTGTCATCTTGGGTGGCCATATTGTAGCGGTATGCTAACTGGACCAGAGACGAACCTTGCCCATTGGCTGTAAGAGTAATCTGACGGGTAGATTTGGGGAGCTGAAAGAGGCAAATAAAGATGTACAAATTAGTTCCCATTAATAAACAAACATTGCATACAATCTGTCAAAAATATTACGAATACATATAAATAATTGATTGTGTCGAATATTTATGACATTGGATTATTTGAATCAACGTACCACATGACTTTGTAGGAGCAATGAATTTTCTTTATCCACATCAAATGAGCCCGTAGTTGTTTCTGCTCCCTCTGTGTCTTGAGCTTCGAATGCTATTGACATTTTGCCACTACCTCCGGCTGCATATTTTTCAGCAAATTTAATTAGTGCCTGTAAGCCAACTACCGTGTCCTGAGTGGAATCAAAACCACCCAGGCTATTTCTTTGACCAATCAACCATTTAATAATGGGTAACACGTTACCGGCATCTTCTGTATCCACCAATGTTTGTAAAATGTAGGCGGTGATTTCAATATTATTATTGTTATTATATTTCGACGACTTTCCCCACCATTTCAAATTATTTTCAATATTGGACTTCAATTCCAATCTATCCAATAGTTTGCCAACAGCTGAATGTTTGACTTTTTGGAATACCAATGCCACTAAAGCCAAAGTATAGACATCATCTTCCCGGTCAACATTATCGATTAGATATTTTAAACCTATTTCGATTTGTGATTTATGTTTCAAGGCGTAATCCTGGAAATGAGAAGAAACACATCAACAATATTTCTTCCAATTATTTTTTTTTAAAGTCTTAATTACCGTATCTTCCACTAAAGTTAACATTATGAATGCCGATACTCCCACCTCATTTTGGTTTGTGGAATGGAAAAGTTTCCCCGTTTGTGGGAATTGTCCGTTATCCTTTTGGGTTGTTATCAAATAGCTAATGGCTTCTCCTATAATATTCTCCTCGATTGTTATATATTTACGGGCTTGAATAAATGATCTAGCCACATAAGCGGTCAACCAACTGTTCGATTTACTGTGACCTTCTCCAAAGGCACTGTAGGCGCCATCTCTATGTTTATATGTCAGTTCACGTTGATAGCCCTTTTCCATGTAGTTCTTAGCCTTTTCGACAACTGAGGGCATGTCCGCCTTAATGATATCCAAATAATACAACACCAATATGTTGGGCACAAAATTAACCATGTTTTGTTCTCCACAGCCGTAGGGCATACGGACTAATTGATCGATATTTTGAATGGTCGGACCCAATATATCACCCACAGCAGAAAATTCCAAATACTCTGAGTCCAAAACAACATCTGAGGGTATGTCTGCCTTCAGTGCATGTTTAACAGTTGCTCCATTAGGCATGGTTATGAAGTAGGCTTCATTTTGGTATTGTGCTACACCCTCTGGTTCTACTTTAAGTTTTTGATGCATTGCATCTCCAGCCACTGGAGTGATAGCCTTAATCTTCAATGTAATCTCACCAACTATGTTGGGTCTAATTGTAAACGACACAGTTTCACCACTATTAGAAGGTATCGACACTTTTTTCGATCTTTGTGTGTCGTCATAGGCAACTTCCATATCGTCGGTTAACGATTCAGTGAAATCATATTCCCTGTCTGGATTTTCCATAGTGATTTCTGCATCCAATGCAGATTCCATATAATTGAAAACAATAATGGGTATTGTTATGACTTCGCCACGTTTGATGGAATATGGTAGATTGGTGCTTAAGAAGAATGGTTGAAACACTTTAATTTTGGTGGGATCTTGGCTCATGCCGAATCCTGTGTGCTCGTTTAATGAAAATCCGGTAATCACCCATGAGGTCATGGTATCTGGGATCTTTTTGGTAAAGTTTGCAAGACCATTGGCATCAGTACTGAAAGAAATGTAATATATGAAGATTGTTGCTATACCTCAATATAAGATAGAAGTCTGTGGCTTGTTATCCGCCAACTGAAGGGATAACTGGAATGGTTCGGATATTCCGCAATTCCGATATTCAAGCAAAATACAAAGTTACCAAAAGAAAAAAGTACGTCCTTGAAAGACTTCTGCAGAATGACTTAATATCCAAATTTCGGAATCAACTAGATTTTCTGAAACACCCATTTTCATCATCTCTGAATATTTATAGTTAACCAAGAGCTACAGCTATCAGCTTGTATGGAATTTCAACGTTTATCTTCTTCTCCTCCTCCTTTTCTACCTTACCTTTCTATACTATCGAATATCCAGCTTTCCACAAAATCTTTGCGTATTTTTGGTTGAATGGGAACGCTCTCCATGTGAGATGTATGCTGCTCAAACTGACTTCCTGCAGCATACGGTACAGACATCTGCGCCATTCCCATTCCTAGTTGCCCTCCAAATGATGCTCCTGTTTGTCCCATACCCCCGAATGCCATTGGTCGATATTGTTCTTCTGTAAATAATAGAAAACATTTAAGGGATCTGTAGTTTAAAATGTGAGATTTTGATATAACAAAAGCTGTGTTCGATTTATATAAATTTATACAAATTATTACTAGCTCTGTTCGATTACTCGAAAAGTTGTGCAAATTTTTACTGAATCCTGTTCGTTTACTCCAAAAGTCCAGTAAATGAGAGCTATAGAGCGAACATTTTGACAGTTCGATGTTAGAGATCTTGAAAAATTTTGGTTGGCTAAAAATTTCTCCAACCAAAATTAGGTCTGACTATGTACTTTTCCAGTACAAAAATCAATGAATGTTCGATCTCACGGGCGATGAATTAACACCTTTTTGTTACACGGTACCTGTTCGATTCCTATGAACACATTAGTAAATGTTACATTGGAAAATAAAAAAAGAATAATGTTTGTGCTGAAGGCTCTTTTGCTATTGCACTTTCTTTTTGATGTGTTAACATCTATAGCGGCGTATAGGGACTAAATCTATCAAAGTCAAAATCAGCTAAAACTAGATTTTATGCTGCTGCTAAAACCAGATTTTCTGCGACTGCGAAAGAGAATAATGACGTGTTAAACAAAAATGAGCGAGCAAGAGAGCAATGAAAGAGTGGTGTGGCAGGGGTAAGGCAAACGAAATTGTGTCTATAGCGTATGTATTAACATAATAATGTATGTATGTACATGTGACTGTTGCTGTTGTTGAACGGAGATATAAAGCATAGCCACGCAAAATTTCATTTGCAAGCGCATGGGCTTGCGCAGACGACGTTATGGTGACATACTAATACGTCAGCTACTTCGGACAAAGTATGTGTGATGTTGTGTGTTTCGTTGTTGTTGCTATGGCTAAACAAAGCGAGTCATTTGATGTTCAGCATTGCCCGGTGTATACATAAACAAGTAGAAACGGTGTTAAGTTCGGCCGGGCCGACAATTTACACTCACACTGCCCACTCTTTGCATTCCCTTAATAGTTTTTATTTTAGGTACCCCCCCTACACCCACCCCCAACACAAACACTCCACGACACAGCAAGCACAAATAAATCAACAACATATTAGTAGTAGTAGTAGTTGTTGTTGTTGTTGGTGTTGTTTTTTATTGTAGTGAAAGGTAAGTCCAATAAAATGTGGGTGCGAAGCACTCTCAGAGCAAAGAGAGTAATGACGTGTTATACGTATATTAAAATGAGATACCAAGAGAGCAACGACAATTTTGTGAACTTGTGTAGCGTATGTACGAATATAACAATGTTGCTTTGCATTCTTTGACTTTTGTGGGAATAAAACAAAAAGTATTGAGCAAGAAAATAATGACACATGTGCTTGCACTGGGTCTTTAAATAATTCTAAGTATTAATATTATTTAACTGTAACGTCATCATATGATTGAACGCTGTTTTTTATTTTCCAATGTAACATTTACGAATGTGTTCATAGAAATCGAACAGGTACCGTGTAGCAAAAAGGTGTTAACACATCGCCCGTGAGTTCGAACACTCATTGGATTTTTTTCATACATCTGCTTTAACATTAGATGTAATATTGTTAAAATAAATAAAGCAATATTTAGCTTACTGAAATAATTGTTTTGGTTTTGTCATAAACAGAGCGACGACAAAAACTATTGAATAGTACAGAGAACTTATTGCACTCTTTTCCGCTCTCATGTAGAGAGTCTGAGTAAAAGAGCATTTATAGAAGATTTCAATATAAATGCACCATCTCGACAATGTTATTACATAAAACAAAACGAAAAGCTTAAATGTTTGAAAAGGCATAAATGTTTCACATCAAAATTATGAATTGACTAAGTTATGACAAAAAGAGAGTAATACGTTTTGAATCATTCTTCAGATTTCGCCAGTGCTTTTGAGTCATACAATTTGGTCCATGACTTTTCTATACTATTTAATAGAGCGACTCAAAAAAAGGAGATTTTGTTAACCCCTCTGAAAATAAAGCTTGATACGTTTTATGATGATTCCCAAAATATTTTGGTTCTAACGTTGACCATCCGTGAGCTGGACCATTTTTAAAAAAGGTATTTTTTCAGTTTTTCGAATTTTTTTGTACTTTGCTCCAAGACGACATCGAAAAGAATTTTTGAAGCAGCATCCAATGGTACATATATAAAACTTGATTACTTGCGACCTACTAATTGAGATATTTAACTAAATTTGTACATATTTTCGTTTCGGGTTTTCATACAAATTCTACGTATGTGGAAATAATGTTCTGCTTTTCAAATTGAATCTATTTTAAAATAATGTTAATTTATATTTTTTTTGTAATTATTAACATAAATCGCGATATATTTCGTCTTTTTTCATATTCTATAGGCAATATGGGTATCAAATTTTTTCATTTTTTCATAAAAAATATAAAATTTATAAAAAATCTTTTCGCGATTCTATCTTTGTATAAAGTTTGCATGATTGAATTTTGTTTGCAATATGACCTGGTCGATTACTTTCGATAACAGAAAGACATGATTGGCTTACTAGCGTAACAAATCGTTCTGTGTTTTGCGAATGGCATGGGAATTCTAAATTGATTTTGGTACATGAAGCTGTTAATTTTATCTCTATAAACAGTTTTTAAATTGTGACTTTACCTGGTATTTCAATAATTTCTTTAGAATCACAAAGATTTTTTAAATACTGATGGGAATAAAATTGTATACAAGGTGGTTCAGTAATGTGACCAATTTCATTCCAATTTATCATATCTTTTAAGGACTCGCACTCGAACAATATTTTTGGAATATTGAAATGTCGAATATCATCAATATTACTATCGCGTGCTTCGAGAATGATTTTTAATGCCTCCGAGCGAACTTCTTTTTCTTTGTCTGTTGCCATTGTTGCCATGTAAAATGTTTTCTGGATGTGCAAAAAATCCGTTTATTTGAATGGAACGATTGACAATTTGTTGAAGTTAGGTTAGAAGCATACGGGTCCATTTTATATATTTTAGTAAGTGGCGGCTTCCGTGAATGGCATGAGGCTGACTTTTTACGAGAAACCAAAATGGAGCATAAACTTTCAGAACGAAAAATGTCAACTATTTTAATTCTTCTGAAGGGGCGGTTTGAGTAACATAGAGTCTTAAAAATCTTGATGCTGTCGTCAACCAACGCGATAAATTCAGTAATCCAGGCTTCATACTGGCTACAAGGCTATCACAATTTCCAGTGTCTACGGCTTTGACCATTCGAAACAAGTACTTTTGGTCTGCACGTAGGTCTGAAACTGAAAAAAATACCTTTTTTAAAAATGGTCCAGCTCACGGATGGTCTTCGCTAGAACCAAAATATTTTGGGAATCATCATAAAACGTATCAAGCTTTATTTTCAGAGGGGTAACAAAAACACTTTTTTCAGCTCCATACAAGGTGAGTCGGTCTACTATTCAATACTCTTTGGCGACGACGACCTGCTTATTTGTTCACTGCCGACTAAATCAATACCATCATACTTATTTTCAGGCAGAGATTATTGTTGTAAAACAACCACAACCACGTATGTGATGCTAAAGCTGTGTGTTGTTTGCATGTGTTCACTTTGATAGATCAACATCAAAAATATCCAGTAACTATTTTTGAGAGAGTAAGATAGATTTACTCTCCCAGTAGTAAATATCACAAAACGTACATAGACGACATCCAGTAAAATCCTGCAAGAAATAAGAGCTTTTGTATGAAACAGCTGTTTTGTAATGTAAACATTGGAAGAACCAACAAACGCAGTTTCAACAAAACTTTACAAATCACCAAAATTGTTTATTTTAAATAAATAGTTAAAAAGTTCATTTCAGAGCATTATAAATCATTTATATGTCCAAAAACATAAAATTCCACTGATTATTTGTTATTTTATGTTTTCTACATTTCCAAATTTGGTTTGTTTACATAGAACATATGTTTCAAAACATTTGTTATTTCTTTCTCCAGTAAAATCTTGTCAGTTCTCTATCATAGAACTGTCAAAATAATCTCTCTCGTTATTGGCTTTTTGGTGTAAACAGACAACATCCAGTAGCAATTTGTACAAATGGTTACAAATTATCAGTACGCACACAGACCTATTTTCATAGAAAAGATGTTTGAAATCAGCTGTTTTATGTAAACAATGAAAAGTGCAAAATAAATTAACAACGGCAGAAATAGTACAAATGAGTTTTTTCATATTTTATTTAATATACGAAGGCGGATCAATAAGTCCATGACATTTTGAATGAAACACAGTTTTTTTTGCAAAAAAATCATTTTTCAACCTAATCTCCTTTTAGCTCAATACTCTTAGTCCAACGTTTCTCCAATTTTTGTATACCTCCCAAAAAATAGTATTTTCCGAGATCCATAAAATAGGCATTTGTTTTATAAATAATTTCATCGTTGGAGCTAAATCTCTTTCCACCGAGCCCTTTCTTTAGGTTTGGGAATAAGAAATAGTCACTTTTCTTTAACCCAACTGATCATTTAAAATCGAAACCACCCTGCCATATGAAATGCTTATGGCATCAACAATCTCACGCACTTTTACTCTTCGATCGGCCAACACCATATCGTGGATTTTTTCGACATTTTCGGGTGTTTTGACCTCAATTTGCCGACCAGAACGTTCAGCGTTATTTGTAATTATGCAACTACAACGAAAGTCAGTAAAATCCTTTTTTACCATTGACATCGATGGTGCAGAGTCCCCATAGTATTTATCAAGCTTTTCCTTGGTTTGATTGATGTTTTTTTCCCCAAAAAATAATGTTTAATGAGCACTCGAAATTCACTTTGGTTTGATTGACGGTTTTTTTTCGCAAAAACTAATGTTTAATGAGAACTTGAAATTCACTTTTTTAAATTTTTTTTTAAAAATGCTCGAGGTTGTAAGTTTTGAACAGCTGTTAAACGTAAGTAAATGACGGAACTTGCTCAAAATTTGACAGTAGTCTATTAACAGGTGGTACTTCATGGGAGCAGTGTTGCATTTCATATAACTACGAGGGAAGTTCGAAGAGTCACGGACTTTTTGATACGCCTCGTATCACTGAAATTGGGAAAGAAAATGGAAAGCTATAATGTGCAGTGGTATTAAGCAAATTCCTGATGAACTGACGACGTCATAATTCATCAACTTCGGCAGTAGATATGTAATGTAATTCGACGCGAAAAATTTCTTCACAAACAGCGTATTCGTGCTAAAGTCCTTTCTTCCATAGAGGAAGTATAAGCTTTGGATCATTTGCAAGAAGATTGAATGATAGTTCTTCCTCTATCCCAAATCTTGTTAAAGAGGACATAGTATTCACTGAACCGGTTGATAACCTCCTCTGGCTGAAAGGAACTCTTCCTTGTCGGATAGCAGAACTATTCCTTGCCACTCCCCGTGATCAATTACGTGTCTTGTTCCATGCCCAAGATATTTTTTCGAACGCGAGGAGTTAAAAAGGTTCTTGCGAATCTCGTCGTAAATAAATTCCCCGGGCCCGGATGGCATATCTGCACTGGTTTTGAGTAGGTTCTCTTCGACGGTGGGACGTCCACTGCGCAACCGTTTCAACCTTGCATACGGTGCGGGAGTCTTCCAGGCGCGTTGGAGTGCTGCTAATGTCCAGCCAATCCCTAAAAAAGGTGATGCAAGTAACCCTGCAATTTACCGCCCAATTACAATTTGTTCTACGCTCTCGAAGGTTATGGAGACCATGGTTAACCACCATCTTGTGAAATATCTTGATTCCAATGACCTTCTTAATGATGGCTTTCGTATAATGAGATCTACTGGAGACCTGATGTCGTTCCTTTTAAAACAGTGAAGTCGATCCATCCACCGGCTTGGTGAGAGTCAGGTAGTGGCTATTGATATTTCCAAGGCCTTTGACAGACTATGGCACGATGCACTCTTGTTAAAGCTCGCTACTTTTGTTGTCGGTGATAACTTTACTCGATTTATATCGAGTTTTCTCAGAGATCGTACTATACGAGTTGTTGTAGATGGAGTTGCATCCGAGGAGTATAAATTGAATGCAGGTGTACAACAGGGCTCTGTTCTTTCTCCTTCTCTTTTCCTTATTTTCATTGACGATCTTCTGGGTCAGACTGAGAATCCAATCTACTCTTTTGCGGATGATTGTAATCTCTGTCATTCTTATTCATTCGACCGTAGGCTAAGTCTTCTAGAGATTGAAGTCAAACGCCGGACGATGAATGAAACACTCGACCGGGATCTGGTGTCCATTGTAGAATGGGGTCGAATGAATAGAGTATATTTTAATGCGGCTAAAACCCAGAGTTGTTTATTGTCGCATAAGCGGATTGCAGACCTAGCTGTGTCGTCATTGTCTATGGACGGTGTGAATATTGATGAATCAGACGCTCTTGATGTTCTGGGCATGCATGCAAATATAGTGTGATGCCCATTGGGCAAAACATGTACATATTTGAAATGTCGAAAGATGCATTCAAGTGTCTAGGGTTTTTAAAGCAGTGCAAGAAATACTTCACTCCATCTGATCTTCTCAATATCTACACCACCTACATCAGGCCAAAGATGGAATATAACTCCCATATATGGGCCGGTGCTCTTAGAACCTCTTTGGAGCTTCTCGACCGTGTCCAGAGGAGAGCGACGGTGTTGATGGGAGACAGTAGGGTATCCAACTATATTGCATCCCTTGAGCATCGTCGAAATGTGGGTTGCGTGTCACTGTTCTATCGATACTTCCACGGTATGTGTTCCTCGGACATCCGTCAACGTGAGGATATTTTGCCGAAGTACGCGTCTTTCCAGGAACTCTCATCCGTTTTTTATCGAGTGGCCGGTTGACCACACTACACACTATAGGCAACATTTATTATTCAGCCGTACAGTCCGTATGTGGAATAAACTTCCGGCTAATGTATTTCCCACCAATTGTGACATACAAAGATTCAAGGCAAATGTCCACAGACACTACTCTCTCTTTCCATCCTCCATTACCTCAATTTTCCTTCGACAACACATTGCACTGCATTTATAGGGGGCATCCCCTGAGTGTTGGTTCGATAAAACAAATGTAACTACAAAGCAATATGTACGTACCAAAGGATAAAACTACATCAGCTGTTTCCTTGCAAACATCAGCTGTATCCTTGCAAAACAGTCGACAAAGCATTTGGGAACCATAGTAAATATTAAATCGACGAAATTTTCATATAAGTGACCAACAAGTCATACACGACCAAATGAGCGACACTTCGTTGACGACTCTGTGGATGACACATTGGGAATCTTATCAATAACGACATTCTTGGAGACATTATCGTATATATTAAATTGGCAAGGCTATATCCCATCATGTGGAAGTAGAGAGAACAATTATCAAAAATTGCTTCATTAAATGTAAACGTAAGTTTTATTTTGAAATATTAACATGCAATTGAAAATAACCTACTCGTACGACGTTCAAGTTCAACTGAGAATTTTAATTATCTATTATTTTCTTCTCTTTTTTGTAGAAGTTATTGTGTCCCGTTAGTTTTTATTCATATTTCGTCCAGTTTGTTATTTTTCCTCACATTTCTCTTGACGGCATCTTCAAATTGTATCTGATTGGAGACAACCAAAAGACATTAATGCCCACCATGTCGTCAATAGAGTGCGAAGGTATTTTGAACCCGACGAGCAAAATATTTTGTCATGCACCGAAAATTTACATTACAACTTCATCAACGACAGTTTAAGCGATAAGTGTCGTGAACCTCAAAAATCAAAGTGTTTAGCAGAAATTCTTGACGACTACTTCGTCTAGAACGGTTTTGCCAACTGGGACTATACAAAATTACAGACTGTGTAGCTGTCGAGCCCAAAAACACTATACAAATACTTTTGTTCGCTTTACATCGTACAAATACACAGTTTAACGAATGCTTTGTCGACAGTACTCCGAAGTACTTGGTTGTCGAAACTTCGCTACAATAAATGTCTTGAAAAAAAAGCAAATGTCTTGTCAAGACGTTTTGTGCAAATGCCTATTGTTTACATACAAAAATTCTTACTTTTGGCAAGTTTTTACTGGATGTCGTCAGTGTAGTTTTTGTGACATTTTCTACCGGAAGAGTAAAATTAAAGTTTGCTCCACTGGAATTAAGTTTTCGTCGTTAATTTTCGAATAGACTTCCAATTACCACCAAAACTTTTCAAATTACAAAATAACGTAAGAAAATTCTGTTTTCTGCAGGTTCTTAAGTTACGTTATGTTATGTGGCGAATAACTGCTTTCATACAAAATGAATCTAGTAGAAGATACAATCGGTTGATCTCTTCTGTTATGTTATGCCGTGACTAACTCCGCCATAAAACTTGCAACTTCCAAACACTTATTTCCCTTCAGTTCAAAAATCAAGAGCGAGTTGGGTCATATCATATATATATCGTCAGCTGAGAATTATTTCGGGCCAAAAGCCAATTTTAGGAAAATGGAGTTAGTTTAGGTTAAGTATGCTCTTTCTGATTCCGAAATCCGTTTTTCGATATATTTCACCAATTCTGAGGTATTCTGTATCGACTTTGATCTACATCCACATTTTTAACGTTTCATAATCATTACTCTGGTGCATAGGCCGCTGTTTGGCGTGTGCGTCAAATTTTGCATTTAAAACTTACAAAAAAATACTTCAGATTTGTTTTGATCCACGAAACATACACCAAAGCAAACACGAGCCGCATAGAATAATTCATAGAGTAATCTCATACTAGAGAGAATATTTGGCTCAGCTGACGTTTTCTTTCACACTCTTCTTGACGCGGTCGATGTGATAGAGAGATGTTTGACGAAAAGTGACATACACCAGGTGGAATTACAATAACTTCTTGCTTTAATTTTTCATGTCGTTTTGGTGAAAAACTGTGAAATTTAAATGTCGTCGTTCCGAAGTTATCATCACGTATCTCCAAAAAATATATTTTTTGAGAAATTAACTCTAAAGTTTCAAAAATTTGTATAAAAAAATTGGTGTGAAAAAAGTGGTCCAAAATTTTTGCCAGTAGTAGTGCCTGAAATCCTGCATCGATTGCAGTAAAAATATCCAAAGTCATTGATGAAATTTTCCGAGCTATGGCTATTTTCTATCTCCAAAAAAAATTTCACATTTTGTTTGTATACGGAATTTTTTTTTTGTTTATGGCGCATACGTGAATATAACCTGAAAAAAAGGATTAATTTTTTAGTCCGAAATTATCTTCACGTATGTGCACTATACATTAGGGTGCAGCGACAAAGTATGCAATTTTTTTCTACTTTTTTGGAATGTTATAGATTTTATCCGGAGTTACTTTTGAGATATAGAACGAAAACAAAATGCTTATATTAATTGGATGATAATACATTTTTTTTACGTCTGTCAAATATTTTTTTCACTTACGTGAAGATAACTTAATTTTTTTTAATTCAAAATTTTTGCTCATATGCAAGTGGAAAACGTCAAATAAAAATTTTGATAAAGCTTGCGACTGTGGGTTTGCACAATTTGTATTAAAATCTCCACCCATAATAATTGGCATGAGATGGAGATTGTTACCCAATTGTGGTGCACCAGTTTCAGTGTAAGGCAACAGTACGTAATCAAGATATGTTATAATCTTAATTTATATTGGAATCTAATAGAAATTTTATTAGAATTAACATTACCTCCATTCAGCTTTGATACACTTTGTGTTGTTTTATGTTCTGAGATATAATTTTTTTGGTGTTTTGTAAATTATTTTATTATTTTGTATTTGTTGCGGTTGACAAGTTATTAATCAGCTGTTTACTGAAATGTAATGTTATTTTACAGCAATGGTTTTCGAAAATTAGTAGCTACTATTGCACACCAGATGGTGCTTATATGCAGCTGTTAAGTATGAATGACAATCTCAAAGATGAAGAAAACTTTTAGTTTTTAGTTTTCCTTATATTTGACAAGTTGAGTTTTTAGTTTTCCTTATTTTGCTTTGTTTTAGTAAATTTTTTATTAAAAGTGCAAAAAATCTTTTTAAAAGTTATTAAAATTAAATGTTTTTGTATTCATTTTATTTATTTGTTTTCATTTGCCTACGATAACATAATGTACGACAATTAGTGAAAATTAGTAGCTACTATTGCACACTAGATGGTGTTGAGTATATTGTATGCAGCGTATGATTACACTAATACACTCATACATAGCTCACACCGATTTGATAACGCTTTACGATTTTTTAACGATCACATCGCACATCTTACTCTAAATTTGTGATTGTATTGTGAAAAAGATTTTTACCCCCAGCGTATAGATGTTTACACATCAAAAACTTCAATTAAAAAATTTGTAAATTTGATTGAAACATTTATTGCATTTTTTCGACGACGCTAAAAAAAATTAAATTTTCTATTTGCGATTGTATTCAAGGTTTCTCATGTACACATGTACTAATAAGGGTTGAATTTTATGTTTCGGGATTAGAGAACAAAAACAAATATTAATCATCGAAAATCACTTTATTGTTTTTCAAAATATTTCCCATGAAGATTTATACACTTTTGCATGCGTTTGAACCAATTGTCGAAACACTTTTGCCACTCTGATTGAGGTATCTCCAAAACATGCATTCTGAATGCAGCAACCGCTTCTTCAGGTGTCGAAAAACGTTGACCCTTCAGTTTGTTTTTTACGTACGGGAATAAAAAGAAGTCATTCGGTGCCAAGTCAGGACTATACGGCGGATGACCCATCAAATCGATGTTTTGGGTGCTCAAAAATGCAGTTGTTTCAGCCGATGTGTGAGACCTCGCATTGTCGTGGTGAAGAGTGAGTGCTCCGTCTTCGGCGGTTGGTTTTCCTGATTTCTTGGAAGACAACTGGCAAACAAATGGTTGTGTACCACTCAGAATTCACTGTTCTGCGTTGTTCTAGTGGTACGGTTGCAAAATGTCCGGTTTTCCCGAAAAAACAGGCGTCCATTTTCTTGCAAGTGCGTCGGCCGCGAACAACTTTTGTTGGATTTGTCTCATCTTGAAACACCCATACAGTTGACTGCTGTTTACTTTCGGGCTCATACGCGTAAATCCAGGATTCATAACCTGTCACGATGTCAGACGTGTTTCGAAGCACCGCGATCGTATTTTTGGAGCATTTCTTTCGACCAATCGGCACGAGCATTTTTTTTGAGCGATTGACAAATTGTGTGGGATCCAACGCGAACAAATGTTTTTGACAGTAAAATGTTTATACAATATTGAATGTATGCTGGTCCCACTAATGCCTAAGGTTGTCTCAATCTCACGAAAGGTCACATGCCGATCTTGCAAAATCAGTTCGCGCACAGCATCAATGATTTTCGGAACAACAGCTGATTTTGGACGACCTTCACGAAATTCGTCTTGGAGTGAACTACGAACACGATTGAATTCACCATACCATCGATAAACACTGGTCCTTGATGGTGCTTC
This sequence comes from Phaonia tiefii, assembly GCA_963931995.1. NCBI lineage: Eukaryota > Metazoa > Arthropoda > Insecta > Diptera > Muscidae > Phaonia > Phaonia tiefii. The sequence continues at coordinate 252,384,771 of OZ008368.1, read as the reverse complement.
AACGCCAAAAATTGAATTAAGTTCATCCATGCACTGTTGCTGAGTTAATCCACGTCGAAAGTTGTAAAAAATAATCGCACGAAAATGTTCACGATTTAATTCCATTTTTGGGCTGAGATGAATCTTTTAAGTTACTGTAAACAACACAAATAGCGCTCGTATGTCAAAACGTTCTGAGTACGCATAACCTCAAAAATTTCCAACTTTACGATAGAGCTGTCAGTTGCCAGATTGCAACACTAGGGTTGCCAAATCCCGAAACATAAAATTCAACCTCGTATCTATAAAACAAAAACGATGTACAAGTAGACAGTCAAAATTTCTCTTCACTCAAATGCCAACAAACAAAACGAGTGAAACCCTAGTACTTCTCTACTCTCTCTGTTAATCTCTTCATTGAATATATCAATACACGAGCAGCTTTTTGATAGTGTTATTGTATATAACTATACAAATTCCAACCATGTTGAAGTACAATTACATAAACTATGCAAAAAGTATGAAATAAGCAAGATATGACGCGAGAGAGAAATGCGTTTGAGTGTACTCCTAGCACCTTTGGTTCTCTTTTACCAGGGTTGCCAAGTTTCGCACATCTTCTGGTCGTCTAAAATCGTCTTTGTATAAAAAATTAAATTTGAATTCATAATCGGAACTAATGTCCGGTTTTCTTAAACGAGAACGAGAACTGTTATTAAGGGAATGTAATTCAACAATAAATTCCATTGCGTTGTCACAAATTTTTATAACTGAATGAGTGGAACTGCTCTGGTGGTTCTGGAGAAACATTCAATTTATCTGCTCCTTCCGGAGCAACAGTCACTCCATTGTCGCATTCCATCTCTTCTGCATTTTCACTGCTTTGTTGGAGAAATGTATTGCTTTTATCCAATTTAGGGCACTTTTGTTTTACACGTTCAAAATGACTAAGAAGGTGAGTCTTAAAGTTTCTTTTTACGTGAAATTTTTGAATACAATTTCCGTGTAAACAATTGTATGTGACATAAGGCGGCAAATTGTGTCTGTTGTCTTCCATTGCAAACAAAACACTCAACGCAAGCACTCATTTCCAATAAAATTTATTCAAAAACATTTGCCAATTAGACACAATTACAATAAACGCAGTTTTAGGCACGAAACAAGAAAATTTAACACTATTATTCTTGAATTTCGCAAAATAAAATCTTTCAATCAACAATAAACCAATTATAAATAACAACAGTGTTGTATATCAAAGACTAAAGCCGTACGAAAAGTGTCGACGACGGCTGGTGACTCAGCCGCCACACATATTGCCTCCCAACGGCGGTGTAATATTCAACTTTCTGTAAAATACATTAACACAACAATTTTTGTTTACAAAAATTGTTTATATTACGGTTTGATTAGAACATAACATGCATATTTATATTAATTTAGAAAGTTTCACAGCAAAAATTCGATAATGCACTCAAAAAACATTTTTAGCGCCGTAGATTTGCGCCTTGCCAACTCCAAGTTCTGTTGTAAACTCAAAAAATAAATTGTAAATATGATTAAAAATGTAATTGATTCAATTAATTTTTAATTGAATTATTTGAAAAAATGCAATTAAATTTTTAATTGGGATTTACAGGTCAATATTTTTTTTTTGTTTATTTGAACCCACGTCTAACAAAAAGAGCAACTTCTAAAAAAAATGTGACTATGGGCCACAAAACCACACGCTCACGCGCTTTATTACGAGTAATAGTCAAATACGAACGAACGAACTATACAAACTTCATTTTCATATAATAAATTGATTCAAACGATGGCCCCGGGGGCCATTGGTCCCAGGAGGACCAATAACAGCATGAAAAGACCAAAGATGACCAGACCATTGCCGGTTAATTTCTTTCAAGCACCGCCCACATCATCATCCAACAGGTTCAGTTCATTGACAGACCTTGGCGATATGGAAATTTCACCAGAATCAAACATCAGGAATTCTAAACCATACAAACCTCCTCCTCTCATTGTGGACAATAAAATTTCTATAGTGGAACTATAAAGATTTCTTGGCAAAGACTGCATATATAAAAGTACCTCGATTGGTACTAAAATATTTCCGATAAGCGCAAAAAAATATGACAGTTGCAAACATATTTTAATGGGTAAAAAGATGGAGTTCCATTCTTTCAACTCCAAAGAAAACCGTCAGTATGTTGTCTTCTTGTATGGACTCCCTAGAATTTCCACTGATGATATTTTAGCAGACATCAAAAGTTATAATCTGGAGCCAACTAATATTACTGAAGTAAATACAAAGTTTAGTTCCGAAAACAATGCTGTTTATAAGGTACAATTTAACAGAAAAACGTTCAGCCCCAGATCTCTTCATAATGTGAAAGCAATCTGTAATGTAATTGTAACTTGGAGAAAATACAAGCCCAAAAAAATGACAAACCAACTCAATGTTGGAATTGTTTAATGTTTGGTCACGGCGGAGATCACTGTCATCGACAAGCAACAAAAAACCTGCAGCCTTCTCATGCTTTAATTGCAAAAAACACGGAAAAGAAATACTGACCATTCAGCTAATGATATAAACTGCCCTTTATGTTCCCTCTATTTGGAAATCAGAACGAGAGCGACAACTAAGAATGTGCGTGTAAACAAAAAACAACCAAATATGTTCCACCGTAACCCACAACATTACTCATATGCAGAGGATATACCCACGGTTGCCACGTTGGTAATATCCAACCAAAATTGGTAACATTTAAACGGCTTGGTAACATGGTAACATTTTATTCACTTTGGTAACCTTTTGAAATGAAATAATTAGTATAAAAAATACATTTGATTACATACTTCTATTAGAAAATTTGACGAAATGTGATCTAAAATGTTACTTACAAACAGAAGAAAAGATGGAGCAGTGGCAACACAATTTGGGAGAATAGAATGGTTATGGGCCTAACCAAAATACGCGCTTGACGTTCGCACTAAATAACCAAATAAATTCGGTTCTTTCGCACTATCGAACTCTTTGTGCTTTGATTGGTCTGATTAGGATACTTGTGTACTAAATAATTTTGCATTGCAATAGAAACGCAATAAAATGCAAAAAAAAAAATAAGGGTAGTATTCTAAAAGTCCCGAAAATGATCGTAAACGCTAAAGCCAATGCGAACGTCAAAGACAAAAAATGGTAGTTTATATATTACTTCGCGCTTGCGTTTGTTTACGAAAGCAGTCACTGACAAACATAAAGCAACTATTGTATAGAGAAGAAAATTTACTCATGGAGTGGAATGTCAACAAAGAAAACGAGTAAAGCGAGTCGTTTCTCTGCTCTCTCTCTTACTCTCTTCGTTGAATATTTCAATACACGAACAGTTTTCTGATGTTGTTATTGTATCTAACTATAGAAATTCCAACCATATTTAAATAAAATTGCATAAAGTATGTCAAAAGTATGAAATAATCAAGTTATGACGCGGGAAATAAATGCGTTTGAGTGAATCGCGTCGACTTTTTTGGTTCTCTTCTACTAGGGTTGCCAAATTGCGGTGGTTTTTTCTACTCAAATACCAAAAACGATGTACAAGTAGACAGTCAAAATGTCTCTTCACTCAAATGCTAACAAACAAAACGAGTGAAACCCTAGTACTTCTCTACTCTCTCTCTTACTCTCTTCATTGAATATTTCAATACACGAGCACCTTTTTGATAGTGGTATTGTATATAACTATACAAATTCCAACCATGTTGAAGTAAAATTACATAAACTACGCAAAAAGTATGAAATAAGCAAGATATGACGCGAGAGAGAAATGCGTTTGAGTGAACTCCCAGCACTTTTTGGTTCTCTTTTAACAGGGTTGCCAAATTGCGCACATCTTCTGGTCGTCTAATTGTAAATCGTCTTTGCAAATACCAACCATATTCACATAAAATGTGTAAAAAATCTATGTTATTTTGGGGTTCAATGTCCAATAAATTTCCCCATCTATATTAAATTATTTGTCTGTCCAAAAACACACAATACATACATTTGGCGGTATGTATTGATTGTAATGTATTGGTTATTTTGTTTATTATTGTCAACATCAACTGATGTCTATAATTTTTAAATATAATTATAATAGTTTGGCAACGCATTATTTGTTTGAACGTTCCATTTCTTATTTTATTAGTGTAAATAAGAATTTCAGTGCGTAAACAGTATAACTTTGAATTATTTAAAAAAAAAGTTTGAGCTCTATCCGTCGAATGAATTTCAGCCAAAATTGCCAACTACTTATAAGCAATGAAATGCAAAATACTTCCATCTGCCTATTCTCGATCGACATTTTTCTTTAAATTTGTAATTTCTTCAACTAACGCGAAGAACTGCGGCGTGTTCAATTTGACAGTTGAAGTTAAATTTAAAAAATTAAACTCATTAAATAACGTAACTCAACGCAGGTAGTCCAAGTAACCAAGTAACGCGGAGTGACTGATTCACGACTTATACAAGGTGGCGCAAAAGTAATCCTCCTATCAGAAAATGCTATAAATTTTGCTATTGGCCCCTAATGTCAGTTCTGTTTTGAAATTTGTGTAGTAAACACATGCGAAATACACCTTAATAAACAATGTTACGCTACACTGCTCCAGAACGCGGAATATTGCTGACTATTTATTTGACCAATAATCGGTCGGTGAATTTGGCACAACGTGAATTTCGTCGCAGATTTCCTGGCCGTCCAACGCCTACTGGTGAAACACTGCGTCGTTTAGCCGCTCGCCTCGAAGAGACTGGCACAACACGAGATGCTGCCAGGCGTGGCAGACCCCGGAGTAGCCGTTCTGCATGCGCATCATTCTGCGCATTTCACTCAAGATAACTTTTTCTAATCTATAATTGTTTATTTTAGTTGGGCAACTCTAAAAACCACAAACGTCAGTGAGAGCTTTCGTATGCGAACGCAAGTGATGTATAACTACCATTTTTTTTTACTTTGGCGTTCGCGTTGACTTTTGCGTTTGCGTTTACTTTCGGGACTTTTAGAATTCTACCCTAAGATTATGTTTTATTATACCATATTTTATGCATAGTTTTTGGTTTTTTTTTTAAAATCTTTATCTTTCTGTAATGAATTCTTTTAAATAAACATTTAGGGCCTTATTCACAAAAAGTTATGAGAGGTTTGAGAGATGATTTATCATACAAAAATCATCTAAACCTGACATACATAATATGAATAAGGCCGTTAATGTTCTAAATAAAAAAATTTGGTAAGTTTTGGTAACTTTTTTGGAAAATTCTGGTAATTAAAAAATTATCCCTGTGGCAACCGTGGATATACCTCACAATAACAACAACAGCAAAAGAGCTAACTGCATCTCATATTCCGATGCTGTAAGAGTAAATAATGATCTTTTTAGTATAGATGATCTCTTTGAAATTTCTATGACAACATTAGATGACCTTAAGAAGTGCACAAACAAAATCCAACAGGTACAAGTTGTTATGTCTATGATGAAGTATGCATATGAATTATAACTTACATCGCATAAATATACTTCATTGGAATGCTAATGGTATTTCAAATGTATCATGCCAAAATCAGCTAGAATACTTACTAGAGTGAAAAGACATTCATATAGCATCACTAAATGAAACTCATCTTAGTGATAATAACAATATTTATTTCAAAAATTACTATGTATACCGTAACGATAGATGCGGCGGAAGAGGAGTTGTCATCGACAAGCAGCATGTGTGAAAAAATTTAGAACATCAGCTATTACCTACTTATTCAACGCACAAAATTGAAAACATAGTAAGTATCTATCGAAATTCAACTTAACAACAAGCCTGTTACAATATCTAGTGCATATTCTGCAAAATACACTAGTAAATTTGTCAACGATATATCATCTCTATCACCGGTAAATAGAGAATTCATCATTCTTGGAGACTTTAATGCAAGGCATTCCTCATGGAATTGCCCATCAAATAGTACAGCGGGAAATTCTCTCTTCAACCTGCAAGATAATTCAAATTTTTTCATATTCTATCCAGATTCTCCAACGTATTACCCGTATCAACGAGGACGTAACCCCTCAACAATCGATATAATAATCAGCAACACTACACTTGATCTGAACTTAAACGTACTGGACTATGAAGTTCATTCAGATCACAGACCATTATTATGCACCGCACCATTAACAGATGCTCTACAGCAACAATTGATCTTAGCCACTACAACTATAAACTAACCAACTGGTCACTTTATAAAAACTATATAAATAATAGAATAATAAATAACGTTACAACGTACACAACTAAGCCTCATATCAATCAAGAAATTGAAAAACTAACCAAACTCGTTACTGAAGCCAGAGGCCAGTCAACACCTAAAGTGAATAAATCTTGTAACTATGACATACCACGGCACATAATTAAACTTATTAAAACCAGGAAATCAATTAACAGAAAAAGCCAGAGATCAATAAACTTCACTGAAATTAACCTTTATAATCAAACTATTGAACAGAATTATAGACCAAAAATTTGTTATTCACCGCAACATAAAATGGTCCTCTTTATTATTGAATCTTAAACCAGGTGACAAATCTTTTTGGAAAATGGGTAGAAATCTACGTGGAAAATCCAAGAATTCCATTCCCCACCTCAAATACTACAACAACAAAATTATAATCAATAGTGAGAAAGCTCAATTGTTAGCTAACTCATTTGTAAGGGCCAACAATCTTACCATCGATTATAATCATTCCATTGACAAAACCGTTAACTCAACAGTGTATCGATTTGAAAACTGAAAACTATAACGCAGATATTGTTGCAGTAATTTTTGATGAAATTATGAGTATAATCTCTTCCCTAAAAGCTTCAAAGTCACCTGGATTAGATGGAATTTCAAATTTATTGATTAAAAATCTTCCTGTTAAGGCCGTATCCTTATTGGTAAAAATTTTCAATAGCTGTTTACACCACAATTATTTCCCGGAGTGTTTCAAAAAGGCTAAGATCATACCAATATGCAAACCGAACAAACCTAAAAGTGACCCAGACAGTTACAGGCCCATTAGTCTCCTTAGTAACATGTCTAAACTATATGAGAGAATAATATACAACCGGATTAGCACATATGCAGAGGACAATTCTCTAATACCCAACGAACAATTTGGATTTAATAAGAAACATAGCGCAGTTCACTAAATCAACAGGATAAAAAATATTATTACTTGCAATAAGCGTAAAAGATACTCCACCGGGATGATACTGTTCGATATTGAAAAAGCGTTTGATACCATATGGCACAAAGGTTTAATTTTCAAACTTATTAAAGCAAATGTTCCTAACTACCTATCCAAGATCATATCTAACTTTCTTGATAAGAGGTCATTCGTGGTTTCAGTTACAAACTCACATTCTGAACCAATAACTCTAACTTAAGGTTTGCCTCAAGGTTCAGTATTATCGCCCCTATTATTTTCAATTTATATTGCTGACTTCATTCCCCAAAGTTATCTGAAAACAGCGTACTATGCTGACGATACAGCCTTGATTACGTCGAGCAAGCAAACCAAAGCTCTACTGAAAAAGATGGAGAAAGGAATGCATTCTTGCAACAAATATTTAATGAAAGGGAAAATTAAAATCAACCCTAATAAAACACAGGTCATCGTATTTCCATACAGTAAGTCACCGAAACATAATCCACATCGTCAGCTCACATTCGGAGGTAACACCATTTCAATTCAAACAAAGGTCAAGTATCTTGGAGTAACGCTTGACAAAAAAACTTAATTATGGAAGTCATATTCTAGAAACTTGTACAAAAGCATCAAGGACTTTGAAAACACTCTGGCCAATGATCAATAAACGATCCTCCTTAAATCTCAAAAATAAAAATCTGATCTTCAAGACTATGATTCGCCCCACACTTACTTATGCCTGCCCCATCTGGTACAAAGCCGCAAACTCACACTTAAAAAAATTGCAAATTATTCAGTATAAGTGCCTGAAAATTATAAATAAAAAGCATTGGCGATATCCCACAGACTTACTCCACATTGAAACCGGATACGAAAAATTGTGGACTACATTCACTATTTAAACAATAAATACATGGAAAAAGCAGAAAATTCTTCATATCCTTTAATAAGACATTGTAGTGAACTATTGTAACTTTTCATCATATATATTGTTAAAATAGATTAGTTTTCGTAATAATTGAACTTTATTTTACGTATTTCTAAGGATATTTGAAATTTTTCAAATAAAAGGTTTTTGCCCTATTTTCCTTTATATAAATGTTGAACTTAGAAATTATTTATGTCAGTTGACGCTCAACCATAATTGCTGAAATATCTTTTTAGATAATATCCCATAAATACTTTGTAAAATATGTAAATATGTAATCAATTGTAAAAAAAATCAGCAGACAGTTGTCCGAGGCCTTCGGCCACGGACTGCCCCTGCAGGCTGTGTCAGAGACACGGCCATTCAGTTTAACGTAGAATACGCCATCCGATAAGACAGAAAACGTATATAACAATAAATGATAAATAACATAAGCAAATGAATTTATTTATGTGATAGTTACTTTTGATAATATACATAAGCTTATGGTAGGAAAAATAGGATAAATATGTTTTTAAATTAAAAGAGTAAGGATAAATGATAAATAACAGACCCAAATCAATTTGATTAAATATATACGAAATACGAAATATACGAAATTTCAATATTTCATCAATCAAAACAACAGCCGAAGGTTTGTGTCCACACTGAAACAGCAGCATAGTTTGTGTTCACGCTACAAACTCAAACACTCAACCAAACACCACACATATGTTTGAGTGTATGTGTTTAAACAATTTTCATTTGAGAAATTTAAATATTAGGATGATATCAACCAATATGAAATGTATATCAAACGAAAGATAACATCTTCATTTACCTACAAAAAATTTTTTAAAAAAAGTTATCTCGCCGTTTCCTCATAACCAATGAAATAAAGATTACAACAATAACAATCTGACATGACTCCCTATACCGTAAGGTAAGACGTATTCTACGTCAACAAAAAAAAAAAAAATTTGGAGATATTGTATGTAATTGATAGAGAATTTATATTTGTGTTCAAAACATATGCCCCAATAAGGATTAAGCATAAAATAAAATATTTTTCAACTAGAATTTGAGAAATATTAGTATAAAACTTCTTTGCCGTTTTTCTCGAAACATACTTTTTGGTAAGTGCGCCAAAATAATTCTCACCTGACGATATGTTAAAATACAATAAGAGCGGACAGTGAGTGAACTTGATATTTTGTCAACTTTAGATTATGTTCTTTACAAAATGTGTCGCCTTTTCACAATTTTGATTTAAAATCGTTAAAATATTCAACAAATAGTATGTTTAGTTGTAGTTACACACGACTATTCAGGCGAAGCATTTAACGAAGACTTTTTACTTACGTTCTCGTGGTTGACAAGCATTGGTTAAAGTTACAAAGCCAGAGCCTCTGCCGGACCTAGGGCCATAACGTGTATTCCACGGGGTTTCGGATTCATAGCTGCTTAAATCGGCGAATATTTTTTTCTCATCCAAATCATTGCCGGTTTGCAATAACAAAACACTCTGGTCCACGCCCAAAAGGCAGACAAAAGAATCTGGATCAGTTTTAATATTCAAGGTGACCACATCACTTGCTTTTGCCTGTTCGGGGGCACTAATTTCCAGCTAAAATGCGGCAGGAAATTAAAATTAACATTGTGTTTTGTCATTTTAAGATTTAAACACTTTTTACCTTATTTTCGAATTTATTTGGAACATTTATAGTAGTTTCGTCATATTTCAATTCCCCATCCCTGATAAGGTATACATAGACCTTGGCTAGTGGTGCCATTTCAAAGGTCGGTTTTATTTTAATGCACAGACATTTTTTATCTCCATCCACTTTAACGTATTCATGCTTGAGTATTTTACCACGAACCATAACGGTGTAGACAAAATAGGGTATTGGATCTGACGATTTAACATCAATGACAATGTCTTCCCCCAATTTGGGACTGAAATTAAGATTAAGATATTCACAAATGACGATATTAATAATGGTTTTCCAACAGGTACTTGACAACTTTGAATTTAATTTGTGAACGCACTATTTCACTGATCATCTAACTGTTACTTTCCTTTTCTTCTGTAAACTCAACATTTTCATCATGGTAAAGTACACGAACACGTATTATGTGAAAGACTTAAGCCAATTATTGAAAACCTGATTGGACCTTATCAGTGTGGTTTTAGACCAGGCAAGTCCACAACTGACCAAATATTCACGCTACTCCAAATCCTGGAAAAGACCCACGAAAATCAAATCGATACATACCATCTTTTTGTCGATTACAAAGCAGCATTCGATAGGCCCATACGGGGAAAACTGTACGAACTTGGTATTCCGGCAAAACTGATTCGCCTCTGTGAAATGACGCTGACCAACACCAAATCAGCAGTGAAACTGGGGAAAGACCTCACTGAACCATTCTGTACCAAGCGAGGACTTTGACAAGGCGATACACTTTCATGCAATCTCTTCAACATCTTAATGGAGATAATAATGAGAAAGGCTGCAGTAAATACGAACAAGACCATTAACACGAAAAGCCATATGTTGCTGGCGTATGCTGACGACATAGACATCATTGGGCGAAATTTGCGAGAGGTTACTGCAGTATTTTCAAGAATCGAAAAGGAATCAGCGAAGGTGGGTCTTGCTGTTAATGAGGGCAAGACAAAATTGATGGTGTCAACGACTAGAGAAACCTCTCCACTTGGTCCGCACTTGAACGTTGACAACCGTTTTAATTTTGAAGTGGTAAATGAATTTGTCTACCTTGGATCCGCCGTGAACAAGGACAATAACGTCAGCCTGGAGATGGATAGGAGAATTGTGCTTGCAAATGGATGTTATTTTGGGGTCAGCAAGCAGTTTGGGAACAAAGCCCTCTCTCGACGGACAAAAGTCCAGCTAAGTCAGACTCTCATTTTACCTGTCTTGACATATGGCTCCGAAACTTGGGTCATATCGCAAGCGGATTAAAAACACGTGGGAGTTTTCGAGAGAAAAATTCTCCGTAAAATATATGGTCCTGTTGGGGAAACGGCGAGTACCGACGACGCTGGAACGCAGGGCTATATAACTTCTATTCTGACGTGGACATAGCTAGATGAATCAAAGTGGGCCAATTGCGTTGGCTAGGCCATGTTATCAGAATGGATGAAGACGAGCCAGCGCGAAAGGTTTTTGATAACATACCCGATGGAAGCGAGAAAATAGGACGACCAAGACTCCGCTGGAAAGACCAGGTAGAAGAATCCCTCCGTATCATTGGTGTTGCCAACCGGCGAGAAAAGGCGAAGGATATAGCCAGTTGGAAAAATATGTTGAAATTTTTTGTTTAATTAATATGTGTAAGACGTCTGACCTCATGAGGTTGTAAAATAGTCAATTAAAGTAAGTAAGTAAAGTACACGAACGAACAAGGTATGTAAATTATAAAAATGTACTACCGAAATTCGGAGTCGGTGACCGCAACTTTAAGAGCGTTAACTCCAATTTTCGGTTGTTATTCTCACCCTAGTAGACAAGCAATCACAAGTTTAGTGCAAAAATTTGAGTCTAAATATTCATTGTGTGACGGGTTGGCCGAAGTGACGAAAATATCGCCGCCGCTTAGGCGTCCAAATCAGTCGATTCCGCGGCGTTCTCAGGAACTGGACATCGCCAAGACCATTTTATGGTGAATTTTGCGTAAAGATCTTTGTTTACATCCATACAAGATCAAGCTGACTCAAGAATTGAAGCGGCAATGAAAATGACGCGACGTACGTTCTCCGATTGGGCTCTGGAGAATATGCGCCAAGATGATGAATTTCATCCCAAAATCATCTTCAGTAACGAAGCTCATTTTTGGCTCAATGGGTTCGTCAATAATCCACATGTGCTACATGAATCATCACTTCATCCACAAAAAATAACTGTTTGGTGCGGTTTGCATGCCGGCGGCGTCATTGGGCCATATTTTTTCGTCGACAATAACGATCGTCACTCACGTTATTGTGAATGGCGATCGTTATCGCGCATGATTACCGATTATTTTTGGCCCGAATTGGAAAACATGGACTTGGACGACATGTGATTTCAACAGCACGGTGCAGCAAGCCACACAGCACACGTTACAATCGATTTATTGAAGAATAAGTTTGGTGAGTGTGTTATCTCAAGAAATGGACCAAACAATTGGCCGCCTCGTTCGTACGATTTAACGCCTCTAGACTTTTTTCTTTTGGGCTATGTCAAATCATTGGTCTGTGCCAACAAGCCGACGACGTTGTAAGAACTCAGAGCCCACATTGAACGCGAAATAGCGGCCGAAATGTGTGACCGAGTCATCGAAAATTGGGTCCAACGAATTGGCCGCTGCCGACGTGCCCGCGGTGGCCATGTGAATGAAGTCGAGTTCCATTCATAAATGCTTTGATTGTATTTCAAGTCGATCATAAAGTTTTGGAAATATCTCAAAGGGTTTGCGCTTTATTTGAAAAAAAAGTTGTCAAGTCTTTATTGGAAAATTGTTGGGTGACTGCATTTCTCTGACTAACTTTTTCATTGCCGATATTTATTTTTATATTTATTTGCCAAAAATTTAATAGTTACTTACTCTCTCGATTTAGGGAATAACTTCAAGGGTCCAATGTATTCTGCTGGCTGGAGTTGTTGTTGTACTCCAAACGGTAAACTTGGAGTATCTGGTCCTGGCACTTTAATGTTAAAACCCAGTAAATTATGAACCTTTTCCTCATACATCACCTTAACACTGTGATAGTACGCTTGTGATGTCAACTTTAGCTTGAATGTCGCGACACCATTACTGTCCACCTCACTCTCGAACATTAATTCGTTTGTATTACCAGCGGGAAACCCATAACCCGGACTAAAACCAGGTTGATAAATACCGCCATTACCTTGCTGGCTTATAATTAGTTTCGCCGTCGATCGTGCATCTTGAACTGGTGATCCATTGAGTTTTTTAATAATGGCTGTTATCTCGAAAGGCTTATTAATTTCATATGCCGAGGCCAACTTTAGCACAGTGATCTCATAACGTGCACGTTCAACGCTTACAGTGGTTGTAGTGTTTTGCTGCAGTCCAGTAAAAGCTTCTGTCATAACGGCCACCACGTGTATCTGTGGCAGACTGTAACCTCTGTATTGATCCATCTTCAGATCATCCATTAAATTAAATTCCACATCACCTTTCCCGTCTATGTCAATAGTTTTTTCAGCACCAAACGATTGGATTTCAGGATAATGGGAGGGTGGCATGCCAAACCCAACATTTTGTGGAACTCCAAAAATTGGGCCTCCTACAACCGAACGGTATGCACCTTGTTGGAATGGACCGTGAGAATTAAAGCTGGCAGTTATGGTTGCTTTGCCTTTGACAGATTTACCATACGTATACTTAGATCGTACGGTGATTTTAACAATCTTATCGAGTACGGCAACTTTTTTATCTGTCTCCAATTCCACACTAAATTTGGGCAACACATATTTGGCTACTTCAAATTTCTTAATAGCCTTATATTTGTGGTCTTTGCCTACCGTTACTTCCATTGTCCAATCTCCTAGTACAGGCTGTTCGGACAATTGAAATTTACCCGTATATACGCCTTTGGTAAATTGAATATCCTTTATTTGCTTGATTTTATTGAATGCCCCATCCTGTATACTCAGCGTGAGAGGTTGCTTAGGTTTAGCTGGTTTCAAATTCTCATCCAATGCCAAAATCCGATATTGCACTAAATCACCCGGTTTATACTGGGCCTTGTCCGTTTGTATATAGACTTTTGGTAGTTCGTTTTTGTAATTGAGTACTGAGTGTTGTTTGAATATTAAACCACTGACACCTTCGGTCTGCAATTCATATTCACCACTTTCTAATGTCGGTACATCGAAGTGAACTATTTCAGCAGTAGAAGGGTTTACCTCAACTGTTTGGCTTTCATTATAAGAAGGTCCAGATATGCCTACCCTAATGGTGGCTGGAACATGATGATTATGTACAGTAACTGTAACATCATAAGCATAATTCGATTGAATGGTGCCAGGGGCAACTATGGTGTAATAACTGAAAATATAGAAAATATATTTGCATTAGATGATGGAGATACATATTTAGGATTGTAAAGGAGAGTTAAATACAATAATGAAAAACAGCGCCTACAATCTAAGATGTACCAATTAATTATAGTTAATCACGGCGTAAAACCAGGGTTCGTATTTTACCACCCATGTGTAACCCATGAATGGATAAATAATGATGGGAAAATAATGTGTAGTTACTAGACATCAGAATGAATGCCACTCAAACTGCTCGAATCGCATTCGCTTCAATTTCGAGCACTTCATACCATTTGCTCTGTATTCGTTAGTACTGGTATTCACTTGTTCGTTTCAAATAAAAAGTTGGGAATACAATTCAAAGCACAACCGAACACAACAGTACCAATGAAAAACAAAATTGAACACATTGTGTAGCTAACGAAATGAAATGAAACACTCATTGACGAAACCATAGAATAATACATACGTAGATAAACTTATTCTCTCATCTGACGTTTCATTTCAAACTCTTCATCGTAGGTTTGTGGAAATGAGAGCAATTAAATTTAAAATTATCTTACACCAGGTGGAGTTACAAAATATGTTCACTTAACTTTTTCCTGTCGTTTTGGTGTAGAACTGAAAAATTTAAATATATTTTGCACTTTTTTGTTGACTTTTATCGTTGGTATACATTTGTATTGTATTTAACACAACTAATTTGCCACAAAAGCACGAAATTCGGTTGTTGTTCCTTTGTGGATCGCTGTATACTATTGCCACCATCTCGTATTATTGAACCCATATTTTCCACCATCCAATGTTTACTTTCCATCGTACCTATGACGTTTAATTTATTGAGCGAATAAAAGCTTCTACGGTATGTATTATTCTATGGACGAAACTTTGTATGCTCGTTGTTTCGTTCGCTCTCAATTTTGTTTATCTCTTTCTGTTTCCATTCTCTATTTTCGTGTTATTTTCGTTCGGAACTTAGCATTTGATAAACTGACTTCGTATTGCCATTGGATGGGTGAAGTCATAGAGTAATCTCATAATAGAGATAATAACTTCTTGCTTTAATTTGTCATGTTGTTTTGGTGAAAACTGTGAAATTTAAATGTGTTTTAAACTTTTTTATTGACTGTTATTGTTAGCATACATTTGTGTTGTATTTAACACAATAATTTTAACACACAAAACGAAATGCCGTTGTTGTTATTTTGTTCGTTGTTTTGAACCATTGCCTCTATCTGGTATTAGTAAAGCAATTCTTTTCAACATCAAACGTAAATATCACACCTGGCCAAATGTCATAAATTTGGTGAGAGAACTATTAGGTCTACTATAATATTAGTCTATGGGTGAAGTCTGTATATACATGTGTGAGATATTTGCATGTAAGATATCTACATATACATACATATCGACATTTAAATACCAAAACTTCGTAAGTCAAAATTTCAAATTTACAGGAGAGCAAAAAAACTAAAATATATAAAAGTAATTGGATATTTTTAAATTATTGATGTTATTTCCATTACTGAAAGCCATTCTTAAAAAAGCTTTTAATGCTGTTTTACAATATAAGTTTTCATATATTTGTTTAAATAACTGTAACCCACGCACTTCACTACTAATTCACAAATAGACATTAACTGCACAAATAACACTCATAACAATCGCACACACAAACATAACTATTCGCAAACTCACTTTACTGCCCCTTTTACGGTTCTCAACTTTTGTGAGAGTTTGGTCCATGGTAGAAATATAATGGTAGATGCAGTACGACAACAAATACAACAAGCCAAAAACAACAGGCATTTTGTTTTTGCTCAGTGTCTGTGTTGTGTCAAGTCAGCTGATAGAAAAATGATGAAAATGTAAACAAATTTGCAAAAAGTGCCATTTAGAAAATGATTGAGTGTTATTTGATATATTGAAAGTGTTTAAGTGTGAAAATTAAAACGTTTCTATGTAATTTTTGCAGAGAAATATTTCAAAAACAGCAGTTGCTGGCGAACGGGGGTTGCTGACAAACAAATGTAAACAAACTTTGACATAAGAGAAAAACTTACTCACACTCAGTCCAGAAAAAAGTTCAAATCAGCTGGGCTAGTGCTTCTACCATTTCTTTGTACCATAGATGAATTGGCATTGCCGTTCTCAACTCAACGGCCGACTCAACTCAACTGAACAACTGCTGATTTTTGGTTGTGTTCAGTTACTTTTGTCGTATTGCCTTTGACAACTCTGTGCCAGTTTGGTCGACAAATGCGTTAAATTTACACCACTGCTTGAGAGCAGTTGAGTTTATAGTTGTGCGTGTTTTTAAGTTGATAAGAATGAAGATCGTAAGAAGATATTATTTTGGCTTCAAATTATAATTTTCATTTAACATTTTAATTTAACAATAATATTTTATATATTTAGAAGAATCAAAATCACAAAGAATGCTCAGTTTAAGAAACTTGTCCAGCTAATGGAACGTAATCCAGCCGTTGCCCTTGGAAAACCACAATTTAGCACCACGCAGAACCAAGTGCGAGAACTATGGGAAGGATTTGCTGTAGAGTTAAATAGTTTCGGACCACCGTCCAGAACATGAATGAATGGCAATGTGTATGTGCAAATACATACCTTGCACTGGGGAGCTCAAGAAGGTTGGATGCGTCACGAATATTTCTTATTATATGCAACACATCTATATTCGCGTTTTCGACTTCATCTTCATAAAAAAAAATCTATGCTACTTATATCCATTTTGATTTTGCAAGCACAACACAATTGTTAATTTCTTTTATTTTCACATAAATCAGCTGCTTTTACTTGTCAAAATTGATATTTCGAGCTGGTAACACAATAACAATTGCAACCAAAAACAGTTGTGAACCACAATCCAAAAGATAAGTTTGGTCGTGTTGAAGTTGCGTCGTCTCTAAGTCGACCAAAGAAAGTTGAGTGGTGAACGGTAATAGGGGCATACATTTCATTGTTTCATTCCAAATCATCTTAATTCGACCGAATGAAATATAACACATAAATATAAATATAACACATATTGTGCTCGTTTGGTATTCATATATTTGTAATTTTCCATTAGATTTTCGAAAAAGTACAGCTTTGCGTGTGCAAATGAATCGTGCAAAACTATGCGAAGAGGTATCGAACTATTCGGTTCGCTTTCGTGCAAATTTTGTTCTACAGTTATCGTTTAACATTAACAACATGAGGTTACTAGAAACCACTTGTTTTATTCGTTTTTCATACTAAAACGAATGGTGAGGTTCTGATGTCTAGTAGTTACACACGACGATGGGGAATTACCCACCACAATTGCCAATTACCCACAGGGTATGGGTAAGCAGTCTTTACAAATTACTTACGGCGTTGGGTAACAGTTTACCCAGGGTAACCTATCCCCATTTTTGTTCTAAAATATGAAAAAAAGATATAATGGTCTATATATCGGAAATTAATTTTTGCAGTTTCAAAGGGTCATCATTTGGCAAAATTAGTGACAATCCAATTACCCCATCTGCAAGCCCCCAATGCGGGAAGACAAAGTCATGAGAGCGCAAAGGATTTCAGATCGATCAGCCTCTCATCGTTTCTTCTGAAAACCCTTGAAAGGCTAATTGACGCATACATCCGAACGAAAATTGGTGGATAGCCGAAAATATCATGCAGTCAACATGCATATGTAAAAGGCCGCTCAACCGCTACAACTCTGCACGAAGTCGTCAGAACTATTGAGGGGTCCTTAGAACACAAAACAATATACCCTCGCGGCCTTCTTGGATAAGAGGGTGCATTCAATAATGTAAGCTCAGCGGCTATAGAAGAATCACTTGAAGACCTAGGTGTGGAAACATTCCTCAAGGTTTGGGTAGTGACAATGCTACAGAGCAGAATTATCAAGGCCTCTTTGGGAAACAGCGAGTAATCATAGCGAGAAAATAGGGGAACTCCTCAGGGTGGAGTCATTTCTCCCCTACTTTGGTTACTCATGATCAAGAAATTACTACTTAAACTGGACAATATGGGGATGAAATCCGTGCCGTATGGGAAGACTTGGTAATAATGGTATCTGGTTTGTTCCGTGTTGAGCGAAATTTGATGTCAGGATTGATGATGACAGGTTTTGACATCAAAGTATTTACGGACGGATCCAAAATGGAATGTGGAACCGGCTCGGGTGTCTTCTCCGAAGAGGCAAGCCTCAATTTATCATTCAAACTCCCAGACAAGTGCAGCGTTTTCACACCGGTGGTACTGGCAATCAAGGAAGCATGCACCGAACTTATACTAAAACGGAGAACAGAGCGCGTTGGAATATTTGTTGATAGCCAGGCGGCTATCCTATCACTTAAATCTAACAACACTGCATCTAAACTCGTTAGTGAATGTAGGGAAAAACTTATCGACCTAGGTCGTCTGACCAATGTGGTTCTTACTTGGATGCCAGGCCACAAGGGTTTCCTAGGGAACGAAAAGGAAAACGAACAAGCCAGGGTAGATCTACTTCCACCGAACTCCACATGGTGTCATTCGCAACGCCTATATCATTGGTTGGTCAAAAGAGGTATTTTTCTGCATTACCTTGAACGGGCTAAGGCCAGATGGAATAGAACGGAAACGTGCCGCATATCCAGAAACACATGGCCAGAATATAACATTCACCGGACTAACTCCCTGATTAGCCAATATCGGGGGAACATATCAAGGCTAATTGCCGTGCTGACTGGGCATTGGCCAATAAGTAATGATGCAAGACGGCTGAATCTTTTATATAATGACCACTGTCGTGCCTGCGAAGACGCAGAAGATGAGGAGACGGTGGAACATCTCCTCTGCAGTTGTCCGGCTCAATTGAATAGACGCCTAAAGACTATAGGTCGTCCCTTCCAACACAACCTCAATGAGGTATCTCCGATTAACAGGTTGGATATAGCCACTGTACCTTAGACTGTCTGGAGGGATGTGGTACGCAAAACGGTGTCCCAAGACACTAATTGCTGCTAAATATTATCTTTAGCAACCACGTGAACCAGCTGCGTCACTAAAACCATTAATTATTGACGCCAGCGTATGGACTGCTCGTCGAAGTCTCAAAAGATTGGGTGTTAAGGCTGCAAAGAAAAATAAACCATTTTTATCACAAGAAATATAAAGTTTCGTAAAGAATTCATCCAGGTCTACGAAAACTGGACCGAGGCTGACTGGAAGAAGGTAAAATATTGAATTCGCCAAGTTTTAAATAACATAAATACAATTACGCCTTGTGCTTGAGGTCATATGATCTGATGAGGCTTAAATCAATCGAATTGATTCCGATGGCCGTGTTTGGTACTGGACCAAAGATCCAAATACTACTACCCCGACTGCAGTAACACAAACCAAGAATCATGATCCATAATGCTAATGGTATGGGGTGTATTACGAAGAATGGAGTAGGTAAAAAAAGGTTTCCCAGTACATCCCATGAAAAGACTGAGGAGAGCTCACTGATTGGAACCTACAGTTTTACACGGGTTCCGAACGGTATGTTGAGAAAATTTTTCATGGCTAAATACTCTATAGTGTCGCCGTCACTACGTGAGGTTATCTCCATGTACAAGAGCCGCGCATACTACCATTGTACCGCCGACAGCCGTTACAAGCTCTCAAAAAAAGCCAAAGGCTAATGGTCAAAATATTTAATAAGAAAACAGAAACCAGAGTGCAAAACTGTAACATTCGTATAACTTTACAATATTTTCTGTTGACTTTGAACTTTATATATCAACATAGAATCAAAATTCTTTTTGTTTCAAGTCACGAGAGAACAATAAATTGATTGAATTAATTATTTTTTTGTTTGTTTTTAATCAAATATTTAAAATATACAAATTTATTTCCAACCTGTGTCAAACCTGTTACAATTTTGCTCGTCACTGTATAGAGCTTCTCTCAACCACTGAACCGGTTCCGAACGGTATTTTTGAGAACCTCTGTCATGGCTAATTACTCGATAGTGGCGCCGTCACTAAGCGAGAAGGGATCGAACACACGATCACATCGACTGTAATTTTTCACCCTTTGGAATATTAACTTACTATCTCCGTTCATATTTCTCAAAAAAATTCAAATATATTTTAATTATAATTGTCAGGAAAATAGAAAAACGTTTTTCAACACATACTAATTTTTGTATTAAGCTGGCAACATAGACGAATTAATTCTCCCAATATTTTTAACGTCATATGTAGGTGTGGTTGCAAGTGAACATTGGATGATTGAAAACTTGGGTTCAATAATACCAGATAGAGGCAATAGTACACAACGTCCATCAAAGGAGCAACACTCGAATTTCGTGGTTTGGTGGCAAAATAGTTGTGTTAAAAACAATACAAATGTATACCAAAGATAAAAGTCAACAAAAAAAGTGCAAAATACATTTAAATTTCATAGTTCTATACGAAAACGAAATGAAAAAGTTAAGTAAAGTTAAGTTAAGTAACTTGTAACTCCACCTGCTGTAACTTAATTTTCGTCGAATTTCTCTCATTTGCACAAACCAGGGGGTTTCTATGGCAAAGCTGATCGAAAAGGTACTAGAGAAATGATGTAGAATGAGAGACCAAAGAAGACATAGAGATTATAGACCATGAAGCAAACTAGTCACGATGTCGAACGTTAACGTTCGCTTTCTTTCTATGCGACAAACAGCTGATTTGGGAGCAACTAACAAGCGAACGAAAACATATACAATTCAGTACAAAATCGGACCTCACTTACACACCCTCTCCTACAAAATCCAAGCGAACGAAGCCAGTCACTCACTCACTTTCGTTTCAAACCGCGAGTCACTATCTTTCGTCTTGTCGTTCGCATGGTGTGGTTTTTGTTCAAAGCAATAACATAAAGTTGACGTTCGCCATTTAATTTCGGAGCGAGAGAGAAGAGTACGAGGAACCAGTATCTGCAGGTCCCGAGAAGTTGGCGTTTTTCTGCTGAAATGGAAATATATTTTAATAACAAATTTATTATAATGACATTATTTTCTGGCCATTGTGTTTCTTCCATTGAATTTTATGTAAATTGTTTTTGTTTCAAGCTTTTATTTGATTTCCAGCTATGCGGCAACCAAAAGACAAGTGACTAGTTTTGACATTTTCGTTCGCCTTGCCGACAGCGCAAATAGTTAGTGGCTTCCGATTTTTAATAACAAATTTTGCAAACACAAAACCACACAACAACATTTAAAGCCTGGGATAAGAACGAAAGTGAGTGACTGTCTTTCGTTCGCTTATATTTTCTTTCGAGATCGTGACTTTGGCAGCTAAATTATGTTTTATGCTGTTTGCATCGAACGAAAAGACGCATTTCCTTTTATTTCTGTCCGTATTGTGCCAACCAAAGAGTAAATTACAAAAGGAACTCGAACTCCATGAAATGGCCTACTACCTCGTCGTCATGAAGAGGCATCGAAGAGAGTAATGGTGGCTCTTTAGTATTGCTCTGTGACAGAACTATCGACACCTAATAAGAAGAGTGAACGGAGTGCAATGAGGATAAATCCAATTAGTATTACATTTGACGATCACAGTGAAGGACGGACGCTGAATTATTTATAATTATTATTTTTTTTTGTGTTTTAACGTAAATACGGTGACGTTTATAACGGGTTTTTCAAAAAGAGCGCTATAAAAGTTTTTTTTTAAATAAAACAAAACTGGCTTTAGATACCAATTAAATTCTTTATTCCTGTGAAAGTACGTTCGATGCCTTTATGTATGGAACTCGATTTCTTTTGCATGGCCACCACGGGCACGCTTGCAGAAGTCCAGACGCTGAACCCAATTTTCGACGGTTTTCAAGCATAAATCGGCCAATACTGCTGCAATTTCACGTTCGATATTCGTACGAAGTTCATCAATCGTCGCTGGCTTGTTGGCATAGGCCATAGACTTGACGTAGCCGCACAGGAAATAATCTAACGGCGTCAAATCGCACGACCGAGGCGGCCAATCGACTGGGCCATTTCGTGAGATAACACGTTCACCAAACTTGGTTTCCAATAAATTGATTGTGGCATTCGCTGTGTGGCTTGTGGCGCCGTCCTGTTGGAACCACATGTCCTCCAAGTCCATATTATCCAATTGGGGCCAAAAATATTCGGTTATCATTGAACGGTAGCGATTCGCATTCACAGTAATGTGCCGGTCTTGATCATCACGGAAGAACTACGGCCCAATGACGCCGCCGGCCCATAAACCGCCCCAAACCGTAGTTTTGTCGGGATGCAATGATGACACATGGATTACGTGTGGATTGCTGTCTGACCAATAACGCATATTTTGCTTATTGACGAAGCCATTCAGCCGGAAATGAGCCTCATCGCTGAAGATGATTTTCCGATGAAAATCCGAATCATTTTCAAGTTGTTGCTCAGCCCAATTCACGAACTTGAGACGCTTGTGGTGGTCAAACGGCTTCAGTTATTGCGTCAATTTGATCTTGTAAGGATGTAGGCCAAGATCTTTTCGCAAAATTCGCCACAATGACGTCACAGAGATGCCCAACGCTTGAGAACGACGTGTGAGAGACACATTTGGGCTTTCTTGAACTGAAGCCTCAGCGGCAGCAATATTCTCGACACTACGGGCACTTCTTTGTCTCACTGGCACGGGAACATTTTGTACTGTGCCTGTGGACTCAAATTTTTCCACTAGACGCTCAATTGTTGATCTGGTAGGAGGATTATGACGACCATAAATTGGACGTAGCGCTCTTAAAGTTGAGGCCACTGACTCCAAATTTCGGTAGTAAATTTTAATAATTATATCTTTCCATGATGAAATGGCAAATCTTGCTGAAGAGAAATGTCAAAAGAGCGGGAAAAAATATGGCGTCGTTTGCTGTCCCTATCGATTTACTTTTGTAGCGTCTCTGTTGAAAAACCCTTTACATACAAGTGTTTTTGTATGTTATTGTTTACATGTTTTGGTAAATGTCTTTCAGAACTCCTGAAGATGTTCCTCAAAGAGGGACGAAATATCGAGTAGGATAAATAAATAACACTTGCAACACAATTTAAAACCTCGAGCTTGATTACTGAAAACTTAGGGTGAATATATCATAAAGGTCGAATATCAACATTCAATTAATTTTAAACTTTTTTGTTTACTTTTATTCTTGGAATATATTTGTGCTGAATTTGATTGTGTAAAAATACCAGACAAAGCAAAATGCCTATTGTTGTAGGCTTGGTGTGTTTGTTGTCGTAGTAACACTACCTTGTCAATGCGCCTTGACTTACAATCAAAACAGGAAAAACCCCAATGCGAACCCGTGAGATTTTGTTAGGACATTTGACACGAAATCAGGAAAAAAATTTCCAGTGCGAATGAGCTACATCCATCATTGAAGGAATTGTAATATACTAAGGCCCAATTTTTGACTGGTTATTTAAATTGGTAATCAGTTGATTTTGATTTATTTTTGATGTGACTTTAAATACGAAAAGAGTTTTTCAGTGCTTTGGCAAATAATCTTACTACCATGTGGCAACATTGGCAAAAGCTACGAAAAATAGCCGGTATTCATACATTTATCGGCTAATCGTTACAATACATCAAACTGACGTCATTTGCAAAAGAAAAGTGAAATGATAAAATAACAAAATATTTAATGAAATTGGAAGGTATTTCAGCAGAAATGAAGTACTAACTACACTACGAGTTAAATGATACGTTTTTATAGTTATTTCAACTAGGATGGTGACTATAATTGTTAATATTTACAATTAAAGAAGCTTTGTGTTTGTCCTTCTTCTTCTTTTCTGCCAAAATCATATGGTCACTTGATCATAGTTTAAATGCCCAACTTTGGCTGTTTAAACAGCAATCAATTATTAACCTAAAAATGAATTTAGAGTTTAAATTATGTTTGATCGTTGAATATGGTTTTGAAGTTTCAAGGGGCTGTTTTTGTTGCTCTTAGAGGAAAATGTTTCCCCTTGAATATATTACCTACCAAGCGTTGGTCAAGTTTAAAGCATTTATGCAAGATTCTTTGAAAGCTGGAGTGTTTTCTACAGATCAACTTATTTGAACTTACCCATTGGCATTGACAGTTGCTGCGACCACGTACAGAAAAATGAAAATAAAACAAATTAATTGTTTCATTTTGATTTCAGGATTTTAATTGATTTCAATATTATGAAACAATAAAGTAGGGTTTCTTTAATAATGCTTTTTAAATTCCACATTCACTTGATTCTAAAATGTTGTCTTCAGCTAAATTTCAACTAATCACTACACAAGTTCAACTGAAACTGAAAGTTTCTGCACTGATCTGATTTAATTTTCATGTTGTTTTTGAGAATTTGTATAATTTTGAAAACTGTTCTCGCTTAAGTTTCGAAGAATGCGATAGTTTATGAGGAATAGATTTATGATCAGAAGGTCAATGACAGATATTTATAGGTCTCGAGAGAATCAAATGATCCTAAAGTGATGTTTTGTCGGCTTATCAGCAGCGCACATTTTGAACTCGTAGCACGTTTCTTATCACTTTGTTGAGATATTTTGACACTTTATAGAATAGGCTATTCTATTCGTTTGTAACCGCCTCCATAAGCCCGGTATTCAGTTTTTATGAAATTTTCGTTGCCATAAGAAGTACGTGTATGAAAAATAACGACAATTTTATGAACCGAAAATTTCGCACACTTTTCATTTGCTTGGTACTCTAAATTATTTCGTTACGCTAAATTTATTTCGTACGATAACAATTGTTTGATAATTGTTTGGGGCCGGAATTTTGACATTCGGATTCTTTTAGTAAAAAAAAGTAATACCACATGCGTTAAAAATAAAATGGAGAGCAAATATGAATTATTAATGAAATATTTGCAAGGTAAATCAGTGGATATGTGTAACTCTCTATAACCACATTTTCCGTTTAGAGATAAATTACAAAGTTTCTTACGAAAATTTCGCAAGAACTGAATACATATGTTTGGCGAACTATACAACCATATATACTTCCACGAACATATTATGTTTGACGCCAATTAAACATCAAACAGTTAAATATTTTGTACGTCGTCTTGTAACTCTTTGTCATAACATTTGCATTGACGTTAATTCACCACTGTGGGAAATTTGATACATACAAAAAAAGTATAATTTCCAGGTTGTGCTATTCGAACAACTACCCACTTGACATTGAAGTCAGGAAACGTGCCCAAAGGGAATAAAAAACGGACTGTTGGCGGATGAAATGTCCGTTTTAGGATCCGAAATGGATACCAAAAAAGACACATCGTCGCCTTGTTTGTGGCAGCAAAATTGTCCGTTTATGTATCCGCCAATCTTCCATTTTTGGATCCACCTTCGGAAGCTAGGGGGACGTTTTCGTGTTTCATATTCAAATGTTCCTTTGAGAAATGAAATTTATATTCTCTTTTGATTTAATTTTGTTTACATTTTTATTTCAGTTCTTTTGTTTTCATTCAGTCACAGTACAGTGGTTTTTTGGTCAAAAAAATTAAAATGTATTATCACATTTTCTTTAGAAAAATTAAAATTGAACGTACTTCATTCAATGTACTAAAATATAATAAAACAAAAAAGGTACATCGTACAACTTAAGCTATAAGGAACAAAAAATAAGGCACTTCATATATGTAATTGCAGTTACGGTCTGTTGCAGTTAACTAACCGTAAGTTAACTGACCGTAACTGCAACAGACCGTAACTGCAATTATATGAAGTGCCTTATTTTTTGTTCCTTATAGCTTAAGTTGTACGGTTTTAATTTTGTTGGTAGCGTTGACCACCCTATCGTGCGCGTGTTGGAAATATTTTTGGATTATTCTATCAAAATCTGTATCATCCAAAGAATATTTTTGTTTAAAAGCAGCTGGAAAATTATGGAGAAGATTTAGAACTGCATTTGAAACTATAAGTATAAAATAAGCATTACTTCTGATGTCTAAAGTTACAATACGAGTGCATACGAGGCACTTCTTATTTTGGGTTCCCCTCCAAGAATAACGCTGGGCCAACTCATGAGAAAATATTTGCCTCCACGCTATTCGCATGAACTTTTCAAAAGATTTCGAAGGTTTGATATTTTCTTGGACAATAACGCAAGCAAATCCATTTTATTCATACGTTTTCTTTCTTTTCACTTTTTCACTAACACCGATATCCACACGAGAGTAACTTTTCTACTAAACTGCAAAATTAGAGAGCATGCAAACAAAAAAAAAACAAAGGGAATGAAACATCCAATTTTAACCCGTCAGCGCGTACCTCCGCCAGCAAGCGGCATAAATGTCAAGTGGGTAACTCAATTTGTTTATGTCGTTGTGTTCCCCACTTTCAAGTTATTTTGCTATTTTGATTATATGTATGTCTTTTTGTTTACTGTTATTGTTGGTGTTCGATTATGTTGAATTTGAGAGCAACGGACCGAGAAACAAAAGTTGTGTTCGTTTACTTTCCCAACAATAATTTGCAAGATTGTAGCTTGAGAGAGTAAGAAAGATTTTACGCTCTTTTTGAAAATTTACAGAAAAAGTGAACGAACAGCATCCAACAAAAATTTGCAACAAAACAGCTGATGAGTTTATGTTTGTTTTTAATTCTGATTAAAAAATGGAATGGAAGCCACAGTTGACTACTGATGATGTCATCGGCTCACCAGAATTTGCGGAATCACTCTGCACATCAATATTATACCTATTAGTTACAAATTGCTATAAAATAATAAATAAATATTAAAGAAAACAAGAAAAAAAACATGATTCTACTTACTTGTCTTTGATAATTTATGTTTCATTTGCTTTGTTTACAAAACAGCCGGTTTTAAACAACTGTTCTATCTTGAAAATTTTGGTTGGCTAAAATTTATCCAACCAAAATTTGAAAACTCTCTAACATCGAACTGTCAAAATTTACGTTCTCTAGCTCTCTTTTGCTGGGTTTTTGGAGTAAACGAACAGAAAACTAGTTATTTTCAAAAACCATAGAGTAAATATGGGTAGAGAAAATCTTTCACTCACCAAATTTCTGACATTTGTCCTCGTGTGATGTATACGTTTGATGTTGAAAAGAATTGCTTTACTAATACCAGATAGAGGCAATGGTTCAAAACAACGAACAAAATAACAACAACGGCATTTCGTTTTGTGTGTTAAAATTAATGTGTTAAATGCAACACAAATGTATGCTAACAATAACAGTCAATAAAAAGTTTAAAACACATTTAAATTTCACAGTTTTTACCCAAAATTAAATGAAAAATTAAAGCAAGAAGTTATTGTAATTCCACCTGGTGTATGTCACTTTTCGTCAAGCATCTCTCTATCACACCGACCGCATCACGAAGAGTGTGAAAGGAAACGTCAGATGAGACAAATGGCGGCTCTACTATAAATTTACTCTATGATAAAAACCCTATCAAAAAGCTGCCCGTGTATTGAACTCATAGAGTAAATTTATAGTAGAGCCGCCATTTGTCTCATCTGACGTTTCCTTTCACACTCTTCGTGATGCGGTCGGTGTGATAGAGAGATGTTTGACGAAAAGTGACATACACCAGGTGGAATTACAATAACTTCTTGCTTTAATTTTTCATTTAATTTTGGGGAAAAACTGTGAAATTTAAATGTGTTTTAAACTTTTTTATTGACTGTTATTGTTAGCATACATTTGTATTGTATTTAACACATTAATTTTAACACACAAAACGAAATGCCGTTGTTGTTATTTTGTTCGTTGTTTTGAACCATTGCCTCTATCTGGTATTAGTAAAGCAATTCTTTTCAACATCAAACGTATACATCACACGAGGACAAATGTCAGAAATTTGGTGAGTGAAAGATTTTCTCTACCCATATTTACTCTATGATTGAACTATTCAATGAAGAGAGTAAGAGAGAGAGCAGATAATGGTTAGAATTTCACTCGTTTTATTTGTTAGTATTTGAGTGAAGAGAAATTTTGACTGTCTACTTGTACATCGTTTTTGCCTGAAATCCTCAGTAACGATCATGGTACAAAGAAATGGTAGAAGCACTAGCCCAGCTGATTTGAACTTTTTTCTGGACTGAGTGTGAGTAAGTTTTTCTCTTATGTCAAAGTTTGTTTACATTTGTTTGTCAGCAACCCCCGTTCGCCAGCAACTACTGTTTTTGAAATATTTCCCTGCAAAAATTACATAGAAACGTTTTAATTTTCACACTTAAACACTTTCAATATATCAAATAACACTCAATCATTTTCTAAATGGCACTTTTTGCAAATTTGTTTACATTTTCATCATTTTTCTATCAGCTGACTTGACACAACACAGACACTGAGCAAAAACAAAATGCCTGTTGTTTTTGGCTTGTTGTATTTGTTGTCGTACTGCCATTATATTTCTACCATGGTAACGATTGTTAAGATCTGACCGAGCCATTTAGCACGAGGCGAGGCTTTTCGCAGTGCGACGCCTATCGTGCGATCTCTTTAACATTTTAATAAAGATCATTGTGAGAAAATCTGCTGTCAACACAAATAAAACTATCACCAACAAAAGCCACATGCTGATCGCGTATGCTGATGGTTTAGAAATCATTGAACGAATACTGCGAGAAATTACGCCAGTATTTTTGAGAACCGAGAAGGAATCAGAGAAAGTGGGGTTGTCAGTAAATGAGAGCAAGACAAATTTATGGTAAAGACGATCTAGAATTAGACGACTAGAAGATGTGCACAGTTTGGCAAATTACTTACTTACTTATCCGGTCTCGGACAACCCCGGGGGGTCAGGGACCTTACAAAACGAAGATAACATATTTCGCCAACCAGCTCGATCTTTTGCTTTATCTCTCCAGTTGGCAATACCAAGTGTACGCAGGGATTCGTCAACCTGATCCCTCCAGCGGAGTCTTGGTCTTCCTATTTTTCGTCTTCCTTCGAGTTCGGTTTCGAAAACCCTTCGCGCTGGTTCATCTTCATCCATTCTACTGACATGGCCTAGCCAGCGCAATCGCGTTATCTTGATCCGCTTAACTATGTCAATGTCAGGATAAAGCTCATACAGCTCATGATTCATGCGTCGCCGATACTCGCCGTTGTGCACTATAGGGCCATACATTTTTCGGAGCATTTTTCTCTCGAAGACTCCTACAGATGTTTCGTCTGCTTGCGATAGGACCCAGGATTCTGCACCATAAAGCAAGACAGGTTGAATGAGAGTCTGGTACAGCTGGACTTTTGTTACTCGAGAGAGGGCTTTATCTCTAAAGTGCTTGCTTAGCCCAAAATAACATCTATTCGCAAGCACAATTCTCCGCTTGATCTCAAGGCTGACGTTGTTGTTTCTGTTCACGGCAGATCCGAGGTATATAAATTCGTCTACCACCTCGAAATTATAAAGGTTATCAACGTTCACGCTTTGGTCTAATCGCGTGGAGGCCCTGTTCGTTGAAACCATTAATTTTGTCTTGTCCTCATTTACCGTCAGACCCACTTTTGCTGACTCCTTCTCAATTCTCGAAAAAACCGCAGTAACTTCTCTAATTGTGCGCCCAATGATATCTATATCATCAGCATACGCGAGCAGCATGTGACTTTTGCTGCTGATGGCTTTATTCATGTTGACTGCAGCTTTTCTCATAATGATCTCCATTAAGATGTCAAAGAGATCGCACGATAGGGTGTCGCCTTGCCTGAGGCCTCGCTTAGTTTCGAAAGGTTCGGTGAGATCCTTACCAACTTTCACTGCGGATTTGGTGTTCGTCAAGGTCATCCTGAAAAGGCGTATGAGTTTTGCAGGAATACCAAGCTCAGACATTGCTTCATAGAGTTTCTCCCGTATCGGACTATCTATCGAAGGACAATTTGGCAACTATGTATGGTAAAAGAGAACCAAAAAGTTCTAGAAATTCACTCAAAGGCATTTCTCTCACGCGTCATATCTTGATTATTTCGTACGTTTTGCATAGTTTATGTAATTTTACTTCAACATGGTTGGAATTTGTATCTTTATATATATAATTCTACTGCACGTCTACTGCAATTGGACAAAGGGGCGTGGTACCTCCCATACAAATCGCTTGAAATATTATGCAGGACAACGTCTGCCGGGTCAGCTAGTAGTTATATACAATAACACTATCAAAACGCTGCTCGTGTATTGAAATATTCAATGAAGAGAGTAAGAGGGAGAACAGAGAATGACTAGGGTTTCACTCGTTATGTTTGTTGGCATTTGAATGAAGAGAAATTTTGACTGTCTACTTGTACATCGTTTTTGTTTATGGTTTCGTCACACGGAATATCCACCCGATGGGAGGAAAGGATGGGCGTTGATAAACCGCTATAACTTCGAGGTAGTGGATAAACTTATTTACCTCGGATATGATGTAACCAAAAGCAATAACGTCAGCCTAGAACTGAAATGGAGATTTGTAATTGCAAACAGGTGTTATTTCAGGCTCATTAAGAACTTCAGAGATAAAGACCCTCTCTCAAGAAACAAAGATCTAAATTTATCAGACTCTCATATAACCTGTCTTGCTTGATGGCGCAGTATCCTGGGTCATTGCGCATGCTGGCGAGACGTGACTCGGAGTTAGATGGTCCTATAATAGAGAATGGCGGAGAACGGAGAGAACCACGGACTTTATGGACAGTATCCCGACATCGACGCCAAGTGGTTCAGAATCAATTTCCGTCAAAATTCAATATTTTTTGATCTAGTAAAAATTTTTAAGTTCTGTAAAAAACCAACTGTAGGGAAAGAATCAAGCATTATTGCGTTACATCAACATTGCAAATCACACACTGGGGTATATTTCAGAAAAATTTCCAAAGTTGTCTGCTTTATTTATTTTCTATTTCCAAGAAATCAAAAATTTTGGATTTTTTCTTTTTGTTTTTTTTTTTAATATTTTGACATACATAATTGTTCATAATGTACAGAAAAAAATTAAGTTTTCGTTTGTATTACGGATATTCGCTTTTTTCGGATTTTGAAAACCGAAAAATACTGTTGATCTTTTTCTTCGAATTTCATGAACTGTATCTCATTAACTTTTAGAGATATTAGACTCAATTGTTCTTTATTATAAAGAGTGATTGGGTTTGGCTTTAATATGGCAGGTAAGTTTTGTTTACCCCAAATACAGTTCGGTTGTACGAAATATTTAAAAAAAATATCGTTTTTGAAGAAAATTTTGACTTTGAACCAACATATCTTTTTTGCTTCAAAAGCCTTCAATGAATATGATACACTACTGGAGAGGCTGATCTGTTTCCCAATTTCTCAGCGGAGCTTTTGCTGTCACCCGATTGAAGTCAAAGAAGATAGTGCTAATTTAATGACCATGTCTGATTTTTTAGTGCCTTAAAGTGAATAGCTATATTTTCCTTGCCTACAATCGGGTTTTTACAGAACTTAAAAATGTTTACTAGATCCATAGACTAATTACTATACTAGACTCAACATTTCTCTCAGCAAATTTATGACATTTGGTCTTATGTGATATGAACGTTGGATGTCGAAAAGAATTGCTTCAATGATACCAGATAGAGGCAATGGTTCAAAACAACCAACATAATAACAACAAGGGTATTTCGATTTGTTTCATAGAGTAAATATGGGTAGAGAAAATCTTTCACTCACCAAATTTCTGACATTTGTCCTCGTGTGATGTATACGTTTGATGTTGAAAAGAATTGCTTTACTAATACCAGATAGAGGCAATGGTTCAAAACAACGAACAAAATAACAACAACGGCATTTCGTTTTGTGTGTTAAAATTATTGTGTTAAATACAACACAAATGTATGCGAACAATAACAGTCAATAAAAAAGTTTAAAACACATTTAAATTTCACAGTTTTTCACCAAAATGGCATGAAAGATTAAAGCAAGAAGTTATTGTAATTCCACCTGGTGTATATCACTTTTCGTCAAACATCTCTCTATCACACCGACCGCATCACGAAGAGTGTGAAAGGAAACGTCAGATGAGACAAATGGCGGCTCTACTATAAATTTACTCTATGATTTGTTTGTTCTAATTATTGTGTTAATTAAATACAACACAAATGTATGCTTACAATAACACTCAATAAACAAGTGTAAAACACATTTAAATTTCACAGTTTTGCACCAAAACGACTTGAAAAATTAAATTCCACACCGACTGCATCAAGAAAAGTGTGAAAGGAAACGTTAGAGGAGGTAAATATTCTCTCTAGTACGTTTTACTCTATGACTATATCAAAAGCAATTGAATTTTGGCAGATGGAAATCGATTATGAACCCCTACGCGACGTAGTTAAGCGAATTAGAACGCGATTACTCTGCCGAGGCCATATCATTAGAATGGATCAGAATGAAGCAACGTGAAAGGTATTCAAAGACGAACTCGAAGGGCATTGACAAATATGTAGGCCGACCAAGAATTCACTGGAAAGACCAGATTCAAGAATACCTGTGAGAGCTGGGTATTACCAACTGGTAGAAAAAACAAGAGATCGAGCCGGTTGGAGAAATATGTTGACTTCTTAATTTTAGCCCTCGTGGGATATATGTGGCCCCCTGAGCAAGTAATTCGCAGTATAATTAGTCAATAATTGTCACGAAAACTTCACCCGTCGTCACCTTGACATTAAGCGCTTCGGACCACAAAGAAAAAAACGATGTTTTTTTTTATCAAAACGGTGGCCCTTTGACTACCTAATCTAACTGTAAGGCCAGGGCCCCTACTATGTAATTCGATTCGAAAATTAAAACTATTCGAAAGTTCTTTCCGATCCGTATTTGAAATGGGACCATGTACAACTTTCGGATTGAACAAAAAGTGTTACCAATACTTTCGGAAAATGTTTTTTTTTTTTTTTGGTTGGCAACGTTTCATGTCAAAATTATTTTTGGTTTTTCAGAAATATCCTAGTTTCAGAAATATCCTAGATAAAGTAAATTAAGGGTCCTGGGGTTAATTATTTCATTGGAAGGGTAAGGAAAAAAATTACAATTTCTTATTATTCACTAGTTTTAACCATTTCGCCCGTCCCTAGTTCCATACTGGACTATGCCTTTTTGCACCCTATTCATATACATACATTGAACATTTACAAAATAATGCGACTTCGGCAGCAGTCAACGACTGACTCTCTACATTCAAAATACATTTACGGTGCGTTTACACGGGACAGTTCAAGACCGGACAGTTGATAATATGTATTAGTTGTCAAAAAGAGAAAAATTTGTTGTGTGACGTATGCGTCCATCCAGTTATAAGAACAGTTTTAAGCAACCGTCGATAGTGTCGTTTCTTGTAAATTTCGTGCTCTGATTTTGATTTTGATTAATTTACTAAAAGAAGATTGCTACATATATTATTTATACATGTTTATATCTAGTATGTGTTGCCAAATAATATTTCAATAAAACTCCAAATTACCAAATAAAACTAAATTTTCCCAATTTCTACGATCGTTGCTATTGTGTTTTGCTCTATTTCTCCAGATTATAATGAAGCTGATGTACTCGATGTGCTCTGCAAATTTCATATGTATACATGTTTATGTGTATGTATGCGATGTTTTGCTTTGTTTTTCACAAATTACCACGAAATGTCACCGGTCTGACCAATTACGTCAAATCACTTGCCGAAGTTACTGTCGTCGAAAAATCAGAGACAGTGGCGCGGCAAGTGGCAGAAGTGTAAGTGTGGTAGTAAAATAGTGTGAATGTATTGCTACTGTCGGAGCAAAACTGTCCCGTGTAAACGCCAGGTTAGTGAGTGAAAAGCATTACTGTCGTTATAAGTATATGAAGACTATCTCACGAAGGCTCTAATAAACGAAGGAAGAGGCAGTGGCACAAATTCTGTGTACAAATTAAGTCAAAATAAGTACATAGTAAAAAAAGTTTTCTTTAATAAAGACACTAATACTATGGTTTAGTAATAGTTGATTTTTTTGCCGTCTTATTTAGTGCACGAATTCCTTAGAGTCGTTGTTTTCCGAAGTATGTATAGCGATACTTTGGTCATGGGCACGGCAATAAGTTGAAAATACCATATAACATTGAATAATCAAATTTTTTAAAAGACATTTAGCCATAAAAATAAGTTTTTGCTACAAAAAATCATTCTTTTTCTTATTGTGCATAAAAATTCCGTAATTAATAATATAAAATGTGTTTATTTTTTATAAAAATCAAATATTTTATTTCTTTCCGCTATCTCAAGAGCAACCGAATAAGAATCTCAAAAATCGAATTCATTTCTGCTCGAAAATCGAGATACATGGTTCAATCTTTCCGAAAATCGAAACTAGAATCCGACTTTCGGATATCGCTCATTCGAATTCAAGATCCATCGTACCAAAAATTCGGTTCCGTTAAATTGTTCTTTCGAAGAGAGTTACATAGTTAGGGCCCAGCACTGACAAAAAGTTACTACAATATTTTTAAGGATCGAGAAAGTGTCATCGACTGTGGCTTCGGGCAGTAAAAGGGAACAAAACAAAAGAGTTTGTTTTGAACAAGCAGGAGTCCACGGAATATCCGAGACGTTACTGACGGTATTTTCCAGAATCGACCAAGGTGGGTCTTGGTGTAAATGAGGGCAACGCAAAATTGATGGTTTCGGCGACTAGACAAACCTATCGACTGGGTTGACACGTGAACATCGACAACTGATTAAATTTTAAAGTTGTAGATGGATACCTTAAATCCGCCGTGTATAATAACAAGATAAATAGAAGAATAGTGCTTGCAAATAGATGCTACATTAGAGTCGGCTAGCAGTTTAAGAACAAAACCCTCTCTCGCCAAACAAAAGTTCAGATATACCCGACTCACTTTACCTGTCCTTGCACATGGCTCCGATACTTGGGTCAGATGAAAAGTCGATATCGTAATGCAACTATGCGATATTACATACGATAGCTCAAATGTCATCGAAACAAAAGAAAAGACTAATAATTTTGCAGACACCAAAGAAAAAAAGGGTACATCGGCAAAATGTAAATAGTTTTAGTGTTTTTTATTGCAAAATATTTAATATTTATTTATTTTCAGGGAGAATTTAAACAAAATGAAGGAAAAAAGTGTTTCAAGACCAAATATAAATAAAATAAATGGCAAACAAAAGGAGGTACTGTCAGAGTTTATGTACTCGGCGCTAGTCCAAGTAGAAAATCGTTTCCTATATTGTGTTGAAAGCTACCGCTGGCCAAAAGATTTAATGTTGCGGCGAGTTGCAGTATTGGTGTAACCGATGTCGACATATGGCCAGGAACATTAATTGCCGAGAAGACATAACTGGATGCTTCTTTTGAGAGCCTAAATCGTCTTTTGAATCTATTTTGAATAAAACACATTAGAAATAATTTGCTTTCTGAAGACATTAACTTACTCAACTTCAGGCAGCGACAGAGGATTACTTTTATCGCGATTATTTCTTCTAATTAAAGTTATGTTGCACTCATCCTCTGATTCGGACGATGTCGAGTAAAAAAATAGCGTGGGATCCACTATACTCCATATAAAACTTTGTCTTTTACCAAATTCCAATTTTTGTTTAAACATTCAGATGATAAATTTACTTTGTTATGTTTTTCTTTTGACATTTTCTGCTTAACATATGTTTGCAGCATTGCAAAAAGTCGGAGTAGCCAATTTAAAATTACGATCGAATGCCGTGATCTAAACATTAGGTTGTGTCGAAATTTTTTTTCATTCGATTTTGAAGACGATATCGAATGCCGTAATTAGGCCCCTGGGAGTATAGTCGAGAGAAAAATTTTCCGTAAAATATACTATGGTTCTATTAAGAAAAACGGCAAGTACTGAAGTCGTTGGAACCACGAGTTGTATAATTTGTATTCCGACTTACATTAATATACAGTGACGAGCAAAATTGTAACAGGGTTGACATAGTATGAAAATAAATTTGTATATTTTAAATATTTGATTAAAAACAAAAAAAAGATAATTAACTAAATCAATTTATTGTTCTCTCGTGAATAAAAACAAAACAATTTAAATTCTATGTTGATATATTCAAAGTGAACCGTAAATATTGTTAAGTTATATAAATGTTACTGTTGTCTATCACATTTTTGGTTTTCAGAATTTTCAAACAATCAGATCCACATTTGAGTCACAACATATATTATAACCTATTAATCATTTTGTCTCCAACATGTAACATTGAATATCAAACGGAGAATTGTGCTTCCGATTATATCCTACTTCAGGGCCCTAACTATGTAACTCGATTCGAAAGAAAAATTTAACGGAACCGAATTTTTGGTACCATGGATCTCGGGTTCGAATGAGCGATATCCGAAAGTCAGATTCTAGTTTCGATTTACGGAAAGATTGAACCATGTATCTCGATTTTCGAACAGAAATGAACTCGATTTTTGAGATTCTTATTCGGTTGCTCTTGAGATAGCGGAAAGATATAAAATATTTGATTTTTATAAAAAATAGACAAATTTTATATTATTAATAAAGTAATTTTAATGCACAATAAGAAAAAAAATTATTTTTTGTAGCAAAAACTTATTTTAATGGCTAAATGTCTTTTAAAAAATTTTATTATTCAAGGTTATATGGTATTTTTCAACTTATTGCCGTGCCCATGACCAAGGTATCGCTATACTTCGGAAAACAGCGACTCTAAGGAAGTCGTGCACTAAATAAGACGACAAAAAATCTCCTATTACTAAACCATAGTATTAGTGTCTTTGTGCCACAGCCTCTTCCTTCGTTTATTAGAGCCTTCGTGAGATAGTCTGTATATACTTATAACGACAGTAATGCTTTTCAGTCACTGAATGAATTTTGAATGTAGGGAATATGGTTATGTCGTTGACTGCTGCCGAAGTCGCATTATTTTGTAAATGTTCAATGTATGTATATGAATAGGGTGCAAAAAGGCATAGTCCAGTATGGAACTAGGGACGGGCGAAATGGTTAAAACTAGTGAATGATAAGAAATTGTAATTTTTTTCCTTACCCTTCCAATGAAGTAATTAACCTCAATACCCCTAATTTATTTTATCTCGGATATTTCTAAAACTTATGTATGAACAATAACAAACCAAAAATAATTTTGACATGAAACGTTGCCAACCAAAAAAAAAACATTTTCCGAAAGTATTGGTAACACTTTTTGTTCAATCCGAAAGTTGTACATGGTACCATTTCAAATACGCATCGGAAAGAACTTTCGAATAGTTTTAATTTTCGAATCGAATTACATAGTAGGGGCCCAGGCTCTGTCAACATTTCACAGATAAATACATTTATTAATTAAAAGACTAAATAAAGCCTTCTCTCATGAAATATATTTAACATGCCATCCTAGATTTTGCTTAATCAATTCTCAAGCCATGATGCACCATGTTATCCGATTTTCAATCAAATGATTTCAATTTACCAATAATTTATTAAAAAAAAAAAATAATACTACGCTCTTGGTATTACACACAGTTTACAATGTATAAGATAACAGTTGAAAATATTTCACTTTATCGTAATTTACAGTCTTTACCGCATTCATCTTTTTGACAGATATCACAAAGTGATGAATTCACTTCATAATACACGGTGGCCCGTTGTTCCGTGTTGTAGTAGTCATAGACGGTGATTGCAGCCGGTTTCAATTTAGCCACCGCATGAGTTCTTTCCCCAGTAGCATCAAAGCAAATTGGTTTACCTGCAACCAGACTGTCGAAATAGACGATTATGACAGTATCGGAATTTTTTGTTTCAACCCGTTGAACTTCAGCGACATCGCGAATAGAATTCAAACTATCCTCATCCGTTGTGTATCCCGACGGCAAATAGATTTCCATCACAGCCATATTGGACTCATTGATTCCGTCGTCCGATGACTGGGGTTTGTATTCAGCACAAACATTCATAAGCAATTGGCCAGAAAATAAACTTTGCTTGAGTGTATGCTTAATCAGGAAACTGGGTTTGTCATCCTGAGTGGCCATGTTGTAGCGGTATGCTAACTGGACCAGGGACGAACCTTGGCCATTGGCTGTAAGAGTAATCTGACGGGTAGATTTGGGGAGCTGAAAGAGGCAAATAAAGATGTAGAAATTAGTTCCCATTAATAAACAAACATTGCATACAATAATCGTCGTCGTCGTACAAATCTGTCAAAAATATTACGAATACATATGAATAATAGATTGTGTCGAATATTTATGACATTGGATTATTTGAATCAACGTACCACATGACTTTGTAGGAGCAATGAATTTTCTTTATCCACATCAAATGAGCCCGTAGTTGTTTCTGCTCCCTCTGTGTCTTGAGCTTCGAATGCTATTGACATTTTACCACTACCTCCGGCTGCATATTTTTCAGCAAATTTAATTAGTGCCTGTAAGCCAACTACCGTGTCCTGAGTGGAATCAAAACCACCCAGGCTATTTCTTTGACCAATCAACCATTTAATAATGGGTAACACGTTACCGGCATCTTCTGTATCCACCAATGTTTGTAAAATGTAGGCGGTGATTTCAATATTATTATTGTTATGATATTTCGACGATTTTCCCCACCATTTCAAATTATTTTCATTATTCGACTTCAATTCCAATCTTTCCAATAGTTTTCCAACAGCTGAATGTTTGACTTTTTGGAATACCAATGCCACTAAAGCCAAAGTATAGACATCATCTTCCCGGTCAACATTATCGATTAGATATTTTAAACCTTTTTCCATTTGTGATTTATGTTTAAAGGCGTAATCCTGGAAATGAGAAAGAAGGAAAACTTTACAAATATTTCTTCCAATTATTTTTTTTAAAGTCTTACTTACCGTATCTTCCACTAAAGTTAACATTATAAAGGCCGATACTCCCAACTCATTTTGGTTTGTGGAATGGAAAAGTTTCCCCGTTTGTGGGAATTGTCCGTTATCCTTTTGGGTTGTTATCAAATAGCTAATGGCTTCTCCTATAATATTCTCCTCGATTGTTATATATTTACGGGCTTGAATAAATGATCTAGCCACATAAGCGGTCAACCAACTGTTCGATTTACTGTGACCTTCTCCAAAGGCACTGTAGGCGCCATCTCTATGTTTATATGTCAGTTCACGTTGATAGCCCTTTTCCATGTAGTTCTTAGCCTTTTCGACAACTGAGGGCATGTCCGCCTTAATGATATCCAAATAATACAACACCAATATGTTGGGCACAAAATTAACCATATTTTGCTCTCCACAGCCATAGGGCATACGGACTAATTGATCGATGTTTTGAATGGTCGGACCCAATATATCACCCACAGCAGAAAATTCCAAATACTCTGAGTCCAAAACAACATCTGAGGGTATGTCTGCCTTCAGTGCATGTTTAACAGTTGCTCCATTAGGCATGGATATGAAGTAGGCTTCATTTTGGTATTGTGCTACACCCTCTGGTTCTACTTTAAGTTTTTGATGCATTGCATCTCCAGCCACTGGAGTGATAGCCTTAATCTTCAATGTAATCTCACCAACTATGTTGGGTCTAATTGTAAACGACACAGTTTCACCACTATTAGAAGGTATCGACACTTTTTTCGATCTTTGTGTGTCGTCATAGGCAACTTCTATATCGACGGTTAACGATTCTGTGAAATCATATTCCTTGTCTGGATTTTCCATAGTGATTTCTGCATCCAATGCAGATTCCATATAATTGAAAACAATAATGGGTATTGTTATGACTTCGCCACGTTTGATGGAATATGGTAGATTGGTGCTTAAGAAGAATGGTTGAAACACTTTAATTTTGGTGGGATCTTGGCTCATGCCGAATCCTGTGTGCTCGTTTAATGAAAATCCGGTAATCACCCATGAGGTCATGGTATCTGGGATTTTTTTGGTAAAGTTTGCAAGACCATTGGCATCAGTACTGAAAGAAATGTAATATATGAAGATTGTTACTACACCTTAATATAAGATAGAAGTCTTTGGTTTGTTATCCGCCACCTGAATGGAAAACTGGAGTGGTTCAGATATTCCGCAAGGTGAGATATTTGCCAGTGTCAAGAAATTGAATGTAAAGCAAAATACATTGTTACAAAAAAAATACGTGCTTGAAACACTTTTGCAGAATGACTTCATATCCAAATTTGGGAATCAACTTTTCACCACCAAGAAATTTTCACCACCGAAAAATGCTTCTGCACTGAGTTCAAAAAGTTGTTTTTCCCCCCCCCACGGTCGGTCCAAGTCCTTGAGATATAGGCCTTTAAAGCTTGAGTATATAATCGATCGTATCTCCTGAATTTATAATCCGATCTGGTTGAAATGGGTATCATTAAAAAGGTCTTTCAAAGATCTATAAATCAGTGTATAAACATATTTATTTTTCTAAGCCCATAGGGGAGCTAATTAAAAAAACGTTTTTTAACCTCACTTTCTGCTAACTATTTCTTTAAAAAAAAAATGCCCTATTATACTTATTTTTTGGCAGTTTCCGATAATACAGGTATTTTTTAAAGGTATATTACTCAGCAGCATCCTTCAATCGCGCATTTTCAATCTTTCTAACACAAAAGCAAGTTCTTCTTTCTGCTCCACTATCATAGGACAAAGTAACAAAAGTCCTTCCTTCATTTAATTATGCCGTCTTGTCGTTTTGGTACAAAATATATTAACTTTTCCTATATACAGTTTTATTGTTTACTTGCAGAATTTATAAAATGATTTTGTATCAACTTTCCGGCAAATAAAACAGATGTCACGCACTGTTAACTCCTCCTTGGCAGGTAACAGTTTTTGTTACTTTTGTCACCAAAAAATGTGTCAGAATACCAATTTGTGACAATTGTCACATTGCTGTCAAATAGTAACCGTGGTGACTTTTGTAACCCAGCTAGAATAGGGCTGTAAGTCGATGTGTGGCAAAATAAGAAAAATCGCTAGATTCTTTTAAAAAACAAATTTATTTTCTGGATGGTTACCATAACCAATCTCATGGTTACTGTACGTACAAAAGTGGACTTATATGGACTTACAGACATCCCACGAAAAAAAAAGAATGACACCGCGGAATTCGTGACACGAATACCTTTCGTTGAAGTACCCACACTAATCCATACCCACATGTCTCTAGGTGTGACGGATTGTTGGACCCTGTGGGCCCCATAGATCCGTGCGAGGACTAGTTTTCAAGTTTCTCATATTCTTTAATAATTCTTTAATTTTGGTTTTTTTTTTAAATTTTTTTTTTGCCTGCCCCTGGTCCTTAACTTCAGCCCTTTTTTTCTACCTTACCTTTCTATACTATCGAATATCCAGCTTTCCACAAAATCTTTGCGTATTTTTGGTTGAATGGGAATGCTCTCCATGTGAGATGTCTGCTGGTCAAATGGACTTCCTGCAGCATATTGTACACACATTTGCGCCATTCCAGCAGCTGGTTGCGCTCCAAAGAGTGCTGATTGTCCCATAGCCCCGAATGCCATTGTTCGATATTGTTCTGCTGTAAAGAATAGAAGACATTCAATCTTTCTTAAAGAGTTACGCTCATTGCTGATTCACTGACTCTTTCACACTTTTTTGTCACACTTTTTCGAACACTCAAAAAAAAACAAAAAAAAAATAAAAAAAACCGAAAAAAGCGAAAAAAAAGGAAAAAAGAAAAAAGCGAAAAAAGGGGAAAAAACCAAAAAAAAAAACTACAAAAAGTACAAGCTGACAAACGTGTAAATCATTTACACGTTTGTTGTAATAACAAACAACAACTATGTCTCTCTCATCTTACAGAATTACCTTTTATTAAAAATCGATTAAAATTAAAGCATGTTTCGACGATAAAAGTCAACAAAAAAGTGCAAAATACATTTAAATTTCACAGTTCTATACGAAACCGGAATGAAAAAATTAAGTGAACATATGTTGTAACTCCACCTGGCGTAAGTTAATTTTAAATTTAATTGCTCTCATTTCCACAAACCTACGACGAAGAGTGTGAAAAGAAACGTCAGATTCGTCTATAAGTTCGAGAACATGATAATTTGTAAAAATTTATAGAAATTATTACTAGCTCTGTTCGATTACTCGAAAATTTGGCAAATTTCTACTGAATCGTCCAGTCCAGTAAATACGAGCCAGAGAGCGAAAATTTTGACAGTTCGATGTTAGAGATCTTGCAAATTTTGGTTAGAGAAATGTTAGCCAACCAAAATTTGCAAAATAGAACAGCTGTTTCAAATCAGCTGTTTTATGTCAGTTAATCTTTTACTTACGTTCTCGTGGTTGACAGGCATTGGTTAAAGTTACAAAGCCAGAGCCTCTGCCGGCCCTAGAGCTATAACGTGAATTCCACGGGGTTTCGGATTCATAGCTGCTTAAATCGGCGAATATTTTTTTCTCATCCAAATCATTGCCGGTTTGCAATAACAAAACACTCTGGTCCACGCCCAAAAGGCCGACAAAAGAATCTGGATCAGTTTTAATATTCAAGGTAACCATATCACTTGCTTTTGCTTGTTCGGGGGCACTAATTTCCAACTAACAAACGGTAGAAAATTACAATTAACATTGTATTTTGTCATTTTTACATTTTCGTTTAAATATTTTTTACCTTATTTTCGAATTTATTGGGAACGTTTATAGTAGTTTCGTCATATTTCAATTCTCCATCCCTGATAAGGTATACATAGACCTTGGCTAGTGGTGCCATTTCAAAGGTCGGTTTTATTTTAATGCACAAACATTTTTTATCTCCACCACCTTTAACGTATTCATGCTTGAGTATTTTACCACGAACCATAACGGTGTAGACAAAATAGGGTATTGGATCTGCCGATTTAACATCAATAACAATGTCTTCCCCCAATTTGGGACTGAAATTTAGATTAAGATATGTTAATATTTGGAAAATTGCGGGGTGACCGAGTGTTGCAATATTGCTCTGACTAATTTTTTCATTGCCGATATTTATTTTTACATTTATTTGCCAAAAATGTAATCATTACTTACTCTCTCGATTTAGGGAATAATTTCAATGGTCCAACGTATTCTTCTGGCGTGAGGTGTTGTTGTACACCAAATGGTAAATTTGGAGTTTCTGTTCCTGGCACTTTAATATTAAAACCCAGTAAATTATGAACCTTTTCCTCATACATCACCTTAACACTGTGATAGTATGACTGTGATGTCAACTTTAGCTTAAACGTCGCGACACCATTACTGTCCACCTCACTCTCGAACATTAATTCGTTTGTATTACCACCGGTAAACCCACAACCCGAACTAAAGCTAGATGGATAAATACCGCCATTACCTTGCTGGCTTATAATTAGTTTCGCCGTCGATCGTGCATCTTGAACTGGTGATCCATTGAGTTTTTTAATAATGGCTGTTATCTCGAAAGGCTTATTAATTTCATATTCCGAGGCCAATTTTGGCACAGTGATCTCATAACGTGCACGTTCAACGCTAACAGTGGTTGTAGCCTTCTGCTGCAGTCCAGTAAAGGCTTCTGTCATAACGGCAACCACGTGTATCTGTGGCAGATTGTAACCTCTGTATTGATCCATCTTCAGATCATCCATTAAATTAAATTCCACATCACCTTTGCCATCTATGTCAATAGTTTTTTCAGCACCAAACGATTGGATTTCAGGAGAATAGGAGGGTGGCATGCCAAACCCAACATTTTGTGGAACTACAAAAATTGGGCCTCCTACAACCGAACGGTATGCACCTTGTTGGAATGGACCATGAGAATTAAAGCTGGCAGTTATGGTTGCTTTGCCTTTGACAGATTTACCATACGTATACTTAGATCGTACGGTGATTTTAACAACTTTATCGAGTACGGCAACTTTTTTATCTGTCTCCAATTCCACACTAAATTTGGGCAACACATATTTGGCTACTTCAAATTTCTTAATAGCCTTAGATTTGTGGTCTTTGCCTACCGTTACTTCCATTGTCCAATCTCCCAGTACAGGCTGTTCGGACAATTGAAATTTACCTGTATATACGCCTTTGGTAAATTGAATATCCTTTATTTGTTTGATTTTATTGAATGCTCCATCCTGTATACCCAGCGTGAGAGGTTGCTTAGGCTTCGCTG
The DNA here is from genome assembly GCA_963931995.1 of Phaonia tiefii. NCBI lineage: Eukaryota > Metazoa > Arthropoda > Insecta > Diptera > Muscidae > Phaonia > Phaonia tiefii. Next base: position 252,340,489 of record OZ008368.1, on the reverse strand, counting down.
GTTTCAAATTCTCATCCAATGCCAAAATGCGATATTGCACTAAATCACCCGGTTTATACTGGGCCTTGTCCGTTTGTATATAGACTTTTGGTAATTCGTTTTTGTAATTGAGTACTGAGTGTTGTTTGAATATTAAACCACTGAGACCTTCGGTGTGCAGTTCATATTCACCACTTTCTAATGTCGGTACATCGAAGTGAACAATTTCAGCAGTACAGGGGTTCACCTCAACTGTTTGGCTTTCATTATAAGAAGGTCCAGATATGCCTACCCTAATGGTGGCTGGAACATGATGTTCATGTACAGTAACTGTAACATCATAAGCATAATTCGATTGAATGGTGCCAGGGGCAACTATGGTGTAATAACTGAAAATATAGAAAATATATTTGTATTAGATGATGGAGATACATATTTAGGATTGTAAAGGAGAGTTAAATACAATAATGAAAAACAGCGCTTACAAGCTAAGATGTACCAACTAATTATTGATAATCACGACATAAAACCGGAATTCGTGTTTAACCACCCATGTGTAGCCCATACACATCGCCGAGGGGAATAGATATTGGGAATTACCCCATAACAATTACCCATTACTCACAGGGTATGGGTAAGCAGTCTTTACCAGAGCTCGCAAAATATGCTCAACCAAATTTATTTGCGCGGTCTGGTCACTCAAAAGACCGAAAAATGAGACGGAATCGTTCAGTGTCTGAACAGAAACCCTCTTTTCCGTTTCGTTCGTGTTCTCGCTCTCGGGTTGAGCGCAACACACGAATAGGTCTCTTACTGACCGGTCGATATGAACAGAACCGTTCTTCGCTCAGCTACTGAGAGTCAGTAAGTGAGCAAAGCCAACAAAAGGTCTTTATTTTTATTGTTGCATTTGCCTTAGATATTTCGTCACAGGCAAAGCATTAAAAAGGAAGGGAGAGGAGGATAGGGCGGTCATTTGTGTATATGCGTATGCAGTAATAGCCAGAGGGGCCGCACACATACACGTTCAGAAGACCGTTTGCCGAGTTTTTACGACATAAAGTGTCTCGAGTGAACACATGAGCCGAGCGAGCAAACAAAACGGTCGTCGGTTGAGCGAAGATCAAGCCAAAGAAGAACGAAGTTTGAGGGTTTTTTGGCGACAGTTTCGCATCGTGTCAGTGGACCAATGTTTTTTTCTGACAACAAGCATGAAAGAGACCAATTATTGCGAGCTCTGGTCTTTACACATTACCCACGGCGATGGGTAACGGTTTACCCAGGGTAACCCATCCCCATTTTTGATCGAAAATATGAAAAAATAGAAAAAAGATTTATATATCGAAAAAGGAGCGTCCAATCAAAAAAAAATAAGGCATTATTTGGGTTTCAAAGGGTCGTCATTTGGCAAAATTATTGACAATGCAATTACCCCAGCTGCGTCACTAAAACCGATAATTACACAGTGATACAAAAAAGACTGAAGTAGAAATACCTGGGAAGTTTCTTTATAAAATAATGTGTGAAATCATCGCCACAGTTGAAAAATGGAGAAAAAAATTACAGCAGACAGTTGTCCGAGGCCTTCGGCCACGGACTGTCCCTGCAGGCTGTGTCAGAGACACGACCATTAAGGTTAACGTAGAATACGCCATCCGATACGACAGAAAACATATATAACAATAAATTCATTTGCTTATATTATTTATCATTTATTGTTATATATGTTTCTGCCTGCAGGGACAGTCCGTGGCCGAAGACCTCGGACAACTGTCTGCTGTAATTTTTATATTTACCAACGACAGTTGATTCAAGTCCGTTTAAAAAAAAAATATTATGTTCAATTTTTTTAAACTTAATTTAATTTATGTATTTTAATTAATATTTTTATTGAAATAAGTTCTGCGAATGTTGAGAGGGCCGCCCTAATATTAAAAAAGGTTTACCTTATCGAGTCTTCGCATTAGCATTCGAGCGTTGTGTGAAAGCTTTACGCTTTACAATTCAAAATTAATGTTACAACAGCTTTATTGAAGCTTTCGCAAAAAAGCTTTATTACGTTAGCTTACTGTTTGTTTCACTTTTTACTAGATACATGTTGCCAAGCAACATTAGCTTGCTGTTCGTTTCACTTTTTACTAGATACATGTTCCTAAGCAATGTTGAGCAACCAAAACCACTCAACCAAACACCACACATATGTTTGAGTGTATGTGTTTAAACAATTTTCATTTGAGAAATTAAAATACTAGAAATATATCAACCAATATGAAATGTATATCAAACGAAAGATAACATCTTCATTTACCTAAAAAAAAATTTTTAAAAAAATTCATCTAGCCGTTTCCTCAAATTCAATGAAATAAAGATTACAACAATAAAAACCTGACATGACTCCTCATACCGTAAGGTAAGACGTATTCTGCGTCAAAACAATCAAACGTGTAATACCATAATAAAAAAATTATTTAAATCCAATCCCTGCAAATGAATAATACCGAAATACTATGCCGAAGCCGGTGTTGGAGCCACCCCAAAGGAAAAAATCCCTAAGCCCCGCCACGCAGAAAGCTTTAAAACAAAAAAAAATACTACGCCGAAGCCGCGAAGCCGGTGTTAAATTAAATAAATTTTTTCGATAACTGGTTCTGAAAAACTTGTAAAAAAATAAAGGTTGACTTGAGCTGTGGGGTAAATTTTTAGGACTACTGTTGGGTATTATACCTTAAAAAAAGGGTTAGGGCTTGTATATTATCGGAGTCTAGCAAAAAAGATACTATACTACTGTTTTTTTTTTTGGAAACAAAAAACATTTTTATCACAAAAAGTGAGGTTAAAAATCGTTTTTTTACTACTAACCCCCAATGGTTAACCCGCCAATGGTGACGCAAATTTGACTTTGATTAATGGTGACGCCGTTTAGAAAAATTTGGACTTGCGGACGAGCTCGAGCCCGGCTCAAAAAACAAAAGAAAATACGAAAATCGTATAAAATATGGCATTTCAGAAACCAACAAATTTTTTAACGATCGGACTCATGGGGCCCCTAGGGTCCAAAAAACGGGTGCACTTAGGTACATCTACGAACAAGCAAGTGTGGTAATCAAGTTAAAGGTATTCTCCTCGCGAATTTTGTCGTATATACCTATATTTCGGCTGTGCGGTGTCCGTGGATCGAGACAACCCTATTTTAAGATATTATTCCGGGTCTGGTGAAATTACAAAACTAAAAACTCCAAATGGCAAGAGTACGGTTTCCGAGGCCCCTCGTTTCGATAACTTTTTTTTCAAGCACCCCAAAATAAGCCGGAAAACTAAATTAAAAGTTATCGATAACTCTCTTTGTTATCGAGATATAGGACGTTAAAGTTTTTAAAAATCAATAACTTTTTTCGCCATTTTATTAATTTCGAAAACTTTTTTTTGGAGCACCCCGAAATAAGCCGAAAAAATTAAATAACATTTATCGATAACTCGCTTAGTTATCGAGATATTGGCGTTGAAATTTTAAAAAATCAATAACTTTTTTGCCATTTGGTTAAATTTCATAATTTTTTTTTCGAACAACCCAAAATAAGCCGAAAGAAAGAAATAAAATTTATCGATAACTCGCTTAGTTATCGAGATAGTCGCGCGATTTTTTTAAAATAATTTTTCATTTTTATGTAGTTTTCTTGAGTGGTAAAAAATAAGAAGTAAAATTGCTGAAAGTTGTACATATAAAAGGTTGCAGCCCCGATAACTAAACAAGTTATCGATATATTTTATTTAATTTGTTGGGGTTATTTTGAGATGTACAACGCTAGTCCACATTAAATTGGTAAAAAAGTTGTCGATAATTTAAAACTTTAACCCACGATATGTCGATAACTTAATGATAAAATTGTTGAGCTTATTTTGAGAGTTAAAAAACTGGCAAAAATTCAGGACCTGGGGCAGACAAAAAAAAAATTTTAAAAATAAACCAAAATTAAATAAAAGGTAAAGAATGTGAGAACATGGAAAAGTAGCCATCGCAGGGACATATGTTGCTCGTACCGTGTGGTAGAACTTTTGAAAAAAAGTTAAATTTATATTGCACTAAGTCGATGTGTGGCAAAATCGGAAAAATCACTCGGTACTTTTTAAAAAAAAAATTTTTTTCTGGATGGTTACCATAACCAATCTTACTTACAGACATCCCACGAAAAAAAGAATGACACCACGGAATTCGTGACACAAATACCTTTCGTTGAAGTACCCACACTAATCCATAGACAAATGTCCCTGGGTGTGACGATTTTTTGGACCCTGTGGGCCCCATTCAATTTTTTTCAATTTTCTCACATTCTTTAATATTTCTTTAATTTTGGTTTCTTTTTTAAAAATTTTTTTTGCCTGCTCCTGAACTTCAGGCAAGAAACTTGTCGATTTTTTAAAATTGTAACACTCGATATCTCGATAACTAAGTGAGTTATCGAAAAATTTTATTTAATTTTTTCGTCTTATTTTGGGGTCGACTAATGAAAAACATTGTCGGATCGAGGGGCCTCGGAAACCGTACTCTCCCCCGGGTCTTCACAAAGGGAAAATATTTTTTTTCTTAAATCACGCGATCTTGCCGCTTTTACGACCCCCTTTTTTCAAAAATTTTTTTTACAACATCGATGTTTCAAATAAGAGACATCGATGTCGATAAAACATCGACCTCAAAACATCGATGTTTTCCAACATCGATGTTTTTGGGGATGTATCATTTTTGGTGGCTTTTTTTTAGAAATCGAGGTACCAAAATTGAAACAGAAGAAGTAATTTACACCACTGGTCACAAACATCGATGTTTCTTCGATCATCAATGCTTCTGCCGATGTTTTGTATTTGCTGCAATTCTCTTTTAGATGTGTTTTCCCCGATATAAAGGTGAAAAACTAAAAAACTAGATTAAAATAAATAGTTTCCCATTACATCCCATGTTTAACCAACTACGCATAATGGTGGTGGTTGGGGTCTGGCGGCGAATAAATGGGCAAAATAAACAATTCGAGTTTATATTAATATTTTATGGCTTATATTTCCTTATATTAAGGCAATTTGTTACAATCGTCACACAGAAAAACATCGATATAAACCATCGATGTTGGAAAAACATCGGCACTTTCAAAACATCGATGTCGATGTCGCAGCCCTACTATGAGTGGAGTATTGTCTGACAAACTTTGCATGTTTACAACTCCAATAAATTTCCGATAAAAATCTGGACAATATACATACTAAACAGTATCCATACGTAAGTATGTATAAATATAACACATTCAATTAAGTCAAAGGGGAAGAACATGCAATTGTAATATATGGTGAAATTCATCATATTTAGTGGTGAATACTACAGTACAATTTAAAATTGTGCGTCGAACACAAATTTTACTTCACATAAAATATAGGGATACCACGTTCTAAACTATTTTATTAATATTTACCCTTTTGGATCTTCCTTAACAATGGATGTTGACATTTCTTGTTTGTATTAACGTTTTACTTTAACTTTTATAAACGCAATTTTGTATACTTATTATAAATTCCAGCGGTAGAAACACAAGTGACTCACTATCACTGACGACCAATTGAATCAAATGAATACCGGCAGAGAATGATATCATTTATAAACAAAAATACAAAACACACAAATGTTTGCAAACAATTACAGCTGTTCTAGTTCAAGCAAAACACATACAGATGATTGGCAATTAAAAACCAATGTTGCCAGATTTGCTTTTTCATTAACGTTTAAAGATTTTACTACAATGGACGTTTGAATATTAAGTTTATCGTTCTGTTTGTAATATTTTTTTTTATGGAATTGACATTTGTAAACCTCCTAATCATATACGAATTAATTCTCTCAATATTTTTAACGTCATAGGTGTGGTTGCAAGTGAACAATGGATGGCGGAAAGCATAGGATCAAAAATATCAGATAGAGGCAATAGTACACAACGTCGAACAAAGCAACAACAACCGCATTTCGTGTTTTTGTTGCAAAATAGTTGTGTTAAATAAATACAATACAAATTAGACAGCAGCATGAATGGAATCAAAATGGCTTTTGAGAGATTCATGCCAAAAAAGAATGTATGAGTTCTCTTAATTTTCTCAAATGAAATGAGTGAACTGATGTCATTGTGAGGCTCATATTCATATCAAGCAAGATAAGAGAATATGAATTTTGTGAATATGAATGCGCCACACACCTTCTGCAATACATTCATTTGTATATCGTAATATAGTAGTATATTATATGAATGATGGTGAGTATTTTGCTCATAGACTAATACATACCTAGATAAACTTATTCTCTCATCTGACGTTTCATTTCACACTCTTCGTGATGCGGTCGGTGTGATAGAGAGATGTTTGACGAAAAGTGATATACACCAGGTGGAATTACAATAACTTCTTGCTTTAATTTTTCATGCCATTTTGGTGAAAAACTGTGAAATTTAAATGTGTTTTAAACTTTTTTATTGACTGTTATTGTTAGCATACATTTGTGTTGTATTTAACACATTAATTTTAACACACAAAACGAAATGCCGTTGTTGTTATTTTGTTCGTTGTTTTGAACCATTGCCTCTATCTGGTATTAGTAAAGCAATTCTTTTCAACATCAAACGTATACATCACACGAGGACAAATGTCAGAAATTTGGTGAGTGAAAGATTTTCTCTACCCATATTTACTCTATGATTTTGCTCTTTCGTTTGTGTTTTATTTTAAGAGGCGTTTGCTCTTATTCCCATATATTTTTATTGATAGTAATATGATAATTTTGTATGTATACTATGTACATTCTTAAAGTCTGTATACATATAGTATATGTTACATTAAATTTATTTTAATATTATATGAAAACTTATATTCAATATTATACTCGTATACGTCCAGATTAGAATATTTTATCAATATTTGAATGCAGAAACATAATTTTGTTAATTTTGTCAGAGTTTGAAGCGATTAAATATCGTTTTTCTGTTATTAAGTTCCTAGCGTCTCCAAAGGCTCTTTCTAAAGCAGCGCTAATGGCAGGAATTGATAGTATTTTGCAACTAGTTTTAAACAAAAGAGGCAAATAATTTTTATGCATATTCCACCATTGAATACAATCAAAGTCGTCGGTAAAAACAACGTTTGAATTAGAATAACTTTGAATTTCTTTATCTATTTTACTGCTATTGTCTGAGGTTTGCGTTTCCATAAAGTCTTCAAAAATATTTCCGTCATCAACTATTGTTTCATTTGGTTCTTCATCTATTTGACCTAAAAACGTCTCCATAATTTCTTTGCACATATTTATTATATCAACTTTTTCATGAGGTGAACACTGATGTAGTTTATTTGTGGGAGGAAATAAAAAAAGTGCTAAGTTGTGATATTTAGTAAAGTTTTGTAAAACTGTTGAAGTTAAATGACTGTCTAAGGCTGATTTAAAATATTGATTATTTCATTTGTGTCGTTTTTATCGACAACGCATTTCTTCTTAAGTTTATGTATATATGGTTTTGCAAAATGTATTGTTGGAATATTGCTACTATCAAGTTTTTTCGATGCCTCTTCAAATGCAGCTAGTAGGCGGACAATGGAATTTATATGCAATATATTAATATTTTCTATTCTGCTCGTTTAATTTTTTTCTATTAACAAGTTTGTTATATCAACCCAATTTACTTCAATTGATTTCAGAAGGTAATAAACTGTATTCCAACGTGTGGGACAAGGGCTTTTCAACGAGACTTCTAAATTACAGTTTGCACCAGACTTTTAAAAATATTTAACGAGTTTGCTGCATTTGTATACCATTTCAGCCAATTCTGGAACTTGCTTTACTGCCTTTTCAATAGTATTATGTAGCAAATGGTTAACACTGTGAACTCTATTACCTTCTCGAAGGGCGGCAATCATATTAGCTCCTCTCTCAGTCACAATAATGGGTTTATCAGCCTCCAGATCACATCCAAAATGTCGTCAAATTTGATTCATTTTCTCTCTAATGTTAAAACCTATAAGTATATGTGAGTAATACCTACATCAAAAATATGGGACTAATTGCTTACCAGTGCAGGATTCACCTTCCATTAATTTAATGGACAAAAGACGGTTTACAAGCGTTACATAGTGCACTGTGCAGGACAAATATGATAACCGCAAAAAGTTGTCCGTCCATATATCACTAGTTAAAGAGTAACCGTTGCATTTGTATTTTAATAGTTCCTGCTTAATGTTACCAAAGTGTGCCTCATTAAAGCTGTTATATTCCGCGAAATTGTTGTGGGATGTGGCAACAGATTTTCTACATTCACATTAGGGCCAAACCTTGCTCCGACATTAATCAAAAATTTCGAGAAATTTTTCAGACCAGAGTCCTCAATTATTTTGTATGAACGACAATTTTTTACTACCCATTCTGTAAGAAGTGTTGTTCCCTGTTGTTTTGCTTCCATGTCCACATTTATTTGCTCAGCATTAGTTAATTCGCGCGTGGCAATGGACGTGCTGCCCGTAAACTTGTAAATGTTGAAACAGGTCGTACATGCTACGAGGTCTTTAATCTCAACTCCGTTATCATCATTACTCTTTGAAAAAGTACACCAGACTTTGATGTGTCCCTTGCTTGAATTGAGTTGTATATTCTGTTTTTAAAATCTTTTCTTTAATTGACAAATATCTAGAAGCTCTATTTTCCATTAAAGCAGGTGGCGTAACCTATTTTTGTGTAAAACCAGAGTTAATATTTAAGAATGTACTAATTTAAGATATTGAATAATACGAGATTCTTACATTAGCTCTGTCTGCGTACACATATTTTGCATCATTTTGTGCAAAATGTTGTCTGCGTACTCCAAATCTCTTGCAGCGAGAGAGCCAATAAGAGAATTGTTTGACAGTTGGAAGTTAGAGAACTTGCAAAATGTTACTGGAGAAATTTCTACTTGCATGATTTTGCAACTAGTTTGAACAGCTGTTTTTATTTACTGTTTGAATGAAATAATTTATGTGAAATGAAAATAAATATTGAAATTTAACAATGGCAGAGGTAAATAGTTAGAATTGTGATGATTTTTAACGTTTATAATAAATTATAATAAACAAAACATTTTACTTCATGCTAGAAACGTGAAAATATACAGTGCGACCGTGCGACACATATGCTAAAATTCGTTTGCTTTGTTATTTCAATTGTTTACACACCGATCAGCTGTTTTCTTGCAAGATTTCACTGGATGCTGTCTGCGTACTTTTTGAGATATTTTCAACCGAGAGAGTAAAATTGTTCTTACTCTCCCAAAAGAAGTTACTGAGTATTTGCTACTGGAAAAGTACGCAGACAGACCTATTATCAGAAATTTTTGATAAACTCATTGTATGTGTGTTTATATCTGTTAACACCAAAAATGTTTGGTGGGTCAATAACCAATAATGCTGACGCTGTTAAGCGTGCCACAATTGGAGCAACGATCGCAGACGTTGTGCCATAAGTAATATCAAACAATGCTGACGCTGTTAAGCGTGCCACAATTAGAACAACGACCCCAGAGGTAATTTACGTTATGCCAGCAGTCAACGCGACGGTGCACATTTTGCGACGTCATCATTAGTTGGTAAGGTAGTTATCATTAAGAATTTTGTAATTAATTTAAGTCAGTTCATTTTGAATCATTAAATAAAGAAGTCGCTCCTCTAAGCAGCGCAATACAGGAATAAACTTTAATCTTGTTAATTGGCGCCCAACTAAATCAAGTACCCGAACAGGCTACAAGTGCAACTAAATCAAGTACCCGAACAGGCTACAAGTGCAACTAAATCAAGTACCCGAACAGGCTACAAGTGCAACTAAATCAAGTACCCGAACAGGCTACAAGTGCAACTAAATCAAGTACCCGAACAGGCTACAAATTCAACACAATCAGCAGGAAGAGACCGTAGGACCTTCAACTGAGAGCAGCTGTGAAAAATTGACCCCTGAGTACCAACAAAGAAAAAGGATTCTGTCGACCTTCCGGCTCCCAGTATGCTAGCAATTATTTTAGTGTGAGTATAGTGATAAGTGACTAGAAGCCACTACGAATCCTACGGGACCCTCTAGCGGCAGTAAGAAAATTGTAAAAACCAATCCTGTGTAGTTTAAACATAATAAATAAGTGATTAAAAATAAAATATTCAAAATATAAAAGAAAAGAAAAATATAAAATGGCAAACCCAAGCAATTTAGTGAGACCCCCTATCCTAAACATCCAAAATCCTCCCATACCCCAAATTCAACCTAACGTGAACGCGATTGATATCGACGCGATAAGGCAAATGTGTGCAGAACAATCCCGAAATGTAGTCAGGCAAATTCTAAATCCAAACGCAGATATTTCGGGAATAGACCAAGACATAGAGGAAAGATATAGGGGAAATCTTACCGAACTGGACAAAATTCCAGACGTGGTTAGGTGTCTTAGGGAATTCTCTGGCAACCAATCCGAGTATAGCTCCTGGAAAAAGAGCGTAGAAAGAATTTTAAAACTATATGAATCCTATAAGGGAACGCCGAAATATTTCGGTATCCTCAACGTTATCAGAAATAAGATTATTGGCAGCGCTGACGCCGCCCTAGAATCTTACAATACTCCTCTAAACTGGGAATGCATTTCCCGCTGTCTGACACTGCATTATGCAGACAAAAGGGATTTGTCAACCCTGGAATACCAAATGATATCTATTGTACAAGGCAATTGTACTATACAAGAATTTTACCAGGTGGTATACTCCCACCTGTCTCTAATAACAAATAAACTCTCCAGTATGGAGATGGGACGTGAATCGTTAGATATTCTAACACAAACCTATAGGGACAAAGCGCTGGATACATTTATCAGAGGACTTAAAGGTGATTTGCCCCGTCTTCTGGGAATAAGGGAACCCACAGACCTTCCTCAAGCTCTGCATTTGTGTCTCAAATTAGAGAACCAACAATATAGAGCACAGTATGCAAATTCCCATGCAAAAACCGAGAAATCTCAACAGCAACCTCCACCTCGTAAGAACTATAATCCGAAATATATTAATCCAAATCAAGGATTTATTCCACAATCCTTCAATCAAATACCTCAAGGGTATTTTAACCAAAACCAGCCATCAATATCTCAACAACAATTCTTTAACCAGATGCCTCAACGGCAATATTATCAAAATGGCTATGGTTTCGCTCCCCAACGTCCAACGGCACCGAAGCCGCAAGCCAAACCAGAACCAATGGATGTAGATCAATCCATGCGATCGAAAGCGGTCAATTATATGAATAGGCCGGTGCAGGATAACAAGTTTGTAGGAAAAAGACCTACCAATCAATCAGCACAGGTTCATCAACCAGCGAAAATACAAAGGAATTTTCACCTCCAAACAGATGCACCTCAAAACGATTCAAATGAAGAAAACTATGCATCGGAAATGTACAATTATGAAAATGATCAAGAATTACAACCATTAGATGAATATGTTAATGAATATAACACCTTCAATCAAGAGGATGAACAGAATGAAACACAGGAATTCATTGATATTCATTTTTTAGGCTAACAAGCTCGTCCCTACCATATATCGAGTGTAGGACGAGCTCAGGTCAAACACTAAAATTTTTAATTGACACGGGATCAAATAAAAATTATGTCCAACCCGAACTTATCAAAAACCCAATTCCAAATAATGAAACGTTTTACGCGAATTCTGTTGGTGGTAAAACCAAAATTACGCACCATACGTTTATAGATCTTTTCCATACAAATTCTAATGGCACTAAATTTTTTCTGTTACCAACGTTGAAATCTTTTAACGCTATCCTGGGAAACGATAGCTTAAAGGAATTGAATGCGGTTATCTTTACTTCCGAAAATTATATGTTAATAGATAATAGAACAAAGGTGCTAATAAAGCAACAATACTCCCAATCCGTAAATACGATAAACATCAGGAACAACCATATGACTCAAAAACAAAAAGTCAACCTAGATTTAATTGTGAAGAGGTATGAAAAATTATTTAGTGACCCGAATGAGAAATTAACTGTCACCACGTCGGTCATGGGTGAAATACAAACCAAGGACGAAAATTCGGTATACTCACGGTATTACCCATATCCACTGCACCTAAAAGATGAAGTCGAAAGTCAGATTAAAGAATTATTGGATAACAATATAATACGACCATCTCGGTCACCATATAACTCGCCGATATGGATCGTACCGAAAAAGGCTGACGCCTCAGGGAAAAAGAAATATCGTTTAGTTATCGATTACAGAAAACTAAACGATGTTACTATACCTGACAAGTACCCAATCCCGAATATAAATGATATCTTGCCACAACTATCCAAAAGTAAATGGTTTTCTGTAATCGACTTGAAGAGTGGTTTTCACCAAATACCGCTAAAGGAAAGTGATATGAAAAAAACTGCATTCTCTGTGAACAATGGAAAATATGAGTTCACAAGACTTCCCTTCGGGCTGAAAAATGCCCCTTCAATCTTCCAAAGAGCTCTCGATGATATCTTACGTGAGCATATAGGGAAAATTTGTTTCGTCTACATTGACGATATCATCATTTTCGCAGAGGATGAAGAGACACATCTGAAAAACCTGCAAATAGTCTTTGAGACCCTACAAGGAGCAAATATGAAGGTCCAGTTGGACAAATGTGAGTTCCTAAAAAAAGAAGTAGAATTCTTAGGGTTTATCATATCAGATTCGGGAATTAAGACAAATCCGGAAAGAGTAAAAGCGATTCAAAATTTTCCGATTCCCAACACACTTAAAGATCTCAGATCCTTCCTCGGACTTGCGAACTTTTATAGACGTTTTATCAGGGACTATGCTAAAATAGCAAAACCCCTGACAATACTTTTAAGGGGGGAAAATGGACGCATGTCCAAACATGTTTCGAGTAAAATAAAAGTAGATCTTGACGAAGAGGCTTTAAATGCCTTCAAGAAATTAAAGAATACACTGATATCCGAAGATGTCTTATTAGCTTACCCAGACTTCGAAAAAGAATTCCAATTGACTACGGATGCCTCTAACTTTGCCCTCGGCGCTGTATTATCCCAGGATAATAGACCAATAATTTTTCTATCAAGAACTCTCCATAAGCCCGAAGAGCACTATGCGACGAACGAAAAGGAGATGCTCGCAATAGTATGGGCTCTCAAGTCTCTTAGAAATTATCTTTATGGCGCAGCCAAGATGAAAATCTTCACGGACCATTTACCTTTAACGTATGCGTTAAATAATAAAAACTCGAATTACAAACTGAAAAGGTGGAAGGCCTTTTTGGAAGATTACAAATATGAATTAATGTACAAACCTGGAAACACTAATGTTGTTGCAGACGCACTGTCAAGAATTCCACAGGAGGTAACACATATTAACTCCATGACAGCAACGCAACATAGTGATGAGAGCTCATCACAGAATCTAATCCAGTTTACAAATGCACCTCTAAATGCCTTCAAAAATCAAATCATAATATCTACCGGCAGTACAGCTTCCTACAAGTTTGAGATCGTTTTTCCCACGTACCATAGACATACAGTTTCAGAACAGGTTTTATCAAAGGATATTTTGGTTCATATTCTGAAGAAATATTTAAACCCTTCAGTAACGAACTGCATTAAAACTACAGACAAAATCCTTGGTGTGCTTCAGGAGATATTCGGACAACATTTCAGTCAATATCAAGTGAAATACACTAGGATTATGGTAATAGACCTCATAGGCGAGGAAGACCAGGAAAGGGAAATTATAACAGAGCATAACAGAGCCCATAGAAGCAGTTCGGAGAATAAGTCTCAAATTCTAACAAGATTCTATTTCCCACAAATGCACGCAAAGATTAAACGTTTAACAAAATTATGCAAAGTATGTAAAGAGAACAAATATGACCGCCATCCCAACAAAATTATGCTCCGGGAATCACCAATTCCCCAATTTCCAGGGCAAATTGTTCATATTGATATCTTCATCACCGAAAAGAAACCCATTTTAACGGCAATAGACAAGTTTTCAAAATACGCACAAGCGAGACTGTTGAAATCCAGGGCTACGGAAGATATTAAGCAACCATTAAGCGAAATCCTCTTGGCATTTGGCATGCCAGAAATTGTGGTAATGGACAATGAAAAATCTTTCAACTCAACAGCCATTACGTTTATGCTAGAGAATCAATTTAACGTAAAAATATTTAAAATACCCCCATATGCTAGCTCGGTTAATGGACAGATAGAAAGATTTCATTCCACACTTGCAGAAGTAATGCGGTGCCTTAAGTCGGATGGTGCCCACAACTCCTTATCGGAACTCCTCCATAGATCCTTATACGAGTATATGTTAACACCAAAAATGTTTGGTGGGTCAATAACCAATAATGCTGACGCTGTTAAGCGTGCCACAATTGGAGCAACGATCGCAGACGTTGTGCCATAAGTAATATCAAACAATGCTGACGCTGTTAAGCGTGCCACAATTAGAACAACGACCCCAGAGGTAATTTACGTTATGCCAGCAGTCAACGCGACGGTGCACATTTTGCGACGTCATCATTAGTTGGTAAGGTAGTTATCATTAAGAATTTTGTAATTAATTTAAGTCAGTTCATTTTGAATCATTAAATAAAGAAGTCGCTTCTCTAAGCAGCGCAATACAGGAATAAACTTTAATCTTGTTAATTGGCGCCCAACTAAATCAAGTACCCGAACAGGCTACAAGTGCAACTAAATCAAGTACCCGAACAGGCTACAAGTGCAACTAAATCAAGTACCCGAACAGGCTACAAGTGCAACTAAATCAAGTACCCGAACAGGCTACAAGTGCAACTAAATCAAGTACCCGAACAGGCTACAAGTGCAACTAAATCAAGTACCCGAACAGGCTACAAATTCAACACAATCAGCAGGAAGAGACCGTAGGACCTTCAACTGAGAGCAGCTGTGAAAAATTGACCCCTGAGTACCAACAAAGAAAAAGGATTCTGTCGACCTTCCGGCTCCCAGTATGCTAGCAATTATTTTAGTGTGAGTATAGTGATAAGTGACTAGAAGCCACTACGAATCCTACGGGACCCTCTAGCGGCAGTAAGAAAATTGTAAAAACCAATCCTGTGTAGTTTAAACATAATAAATAAGTGATTAAAAATAAAATATTCAAAATATAAAAGAAAAGAAAAATATAAAATGGCAAACCCAAGCAATTTAGTGAGACCCCCTATCCTAAACATCCAAAATCCTCCCATACCCCAAATTCAACCTAACGTGAACGCGATTGATATCGACGCGATAAGGCAAATGTGTGCAGAACAATCCCGAAATGTAGTCAGGCAAATTCTAAATCCAAACGCAGATATTTCGGGAATAGACCAAGACATAGAGGAAAGATATAGGGGAAATCTTACCGAACTGGACAAAATTCCAGACGTGGTTAGGTGTCTTAGGGAATTCTCTGGCAACCAATCCGAGTATAGCTCCTGGAAAAAGAGCGTGGAAAGGATTTTAAAACTATATGAATCCTATAAGGGAACGCCGAAATATTTCGGTATCCTCAACGTTATCAGAAATAAGATTATTGGCAGCGCTGACGCCGCCCTAGAATCTTACAATACTCCTCTAAACTGGGAATGCATTTCCCGCTGTCTGACACTGCATTATGCAGACAAAAGGGATTTGTCAACCCTGGAATACCAAATGATATCTATTGTACAAGGCAATTGTACTATACAAGAATTTTACCAGGTGGTATACTCCCACCTGTCTCTAATAACAAATAAACTCTCCAGTATGGAGATGGGACGTGAATCGTTAGATATTCTAACACAAACCTATAGGGACAAAGCGCTGGATACATTTATCAGAGGACTTAAAGGTGATTTGCCCCGTCTTCTGGGAATAAGGGAACCCACAGACCTTCCTCAAGCTCTGCATTTGTGTCTCAAATTAGAGAACCAACAATATAGAGCACAGTATGCAAATTCCCATGCAAAAACCGAGAAATCTCAACAGCAACCTCCACCTCGTAAGAACTATAATCCGAAATATATTAATCCAAATCAAGGATTTATTCCACAATCCTTCAATCAAATACCTCAAGGGTATTTTAACCAAAACCAGCCATCAATATCTCAACAACAATTCTTTAACCAGATGCCTCAACGGCAATATTATCAAAATGGCTATGGTTTCGCTCCCCAACGTCCAACGGCACCGAAGCCGCAAGCCAAACCAGAACCAATGGATGTAGATCAATCCATGCGATCGAAAGCGGTCAATTATATGAATAGGCCGGTGCAGGATAACAAGTTTGTAGGAAAAAGACCTACCAATCAATCAGCACAGGTTCATCAACCAGCGAAAATACAAAGGAATTTTCACCTCCAAACAGATGCACCTCAAAACGATTCAAATGAAGAAAACTATGCATCGGAAATGTACAATTATGAAAATGATCAAGAATTACAACCATTAGATGAATATGTTAATGAATATAACACCTTCAATCAAGAGGATGAACAGAATGAAACACAGGAATTCATTGATATTCATTTTTTAGGTTAACAAGCTCGTCCCTACCATATATCGAGTGTAGGACGAGCTCAGGTCAAACACTAAAATTTTTAATTGACACGGGATCAAATAAAAATTATGTCCAACCCGAACTTATCAAAAACCCAATTCCAAATAATGAAACGTTTTACGCGAATTCTGTTGGTGGTAAAACCAAAATTACACACCATACGTTTATAGATCTTTTCCATACAAATTCTAATGGCACTAAATTTTTTCTGTTACCAACGTTGAAATCTTTTAACGCTATCCTGGGAAACGATAGCTTAAAGGAATTGAATGCGGTTATCTTTACTTCCGAAAATTATATGTTAATAGATAATAGAACAAAGGTGCTAATAAAGCAACAATACTCCCAATCCGTAAATACGATAAACATCAGGAACAACCATATGACTCAAAAACAAAAAGTCAACCTAGATTTAATTGTGAAGAGGTATGAAAAATTATTTAGTGACCCGAATGAGAAATTAACTGTCACCACGTCGGTCATGGGTGAAATACAAACCAAGGACGAAAATTCGGTATACTCACGGTATTACCCATATCCACTGCACCTAAAAGATGAAGTCGAAAGTCAGATTAAAGAATTATTGGATAACAATATAATACGACCATCTCGGTCACCATATAACTCGCCGATATGGATCGTACCGAAAAAGGCTGACGCCTCAGGGAAAAAGAAATATCGTTTAGTTATCGATTACAGAAAACTAAACGATGTTACTATACCTGACAAGTACCCAATCCCGAATATAAATGATATCTTGCCACAACTATCCAAAAGTAAATGGTTTTCTGTAATCGACTTGAAGAGTGGTTTTCACCAAATACCGCTAAAGGAAAGTGATATGAAAAAAACTGCATTCTCTGTGAACAATGGAAAATATGAGTTCACAAGACTTCCCTTCGGGCTGAAAAATGCCCCTTCAATCTTCCAAAGAGCTCTCGATGATATCTTACGTGAGCATATAGGGAAAATTTGTTTCGTCTACATTGACGATATCATCATTTTCGCAGAGGATGAAGAGACACATCTGAAAAACCTGCAAATAGTCTTTGAGACCCTACAAGGAGCAAATATGAAGGTCCAGTTGGACAAATGTGAGTTCCTAAAAAAAGAAGTAGAATTCTTAGGGTTTATCATATCAGATTCGGGAATTAAGACAAATCCGGAAAGAGTAAAAGCGATTCAAAATTTTCCGATTCCCAACACACTTAAAGATCTCAGATCCTTCCTCGGACTTGCGAACTTTTATAGACGTTTTATCAGGGACTATGCTAAAATAGCAAAACCCCTGACAATACTTTTAAGGGGGGAAAATGGACGCATGTCCAAACATGTTTCGAGTAAAATAAAAGTAGATCTTGACGAAGAGGCTTTAAATGCCTTCAAGAAATTAAAGAATACACTGATATCCGAAGATGTCTTATTAGCTTACCCAGACTTCGAAAAAGAATTCCAATTGACTACGGATGCCTCTAACTTTGCCCTCGGCGCTGTATTATCCCAGGATAATAGACCAATAATTTTTCTATCAAGAACTCTCCATAAGCCCGAAGAGCACTATGCGACGAACGAAAAGGAGATGCTCGCAATAGTATGGGCTCTCAAGTCTCTTAGAAATTATCTTTATGGCGCAGCCAAGATGAAAATCTTCACGGACCATTTACCTTTAACGTATGCGTTAAATAATAAAAACTCGAATTACAAACTGAAAAGGTGGAAGGCCTTTTTGGAAGATTACAAATATGAATTAATGTACAAACCTGGAAACACTAATGTTGTTGCAGATGCACTGTCAAGAATTCCACAGGAGGTAACACATATTAACTCCATGACAGCAACGCAACATAGTGATGAGAGCTCATCACAGAATCTAATCCAGTTTACAAATGCACCTCTAAATGCCTTCAAAAATCAAATCATAATATCTACCGGCAGTACAGCTTCCTACAAGTTTGAGATCGTTTTTCCCACGTACCATAGACATACAGTTTCAGAACAGGTTTTATCAAAGGATATTTTGGTTCATATTCTGAAGAAATATTTAAACCCTTCAGTAACGAACTGCATTAAAACTACAGACAAAATCCTTGGTGTGCTTCAGGAGATATTCGGACAACATTTCAGTCAATATCAAGTGAAATACACTAGGATTATGGTAATAGACCTCATAGGCGAGGAAGACCAGGAAAGGGAAATTATAACAGAGCATAACAGAGCCCATAGAAGCAGTTCGGAGAATAAGTCTCAAATTCTAACAAGATTCTATTTCCCACAAATGCACGCAAAGATTAAACGTTTAACAAAATTATGCAAAGTATGTAAAGAGAACAAATATGACCGCCATCCCAACAAAATTATGCTCCGGGAATCACCAATTCCCCAATTTCCAGGGCAAATTGTTCATATTGATATCTTCATCACCGAAAAGAAACCCATTTTAACGGCAATAGACAAGTTTTCAAAATACGCACAAGCGAGACTGTTGAAATCCAGGGCTACGGAAGATATTAAGCAACCATTAAGCGAAATCCTCTTGGCATTTGGCATGCCAGAAATTGTGGTAATGGACAATGAAAAATCTTTCAACTCAACAGCCATTACGTTTATGCTAGAGAATCAATTTAACGTAAAAATATTTAAAATACCCCCATATGCTAGCTCGGTTAATGGACAGATAGAAAGATTTCATTCCACACTTGCAGAAGTAATGCGGTGCCTTAAGTCGGATGGTGCCCACAACTCCTTATCGGAACTCCTCCATAGATCCTTATACGAGTATAATAACTCCATCCACTCAACTATACGCAAAAAACCAATTGAAGCTTTCTTCGGTAAACGCATTCATTCGGACCCTCAAGACCTAGAAAAAAATAGACTGGAAATTGTTGAAAGATTAAAGGAAAAGCAAGTACGAGATCTGGAGTTTCATAATAAAAAGAAATCACCTAAGAAGGATTACGAAATTGGGCAGAAAATTTATGTAAAAATTAATAAACGGCTAGGGACTAAGTTAAGCAAGACCTATTCTGAGGAAATCATTAAAGAAAATAGGAAAACTACCATTGTTACAGAATCCGGACGGATCGTGCATAAAAATAACATAAGAAACTAATTAAAGATTTCTTTTCAGAATCATACTTGCTCTCACAAGAGCTGAAGTGCAAATTCTTGACTACTCGAATTCACAAATCGTCAACATAAACACCGGTTATGCCAAGCTCCAAACTGGAACGTTCAAACTAATACATGTAATTGAACCAGACAATTATCAAAATCTAATAGACAAAATACAACTGACCCTACACCACAACGTGAGCACATCCCATCCTCTGTACCCCTTCCTATCCCATGAAACCAATCAACTCCAAGCTCATCTCAATAGAATTAAACCCCGAGTAAGGAGATCGCTTAATTTTATAGGGTCTGCATGGAAATGGATTGCTGGTAATCCCGACCATGATGACTTCGAAATAATTAAACAAAAAATGAATAATGTTTTGCGAAATAATGATAGACAAGTAATTGTAAATAAACTATCTATAGATAATATGAATGCTCTAGCTCAAACAACTAATCAAATTGTAAAGTATTTCAATTCTCATGAAATAGTCAATGAATCACAAGTATCAACTCTTAAATACAAAATAAAATTATTAAAAGAAGAACTTTTAAGTATTCAATATGCCATCCACTGGGCAAAAGCTGGAATAGTAAACTCATTCATTCTCACAAACAACGAAATAAATATTGTTAAACAAATTTTTGAAAAGGAAGCCATCCCTTATATTAATTTAGAAGAAGCATTCGAGTTCTCTGAAGTTAAAATAGCCTCCAGCAATAGTCATCTTATTTATATTGTTACCATACCAACTACCGATGTAAATTCATGTAATAAATTAATAGTTAAACCTACTAAATTTGGAAAATACGTTAATAAGATTCTGTATAACGAAGTATTGTTATGTAACAACTCAACTTTTGGCATAAAGTACCCCTGTAAATCATACAATAAATTAACCATCTGTAATAGTATTAATGTTGAAAATATAAATAATGATACCTGCCTAACAAATTTACTGAGAAGTCACACTTCAAATTGCACATTAATAGACAATGCCGACATACCCACTGTTGAAGAAATTGTTCCTGGAATACTCCTACTAAATCAAATCAACGAAACTATTCATATTAACGAAGAACCACGGGATCTGACCGGAACCTACATTCTGCAGTACCATAATGCATCAATAGTTGTCAAAGACAAAACATATAACTATTTCCAAATGATGGATGTTCAACCTTTACCACCTATTTTACAGCCTAGATTACCTGGATCAACGATTGAGAAAACGCTTACCTTACAATCAGTAAAAGAACTTCACCTCAAGAATACCGAAGAAATCGGCCTCCTAGATGTCAAGAACAGATGGACTTCAGGAATTAATTTTGGATTATCCACCATTATCATACTATTCGTAGTGATGCTTGTGAGAGGAAGAAATCAAACAAGCAAAGAAATTGTAACCACTATACCAGCAGTACACCTCTCACTCCCTGAAGTTGCCACCACAAATTTTATGGAATCGCAACAGACCCCAAGATTGTCCCAAATACCATATTTCTAAAATGTCACGATCGAGGACGCTCATAATTAAAAGGGGAGGTGTTAACACCAAAAATGTTTGGTGGGTCAATAACCAATAATGCTGACGCTGTTAAGCGTGCCACAATTGGAGCAACGATCGCAGACGTTGTGCCATAAGTAATATCAAACAATGCTGACGCTGTTAAGCGTGCCACAATTAGAACAACGACCCCAGAGGTAATTTACGTTATGCCAGCAGTCAACGCGACGGTGCACATTTTGCGACGTCATCATTAGTTGGTAAGGTAGTTATCATTAAGAATTTTGTAATTAATTTAAGTCAGTTCATTTTGAATCATTAAATAAAGAAGTCGCTTCTCTAAGCAGCGCAATACAGGAATAAACTTTAATCTTGTTAATTTATAATAACTCCATCCACTCAACTATACGCAAAAAACCAATTGAAGCTTTCTTCGGTAAACGCATTCATTCGGACCCTCAAGACCTAGAAAAAAATAGACTGGAAATTGTTGAAAGATTAAAGGAAAAGCAAGTACGAGATCTGGAGTTTCATAATAAAAAGAAATCACCTAAGAAGGATTACGAAATTGGGCAGAAAATTTATGTAAAAATTAATAAACGGCTAGGGACTAAGTTAAGCAAGACCTATTCTGAGGAAATCATTAAAGAAAATAGGAAAACTACCATTGTTACAGAATCCGGACGGATCGTGCATAAAAATAACATAAGAAACTAATTAAAGATTTCTTTTCAGAATCATACTTGCTCTCACAAGAGCTGAAGTGCAAATTCTTGACTACTCGAATTCACAAATCGTCACCATAAACACCGGTTATGCCAAGCTCCAAACTGGAACGTTCAAACTAATACATGTAATTGAACCAGACAATTATCAAAATCTAATAGACAAAATACAACTGACCCTACACCACAACGTGAGCACATCCCATCCTCTGTACCCCTTCCTATCCCATGAAACCAATCAACTCCAAGCCCATCTCAATAGAATTAAACCCCGAGTAAGGAGATCGCTTAATTTTATAGGGTCTGCATGGAAATGGATTGCTGGTAATCCCGACCATGATGACTTCGAAATAATTAAACAAAAAATGAATAATGTTTTGCGAAATAATGATAGACAAGTAATTGTAAATAAACTATCTATAGATAATATGAATGCTCTAGCTCAAACAACTAATCAAATTGTAAAGTATTTCAATTCTCATGAAATAGTCAATGAATCACAAGTATCAACTCTTAAATACAAAATAAAATTATTAAAAGAAGAACTTTTAAGTATTCAATATGCCATCCACTGGGCAAAAGCTGGAATAGTAAACTCATTCATTCTCACAAACAACGAAATAAATATTGTTAAACAAATTTTTGAAAAGGAAGCCATCCCTTATATTAATTTAGAAGAAGCATTCGAGTTCTCTGAAGTTAAAATAGCCTCCAGCAATAGCCATCTTATTTATATTGTTACCATACCAACTACCGATGTAAATTCATGTAATAAATTAATAGTTAAACCTACTAAATTTGGAAAATACGTTAATAAGATTCTGTATAACGAAGTATTGTTATGTAACAACTCAACTTTTGGCATAAAGTACCCCTGTAAATCATACAATAAATTAACCATCTGTAATAGTATTAATGTTGAAAATATAAATAATGATACCTGCCTAACAAATTTACTGAGAAGTCACACTTCAAATTGCACATTAATAGACAATGCCGACATACCCACTGTTGAAGAAATTGTTCCTGGAATACTCCTACTAAATCAAATCAACGAAACTATTCATATTAACGAAGAACCACGGGATCTGACCGGAACCTACATTCTGCAGTACCATAATGCATCAATAGTTGTCAAAGACAAAACATATAACTATTTCCAAATGATGGATGTTCAACCTTTACCACCTATTTTACAGCCTAGATTACCTGGATCAACGATTGAGAAAACGCTTACCTTACAATCAGTAAAAGAACTTCACCTCAAGAATACCGAAGAAATCGGCCTCCTAGATGTCAAGAACAGATGGACTTCAGGAATTAATTTTGGATTATCCACCATTATCATACTATTCGTAGTGATGCTTGTGAGAGGAAGAAATCAAACAAGCAAAGAAATTGTAACCACTATACCAGCAGTACACCTCTCACTCCCTGAAGTTGCCACCACAAATTTTATGGAATCGCAACAGACCCCAAGATTGTCCCAAATACCATACTTCTAAAATGTCACGATCGAGGACGCTCATAATTAAAAGGGGAGGTGTTAACACCAAAAATGTTTGGTGGGTCAATAACCAATAATGCTGACGCTGTTAAGCGTGCCACAATTGGAGCAACGATCGCAGACGTTGTGCCATAAGTAATATCAAACAATGCTGACGCTGTTAAGCGTGCCACAATTAGAACAACGACCCCAGAGGTAATTTACGTTATGCCAGCAGTCAACGCGACGGTGCACATTTTGCGACGTCATCATTAGTTGGTAAGGTAGTTATCATTAAGAATTTTGTAATTAATTTAAGTCAGTTCATTTTGAATCATTAAATAAAGAAGTCGCTCCTCTAAGCAGCGCAATACAGGAATAAACTTTAATCTTGTTAATTTATCATATCGCACCCTATCTACAAAAGAGTCATAACTCAAAATTTTCAAATTTTCAGTAGAGCCAAAAAACTGATTTTGTTAACTAGAAATATGTATGAAAATACTCAATAATAGACATATTCATACGGCAATTTTTTGACGAAAAGAAAGAGTAAACGACGTCAGATTTTTACAGCGGATAGAAATGGTCTTTGGTTATTGTTTTTAAGCAAAAATTAAAATCTGAAAATTTTGAGTTATGACTCTTTTGTAGTTAGGGTGCGATATATTCAGGGAATAAATAAAAAAATTCTTGTCTCGAACAAAAATTTCAGAAAGTTTAATATTTACGACTTCCGCACAGTTAGTGGATATCAATGACCAGCGTCCAATATTACACTAAGGCCCGGTCTGTTCAATTGTGGTTAAATTGGTGGTTTGGTTACCAGAGATTTTGCTTAACCCGTGATAATGAATCTATGGTTAAGGAATTGCGTCTTTTCACCATTTTTTCGGTTTTGGTTAACAAACCGTTGGTTATCGAAAAATTCCAATGTTTTTCCAGACTAGCAGTCAAATCAATCACTAACCTCAATCAATGGTTAACTTTTTCGGTGACACCTGTCTATTGTCGACAGCTCATAGTGAGTTATTTTATTATTATTGATTATTTTGCCTATATTATTCATTATTTTCATTGTTTTTTAAGAAAATGTCGCAGTCAAAGCAACGATCTGTGAATTTCTCGAAAAGTGAAGAGGAAAAACTTGTAGCTATGGTGTTAGAGAAAACAAACATTTTCGAAAACAAAAAAACTGATGCAGTTACATCAAAACAAAAGGTTGCGACATGGGAAAAATTAGCACAACAGTTCAATGCATCTTCAGAAACGAACATAGTGAGTATTTCTATAGAATTCACTATTTTCACATCAAAATGCATTCTTGTATATATTTTTTATTCTATAGATTCGTACCGCAAAGGTATTGAAAGAAAAGTACAACAACATAAAACGCACGCTGCGCAAGACGAAAGCAAATGCTCGGAAAGAATTATTTATGACTGGTGGAGGTCCAGCACCGAAAGATAAAGAAAATTCTAATCCTGTTCTTGGTCAATTGAGCGATGTTATGGGCGTAAGTGTTGACGGCTTGCCAGCTAGGTAAATTTTATTTTTCATACGATTTATCCACTGCACCACAGCACCACAAATCCCAAACACAATTTCCACGTGAACTATATTTGTGAATGAAATTAATGAATTACATCAAGATTAATATTGATCACAAACATCAAGATTAATATTGAATAATAATATAATGAATATTTAGAAACTAAAATCAAACTCACTCCATGACACTGAACCGTTGTATATCCGAATGATTGTCGAATATAATACGTATTAACCAAACGTGAAAAGACAAAATTCCAGTTAATCGTTGGTTAAATAGCTTTAACCGACCAAAATCGGCTGGTTAACAATTTCTCTGGTTAGGTAACCAAACCATTCATTTGTTAACCAAACCAAGGTTGAAAAGACGCAATCTATGGTTATCACTGGAAATAACCATGCGTTAAAATTAACCACACTTGAACAGACCGGGCCTAAATGATAAAAAAAAATTAAAACCAACCATAATGAGCTTGTGATTTTACCGTTATTTCGTTTGATATAACTCATAGGATTAAAATAACTCATAGTAGAATAATATGTCAGGTTGATATACATATTTGCCTGTTCATAACAAATGTAAATAAATAAAATTCTGCTACAACGCAACACGCATTGTAAGTACAGCATATAGTTAAATATTTTCTTTTTCACTCGTATACTCATTTAAAAACTCATTCATTGATATTCAATAAAACATACATTCAAATTCATTAATTTAACTTTGAATTTTTTAAACATTCATATAGTGATCACTCAAAAGAGAGAGTTCTCATTAATATTCGTGCGTTGTACTCAACTATTCGTATGTAATTCATGAGTACAATGTGTGGAGATGTAAATGAATGTACTCTGGCAGCCCACTAATACAAATGTAGACTAACGATAAAAGTCAACAAAAAAGTGCAAAATACATTAAATTTTACAGTTCTACACGAAAACAAAATGAAAAAGTTAAGTTAATTTTCGTCGAATTTGTCTCATTTTCACAAATCTATGAAAAACAATTTGAAAAGAAACGTCAGATGAGAGAATTAATTCGTCTATGCTCCTAATGCTTTAATCTCCGACTGTGTAAACTGCATATAATACGACGTTTACATACAACTAGATGATCTCAAAATCGGGATAATACAGCATTCGCACTGGCATCGATTTTCTTGATTTTGCCACTTTTGTTGCTTTCAAGCAGAAATCAAGAAAAATTTGCTTGATTTCCCATACGTTTTGAGAGACGACAAATCGGGTATTTTTTCTTATTTGTCTAGAAATCAGGAAACAAATGCTTGATCACACTACGAACGAATAGTACGTTTGTTTACAACCATTTCAATCACAGCGCATGGATGTGGTGGTACCACTAGAATACCCGACTTATTTATATATCGTATTTATTGTTTCTCAAGCATATATTTTTTATACTTTTAATCCTGGAATACAGTTGCGCTGAATTTGATTGTGGAAAAATACCAGACAAAGCAAAATGCTTATTGTTGTCGGCTTGGTATGTTTGTTGTCGTAGTAACACTACCTCGTTAATGCGCCTTGACTTTCAATCAAATCAGGAAAAACCCCAGTGCGAACACTTCAGATTTTGTTAGGACATTTGATATGAAATCAGGAATCAGCCATATAATATTAGAATATATTAATATGTATATTAAAATCTTTAGAAAAATCTAGGAAAAAATATCTATAGAAATCTACTTTAGGTCCAATTCTAAAACTAACAAAAAATTGTTTTGAATTGGATTTAACACACTATTGTAATCGAAAAATGTTAAGTAAAAACATTCAAGGAAACACATATTATAGCAGTTATGGGTTCCTAAAGTTCGGATATATGCGGGGGTATTACATTTACGGAACCATCTTATCCAAATGAATTGACCGCAGTTTTGTGTAACGCAAGCCAATATAATCGAAAAAAATAGATTAACATTTTCGGTAACTCGCTTCGTTGTCGACAAATCATAAGCGAAGTTCATATTAGGCGCGTTTTGGTTACACCGCTTGCTTACATTATCACTTATTTTGTATGGAGAGCTAAGCGATATTAAGCGGCACTTGCAGTTACCGCTTCCATTTCAGTTCTAAGCAGGCATAAAGCTACCAATCTGAAAAAAATCAGAAAAACTGTGTTGGGTATCGATATCGTCAAGCGGAAGAATATAAACAGTTGCAAGAATAACCACAAACCACGTGTTAGAGCAAGACGATTATATGCACAGTTGCAAGAATAACCACAAACCACGTGTTAGAGCAAGACGATTATATGCATTTCCGGTTGAAAAGGGCAGAAAGTTGCCAGTATGAAAAAAATCAGAAAAACAGTGTTGGATTTCGTCATTATGAGCCAAAGACAAGGAGAAGAATATACATATATTTAAGAATAACTATAAACCATGCATTAGAGCAAGACGAAAATATATATTTTAATAAGTTATCGCTAGTTTCGCTTTTGGTTACCAGCAAGAAAGCGATAATCGCTAAACATGCCTATTTTGTATGGAGAACTAAGCGATATTAAGTGCCACTTGAAGTTAAAAAAAAATCAGATAAATTGTGTCGGATGTCGTTATTGTGAGTTCAAAGATAAGGAGAAGAATATAAACATTTACAAGAATAACTACAAACCAAGCGTTAGAACAAGACTATGATATATATTTCCGGTTTTAAAACATGCACAAAGTTGCCAGTATCAAACAAATCTGGAAAACAGTGTTGGATATCGTTATTGTAAGTTCAAAGACATGGAGAATATGCAAGAATAATTGCAAATCATGTGCAACTCTCCTAGAAAAGAACCAAAAAGTCCACGCGATTCTCCCAAACGCTTTTCTCTCTTGGGTCATAACTTTATTATTTCGTACTTTTTATATAGTTTATTTAAACATGGTTTTAATTTCTTTAGTTAGATCAGGGGGTTTCTATGGCATAGCTGATCGAAAAGGTACTAGGGAAATGATAAAAGAATATATACAGGCTATAGACCATGCAGCAAAATAAGTTTAAAAGTGTTTGATTGATACTAATGCCAGTTAAATTATGTTGTATGCTGTTTGCATCGAACGAATATACGCATTCTGTTTTATTTCTGTCCGTATTATTCCAACCAAAGAGTAATTTACCAAAGCAACTCGAACACGATGGCCTACTACCTCGTCGTCATTAAGAGAATACGAACATAGGCAAATAAGCTCTTTTCTATTGCTCTGTAGTTACATAGATACCATAGAGTAAATATGGGTAGAGAAAATCTTTCACTCACCAAATTTCTGACATTTGTCCTCGTGTGATGTATACGTTTGATGTTGAAAAGAATTGCTTTACTAATACCAGATAGAGGCAATGGTTCAAAACAACGAACAAAATAACAACAACGGCATTTCGTTTTGTGTGTTAAAATTAATGTGTTAAATACAACACAAATGTATGCTAACAATAACAGTCAATAAAAAAGTTTAAAACACATTTAAATTTCACAGTTTTGCACCAAAATGACATGAAAAATTAAAGCAAGAAGTTATTGTAATTCCACCTGGTGTATATCACTTTTCGTCAAACATCTCTCTATCACACCGACCGCATCACGAAGAGTGTGAAATGAAACGTCAGATGAGACAAATGGCGGCTCTACTATAAATTTACTCTATGATAGATACTGTAACATCATCAGAAGACTGCTCGTGTATTCAAATATTCCACGAAGAAAGTAAGACAGAGAGAGAGAAAGCAGAGAAAGGAGGCGCTTCACACGTTTTTTGTTCTCTACGAGGGTTTCCAAATTGCGCAGCGTTTTCTTCTCTACCTGTACATCCACTTTTCCATGTGTTAGAATTTGAGCGTGTGTTTTTTTTGCTAAACAAATTTTTCGACGACTTTGAATGGTCGAAAATTTAGTTTAGCAGGGAATAAAATGCAGGCCATATCATAGACTAATCCATACATAGATACATTTATTCTCTAAATAAATTAAACGTCATAGGTACGGTGGAAAGTAAACATTGGATGGCGCAAAATATGGGTTCAATAATACCAGATAGAGGCAGTAGTAAACAACGTCCAACAAAGGAACAACAACCGAATTTCGTGTTTTTGTGGCAAGCTAGTTGTGTTAAATACAATACAAATGTATACCAACGATAAAAGTCAACAAAAAAGTGCAGAATACATTTAAATTGTTCAGTTCTACACCAAAACGACATGAAAAAGTTAAGTGAACATATTTTGTAACTCCACCTGGTGTAAGTTCAATTTAAATTTAATTTCTCTCATTTCCACAAACCTACGACCATAGAATAATACATACCATAGAAGCTTTTATTCGCTCAATAAATTAAACGTCATAGGTACGATGGTGGAAAATATGGGTGCAATAATACCAGATGGTGGCAATAGTATACAATAGTATACAATAACCGATATTCGTGTTTTTGTGACAAACTAGTAGTGTTAAATACAATACAAATGTATACCAACGATAAAAGTCAACAAAAAAATGCAAAATATATTTAAATTTTTCAGTTCTACACCAAAACGACATGAAAAAGTTAAGTGAACACATTTTGTAACTCCACCTGGTGTAAGGTAATTTTAAATTTAGTTGCTCTCATTTCCACAAACCTACGATGAAAAGTGTGAAATGAAACGTCAGATGAGAGAATAAGTTTATCTATGTATGTATTATTCTATGCCTACGACGAAGAGTGTGAAATGAAACGTCAGATGAGAGAATAAATGTATCTATGTATGTATTAGTCTATGGGCCATATATACTACATATATTAGCGGCATTCATGCAAACGTGAAAGCCGAGAACTTTTGCTCAGCGCAAGTTTCCCTCGCACTGTTGCATGAGGCACCAGGTAAAGTTGCTCAGCGTAGTTGTGCTCAAAACCATATCAGCTGACCAAGATGGATACATAAGGTGGTAGCAGTAGCAATTGCATGTATTATGTATGTGTACTTTTTCTACTGTTCTAGTGCTATCACCTTATTTATCCATCCTAGTCAGATGACAACGAAATGTCAAAAGTTTACACGTTTCTCCATCCCACGTTTGCGCAGCAAATTTGCCTCGAAAACTTTCCACTTTTGAGCAAGTCGCTTTGTATGGGAAATTTGTTTGTTTTGACGTTTGCTGTGCAAGTTTACGATGTTTTCGAGTTTACGAGGTTCTTTCGAGCTTTCATGAAGACCACTATTGTAATAAATTAGTTTGGTATTTTAGTTACTAGCAAGGAAGCGATAGCCGCTAGCTTGTAAGCGAAATCTAAGATTCTAATCACCAATTGTCAGATAAATCGTTTGGGCTTCAAAATTATTTGATTGTTCTGCTGCTATCGATAAAAGCAAATGAAAATTGATAAAAGCAAATGAAATAATGTGAAAAGACGAAAACATTTGTGAGTGTATGTGTACATAATATCGACACGTTCCCGGCAGAATGTATTAAGCGACAAAATGGAAACTTTTCAGGAAACGAAAAAAACGTCCTGTCAAGTAGCTGATTTGTTTATTTTGTCGGTTATTACCATTTTTCATTTGCTTAATAACTCATGACGTGGTTATGCAAGGGACCTTCTCTGTATATCGAAATGTGGAGCTTGGCATAAATTTTGAGAATATGGAAAAAAGTTATTGTAGCCAACCAAATATGTCGCTTAACACATTCTGCCGGGAACGTGTCGATATTATTCTTGGTATAAAATAATTCGTGCGAACACAACCCGCTAGCAAGTGTTTACTCAAGAGCACAACTTTAAATTAACTCTGTCGGATAAAACGTGAGAACGAGATAAAGATCTATTATCGATAATTCCGTCAGATACAACTGATAATAGGCGTGTTTTCGTTACAAGCTAGCGATTATCGCTTGCTTGCTAGTAACCAAAACGCCAAACTAGCGATAATTTATTATAATATATATAATCGTCTTGCTCTAATGCATGGTTTGTAGTTATTCTTGAATATGTGTATATTTTTCTCCTTGTCTTTGACTCACAATGAAAAAGTACTTTCACAGAAAAAGTGGCTTTCATAGAAAAAGTACTTTTTAATAGTTATTGATCTTTAACCGGACACTTATTGAAAACATAACAACTAAAAGATCGAATAATATAAACGAATAAAAATATCATATTTTTAAATTCTTCCAAAGAAATATTTTGACTGATAGGAAATCAAAGAATGATAAAAAAACAATGGAATATTTATATAATTTTGTTTTTAGTTTTTATTTAAAAATATACATTTTCTAATGGAAAATCAAAAAAATATTGAAAACGATTAAATTAAATTTTTCGATATCTCGTTTAGTTATAGAGATATCGGATGTTGAAATTTTGAGAAAGTATCAAAAAATATTTTTATGGGAAATGAAAACATAGACGAATGAAATTAAATAATATTTTTCGATAGCTCGCTTAGTTGGAAGTTGAATTTAGAAAAAATAAAAATTTTTGTGTTTAATTTTTTTTGTTTTATTGTAATTCATTGTTACAAATTTAGGAAGAACTCTATTTTACGGGTAATTGAGCAATTTTTAATTTTTTAAGGGGTGCATAGAATTTATTGTGAAATAAAAAAAACCACAAATTTTCCCGGAGGCCCATGTTTCCCGAGTTATGGCGCTTCAAAGTTCAGATATCTAACATGTTCGGTTCGAGTAAAATTTCCGTAACGTTGAAATCTGATCATCTGTTTTGGTAGAACAGCTCAAATGAACAAAAAAAAATACTTAAACCTTTTTGATATCTCGCTTAGTTTTCGAGATATTCAAAATTTAATTAACGGTAAGAATTTTTTGCAATTTTTTTTGGTAAAGCGCCTCAAAATAAGCCAAACAAATTAAATAAACTTTTCGATATCTCGCTTAGTTTTCGAGATATTCGAAATAGAAAATTTTATTGAAAGGTAAAAAAATGGATAGAAATTGTTTTTTTATAAATCACCTATAATAAAGCAAACACACAAATTTTTGAAAGTTGGCAACCTTCTGCTTAAAGTCCGATAATTTCCGGAATTTGTTATCTTAAAGTGTTGCATGTTGCATGAAAAGTTGAAAATGACCGAAGTTAAAAGAATTACGGAATTATTTAAATATAATATTCAAGGTCCGGTGCCCGCTAATACGATTCCCCTTTTAATGGAATTGGGTTTAATTCCCAAAGAGGGTGATTATAAGTGTCCCAAAGGACACATTCTAAAGCTTGCGAAGTACAATAATATCGATGGGTGGATGTGGGGGTAAATTATACTTAGATTTAATAATAACTCATAATAAAATTATGTTTGTTAATAGATGCGTGATATTGGTCTCTGAAAATAAGCAAAAAAAAATCCGTGCTGTTACTTTTTTTTTTTGCAAAATCGCACCTGTCGATCTACCAAATATTGCTGTTCTGCTTTATGTGGGTCAAAAATACACCCGTCAATAGAATTATGGAGGAGTCTATGATTGACGGATTCCAGACCGCCGTATACTGGAATAGCTTCTGTAGAGAAGTTGTGGTTTACGGGTCGTTCCAGACATCAATAAAAATTGGTGGAGTTGGAGTCATCGTCGAAATAGACGAAAGCAAAATCGGCAAAAGAAAATACCACCGTGGTCATCACGTGGAAGGTCAGTGGATATTTGGAGGCGTGGAGTGGAAAATGGTTTATAGTGCGTGTGGCAGCAAGGAACCGGGAAACACTTAAGGGTCTGTCAGATAAGATACGTTGCATCCGTTGCGGCAACGTGTTTGACTGACAGCTGAGTCGTTTGCTTATATTTTAATGAAGAACGTCACATTCACGACGTGTACGTTGACGCACCGGATTGAAGTTGGTCAACTCGCAACTTTTGACATGCGGCAAGTCCGGCACAGAAATCAGCTGATTAATTCATTTCATTTGCAGTTGTTTTTTGTTGTGTGCTTCTTTGTTGATTTTTCGTTTTCTTTTGGCTTTATTAATTAAGTTAATAAATTATTAAAATAGAAATGGAATTTCTACTACTAGAAGCGGTGCAGAAGCATCCTTGCCTTTTTGACAAATGTATATTGTTATATCGCAACAAGGTTGCAAAAGAAAAAGCTTGGAGGACTGTGGCGGCTGCCACAAACGCGACTGGTGAGTTAATTTGACAATTTATATTTTTAATGTTGATATTGATAAGAGATATTTTATAGTATATTGCAGTGGAGCAATGCCAGAGTCGCTGGAGGTCCCTTCGCGACAGGTTCGTAAAGGAGGTTAACGGAGCCAAGGCTCCATCGGGAAGTGGTGCAAAAGACTGGAATGGATGGCGCTATATGGACGCGATGTCTTTTTTGCAACGACACGTTGCTCCTCGCAGGTAATTTCAAAGTTTTGCCATTATATTTGTGGAGATTTCTAATCAAATTTATTTCCCAGAACTTCTTCAAATATGCAATGGGCGAGTGAGGACACATCTTCAAGTACGCAGTTGGCGAATGACGACGCATCCTCAAGTACGCAGTTGGCAGGGATAGATGCAACATATGAGGAGCCGTTGATGTTTTGTAGTGAGCTGTCACCTCCTCTCGCGCAATCCACACCACACACGATAGAACCACAAGGTAACCCTAGAAAACGTTCTGAAAAAGAAAGAGGCACGAAGACAAATTCGAATCCCTTTGAGACTCTATGTCTGATTGGATAAAAAACCAGCCAGCGCAGAGTCAGAGTCCCCAGCCAGTGTCTCGCAACGCTGATTTTTTAAATGTGCTAGACGGTTATTTGTTGGAGCACTCCGAGGACGAGCAAGATCGTTTAAAGGTGAAATTGCTCAACATGGTGTGCAATTTTGAAAAGTGATATCAAATGTAAATGTAATAATCAGATGATCTCAAATATTAATGTGAATTTTTTAGTTTTTTTAATTTTCAAGTTTTCTGAAGTATGAAATGAATTCTTTTTTAATATTTTAGTTTAATGAAATAAATTGTTTTTTTATTTTTTAGTTTAATGAAATATGAAAAGAATTTAAAGAAACGCAATGTGATATATTAATAATAAAACATTTAAATATTATTTCATATGTATTTTTATTATTAAACAAATATTAAGCTACTGCGCGGAATATTGCTGAATCGGATGTGAAACGACATAGCTCATAAGTTCATCCCTTAATTTGAATGCGCATTTTGCTGCATTATTTGCAGCTGTTCTCCTGGCTCTTTGCAAAGGGGCAGATACTTCAATGCGCCACAGCCTATTTATCGCCATAGTGCCGTCGTCTCGGTCGACATATTCTGGCGGACAATAACTGCCATCATGCATTTTAAGGAAATTGTGAAGAAGTACTGTGGCTTTAATAACTTTCTCTGCGGATGCGGGGCTCATTTGTAGGGGTGACAACAAAAGCCTCCATCGACTCGCCAAAATGCCAAAAGCATTTTCAATTACCCGACGGGCCCGTGACAAACGTTTATTAAATGTTTCCCTTTCCGGTGGCAAGTTACTTCCTAAATTAAAAAAAAAACGTTTGATACATAAAATAAAAAAGGAAAATATAAATTGCTCATGCAAACCTGGATGAGGTGTTTTAATGGGAACGCGGCATCTCCAACGAAATAGTGGGGGAAACTTTTATTTGTACCGGGTAGTACTTCCTCTTTTGGCAGATCCAGTTGGCCCTTATACAACTGTTGACCGAATCTGGAGTTCCACATAACTCCACCGCCGCTTTGGGAACCATATGCACCAATATCCACGGAAGTAAATGTGTAATTAGCATCACAGGCTGCCAGAAGGACAATGGAGTAGTTCCCCTTGCAATTGTAAAACTGGGAGCCAGAGTTCGATAGGCAAGTTAAATTGACGTGCTTGCCATCAATGGCACCAACACAATTGGGCAAATCCCACATTGTGTAAAAATCACTGGCGATTCGCTTCCACTCATTTTCCTTTGGGACTGATGAATATATTGGGCCAAGTATTTCCCAAAGCACTTCGCAGGTTTCTGAAACTATTCCTTTCATAGTTGACACTCCCATTTTAAAGGCAGCAGAAAATAGCTGCTTACTTCCGCCATGAGCCAAATATCTTAAATTTTATGAAAGTATTTACGATTACATATGTATAAAAACTTACGCAAGGGTCATAAAAAGTCGACATTCCGGTGAAATTGAAGGCCTGTTGGAGTGCTTCGTTAACCCCTCTTTAACGAAAGTCAGGAGGAGATCGAATGTCTTCTTCTCCATCCTTATGGTTTGCTGGAATTCGTCTGGGAAGCAAAAAGTGGTTGCGAAAAATCCATGCGAATCGCGATTTCGCAATAGTGGTCGCACCCAATATCTTCTACGCCCGTACAATTTTTTCAAGCATTCGCCGGCTTCGCACACCATAAGGATTATTGAAATAACGTTCATTAATTGTGAGGTATCCATTTTCAATTAACTTGGCAATCACTGAATTTTACCACCAATGCCAATCAGCTGTTTTGTCATGTCCGGCAACGGATTTTTTGTGACGAGTCTATACTTTTTATACGTCACGTCAGTCAAACACGTTGCCGCAACGGACACAACGTATCTTATCTGACAGACCCTTTATTCCTAGTATCCGGCAATATATTTTAACCGGATCTACAATTATTTCCGATTGTTGGAAGATCGGTATATGTGACCTGGTCTACGAAAAGGGAACTTACGTGCGAAAACTAGTTTTCTGTGAAAAAGCTGTTAAAAGTAAGCAACTCGTTTCGTCAGTTTCTCATTATCTCGTTAATTAATTATCTCATCTTCCATCCGAATCAACCAAAAAGTGAAAATTGATTTTTTGACACCTAAGCCCCCTTTTCGTAGACCAGGTCACATATATAAAAAATGTTCTCAATGTGTTTGGATATTAATGAATATATTATTTGCAGGCGTACGATACCCTAACTGATGAAGAATACCTTCATTATAAAATGAACCATTCAGTTAGCTTCAAAGATCCGGTTTCTCGACAACACACCAACACTATTGAGTGTCAGTGGCGCCATTAGAAAGTGTCCTTGCCAACTTACTCGCGAAGAAACACAGCTTATAATGGATATGTGCAAATGTTTGTCTTTATGAGTTGGAGCGTAGCCAATAAAAAGAACGAATTTTTAAAATTTGCGGGCGCGTTATACAGTCCTATAAAGCCTATTCCGGATGCAGGAATTGAAAGAATACATGAAATTACCATGCATAAAGTACCTCAGGACCCGGATTATTCGCTGCTGGCAGAAGATGAAAATCCACTTGCATGAGTGATGCAATTTTGAAAAGTACATAGAATTGTTTTGTTTTTGTTCGTTTGTTTTAGTTATATTTTGAATAAGTTAATTTAAATTCTTTAGAAATTAAATATTATATACATATAAAATTTGTAGTAGCAGTTTTTGAATCGTGCGTTTTTTTAAAATAATTTTTATTTATGTGATTGAAATTAAAATTAAAAAAGTGCGGCAGGCGAAAAATGCAAATTCGCCCAATTTAATAATATTAAAATAATTTTTATTTATGCGATTGAAATTAAAATTCAAAAAGCGCCGCAGGCGAAAAATGCGATTTCGCGCGATATTTTTAAAAATAATTTTTGATATTTTAATGAAAACAGGCCCTCATATTATGTGGGAAGTTTGACAACAAAACTTTGACTTTTAATATCCCCGGTCTATTTTTGAAAAATAATGATTTTAAAGGAAAAAGTGAGGTTATAAAATCATTTTTTTAATTAATCCACAATGGGTTAATAAAAAGGAAACTAGTTTTAACCGTGTTTGTAGAGTTTAAAAAGACCTTTCTAATGCCACAAATTTCAACCTCGTCGGAATAGTAGTTTCAGAGATATAGCCGACTATACACTCCCCATATCTCAAGAAGTTCAGCTTAAAAATATATATTGATGAAAAATTTTTGATTCCATTCCAAGAAATGCCCCTAAACTAGAGTTAAACCCAAATTTACATTACACTGTAAGTAGGTGAAAATGACACACCAAAACGCCGAGACACGTCAACCTAATTTTGGATCGTAGAATTGAGTGGCGTACCCCGTTTTGAAAAGTTCACTCGAAATCACGAGATATTTCGATTTTAAATTTGTATAAGATTTAAGGAGATTTTTGATTTTATTTGAATGACAAAACTTTAAAAACTTTTTCAAAATCAATTGATATGAAGACCCGGAAGCATTATTTTCTGAAGGGGGATCAATGGTGGACGAATTACATTAAATTCGCAAACAACTTGCGAATCGCGTTTTGGCCAATCTCGCCATTTACAAGAAATACACATGTACTTTGTATAGCCAGTTTGCATTCCAGCTAATAGTGAAAGAACCTTAAAATCACAATTTACGCGCCAATTGTGTTCGTCAGCGTTCCAGAATTAATTTCATGGTATCACACGCCTCATGCATTCCAAGAGCATACATCAATGGCACTGGTTAACGCTACTGTTTTGAAATAGCAAGACTACATTTAAGCTTCTGGTCGAAGAGTCTATGAAAAGACGCCATAAAGATGGATTATATAGTTCCAGATTCCCATTTCATTCATTAAACCGGGAATATCTTGACAATGTGCATCAGCTGCTTCCTCGGAAAGCATGATATAAGGCATATATGGTTCTTGCCGATATTTGTAAGATGTAACTTTTACACCTGGTGCCAGAACGTTGACGCTTCTTAGTTCCGAGGCCAAAGTCATTGCATTATTTTGAGATAGCTTCACATTTTTCGAACGATTCTATCTAAATATTCCTGCGAAATAAATGATGGATATTGTAAAGGGTTTTTCAACAGAGACGCTACAAAAGTAAATCGATAGGGACAGCAAACGACGCCATATTTTTTGCCGCTCTTTTGACATTTCTCTTCAGTAAGGTTTACCATTTCATCATGGAAAGATATACGAGCCAACAACGAGTCGAAATTATTAAAATGTACTACCGAAATTTGGAGTCAGTGGCCTCAAGTTTAAGAGCGCTATGTCCAATTTATGGTCTTCAGCGATGAGGCTCATTTCTGGCTGAATGGCTTCGTCAATAAGCAAAATATGCGTTATTGGTCAGACAGCAATCCACACGTAATCAATGAGTCATCATTGCATCCCGAAAAAATTACGGTTTGGTGCAGTTTATGGGCCAGCGGCGTCATTGGGCCGTACTTCTTCCGTGATGATCAAGACCGGCGCATTACGGTGAATGCGAATCGCTACCGTTCAATGATAACCGAATATGTTTGGCCCCAATTGGATAATATGGACTTGGAGGACATGTGGTTCCAACAGGACGGCGCCACAAGCCACACAGCGAATGCCACAATTAATTTATTGGAAACCAAGTTTGGTGAACGTGTTATCTCACGAAATGGCCCAGTCGATTGGCCGCCTCGGTCGTGCGATTTGACGCCGTTAGATAATTTCCTGTGGGGCTACGTCAAGTCTATGGTCTATGCCAACAATCCAGCGACGATTGATGAACTTCGTACGAATATCGAACGTGAAATTGCAGCAGTATCGGCCGATTTATGCTTGAAAACCGTCGAAAATTGGGTTCTGCGTCTGGACTTCTGCAAGTGTGCCCATGGTGGAAATGCAAAAGAAATCGAGTTCCATACATAATGGCATCGAACGTACTTTCACAGGCATAAAGAATTTCGTTGGTATCTATAACCGGTTTTGTTTTATTTAAAAAAACTTTTGTAGCGCTCTTATTGAAAACCCCGATATAACTGGCTGAAGGTAATCAGAATCAGCATTATGTAATGATGTTGCTGAAGTTTGTGATTGTACTTTATAGGACGCAGTATCATATTGGTATGTCGATGGATGTACTGGGACAGGCAATTCATCACTGTGTGAAACTGGTAAGTGAGCACTTGGCACACTTTTCTATATAAAACCGGATCGTTCTATAAGAATAAATTATTGTGTATTCCATATATAGTCTACCTAAGTGAATTACTGTTTCGATTGAGACCATTTACATCGTTCTTGCACGCGTAGCAATTTTCTGTATCATGTTGTTCCCCTGGATCGGTCCATATCATTGGAAGTCCAAATGGCATCGAATATCGCCGTAATTTCCACCATTTGTTTAATGCACTAAAACATGTGATGAACGTAAATTCAGGTGCATGATCAACATTTCGCATTTCTTCAGCGGGAGTAACCAAAAAATACTGATTGTAAGCTTTGAGGGCATCTTCAACCAAATGTCGTCGATGATTTTTCGGTGTAAATTTTCCACACACAAAACAAAACATATTTAATGTTTCGCAATGTGATCTGAATTTTTCGTCACACATTTTTCTATTTTTTCAAAATAGTCAATAAAATGATTATATTTTTGATGTGTTAACATTTATAGCGGCGGGTAGGGACTAATCTGTTAAAGTGAACACTTTGATATATGTGTTGTAGCATCTGTTTGTAATAGGGATACCAATCCCAAAATTATTATAATAATTATGGCCCCAAATTGTAAGAGGTAAACTAATTCTGCTTCCAAATAGATGTCTATTATTTCAACGGTTACATTTTGTCGAAAACAAAATATATAAATTGATTTAAAGAGATCTTTTGCAGGTTTTTCCCTCAAATAAAATCAAAAATCACCTTAAATCTACTACAAATTTAAAATCGAAATATCTCGTTATTTTGAGCTAACTTTTTAAAACGGAGTATACATACCACTGGATTCTATGACCCAAAAATTAGTTCTCGGTGTTTTTGTGTGTCATTTCTTGTGACAAAAAATTAACGGATTTAAAATGGTTTGGGAAATATAATTATGCAATTGCATTAAAGGTATTGTTTTTAAGAGAAGTAATTTTTTTGATTTTGAACAAAAGGTTTTTTAAGAAATGGGAAATTTTTTAGAATTTATCATTTTTTCAAGAATAAGTAAATTTTTAAGAGTAGGTACTTATCTCAAGAAAAGTTATATTAAGTGTGTTTTTTTTACCCCGCTAAAGTTAATTATAGCTTAATTTGTACGGGACAGCTAAGGGGCCGATCAAGTATTACGTAAGCAGATTTATTACAATTATTAACCCCCCCTCCCCCTTGTCAACAAAAGTAAGCAAAGCTCTTAAACAACCAACCACCCCCCCCACCCCATCCCACCCATCATGACGTAATCATTGGTATTTGCATTTTACTTTCAATGTATTCTGTTTTTTATTTTATTGATTCATGAGCAGCAGTTACAATTCTAGAAATAAGAAAATAGGCTTAGGAAAGAGGACTAATAATAATATTCATTTAAACAAACATATGTGTTGCCATATGTGTAAAAAAGTAAATAATTACTCATGATGGAATTAGTACGGTGAACGCATTGCACAGCTGATTTTCTTTTGCTTATATATTTCTGGTTAATTTAAATTGTCAAATGTTGTTCACGTATACATATTTGTTTGTTTGTATGCGTTTTTCCACAGTAGCACATAATTGATTTGACAATATAAGTTAACTTTAACAAAAACAAAATGCATGTTGTTCTTGCCCTACAACAGTAACAACAGCTTCTGCGCTTCCATCATGCTGACGTAATCACCATCTTGACCCCCCACCACCCATGTCATCAAAAATAAACAAAGCAAAAATCCCCAGCCCCCCTATAGTGCTTACGAAATACTTGAACGGCCCCTAAGCGATATTAAGTGGCATTTCAGTTTCCCACTTAAATTCCGACTTGAGCAATGACAATGTTGCCACATGTTCAAATTCTAGAAATGGCAATAAAAAGTTATCTTACGGTGCGTTTACACGGGACAGTTTGAGACAATATAGTTGAGAATATGTATTAGTTGTCACAAAGACAAAAATTGTTTGTGTGACGTACGCGTCCAGCCAGTTATAAAGACAGTACAGTTTTAAGCAACCGCCAACAGTGTCGTTTCGTTAAATTTCGTGCTCTGATTTTTTGTTTCTTCGCTCTTTTGCTATTGTGTTTTGTCTTACTTCTGCAAATTATAATGGAACTGATGCACTCCGTAAAATTAGACATGTATTCATGTTTATATATTTGTTTTGTCTAACAATATTTCAATAAAAATTAGCAAAATTTTCAAATACAAATATATTTCCCAATTTGTAAAGTCGTTTGCGATGTTTTGCTTTTTTCTCAAATTACTACGAAACGTCACCGATATGGCTGATGGCTGAACTAGTAGGGGTTGACGCAGTAGGATTTGTTGTGATTGTGTGAACCAACAACAGGCATTTAGTTTTTGTTTCATGACTCTAATCGTCAAATTCAACACAGATCCATATGAACAAACACAATAAACAAAAAAGTACAACAACAAAATACACTGAATTTAACAGTTGGAGTCATAAGAAAGTAAAATCAGTTGTTCTATTGCGCCAACCTTTACTAGTTCAGCCATGATCTGGCCGCTTATGTCAAATCTCTTGCCGAAGTTACTGTCGTTGAAAAATCAGAGACAGTGGCGAGGCAAGTGAGAGAAGTGTAAGTGCGGTAGTAAAAATGTGTGAATGTATTGCTACTGTGGGAGCAAAACTGTCCCGTGTAGACGCAAGGTTAGATAAATTTTGTTATCATTTCTTGCGAATGAAACATAAAGCAACTATTGTATAGAGAAGAAAATTTACTCATGGAGTGGAATGCCAACAAAGAAAACGAGTGAAGCGTGTCGTTTCTCTACTCGCTCTCTTACTCTCTTCGTGGAATATTTCAATACACGAGCAGTTTTCTGATGATGTTATTCTATCTAACTATAGAAATTCCAACCATATTTAAATAAAATTACATAAAGTATGTAAAAAGTATGAAATAATCAAGTTATGACGCGGGAAAGAAATGCGTTTGAGTGAATCGCGTCGACTTTTTTGGTTCTCTTCTACTAGGGTTGCCAAATTCCACTGGTTTTTTCTTCTCTACTTGTACATCCTTTTGGAATGAAAGCAGAGACAAAAACGATGTACAAGTAGACAGTCAAAATTT
Source organism: Phaonia tiefii (assembly GCA_963931995.1). Taxonomy (NCBI): domain Eukaryota; kingdom Metazoa; phylum Arthropoda; class Insecta; order Diptera; family Muscidae; genus Phaonia; species Phaonia tiefii. The sequence continues at coordinate 252,298,532 of OZ008368.1, read as the reverse complement.
CTCTTCGCTCAAATGCCAACAAAGACAGCGAGTGAAACCCTAGTCATTCTCTGTTCTCTCTCTTATTCTATTCATTGAACATTTCAATACAGGAGCAATTTTTTGATAGAGTTATTGTATATAACTTTACAAATTCCAGCTATGTTGATGTAAAATTACATAAACTATGCAAAAAGTATGAATTATTCAAGATATGACGAGTGAGAGAAATGCCTAGATCGTCTTTGGGAGAGACTCAAATGCAGAAATTTGCAAAATGGCTTACATATTTTAAGTTAATTAAAATTATTTTATTTAATATAAGACTAGTTATACTTTTATATATCTAAATTTCAAGGACAGATTTTTATTTCCGATTGAAAACAAAATTGCAATTAAATTGTTCACAAAAAGGCGCGATAAATATTAGCGGCATTCATGCAAACATGAAAGCCGAGAACTTTAGCTCAGCTCAAGTTTCCCTCGCTCCGTTGCATGAGGCACCAAGTAAAGTTGCTCAGCGTAGTTGTGCTGAAAACCATATCAGCTGACCAAGATGGATACATAAGGTGGTAGCAGTAGCAATTGCATGTATTATGTATGTGTACTTTTTCTACTGTTCTAGTGCTATCACCTTATTTATCCATCCTAGTCAGATGACAACGAAATGTCAAAAGTTTACGCGTTTCTTCATCCCATGTTTGCGCAGCAAATTTGCATCGAAAACTTTCCACTTTTGAGCAAGTCGCTTTGTATGGGAAATTTGTTTGTTTTGACGTTTGCTGTGCAAGTTTACGATGTTTTCGAGTTTACGAGGTTCTTTCGAGCTTCCATGAAGACCACTATTATACACATTGAACATGGTACAATTATCTATCAGGTATAGTCGTTCAAACAGGTGATGACATTTTTCCCATGTCATTTTACGTTTCAGTTATCAAAATCATATGTATTTTGTTTTTATACTTTTTTGTATTCTTGTATTGTTGGTATATACTCGGATTTGTGTAGAGTTTGACAAATGAATCGAATGTACGAAATGAATATGTCTGTTGTTGTTGCTTACAACTACAACATCTACTGCTACCGTGTATTTGTTGGCACTGGCTACAAACATGTTGCCATATCGCATTGTTTTCACCCATTGCAGCAATTGTTGCCACATTCCGTAGTATTAAGTGTGGATCGTTTTTTTTGTAAAGTCGTAAGTGGCGATAACTTAATTGAATAAAAAACAGCCTTATTATTGTTTCACAAAAAAGGCACTCTTTAAAGAAAATACAGGTTTTTAAGAAAAGGGAATTTGTTGTAAGAAAAGGTAATTTTTTGAAGAAAATGTAATTATTTAAAAATTTATTTTTAAGAAAATTTACTTTTTGTAAGAAAATTTACTTTTTTTTGAGAAAATTTAATTTTTTTTAAGAAACGGCACTTTTATAAGAAAATTTTAAAATATATACAGTTTTCAACGATATTCAATTGAAATTCTTCTTATTCTTTAAACGAGCTTAAGATCAATTATATGTATGGATGTGTTGCTTATTTATTTCCAATATTTCGTCTCCACATTGGGCGACTTCTTCAGGTAACAAATATTGTATTATTATTCATATTTGTTCCCTGAAGAAGTCGCCCAATGTGGAGACGAAATATTGGAAATAAATAAGCAACACATATAATTGATCTAAAGCTCGTTTAAAAAATAATAAGAAAATTTTCTTTTTTTAAACTTTTTTCACTTTGGTTTTTATAAATTTACTTGTTATTGGGTTCAGAACTACAATATAAACTAAATATTGGTTACAGGCTCCACCTAGAAAAGTTCCCATTAATCAAGAAATTTCTCAACATATGTTAGTCTAGACACAAACCACAACAATAGTACCCAATATAGTTGATAGTACTGGGTTGTAGCATAATAGTATTAAAAGTAAGTTGTTTATTTTTTTTCGTTTAGCCCCCATCCCGCAACTTGCGGTAAGCAACTTCGCTCCAATAAATTTGCCAATCTCTCAAACGATATACATCCAGCAATATCACACTTTGTTTTAACATGCCATACTAGATTTTGCTTAATCAACTCTCAGTTTTACAATCAAAAGATTTTATTTTTCCAATAATTTATTAAAAACAAATAATACTATGCTCTTGGTATTACACACAGTTTACAATGTATAAGATAACAGTTGAAAATATTTCACTTTATCGTAATTTACAGTCTTTACCGCATTCATCTTTTTGACAGACATCAGAAAGTGATGAATTCACTTCATAATACACGGTGGCCCGTTGTTCCGTGTTGTAGTAGTCATAGACGGTGATTGCAGCCGGTTTCAATTTAGCCACCGCATGAGTTCTTTCCCCAGTAGCATCAAAGCAAATTGGTTTACCTGCAACCAGACTGTCGAAATAGACGATTATGACAGTATCGGAATTTTTAGTTTCAACCCGTTGAACTTCAGCGACATCGCGAATAGAATTCAAACTATCCTCATCCGTTGTGTATCCCGACGGCAAATAGATTTCCATCACAGCCATATTGGACTCATTGATTCCGTCGTCCGATGACTGGGGTTTGTATTCAGCACAAACATTCATAAGCAATTGCCCAGAGAATAAACTTTGCTTGAGTGTATGCTTAATCAGGAAACTGGGTTTGTCATCCTGAGTGGCCATGTTGTAGCGGTATGCTAACTGGACCAGGGACGAACCTTGGCCATTGGCTGTAAGAGTAATCTGACGGGTAGATTTGGGGAGCTGAAAGAGGCAAATAAAGATGTACAAATTAGTTCCCATTAATAAACAAACATTGCATACAATCTGTCAAAAATATTACGAATACATATGAATAATAGATTGTGTCGAATATTTATGACATTGGATTATTTGAATCAACGTACCACATGACTTTGTAGGAGCAATGAATTTTCTTTATCCACATCAAATGAGCCCGTAGTTGTTTCTGCTCCCTCTGTGTCTTGAGCTTGGAATGCTATTGACATTTTGCCACTACCTCCAGCTGCATATTTTTCAGCAAATTTAATTAGTGCCTGTAAGCCAACTACCGTGTCCTGAGTGGAATCAAAACCACCCAGACTATTTCTTTGACCAATCAACCATTTAATAATGGGTAGCACGTTACCGGCATCTTCTGTATCCACCAATGTTTGTAACATGTAGGCGGTGATTTCAATATTATTATTGTTTTGATATTTCGACGACTTTCCCCACCATTTCAAATTATTTTCATTATTGGACGTCAATTCCAATCTTTCCAATAGTTTGCCAACAGCTGAATGTTTGACTTTTTGGAATACCAATGCCACTAAAGCCAAAGTATAGACATCATCTTCCCGGTCAACATTATCGATTAGATATTTTAAACCTATTTCGATTTGTGATTTATGTTTCAAGGCGTAATCCTGGAAATGAGAAGAAACACATCAACAATATTTCTTCCAATTATTTTTTTTTAAAGTCTTACTTACCGTATCTTCCACTAAAGTTAACATTATAAAGGCCGATACTCCCAACTCATTTTGGTTTGTGGAATGGAAAAGTTTCCCCGTTTGTGGGAATTGTCCGTTATCCTTTTGGGTTGTTATCAAATAGCTAATGGCTTCTCCTATAATATTCTCCTCGATTGTTATATATTTACGGGCTTGAATAAATGATCTAGCCACATAAGCGGTCAACCAACTGTTCGATTTACTGTGACCTTCTCCAAAGGCACTGTAGGCGCCATCTCTATGTTTATATGTCAGTTCACGTTGATAGCCCTTTTCCATGTAGTTCTTAGCCTTTTCGACAACTGAGGGCATGTCCGCCTTAATGATATCCAAATAATACAACACCAATATGTTGGGCACAAAATTAACCATATTTTGCTCTCCACAGCCATAGGGCACACGGACTAATTGATCGATATTTTGAATGGTCGGACCCAATATATCACCCACAGCAGAAAATTCCAAATACTCTGAGTCCAAAACAACATCTGAGGGTATGTTTGCCTTCAGTGTATGTTTAACAGTTGCTCCATTAGGCATGGTTATGAAGAAGGCTTCATTTTGGTATTGTGCTACACCCTCTGGTTCTACTTTGAGTTTTTGATGGATAGCATCCCCAGCCACCGGTGTGATGGCCTTAATCTTCAATGTAATCTCACCAACTATGTTGGGTCTAATTATAAACGACACAGTTTCACCACTATTCGAGGGTATTGACACTTTTTTCGATCTTTGTGTGTCGTCATAGGCAACTTCCATATCGTCTGTTAACGATTCAGTGAAATCATATTCCCTGTCTGGATTTTCCATAGTGATTTCTGCATCCAATGCAGATTCCATATAATTGAAAACAATAATGGGTATTGTTATGACTTCGCCACGTTTGATGGAATATGGTAGATTGGTGCTTAAGAAGAATGGTTGAAACACTTTAATCTTTGTGGAATCTTGGCTCATGCCGAATCCTGTGTGCTCGTTTAATGAAAATCCGGTAATCACCCATGAGGTCATGGTATCTGGGATCTTTTTGGTAAAGTTTGCAAGACCATTGGCATCAGTACTGAAAGAAATGTAATATATGAAGATTGGCGTCAGTACTGAAAGAAAGACGATGAAGATTGTAACTGTATATCTACATAAATGGGAAGGAAGGTGGCTTGCTATCTGCCGGCTGAATGTAAAAATGGAGTGGTTCGGATATTCCGCAAGTTTTGCAAGGTTGTGAGTGAAATACTAGTGGTATTCACGTAAATGCGCAAGAGCCTCGCCAATCGCAAAAAACAAAAATTTCAATGTAGAAAAGTTTCGACTCAATTTAGCTGAGCAAACAACGAAAACGAATCGTCGGCCCATAGAATAATATATCCATAGATACATTTATTCTCTCATCTGACGTTTAATATCACACTCTTCGTCGTAGGTTTGTGGAAATGAGAGCAATTAAATTTAAAATTAACTTACACCAGGTGGAGTTACAAAATATATTCACTTAATTTTTTCATGTCGTTTTGGTGTAGAACTGAAAAATTTAAATGTATTTTGCACTTTTTTGTTGACTTTTATCGTTGGTATACATTTGTATTGTATTTAACACAACTATTTTGCCACAAAAACACGAAATTCGGTTGGTGTTCCTTTGTTGATCGCTGTATACTATTGCCACTATCTGGTATTATTGAAGCCATGTTTTGCGCCATAGAATGTTTACTTTCCACCGTACCTATGACGTTTAATTTCTTGAGAGAATAAAATTATCTATGTATGTATTAGTCTATGCGTCGGCCATTTGTACAAGTTGTTTTGTATGAGAACATTTTTGTTTTGTTTTGACGTTTGCTGTGCAAGTTTTATAATTTTCGCCTTTACGTGAATACCACTATTGTGGAGAATGTTATGAAATGGAAGGTTTCGAAACAAAAATCAATGCTACGCAACCAATATTTAAAGCTCAGATTGTATGTAATTTCTCCGTTTCTATTCTTCTCATTCCTTTCTACCTTACCTTTCTATGCTATCGAAAATCCAGCTTTCCACAAAATCTTTGCGTATTTTTGGTTGGATAGGAACACTGTCCATGGGGAGTTCAATATGCTTAAATTTAATTGCTCCTTCAGGTGCTGCATCCAATGTTCCCATTACTCGCGCTGACAAGAGTACACCTGCGCATCTCGTTTTTCGATAGCGAGCTGCTGTAAAGAATAAAAGGTATTCCAGTGATCTGTAATATAATATTTGATATTTTGATGACAGATAGATCGAATAAAATGTTATCAAACAGAGGAAATACCTTACCAAACGGAAGAAATACCTAGTAAAATATGTTGGAACTAGTTCCAGATAACACTAGCTCATTAGCTAGTGAAATAACTAGTTCCAGTGGCATTCGTTTGTGAGCTAGTAAAAAAGAAGACGGAGTTGCGGTGAAATTAGGACATAGACAAGTAATCAATGTCCTAGGGTGATATCAACTGGCATCGTAAACACGCGCTCACAGCTCGGTCGCTCGAGACGTAAAAAACACACCTACTCGTTAGTCGTGAGATGTTAAAAAATCCAAAAAGTACGACTCGAGAGTACGTGCAATGACACCTAAATTATATTTTCTGCTGTTTGCATCGAACAAAAATACGCATTCCCCTTTATTTCTGTCCGTATTATGTCCAACCAAAGAGTAAATTACAAAAGGAACTCGAACTCCATGAAATGGCCTACTACCTCGTCGTCATCAAGATAACGTGAAGAGAGGGATAGCGGCCCTTGTTTATTTAAGAACTTCATAATCCCGGTTAACTATAGAGCATACGAGACGTCAGTTTTTGTTGAGGAATGGTTCGGAAACATATTTGTTTGCATTATTTGCACAACTATAAAGCTCAGCATTTAGTGGTGTATCGTTTGCAGATTTTCTACATCCCCAGAGGCCTTTCCAAAAAGGCACTCCTGCTCATTGACAACGCACCGTGCAACCGGAAAGTAACAATTAATTGAATAGCTATGACGGTAATATTCTTCCACCAAATGGCGCAGCTATTCTCCAAAATGCAAGAAATTTAACTAAATTGTATTACAAATTCCTTGAATCTCATTTAGGGTAGTATTCTAAAAGTCCCGAAAGTGAACGTTAACGCAAACGCCAACGCGAACGCCGAAGCAAAAACGCCGAAGTCATATCACTGACATATGCGGTTTATAGAGTTGCCAAACTAAAATAAACAATTATAGATCAGAAAAAGTTATCTTGAGTGAAATGCTCAGAAAGATAAAAAAATTATTTGGTTTGAGCTCTATCCGTCGAATGCATTTCAGCCAAAATTGCCAACTATTTATAAACAATGAAATGTAAAATACTTCCATCTGCCTATCCTCGATCGACATTTTTCTTTAAATTTGTAATTTCTTCAACTAACGCGAAGAACTGTGGCGTGTTCAATTTGACAGCTGAAGTAATCAAAAACGTTGTGATGCGTTTTATAAACACCCCTTTAATAACGTAAATCAACGCAGGTATTCACCGAAGAGCTGTAACGCGACAAAAGTAGCGCGAAGTGACTGATTCACGACTTATAGAATACCACCCATAGTTTGTGTAAGAGGTTCATATTTAGGGGAAAAGCTTAAGAAGTTCAATATTCGAAAAGCAGTCACCTTGTCTGTGAATATGATTTGCCTTTACATCATAAGATACCAGTAGCTGGGTCAGCAGGCACTACAAACTCCATCTTGTGCAAATGTACTACGCTACTTTCCCGGGAATATACAAATTCCCACCGAAGAAATCGAAGAATTGATTAACGAACTCCATCAATATAAAGGCTGTCTCAGTAAGATTTCACTTTTTAAATGTAGTGCCATTTTTTTGTGCAAGTGGCAACTCTGACATTTGGCAGCTGTCACATATGTTTATTCCGATTATTAAAAATGGAGCGATTTACGAACAACGCGTTATAATTTTGAAAACCTATTACAAAAATTTGGAAAGACTGCTCGGAAACTTGGAAAAATTTTCAGTCGAAAAAGTGCACCTAATGTGTCAACCATTCGAAGAGTTGTCAAAAAAATTTGAAGAAACTGGGTCGGTTATGGACAGGACAGTAAGACTCTTGTGCGTCAATGTACCGGTTGGTCTCTTGAAAGCATTGCTGATGTAAACGAGAGTGTTACCGAAAACCCGAAAATGTCAATTCGGCATCGTTATCAACATCTTCAAATTTCACGAAGCACTACGCAACCTATCTTGCTTTATGGAGCAGAATCCTGGGTTTTAACGCAAGTAGATGAAAGGCGTCTTCGGGGGAAAAATACTCCGGGAAATATATTGCCCTATAGTGTGCAACGACGAGTATCGGCGACGTGTGAACCATGAGCTTTATCCGGACATTGACATAGTTAAGCGGATCAAGATAACGCGATTGCGCTGGCTAGGCCATGTCAGTAGAATGGATGAAGACGAACCAGCACGAAGGGCTTTCGAAACCGAACTCGAGGGAAGACGAAAAATAGGAAGACCAAGACACCGCTGTAGGGATCAATTTCACGAATCCCTGCGTACACTTGGTATTGCCAACTTGAGAGATAAGGCAGAAGATGGAACTGGTTGGCGAAATATGTTATCTTCGTTTTGTAAGTCAGGGGCCAGGGACCGCGGGGTTGTTCGAGACCGGATAAGTAAGTACTACGCACCGAATTGTGACAAAAGAATTCCACCTTCATGCGTATAAAATTCAGCTTACTCAGGAGCTGAAACCAGCAGACCATGGAAAGCGCCGCCAATTCGTTCAATGGGTAATGAAGCAAAGTGAAGTCAATGCCGATTTTTCAAAAAAGTCATCTTCTCCGATAAAGCGCGTTACCATCTGAATAGCTTCACAAAATTATCAAATTGCAGTGACTGTGAACGGCATTCATGATAACGCAGTTCTTGTGGCCTCAACTGGACGACATGAATCTGAACGACACGTGGTTTCAGCAAGGCGGACCCACCTGCTATACCAGACCCACCTGATTTCCAGAACAAATTATCTCAAGAAATTCTGATGTCAACTGGCCACCAAGATCATACGACTTAATGCCGTGTCATTTCTTTTTTGGGGTCTTGTGAAATCTCGAGTTTATGCGAATAAACCAGAAACAATTCCTGAGCTCAAATCCGAGATCCAACGTGTCATCGGTGAGATACAGCAACATCTCTGTGATAAAGTCATGGAAAATTTCATGAAAATAGTAATGGCTGTCATCAGAGCCGTGGGGGCAATTTGACGGAATATTGCCACATCAACATCTCTGTGATAAAGTCATGGAAAATTTCATGAAAATAGTAATGGCTGTCATCAGAGCCGTGGGGCAATTTGACGGAATATTGCCACATGTTCAATTTCAAGAAATGGCAACAAAGAGTTATCTTAGTCCCAATCCACACACGGAATCTTTTGTCGCCGGAGACACGAGTTCGTGGGAGAGGGAGGCGAGAAATAAGAAGAGGGGTACTTACGTCGTCCCTCTCTCTCCAACGAACTCGAGTCGCCGGCGACAAAAGTTTCCCTGTGTGGATTGGGACTTAGATATATTTTGTTATAATGTCTTGTGAATGCTGGAGAAGGAGAGTCTCAAAAACCGAAATTTGGAAAAAGGCTTACGCATGGTAAGTTCATTCAAATTATTTTATTTAATGGAAGACTCCATATATTTCTATATCTCTAAACTTGAAGGATAGATTTTTATTTCCCATTGAAAACAAAATTGGAATTAAATTGTTCACAACAACGCGACGATAACGGCGTGTTGCCATATCTCATTTTTTTCAGCCCTTACGGCAAATGTTGCAACATTTCGTAGTATATTGTGAAAAAATGTATCTATTACAGGTGGAAGCGTTAGAACAGCTGATTTCAATTTTTTCTTGTCGTTGTGGTCCGACCTTGTCAAATGTTGTTTATACTAATTCCAAGATGTATCTAGTACAGGTGGTAGTTTTAAAATAGCAGACGAAATTTTTTCTTGCCCTTGTGGTTGTTGCCGAAAATTACAATTCCTCCTGATATAACCTAAAATAAATACATCTTGACAATTTCGATGGACTGAATTTGACAAGGTCGGCTCCTGAAATAAAAACAAAATGCCTTCAATTCCTACTGCTTCTACCTTACTTATTTTGCCATGATATTGTGTGTCGATCGTATTTTTGGAAAGTCATATGTGGCAATAGCTAAATGGAATAAAAAACAGCTCTATTATTGAAAATGAACTTCTACCAGGTTTTGAAAATGCCAAATTCTTAGAGAGGGAAATGAGAGCGAACAAATGAATCAATATTTTTTAATAAATACACACATTTACAATACGCAGGCGTACATAACAAAAGATAAAATAAAATATACATATTTAAATAAAAAAAGAAACAGAAATTTGTTGTTAAGATCATGGAGTAAATATAGAATAGAGAAGTTTATTCTCTCAATAATTTTAGCTTCATAGGTATGGTTGTATGTAAACGTTGGATGGTGGAATGCATGCCAACAAAAACGATCGAAATACATTTATATTTCACAGTTCTATACCAAAATGTCATGAACAAGTTAAGTCAACAGTTATTGTAACTCCACCTGGTGTAAGTTAATTTTCCTCGAACATCTCGCATTTGCAAAAACGTCTCCATAGAGTAAATATGGGTATAGAAGGACCATCTGTCCCGTCTGACGTTACATTTCACACACTTCGCCGTAAGGTAGGTGCCATAGATAGATGTTCGACGCAAATTGAGTTATAGCAGGTGGAGTTACGAGAACTGTTGACTTAAATTGTTCACGTCGTTTTGGTAGAGAACTATGAATTTTTTGTTAGTATACATTTTTGCTGTATTTAAACAGGGGGCTGATTAACTATGAAGTTCGATATTGATAAAAAGCTGAGTAGATAGGTGAAAGAGCGATAATCAACCAGAAGCAAACCATGGAGCAAACTAAGTTTAAATAGTGTTTGATTGATACTAATGCCTGCCGGATTATGTCTTATATTCTGCTTTATTATCTCTTATTTCTGTCCAACCATTTCTCGAAATCAACTTATAGCAAAACTTTGATTTCAATAAATCGATGGTCGCGGTCGCTGTCATCCATAGTTTCAAACAAAAAGACATTGATCATGGTGCGGTAACGATCTCCAATGACCGTAATGGAAAACTGCTCTAGAGCCCAATCAGCGAAGAACGATGCGTGTGATGGACTAGTGGCTTTAATTCATCCACCAGCTGGATCTTATACTGGTGTAGGTCAAGATCTTTGCGCAAAATTTTCCACATAGTGGACGGACAGATCCCCAATTCCTGCGACCGATGACGAATTGATAAATTTCGAGCTTCCACACTTTCGTTTACCGCGGCGCTATTTTCTTCAGAACGCACTTTCCTTCGACTTGTTGGTGTTATTGCATCATTTACAGCAGGGGTGCCCAAAACCTTCTTCTGAAAGCGCTTTAACTTTATTAACACACACAAGGAAAAACAAAAATATTTCATTACGTACACTGGTAAAAAAATTGATTTTCATTTTCACAAAATTTATGTGCAGCGAATATAAAAAAATAATTCATTATGGACACAAAATCTATGTGTAGCGAATATAAAAAAAACCAAAAATAATTCATTATGGACATTAAAAACAAACTACAACTAATTATTAAATAAAATTGTCTTTAAATCTTCCATGAACCTTCCAATAAAGTATCAATATTTATGTCAACGTCATTTGTAGACAATTTTAGTAATGCCTCTAAGTGCTCTTTGCTTTTAAACAACACAAAATGATTTCTTCAAGTGCTTCGTGCTCAACGAAATTATTCAAAATATAGCCACAAAATTTACGATGAGAGCGCCTGACACCAATGTGTACCAACAAAGCATGCGTTCTGGTTGCTGTGCATATGAAATGGTATGAAATCTAGCAGGGGGATTCTATGGCACAGCTGATCGAAAAGGTACTAGGCCGATAATGTAGAATGAGAGAGCAAAGAAGACAGGAACTTATTTTAAATAGTGTTTATTGATACTAATGACAGCTAAATTATGTTTTATGTTGTTTGCATTGAACGAAAATACACATTCCCTTTGATTTCTGTCCGTTTTATGTCCAACGAAAGTGTAAAATTGGTAAAATACCTCAACAAATAAAACTCTATGAAATGGCCTACTACCTCGTCGTCATGAAGAGTCATCGAAGAGAGTAATGGAAACTCTTAAGTATTTCTCTATGAATCTAGCCACAGTCACGGTTGCCACAGGGAAAATTTTGTAATTACCCAAATTTTCCAAAAAAGTACCAAATTTTTAATTTTTTTTATTCAGAACATTAAATGTATATTTAAATTAATTCGTTACAGAAAATCATATTACATATATGTATATGTATATCAATAAAAAAAAAATAAATGACTTCCCATTACATCCCATGAAGGGATCGTGGAGAGCTTCACACAACCAGTGAGCAGTGCTCTTTCGAGTTTTATACTCACTGATTGGGACTTACGGTTTTACACCGGTTCCGAACGGTATTTTGAGAAGCTTTTCATTATCGTACATCAATATGAAGATAAAAAAAAAAAACAAAACATAAAATATGGCATAACAAAACATAATCTTCACTTTCTTTGCATTTTATTGCCATTCAATTGATATACAAAATTATTTAGTCAACAAGTATTCAGGCCAATCAAAGCACAAAGAGTTCGTTAATGCGAAAGAGACGAATATATTTGGTTATTTATTGCGAACGACGACAATCGCCTATTTTGTTTAGGCCCATACTCATTCAATTCTCCGAAATAGTGTTGCCACTGTTTCATGTTTTGTTCTGTTTGTATGTAACATTTTAGATCACATTTCGTATAATTTTCTAACAGAAGTATGAAATCAAATGCTTGTTCTTATACTAATTATTTCAATTCAAAAAGTTACCAAAATTAATAAAATGTTACCATGTTACCAAACCGTTTAAATGATACCAATTTTGGTTGGATATTACCAACTGTGGCAACCTTGGCCACAGTTCGACGGATGGCTTCCTCCGATGTACGATTATGTGCACCATAAATATCTCGAAGTCATCTATAAGCTGCGCGATTCGATGACTGATTTTCAAAGTAAATTTGTATAACTTGTTGGTGTGCCCGAACAAGAACAATTTCCCACACAGGTTTTTGGTACTCATGCATACATATCAAAGAGAATGTACAAGTAGAGAAGAAAATACCACCGCAATGTGGCAAACCTCGTAGAAAAGAACAACAAAACGAGTTAAGCGCCTCGTTTCTCTGCTCTCTCTCTCTCTCTTACTCTCTTCGTAGACTATTTCAATACACGAGCACTTATCTGATGATGTTACTGTATCTATCTATAGAAATTCCAAGCAAGTTTATATAAAATTACATAAGGTATGACAAAAGTGTGAGATAATCAAGTTATGACGCGAGGGAGAAATGCGTTTGAGTGAATCGCGTCCACTTTTTGGTTCTCTTTTTCGAGGGTTGCCAAATTGCTCAGGGATTTTCTTTTCTACATGTACATCCTCTTTGCAAAACCGATATACTAAAATAGACAGTCAAAGTTTCTCTTCACTCGAATGCCAGCAGACAAAACGAGTGAAGCGTTAGTCATTCTCTGCTCTCTCTTACTCTCTTCATTGAATATTTCAATACACGAGCAGCTTTTTGATAGTGTTATTGTATATAACTATACAAACTCCAACCATGTTGAAGTAAAATTACATAAACTATGAAAAAAGTATGAAATAATCAAGATATGACGCGAGAGTGAATTGTGAAATATATTAAATATAATATATAAATAAATATAATATATAAATATAATATATTTGCATCCAAACAACAAAAATAGACTGATTTTTCAGCGTGTATATCATACCTTGCAAAAAAATACATAATAGGCGTGTTTTCGTTACAAGCTAGCGATTACTAGTAACCAAAACGCCAAACTAGCGATCATTTATTATAATATACACAATCGTCTTGCTCTAATGCATGGTTTGTAGTTATTCTTGAATATGTGTATATTCTTCTCCTTGTCCTTCGCTCATAATGACGATATCCAACACTGTTTTTCTGATTTTTTCATACAGGCAATCTTCAATTCATGAAAACAATGCTTGTAAACATATACATGGTTCCTGCAATAAGTTGCTGGGCCGTCTTTTTCAAACCCCGCATTCAGTTCTTGCGAAATTTTCGTAAGAAATTTTGTTATTTATGTCTAATAAGGCATCTCCACTGGATAATTACTAGCAATTTTTGTAATTTCGCTGAAATTAGGTAACATTTTCCATACAAAATCGAAATTTTAAATTAGCTCATTTCAATGAGTTTTGCATTGAAATGAGCATAAAAAAAAAATAACTAAACACCCTGTGTATCAATTCCACTTTTTAATCCCAGTATTCAGATAAACCTGAATTTCAGGTTTCCATATGAAGTCAATAAGACTGTTTTTTATTCCCTGCTAAACTAATTTTTCGACCACTTCGTATAGCGATATTAAGCGGCTCCCCATACAAAGTCGTCGAAAAATTAGTTTAGCGGGAAATAAAAGAACACGCTTAATCATAGTAAAATAACCAAGTAGTAGCACTAGACGTTGTTGTTGTTGTAGGCAGCAACAACAGGCATTTTGTTTTTGTATCAATCTCTTAAGTTGTCAAACTATACACGTAAGTACACCAACAAAACAGGAATACAAAAAAGTACAAAAACAAAGTACATTCAGTTTGACAGCTGAAACGATCATCCACAATGAAAAAATTTAAAACATCTGTTCTAACGAGTTTACCTTCCTTATTTTACCATGCGCTTAATGTAAAAAAGCAAGTGGTTTCTTACATCTATTTTATATGCAAACCTAAAGTTCAGTTTCAGCTGAGTACTACGCTTAAACAACGATATGTCAAACGAAGTTAAAATTGTTCGGTGTGGACGGGTTGAAACAAATTTGAAATTGAGCAGTCAGTGGCATAGAATAACACATACCTAGATAAACTTATTCTCTCATCTGACGTTTCATTTCACACTCTCATCATAGGTTTGTGGAAATGAGAGCAATTACATTTAAAATTATCGTACACCAGGTAGAGTTACAAAATATGTTCACTTAACTTTACTGTCGTTTTGGTGTAGAACTGAAAAATTTAAATATATTTTGCACTTTTTTATTGACTTTTATCGTTGGTATACATTTGTATTGTATTTATCACAACTAGTTTGCCACAAAAACACGAAATTCGGTTGTTGTTCCTATGTTGATCGCTGTATACTATTGCCACTATCTGGTATTATTGAACCCATATTTCTACCATCCAATGTTTACTTTCCATCGTACCTATGACGTTTAATTTATTGAGCGAATAAAACCTTCTATGGTATGTGTTATTCTATGGTCAGTGGAGACATGGCATAAACGGAAAATTTTGTTGCGGAGAGTTACCACCTATTCTTTCTGTTGATGAAATCATCGAAATGTCAAAATTCCGGTAACAAATAATTGTTTTGTACAAAATAACTTTGACATAACAATCCTGTAATTGATTCTGCCTACGAAAGCTTCTCAAAGAGCTGTGTACCAAGCGAATGAAAAGTGAGCGAAATTTTCGGTTTATGCAATTTACGATATTTTTTATACACGCACTTCTTATGGCAACGAAAAGTTCATAAAAACTGAATGCCGAGCTTCAGCGTGTATTTATACATTGTTTGTACTTTTTGGTAAATTTTTTTCCAAGATGTTGCCATTTTAAAACGAGCGCGAGCAGTGAGTTGTAGCTCAAGCAACACCTGTTTCTATGGTTCCATTGCACCGAAATTCCAATCTTTGTTTTTTGCTAATGGTTATTTTTTTCTAATAGTTTTTAATATTTTGTCGTTAAAAAAAGAGTAACTTACGTTCTTGTGGTTGACAAGCATTGGTTAATGTTACAAAGCCAGACCCTCTGCGGAATCTATAGTTACAAATTGGTGTTTCGGATTCGTAACTTCGTAAATCGTCGAATATTTCATTCTCATTGAAATCATTGCCTGTTTGCAATAACAAAACACTCTGGTCCACGCCCAGAAGGCCAACAAACGAATCCGGATCAGTTTTAATATTCAAGGTGACCACATCACTTGGTTTTGCCTGTTCGGGGGCACTAATTTCCAGCTAAAATACCGTAGAAAATTATAATTAACTTTGTATTTCATCATTTTAACACTGAAATACTTTTTACCTTATTCTCGCATTTATTTGGAACATTTATAGTAGTTTCGTCATATTTCAATTCTCCATCCTTGATGAGGTAAACATAGACGTTGGCTAGCGGTGCCATTTCAAAAGTCGGCTTGAATATAATGCAATCACATTTTTGATCTCCCTCCAGTTTAACGTATTCATGCTTGAGTATTTTACCACGAACCATAACGGTGTAGACAAAATAGGGTATCGGATCTCCCGATTTAACATCAATGACAATGTCTTCACCCAATTTGGGACTGAAATTTATTATTAAATATTTCGATGTTAATATTTGGAAAATTGTTGGTGTGACTGACTGTTTCAATATTGCGCTGACTAAATTTTTCAATGGCAATATTTATTCTGGCAGAGACTCAATCCACCAATAATGGAATCATTACACAGAAAAAAATAATTTTTCAATTCAATTAAAAAATTCAAACAAAATATTAATTGAAAATCATGTGATAAAAAAAATCACATATCAGCTACCATATTTGTAGGTTGTTTATTGGAAAAATATTGTTTTTCAATCGATGCAAAATTTCACCCATCTACGAAAATATTTGTACGCTATATATCAAAAATATTTCCGTTTGTAGTCGATGAAGAATTTGACATATTAACAAACTAAATTGTATCTTAGTTTCCGTTTTGTCTTCGATCCGAAGTATTTTTAGAAATTTTGTTTATTTAAAAACAAAAATGAAACAGCCGCGGTAGGATACGAACTAGGGATGCTAAAAGGGATAGATTTTACAAAATCCTGGGATTCGGGATCCAGAAACCGTTTAGCATCCCAAGTTCGAATCCTACGCCGGTTGTTTAGTTTTTTAAATAAACAAAATTTCTAAAAATACTTCGGATCGAAGTAAAAATACTTCGGATCGAAGACAAATTGCCGATTTCGGGATCCCTTGATTTTGGGATTCTATTTTTAAATTTTTTGGGAACAGGTCTAGTTTACGGCTTACACTCCAAAAAACAACCACAAGAGGGGTAGGGTAGAATACGTTATTCTTATTGAGAGGGTTATGGCGGTAACGTACCGTTTACCATTGATATCAGGTTTTTGTGTAAAACAATTCAAAACAAACTCATAAAATAATGTAGCACTTTTTGATAAATCGCTTAGTTATCGACGTATCGGATGTTGACATTTAGAAAAATTATCGATTTTTTTTTCACTTTTCTCAAACAAAAACAAAAATTATTTTAAAAACTTTTTAAAAAAAAAAAATTTTTTTTAAAAAAAAAATTTTAATTTTTGTTTCAGAAACGAAACATCCTATAACTCGATAACTAAGCGACTTATCGAAAAATGCTACATTATTGTTTGAGTTTGTTATGACTTGTTTTATACAAAAAAGTGATATCAATGTCTTTTCGCGGTACGTTAGTGGAAAAAGTATCCGAAATGTCGGGGTCCATAACTCCGAAACAATGCATTTGCCCCGATTTTCTTATTTTACTTTCTTTGCTTAAAATAACATGTTCTACCCGACGCAATAAATTTATAATAATAATTTTTGGAGAGTAAGCCGTATAATAGACATGCATATGCCAAAATTAACTTATACCGCGTTTATGCTGCAACCGAAATTTCGATTGTCTAGATTTCATTCACACGAACAGCTGATTTGTGTATGGAAAATCAGATGTTTATGCCTCGAAATCTAGATATCTCTAGATTTCGAATGCAATATAAACATGATTTTACGTTAAGATGTGTTTTAAACCTTATTTAGAGCCGCCATTGGCCTTTAAACCCTTTTTGCACAATTTGATTTTGCTTGAGGTGCACCTTTCGACTTTACAAAAAAATATAACCACACTGAACTTTTGTAATTATTTTTAGTTTTATGTTTTTCAAAATTAATAATAATCCCGAAAAATCCCGGGATTTACTTATTAAAATCCCGGGATTCGAGATTCATCAATCCCGGGATTTCAGGATTCGGGATTTCCCGCTTGACATCCTTAATTCGAACTCACATCCACTGGAAGATCGTTTCGATGTTTGTAACACAGCGTCTTTTCGGGCAGCGTCTAGCCCGTTATGCCACCGACTGCCTGTACAAACTTATCTCCAACTGAAGTTATGTGGTTGTTCGTATCGTATTTACTTCATTAAATATTGGGGTATTTCTTATGAATTTTTTTTTGTTGGTACCATTTATCGATTTTCATTTCAATATTTGAGTAATTTGTCAGTATATAATGAAAAATGGAATTGAATGCTGAGATTTTTCATGTACCAATTTTTTTGTTAAAATTTTACAGTTGTCATTTTTTCCTGTGTACTTACTCTATCGTTTTAGGGAATAACTTCAACGGACCGACATATTCTGCTAGCGTGGAGTGCTGTTCTACACCAAGCGGTAGTAAACTGGGAGTTTCTGTTCCTGGCACTTGAATATTAAAACCCAGTAAATTATGAACCTTTTCCTCATACATCACCTTAACACTGTGATAATACGCTTGTGATGTCAATTTCAGCTTAAACGTCGCGACACCATTACTGTCCACCTCACCCTCGAACATCAATTCGTTACCACCATCATTACCTTGCTGGCTTATAATTAGTTTCGCCGTCGATCGTGCATTTTGAACTGGTGATCCATTGAGTTTTTTAATAATGGCTGTTATCTCGAAAGGCTTATTAATTTCATATGCCGTGGCCAAATTTGGCACAGAAATCTCATAACGTGAACGTTCAACGCTAATAGTGGTTGTAGCCTTCTGCTGTAGTCCAGTTAAGGCTTCTGTCATAACGGCTACCACGTGTATTTGGGGCAGACTGTAACCTCTATATTGATCCATCTTCAGATCATCCATTAAATTAAATTCCACATCACCTTTGCCGTCTATGTCAATAGTTTTTTCAGCACCAAACCTTTGCTTTTCTGGAGAATCTGAATGTTGAATGCCAAACTCAACATTTCCTACATCCGGATCGAATTCACTATCAGAATTAATACTTGCAGTTATGGTTGCTTTGCCCTTGACCGATTTACCATACGTATACTTAGATCGTACGGTGATTTTAACCACCTTATCGAGTACGGCAACATTTTTGTCTGCCTCCAATTCCACACTAAATTTGGGCAACACATATTTGGCTACCTCAAAGTTCTTAATAGCCTTCGATTCGTGGTCTTTGCCTACCGTTACTTCCATTGCCCAATCTCCTAGTACAGGCTGTTCGGACAATTGAAATTTACCCGTATATACGCCTTTGGTAAATTGAATATCCTTTATTTGTTTGATTTTATTGAATGCCCCATCCTGTATACCCAGCGTGAGAGGTTGCTTAGGCTTAGCTGGTTTCAAATTCTCATCCAATGCCAAAATGCGATATTGTACTAAATCGCCCGGTTTATACTGGGCCTTGTCCGTTTGTATATAGACTTTTGGTAGTTCGTTTTTGTAATTGAGTACTGAGTGCTGTTTGAATATTAAACCACTGAGACCTTCGGTCTGCAATTCATATTCACCACTATCCAATGTGGGTACATCGAAGTGAACAATTTCAGCAGTACAGGGGTTTACCTCAACTGTTTGGCTTTCATTATAAGAAGGTCCAGATATGCCTACCCTAATGGTGGCTGGAACATGATGTTCATGTACAGTAACTGTAACATCATACGGATAATCCGATTGAATGGTGCCAAGGGCAACTATGGTGTAATAACTGAAAATATAAAAAATATATTTGTATTAGATGATGGAGATGCATATTTAGGATTGTACTCAAGGATTAAATGCAAATATGAGAAACCGCCCTTGTAAGTGAAGGTAAACCAATTAGTTACAGATAATCATGACATAATGAGTGGGCCACGAACCCCCTTTTATTTCGAAGCAGATGACCAATTTGCCATGTATGAAGTGACAAATTATTAGTTAAGGGTTAGCAATTTACGAAATGGGTCGCTTTACGCTTGAAGATCATTGGGGAATATTAAAAGTTAGTCATGTGATGATGAACTTGTCACGATAGAGTGTCGCCTTGCCTGAAGCCTCGCTTAGTTTCGAAAGGTTCGGTAAGATCCTTACCAACTTTCACTGCGGATTTGGTGTTCGTCAGGGTCATCCTGCAAAGGCAATGAGCTTTGCAGGAATACCAAGCTCAGACATTGCTTCGTAGAGTTTCTCCCGTATCGGGCTATCGAAGGCCGCCTCATAATCGACAAATAGATGATAGGTGTCGATTTGGTTTTCGTGGGTCTTCTCCAGGATTTGGCGTAGCGTGAAAATCTTGTCAGTTGTCGATTTTCCAGGCCTAAAGCCACATTGGTATGTCCCAATCAGGTCAGCGATAATTGGTTTTAGTATTTCGCACATTATACTTGATAGAACCTTATACGCTATAGATAAAAGGCTTATTCCACGGTAGTTGGCACAGAGACTCGGGTCACCGTTTTTAAATATGGGGCATATTGACGAAATTTGTTATCTTCGTTTTGTAAGGTCCCTGACCGCCCGTGGTTGTCCGAGACCGGATAAGTAAGTAAGTAAGTACACTGAGACAGGCATTCATCTATCCAAATTGTATGATGCATGCACCTTATCACCTCATCGCCGCCAGCATTAAACAACTCCCCCGGTAATCCATCGGCTCCTGCGGCTTTGTTGTTCTTAAGCCGGGCGTCGACGTTATCGTTCAAATCGATTGTCTCGTCATTGGATGTCTCAGGTACCAGTAGCGCGGAGAAATAATCTCTCCATATTCCCAACATGCTCTGCACATCTGCGATGAGATTTCCGTCCTTGTCTTTACAGAAGGGGTTCCTGAACCATGTCCATTAGTCCCGTTTTTTACTTTTTGCTACAATTTTCGGGCTACGTTCTTCCTTCTCTATGTCTCAATTTTCTCACTCTCGCGCTTTCTCTACTGCCGCTCCTTACACCTACCGAGACGGTTTACCTTCTTTCTTTTTTTACTATCGCCATCAGTCGCACCTCGCGTTACAATTGACTGAAGCATTGCCATACGTGCAGCGTCGTCTTACGACGACGGTCACCTCGCTTAGGGATGGCGGTACTATCTTGTACTTAGTCATGAAAAAACTTCTTTAAATACCTTTCGGAACCGGTGTGACCTGTAGGTCCCAATAAGTGAGTGTAAAACTAGAAAGTGCATAGCTCACTGGTATTGAAAAGCTGTCCCCAGTCCCTTTATGGGATGTAATGGTAAACCATTTTTTGTTTCTTATGGGAACGACAATTTCATAAAAACTGAAAATCAGCCATTCATTTTAGAAAAAAATCAATTTATGCACAAAAAATTATAGAAACGAGGGAGAAAAGTCAAAAGATAAAGAAAATTGTAAAAAAAAGTGCTAAAAAGCTTTTGGCATATTTTTTCAAAAATAAAAGTGCAGAGTCAAAAAAAAAATTCTAAAATTGCACTAAAAATACTAAATTGA
Source organism: Phaonia tiefii (assembly GCA_963931995.1). Classification (NCBI taxonomy): domain Eukaryota; kingdom Metazoa; phylum Arthropoda; class Insecta; order Diptera; family Muscidae; genus Phaonia; species Phaonia tiefii. Next base: position 252,277,350 of record OZ008368.1, on the reverse strand, counting down.
TAACATTCACACACTATTTTGACTTTTCACATTAAAATTTGAAGTCATTTTTTCCCTGTTCTACTTTTACCTTCTCCGTTTGTTCACCCATCGGCATTTTTTTTTAGCGATAATAGCAAACTGTCCAGTTTTGAAAACCAAACGATAACATTTTGAATTTTTTTTTCACTTTTAAATTTCTTCATAAAGCCCAGTATACAGGTTTTACGAACTTTTCGTTGCCATAAGAAGTACGTGTATAAAAAATAACAAAAATCTCATGAACCGAAAATCTCGATCTCTTTTCATTTGCTTGGTACTCATCTCTTTGCGAACATTTCGTAGGCTTTACCAATTACAGGGTTGTTACGGCAAAGTTATTCCGTACGATAACAATTGTTTGATAACTCTGTGCGTCAAATAGTAGTGGTCAGTGATCTGCGGGGGTTCTGACTACCGGGAAAAGTTATATCGGTCAATAACAAGTTATCCCTGTTCCAGTGTTTCATTGGGTCACGTCTCGGAATCGAGATATATCGATTTGAAGTTAGTATCATATAAACGAATTTGTCACGAATTAGTCCGAACGATTAGTCCGATTTTGCTGCAACCGACTTGGAAAAATTAAGAATTTCAATTAAATAATACACTATTTCTCTACATCATCAACAGTTTTGCAGTTATACATAAATGTATGAAGAAAAATATTATTTTTTAAAAATTTTATTTATTTATTTATTTATTTATTCAAAATTCAGATCATACATAAATGTATAAACTAAATATATATATATATAGCTATAGCAACGAGGCCTTAAGCTAATGAAGTGTTAAAAGTTATGTACAAGTTACAAAGTAATTACAATTGTTGATTTAAATTTTGCTGTATAATTCAGTGCTTTTTAAATAATGCATTATTAATTCAATGGAATCGTGTGATGGAGAGGATAAAAGGGTAATGGGATTAATTCCTGAGAAAATTTGACTTCTTTGGCGATCGTAAAATATGCAATCAGATAGCATGTGTGTTAAATTAAGGGGAGAACTGTTGTTGCAACCACAGATAGGTGGATTCTCTTTTGAAATGATATGGCTGTGTGTAAGAATAGTGTGTCCCAATCTTAATCTTAGAAATTTGATTATGTCTATTCGATTTATATCGTTGATGTCGGGTAGCCAAGTATAAATATTGATTGGCGTTTGGTTAATTGTTTTGTACCAACTGCTTGCAAGATTCCAAGTACTTGACCTTAAACTGTCGGCTTGAGTTTTAATTTCATTTCGTATATCGGAAAAGTTTCTATTTATTGTCTTGAATAATGGTGATTTGTGAGCTTGTTTGGCTGCAAGGTCAGCGAATTCATTTCCTTCTATTTCAGAATGTCCTGGTATCCAAATAATAATGATTTTTGGGTAGTATACTATTAAATTGTCTCTAATATGTTGCATGCATAGAAATTGTTATTCGTGATATTGTTTATAGCGTGGATTGCCGAAAGAGAGTCTGTACATATCGCGAACTTTCCCAGTTTTTTACAGTACGGAAAAAATTTCAAGTCTTATATTTTCATCTAAACTAACATAACGTATGAACAAAATGAGACATAGGTCAGAAAAATCGATGAACGCATAAATTTATTTTCGTTTGTTTGCTCCCTTTACTTTCATGCGTGGTGGTTCGCCTTCTTGTTCGGAGTCTGTATCGGATGAGGATCTGTCTTCAACTGGAAAAATATCAATCGTTTTTAATCAGTCAGTGACCAACTCTCGGAGGAAACCCCCATTGTATATTCTTCTTCTTCTTAATTGTTAGGATCGTATATCTTTTGCGACCACCAATAAATTTCAGCTACCAGCGAGTCCATCCGTTTGCCTTTATATCGCGTTTCTATGGGCATAGACACGTCATGGAAGCGCTCGACATGTTCATCCGACTATGAATCTAGCTGCTTCGAGATGGTGATGCAAGAAATGAATTTTGAGATATATGTTCTCTCCAATTTTCTGGAAGTATTGCAACATCTTGGTCACAAGAGCGGGGTAATTGTATGCTCGCATACTTCCCAAAAAATATCGTATGACTTCTTCACTGCCCTATATGTACGCAAGGTAATTATTACCGACTAAAGCGTCTATAAATTCTTTTAATTTCATGAGCTTCCACATATCGGGGCACCTTCCTTCAATTTTGCTTCGCTGATTCGTGGGAAAATATTTTTCAAATAATCGAGAAATTTCGGTTGGTTCACAATGGCCTTGATGACAACATTTTTGACGATTCCCAGTTTGACATGGAGAGGGGCCATAACGACGTTCTCCATTGGCACGAGTGAATGCTTTACGCAGTTATGTCCTTTCTCAGTTGAATCACGAGCAAGCTAATCATTAGTTTGGTATTGGTTTCCTTTAAATCGGGTATCCCACAGACACAAGAAAGTGTTCAGTGTAGTTTCGTTTAGCCTCCTTGGATACCTCTTAACATCGCCACGACTTTTAGATCACAAACTGATCCGCCACATGTGATTAGTTTAGTAAACTTTATTCAAAATTATTTTCATAGAATCATATGTTTCACTCATATCTGTGCTGTAGTAGCCAAGGGAAATGCTTGGTGTTTTATTATGTTTATGTAGCAAAACGACTTTCAAGCTTGATTTCGAAGAATCGATGAACATTCGCCAATCACCCACATCGCCTCCATCAGTCCCTTTTAAGTGGTGGCAATAAACAAATGTGTTCCTTCCGTTGAGTGTGAAGCAACGTTTGCATAGCAACTGTCGTCTTCGATATCCGGTAACTTTGACATTAGACTTCAAATTGTTGCCTTATTTCAAAGGCTGAGCAAGTTTTTCTGCTTCACGTTGAGCCAAGTTTAATTCTCCAATAATCTTGTCCATTCTTTCTTGTGATACTGAAATTATTTTGTTTGATGGGCCGGCTTCTGGTATTGCTTTATAGGTGAAATTCGATTGATCCATTGTTGCAATAGAACAATTAGTTTCTCTGTCAGGACTTGGAAGCGGTGGAATTGGTATTTGATCCGAATGTGGAAGAGGTGTTTGTGCACTTTTAACAGAGGTGTCAACTCTTTGAGGCCTTTTCGATTTACTGCACATATTTTGTTTCCACAAGCATAACAGTTGTCGGAATTGTGCTGTCCTGGATCAGTCCAAGTAATTGGTACACCAAAAGAAAGTGAACTGCGTTTCCCTTGGATCCACATGGTAAGAGCATTGTAGCACATTTTACAAATTTTGTCTGGGGCCCACGAAACGCCGCGAATTATTTCGGAATCAAAATAAAGTTTAAAAGCTCGCTCCACTTGCTCAGTGAATAATCCAGTATTTGTTGAAAAAGCTCTTTTGCCAAAAATGTAACAAAATAAATTGAGTTTCTGGACAATTTGCACTCACGTTTGGGGCTCTTTTGTTTGACATAACTCGAGAACGACTAGTCCAATTTTGCTGCAACAGACTTAGACAAATTAAGAACTCCAATTCCCTTAATCTATTGATATACTATTTCTCTACATAATCAATAGTTTTGAGGTTATAGGTAAATTTATGAAGGAAAAACAAATTTTTAGCCTAAAAAATTAAAATTATTCATTTTAAAAATCATGAAAAATCGGAAACAGAAAAAAGTGTCACGTCTTATTACTTTCACGTATAGTCACATAACCTGTGAACAAAATGAGACATAAATAGATCAGAAAAATCGATGGACGCATAAATTTATTTTCGCTTGTTTGCTCCCTTTACTTTCTTGTGTGGTGCTTCGCCTTCTTGTTCGGAGTCTGTATCTGATGAGGATCTGTCTTCTAAGGCCTAATTTTTGGGTGGAAAATCATCTTTGATCAACCATCAAACATAATTTAAACTCTGAATTCACGTTTTAGGTTAATAGTTTATTGCTGTTTAAACAGCCAAAGTTGGGCATTTAAACTATGATCAAGTGACCATATGATTTTGACAGAAAACAACAAGAAGAACAAACACAAAGCTTCTTTAATTGTTAATGTGAACAATTATAATCACCATCCTAGCTGAAATAACAATAAAAACGTATCATGTAACTCGAATTCTCGAATTTCATTAAATATTTTGTATTTTATCACTTCACTTTTGTTTTGCAAATGGCGTCATTGTAACAATTAGCCGGTAAATGTATGAATACCGGTTATTTTTCGTAGCATTTGCCACTGTTGCCACATGGTAGTAAAATTATGTGACAAATCACTGAAAAACTCTTTTCGTATTTAAAGTCAGATCAAACATAAATCAAAATCAACTGATTACCAAGTTAAATAACCAGTTAAAAATTGGGCCTAAGTTTGTTTCAGCAAATCGGGCTAGTCGTTCTCGAGTTATGTCCAACGTGACAAATTCCCCTATATCGTATGATACTTACTAACTTCAAATCGATATATCTCGATTCCTAGACGTGACCCAGCGAAACGCCGGAACACGTATTACTGGTTTTTTTTTTACCGATATAACTTTTCCCGGTAGTCGGAGCCCCCTCCGATTTTGACCGTCGCACAGTGTAATTTTTGGAACTGGAATTTTGACATTTCCAGTATATGATCAATTCAAACGGGGGTTTCAAACTTTAGCATCTTAAATCTTGAAAACTAGTCTGGATATCAAAAACTTGTATTTAATTGTTCCATCTTATTTGGACGAATTCTATCAGAAAAAGTCATACTAATCATTACACTCACCCCAACCAGCATACCAGATTAATTAGTTCCGGCTTTATCGATATCTTCATGACCGACTACGAGTTTAGTATTGCCTGACCTACTTTGCGTGTTTAAAACTCTAATAAAATTTCGTTGTATGTGTATACATGACTAAATACCATTATGGACGTCAGCTAAAAAACAAAACGACATAAGTCAATTAAACACATAATTGAAGTTTTCACGCGAATAACGGTTGTAAGTACCAAAATGTAAATTGTTCACCAGAGACAAAAAATTACAAGAGGTGTCAGGGGACACCCGGTTAGAACGAAGTTCCTTTCGCTATATATTATGTACTAGTTAGTACCAACACGCCTAAGGCGATAAATTAAATGGATCTTTAAGAAAAGATACTATTTGTAAAATCATGAACTTTTTTTGAGAATTATTTTTATAGAAGAATGTATTTTTTTTAAAAAAAAAGTATATTTTTAGTTCCTTTTTGTAAGAATATGTAATATATTTTTCCTAAATATTCCTTTTTCAAAAAGAAGTACTTCTTTTATTAAAACCTAATGTTTTTTTAAGAAAAGGTACTATTTTTACGAAGAAGTACTTTCTGTGAGAAAAAGACAAAAGAGTATGATTTTTTTTTTACAAGGTTCTTTTTCTAAGAACTGGTAATTTTTAAAAAAGTGGTATTCTTTTTAGGAAAAGTTTATTTTTTTTAAGAAAATGTACTTATTTTCAGGAAGGCTACTTACATATCTTAAGAAAAGAAAAGAAAAGATATTATTAAGGTACTTTTAGGAAAGGAATTTTTGTAAAGGTTTTTTTTTAAGAATTGGTGCTTTTTTCAAGAATATTTCAAGAGCAAGTACTTCTCTCAGAAAAATTTATTTTGTTTCACAAAAAGGTACTCTTTAAAGAAAATGCAGTTTTTCAGAAAAATGCAATTTGTTGTAAGAAAATTTACATTTTTAAGAAAGGTACTTATTTAAAAAAATACTTTTTTAAGAAAATGTACTTTTTGTATGAAAATGTACTTTTGTAAGCAAAGGTACTTCTTTAAGATACGGTATTTTTTTAAGAAAAGGTACTGTGTTTAAGAATATGACTAGGTATTTTCTTTTGAGAAAATGTACTTTCACTGTGTGCAATTTTTTAAAATAAAATAAATGGTTTCCCATTACATCCCATGAAGGGACTGGGGAGAACTTCTCACAATCACTGAGCTGTGCGCTTTCCAGTTTTCACTCACTGATTGGGACCTACAGTTTTACACCGATTCCGAACGGTATTATGAGAAGCTTTTTCATGGCTATATACTCGATAGTGTCGCCATCACTATGCGAGGTGGCCGTCGCCGAAAGAAATTTTAAGGTGGTCAGAGCAGGGTTCGAACCCAGGATCTCATGTACAAGAGTCGCGCACACTAACCATTGCACCACCGACGGTGCAATTTTTTAAGTTATTGAAATATAACTATATACGGACACCACTACGTGATAAAATACAAAAAAGCACCCGTGTCTCTAATTTTGCCCAAAGTCATGCACTTTCTTTATGGGCCCCCAAAGATTTGGTGCCTCGGAGTAATTTTTGCAAAAAAGTGATCATTTTGTCAGGCTCATATCTTGCAAACCGTTCGGAATTTCGATTTACTTTCTGAGGGAGAGTTGTAGCTCTTGTCATAAGAAATAAAACTTGTGAACATATAAAATAAAAAAAACTTCATCTTCAAGGTCAAAATCGAAAAAAACTTTAAAAAATTTGATTTTTTTACATTTTTCCCCTGTTTAGGTCTATAGGTAGCAAACCGTTCAAAATTCAAGGAAACAATCAACTACAGGGTGGAGCGCGGTAATTTTCTTATTTCAGAATGAAATAAAACAATTATGAGCCTTAGAAAAATTTATTTTATATTTTAATTATATTGAACAGTAAGGGAATTTGTAAATTACATGGTTTCAAATAGTGTATCTGGCAAATGTCGACCTTCGCTATCCACACACTGCTGCTGCTACGTTTTCTGAAGTTTTCATGAACTCTAAGGGCCAATGATGCCTACTCGTGATATGGCGCACCACACAGTGCGTACACATGGCACATTCGCTGCTGTTCTCAATGAAGTTACCCAATTTACAATTGATTGCCGTCCAGGAACACTTCCGCGTGGAGGGAACAGCGAATCGTAAACGAAAAGTACGTGGCACTGCAATGATCGAGTGCGCATTTGAAAAATACGCTTCAACACAAAATGACCTCTCTCCTCACGTGTCCAATGCATGATGGCAACTGAAAGACAGACGAATACAAATCTCCCGTCAGCCACTATAAGCCATGCACACTCTCCACTCTCTTCGACCAACAGTGCCGCCACCGCCTGCAGTGCAAAAAAGCAAATAAGCAAATTATTGACACGAGTGTCAGCAAAAAATGTAAATAAACGCTAGTGAGAGCAGTCATTTCAACTCAGTTGCTCTCAAGCATTCAATGAAAGCACATCTATGTTTGTTTTTGCGGATAATTATTACACATACACATACATACACATAATTATTAGTACACTGAGAATATGTGGGATGTCGAATGGGAAAATAAATTTTTATTTGCTTTGAACATATTGAACGAAGCCGAATGTTTTGTATGCAACAAAATTATTAAAACTAAGAATGCACATACACTCAAGCGTCATTACGATGCATTACATGCTAAAGAACATTTGATTATTGGGAGAGATAGAATTAAACTTATTTCTAAATTCAGAAATGATCTTGAAAAAAAAAATATGCGTGTTAGGAGCACAGTTCTAAAAAAGAATGCCACTTCCAAAAATGCAGCATCAAGCCATGAAAAAGCGTCATATATAGTCAGCTTAGCATTGGCAAAAAAAGGCAGACCTTTTGAAGACGGCGTATTTTTTAAAGACATTTGCTTTCAATACAGCATTTATATGGACCGTCAGGGCAACAAGTAGCAGATGCAATAAAAGTTACGCCTTTATCGGGTAAAACCGTAGTTCGACGAATCGAAGATATCGGCTTATATATGCAATCGCTAACGGTTGAGCGAATTAAGAGAGCCAAATATATTTCGGCATGTTTAGACGAAAGTGTTGACATTACTGATACAAGTCAAATGATAATTTGTATCAGAACGGTTGACAATGACTTTAATGCATTTGAGGAAATTCTAAAATTACATTCATTTAAAGGCACCACTACTGGTAAAGATATTTATGAGGCGTTTTGTACAAATGTTTTATCTTTAATAGATATTAATAAGCTATCTTCTGTATGTACGGATGGTGCACCGGCTATGGTTGGTAGACAAATCGGATTCGTGGGGCAGCTGTTAAAGGCCGGTATAAATGTACCGACTTTCCACTGCATTATCCACCAGCAAGCTTTATTTTCCAAAACGATAGGCACCACAAACAAAGACCTTAATCTAACTGCAGTTATGGCAACTGCTGTAAAAATAATTAACCGGCTACGAGGGGGTCATAACGCACTCACGCATAGAAAACTTAAAGCTTTTTTACAAGATATAGAGGCGGACCATCACGACATATTGTTGTATACCGAAGTAAGATGGCTAAGTCGTGGTCCTCTTCGCGAGGAAATAGCCACATTTTTTGAAACACAGACTGGTCCCTCAGATACTTCACTTTTAAACCAAATAAAATGTCCTAAATTTCTCTTGGACTTAGCATTCCTAACGGATATAACGCTATTGTTTAATAGACTAAATCTTGTGTTGCAAGGAAAATATACTACCATATCCGACCAATTAGAAGCGGTTAACGAATTTTCGAAGAAACTTATAATTTTGAATGACCAATTGAAAATAGAAAATTTAACTAATTTTCCAAACGTTCAAGAAATTTTCAATAAAGTTCCGAATCGCAATAGACTTAAAGAACTAAGCGAAGAACTAAATAGTCTGTTTGACACTTTTCAAATCAGATTTAAAGATTTTCGAAAAATGGACTGGATTGTAACCATATACAATAATCCATTAACATGCTCGTCTGAGAATTTCCCACTTGACATACAAGCTGAATTAATAATTATGCGCCAAGGCTTTTTTATTCCCATTGGAGGGGGAATAAATTTTTGGAGAAATGTATGTCCGCAAAAATATCCTCTTACCAGAGACTTAATATTGAATTTTTTTTCAATTTTTCCAACTACATATATCTGCGAATTATCTTTCTCGGCAATGTCGGACATAAAAAATAAGAAACGAAACAGTCTAACATACAGTCATTTAGAGACGCTACTAAAAATCAAATGTTTTAACGATGAAATTGATATAGACAAACTCATTGACTTTAAAAATTTAAATACAGAAACAAATTAAGATAGACTAAGAACTGAATAAAAGTGCCTGATGGAAATTAACAAGATTTAATTTATGTAATTTTTTCTATTTTTTTAAACTACTATATTTTTTTTAGAACTAAGTGACTGAATTAAAGTTCCTAATGAGAATGAACAAAGTTTAATTTACGTTCCTTTAATTTTTTTGTTTCTTATATGTTATTTTTTATTATGTTACGTTATTTACTTACTTTATTTTTATTGCTTAAAGAATTGCATTATTATTTAAAAAAAATATATTTTATAAAAATAAAATATACCTCTTTCAGTTATTTAACAAACAACCACAATATTTCTTTCAGTGAAAGCACGCTCATCTACCCCAATACAGTCACTCACTTCTCACTAACACAACCATGCTCTCTTTTTGACTAGCACTGTTCTAGAACATATGAACTTCCTAGGAATGATTCTTAACACCGTTACTTCAACGAATTTTTGCTCAGCGCAAGTTTCCCTCGCACCGTTGCATGAGGCACCAGGTAAAGTTGCTCAGCGTAGTTGTGCTCAAAACCATATCAGCTGACCAAGATGGATACATAAGGTGGTAGCAGTAGCAATTGCATGTATTATGTATGTGTACTTTTTCTACTGTTCTAGTGCTATCACCTTATTTATCCATCCTAGTCAGATTACAACGAAATGTCAAAAGTTTACACGTTTCTCCATCCCACGTTTGCGCAGCAAATTTGCCTCGAAAACTTTCCACTTTTGAGCACGTCGCTTTGTGTGGGAAATTTGTTTGTTTTGACGTTTGCTGTGCAAGTTTACGATGTTTTCGAGTTTACGAGGTTCTTTCGAGCTTTCATGAAGACCACTAATATAAGACTCAGGCCTAGGAAGTTCATCCCTCAGAGATTAAATCAAAATTCCGAACGAATTGCAAGATATGAACCTGACAAAATGATCACTTTTTTGCAAAAATGACACCGAGGCCCCAAATCTTTGTTGCACATAAAAAAAGTTCATGACTTTGGGCAAATCTGGGAGAAACAAGTGTTTTTTTTTTGGTCTTTTAACACGTAGTGGTGTCCGTATATGGTTATATTTCCATGACTTAAAAAATTAAACACAGTGAAATTAAAAATTTTTCGGGAAATATTTCACTTTTGCGGCTACTTAAACAATATCTAAACGGTGTTTAGAACCATTATTAGGAAGTTCATAAATTCTAGAAAGTTGTTTATTGAGATCTTAGGTACAGTTTTGGAGTTGATTGTTTCCTTGAATTTTGAACGGTTTGCTACCTATGGACCTGAACAGGGGAAAAAAGTAAAAAAAAAATCAAATTTTTTAAAGTTTTTTTGCGATTTTGACCTTGAAGGTCTTATATGTTTACAATGTTTGTTCTTTATGACAAGGGCTACAACTTTCCCTCAGAGAGTAAATCAAAATTCCAAATGGTTTGCAAGACAAAATTATCACTTTTTTGCAAAAATGACACCGAGGCTCCAAATGACTTTGGGCAAAACTGGGAAACACGGGACTTTTTTTTGTTCTTTTATCACGTAGTGGTGTCCGTATATGGTTATATTTTTTCGTGATGCACTGTGTTTTTTAAGAAAAGGCACTTATTTAAGGAAATGTTCTTTTTTTAAAGTTTTTTCACTTTGGATTTTCCAAATTTACTTTTTATTGAGTTCAAAACTACAAATATACTAAATATTGGTTACTGGCTCCACCTAGAAAACTGCCCATTAAATAAGAAATTTTCCAACATATGTTAGTCTAGACACAAAAGTACCCTATATAGTTGATAATACTGGGTTATAGCATAATAGTGTTAAAAAACAGTTGTTTAATTTTTTTTTCATTTAGCCCCAACTTCGTTCCATAAACTAGTTAAACAGTGGGCACTTAGTCTTTGTGTGCCTGTTTAAGATTTGGATTAATTTGCACTGTTATTAACATTAAATTATATTTAACTTGAACATTATTTTATTTAGAAAATTTAATTTTTATGGTTTTCACAATGAAATAACGATTTATATCCAAAATAAATTGGATGATAACACGTTTTAATACACATCGATTTTTCACTTCGATTTTCAATTCAAATAATCTGGCAGAGTAATTCGAAATGGAATTAACGAAAAAACACTTTTAAAAAAGTTTGTCGCTTACAACGTTATTGTACATTTTATCACAATTTTTGACACTTCTACGATATGAAATAATGTTGTTGTGTCTTAAGTAATATTTGGAAATACTACTGTATTCTTGACAATTTTATAAAGTGTTTTTAATTCTCCTATAAAATAATGAATATTGTAGTTTCGTTGATATGCCTTTTAGCTAACTATGTACATAGAAAATAATAAGATAAAGAATCAATTGTAAATTGTGGTGAAATACATCAAATTTAGTCTTGACCAACACAGTACAATTTACAATTGTGCACCCGACACAAATTCAACTTCAGATAAAAATAGAGATTCCACATTTTACTTTAGTTTATTAATAATAATTATTACCCTTTCGGATTTTCCTTAATGATGGATTTTAAAAATGTCTTTTGGATTATTGTTTTCATTTAACTTTCTTTATCTATCTTATACAAACACTTTTGATATTTATTACAAATTCCTGCGGTGGAAACACAATTGACTCACTATCACCGTTGAGCAATTGATTAAATTGAATACCGGCAGAGAGCGATGATATCATTTATAAACAAAAATAAAAACAGACAAATGTTTATTCACAATTACAGCTGTTCTATGTAGTTCAAGCAAAACACAAACGGCTGATTGTCAATTGCCAAACAATGTTGCCATATTACGTTTATAATAAAGTTTTAAATATTTTAATACAACTTGGCCGTTTGTATATTAAGTTTATCGTTCCGTTTGTAATGTGCCTTTAATACAGACGGAGAATAATGTACGTGCAAGTAACACATACTATTTTGACATATCGCAATATAAGCTCCTGTATAAACATGTAATAAATCGTCAAATAATAACAAATAAAATGCCTTCCGCCATTTAACCAATTTTTTCTGCACATTATCTCATTTTTCTTTAGCCGAATTCTGCACAATCTCTTAAATTTTACCGCATAATTACACTGTGAGACAAAATTAGATTTTTTTCAAAATGATGGGGTTTTGTCAACGGATTCTGGTAGAAGGATCTAAAAAAAAAAATATACGTGTATCGGCGTTTTGCCAGATCTGATCAGAATTTTTTTTAGTGCGGGCCAAACTTTCCGCCCCTCGGAACTTTCCTGCAACATATCGGCATGCAAAATTGTATGTTGCTTACTTCTGAGGTACAAACTATGTTCAGAAGTTTTATAGAAAAGATTCAGATAAACATTTTTGTGGAACAAATTAACCCTCTAACTGTCACGTACAACCATAATTTTTACTTTTTTTTGAAAACTCGCAAAAAACTGCTCGAAAATGTCGGGGGGCGTGGTCAAAATGTTGTACAAAAATTATCGCCTTAAAATTTCACTATATGTGTCCGAACACTCCAAAACAAAAATCTTAGCCCAAGTGCTAGATAAAAGATGAAATATGACAAAATTCATTATATTATGTCGACTATTTTTAATTCAAACAGCAAAATGACAATATTCATTATTAACCCTTAGAAGGCAGTTAGTTTTTGCTTATTATCTACCACTTGGGCTAAGATTTGTGTTTTGGAGTGTTCGGACACATGTAGTGAAATTTTATGGCGATAATTTTTATAGGACACTTTGACCACGCCCCCCGTAATTTTGGGGCAGTTTTTTTGCGAGTTTTCAAAACAAAGTAAAAATTATTGTTATACGTGACAGCTAGAGGGTTAATTTGTTCCACAAAAATGTTTATCTGAATCTTTTCTATAAAACTTCTGAACATATTTTGTACCTCAGAAGTAAGGAACGCACAATTTTGCATGCCGATATGTTGCAGGAAAGTTCCGAGGGGCGGAAACTTTGACCCGCCCTAAAAAAAAATTCTGATCAAATCTGGGAAAACGCCGATACACGTATATATTTTTTTAGACCATCCTACCAGAATCCGTTGACAGAACCTCATCATTTTTTTTGTTGTCGCACAGTGTTATGCGACATAGTCTGCACAAGCTCTGAAGGGAATTTTATTTTCTTTTGTCCCTGATCATGCCATCGAAGGGGATATTTTTAACTTGTTTTATTCTTCAAATTCATTAATGTTCTTTCTTTATCTGGCAGTGTTAAGAAGAATTTGTCCACGCAAATAAAAAAAAACAAATTCAGTTCTTCAGTAGTGCATATTTGAATTCTTTCAAAGACAGAAAACTTGAAAGGCAAAACGATTCTATTTAATTTGTACATTCTTATTTTGTTTTTATTATTATACACCTACTAAGAGGTTTTTTTTGTTTTTTTTTTTTACTTTATAAAAATAAATACTTTGTTATATACTTAATTTTAAATAAAATAAGTTTTAATTAAATAGAGTATTTTCAGAGAATGCTGCACATTTTCGGATATTTAGTTATAAAAGTATGGACAACAGTGGGAAAAATTTTCGATATTTTTAATAAAAGCCTGAAAATGTCAGGCAATTAATCAGAATGTCGTCAGAAATCGGCGGTAAAATAGTTGTACATATTATCGTCGGAAAAGTCTGATAATTTTCGGATATTTAATCAGATTTTGGACAGAAATTGGCAGCAAAAAAATCACTAAAATATTCAGATTATTCTCGGAAAAATCTGCTCTTTTTCGAAAATTTTTTTAGATTTCCTTCCGAATTTCCCTTCAGAATTCTAACAGAATTCCCACCAAAAACTCGGCAAAACATACCGAATTTCCTCAGAATAAATTTCAAAATTTCTTGTCAACCACTCGTACAACCTTTGGTAAGATTTGTGACCGAAATCGGCATCAGACTTTTACCGACTATCTGACCGAATTCGGAAGAAATTGTTCAACACAGACTGAGAAGCCGTATCGAAGTGAATGATCGTTTGCCTTCAATTGATGTGGACCGGAAACTGTCCAAATAATCGGGTTTTCTCGTAACCGGACCCGACAGAAAATTTGTATTTTTATCAAATTTTATATTCTGATAGTAAGATATTTCACTAAGCCTCCTTGGGACATAAATTTACTGCGAACCGGAAACTGTGCATATACAAGATTCTTCTCGGAACCAGACTCGACAGAAAATGTGTATTTTTATCAAATTTTATATTCTTATAATAAGATATTTCACTCAAGCCTCTTTGGGACAGCAATTTGTTGAGAACCGGAACCGGTCCAAATACCCGGTTCTTCTCGGAACCGGACTCGTTTTGCAAGGAATTTGCATTGAATTGAATGGGAATGGAATTGAATTGCATTGAATTTAATTGAACTTAATTGAATTGAATACAATTGAATTGAATTGAAATGAATTTAATTGAATTGAATTGAATTTAATTGAATTGAATTGAATTGCATTGAATTGAATTGAATTGAATTGAATTGAATTGAATTGAATTGAATTGAATTGAATTGAATTGAATTGAATTGAATTGAATTGAATTGAATTGAATTGAATTGAATTGAATTGAATTGAATTGAATTGAATTGAATTGAAATGAATTGATTGGAATTGAATTGAATTGAATTGAATTGATTTGAATTGAATTGAATTGAATTGAATTCAATTGAAATGAATTGATTGGAATTGAATTGATTTGAATTGAATTGATTTGAATTGAATTGTATAGAATTGAATTGATTTGATTTGATGTGATTTGAATTGAATTGAATTGAATAGAGTGGAATTCAATTGAATTGAATTTAATTGCATTGAATTGAATTTAATTGAATTGTGTAGAATTGAATTGATTTGAATTGTATTGAATTGAATCGAATTGAATTGTTTGAATTTATTTCTAATTGGATTGAACTGAATATAATTGATTTGAATTGAAATGAATTGGATTGGATTGAATTGAATTGATTTGAATTAATTGAATTGAATGGAATGGAATTGAATCGAGTTTGATGTAATTGAATTGAATTGAAATGAATTGACTGGAATTGAATTGTTTTGAATTGTATTGAATATAATTGAATTGATTTGAATTGAATTGTATTGAATTGAATTGGATCGAATTGTATTGAATTTACAGCAATTTGTGGAGAACCGGAACCGGTCCAAATACCCGGTTCTTCTCCGAACCGGACTCGTTTTGCATGGAATTTGCATTGAATTGAATGGGAACTGAATTGAACTGAATTGAATTGAAATTGAATTGAATTGAAATGAATTGAATTGAAATCAAATAAAAAGAATTGACTGGAATTGAATTGAAATGAATTGGCTGGAATTGAATTGATTTGAATTGTATAATATAATTGAATTGATTTGAGTTGAATTGAATGTAATTTAATTGTTCAGAATTGAATTGATTTGAATTCAATCGAATTGAATTGATATGAATTGAATTGATTTGAATTTAATTTTTAATTGGATTGAACTGAATATAATTGATTTAAATTGGATTGAATTCATTTTAATTAATTGAATTGATTTAATTGAATTTAATTTAATTGAATTGCGGCTTGACACCCCTCTATTATTTTCTCTAGGGGCTCGTCAAGTCCTTAGTCTACACTAACAAGCCAACCACTTTGGATGAGCTCGAAGCAAAAATTCGAGAAGTTATTGCCGGAATAACCCCGCAGATATTAGGCCGAGTCATCAAAAATTGGACCGACCGTTTGAAGCACTGCGAACGAAGCCGAGCGGACATTTGAATGCTGTGCTTTTCCATACATGTAGCTTGAAAATAAAGGCAGTATCAATTTGGAATCTCACAGTGTTGTCGTTGTATTAAAATTTCTTTTCCTATCGTTCTTCGTATCTCCAGTTTGACGTTCCGTTTAAGAGATCCAAATCATTCACATGGGATTTAGAAATTTCCGCTCTTTTCAATGATTATAAAGGGTGTCCCAATATCAAACAGCACGATTTTATTTAAAATAAGACATAAATTTTTTATCACCTTTGTGATATTGTTATTGCACTGTAAAGTGGGATTTAGATTTAGAATAAACTAGCCGGATCACAGGCATATGCACTTTTCATGAACTCTTCGATGACATTGTCACAAATATGTGGAATTCTTTGGGGGTTATGCGCATAGACCAAAGATAGGAATCGCACGGCCCTAAACATCGGAATTTAGGGATATGAATTTGTCTGAAAATCGTTGCTCCAATAAATCGATTGTCTCATGCGCGGTATAGCAGCAGGTGGAGTCATTCTGTCGAAACCACATGTCGACCAGATCTGGTACGATGTATGGACATGTATGGATTAACAGAAGTTCGTTTTCCCAACTACAGTCCCCAAACGAACTTCAGTTATCTGAGATTTCCTTTGGGAGGAACGAGTTTTTTCTTTGAGTGCAAAATCCGCACCAGACAGTTGCTAGCTGTGAAAGCATTTGTTTCTCATGGATCACGTGCGTATCACGTCTGAGCCTCAAATTCGACAATTTTGGTTGTTAACGAATCTATTCCGATAAAAATGCGTCTCATCGATGAAGATGATTTGTTGTGTGAAAAATAGGCATTCACATTTCTTTGCTCTGTCACTCATTAAACGTATTGCCAACGCAGTCAATTGTCTCTTGGTTTGAGCTGGATCTTGTACGGATGAAGCTGAAGGTATTGCGTCAAAATTCCCTGCATGGTGCTTCGTGAAATTTGAAGCTGTTGGGAAGGTTGCTGAATTGATGTTGACGGGGTTTCAGAGACACTCTCGTTTACACGAGAAATGTTTTCGAGAGACAAATCGGTGCGTTGACGCACAGGAGACTTACTATTTATAACATCGTGCGACACGTATTTCCTCCTAAGGACAAGACTATATACATGTGAATAAAAAAACCTACAGTGTGTCAAAACACGTTTTAAGCGCCCTCTACACGGTCATGCGGCATGGTCGTGTACGTGTGCACGAAGCTCAAACGGAAACGTTCATGCATACGCCGTCAAGCATTCATTTGTTTTCAATTTTCGTGGTGAGCAGTCGATAATGTCGAGATAGGAAATAATATTTTTGGCGGCCGCAAATATTTTGGCGAAAGAGGATTTGGATGAAAGAGTGGCATAAAAAAAGAAATATACAAAGAGCGGTAGACTTCAATAAAATCTAAAATAAAATTCTTGTCTGTCTCCTCCACACGTGCTTACTCAACGGCGTCTTTTCTTAAATGCGTACGTGCATGATCCAGCATACACACACACTATCAAGCATGCCATTATGCAACGCAAAATATCAAAAAATTTTGATTTTTTTGATTTTTCATCAAGCATCGTGTGTGTGTGACAGATCCATAGAGTAAATTTGTAGTAGAGCCGCCATTTGTCTCATCTGACGTTTCCTTTCACACTCTTCGTGATGCGGTCGGTGTGATAGAGAGATGTTTGACGAAAAGTGATATACACCAGGTGGAATTACAACAACTTCTTGCTTTAATTTTTCATGCCATTTTGGTGAAAAACTGTGAAATTTAAATGTGTTTTAAACTTTTTTATTGACTTTTATTGTTAGCATACATTTGTGTTGTATTTAACACATTAATTTTAACACACAAAACGAAATGCCGTTGTTGTTATTTTGTTCGTTGTTTTGAACCATTGCCTCTATCTGGTATTAGTAAAGCAATTCTTTTCAACATCAAACGTATACATCACACGAGGACAAATGTCAGAAATTTGGTGAGTGAAAGATTTTTTCTACCCATATTTACTCTATGGACATGATCCATGCATATTTTCACTAATACACACATGCATGTATGTCATGCCGCATGATCGTGTTGGCGCCGCTTTAAAGTGAAACGCAATTAAAGTTCCCCCTTGTGTTGCCTTTTCATAGGTTACAAAATTGCACTTCTACATTACTTTCCGATGGTTTTGAGACTTGCGAGCGGTTTCATATGAAATTTGAAGGTTTTTTACATACAAATCCAAAAAAAGTGAATTTATGTTTGCAAGCATTATATTCATGAATTTTATGATATGCTGCCTTTTTGTTTCTTTATTGTCCATCTCGTTTTGGGTTTTAGCGGCTTTCAACAAACATATTCACATTTGGGCCTCAAAAACATATATTATTGCATATTAATCGTCGGGTCTCAAACATGTTACATTGAATAGCAAACACAATGTGTTGGTCACAAGTATAGTATATTTGCGTCAAGCTACAAACACGTTATATTGGCACACAAACAACAAAAAAAAGACAGATTTTTCAGCGTGTAGTCGCCCATAGAACGTGTCTTTGGTGTCATCGTATTTTTCTTCCGTCGTGGCATGAACACAAATTAGCGATATGTTAAATTATTTCGCCGGTGTGGAGAGCTGAGAATGAACACATGTAACAGAGCTAAGAGAGCGAGAGAGAGGGAGACAGAATAGCTTTAGTTATTATTGAATAGTTTTGTTCAGTTGTCGGCTTGGCTGTGAATAGTCGTGCTAAGAATAAAGTGACCCAGAATAACATTTTACTTTGTTTCAATCAGGGAGTATTAAATAGCAGGTTGGTACAGGTGGCGCAAAAGTAAACTTCCGACGTTTTTTGGCTGTAATTTAAAAAAAAAATGAAAAACTGATTCTTCTTGTGGATTATTTTTATTTGGTCTTTTAATTTTTTTTACATCAAGTCGAGAATATGATGTCTTGTAAATGGCCGCCGCCACAGTTGATTGTCATTTGAGCCCTTTTTATGGCATTTTCCATCACTTTGGCCAAAACTTCCGGCGATACGTCCTCACATTCTTGACGGATATTGTCTTTAAGAGCTGCAAGAGTCTGAGGCTTGTTGACATAAACCCGCGACTTCAAAAAGCCCCACAAAAAGAAGTCTTGAGCGGTCAAATCAGGCGATCTTGCTGGCCAGTGCAAATCGCCAAAACGGGAGATTAGGCGCCCGGGAAATGCACCCTTCAGCATATCGGTTGTGGCACGTGCAGTGTGTGCCGTTGCACCGTCCTGTTGGAACCACATGTTTTCCAATACCAATTCATCAAGTTGCGGCAAAAAGAACTCGTTGATCATTGCTCTGTAGCGTGGCACGACGTCTGGTCGATGTCGACGGCGCTTCCATGACATCCTCGGCTACAGCAGCAATATTCTCTGCAGAACGGCTACTCCGGGGTCTGCCACGCCTGGCAGCATCTCGTGTTGTGCCAGTCTCTTCGAGGCGAGCGGCTAAACGTCGCAGTGTTTCACCAGTAGGCGTTGGACGGCTGGGAAATTTGCGACGAAATTCACGTTGTGCCAAAGTCACCGACCGATTATTGGTCAAATAAATAGTCAGCAATATTCCGCGTTCTGGAGCAGTGTAGCGTAACATTGTTTATTAACGTGTATTTCGCATGTGTTTACTACACAAATGTCAAAACAGAACTGACATTAGGGGCCAATCGCAAAATTTATAGCATTTCCTGATAGGAGGATTACTTTTGCGCCACCTTGTACATTGGCGACGAGGATGGGATCGCTTGTAATAAAAAGAATATCCAACCTTAAGGAATTGGTGGAAACATAATTTATATTCATGCATATGTATATGTAGGTAGGTGTGAATACTAGCAATTAAAACGGAGTTGTGGACGTTGAGTTTTCCTATTGTGAATGGATATCAACACAAGAGAAAGACAAAACAAAAAGGAATAAAGAAAGGAAAATTTTCTTTTCCCGTGACATTGGTTGAGTTGCATTTAATTGCAAGTTGGAGTATATAGTACATATGTATATTAAATTGTGTTTGTGGAAAAACGTATTCAATTACGTACAGCAATCCATTTAATTGGAATACGAGGAAATCGAAAAGCAGGTATGAAGTGATGATCGCATTCAATTGTGAGCTTACAAATAAATGTTTAAAATTTTGCTTGGCAGCTCTTTTACACACATTAAATTGTGTATCAAAATGACTGAAATTAAACCATTTCTGTGTGAAAATATAGACAAAGCTCTATTACGAACAGAATGGGAAAGATGGTATCGGTCTCTCTCTCTATACCTTCAAGCTGAAGATATTGTAGATGTGAACAAGAAGAAGAATAAGTTGCTCCACTTGGGCGGGCCACAACTACAAGAGGTAGCGTATAATATCCCGGGAGTATGAGGCTTCGGGAAAAAAAGACGTGTTCAAAATACTGGTGGGAAAGTTAGATGAATACTTTTCACCGAAACGGAATTCTACCTTTGAGAGGCATCTGTTTAGGAACCTCGCTCCTATAGAAGGAGAAGATTTTAATAAATTTTTGCTTCGTCTTAGACATCAAAGTTCCAAGTGTGATTTTGGATCCAACCCCAAGGAGATTAAAGAGATTAACATCAAGGATAAAATAATTGACTCTTGGGCGCCAATTGATTTGAAGAAAAAATTATTCGAGAAAGAACAAAGTCTGGACGAAATCGTTTCGGCGTGACTAATTCATGAGCAAATTGGCAAGCAATCACAGAGTATGCTACCGAGAACAGAATTTGACACGGTGAATAAAATATCTACATGAGATGAGTGGACACACCGACCAGGTAGAGAGTGCGGAAGATGTGGGAATGGAGAACATTCGAGTAATGATATCAGCTGTCCTGCAAGGAAGAGTAAATGTAACAAATGCGGGCTATTAGGACATTTTGCTCGTAAATGTAAAACCAAAGGCAACAAACGTAATACAGAGGAATATGAGCACAGTAACACGAATAAACGTCGTTTTCCCTCTTCCAGAATTAGATGCATCGAGGACAAGGAATGTGAACCAGAGACAGAGGTTCGGAATTTCGACTGTTTTAAGATCGATGATGCATCAGCGATGGACGAGAGAATCCAGTGTCGGGAAGGAGGCCATTTTATATCCATGATCATCGATTCCGGCTCTCGTTTTAATCTTCTTAGCCAAAATGATTGGGAAATACTAAATGGCCGTGGAGCAATGCTATTGAATGTTCGTAAACATTCTGTGAATCAATTTAAAGCCTACGCAGCCGACCATCTGCTAGAAGTATTGTCGGTTTTTGAGGCACCAGTGTCAGCGAGAGAGGGTTCAGAAGTAATGGCTACATTCTATGTTATCCGAAATGGAAACCAATCTCTTCTAGGTCGCGATACGGCAGTCCAACTTAAAGTTTTAAAACTTGGTCTGAGGGCAAATCTAGCAGATGAAGAAGTGTGGGTCAAGCCATTTCCTAAAGCTAGGGGAATACACATCAAATTAACCATAGATACTGCGGCCTTTACGTCGGATACCAGTAGCCCTTGAGGAGGGTGTAGAGAAAAACTTAGAAGAGAAGCTGTTGTGGGACCGAGTTCTTGGATCTCGCCGATTGTGCCCGTTCTCAAAGGTAATAATGAAATCCGATTATGCATTGACATGCGCCGAGCAAATAAGGCTGTACTTCGGGAAAATTACCCGTTGCAGACATTTGATTCCTTTATGACGAAATTAAGGGGTGCCAAACTATTCTCCAGATTGGATTTGAAATGGGCATATCACCAGTTAGAACTTCACGAGTCGAGTCGTGATATTACAACGTTCATCACCCACAAGGGTTTGTTTCGATATAAGAGACTAATGTTCGGAATCAGCTCCGCTCCCGAGATTTTTCAGCGGATAATGGAAGGACTTCTTGCCCCATGCGCCAATTCATTAAATTATATTGATGACGTCATTATTTTTGGTGACACGGAAGAAAAACACGACGATACCGTGAAGCAGGTGCTCGCAATATTTAAAGCCAATAATTTGTTGCTTAACCAAGAAAAGTGTGTGTGGCGGGTGAGAAAACTGAAATTCTTGGGACATGTTCTCTCGGACAAAGGAATAGCTCCAGATCCTGAGAAACTGGAGACAATGACGGGTTTTCGCCCACCAGAGACCAAGGAGGAAATACGGAGTTATCTTGGTCTGATAACTTATGTCGGAAAATTCATTCCAGGTATGGCTGATATCACAGAACCCCTAAGGAACATATTGAAACAAGACAGTAAATATGTCTGGGGTCAAGACCAACAGATGTCGTTTGACCGGTTAAAAAGCTGCCTAGTAAACATACCAAATCTTGCATACTTTACTCCACAGAACAGAACTCGAGTCATTGCTGATGCCAGCCCCGTAGCTTTGGGGGCAGTGCTGCTTCAGTTTGATTCCTCTGGTGACCCATGCATAATAACTTTCGCTAGTAAAAGTCTCTCGGACGTGGAAAAGAGATATTCTCAAACCGAGAAGGAAAGCCTAGCACTCGTTTGGGCAGTAGAGCGATTTTACTACTATCTAATTGGGTTAGAATTTGAGTTGGTGACGGATCATAAGCCGTTGGAGGTCATATTTAAGCCAACTTCAAAACCACCAGCCAGAATTGAAAGGTGGCTGCTTAGACTACAATCTTTTAGATTTAAAGTGGTATATAAAGCTGGCAAGGAGAACATTGCAGATTCCATACCAAATTGAAGTAACAAACTCTTATGATGAAAACGGTGAACATAACATCTTGCATGTTATGGTACAATCAACACCATCAGCTATAAGCATATGTGAGATTGCGGAAAAGAGTTCGAAGGAGAAAGAAATTTTAGACGCAATGGAATATACTAAAAACGATTCTTGGCCTTCGGAAACGTCGAATGCTTACTACCCTTTTCGATATGAATTATCAACAGTTGGCAGCGTGATGTTGCGGGGAACTCGCATCGTTGTATCAAAACTTCTCCGCTCCAAAATTTTGGATCTTGCTCACGAGGGACACCCCGGTGAATCTGCAATGAAGCGAAGAGTAAGATCAAAGGTTTGGTGGACTCTGGTTGACAGAGATGTTGAGTCGTTCGTAAAAAATTGCTGGGATTGCTTGTTGGTATCACAACCAAATAACCCAAATCCAATGAAAAGACACGTTTTCCCAAATGGACCTTGGCAATGTGTGGCTACAGACTTGCTTGGCCCCTTACCGAATTCGGATTATATATTTGTCTTAATTGATTATTACTCCCGATATCAGGAAGTACGATTTCTGAGAAAAATCACGTCTGGGGTAATTATAAACATACTGCACGAAATCTTCTGCCGGCTGGGAATACCGAAATCCTTAAGAGCAGATAATGACAGGCAGTATGTGAGTACTGAATTTAAAGACTTTTGTAAAAACAATGGAATTAAACTAATAACTACCCCACCCTATTGGCCACAAGCTAACGGCGAGGTAGAAAATATGAATCGGTCGTTGGTGAAAAGACTTAAAATTGCTCATGCAAACAAACAGGACCCCAAGTCGGAAATCCGGAAATTTATCCTAATGTACAACGTAACACCTCATGGCACCACCGGAACTCCACCAACAGAATTAATGTTTAATCGCGTTATACGAGATAGAATGCCTGGAATTAGCGACATAACTGATGACATGGTGGACTCAGCAGCAAGAGATCTGGATATGATAAATAAGCAGAAAGGAATGGAAAGGGGGTGATAGGAAGAGGAGAACCAGAGAACATGAGATATTACTGGGTGATAAAGTTTTGCTACGGAATGTTGTGTTTCCCAATAAATTAACAACAACGTTTAATCCCACGGAATATGAGGTAATTGAGAAAGATGGGAATGAGGTGAAGATAACGGCAGGAGGAAAAACGGTTAGGAGAAATATAAGCTATATTAAGAAAATACCATCGGGCGACATCTCTGTTACAACGACTTCACCGTTACCAGTACCCACGAATACATTGGAGACAACGAGACCCAACACGGATGCTGGATTACGCCTGCGGTTCAAAAACATAGGAGGGATGTGGAGAGCTGAGAATGAACACACGTAACAGAGCTAAGAGAGCGAGAGAGAGGGAGACAGAATAGCGTTAGTTCTTATTGAATAGTTTTATTGAGTTGTCGGCTTGGCTGTGAATAGTCGTGCTAAGAATAAAGTGAACCAGAATAACATTTTACTTTGTTTCAATCAGGCAGTATTAAATAGCTGGTTGGTACAGCCGGTAATCGGATGGTGGTGATACGTTTAATCACGGGGTTGTACCTTGAGACCTCTCGAGGCAGATGTCAGTTGGAAAGTGGCAGTCGATCTGTATAGTGTTCTAACATTCCAAGTGCATATCCGTAAATCGTGGCCCTTACAACGTTTGCGGGGCTCGTCCACAAATAGAGGGTTTTATATTTCCCATTCTCATTTTGTATTTTCATTGTCATGGCGGAAGGTAGGTCCAGCCCAGGACGAGTACGTTTCAGCCGCCCTTTATGGATTAGACGCTGACCAGAATACAGTGTGTCGAAACTGGATGATTGTTCTATCCTGTTGATCCACCGTTGGCTAGTAGTGTTGGCTCATCCGCATTCAAAGGACAAATGAATATGTCCGCTAGTTCGAAAAGCTGCAGTGACAGAGTCACCTATTTAACCTGCGACGCATCATTGATCGTATAACCAATCAGGCTGCTCGCTCAATTCGCCTTCTCACTCTAGCTAGCTAACGGAGGTTTCCGATAAAGTCACTCCGGGACATACTTAGTCTAAGATCGGAAGTAGTGAGTGAGGCTGCCCAATGAAGGAATCATTTCTGGGCACTCTCAAATGAGTGGCTATCAAAAACTTCTCATCTCTCTCTCTCAAGTCCCATGTGACAGGAAAAATAACACAACATATAAGTCGTGCACTCTTCTTCAGACTTTCTTTATTAGTAAACAAAAAATTGGAAACAGCTGTTTCGGAATCCGCTACGATTCCATCGTCAGCATCCATGTGCTTTTTGGTTATGTGACCATAACCAATGTTATGTGACCATAACCAAACTCTTTTACCTCAAGAGATGCAAAAATTTATAGCACAGCAGGATGGACAGCTACTTCGGCCTCCACGATGGACACCACTTCGTGCACTTATGTCAAAGTGAAATTGGAAACAAAATTTCATCTTACAATGCAAAATCTTGATTCTGCAATCTGCATACGATCCTGAACCCCACCATATTCATTATATCGATCAGTGCCCAGTTAAAACTATACGATCAATTGTAACAAAATGGTAAGGATCCCAATTCGTTGTCGATTGCCAATGAATTTCGAATCAAGCGAAATGAGAACTGTAAGATGAATTTTAAATTCATACGTCTTCAAAATTTTCCACAAACACCCTGTTGAGTGTTTGAGAAAATTTATAAGCGATTTAAACTAACATTTCAAATTAAGCGCTGCAGGGGGCCACACTGATTCCATCAACAGCCTTCATATGTGACGCATTCACACATGTAGGAGGTTGATAAAACGTGGAGGTGACCGAACAATAACTGCCTTCGCTACCTAACAAACTTGCAAATATGTCAAACGTTTAGTTTAGAAATTTCAAAAAATCTAAATTTTTTGAAACTAAATTTAGACAAAAGATCTGATATTACTCGTTGTGGAACCTTTGTCTTACCATTGCGCGCAGGAACTAAAGCATTGGTCAAGGTTATTAAACCTGATATTTCTCCAGGTCTAGTCATACCACTCATATCATCAGTTAATATGTGTTCAGTACCCTCTGGCACTTTTGGGGTAGTATCATTTTGGGGCAACTGGAAGTAAAATGAAACGGTTATAATCGAATCCACTAATGCCCCACGCGGAAAATTATTCAGATCGGACCAAATGTTGTGTCTTGAAATTTACCTCAAAGTTCTTATATCTAATCTTTTTGAATCTGTAGGATGTTAAAGGCGTAGACAATTAAATTTTATAAGCGTTTGTAAAGTATAACCCAGGCTAGAAAATGAGGCTGTTTTTTTATTCCACTAAGCCATTGCCACTTACGACTTTCCAAATAAAACATTTACTGTAATGGCTGAATTACTGTAATGGCCATACAGATAGACGTTGTCGATGCAACGCCTTCTCCTCGACGACTCGAATTCTGCTCAAAGAAGTGCAACAAATGATCAATTGCTACCAAAGGCGG
Source organism: Phaonia tiefii (assembly GCA_963931995.1). Lineage (NCBI taxonomy): Eukaryota > Metazoa > Arthropoda > Insecta > Diptera > Muscidae > Phaonia > Phaonia tiefii. The sequence continues at coordinate 252,251,368 of OZ008368.1, read as the reverse complement.
CGAGTTGATATTGATGGTTGTTCCAGCACACTTTCAGCAACAGTGGCAATATTTTCCCCTGGACGAGTACGTAGACGAAGTCTTTCGTTCAATAAGGACCCAGATTGACAAACTGGCTTCACAAATTGATCCATTCTGTCAATTTTGTCTAATTTTTTCGTAGATTTCCTACAGTTTGAAGTGAAGGCTCAGAAATTTTCATGAAGGTTTTTAATATTTCCCAATTTTCTTCAAGCGTAAATCGACCCATTTCGTAAATTTCTAACCTTTTTCTAATAACATGTCACTTCAGAACTGTCAAATTGGTCATCAGCTTCAACATAAGGGGGGTTTAATTCCAAATTTTACATGGCCCAACCACTATTTATTTATTTTATTCAACATATCTGTTCTAATATTGGACTTCCCCAATGAGGCAAAGTCATCGTTGAGTAAATATTCCTTTGGACGTTTTATACTTCTTTCTGGATAGTGAATACTGTTTATTGTTTTGCGCATACTACCTGTGTTGTCATTCGTCTAACTCGGAGTTGGCAGATATTTCAGAAAACTTATTTTCAGAAACTTTTTATCACTTTTTATTAAAAAAAATTTTAGTTTTAGCGATTTTTTTTAAGTGATGCCATATTGATTGACGCCTCAAATAGAGGTAAACGATTTATTATTTTTGCGATTGGAGGCACCGTTTCCCAGTTATAGCCACTTTTTTATTTTGGCGATCTTTTGAAAAAAATTCTTTCATACGAATTGGAGCAGTTTATGCAAAAACCCTTAGAAACTCGGAAAAATGGGTTATTTTTTTCGATTGGATACTCCGTTTCCAAGATATAGACATGAGGGCGTTTTAGCGATTGTTTGATTGGAAAAATTTTAGTTTTAGCGATTTAAAAAAAAAAAGTGATGCCATATTGAAGACATCTACGGGTTAAAGCCTTCGATGGAGGTAAAAAATTTATTATTTTTGCTATTCGACGTGCCGTTTCCGAGTTATAAACAGTTTTTAATGTGTTAACATCTATAGCGGCGTATAGGGACTAAATCTATCAAAGTCAAAATCTGCTAAAACCAGATTTTATGCTGCTGCTAAAACCATCGCAGTCGACGTTATGGTGACATACTAATACGTCAGCTACTTCGTACAAAGTATGTGTGATGTTGTGTGTTTGGCTGTTTCGTTGCTGTTGATATGGCAAACATGTGGTTATGTGACACACGTATACGTCAGCTACTTCGGACAAAGTATGTGTGATGTTGTGTGTTTGATTGTTTTTATTTTAGGTACAGGTTTTATTCTATCAATTTTCTTATTTCGGCGATTTTTTGAAAAAAAAGAGTTTTTAAAAACTCTTAGAAACTTGGAAAAAATGTTGATTTTTTTCGATTGGATGCTCCATTTCCCAGATATAGATAGACATGAGGGTGTTTTAGCGATTTTTCTATTCGAAAAGGTTTAGTTTTAGCGATTTTTTGAAGACATCCTGTGGTAAAGCCTTCGATGGAGGTACAATTTGTATTATTTTCTGATTGGACCCACCGTTTTCGAGTTATAGCCATTTTTTATTTTAGCGATTTTTTTATTTTGGCAATATTTTGAAAAAAAATTCTTCCGTAGGAATTGGACCACTTTATGACAATCTCTTAGACACTTGCAAAAATTGGTTATTTTTGCATTTCCGAGATATATGCAGTCTATCTAATTTTTTCATATTTTACCTGGGTAACCCATTACCAATCATCGTGGATAGCTACCCATTAATTTCCCCATTTCCCTGAGGGTTATGGGTAATCGTGATGAGTAATTCCCCATTATGATGGGTAGCTACCCACTATTTTCCCCATACACTGTGGGTAATGGGTAAACGATCGCTACCCATTCCCCACGGCAATAATAATAGGTTACCCTGGGTTACCCACGAAATACGAACTCTGCTTTCTGTACTTGTTTAGTTTTCTTCTTTACTGTGCTTGAAATCAGGAAAAGCTATCTTGGCTGCTGTCGCCTGCTGTTTCAGTCATTCAGCTATGTGAAAATCTTTGATGGTAATGGTTTAATGAAAATTATGATTATTTCAATCAAACACACATTTTTGAGAAAACTTTGGTCTCAAATGCGAAAATTACACTGAAAAGTAGAAAAGCAAAAGCAAAGTAAGTATAAAAAACAGCTGACTGCTTGTAGCAACAGTAAATCTTTGATAACCCACTGCTCCACTTGAGTGAGTAAGCAAAACCCATCTCCGCAGTTAGATGAGGCAAATGATTGCCCGTGACAGACGAGTTTGTTTGCATTCCTTCTCCAGGCACCGCTTTCATGTATTTGGGGGTCTTGTTGGCCTTCGACACCCGTGCGGGTTCCATTCAAGTGCCGCTCTATTGGTGGGCGCCTAAGCATATGGCCGATCCAAGACCACTTTCTTCTACGTACATACATACATATATCCAATACGATTGGACTGTTTCATGTACGTTGCCAGAGTACTTCATTATAGAAACTACATTGTGTACCAAAACGGTACATAAAATGTACACACAATTTACCAAAAATTTAACAAAAATCACCTTTTTGGATCTAAAAGTACCAGAAAAAGTTCTTTTTGGCAGCAACATATGACATAAAGTACCAAAATGTATACTTTTAGTACCAAGCAGTACAAAAAAAATAAATAAATGTGTATAATGTTAACATTATACTACTTATAAGATGAAATTACCTAAGAATATGAAATTGAATTACCTAAGCATAGAATCTAATGAATTCCTATAAAACCACAATTAATCTATTTAAAGCTGTGTAAATTTTTTCATTATGTCAAATTGAATGGCAAATGTAGTCAGTTAGGTGAAAACGGGTAGTCATATGGTGACATTTACGTTTGACGTCATATATGACTGCTTTGTCAAACGAAATGGCAGTCAAGTGAAAACGGGTAAATTTATGACAATTGACCGATATGGCATCATTTGACAACGAGAATCCATTTGCCAACATGTTGGCAAATGCAAACACATTTGCCATGCAAACAGCTGATTTTGCTGGCATTTACAACAAGCGAAGGAGGAAAACGAGCAAAGGAGGAAATCGCGTCAAGGACGGACTTCTGTAAAAACGCGCTAAAAGTAAAATTATCTAATTATAGAATAGACACGGACGATGTGCTAATCATAAATGTGGAAGACGTCGCCAGTTCGAAAAAGAGGGTTCGCAAATTACAGCACATTTGGACGAGCGAGCAGACGGAGCGGCTGATTGAGACAGTCGAATTGCGCCCTGGAACCTGGGACTACCTCACCAAAGAATACAGGGACCGCAATTTACGTGAGGCGCTTTGGCAGGAAGTGGCTTCCGAACTGGAATTAACGCGAAATTTGAAATTTTGCTACCACGTCGCTTTTGACACAAAAATTTCAATTAATTTCTTCTTCTCGCAAAAATCATATGACGACAGATGTGTTTAGCTAGCATAATGAAAACGGTGTGGCAAATGACTTACAACAAATGTGGATGTCAAATGTTGCCATTTTGGGTTTTGTGTCAGTTATGACGTTGTAGTGAAAACGCGTTTGACACCAAATGTAAATGTCGTCAAATGTGTCATTTCTGTTTGCCATTGAATTTGACATAATGAAATCGAAGCTTAAATGTCAAAAATGTACTATTGTTAGTAACTTTTCTTTTCATACCTAACTAGTACTGTGTACTAAATTACATCCAAAACTTATTGTGAATTGTTTTTTTTTACCAAGATAACTGGATAAAGTAAAGAAAATGGATAAAAATAAGTTTCCTATAACCAAAATGTATATCAAAAAGCACTCTGGCAGCAACAGTCTCAAGGTGAGCATCAGTCTCGAAAATAAAATCTGAACTCTAAAACATCTTGGATCTAATCCATTTGGTTTTTTTCTTTCTTTCTCCGAAATCTAATCCTACTTACATAAATTCTCAATCTCTGCGAATTTAGGCAAGTGATAAAGAATTCCATCACTCTCACTAGGAATTCTTAACATACAGACAGCTAATTACAGTCCACAGCAGCCACAATCTCCAAGAGACGATTCAGCAAATCTCTCTCCATATAAGCTATACAAAATGGTTTCCCATTACATCCCATGAAGGGACAGGGGAGAGCTTCTCACTATCACTGAGTTGTGCGCTTTCCAATTTTCACTCACTGCTTGGGACGTACAGTTTTCCACCGATTCCGAACAGTATTTTGAGAAGCTTTTCATGGCTAAATACTCGATAGTGTCGCCGTTATTATGCGAGATGATAATATAAGAGCAGGGATCGAACCCAGGATTCCATGTACAAGAGCCGCGCACACTAACCATTCCACCAAAATATTGTATATTTTTTGAAATATTTCATGAAGAGAGTATGAGAGAGAGGGAGTTAAGTGAGTACTAGCTTATTTACACTTGCATTGTCGGGAAACCATTCAAGAGTGAATGGTTTTTTGTATTGGTTTGTATCGCTTGCAAATAATATTAATAATTTTGATCTGATTTGAAGATCCCTATTAAAACCCGTCTACTACACTGAAATTCGAAAGTTTCATCCGACGTAAGCTAACGTAGACATTCATCGACGCAACGTTAATATTTATTGCATTAATGACAAAATCGTCAGATGTGCGAAACTGTTTATTGCTGCAATGAATTTTGTATATGGTGGCGATGAAATGTATCAGATGAAGGGATTCGGGAGAGTTTCTCACAACCAGTGAGATGAGCGTTTTCTAATTTTTCACTCAATGATTGGGACCTACAATTTTACACCGGTTCCGAACGGTATTTTGAGAAGCTTTTTTCACAGCTAAGAACTCGATAATGTCGCCATCACTAAGCGAGGTGGCCGTCGTCGAAGGAATTGTAAGGTGGTAAGAGCATGGATCGAACCCACGTTCTCATGCAGAAGAGCCGCGCACACGGCCACTTGTCGTAAAGATGACAATTTTGTTCAATGTAGCTCGTGCTCATGAGTGACACATCTTTGGCCCGCCTTAAAAATCAATTATAATTACATAAATCGATTTGAACAAGATTTTGCACGTGGGATTTTTTACATCAACTTAGTATAACCATCATTTAGAATTGATATTTGTGCAATTTTGTTCAATGGTTACTTACATCGTTTGCTGGGTTTTCCACGAAAAATATACTCAAATCATTCCAGATCAGTGTTTCATTTTTGATATAGTACACATATAAAAAGGCATGTGGCACCATATCCTGTGTAGGCGTCAATATTATATATTCGGTAGTACCATTTCCTTCAAGTTCAAGATATTGATGGCTATGAATTTTGCCTTTGACCACTAAGGCATAGACCATATATGGTATGGTTTCGTTGGATACGACATCGATAGCGATATCTTGGGCTATGCGACGACTGAAATATGAAAAAAATTGATAAATTGATTTCCGATGCAGCTTAAATTTACCCATTGCATTTTCTACTCACTTTTCTTTTTTATAACCCAAATTTAAAGGACCCAATCTTTTAGCAGTGACATTTTTTAATGATTGTGCTTTAAGTTCCACCAATTGCTTCATATCTCCCATAATGTTTTCATCATATTCACATTTCAGTTCAGTTACGTTTCCGAAGATCATTCCCTTGACACCTTGCACTTTCAGTTTGTAGATACCTTTCGACAGGTTTGGTACATCGAAACGTGCAACGGCAACATTGTAGGTTGACAATTCCAGGGTCTTGGTTGAGTTGAATGACGGGCCATAAATGCCAACCTTTACAACCGATGGTTCGGTATTGTAATGTAGGGTGACTGTAGCTGAATAGTCGGTGCCGGATTTAAGAGTTTCTGGTGCAACGACAGTATAGAAACTGTAAAAAGAGAAAGAGAAATATTAAGTCAAATAAAAAGGTTTTTTTTTGTCTACTAAGAAAATTCAACCCTACAGAAAATTCTACACTGAAAATAAAAACTTTTTCGAACGACTGAATTTATTTTGTACTTCAGTGATTTGCCTTTGAATTTAAGGCAAATGGACGATTGGGATGATGAAACAAGTATTTGGATTGTGTGCCGCTGTCACGCATTGGGCGCTGTCATTTTCGTTCAAATTGACTTTAGGCGCACGTTTGGTGACACTCTTCCGAGCATATGGACTATAATGAGGCTCGTACACAATTTTGCCGAACGTGGTTCAATTACAAGAAGACCTTATCATTGAGGTCCCTCAGGTTGGGCGCAGAAAAGTATTGCTGTTGACATTCAAATCAATCCTAGTGTTTCGACAAGGAGCTTATCTGCCCAAATGGGTATCAGCCGACAGTCACGACAGACAATTATTCTGCACAAGAATTTAAATTTATTTATTTATAAAATTCAAATACTAATGGCCAGTTTCACATTTGAATATTCTCCATTTAAATGTACTTTAAATGCACGATGGTTGTCATTTAAACGTCATTTAATATGAGCTTTTAAATTGAGCTTGACGAGAGTGCATCTCGCCCTAAGTAAACTGCCAAGAAGATCATTCAGATGATGGTGGAGGACGACAATATGTTGAACTGCATTTTTATACAAGACGAGACCCATTTTGATTTAAACGACAATTTTAATAAACAAAACTGTCGAATATGAAATGACTCTAACCCTCAGACCAGGGTTCGTTTTTCGCGGGTTATGGGTTACCCTGGGTAACCCATTGATATTGCCGTGGGGAATGGGTAGCGATCGTTTACCCACAGCGCTGGCGAAAAATATGGGCAAAAGTAATAAATTGTTAACTCTAGCGATTTTTTATTCGAAAAATTTTAGTTTCAGAGATTTTTTTACAAAAAGAAATTGATGCCGTTTTAAAGACATCCATCGGTTAAAACAGGGCATAGACCAATATAGTACAGACACATTAATTCGCTCAATAAATTAAATGTCATAGGTACGGTGGAAAGTAAACATTGGATGGTGGAAAACATGGGTTCAATAATACCAGATAGAGGCAATAGTAAACAACGTTCAACAAAGGAACAACAACTGAATTTTGTGTTTTTGTGAAAAACTAGTTGTGTTAAATACAATACAAATGTATACCAGCGCTAAAAGTCAACAAAAAAGTGCAAAATACATTTAAATTTTTCAGTTATACGCCAAAACGACATGAAAATTAAGTGAACATATTTTGTAACTCCACCTGGTGTTAGTCGAATTTCTCTCATCTATACTCATCTATACTATATTCGTCTATAAAGCAGGAAGAGGCATCGTAGAGAGTAAAGGAGGCTCTTTAGTATTGCTCTGTGGTTAAAGACTCCTCTGGAGGTAAACAATATCTTACTTTTTGCGGTTGGACACATCAATTCCGAGAAATAACATTGTTTTTATTTTAGCGTTTTTCGTATTTGGGCGATTTGGCTTATAACGGGGTTTTCAACAGAGACGCTACAAAAGTTAATCGATAGGGACAGCAAACGACGCCATATTTTTTCCCGCTCTTTTGACATTTCTCTTCGGTAAGGTTTGCCATTTCATCAAGGAAAGATATACGAGCCAACAACGAGTCGAAATTATTAAAATTTACTACCGAAATTTGGAGTCAGTGGCCTCAACTTTAAGAGCGCTACGATTCGGATTTTTATCGGAAAATCATCTTCAGCGATGAGGCTGAATGGCTGAATGGCTTCGTCAATAAGCAAAATATGCGTTATTGGTCAGACAGCAATCCACACGTAATCCATGAGTCATCATTGCATCCCGAAAAAATTACGGTTTGGGGCGGTTTATGGGCCGGCGGCGTCATTGGGCCGTACTTCTTCCGTGATGATCAAGACCGGCGCATTACTGTGAATGCGAATCGCTACCGTTCAATGATAACCGAATATGTTTGGCCCCAATTGGATAATATGGACTTGGAGGACATGTGGTTCCAACAGGACGGTGCCACACAGCGAATGCCACAATCAATTTATTGGAAACCAAGTTTGGTGAACGTGTTATCTCACGAAATGGTCCAGTCGATTGGCCGCCTCGGTCGTGCGATTTGACGCCGTTAGATTATTTCCTGTGGGGCTACGTCAAGTCTATGGCCTATGCCAACAAGCCAGCGACGATTGATGAACTTCGTACGAATATTGAACGTGAAATTGCAGCAGTATCGGCCGATTTATGCTTGAAAACCGTCGAAAATTGGGTTCAGCGTCTGGACTTCTGCAGGCGTGCCCGTGGTGGCCATTCAAAAGAAATCGAGTTCCATACATAATGGCATTGAACGTACTTTCACAGGAATAAAGAATTTCATTGGTATCTAAAACCGGTTTTGTTTTATTTAAACAAAACTTTTGTAGCGCTCTTATTGAAAAACCCGTTACCTAATATAGGTCCCCCTCGCGAAAGTAAAAAATATGGTGGAATGACTATTTTAAGCACAAAATGTAAAATACCAATATTTTGGGAAAGTTATATTTTAAGAGTTATGGGCCTCCAAAGTTCGGATATGCGGCGGAGTTACTGTGTATTAACAACCGTGTAAAAGGACTTGTCTGCCAACATTTTTGAATAATATGACGCAAACTAAACCAAACAAATTAAATAAAAAATTTCGATAACTTACCTAGTTATCGAAATATCGACCGTTAAAGTTTTTTAAAGTTATCGAAAATTTTTTGGAACGAAGTTCCTTATCGCGCGTTGCGGGATGGGGGCTAAATGACAAATTTTTAAACTACTTTTTTTTTAACTACTTTATTACAACCCATTATTATCAACTATATTGGGTACTTTTGGTTTGGTTTAAAGGGAAGTTTTCTAGGTGGAGCCTGTGTATTACATATTGTAGTTTTGAACCCAATAAAAAGTAAATTTAGAAAAGCCAAAGTGCACGACTGGCAAATCCATGAAATACAACCCTCAGAATGGAATTAGATTTGGCAGCACTCGTACACTCGTACTTTTGGCTTGTGTCCAGACTAACATATTTCTTGTTTAATGGAAAATTTTCTAGGTGGAGCCTGTTTATTACATTTTGTAGTTTGAACCGAATAAAAAGTAAATTTAGAAAAGCCAAAGTGAAAGAAGTTTCAAAATAAAAAATTCTTCCAAAAAGTACCTTTTCTTAAAAAAAAGTAATTTTTTAAATAAGTACCTTCTCTTAAAAAAGTACATTATCTTACAACAAATTGCTTTTTCTTAAAAACTAAATTTCCTTTAAAGAATACCTTTTTTGTAAACCAAACTAACTTTTCTTGAGATAAGTACCTACTCTTAAAATTGTGTCTGTTCTTTCGTAAAAAAAAGGATTTTCTTCAAAAAAAAAAAAAATACCTTCTCTTACAAAAAATACCTTTTCTTAAAAAAAATAATTTTCTTAAAAGTACCAGTTCTTAAAAATAAAGTACCACATTTTCTTTTGTTTTCTTGAGATAAGTAGCCTTCCTGAAAATAAGTAAATTTTCTTAAAAAAATAACCTTATCCTAAAAAGAGTACCACTTCTTTAAAAAGTAGCTGTTCTTAAAAAAGTATTTTTTGTAAAAAAAAATGGATACTCTTAAGCGGCTATTACACGATCAAGCGGGGCTTGTCATCAAGCCCGTCTAATAGGCAAAAATGCGTGATTGACAACATGGCTTGATGAATATCATGAATTTTTGATATTTAGGCTTGCCATCAAGCCTCGTGTAATAGCTCTGCTGTCAAGCCCAATACAAAATTTCATTTGAAGTTTACATTCGAAGTGTAAAGATGGCGTGGTTATAACGCGGATTTTTGAAGATTTCATACAATTGTATGAAAGTTTCCCAGAACTGTGGAACATAAAAAGTGCTAAATATCATAATAAGATAAAAAGTAAAAAGCTTACGAACAGCTTTTAGATAAACTAAAGGCAATTGAACCAGAAGCGAATGTGGATGTATGAAAACGAAAAATAAATATATAATATAAAATAAATATAAATAATTCGTTGATGACCAAAGCAGCAACAAACTCACGCGACATTATGAATGTAAACTGCACTGTTCAGTTTTTTTTACACTGATGCTGGATGTGTAGGCTTGCTCGTGTAATAGCAAACAATTTTTTCTCATCAAGCCATGCTATCAAGCCTCGCTTGATCGTCTAATGAAAAAGCTTCTCAAAATTCCGTTCGGAACCGGTGTAAAACTGTAGGGCCCAATCGATGAGTGTAAAACTCACTGGTTTGTGAGAAGCTCTCCCTAATCCTTTCACGGGATGTAACGGGAAACCATTTTTTTTATTTTAATAAAAGAAGTACCTCTCATCAAAGAAAGGACCTTTTCGGGAAAATATAATACATATTCTTACAAACGGGGCCTAAAAATATACTTTTTTTTTTAAAAACACATTCAATAAATAAAAAATTTCTTAAAAAAAGTTTATCATTTTACAAGATCCATTTAAATTACAGTATTTTTCAACAGGCGCCTTAGGTGTTTTGGAACTAACTTGTACATAATATATAGCGAAAGGACCTTCGTTCCAATCGGGTGTCCCCTGACACCCCATGTGGTTTTTGTTTTAAATTTTTCGCAAACATATGTTGAACGCAGAAAAACAAACAACAATTTTCGATAACTCAGTTATCGATCGAAACATTTTTCGTCAAGAAAAAAAAAATTATTTTAAAGAATCGCTCGAGTCTCTACAAGGATTTCAATAAATAGTAACTCCGCATATATCCGAACTTCGGAGGCCCATAACTCCTAAACTAGGATTATCTCAAAATATTGGTATTTAACATTTTGTGCTTAAAGTCGTCAATTCACGAGGTGGCACTATAATAGGTAATAACCAAATCGCCAAAATACGAAAAACGCTAAAATTCAAAAAAATTAAATAGGTGAGTTCCAAAGACTTAATAAAATTTTATTATTTTTCGAATGAGTTCTAATAATTTCAATGAATTTAGAAAAATATATATGAGTTTCATAATGTATGTAGGTATACCATCACACATTATACGGATAATCAATTCTCAAATTAACGAGAATTTTTTCAACAACACCTACTAAGGGAGCTGATGAGATGCCTTGGTGGGAGCTGATGAGATGCCTTGGTGGGCATCGAAATAGCTATATTCCCAACCATCCATCGAAATAATCAATTTGACTTCTTCTTTTATAAACTTTCTCTATTAAAAATAATTTTTAATGGAGAAAATGATCTTGAACCGGATTATGATTGAAAAACTTAAACTTTCAAAGATCGATAAAATAAAAAGAACATCTGAAGGAAATATATTTTTATTTTTATTTTAGAAAAATAGTGTTAGTGACTTTTCAAGAGTGCCGATTACTGTTTTTTTTTTTTTATTGTATTAAGCTCAAAATAAATAACTTCGATTTTTTTTTATGTTTTATGGTTCTGAAGCACAAAATTATGAGTGTTTAAGAAAACAAGTAGTTGAAGTATTTTTCGCCAGTGAACAGAAGACTTGATGCCAACTGTTTGGATGTTGACTTTGTAAGACTTTACGCAGCGAAACTCATTTCAAACATCAGCTAACACCAAATGGGAACGTTAAATCGAACAAAAAACAGCAGACAGTTGTCCGAGGCCTTCGGCCACGGACTGTCCCTGCAGGCTGTGTCAGAGACACGGCCATTAAGTTTAACGTAGAATACGCCATCCGATAAGACAGAAAACATATATAACAATAAATGATAAATAACATAAGCACATGAATAGTTACTTTGATAATATACATAAGCTTATGGTAGGAAAAATAGGATAAATATGTTTTTAAATTAAAAGAGTAAAGATAAATGATAAATAACAGACGCAAATTAATTTGATTATTTGAAAGTTACTTTCAAACTGACAACTCTCTGCTGTTTTTTTATAATTATATATCCATGTTAAATTCAAATTCACATTTCATTTTGTTTCACTTAAATACATAAGTAAATATACGAAATTTCAATATTTCATCAATCAAAACAACAGCCGAAGGTTTGTGTCCACACTGAAACAGCACAATAGTTTGTGTTCCCGCTACAAACTGAAACACTCAACCAAACACCACACATATGTTTGAGTGTATGTGTTTAAACAATTTTCATTTGAGAAATTTAAATATTAGGAAGATATAAATAATCAATATTCTTCGAGCTTGAGGTCAGATTTGCTGTTGTTATATTTATTTTCCTCGATATTTCGCTACTCCTTTGTGTAGCATCATCAGGAGATTTAAACAATATTTAACAATTAAAACAAAACAAAAATAACAATTGTGAAAAAATGATGTCAATTCAAAAATATTCAAACAAATTTTCCCGCCTTTTTTCAAAATTTTCTGAAGTTACACAAACAAAAATAATGTTCGTAAAAAGTTCATATAAATTAACCCAAAGAAAAATATTAGATTGATATGATAAATAATTCTTGCTTAACTGGTTCTACTTTTTACTAATTAAATGTCTGTAAATTTGGGCTACATTATCTGTATCTGTTTTATAGTTAATTCTTTTCAATGTTGGTGTATTAATTATCTGTAGCATTTCTAACATATAACGACGTTTATAATTGTTTTCTTTATTTAAAACCGCTGTATCCTGAAAGTTTGGGTAATGATTTAATCTAGCACAATGGGATGTTAATGCTGTTTTCTGTGTAGAAATGTGCCTATATTTCTGATCTGATTTGTGTCCTGCAATTCGTGTCTTTAGTTTATTTTTTGTAGTCCCTACATATACTTTGTTACAAACCTCGTTGTCATTTCCTTTACATGGTATTTTATATACTATATTACTCATATCAAATTTGTCCAAACTATCCTTTGTTTTACTAAATATTCTGCCTATTGTGTTATATGTTTTGTGTGCTATCCTATAATTCTTGTCGTCAAATATTTTTGACTTCGCCAACCTATCTGTTATTCCAGGTATATACGTTATTGACTTATAAATTTTTGGCTCATCTGTAGTAACCCTGTTCGGTTGTCGTTTATCCTCAAATTGCCTTATCAGTATGTTGGTAAGATGGTTCGGGAAGTTGTTGTCCTTGAGAATGTTCCTTATCCTTTCCTTATTGACCTTGTGGAATTCTACATCACTTATAGTCAAAACGCGGTTTATTAAATTTTTCGCCGTATTTATAATCACACGTTTTTGATGTTTCGAGTGGAAGTTGATTATTCTTCCTGAAGACGTTGGTTTCTGATACCAATTAATTGATAAATTTTCCCCTCTCCTGACCACCAATGTGTCCAAATAGGGAAGTTTTGAATTTGACTCTTTCTCCATTGTAAATTTAATACTGGAGTGGAAACTGTTAAAAACATCCAAAATTGTATTTATTTCGTCCTCTGAAACGACACAAAATAAATCGTCTACATATTTTGTTAAAATTTTTGGTTTTATATCCAATTTTTCGATACAAGAGTCCAGTAAATTTTCCATAACGATGTCAGCAACTATTGGAGAAGCTGGTGAGCCCATTGGGAGTCCCTTTTGTTGCAAATATATCCTCCCATCATGTTGGAAATATCGGTTATCCACTATACAAAATCTTAATATATCTAAAAATAAAGATTTATTAATGTCTGTATGTTGCTTTAATGTGTTCCATTTTTCCTCTATGATACTGATAGCTAAGTCTACGGGAACACTCGGGAATAGAGATACTACATCAAACGAAACTAAAATGTCGTTACTATTAATCTTCTGGTTCTTTATTCTGTCCTTAAATTGTATTGCATCTTTTACATTATATTTTGAATTTTCCGTTATCTTTTTAAGGATGTTTGTAATGTATTTACACAGTTCATATGATGGTGAGTTAACAAAAGAGCAAATTGGTCTTAATGGAAAATCTTCTTTGTGTATTTTTGGTACTCCATATAATCTCGGTGCTGTGGATACTGTTGTTTTAAGTTTATTCTTCTGTGTTTGATTAATAATTCCTACTTTTTGAAGTTCGTCAACGAATTTATTATTCTTCCTTTCTAGTGTACTCGTAGGATCTTTGCTCACTAGCTTGTATTCTGCTGTATTTCCAACAATGTTGCCTATAACTATAAAACAGATACAGATAATGTAGCCCAAATTTACAGACATTTAATTAGTAAAAAGTAGAACCATTTAAGCAAGAATTATTTATCATATCAATCTAATATTTTTCTTTGGGTTAATTTATATGAACTTTTTACGAACATTATTTTTGTTTGTGTAACTTCAGAAAATTTTGAAAAAAGGCGGGAAAATTTGTTTGAATATTTTTGAATTGACATAATTTTTTCACAATTGTTATTTTTGTTTTGTTTTAATTGTTAAATATTGTTTAAATCTCCTGATGATGCTACACAAAGGAGTAGCGAAATATCGAGGAAAATAAATATAACAACAGCAAATCTGACCTCAAGCTCGAAGAATATTGATTATTTATTGATAAGGAAAAGGTCGAACAACAGAATAAAAATATTAGGAAGATATCAACCAATATGAAATGTACATATATCAAACGAAAGATAACATCTTCATTTACCTACAAAAAAATTTTTAAAAAAAGTTATCTCGCCATTTCCTCGTAATCAATGAAATAAAGATTACAAGATTACAACAGATTAAAACTGTTTCTTGCTTCAGAGTTAAAATGGCTCAACGGATTCATTTCTTTGAAAAAATGTTCTCCATCTTCTGGACGTACATCATTATTTTTTTAAACATGCAGTGAATCAACAAAACGCAAACGAACTGCGGAATTAGGAAATACAGTTCCTACAAATGAGCTTGTTTGTGCTGCCCAGATGAGTGTACGGGCTTCGGGTCAAAAGCAAGCAGCAGATTTGATAAATGAAGCAACACCTCAAAGTTTCTTACAAAGGCAACAATTTTGATGAACCAAGAAAGATATCATTAGAAGCCTTGTCTGTGATGATTGAAGCAAAATTGTCAATTAACCAGTTCAACATTACAAGAACCTTTGCCAAAAATGTGTTCCTTTCTTATAAAGATGTTCAAAATGAAAAGAAAAATTGTTACCCTCCTGAAATTAAAATAACAGAAACTAGTAGTGCTGATGTACTTGATCACACTAGCGAAAAAATACTGATCAATCAAATAAATGTTTTGGAATCTTTTCAATGAGATACAGAAAACGAATTAAAGTTAGTATCAAAGTGGGGTTTCGATGGCAGTTCAGGTCATATCCAATATCATCAAAAATATTTAGAGAGCCATGAGAGTGATGATAATTTTATTTTTATAAAGTGTCTGATCCCACTACAACTTTCATTTAACCAAAAAGTTCGGTGGGAAACCGCTGTCCTTCATCTTCGCGTTAATGCCGTCCATTAAAAATGTACTTTCAAAGAGAGGATGACGAACTTGTAAGGATCGAAAAGCATATAACTGAAACACAAATCTCCAAATCCTCATGGGTCAAATATAACTATCAATAGCAAAAACTTTGTTGTGAAATATGAATTTGTACTATCAATGATTGATGGCAAGCTTTGCAACAGTTCCATGAGATGTTATTTATGCAATGGTACCTGCAAAGAGTTCAACAATGTAGACAAAATGATTCAATTGCCGGTATGGGAACATTATTTTACATTTGGCCTTTCGGCTTTACCTGCATGGATTCGACTTTTCGAAAGTCTTCTGTACGTTGCATGGTATAAGTTTCCAGTCCAGGAGTGGAGAACAAGCAAAACAACAGAAGTTGCTGTTAATGAAAATAAAAAGCTAATTCAAAGAGAATTTGAAGAAAAAGCAACACAGGGAATGTTGTGAGGAGTTTTTTTGAAAAAAGTAATTTATCCGCAACCATCACTGGATTTGATGAAATTTTAATTTAAAAGTTTTATATAATTTTGCAATGCCTTTCAAATGGTTTCAAACTCAACAACGAAAAATTCAAAATCTATTGTGAAAATACCGCCCGATATTTCATTACACTATATTTCATTACACAGTGCACAACATCTTAATTCATGGCCATTTAATTGCTTCTACTTGCCTCGTTCCGATTGGTCAGTTAAGTGAAGAAGATTTAAAATCACGAAACAAAAAATTTTAAAATTTTCAGAGAACAATTCAACCGAAACACGTCAAAAAAAAAGACAATTTAGCAGATATTTTCAATATAATGATGAATTCGTCAGATCCTGTGTTATCCAGTCTCAGAAGTGAAAACCTTTTTGTTAATAGAAAATATTTTCAGTCAGATGCCATTAATGTTTGATGTGAAGAATATTTTTTTTTTTAAAATTGATAAAAATACGTTTATTATTATGTAGTATTAAGTATAAATTATGAGATGAATTACAAAACATTGTTAATATAAACTTTTGGTTAAAAAATTAAAAATTCTAGGTATTCTAGCTTTCATATTTATTTAATTCTTTGGATATTTTTTATTAACAACACAATTGCCTTTGAAAAAAAACTTGATCACCCATGATAATAAACACCAAAATGAAAACCAACCATTTTTTGATGTAAACACGCAAGTTTATCTTTCAACAACCCTCCAAATTCGTCTTTTCTTAATATAAATTAAATTTTAACTCATTTTTACTCATATGCCAGAGGTGTGCGAAGTTAGCCCCCCATTTTTGGAAATAAATATTTTTGAAGATTGTTCTGAATTGTTCTAGGATTGTTCTACAATGTTCCAAAACGATGATTTTGTAAAATATAATTTGTACCGGTAAATCGAAAAAAACCAATATTAAACTTTGCACCCCATTTTTGGAAAAACGAAATTTTTGCGGTTGTTGTAGTTGTTCTAAACATTGTTCCAAAACGATGATTTTCTAAAATATAATTTGTACCGGTAAATCGAAAAAAACCAATTTTAAAGTTGATCCCCACTTTTGTAAAAAAAAAATTTTTTTGCGGTTGTTCTAGTTGTTCTAAACATTGTTCCAAAACAATGATTTTCTAAAATATAATTTGTACCGGTAAATCGAAAAAAACCAATTTTAAAGTTGATCCCCACTTTTGTAAAAAAAAATTTGTTTGCGGTTGTTCTAGGTTGTTTTAGTTGTTCTAAACATTGTTCCAAAACAATGATTTTCTAAAATATAATTTGTACCGGTAAATCGAAAAAAACCAATTTTAAATTTGCACCCCATTTTTGGACAAAAAAATTTTTTTTTACAAAAATGGGGTGCAAATTTAAAATTGTTTTTTTTTTTGATTTTCCAAAAATGGGGTGCAAATTTAAAATTGGTTTTTTTCGATTTACCGGTACAAATTATATTTTAGAAAATCATTGTTTTGGAACAATGTTTAGAACAACTAGAACAACCGCAAAAAATTTTTTTTTTTACAAAAGTGGGGTGCAACTTTAAAATTGGTTTTTTTCGATTTACCGGTACAAATTATATTTTAGAAAATCATTGTTTTGGAACAATGTTTAGAACAACTAGAACAACCTAGAACAACCGCAAAAATTTTTTTTTCCAAAAATGGGGTGCAACTTTAAAATTGGTTTTTTTCGATTTACCGGTACAAATTATATTTTAGAAAATCATTGTTCTGGAACAATGTTTAGAACAACCTAGAACAACCGCAAAAAAATTTTTTTTCCAAAAATGGGGTGCAACTTTAAAATTATATTTTAGAAAATCATCGTTTTGGAACAATGTTTAGAACAAATAGAACAACCCAGAACAACCGCAAAAATTTCGTTTTTCCAAAAATGGGGCGCAAAGTTTAATATTGGTTTTTTTCGATTTACCGGTACAAAGTATATTTTAGAAAATCATCGTTTTGGAACATTGTAGAACAATCCTAGAACAATTCAGAACAATCCTCAAAAATATTTATTTCCAAAAATGGGGGGCTAACTTCGCACTCTTATATGCCAGCCTTTGATACACAAAAAGTCACTTGAGACATTTTAAAATAATTTATCGCACAAAACCACTACTTTTGCCCCCAATTGAGAGTGTGGAAGAAGATCCAAATTAATGATTCGTCGTCGGTCGCAGGAATTGGGGATCTGTCCGTCCACTACGTGGAACATTTTGCGCTAAAATCTTGACCTACACCCGCAAAACATCCAGCTGGTATAGGAATTAAAGCCACGAGAGCATCGTATGCGCCTTTTTTCGTCAATTGGCCTCTAGAACAGTTAGAAACTGAGCCGATGTTTTATCGCAAAACTGTGGTCAGCGATGAGGGTCATTTTTGGCTTAACGGATTTATTAATAAACAAAATTACCACATACGGAGTGAGAGCAATCCACAACAGATTGTACAGACTATTACATCCAGAAAATGCACCGGTTGCTGCGGTTTACACGCTGGTGGCATCATTGGACCCTATGACGCCTGAGCTTGCGTTGCGGTCAATGGAGATCGTTACCGCACCATGATCAATGATTTTTTGTTTGAACATATGGATGTCATTGATCCAGGCGAGATGTCGTTTCAAAAGGATGCCGCTACGTGCCATATGGCAACCTCAACAATCGATTTATTGAAATCAAAATTTAGCGATATGTTGATTTCGAGAAATGGACCTGTCTATTATCCTCCAAGGTCGTAAGATTTTACAACTTTCGATTATTTTCTGTGGGGCAACGTGAAGTCTCTGCTTGATGCTGATAAATCAGCAACAATTGACGCCTTGGAGGCCACAATTGTTCGTGTTATTCGTGACATATGGAGAGAAATATTTGAAAAAGTGACCCAAAATTGGACGCCCAGATTGCGCTTCGTCATGAACAGCTAGGTTGGCCATATGACCAAACAAATTTTCAATTGTTAATGTCATATATTGATCTATCGAATGAAGAAATTTCTTTGATTAAACCTTACTTTTTTGTTATACTTTTTACAATTTCAATTTCTATTGGTTTAAAAAAAAACACCTTTTACAACTTTGAACTCATTTTTAATAAAGCGTGTCTCAGCAAAAAGGATTTACAGGTAGAGAAGAAAAAACCCCGCAATTTGGCAACCCTAGTAGAAGAGAACCAAAAAAGTCGACGCGATTCACTCCATCGCATTTCTTTCCCGCGTCATAACTTGATTATTTCATACTTTTTGCATAGTTTGTGTAATTTTACTTCAACATGGTTGGAATTTGTATAGTTATATACAATAACACTATCAAAAAGCTGCTCGTGAATTGAAATATTGAATGAAGAGAGTAAGAGAGAGAGTAGAGAATTACTAGGGTTTCACTCGTTTTATTTGTTGGCAATTGAGTGAAGAGAAATTTTGACTATCTACTTGTACATCGTTTTTGGAGTACCTAAAAATTTGACGCGATTCACTCCATCGCATTCCTTTCCCGCGTCATAACTTGATTATTTAATACTTTTTACATACTTTATGAAATTTTATTTAAATATGGTTGGAATTTCTATAGTTAGATACAATAACATCATCAGAAAACTGCTCGTGTATTGAAATATTCCACGAAGAGTGTAAGAGAGCGAGCAGAGAAACGACGCGCTTCACTCGTTTTCATTGTTAGCATTCCACTCCATGAGTATATTTTCTTCTCTACACAGAAAAAAATAAAAATCAATTTCAATTAAAAATATGTTTATTTGATTAATTTTTTAATTGATTTTGGTGTAATCACGAAAATGATAATATTAATTAAAGGTATTTGTAAATTTGTCAAAAAAAATTTCAATTAAAAAATTTTTAAATTTGATTAAAACATTTATTGATTTTTTTAAAAAATATTGATTATGTATGTAATCAAGTTAATTAAACAAATTTTTGATTTTTTTCGCGATTTTTGATTAAATTTTGAATTGAATCAATACAACGCTAAAAAAAATGATCTATTTTTAAAGCGATTTTATTCAAGGTTTCGCAAATACTCCTAATGGAACTAATGTCCGGTTTTCTTAAACCATTATTATATATTAAACATTTAATGTTTAACCGATTTGTATGAAATACAAAAAAAATAGGTACATCTGGTGGTTCTGGAGAAACATTCAATTTATCTGTTCTTCTGCAGCAACAGTCTCCATTGTCGCATTCCATCTCGTCTGCTTATTCACAGCTTTGTTGGAGAAATGTATTGCTTTTATCCAATTTAGGGCACTCTTGTGTTACACGTGCAAAATGTCGAAGAAGGTAAGTCTTAAAGTTTCTTTTTGCGTGAAATTTTGGGAAACAATTTTCGTATAAACAATTATATATGTCGTATATGGCGGCAAATTTTGTCTTTTCAAGAACATAAAAAATGTTTGGGGACAGCAACATTTTTCATTACATACAAACAAAACACTCAACGCAAACACTCATTTCCAATAAAATTTATTCAAAAACACTTACCAATTCAACACAATTACAAAAAACGCAGGTTTAATCACGAAACAAGACAATTTAACACTATTATTCTTGAATTTCGCAAAATAAAATCTTTCAATCAACAATAAACGAATTACAAATAACAACAGCGTTGTATATCAAAGACTAGAGCCGTACGAAAAGTGACGACGACACCTGGTGACTCAGCCGCCACACATACTGCCTCCCAACGGCGATGTAAAATTCAACTTTCTGTGAAATACTTTATCATGACAATTTTTGTTTACAAAAATTGGTTATATTAAGGTCTGTTAAGAACATATCATGCATATTTATATTAATTTAGAAAGATTCACAGCAAAAATTCGATATTGCACTCAAAAAAGATTTGCGCCTTGCCAACTCCAAGTTCTGTTGTAAACTCAAAAAATAAATTGTAAATATGATCAAAAATTTAATTGATTCAATTAATGTTTAATTGAATGTTTTGAAAAATTTTAATTATATTTACAATTGAAAATTACAGGCCAATATTTTTTTCTGTGTATACAATAGTTGCTTTATGGTCTCAGTAAGATTTTGTGCAAGTGGCAACTCTGACATTTGGCGGCTGTCACATACATACTTATGTATGTTTATTCCGATTATTAAAAGTTGAGCGCTTAAAGAAAGAACAACGCGATATATAATGTGAAAACTTATTGGAAAAATTTGGAAAGTTATGTTGAGACCGCTCGCAAACTTCGAAGAATTTTCAGTCGAGAAAGTGCATCTAATGTGTCAACCATTTAAGAAACTGGGTCGGTTATGTACCGGTCGGACTCTTGAAATAATTGCAGCTGTAAACGAAAGTGTCGCCGAAAACATCAATTCGACATCGTTCTCAACAACTTCAAATTTCACGAAGCACTAAGCAGCGAAGCACGAAGTAGCCAATTCAAACACCAGAAGCGAAATTAGAATGATTTTGGGTGCTTTTTCCTCGTATCCGAGTGAAAAATGGTTGTACGGAAACAGTCATTGCCATCTGGTGAAAATGGTGAATAGTCGAATGCACCATCTAGGGTATTTCTAGTATCTATTATAATTAATACACAGAAAAAAAAGACGACTGTAAAATTTTAACAAAAAAATTTGTACACAAAAAATCTCAGCATTCAATTCCATTTTTCATTATATACTGACAAATTACTCAAATATTGAAATGAAAATCAATAAATGGTACCAACAAAAAAATTCATAAGAAATACCCCAATATTTAATGAAGTAAATACGATATGAACAACCGCATAACTTCAGTTGGAGATAATTTTGTACAGGCAGTCGGTGGCATAACGGGCTAGACGCTGTTCCAAAAGACGCTGTGTCACAAACATCGAAACGATCTTCCAGTGGATGTGCGTTCGAATCCTACCGCGGCTGTTTAATTTTTTTTTAAATAAACAAAATTTCTAAAAATTCTTCGGATCGAAGACAAAACGAAAACTGAGATACAATTTAGTTTGTTAAAATGTCAAGTTCTTCATCGACTAAAAACGAAAATACTTTTGATAAATAACGTACAAATATTTTCGTAGATGGATGAAATTTTGCATCGATTGAAAAATACTGGCCGTCGGTGGTGCAATGGTTAGTGTGCGCGGCTCTTGTACATGAGATCCTGGGTTCGAACCCGGCTCTGACCACCTTAAAATTTCTTTCGGCGGCGGTCACCTCGCTTCTCAAATTACCGTTCGGAATCGGTGTAAAACTGTAGGTCCCAATCAGTGAGTGAAAACTGGAAAGCGCACAGCTCAGTGATTGTGAGAAGTTCTCCCCAGTCCCTTCATAGGATGTAATGGGAAACCATTTATTTTATTTAAAAATACTACAAATATGATAGCTGATATGTGATTTTTTTATCACAGGATTTTCAATTAATATTTTGTTCGAATTTTTTAATTGAATTGAAAAATTATTTTTTTCTGTGTATATTGACATTCTACGAGACAACCCAAATGCGTCTACTTTAAATGTCATATATTAACTAAATGTATTATTTATACCTGTGGCCGTCGGTGGTGCAATGATAGTGTGCGTGGCACTTGTGCCTTAGACCGTGGGTTCGATCCTGCTCTGACCATCTTAAATTTCTTTGATGGCGACACTATCGAGTATTTAGCCAGGAAAAAGCTTCTCAAAATACCGTTCGGAACCGATGTAAAACTGTAGAAACCAATCAGAGAGTGTAAAACTAGAACGCGTACAGCTCACTGGTTTGTAAGAAGCTCTCAATAATCCCTTCATGGGATATAACGGGAAACCATTTATTTTATTTTATTCTTTATACCAGCATAGAGGAAGATATAAAAAGTGTGCATGTGTATTTCAGTTCCAAAAAATTCTCGTCGAAAGTCACTGGGCTAACGACAGTTTTGATACGTTTTTTATGTCAGTTTTATGTGCCAGAATTTGGACGTAATATCGTAATATTCATAGTGTATAAACTTGAGAGTTTATACTTACATATATTGTTGAATCTATATATATATATATCATGAATTTTTGAATTTGAATTGTATTTTTAATAAAATTTTTATAAGTGTATTTAATTTAAGTCAATTGTGAATTAATACTTTGCTGAATTGTGTAGAATTTAAGAAATTGTGAATTGTCATGAAAATGGAAAAAAATAAGAAAGCTCGTGGAAAGTGATCGAGGAAACTCTCGTTCACTTTTCCTGAAACCCGCAATTGGTGAGCATCATAGTAGCCCAATATACGCATTACCCATTACAAATAAACATCTTGAATTTCTCTAATTCATTTGGTTTTATTTCTTTTCCTTGTCCCAACCTCGCTATACTTATTGATCGTATAATATCTCAACTCCTTGGGATATTATATTGATCAAACATCCAACTCCTAAGTGAAGCAAATACCCACGCTTAACTGAGGAATTGACCCTTATTACATCTAATCCCTCTCACTTAAGAATACAGTCCACTAAGCAACTTGCCAGCACTACACCCGAAGAAATACGCAAGAGATTAACATCTAATTAATCTCTCCCGGTAATCTGTTCATGGTCCTTTCAAACCGTCGAAGAGAAATAGAACAAAAGAAGCTAGCAAGAAGATCATCGACTGACATGAGGTAACTAATGATCCCAAAACAAAAACCAAATCAGTCACACGGAGTCGGTAAGTGCATAAACACTGCATTTTTGTTTACTTAAGGTATCAAACGCATCGAAAAGTGAAGTGTATATGAGTGCGTGTGTGCGTGTGCAAAATAACAAAATCAGTACAAAGAAATAAAAAAGACATTTGGAGAAAAAAAAAGCTAAAAAGTAAAAAAAAAACCTAAAAAGTAAAAAAAAAAATAAGCTAAAAAGTAACATTTATACGCGAAAATAAGTGTTGAAAAAAAAGGGAAAAATTAACCAAAATATGAAATTTTACATATGAACAACAAATTGCATAAAATTATTAAGACAATTGCAAAAGCGCGAAAACAAAAGAAAACGAAATAGAGCAACCAAAAAAGAAAAGAGAATTATGTATGTATGTAAGTACATACAAACATAAGCTCGAGAAAAAAAAAAATTTAAGTGAAAATTATGGAAAAAGTGGGTTGCAAAATATTTTGTGAGTTAGGTTAAAAAGGTGAATACCAAAAACGGGAATAAGTATATAACCTTGAAATCGAAAAACCCCAAAAAAAAAAAAGAAGAAAACAGATGAAAAAAAAACCCAAAGTGACAGAAAAATAAAAATACGCTATATACATACGTACATAAATCCTGCAGCTTTCCCTAAAGATGAGACAGTTAAGAAGAAAAGAGAGTATGTAAGTACAAAAAATTGTCTAACTCTATTTTTTCATATCATTCCGAAAAGGGAAAACATTTGTTGCAATAAAGTGTCGGCAAAATCACGAAATTTCACTTAACCTAACTTCTAACATTACAAAATTTCAAAACTAAAAATCGCGTTAAAACTGTAAAATACAAAAACGGAAAAATAACATAAAATAAACATAAAATACATTCAAACTCGAGAAGCATATATAAAAAAAGGCCCGTTTCGGTACCCGTTTAAAACTATTTACCTCACGAAAAAGTTTCTATTTAGTTGACAACTGAAAAAACGGTCCTTTTATTTCATATATGTATATGCATAGAAAAGTTAGCTCGGTCATACGCAACTACATACATATAGGCATACATCCATGCAAACAAAAGGAAAATAAACAAATCGAAAAGCAAAAGCATAATACGCTCTCAATTCGGTATTATTACCATTTGCCACAGTCGATTCTGTCACGGCTGTTAGTGATATAATTCCTTCATCCCCTTTAATCTCATAATAGTTATTATTGTGTTTGGAGTTCATTACGCTGAACGTCTCTTGCACCATCTCTTACAGTCTCCTACACTATTGACTCTCACTGGAAGGAGAGTATATTCAACAACAGTCGGTGATAAAGCAAAGTAAGTTACAGTCGGTGCGAAAAAACAGTAAGCGTGTAATGTTTAAATGAAAATTAAGGGAGAATAATTTGAAATCGTCGTGACAATAAGGAACGGAAATTCAACAACGAAAAAAAAAAAAACATATACAAAGGAGAACATTTTTAATTACAATTTAATACGGTTTTAACAACAAAATTGTTTTTTTTCTTTTTTTTCTTTCGCAACGATTATAAACCAAAATTGTACAACGATTATAAAACGAAGAGAAGAGAAACCCCTTTTTTTGTCTCCCTATTGTCATTTTTACACGCAGAAAGGAGAGAATACAAGCGTACAGTGACTGCAAGAATTGAGCGTCACAAGATTGATGATTGTTGTAGCAACAGTCACAATCAACCATATTCACTCCAAACGGGAACAAGGTAAAATTTCGAAAAGTTTGTCATTTATAAAGAGAAAAAAATTAAGAGAAGAAAATGAACCAATAACGAAACGAAAATTGGAAAAAATAATTTAAAAATAAATATGCAAATAAATTTAATGCAAAATAATAAGAAAAAAAAAGAAGCAAAAACGAACAAAAAAATAATCGCAATTTAATTCAAATTAAATTAAAACTATAATCATTAAAAATAACTTTTTTAATAAACACACACATGAGCACACGCACATAATACATTTATACATATGAACATAAATCATCAAACACACAAACATATATACATTTTTTTTTCTTCACGAATATACCAAGAATACACGCATGTATTTTTTTCCCCGAATGTACCACAATACACTTTTTTAACTAAACATTTCACGAAAGTTTCACATTCGTGGCAAATTTATAAAATTGAGAACACACAATCGCAATATTCAGAAAACATTCATACGCACATAAAAAAAAAAAAAAAAGGAAATTTATAAAATTTTAAACACATTCATCAACAAACACATGCGTAATCTATACTGCTTACTACAATTACATACAATTTATTGAAATTATCGTTCGGAAACTCCTTACGTCATTCCACTAATTGGCATATACATTCATGTACACTGGAGATAATAAGAGGAAAGTCAGCCGACAAACATTACACATTATCACAAAAGCCTATTTTATGAAAAAAAAAAAGCTATCCCAAATCACTTAATAACAAAAAAAGAAAACATAAAATTGAAAACATAAAAGCACGGTGAATTTGAGACAATTCACAGAAATTTACACAATATTATTATAATATTACACAATCTATAATATTAACCCCCTTTTTCCCAAACCCATTTAGCTATTCTGATCCAAAGTCTGCGACGAACTGTAGCAGACTTTGATGGAAAATTAGTGGACAAAGTCTTCGCCGAGTTGGAGAGGCTTTGTGTAAATTTATGGGGCAAAAGTCGTCATCGAATTGAAGTCGACTTTTGGATATATATATACAATTATATATACAATATGTATATATATATATATATATATATACATATATATATAATAAGGAATTATAAATAAATAAATTGATTCGAAATTAACTTTATCCATTGGTTACCCGTTCTACATTTATTCGCTTACATTCTCTCGCGGCTTACTGCAATCACTCACGATTCAAACATTAATTTTTTTAATTGGAAAAAACGGAAGGCAAATTTAATTTTTTTCTATAATAATCCTGCGGGTTTTCGCGATACTCACGACAAAGAATAAATATTTGCGCCTGAATTTTGAGAATACAATATGTCAAATCCCGCGCAGTCATTGGACAATTCTCGTGTCGCAACCGACAACATTTCTATAGCCTCAGGCTCCGTTAGTGCACCAAAGCACAGGGAAAGTACGGGAGTATCGCCGGAACATAATCGGTATTTATTTGATTGCGATCACATTATCGACCTTTGCTCTAATATTGAAAAGCTCGATATTCAAGATCAAACTGACTCAATGTTAGAGGTCCGCTTAAATGATCTTGATAGCTGGTATAAAAGACTTCAAGCAAGTTATGAGTCCCTTATGCTATCACCGGCTACGTCAAACGCGCGCGATTTTAAGGAAAATGCTAAGTTAAATTTCAATGTTTGCTCGGAAGCATATTATGTCGCAAGATCACATTTGATAGATATGATCCGGGCGTCGCAGGGATACAATGCTCCCAGGGAATCGCCTAGATATTGTATTACGCCAAATACCAATATTCCTCCAGCAACTTTTATACCGCACAATTCGATTGATAACTCGGGTGTTTTTCTTAAAGTGCCACCCTGTGACACCGAGGTTTTTAAAGGAGGCTACGAAGAATGGCCCGCATTTCGGGACATGTTCACAGCGGTCTACGTGAACCACCCAAAACTCTCGCGCGCTCAAAAACTATATCACCTCAGGAATAAGACAAAAGGAGATGCAGGCGCGATCGTTAAAAGATATACGTTGTGCGATGATAATTTTGATTTAGCTTGGAATGCTTTAAAGTCTCGCTATGATAACAAACGTGTTTTGGTGGACAAACAATTGAAAGTCCTATTTGACATTCCGGTAGCTACTGTAGAGAATAGCGATTCCATTCAGAAGATTCATGCTACAGTTGTCGATTGCCTCTCAATGCTCAAGTCACTTGATGTTTCTACAGATGGGTGGGATCCGATTCTCATACATCTAATTTCCACTAAACTTCCCGACAACACGCTCTCCCTTTGGGAACAATCGCTAAAATCCCATCGTGAGCTGCCGAAGTGGTCGCAGATGGATGAATTCCTCAGCAACAGATTCGAAGTTGTTGAGCGAATATCTAGCATTCGATCAACTAAAAATCAAGTCAGCGGCTCAATTCCAAAAGATAAAGTTCAAACTTATCTATCCCAAGATAAGTTAAATACTTTATGCGTGCTATGTGAATCAGATCACAGCATTCGAATTTGTCCTGAATTCAGAAAGTTCACCCCTCAGCAGAGAATTGATTTCATTTTCAAGAATAAATTTTGCAATAACTGCTTGTCCTCTGGTCATACTAAAGGTAGTTGCAAAAGCAAAAACACATGTCTTGTGTGCAAGAAAAATCACCACACTTTACTGCACATGCAATCGAAGTTCTCTACTTCATCTACCACAGATAAACCCAATGAGAAATTTCCCAAATCTCAAAACAAATCGTTCAATGATTCGAGATATATGAATGAAGAGACCACACCTTCCACGTCACTACAAGGTTCACAAATTCAAGCCAATTTTTCGTACAACGATGAACCGATTCTTCTACGGACAGCTCTAGTTCAGATACGACATCGTGGTGAACTATATACTACAAGAGCTTTAATCGACCCTGGATCTCAACGCACTTTCGTCTCCGAAAAACTTAGAGATCTACTAAAAATCCCATATCGAAAGTCCCGATTTGAAATCGTGGGTATTGGAGGGCAAAGTCAGAAGGCAGATAAAGAATGCGAAATAGAATTATATTCTTCGCGTAATGACTTCTCGTTTGTCATCCACGCGATTGTCTTACCAAAGGTGACAAGGCGCATTCCATCGTCCTCATTCAAAATTGTTAATCCAGAGGACTTGGATCAACTGGATTTGGCGGACCCACATTTTTATCAATCTTCTCGCATCGACTTAATTATTGGGAATGATTCTGAACGTTTTGTAAATTTGGACGGCGTAATAAAAAATATTTGTGGTGAAGCATCTGCATACAATACCATTTTTGGTTGGGTTCTAAGTGGACCAATGCGCGCGACTCAAGTTCAGTCCTTAACTACACATGTTACTTCTAATAAAGATTCTGACCTCAACAATTTAGTGAGGAAGTTTTGGGAACTAGAGGAGATACCAACTGCTAATAAAACGTCTGATGATGACAAATTTTGTGAAGATTTCTATCTGAAAACGACTACACGGCAACCTGACGGAAGATACATGGTCAGGCTTCCATTCAAAAAAGAGTTCCCTAGAACAGTGTTCCTGGAATCGTCTCGGTTTCTTGCTCTTGGACAGTTCTCCCGCATGGAACAAAATTTATCAAAGAATCTCGAGCTTCAGGACCAATACAAAGCAGTACTTAACGAATATCTGGATCTTGGTCATATGGAAGAAACGTCGCCGAAGGAAATTTGCTCAGACAATAAATATCACTCATTTTATCTCCCACACCACGCGGTAGTACGACCGGAACATAAAACGACCAAGGTTCGAGTCGTTTTTAATGCATCTCGCAGGACTAAGTCTGGATTCTCACTTAATGATGTATTACACACTGGCCCAACGCTACAAGCGGACTTAGTTGGAACGGTGCTTAATTGGAGGATGTATAAATATACTTTCAGCGGTGATATACAGAAGATGTACCGCCAAATCCTTGTGAACCCAGCAGATAGACCTTACCAAAGAATTTTACACCAACGGGATAAAGTTAGTCCTATCCAAGACTATCAACTCAATACGGTAACATTCGGAATTAATTGTGCTCCTTTTCTCGCTATACGGACACTCCAACAATTAGCTTCAGATTCTATGGCTCACTATCCTCTCGCATCATCCATAATTCAGAATGAAACTTATGTCGACGACATTTTATCTGGAGGTTTTACCATTGAGGAAGCGGTAGTAAAACAGAAACAACTCATTGCCCTTCTTAACTCTGCAGGGTTTCCGTTGAAGAAAATAACCGCAAATGATTCAAGACTATTATCGCATTTAGACCCTGCAGATTTGTATGATGAATCATTTCTACATTTTCATGAGACGAGCTCAGTGAAAACGCTTGGTATAAAATGGAATGCACTTACTGACTCCTTCTCATATTCCCTGCCTAACTTAGATCAAGATTCGAAAGTTACTAAGAGAAAAGTACTTTCGCTGGTAGCGCGACTTTACGACCCATTGGGTTGGATAACTCCAGTAGTAATTTTGGCTAAAATGTTATTACAACAAGTATGGCTGAAAGGATTGGATTGGGATGATAGCGTCGGCCCAGATTCTCTAAAAATATGGAATAACTTTGTCACTGATCTTTCTAAGTTGGAGTCTATTATAATTCCACGCTATGTGCGGTTTGATCCGGCACATCGTCCTCAAATACACGGATTTAGCGATGCGTCCAAAGGAGCATATTGCGCCTGTGTATACATAAGATGTCGGACGTCGCATTTGTGTATCAGCTCTAATCTTTTAATCGCTAAAAGCAAGGTGGCCCCCTTACAACCTGTTTCCCTGCCTAGGTTGGAACTCAATGGAGCAGTTTTACTTTCAAAATTGGTCCAATACGTGAAATCAAAACTAAAAATGCAACATGCGGAGACGATTCTATGGACGGATGCTTCAATTGTACTTGGTTGGCTCTCAAAACCGCCGTGGACATGGGAAACCTACGTAGCTAACCGCATAGCGCAGATTCACGAAAGGGTGCCAGAAGCTGAGTGGCGCCATGTGCCAACAAATGACAACCCTGCGGATTTGGGTACTCGTGGGTCCAAACCATTGGATCTCGCTCAATGTTCGCTGTGGTGGAACGGTCCAGCATGGTTAACAAAGTCATCAGACTTGTGGCCCAAAAGAAATCTTTTAGCTGCACCAGAACCTGTAAATATAATCCAATCTCTACAGGTCACAATTGAGGAACCTGATATACTCCTTCGGTTTTCTTCCTACGGTAGAGCTCTCAGAGTGTTGGCGTATGTTTTCCGTTTTTACCACAGAATCAGAAGATCTCATGAGAATGATTCCCAATTTGACAATACTAATATTTCGTATAAAGAAATGTGTTTCGTTAAAAATAGGCTATTATCGTTGGCTCAATCTCGGCATTATAATGAATAATATAATACGCTTCTAAACTTGCGACCAATTTCGGAAAAGGATTCACTTAAACCTTTAAATCCCTTTATGGATTCCAATAATATTATGCGGGTTAATGGTCGCTTAGCCCAATCCCCACTTCCATACAACGAACGGCACCCGATAATACTTCCTGGAAACTCGACACTTTGCAAACTCTATTTGTCTCACTTACATCTGTATCTCGCTCATGCTGAATGTAACCTCATGTGTAGAATGGTGCAAACGGAATTCTACATCTCTCGTTTAAAACGAAGAGTCAAAGCCATTACCCATAATTGTAAAATATGTACTATTTTCAAGCAACAGCAATGCACGCAACTCATGGCTCCCTTACCAACAGATAGATGTACATTTACGCCACCATTCCAAACAACTGGAATAGATTTTGCTGGTCCATTTGATCTCAAAAGTTCGTCTTTACGACAATCTCGCGCCATTAAGGGCTATGTTAGCGTATTTGTATGCTTCTCAACCAAGGCAATACACTTGGAGTTATGCTCTGAATTGTCCTCGGCGGCATTCGAGGCCGCATTCGCTCGTTTCGTTGGGAGACGAGGGCTACCGCATAGGGTAGTTACGGACAATGGTCGCAATTTTGTTGGTGCTAGTCGAGCCCTACTCAGAGAGTTCGGATCTTTTCTGAAAGAGTCCGCAAGCGACATTTCTCAAAAATACGCTACGCATGGTTTTCAATGGAGTTTTATTCCTCCGCACGCACCTCACATGGGTGGTCTATGGGAAGCAGCTGTGAAAAGTTTTAAGTTCCACTTCAAGAGAATCGCTGGCTCTCATAAATTTACGTTCGAGCAATTCCATACCATACTTGCTCGAATTGAAGGGGTGTTAAACTCTCGCCCTATCTCCGCGATGTCGGATGATCCCAATGACATGACCGCGCTAACACCCGGTCATTTTCTCAGAGGTGCCCCAATGCTAGCTTTACCTGAGTTGCCATCCCAAAATTTGTCTCTCATCAACCGCTGGCTAAAACTCAAAGCACTTCATCATGATTTTGCCATCCGGTGGAAGGAAGATTATCTAAAAGCGCTTCAAAAGCGGTATAAGTGGAAGAATTCCACTCCCAATATCAAGTGTGGTGATTTCGTGGTAATAATGGATGATTTACTACCACCCAGCGAATGGCGTTTGGGAAGAGTTGAAAAAACTCACCCTGGAATAGACGACCGAGTACGCATTGTAGACGTTCGGACCGTCACTGGTACCGTAACACGACCCATTGCCAAACTCTGCTACTTGCCTTGCAATCAAGAGCAAGATTTGTTTTTAAATTAACTCCATTTAAAATTCTTCATAAACCCTATTCATTCTTTACGATAGTCTATTCGTAGTCTAATCGTTATATTTTTTTTATGTTCATAGATCTAATCGCAACAGCCAACAACGTGGTCGCAGCCAGAAGAAGAGAGAGGCATTATACCGATGCAAACTGTGCATCCACTATCATTCGCTTCGATACTGCCCGAAATTCCTGCGTCTGGATTCTGCAGAAAGAAATCGTGTTGTACGGAAATTCGAGTATTGCATCAATTGCCTGGCTCAGAGTCATACTTTTCGACGATGCCAGTCCAAAAATACGTGTCGGAAATGCGAAAACTATCATCATACCTTGCTCCACCGTCAACATCCACGAATCAAACCACCAAGTGTCAGCAACCGAGAGATTCAGCCGTACCGTGGGTCGCCAAAGACATCGAAGAGACAGAGGGAAAACCCGCATCGCAAATTGCCAAGTAGTAGAAGAAGTCAGTCGAACCGCAGGACACCAAAGGCTAACACACCGAGTACCGAGAGTGCCGCCCCAGATCCACAGATTTTGTCAGAAGCTATCCGCTCCCTTGCCACAGTGTTATGCGTGACACATTCTGCCGCACACGTGCATGGCCGGCGGCATGTATAAACTTGAGAGTTTATACTTACATATATTGTTGAATCTATATATATATATATCATGAATTTTTGAATTTGAATTGTATTTTTAATAAAATTTTTATAAGTGTATTTAATTTAAGTCAATTGTGAATTAATACTTTGCTGAATTGTGTAGAATTTAAGAAATTGTGAATTGTCATGAAAATGGAAAAAAATGAGAAAGCTCGTGGAAAGTGATCGAGGAAACTCTCGTTCACTTTTCCTGAAACCCGCAATTGGTGAGCATCATAGTAGCCCAATATACGCATTACCCATTACAAATAAACATCTTGAATTTCTCTAATTCATTTGGTTTTATTTCTTTTCCTTGTCCCAACCTCGCTATACTTATTGATCGTATAATATCTCAACTCCTTGGGATATTATATTGATCAAACATCCAACTCCTAAGTGAAGCAAATACCCACGCTTAACTGAGGAATTGACCCTTATTACATCTAATCCCTCTCACTTAAGAATACAGTCCACTAAGCAACTTGCCAGCACTACACCCGAAGAAATACGCAAGAGATTAACATCTAATTAATCTCTCCCGGTAATCTGTTCACATAGAATAACACATACTATAGAAGAACTTATTCTCTCATCTGACGTTTCATTTTACACTCTCTCGGTAGGTCTGTGGAAATGTTTACATACACCAGGTGGAGTTACAAAATATGTTCACTTAACTATTTCCTGTCGTTTTGGTGTAGAACTGAAAAATTTAAATGTATTTTGCACTTTTTTGTTGACTTTTAACGTTGGTATTCATTTGTATTGTATTTAACACAACTAGTTTGCCACAAAAACACGAAATTCGGGTGTAGTTCCTTTGTGGATCGCTGTATACTATTGCCACCATCTGGTATTATTGAACCCATATTTTCCACCCTCCACTGTGTAATTTCCATCGTACCTATGACGTTTAATTTATTGAGCGAATAAAACCTTCTACGTATGTGTTATTCTATGGTAATATTGTATATAAAGTTATTTTAAAAGTCATAAGTGCAAATGAAATCAAATTTAAAGTCAGTTTTTAAATTCGCCTATCGCTCATTCTCTTTTAAATTCTATCCAGTATCAAATTTGCAGCTGGGAGGTGGATCACATGTGCCATCGAAACCACCTGATTTAAACGCATAATTAATGTTTTCGTTGCAGCAACGAAATTAACTTGTTGCAGCAACAAAACTTTGAAAGGTCAAAACAATGTTCAACGACAAATTTCGTTGCACAAACATATTTCGTTTCGAACATCACCTGAACTTTCTGTGAGCAGGAGACAATATCTTGGAATTTACTTCATATCGGATCTAACGGACATTCGTGGAGTTAAGCCAGATGGTATCCATGGCACAGCTGCTGTTCGACTATGAAGTACAAAATTTCTAAAAAACAGAGAGAGCGATAAACAACCAGAAGCAAACCATATTGCAATCTAGGTTTAAATAGTGTTTGATTGATACTAATGACCGCCAAATTATGTTTTATCTTGGTTGCATCGAACGCAAATATACATTCCATTTTATTTCTGTCTGTTTTATGTGCAGCCAAAGAGTAACGTACAGCAGTAACACGAACTCGATGAAATTAACTACTACCTCGTCGTCATCGAGAGAAAGTAAAGAGAGAGATGGTGAATCTTATTTATTGCTCTATGGTTAAGTTGCATGATTTTAGGAGCGTGTTGCAGAGCACCTATTGGTTTTCTACGGACTTACATACGTCTCTTCTTCAGCCACATCCTTGAAAATAGCGTTGAGTTCTCATATGACTTGAACGCATCTTAACCATACCAGGTCCATATACATACATACATTCAGCCTGTTTTTTTATTCCCTGCTAAACTAATTTTTCGACCACTTTGTATGGGGAGCTAAGCGATATTAAGCGATTTTAAGTGGCACCCCATACAAAATCGTCGAAAAATTAGTTTAGCAGGAATTAAAAAAACAAGCTTATTATTAACGATGGGGATGAAACATGAGGTTCCGTGGTAGCACAATGGTCCCCATTGGACTTAGAGTAGCAATAGTTACAGCTACTTCTACCTAACCGAACCTAACATGTTGCACCTCAGTAACGAATCACTTTTCTTTCAGTGTATATACGGTGAGTAATGGCTACATACTTATATACTTATACATTTTTATTACACAAATCGCTATATGTATTATCAGTCGATTTTAATAATATGTTTATATATTAAAAGTTATTTTGACAGCTGTCAATTAAACACTTTGTTGGGAATAGAAACGCAATCACTGATATGTATAATATTTTACAATTTACATTGTTTATCAATCATTAAGATTTAAATAAGACCGATCCATTAACGTATGTACTATTTGAAGGACAAATTAGAAGGTCTCGACCCTTCATGGTTACCATACCTGAGATTGCAGAAAATCGTATGGGGGGGTTTCGGTAAGATAAATACTTCCTGGTAATGCAACACAAAGTTTTGATAAATTTAATGGTAACGGATTGAAGAACACAAGGCCCAATTTTTGAATGGAAAATCATCTTTGATCAACGATCAAACATAATTTAAACTCTGAATAATTTGTTTAGCTTAATAGTTGATTGTCAAAGTTGGGCATTTAAACTCTGGTCAAGCGACCATATTATTTTGACAGGAAACAGAAAGAAGAGAAATCACAAATTGTTAATGTGAAGGATTATAATCACCATTGAAATAACAATAAAAACGTATCATTTAACTTGTAGTGCAGGTAAGAACTTGATTTCTGCCCAAATATTTAAAAAATTTCATTAGTGGTATTTATATAATCACGCAAGAGCCTTGAAAACCTGAAAAACTTTGACAACAAACGTCAAAACAATTTTTTTCCAAATGTAGAAAAGTTTCTCGTCAAATTTTTCTGAGCAAACATCGAAAATGAAACGTTGGTCATTTGTGCAAGTCGTTTTGTTTGAGAACATTTTTATTTTCGGCACTCAAAAATTGGGCCTAAGTAAATTTGTACGCAAAACCACAGAGCAATACTACAGAGCCTGCATTAGTCTCCCCGATTCCTCTTCATGACGGCGAGGTAGTAGGCCATTTCATCGAGTTCGAGTTGCTTTGGTAATTTACTCTTTGGTTGGCATAATACGGACAGAAATAAAAGGGAATGCGTATTTTCGTTCGATGTTCTCTCATTTCATTTCACACTGTTCGTGGTGCGGTCAGTGCGATAGAGAATTATTGGAAGTAAATTGACTTACACCAGGTGGAATTACAAAAATTGTCGACTTACATTTTTCATGTCGTTTTGATGACAAACTGTCAAATTTATATTTTATTATTTATGTATGTATGTATATATCTTTGTGGTATATTTACACAAAAATTTTAACGCACAAATCGAAATGCCATTGCTGATTTATTGTTGGATGGTTTGAGCCATTGCCTTTATCTGGTATTTCCAACATCCAACCGCCCATCTGCAACACACCAATTGTCATCAATTTACTGAGAGAGTTGGTGTCTCTATACGTCATTACTCTATGGCTCTCTTCGTTGAATATTTCAATACACGACCGCTTTTTTGATAATGCTATATTATCTACTATAGAAATTCCAACCATGTTTAAAATAAAATTAATTATGTAAAAAATAAAATATAAAGTATTTAAAAAGTATGAATTAATAAAGTTATGACGCGAGGGAGAAATGCTTTTGAGTGAATCGCGTCGACATTTTCAGGAGGTATCCATGACACAGCTGAACGGAAATTGATAGAAAACAGAGTGTATAGGCGAGAGAGCGATAAGCTACCAGAAGCAAACCATGCAGCAAACTAGTGTTTGACCATGCAGCAAACAGTAGTGGTCTTCATGAAAGCTCGAAAGAACCTCGTAAACTCGAAAACATCGTAAACTTGCACAGCAAACGTCAAAACAAACAAATTTCCCATACAAAGCGACTTCCACAAAAGTGGAAAGTTTTCGAGGCAAATTTGCTGCGCGAACGTGGGATGGAGAAACGTGTAAACTTTTGACATTTCGTTGTCATCTGACTAGGATGGATAAATAAGGTGATAGCACTATAACAGTAGAAAAAGTACACATACATAATACATGCAATTCCTACTGCTACCACCTTACGTATCCATCTTGGTCAGCTGATATGGTTTTGAGCACAACTACGCTGAGCAACTTTACATGGTGCCTCATGCAACGGTGCGAGGGAAACTTACGCTGAGCAAAAGTTCTCGGCTTTCACGTTTGCATGAACGCCGCTAGTGTTTGATTGATACTAGTGACAGCAAAGTTATGTTATAATTGCTTGAATAGAAGGAACACACGCATTCCCTTTTATTTCTGTCCGTTTTATGTCCAACCAAAGAATAAAATACATCACTGCCAAATCAGAGGTTGTCTCACCCGAATTATAGGTTGTCAAAGCCGAACTGAGAATATAACATCCACGTTAGATGTTGTCACAGCCGAGGTAAAGGTTGTCGCAAGCGAATTAGAGGTTTTCTCAGCCGAATTAGGGGTTGTCACAGGCGAGTCAGAGTTTGTCACAACCGAATTTTGATAGTGTCGAAGTGAATTTTGAAATTATTGTTTTTTAATTTAGTGATAATTTATTATCCAGTATTTGCATAAATAACTCCAATGCGAGGAAATAGTCTAAGGTCACAAATTAATTTTACACCCATTTCCGACCGTGTTTGAAGTGCCGGCCATTAGGAGTTTTAAACGTCAGTTTTGATATATATAAATTATGTTGTGGTAACCGAATTGAAAATGAATTCGGTTGTCCCAAAAGAATTTATGCGAAAATTGGTAACAGCTACCGAATTGTGGCCGAGTTCGATTGCTGCTACCGACTTAAGGCCGAATTCGGTTACTGTGACCGAATTGAAACCAAATTCGATAGCTGCAACCGAATTGCTGCCAAATTCGGTTGTTGCACCTGAATTGATGCCACATGCGGTTGTAGAAAACTAAGTTAGTGAAAGTTCAGTTAATAATATAAATAATAAATAATGAATATAATTGAAGATTCTGTTGTCACAACCGAATCAATTAAGAAACGTGGTTGCTTCAACCAAATTTCAGTTATGGGGAGACTAAATTCAGTAGTAATTCAGTAAAATTCAGTAGTGACAACCTCAATTTGGTTGTGGCAACCTCAATTCGATGGCAACAGTCGAATTTAGGTTGCTACAAACCCTTTTCACACAATTAGTTCTCTGAGTGCAGGCCACATTATAATAGAAACCGGACCATTTTGACAACATCAGGTTGGTGTCTCCTACACAAATATTGGGCGGCCAACTGGCTGATAGATACAAGAAATCGCGAAAAACACAACAGTTGAAGTTTATCATATTAATAACATTCAATGGATAATCTCTCAGGGAATAAAAAAGATGTCTAGGTAATTCAAATAGCAATTTTAAGAGAACAACTAGGGATTACGTTCTAATAAACTTGCCGTGAAATGAAGGCAAATTTGGAGAAATCAAGGGCGACAAATATTGACGCCAAGTGATTTTATACAATATACTTCGTATCGACGTCAACGTTATCTCCTTGATTCTGGTTATACACTAACGGCCTTAGTCATAAAAAGTTATGAGAGGTTTGAGAGAAGATTTTTGTATAATAAATTATCTCTTGAATAAGGCCGTAACTCTTTGATGACCACAGGCAAGTATGTTTGCTCCACGATTTTTGCAATCTATAACTATTCACGTATTACATACATATGCATGGGTGATTTAAAGAAGACAGTACGACCAACAGTAGTGTAGTACGCGTCAATTTTCTATCTGATCCGATTTGACTCCTATGATCCATCCAAGTGGGTCAAAAAGTAGTATTTTTACAAAGCGATGCAGCGGGTCGAAAATAGAGCGCACGTGGTGGGAAACGTGAGGTAGGTTTTGAGACCATGGTCATCCTTTTCAAAAATGTAAGGTCGAATTTGAACGTGCTTACGGACCAAACATATCTTTGGCAAACATGTGTGCCGTTTAGCTAAAATGGAATAAAATTTACCAAAAATAATAAAAATTTTTGGTAAATATTTTTACGTCGGAGCTTTTATTAGGTCATAGATTCCGCTTTGGCCGAAAATGTATGGTCGTCAAAGTGTTAAAGAACAGCTGTCGTGTAACTAACAGCGCTCATGAATATCAGGGTTGCGCTTGTCATACGCAGATGTCTGTCATATGTTAGTTATACAGGATCCAGAAAACTGTTATGAATTAACTTATGACTTGTTGTATGGAATGAACATCCAATGACTTACTTTTCGTTATGAATACTATACACTAAAAAATAACGGCCCCAGCAGCATATTGCAGGAAACATGGACATGTTTGCAAACATTGCTTTCGTGAATTGGAAATCTGCTGCTTTTTCTTTCTTTATTGTGACAGACAGCAGTATTTTCAGCAGTTTTCAACAAACAAAACCACATTTGGCCCACAAATTCATATATTATAAGCTATTAATCATTGTGGCCCAAAAATGTTACATTCAATAGCAAACACAAGGTGTTTGGATACAAGTATATTATATTTGCGACAAATTACAAACACGTTATATTTGCATCCAAATAACAAAAAAAGACAAAAATTTTCAGCGTGTAGAGTAAGATAAGAGTGAATCTGAATAATTCATATAAAGTAAATGTCATGTGTACTATTGACACGTCAACTTCAGCGAGAGTGTTTTTGTCAGCTTCAAGATTCATTAAAAATAAGAATTTTATATTTTAAATTTTAAATTTAATAGAGAATAAATCAGTTCATGCTGATAAACCGGCCTTTTTTCGTTGTTTGGATGAAAATTTAACGTGTTTGTAGCTTGTCGCAAATATAGTATACTTGTGTCCAACCACATTGTGTTTGATTTTCAATATTACATGTTGGAGACACAATGATTAATACGTTATAATATATGTTTTTTTTTAACCCAAACGCGGCTTTGTTTGTTGAAAAGTGCTGAAAACAAAAATGTGACAGACAACAAAGAAACAAAAAAAAAGCAGATATTTAATTCACGTAAACAATATGGTTGCGAACATAAATATGGTTCCTGTAATATGTTGCTGGCGCCGTCTTTTTTCAGCGTAATTGTATAAAATTTGTATTTTAAGTTGAACAGCAGAGAACATTCACAAAAAATACATTAAAAATTACATGAGGTGTCAGGGGACACCTGGTTGGAACGAAGTTCCTTTCGCTATATATTATGTACTAGTTAGTTTCAACACACCTAAGACGCCCGTTGAAAAATACGATAATCTTAAAGAAAAGATAATTTTTGTAAAATGATAATCTTTTTTTTAAGAAAAATTGTTTTTTAATAGAATGTATTTTTTAAAAAAGAAATTATATATTTAGGTATTTTTTGTAAGAATATTTACTATATTTTCCCGAAAAGGCCCTTTTTTAAAGAGAGGTACTTCATTTATGAAAAGCTAATGTTTTTTTAAGAAAAGGTACAATTTTTAAGAAGAAGTACTGTAAGAAAAATCCATGAGTATGAATTGTTGTTTACAAAGAAGTACTTTTTTTAAGAACAGGTACTTTTTAACGAAGTGGTACTCTTTTTAGGAAAAGGTTATTTTTTTAAGAAAATTTAGTTATTTTCAGAAAGGCTACTTATATCAAGAAAAATGTATTATTTTATTTTTAAGAAAAGGTACATTTAAGAAAAGTATTTTTTGTAAGAAAAGGTATATTTTAAGAGACGGTATTTTTTGAAGAAATGGTTTTTTTGTAAGAAAAATGAATTTTTTCGAATTGGTCCTTTTTTCAAGAATAGGTACATTTTTAAGAGTAGGTACTTATCTCAGGAAAAGTTATTTTGTTTCACACAAAAGGTAATCTTTAAAGAAAATTTAGTTTTTTTTAAGAAAAGGTACTTACATATTTAAAAATAAATCCTTTTTTTAAGAAAATTTACTTTTTCTAAGAAAATTTACTTTTTTAAGCAGCTACTTCTTTGAGATAAGGAATTTTTTTTAAGAAAACGTACTTTGTTTAAAAATATGAATAGGTATTTTTTTTGGAAAATTTTCTTTTTTTTTAAAGAACAAGCACATATTTAAGGAAATGTTGTCTTTTTTAACTTCTTTCACTTTGGATTTCCTAAATTTACTTTTTATTGCGTTCAAAACTACAATATATACTAAATATTGGTTACAGGCTACATCTAGAAAACGTCCCATTAAACAAAAAAATTCCCAACACATGTTTGTCTCGGCCATAGATAAATAAAAAACCATAGATGGTGAACGATAAGTGGTGGATTTGAAAGTTAAGGGAAATTTTCTAGATGGCGCCGGAGTGGTGGATATGGGCAAATTTCCCTGGAAACAAAAACTATTGAAAAAACTATATATTCATGCTTTTTTGCATTTTGTATTGTGAACAAATATCAAAAGCGTTATGCTTCGCTATTATTTATATTCTATTTTCAAATGTAAAAACTGATTCGAAATAAAATTGATATTTGAGTGCTTTTTCGTCGCATCCGAGTGAAAATGGTCACACGCAAACAGCATGTGCCCTCTGGTGAAAATGGTGATTAAGCAAATGAATCTTCTATGGTTTTTATTTATCTATGGCTAGTAGTGCCCTGCATGAATGCACTCTCTTTTAGAATACATTCATTATCTCACTGTACCAATACCAACGGTCCGAA
Organism: Phaonia tiefii; assembly: GCA_963931995.1. Classification (NCBI taxonomy): domain Eukaryota; kingdom Metazoa; phylum Arthropoda; class Insecta; order Diptera; family Muscidae; genus Phaonia; species Phaonia tiefii. The sequence goes on along the minus strand of OZ008368.1, from coordinate 252,210,259 downwards.
TAGTGTAAACAACGAAATGAACCGATACGTTCCTGTGTGCTCTTGGAATGAATGTTGTGTGAATCTCTGCTCTGTCAACTACTCTGTTCGTCTCAATTCTGTTACGACAACACAACATTTTACTCAATAAATGTTCGTGAATATAAAAACCATTCGAATACATAAGAACTATTCGAATGAAAAAACGGTAAATTATGAGTGGTTATGGGTCTCATTTGCTTTTTCGTCAACGAAAATATCAGCAACGTTCTGTGAAGACTAAAGAAATAAATATTCGGGTTTTATGAGTTTAACTGCACAAATGTATATTTGAAATGGAAATTGATGAAGAAAATTATTTTAAAAATAATTTATTAAACATTAAAAATATGTAGTCATCAACTCAATCGGCCGGTGTGGGTGAAGTAAATAGTATTGTTTCGCGAATTTCAAGGGGTGAACGCGTTTTTAGGAAGAAAAAAGGCCGCAGGAAAGTTTGAGAAGTTTTTTCCTTAATTGTGGTTGGACACTGCAAAGAAATGAAATATGTCAGTTGCAATAACTGCCAACAAATTTTGAAACATTCAACTTCGACCTAGTGAGGCACAAGTCCTACATTTCTAAAATTCACTTAATTTGAGTGAGAACATTAACACATTCAAAAAACATGAATGTGTTTGAATGTGTGAAAATGTATACTCATGCTGGTCTCTAATGTCTAGACACAAACCAAAACAAAAGTACCCAATATAGTTGATAATACTGGGTTGTAGCATAATAGTGTTAAAAAAAAATTGTTTAATTTTTTTTCATTTAGCCCCCATCCATAGAATAATACATACATAGATAAACTTATTCTCTCATCTGACGTTTCATTTCACACTCTCATCGTAGGTTTGTGGAAATGAGAGCAATTAAATTTAAAATTACCTTACACCAGGTGGAGTTACAAAATATGTTCACTTAACTTTTTCTTGTCGTTTTGGTGTAGAACTGAAAAATTTAAATGTATTTTGCACTTTTTTGTTGACTTTTATCGTTGGTATACATTTGTATTGTATTTAACATTACTAGTTTGCCACAAGAACACGAAATTCGGTTGTTGTTCCTTTGTTGATCGCTGTATACTATTACCACTATCTGGTATTATTGTACCCATATTTTCCACCATCCAACGTTTACTTTTCATCGTACCTATGACGTTTAATTTATTGAGCGAATAAAAGCTTCTATGGTATGTATTATTCTATGCCCCCATCCAGCAACTGGTGTTAAGGTTTTGATTTGATTTAATGGGGATGAATTTTATTTGGTGGGTACTTTTTTTTATTATGTCTCTACTAATAGAGGTAAAGTTTTTTAAAAAGAAGTTTTGCAAAATGCATCCTCATGAGTCCTGGCAAACTTTTTGAAACCCGAAACCATGGTTTTCCGTCACCTAACCTGTAGCCCGTTTCTGTAACTCGTACCGATCGCAGTTACCGATTGAAAGTACCTATTTGACGTCACTCTGACGTCATTCTCACCATCACTGTTTCTGTAAAAAAAAATGCCGATCCCTATTCCATTCACTCGTTCCAAATCGGTAATATGACATTTGTTTCGATTCTACTCAATAGGTATCGCTTAAAGAAGTGTTTCTGTAAGAAATCTGACTCAACTAGAAATCGATAATTTTCTCACTGACTTTAAGCCAAGTGAAAACTCTACCGATTGCTATAGTGTTGCAACTATGAGGAAGCAAGTACTCATCAAATATAACTTTGGCATAAACCTAGTTTACGTCGGAAATTCCTGGAAAAAATTTGTCAATTGGAGTGGGTAGGAATTGTTATTGTATTTTCGGAGTTATGGGCCCCCAAAGTTCGGACATACGGCTCGATATTACGAGAGTGATGCCGTTTTATAGGACCAATGTTTCAACTTCTTTATGTAGAAAAAGTTGAAATAAGCAAAAAAAAATTAAATACATTTTTTGAATAACTGTCTGATTTTTTTATATAACATTTTTCTTTTGAAATAACAATTCCTATCCATTCCAAAAAAAATTAATTTCCAGGAATTTCAGACGTAAAGTAGGTTTGTTCCGAAATTTACGACAATTTATGAACCGGTTTCAACGAAATCAGTATTCAAAATAAACCGAGTGCAAATGTTTGTTTACTTTAAATATACATCACCAACAGTCAACTTATTTAATTGCTTTTGGCTCAAGTGGCGCCGGTGGATTCTCAGCATATTTCTGCGATCATGGAAAAATTCGTAAATAATAACAAATATGCTACTCATTTTGTATAAACTTATTAAAGTAAATACGAAACTGAAAAAAAGTGTTTTTAATACGAAATATTTGTAGATGAAAACAAATGCAAATAAACAGCTGCTTGTCATCTGTTTCAATTCTTACCGTTTCTTTCCGATTTGTGTTTCTTTCTATCACAGACCGAATTTTTACCGATTTGAACGAACAGAAACACCAGTAATCACGAAATCGGTAACTTTCAATCGAGTCGTTGTGACGTCACATAAATCGTTAACTTACCGATTTACTTACAGAAACGGGCTACTGGTGTTGCCAAAATTTTAATTTTCCAAAAATGCACTGGTAGTATAGTCGAATTTGCCACGTCCATTTGGGAATATAAATGTTGGTTGGCAGCAATTTTTTTTGTATGTTTTTGCATCAACCATTTGAAACGAACATCTGATCCATTTGAAGCCGCAGGATGAGGGTACGAATAAGTCGGTTTACCCGACTGAAATTTCCGTACTGGTTTTAAACTCAAAGCACAAAGTCCAATCAGAAAATGCTTTAATGTGCATTCGTTCTGCAGGATTTTTAACAACAAAATGGAGATAACTGTATGATATAAGTTAATCAGAGATTCATCAAATTTTACAACAGCAATTGCGGGTACAATCCATGGGGATTTTGGGAATCTCTCTCATAATGGCCACTATTAATAAGACACTAATAGTTGGAATTATTTCATGACCCATCTTACCTCTTGGCGTTTACAAATATTAATATTTGTAAACATATGAATCCGAATAATATTTTTCGATCCATGGCGTTTGGTGTCGGTTGATTACTTGTCCCTTTGTGCAACTAATACGGGCTTTGATTTGTGAGATCGTACCGGGCGTTAAGAGCGTTAAATCGAGACTAAATATTCATTTGATATTAAAACGCTAAAATCGACGACGATCGACGATTTTTCTAGAGCCCCTAAGTAAGAGATGTGCATTCAATACCTTTTGTTTATGACGATCTTTTCAATCAGAGATTGTGGGAAAAATGTGTGTGGGAATGTACGGAGGTCACTGCAACAGTAAGTTGAATTTTTTTCAAAAAACTTGCGAAATCATCACTGCCTCAGCATATCATGGAATTGTATTTTTTTAATCTGATTCTGAGGCCAGCTTAGAATCGATTCTGGAAGGATTTAGTTCGCACACATAATTAGTTGCTAGGCTTTCAAAATTAACCCTCTAACCGGCGAATTTTTGTTTTCAATGAAAAAATTCATATAGGCTAATTTGAGGTTGAAAAAAACGAATTTGAAGTCAAAAATTCAAAAAATCAAAGGGTTTCCCCCCTAGAAGTAAATTTATGTACCCAGCCTTTAGGCGGACTTGCCTGGTATGTCGTATTTAAAATAGTGCACGAATTTTCTTTATATATATTTTTATTATTGAAAAAAAGGCACAAAATTATTACAGTTGTTGCAAATAAGAAAACTAATCAAGATTATTGAGTATGAAAAAGCTGAAAACATTTTTTATTTGCCGACAAACATAAATTGAGGTTGCATTTGGTGCAAAACATTTGCGTTTCTGCTTTACAACCAGGCATTTTACACATCCGCTTTCCGGTTCGATCTAAATGATCGGGAATATGACCAATGCCATCGTACCTTATGTCAGCTGGAGGTGCGTAAGTTTTTCTCATTTTTGGCTCCGAGTAATTTGAGCAAGCGGTAGAGGGTCGTCCAACTGGGTTTTTGCTGCTTTTTTGAATGTTGCACAGAACGTCAGCTACTTCTGCAGATGATGAGAGGTATGTGATGGCGGATGGTGGGTGGGAGGTATGGGAGTGGGTGGCAGGTATGGGAGTGGGTGGGATGTATGGGTGGGTGGGGGATATGTGTGGGTGGGTAGTTGGGAGGGTGGGATGTATATGTGGGTGGGTGTGGGAGGCATGTGTGGGTGGGATGTATGTGTGGGTGAGTGGAAGTTATGTATGGGTGGGTGAGTGGGAGCTATGTACGTGTGGGTGGGAGGTATATATGTGTGTGGGGGTGGGAGGTATATATGGGTGGGTGAGCGAGTGGTAGGTATTTGTGGGAGATGTGGGTGATTGGAAGGCATGTGTGGGTATGTGGGAATTATCTGTGTGTGTTTGGGGGTGGGTGAGCGAGTGGTAGGGATATTTGTGGTGTGTTTGTGTGTGTGGATGGGAAGTAAGAGTGGAAGGTATTTGGAGGTGGCAATTGGGAGGCATGTGTGGGTCTTTAGGAGTTATGAGTGTGCGGATGGAAGGTATATAAGTGTGTGGGTGGGTGGGTCGTATGGATGGGAAGTAAGGGGTGGGTAGAGGTATGTGTGGGTGGTGGGTAGGTTAGGAGGGTGGTGGTCGGTATGTATGGGTGGGAGTGAGAGGGGGTACCGAGGAGGAACCAACCGTGGAGATAGTGACCTTGGAAACACGGGACGGTGGGTCGGCTCGTGGTGACACCTGCGCTCCGTCCAAGTTTCCTGGAGGTGATAATGGGCAGTTGGTGGTGGTATGGACGGTATGTGAATGGGTTGGGAGGTTGGTTGGGGTGGTGGTGGTTCAGATGATGAGAGGTATGTGATGGCGGATGGTGGGTGGGAGGTATGGGAGCAAGCTGGCGCCGCTGCCAAAAGGAAAGAAATTATAATTATTTAAAAGGTATCATAAAAGGTATTTATGCTCACTTGTCGTTATAGTATCTTCATGGTTGGCATCTAAACTGCTAATTGTCGAGAAGAAGTCACTGCTGGATGCATTTTCCAATTGCTCAATATAGTTACTCATATGTGCAAGGTCATCATCGCATATCAAAAACTCGTCATCATCACTTTCTCCTTCGTTCAACTCATATTCAGAATCATTTTCTTCATCTTCCACAGATTCCATAAACCTAACGATCTCTTCTTCGGTCATCCGCGACAAACTGCTGCGTTTATGATTACGCGAATACATTTTCTTCACTTCTAATAGACAAACCTGATATGAAATAAATAACTTTGTAGTTAAATCATGATAGTTCATGCAATAAAAACGATATAGAGTAAAAAAACACAAAAATTAGCAAACGGAAAAAATTACCCCGCAACAGGCAAGTCCGCCTTTAGACGTAGTGGGGTTTTTGGGTCCTGGAAGCCTTAGCTTTTCCGGAATGCAAATTTGTATTTTTTCATCACATTCTACAATAATAAATGTACTTACAGATAATTTTTTGTCAAAGATCAGAACACTTCAAACTAATTTTTTTATTTTTCGAAAATTCACTTTCTGCACAAATAATTTTTTTTGCAAATTGTAAACAAACTTTGCACTCTGATAAGCACAGCAATTAACAGCTGTCACCCACAACAATAAAACCAATATTGCCACACTATGCACATATTTAACGAAACGGGGATGTAAAAATTGGGGGAAAATTTTTTTTTTTAATATGTTTTCTGGCGGTTTATATTAACCCCGCCTTTTGGCGGATCTGCCGGTTAGAGGGTTAATTTTGATTCAAAATTAACGCAATTGTGTGGAAACTTCTGCAACCGCCTATATGTTCTGGTTAATATGCTGTAGTTGCTTTTCTTAAATTGCCAACCAGCAACAATGAAGTACCATCTTTTGAATGATAAGAGCGGTCATTTGTTTAATTCTGATATCGCTGAATGGATCCAACACCATTTAATGAAGTGCCTTAATTGAAATGCACAATAACCATTTAGTATACATATGTATGTATACGTATGCCTACAAGTTAGAGTGGCTCGTTTACGTTATTTTATTCCATGACACGTCTTCTAAACGGAATGTTTGAAGAGCAATTACTGAATGGAGTTCTGAAAAGTTGTAACATTTCGTTGATACTTGAATACCGAATAAGACTTAAGCAAGCCCGAAACCAATGCGGCTGTCGTGCGGAAATTGTGCCACACCATAGAGAAATAAAGTAGACAAGAGCAGTGTTGCCAGTCTGGCATAATTAATGCTTTTTAGCATAATTTTTTTGGCTTCAGCATAATTTTTATGAAACATGTTGCTAAATGCTTTTTATATTTTTCGTCAAATTTTTAGCATAATTTTTTAGTTATTGCATAATTTTCCATCAACAAATTTTTATTCATGTTTTTGAATAAATATCGGATGTTTAGACTGAAAACCAGAGTAAGTAAAAATTCCGCTCCCGAGCCGAAAAATTCAGGTCCTCCTCAATATAAAACTCTCACTCCGACTTTAACAAAATTAAAATCTTGAGCGAATTTAATTTTAAAAATTTTTGTTTATTTATTTGAATCGCTCCCGAACATGAGGTGTCAGGGGATACCCGGTTGGAACAAAGTTCCTTTCGCTATATATTATGTACTAGTTATCTCCAACAGGCCTACGGCGCCCGTTAAAAAGTACGATCATTTAAATGGACCCTTAAGAAACGATACTTTTTGTAAAGTGAAAAACATTTTTAAGAAATTTTTCTTTTACAGAATGTATTTCTTTTTAAACAGTATATTTGTAGGTCCCTTTTGTAAGAATGTGTACTATATTTTCCTGAAAATATCCTTTTTTAAAGAGAGGTACTTCTTTTATTAAAAGCTAATGTTTTTCAAGAAAAGGTACTATTTTTAAGAAGAAGTACTTTCTGTAAGAAAAATCCATGAGTATGAATTTTTTTTTACAAAGAACTAACTTTTGTTAAGAACAGCAACTTTTTATAGAAGTGGTACTCTTTTTAGGAAAAGTTTATTTTTTTAAGAAAATTTACTTATTTTCGGAAAGGCTACTTATCTCAAGAAAAGAAAAAAAAAGAAAAGGTATTATTCTATTTTTAAGAAAAAGTACATTTAAAATTTACTTTTTTTTAAGAGAACGTATTTTTTAAAGAAAAGGTTTTTCTTAACAAATAGGAATTTTTTTAAAATGGGTCCTTTTTTCAAGAGTATGTACATTTAAATTCAAATTCACCACTTATCTTTCTTTCAACATCTATGGTTTTTTATCTATCCATGTATTCTTCGTTCTAAATAATTTTTGCTTTTGATTTCAATTCTAAATTTTAAAATTGTAATAAATGTCATATTTTCTTTTTAGATTTTTTTAACAAAAAATCTTAGGCCTTTCTATGATGTTTCAGTGTATGTGGTAACAATCAAATTGTAACCACAAAATTGTTACAAAGTTGTCACCATTGTTTATAACTGGTATTCTGGCAACACAGTGACAACGAAAAATTCACCTCGTAACAAATAATTCACCTCACAATAACAGGTTGTCAAAAGCAGAGACAAAAAAAACAAAAACATATGGTTTTCTTCACAAAATGATCGCGGTAAACAGGCACATGTGATTTGCAGAATTGGGTTTGTATATATACGATTGATGATCATCAACCGATGGTTTCAATTCAGGCACAGTAGCTAGGCATCTGATGATGAACTTGTCACGGAGTTCGAAACTAGTCGTGCCAGTGAGTGTGTTGAACTGAATTGTCTATTATTTCCAACAAAACCCAACCATTTTTCAATTAGAAAAATGTTCATGACTGTGTAAGCTTGTAGTATGAATTTCTCATACATTAAACCAAAAACTAACAAAAATCGGAGATAAATAAAAAACCATAGATGGCGAAAGATAAGTGGTGGATATGCAAGAAAAGGGACATTTGTCACATTTACATTTATTTGCCTTTTGTAAATAAAGGGTCCGCCACATAGTCTAATAATATAAGTCGACGCGTGGCGTGTTGTTGTAATATGAAACGATTTTGACAGAATTTTGTTGTACTATTGTTATGACAATACACTCGATATGTCAAAATCATTTTATATACGAAGAAGAGGCAAAGGAAAAACGCCAAAGTAAATAATTACATGCATAGAATTACATGTATTAGAAAAAAAGTAATGGGCAGCAAGTTGGAACGCATTTAAGATCCAAATTGGTAAGTATCCATCGGTAAGTCCATACGTATGTAGGTAATTTTAGTTTCTTCTTCTATATATTTTTAGCCATCAAAAAAACTACAGCCGGTGAAACGACCAGCGTAAGCAAAGAGGGCAATGAATCAAAACAAATGAGACAAGTTTGACACTTCGAGTGTACTACGTAAACAAAGAATGATAAAAAGAAACAACCCAATAACAAAATGCCTGATCAGCTGGGCTTATGCTTCCACTTATATTATTACACTATAGTCCGCCATCTAACTAGTGCTTATTTCGTGAATGGTAACACTTAGCTCATGTCTGATTTGACAGATAATTACACCCAATTTATACGATGATTTTACGACGTTGCTTTTGCGACGTCTTTTTTTAACATATAGTCGAAGGGTGTAGAGAAGCAAGAGCGGTAAACAAAAAGACACGATTTCTGTTTTTTCCATAATGCCCTTCTCTACACCGTTCGCCTATATGTAAAAAAAGACGTCGCAGAAGCAAGCAGAAGCAACGTCGTAAAAGTCATCGTATAAATTGGGCGTTAGTTGTATCCTTCCGCTGAACGAATATGTTGTGTATACGCTTGAACAACGCTGGGAAATATTGCGACATTACTTTGAAAAGTGGGCCTGCGATCGACTTACAGAAGATGCCGATTTTGCCAAAAAAATCATATTTTCAGATGAAGCTCAATTTTGATCTTGGCGGGTATGTAAACAAGCAAAATTGACGCATTTTGGGCACAGAAACCCGCACGCATACATTGAAAAGCCGATGCACCACCCAAAACGAGTCACTGTTTGGTGCGGATTTTGGTCCAATTTTTGTTTAGAAAAATTGAAGAGGGGGATATTGGCAACATTTGGTTTCAACAGGACGGCGCAACGTGCCACACAGCCGAAGCTACACTCAATGTTTTGCGTCCTGTTTTTGAAGATCGCATTATCAGCCGCAGAGCTGCTGTCGTTTGGCCACCTCAGAGCTGCGATTTGACACCGTTGGACTATTATTTGTGGGGTGCCCTCAAAGATAAGTGTTACGCCGACAATCCAGAGACAATTGACGCTTTAAATGACAATATTCGTGAAGCCATTGGTGAAATACAGCTGCACACAATGGATAATGTGCTTAAAAATTGGACCGATCGTGTAGGCTACTGCATAGCCAGCCGAGGCAGCCATTTGAATGAAATTATTTTCCATTATTAACCGGAAGGATTGAACTTTCAAATAAAAAAAGAAATGTGAGAAAATATTCAGTAGTTTTTTTATAGCATTTTCAAGAAAAAAAAGTTATCAAATATCAAAGGCGACATTTATTTCTATTATCTATATTTTATTTACATATTCATAAATGGGTTTTGATGAAAATGGTGATTCAGCAAATGAGTCATCTATGGTGTTTATTTGTCATGTCTATGCTAAATATTGGTTACAGGCTTCACCTATAAAACTTCCCGTTAAACAATAAATTTCCCAACATGTTAGTTAGTTTAGACACAAACCAAAGCAAAAGTACCCAATGTAGTTGACAATGGTAGTATAATAGTGTTATAAAAAATTTGTTTAATTTCTTTTCATTTAGCCCCACACCCATATTGAGGAAGCTCTAGAGTACAATAAAAGTCTATCAAAAAGGGCAGAATTATAAAAAGCCTACAAAATCGCATGGACAATTGGGGAATGGACCTACGTATATACAGTAAATAGGGTATGTGGTGAAAAAGTACAAATAACGAGATCATTAGATTGGAATGATTGGGTCCAGAGGTCGACTAGCAATTGGAATATAAATTTAAATAAGGCTACTAAAGACAGACTAAAATTTGGTTTGGACAATCAGTGGGGATATATTAAACAGAGTGTATGTGGTTAAAAAGGGGAACAAATTGTTGAAACAGAGTTGGACTTCAAAATGCTGAAAAATTATAAATTGGTAAAAATAGTACAACTTCCTATAACTGCAAAAATATTTAGACTGGAATAGAAATTTATTAAAAAAAATGTGTGTGGGTAAAAAGCTGTAGAAGGGTTATGAAAGGGCAAAACTACAAAATGCGGGAAAAATCGTTTGAAATGTGTTAAATATAATTACGTGGGTAAAAAACGTAACAAGGGGTAAAAAGTTTGGAATGATTGGGAATGTGTTAAAAATTGTGTACGTGGATGAAAAAGGATAGAAGTGTAAAAGTTTAAATAACGAGAAAATTAGTTTGAAATGATTGCGAATTTAGTAAAAATAGTGCAATGGCTTAAAAATGGTTGAACTTCAAAGAGTCATATAAGGTACAGCTTAAAAAAGCAAAAACAAAATACATGAAATGATTTGAATTTTTCAAAGTTGTTTTTGTACGTGAAAAGGACAAAACATGAATATGCGAGAGGTCTGGCTTTTAAATTGAATGTGTGGGTAAAGTTGGTCAAAAATGGGTAAAATGTAAAAATTAGGGAAAATCGTTTGGAACGGATTAAGAATAGAATATGTGGATAAAGTAGAATAAAAACGTCAAAAAGGCGTAAAATGCGAGAAAAATCGTTGTGCATGTTTTGGATCTAATACCGAGCATGTTGTCCATAATTTTGAACATTTTTAGAAAAACACATGTCTTTGCTTTTAATGTCAACATTTTTAATATAAAATTTTTATTACAGTGTTTTATTTAACTTGCTTTGTTGTCTGTCAGTCTGTATTGTTCAAATCTAGTAACTCATTTTTAACACAGTTGCAGTTGACCAATCGATCTAAAATTTTGCACACTTGTCAGATTTGGATGACAATACATGAATATGAAAAAAAAATTAAAACATTAAAAATTTATTAACTAAAAAATTAAAAATAAAAAAAATATAAGTTACAGTGTTTTATTTATAAATGCACTAAAAACTAGAAAATAATTTTTCTCTTAGCCTCAATAAGTATATTCTTGTTCATGATGGGGTTGTACAATGGTCCGCCTACTTAGCACTTCAACGACAATGGTCTAGATACTTTCAATAAAGAGCGTAATTAAAATGAATTAGTTAATTAATTTTCTAGGGATCTCTCAAATAAAACGCTTGCTCTTAAATAAAAATGGTGACAAAATTAAATGTCAAAGTTAAATGTCAAAATTAAATGTCAACGATTTTTCTCGCATTTTTTTTATCCACCTATAAATTTTTTGCCACACTCCTAACCTTTACAAACGATTTTCCTTGTCTTTTGAAGTTTTACCCTTCTCATCCTCCTTTTCCCACATTTTTAACCTTTTCAAACAATTTTTCTCGCATTTTTTCAAACGATTTTTCTCGCACTAGTTTACCCTTTCGCCCCCATTTTTAAGATCTGCGTTCATAATCATTCGATACGACTTTTCTCGCATTATAGCCACCTTGTCCCCATTTTAACACCTTCCCATCGTTTCAAACAATTTTCCATGTATCATCAAATTTTACTTTTTTCCCACTTATTTATAATGTAACATATACAAGGTGGCGCAAAAGTAATCCACCTATCAGAAAATGCTATAAATTTTGCGATTGGCCCCTAATGTCAGTTCTGTTTTGACATTTGTGTAGTAAACACATGCGAAATACACGTTAATAAACAATGTTACGCTACACTGCTCCAGAACGCGGAATATTGCTGACTATTTATTTGACCAATAATCGGTCGGTGACTTTGGCACAACGTGAATTTCGTCGCAGATTTCCTGGCCGTCCAACGCCTACTGGTGAAACACTGCGACATTTAGCCGCTCGCCTCGAAGAGACTGGCACAACACGAGATGCTGCCAGGCGTGGCAGACCCCGGAGTAGCCGTTCTGCAGAGAATATTGCTGCTGTAGCCGAGGATGTCATGGAAGCGCCGTCGACATCGACCAGACGACGTGCCACACTACAGAGCAATGATCAACGAGTTCTTTTTGCCGCAACTTGATGAATTGGGATTGGAAAACATGTGGTTCCAACAGGACGGTGCAACGGCACACACTGCACGTGCCACAACCGATATGCTGAATAATGCATTTCCCGGGCGCCTAATCTCCCGTTTTGGCGATTTGCACTGGCCAGCAAGATCGCCTGATTTGACCGCTCCAGACTTCTTGTTGTGGGGCTTTTTGAAGTCGCGGGTTTATGTCAACAAGCCTCAGACTCTTGCAGCTCTTAAAGACAATATCCGTCAAGAATGTGAGGACCTATCGCCGGAAGTTTTGGCCAAAGTGATGGAAAATGCCATAAAAAGGGCTCAAATGACAATCAACTGTGGCGGCGACCATTTACATGACATCATATTCTCGACTTGATGTAAAAAAATTAAAAGACCAAATAAAAATAATCCACAAGAAGAATCAAAGTTTTTTATTTTTTTTTTAAATTAAAGCCAAAAAACATCGGAAGTTTACTTTTGCGCCACCTTGTATATTTCCTATACATTTAATAATTCCAAATAATTCGGAAATTTTGACTTTCGAATCATTCATTTTGAATTAAATCCGGAGCGAACAATATTTTAAAATTTTTGAAAATAAAAATTTGGCTCCCGAGTTAACTCGGGAGTTGAAAAGATTTATATCATCAAAGGAAAAAAATTAGTGTACTTATTTGTTTGCTGGAATCCGATAACACACCAGACTTCAAGCTTATTTTTAGAGGTATACTACTTCATATCAACCCCACAAAGGCCGGAGATATTTGCGTTGAAAGTTTTGAAATACGTTTGGTAACATAAAAAATAGAAAAATTATGTGAAATAATTTTCGCCTGCAGCGCTTTCATCCCCTCCAAATCAATAAACAAAGGTATAATACCATAATAAAAAAATTATTTAAAAACAAATCGCGTGATTAATACTAACAACCAAAATGCTATGCCGAAGCTGCGAGCTGGTGTTGGACCCACCCGGCGAGAAAATCCATAAGCACGGCCACGCTGTAAGTTTTATAGCACAGAAATACTATGCCGAAACCGCGAAGACGGTGTTAAATTAAATACATTTTTTCGATAACTGAACCAGTTATCGAGTGCTGCAAAACTTCAAAAAAATAAAGGTAGACTTGAGGTGTGGGTTAATTTTTTATTAATTTTTGTTATACCCTCACCCATAGGGATGGGGGTATATATCTGTGGACGTTTGACAAAACAACCTCTTTCTAAAACAGCAATTTTAAAGTTTATCGAAAAAGATTTATCAATACTTCACAGCTATTTTTAAAAAATAACTGGCTAAAATTAAATATAGTGTAGATTTCCATTTTAATATAAAATTTTTAGCAATTATTTTTAAAAATAGTTTTGAGGTATTTAAAAAGCTGTCTCGCTCCCCTTTAAAATTGCTGTTTTAGAAAGAGGTTGTTTTGTCAAAAGTCCACAGATATCATTTTTGAAATTGAATACCTCCGGCCTTCGAAGGGCTACTGTTGAATATTATACCTTAAAAAAAGGTTTAGGACTTGTGTATTATCGGAGTCTAGTAAAAAAATAAGTATACTACGGCTTGTTTTTTAAATACATTTTTATCAAAAAAGTGAGGTTAACAAATCGTTTTTTTCCACTAGCCCCAAATGGGTTAACAAAATCAAATATTTTTATATACACACTTATAGATTTTAGAAGTATCTTTCTAGTGAAACCTATTTCAACAGCATCGGTTAATAAATGACAGAGTTATGCGCGAATATACATTCAAGCTTTCGAGGCCTATATTTCGAAAAATTTGGACTTGCGGACAATCTTTTTTTTAATTTTTCATCACCTATCAGACCAGAAAAAATCAAAAAAAAAAATAGGCGATATTTGACTAAAGTAAATTTGCTCCAAAAATTTGTTCTTTTTTCATGTTGCACAATTTTTTTTGTCTTTTTAGCGAAATTTGTTTCCATTTTGCAGAATTATTTTTTTGACAGCCTCTGGCAACACTGATACTCACACAGAACTTTCTCAACTAATGACGATTTCGATTCTGAGAAAAAATTTAACAGCCCTAAAAGTGCCTTTTTGTGTTCGATTGTGAAAAAAGTGCAACCCCACTTGAAGGTTTGTTGTCCGATAAATTGGCAAATTTTCTGTAAATTTGTTTGTAAGCAAATTTTTCTATCTTTTGTAGGGGCGCAAGGCAATTTAAACGGCCTCAGTTAAATTCGCTTCCAAAGTGGTCGAATTTTTTGTTAAGCGGGAATAACGACAGAAATCATTTCTATTGCTACCTTATCGACCAGTTTGTATATAGAGTCGCTTAAAATTGCTGAATATCGCTTAGATTTCCATATACACTGGTCGAATAACATAGATAAGCGCGGTAATAAAGACGCGCTAAGAAACCATACAGTTGTGAGGAAATGCAACATTTCTATGTTCGTTTCTCACCACAAAAAGGCACAACTTTAAAGGGGCGATGGCAACATTATTTAAATGTCGCCTCATACAAGGGCAACATTATTTTTTAGAAACGAAATCACCATAAGAAACCTTTTGCTGGTAACGGTTTTATTCATGTTGACTGCAGCTTTTCTCAGAATAATCTCCATTAAGATGTTAAAGAGATCGCACGATAGGATGTCACCTTGTCTGAGGCCTCGCTTAGTTTCGAAAGGTTCGGTAAGATCCTTACCAACTTTCACTGCGGATTTGGTGTTCGTCAAGGTCATCCTGCAAAGCCGTATGAGTTTTGCAGGAACACCAAGCTCAGACATTGCTTCATAAAGTTTCTCCCGTCTCGGACTATCGAAGGCCGCCTTATAATCGATAAATAGATGATAGGTGTCGATTTGTTTTTCCAATGTCTTCTCCAGGCTTTCGCGTAGCGTGAAAATCTGGTCAGTTGTCGATTTTCCAGGCTTGAAGTCGCACTGTTATGGTCCAATCAGGTCAGCGGTAATTGATTTTAGTCTTTCGCACATTATATTTTATAGAACCTTATTGTATGCTATGGATAAATGGCTTATTCCATGGTAGTTGGCACAGGTACTCGGGTCACCTTTTTTAAATATTGGACACTGAGACTCCAATCGCCGGGCATGCGTTCATCTAACCAAATTTTGCTAATGAGCTGATGCATGCACCTTATCACCTCATCGCCGCCAGCCTTAAACAGCTCCGCCGGTAATCCGTCGTCTCCTGCGGCTTTGTTGTTCTTAAGCCGACCTCGTCTTGGTTAGGAGGGGCGCAATCGACGTCGTCGTCCATATTGTGATCGATTGTCCCATCGTCAGTGGATATCTCAGGTACTAGTAGCGCGGAGAAATGCTCTCTCCATATTCCCAACATGCTCTGCACATCTGCGATGAGATTTCCGTCCTTGTCTTTACAGAAGGGGGGCCCTGAACCATGTCCCTTAGTTCCGTTTTTGACTTTTTGGTAGAATTTTCGGCCTTCGTTCTTCCTTCTGTAAGTCTCAATTGTCTCACTCTCGCGCATTCTCCACTGGCGTTTCTTCAGACTAAAGAGACGGTTTACCTCCTTTCTTTTCTTTCCTACATTACCATACGTGCAGCGTTCTTTTCATCATTTGTAATGCGACACTCTTCATCGTACCATGGTTTTTTCCGAAGCGGTTTTTCAAAACCAAGAACGGTAGTTGCGGCAGTATTTATAGAGTCGGAAATGGGTTTCCACTGCGCTTCAGGATCGTCATCGGGAGGGGGTGGGTTCTGTGCCAAAAGTTGCGAGAGCTTCCTTGACTAGGATGTGGATACCTCTGGTAATTAAACTCTAACAATGTAAACAAAGAGATACTCTTCCAACTATTTCTCCTTATGCAAACTCTTACTTTTCTAAAATTTATAAAAAAAAACTTACCTTTATTGTAGATGACATATTGAAATTCTCTCTCACTTGATATTGAAACAATACACATATAAAACAAACTACCACTATTTTAAAATACACACACACGCTCATACAAAACAAACTACCACTATTTTTCTTCTTCTTTTCTTTCTCATACAATTGACACAAGACATTTTTTGATTAACTCTGCTTTTGGTGAAGAAATTTAGGAACTTTATCTCCATTTTTTCAATGAAATAATTTACTTTTCTTTGATATTTTTACATCCACTTATGGTGAAATGGCTGAACTTTAGATTTATACACTTTGCATATTGGGTTTTACACAGAAATTGACACAATTTTTGCGATATTTATGGCACTTTATTATTTTCGCGATCTGCACTTATTCTGCTCGTGTTTGGCACTGAGGAAAAGGAACTACGATAGAGGTGATTAAGTATGGGGGGTTGCCAGATTCTGTTGAATTTTTATTGGGTAACCGGATATGGGGATTCTTGTTGTATTAAGATAATTTTCGCAGTTCAACCGATTTCTAAGAAGTTTTTTCAACACATTGTGCAAATGTAATCAATTTAATTGATTTAGTTGTGATATTCATTAATATGACATAAAATCTGTGCAACTCCAGTCAAATAATAACTTTTCTAGAAGTGCTAAAAGACGGGTTTACTAATTGAGCTGAATGGTAATTCCAGTCTTTTCTGCAGGGTCAAATAAATAGGTCGCTAAAAATTCGATTTTTTTTGGATACTTGTTATTGATACCTCAGAAAACCACAGAATTTTAGTATTTAGCTGATTGTTACGGATTCGAAATGTGATGAAAGTCAACACAAATATTTTATTATGGACAGTTAACTTAGAATTTTTAAATCATTGTACCATCACATCCAAATTTTGGTGAGTTCACAAGTAATGCAAAAGAAACAAACAAGTCCCTGAGTAAAATAAAAGGTTAAATGGTCAATATGAGCGTCAAACGAAGTGTCATGACGAGCATATAAAACATAAAATATTTTGTATTGTTTCAGAAATCCGGATCAAGCATATATTCCTATAGAGACATGTTTGTTCTATTTTAAATTAAAATTCTGGAAAATGTAAAATATCATTATTTATTCGAAATTTTAAACAATTTGTGAAATTGTAAAGTGAAGTTGCGACATTGTGCCAATATACGTAGTTTTACTTTAAAAAATCCACTATATTCATAATTCAAAATGAAGCCAACAAAGTATTAACCTTAAAACATATTCCTATATTTATATTAAACATTTTTTGGCTATTATAATGTTGTCATTCCGAAGTTCCCACTTCTAATATAGGTATTTTAACAATAAAGATATCTGTTTTAGAGTCAATATTTGTTTCACGACTGTATATTGAAATTCTATATCAACTTCTCTTTAATTTTGCACAAATTGTTTTAAATTTCGCATATTATCCTAAATAATATTTTTTGTACACTTTATTTATTTATTTAGGCCAAGAGATTATTTTTTTCATATTTTACAACATAAAACATAGAGGCGGAATCCATGGCAGGTCCATAGTACATATTAGTACATACAAACTGCTGCCAGCGTGAAGTGAGAGTGCAGTGAAAATTATGGAGAGAATAAATGTCTGTACTGTTTTACTCTATGTAGTAATGTTTTATATGCTCGCCACGACACTTCGTTTGAAGCTCTTATTGACTACTTAACCTTGAATTTTATTCGGGCACTTGTTTACTGAAGCCTTTGGCAGTATTATAGCTCAAGAGATGTTAAACAGATTGAACAATAGATATTTGCCTTACTTGTGGGCTCACCTAATTTTGAATGTAAAGCGGCTATTAGACGATCAAGCGTGGCTTGCCAGTACGGTTTGTCAAGCATCAGTTAAATAAAACTGAACAGTGAAGTTTAAAATTATAATGTCGCGCGACTATATATACATATTTATATTTTTATATATATTGTATTTTTATATGTATTATATTGTTATATATATAAATTGGAACGGAGTTCCGCTACGGACGTAACCGGATGGGGGCTAAATGAAAAAAATTAAACAACTTTTGATTTATCACTATTATGATACAACCTACTATATTGTTTACTTTTGCTTTGGTTTGTGTCTAGACTATATGCTTGGATCATAGAGAAAGAAATTAACTAGATGTCTCACATTTGTTGGGAAATTTCTTGCTTAATGGGAAGTTTTCTAGGTGGAGCCTGTATCCAATATTTTGTTATATATTGTAGTTTAATAAAAATTAAATTTAGAAAAGCCAAAGTGAAAGAACTGTAAAATAAGAACATTTCCTTAAATAAGTGCCTTTTCTGAAAAAAAGTAAATTTCCATTTCTTAAAAGTACCTTTTCTTAAAAATAAATTATTACCTTTTCTTTTGATAAGTAGCCTTTCTGAAAATAAGTAAATTTTCTTAAAAACATAACCTTTTCCCAAAAAAGAGCTCCACTTCTTTAAAAAGTTCCTGTTCTTACAAAAAGTACTTCTTTGTAAAAAAAAATCATACTCTACGCATATGGGTTTCTTACAGAAAGTACTTCTTCCTAAAAATAGTACCTTTTCTTAAAAAAAAACTAGCTTTTAATAAAAGAAGTACCTCTCTTTAAAAAATTACCTCTTCGGGAAAATATCATACATATTCTTACAAAAAGGACCAAAAAATATACTTAAAAAAAATACATTCTATAAAAAACATTTTACAAAAAGTATCATTTCTTAAAGATACATTTAAATTATCGTATTTACCAAGGGGCTCCTTAGGCGTGTTGGAACTAACTAGTACATAATATATAGCGAAAGGAACTTCGTTACAACCGGGTGTTCCCTTACAGCTCATGAGATTTTCTATATATATTATATTTATATATTTATTTATATTTTTATATATATATTTATATATATACTTTTCGTTTTAATACATCCACTGTCGCTTCTGGTTCAATTGTCTTTAGTTTATCTAAAAGCTGTTAGTAAGCTCTTTCCATTTTATCTTATTATGATAAATCCCACTTTTTATGTTCCACAGTTCTGCGAAACTTTCATACAATTGTATGAAATCTAGCAAAAACCCCCGTTCTAATCACACCATTTTTACACTTTGAATGTTAACTTCAAACGAAATTTTGTATAGAGCTTGACAGCAGAGCTATTACACGAGCTTGAAGGCTTGACGGCAAGCCAAAATATCAAAAAAATTTGATATACTTCAAGCCGTGCTGTCAATCAGGCATTTTTGTCTATAGTCCCGTATTCAGTTCTTGCGAAATTTTCGTAAGAAATTTTGTCATTTATCTTTAAACGGAAAACTTTGTTACAGAGAGTTACCACTTATCTCTGATTTATCTTATAATTCATCTTTGCACTCCATTTTATTTTTAACGCATGTGGTTTTACTTTTGTATTCAAAAATAATCAGAATGTCAAAATTCCGGTCCCAAACAATTATCAAACAAATGTTTTCGTACGAAATAAGTTTAGCGTAACAACCCTGTACTTGATTTTGCCTACGAAATTTTCGAAAATGGGCTGAGTATACACGTACTTTTTTATACACGTACTTCTTATGGCAACGGAAATTTCATAAAAACTGAATACCGGGTTTATTACACGAGCTTGATGACAAGCCGCGCTTGATCGGCTAATAGCTGCTTAAAGGGAGAACAATTTCAAACTCACTGTTCAAACTCCGTAACAATATACTAAATATGATATGTTAATTATGTTATTTTCGTAGATATCCATATACATATGTTGGGGCTTGCCAATTTTTTCATCATTTTAGACCAATGTGAAATAAAACATCTGAAGGACGGAGGTGAAAGGGACACAATTGGAACGAAATTTGCGGGCAGATTACTTACGCTGAGACAAATACAACGGACAAATTTATAATCAAAACTTATAAGACGACCCAAGACTTCATCAAAATACACAGAAGGGAAATACTAATAGTAGAGGCGGACAAAGGGAACAAAACGGTAATCATGACGAGGGAAGAGTACCACAACAGGATGGAAAGATTATTGGAGGACAAAAACACCTACAGGACATCAAGAACGGACCCTACAGAACAACTGACAATGAAAAGCAATAAAATAATAAACGAACTATACAACCAGAGAACAATAGATACAAGCCAAAAACACTTAATGTACTGTTCGGCAGCAAACCCCTTTATATGTAAGTGTAATTATTCTAATGGCCAGTTTTTCAGTCAGTGGTGATCTTCGTTTTTTAGTTAAATTTTGGTTAAACATCGAATTGTGTTTTTTAGTTATTGTTTAACTATGATTTAACCACCCAATGTTGGTTGGTTAACTTATAGTCGGAACCATATTATTTTGACAATCAAAATACTGACTGTCAAAGTGAGAAATGAAGATTGTATAAAATACATGTTTCATATTTGCGTATTTGTACACATACGTTTAGTCTAGATCGTTAAATTGTTGCGCCTATATAGTTTTTTACACATTTTTGTTAAAATGACTTCGATTTTATGCACCTATTTCTTATTTTACATAATTCCATTTTGTTTGTTCCCCTTTGTTGTTTTGGTATTTATCCGTTTTTACGTTTTTTCCAATAAGAATACAAGGGTTGCCATATTAGTTGACAATATGGCGACTTACATTAACTCACCACTGAAAAACAAAATGCAAAGTTAACCTCTAATTAACTTAGAATTAAGATTAAGTAATCTGATGCTGCCCTCAGACGTACCAACAGTTGATTCAATCTGTCATAAGTTGATTCAACTGTTGGTACGTTTGAGGACAAGTTGAAGTTAGTTGGTCGTCAGTTGAATGAAAAATCAAAATTTTTTGATAATTTGTTGAAGTTGAACCAACTGTTGGTACGTGTGAGGGCAAGCTGTTCAACTTCAGTGTTTTCTTCATTTTTTCTTGATGTTGATCAAGCAACACATACGCTGTGAGCGCAAGAAGGTTGACCGCAAGAAAAAAATAAATAATAAGAAATAAATAAAAAAATAATAAGAAATATATAAATAAATAATAAGAAATATATAAATAAATAATAATAAATAAATAATACAAAATAAATAAATAAATAATGATAATAAATAAATATTCATTGAGTGTTTCGTCTGACATTCGCATATAATTTGTATAATCGTTTGCCTAACTGTTTTTCAATGTTTTCAAAAGTTTTATGTTTGAAATTTTTTTGTAATTTATTTTTTTTATTTTTATTTTTTTCTTTAATTTTTTATTTTTCGGTAATTATCTCTTCTTCCTCCTCTAAAATTACAACAATTGTTATTAGCGCAAGGACATCCGAATTCATGTTGATGCTTAAAAAATAATTTTTAAGTGAAGTTGAATGAAAAGTTGATTCAAAAGTTGAAACGTGTGAGGAGAACGACCAACTTTCTTATTCAACTCAAACGTCAAAAGTTGAATCAACTGTTGGTACGTCTGAGCGCAGCATGATAGTTAACTACCCACTTAAAAACTGACCATAACAAATACGAAAATAAGACCAACAAATAGAAACCAAACACAAGTAACCGGAGAAAAAGCTAATATTACAGCAGCATAGCCTACATAAAAAACCTGACTGACAAACGGACTAACATAGAACTGAAACCAAATAGAACAATAAATGACTTATTTTCAAACACAAAAAAAAAAATACAGCAGACAGATGTCCGGACTGTCCCTGCAGGCTGTGTCAGAGACACGGCCATTAAGTTTAACGTAGAATACGCCATCCGATAAGACAGAATACATATATAACAATAAATGATAAATAACATAAGCAAATGAATTTATTTATTTGATAGAAACTTATGGTAGGAAAAATAGGATAAATATGTTTTTAAATTAAAAGAGTAAGGATAAATGATAAATAACAGACGCAAATCAATTTGATTTATATTTTTTATAATTATATATCCATGTAAAATTCAAATTCACATTTAACATTTTGTTTCACTTAAATACATAAGTAAATATACGAAATTTCAATATTTCATCAATTAAAACAACAGCCGAAGGTTTGTGTCCACACTGAAACAGCAGCATAGTTTGTGTTCACGCTACAAACCCAAACACTCAACCAAACACCACGCATATGTTTAAGTGTATGTGTTTAAACCATTTTCATTTGATAAATTTAAGTATTAGGAAGATATCAACCAATATGAAATGTATATCAAACGAAAAATAACATCTTCATTTACCTACAAAAAATTTTAAAAAAAAAGTTATCTCGCCGTTTCCTCATAATCAATGAAATAAAGATTACAACAATAACAATCTGACATGACTCCCTATACCGTAAGGTAAGACGTATTCTACGCCAAAAGCAAAATTGAAAAAGAAAGACGAAGTAATGTAATTTACCAAATACAATGCAATGGAAACGAAAACGAACTCTGCACCAACACATACATTGGTACAACACGACGACACTTAGGAGATCTTGATCCTAAAAGAACATGGAAATACAATAGAACAAAGGAAACCAAGCACAGCTTTGACACAACATATGATTGACAAAAACCACACAACAGACTTGACAACGACAAAAATATTAGATAGAGAAGGAAAACAAAACAAACGATTGACTTTAGAAAGCCTATACATCAAAATGCACCAAAAGAAAACGGTAAACAAAAAAGAAGACTTTGAAAACATAAGCGCGGCATACAACGCCTTATTAGAACAACAGACTTGAACATAAGAAGACGCAGTAAAATAGTTTAAGGTAAATTGACTTTTTAAGTGTAATTATTCTAAGTGTTTAACTAATTGTAAATTTGTAAATAAAAATTGTCTGACGAAACGTTGGCAGAAAATACGAAAATTGTGTTTAAATTACGACCAAACGGCTTATATAGAAGATTAAACATATTATCACATTGGTCTACAAACAATAACAAAACATCTTTTAGTTCGCTCTCCTCAATTAAATTCTTATTCGACTTGCGTTGCACAGATTTTATCTCTAATATTAATCAATATCACTATTAAATCAAATAAGTTTACTAATTTTTTATTATGTTTTACAAAAACTTTTCAGAAATCTGTTGAACTGTTATAGTTATTTATAATTCAATAAGAATCCCCATATCCGGTTATCCAATAAGAATTCAATAGAATCTGGCAACCCCACCTACTTAATCACCTCAATCGTATTTCCATGTCCACAGTGCCAAATGCGAGCAAAATATGTGAAGATCGCGAAAATAATAAAGTGCCGTAAATGTCGTAAAACGTGTGCCAATTTCTGTGGAAAATCCAACGCGAAGTGTATAAACCTAAAGTGCAGCTATTTCGCAACAAGTGTATGTGAAAATATCAAAGAAGAGTTCATTATTTCATTAAGAAAAAGTTGATTAAAGTTTCTAAATTTTCTTCACCAAAAGCAAAGTTAATCACAAAATGTCTTGTGTTAATTGTATGAGAAAGAAAAGAAGAAGAAAAATAGTGGTCGTTTGTTTTGTATGTGGGTGTGTGTAGTTTCGATATAAAGTGAGAGAGAATTTCAATAGGTCAACTGCAATAAAAGTAAGTTTTTTGATATCGCGAAATTTAGAAACTGATATAAATGTCGTAAAACGTGTGTTAATTTCTGTGTAAAACCCAATACAAAGTTTAGTAATCCAAAGTGTAGTTATTTCGCCACAAGTGTATGTGAAAATATCATGGAAGTGTTAATAATTTCATTAAAAAAAGCCGATAAAAGTTTTTTAAATTTGGCTCAGCAAAAGCAGAGTTAATCACAAAATGTCTTGTGTTAAATGTAGAAAAAAGAAAAGAAGAAGAAAAATAGCGGTAGTTTGTTTTGTATGTACATATGTGCAGTGTACATATGTTGTTTCTGTATCAAGTGAGAGAGAATTTCAATAGAAGAACTACAACAAAGGTAAGTTTGTTTTTTATAAACAGTAGAAAGCAAAGAGTTTGAATTAAGAGTACAAAATTTCAAGAGATAATCTTTGTTTACATTGCACGATTTGAATGAGGGAAATAATAAAAGTTTCTGTATGAGAATACACATCAGTAGGGATGACAGATTTAAACCAAACAAAGTACACTTATCCCTCGATTTACACGATAGATATGTCCCTGAGAAAGTAGTGTAAATCGAAATTTTAAATTTTTGTATGAAAATCGTGTAAAAATAAAGGCAGAATCGCGTAAAAAAATTGATTTTTATTAAAAAATTATATGTATATGGATTTCAACTTAGGTTTTAAAATATCCGAAGCGTTTACTCAAAACACATAAAAATAAACCTTTTATTCATTAAACAAAATAAATATTCATAAAAACAAGAAATAATTAATTAAATTTGAATTTTTGTGTGTGCTACTTGCATAATACAGTTTTAAAATGAACTAATTAAAACAGTGTAATTAAGCCAAATAAAATTTAATAGATAGAATTTAAAATTAATGTAATTCATATCATACAGTCAAGGAAAAAAGTCTACATACATCCCTTGTTTTAGACGTTTTAGAAAGTTTGTGAAGAAAATTAAGAAAATTTTTATTTCAATATTAAAGGCATTAATAAATAAGTTTATTTATAAAATAAAAAAACAATTCATTTACATAATAAAAACAGTAGTAACAAAAACACTGAAAATTCATAGGAAAAAAGTCTACATAAGGCCACAAAAAATATATATTATTTCAAAATTTTATATATATAAACAAAAAAAAGATAACTTTTAGTATTTGGTCGGTCCACCTTGGGCATAAATAACTGCTTGAAGACGATGGGACATTGATGTCACCAAATTCTCCGTAATATCGGGTGTTATTTTAGCCCATGCACGAATAAGGGCGGTTTTTAATATTTCACGGCTACTAATGTCATATTGTCGTACCAATTTTTCCAAACCGTTCCATATGCACTCTATTGGGTTTAAGTCTGGTGACGGGTGGCGAATTCAGCTGTCTTTGGGCATAGTAAAGAAGCCGGTCTCGAACCTTCAGCCGGTCTCGATGCCTTCAGATTTTGTTCCAATATATTTTTATATTAGTAGCGGTCCATATTATCCTCGACAAAAACCAAACGACCCACTCTAGATGACGCAATGGCGCCCCAAACCATAACGTTGCCACCACCATGTTTTACTGTAGGTATTATGTTCTTTGGATCAAGTGCAGTATTTGGTTTTCTCCAAACTTTGGATCGACCATCACTTCCGAAAATGTTATACTTACTTTCGTCAGTAAATAAAACACGTTTGCAAAAGTCCATACCCTTGTCTAGATGTCTTTAGCAAAGTCAAGGCGAAGTTTGCGATTCTTCGGTGAAATTAGCGGCTTTTTGCGTGCTACTCTGCTATTAAATCCACTGATGTGTAAAACGTTTTTTATTGTTCGTGGAGTAACAATTATATTGGAAGATTTGGCGATGTGTTCCGCCAATTTTGGAGCACTTATTTTCGCATCCTGGTTGACTACTTTAAGAATACTGCTAACATCGCGTCTCGAAAGCTTCTTAGGTCTGCCAGAACGTGGCTTAGTTTCGGTACTATTGGTATTATTATAATTTCTAATGATCGTCTGGACAGTAGCACGACTTAATTTTACTGTCTTAGCAATGTCTCCGTAAGATTTATTTTCCATGCGGAGATTTACTACCATATTCCGAACTGAAGTATGAATCTCTTTTCGTTTTTCCATTTTCAAGGATACAAATTGTCACTTTGTCCACTTAAATAATCGTTATGCTTGTAAATGTTATTAATTCAACAAAGTTAACTGTTATTTCCCTTTCTTTGTTTTCAATTTTCTATTTGATATTAGGAGTTGCCACGCTGTATGCAGATTTTTTTCCTGCTAATTTTTTTTTCTTCGAATAATCTTTATTTTAAATGACTAAAATATTGCAATAATATCATTCTCAATTGTCGCTACTAATTCTCTTGAACCTCAAAATCGTAGGTTGTATGTAGACTTTTTTCCTTGACTGTATTATATACCGCAGACTATCAGTTAAAGGGTCACACCTCAAAATTTAAAAATTTCGGTAGAGGCAAAAGACTGGTTTTGTTAAGATTGAAAATAGTTATATGTAAATTATAAATAAAGGACATATTCCAGAGGGATGTTTTTTACGCTGGGGAGAGCAAATGATGCCAAATTTTTACAGTAGATGGATACGGGTCTTTGTTATTATTTTGAATCAAAAAATGTAATTATGAAAATTTTGAGTTGTGCCCCTTTAACTGATAGTGAGCGATATTTTATTAATATCGGAGGAGAGTTTGATATCCGTGGCCCCACGATCCGACAATGTTTTTCGATAATAGGCCCCAAAATACGACGAAACAATTAAATAAAATTTTTCGATAACTCGTTTAGTTATCGAGATATCATGGATTAACGTTTTAAAAAATTAATACCTTTTTACCAATTTACTCAACCAGAGTGGTACAACTCCTCAAAATAAGCCCAAATTTTAAATAAAAGTTATCGATTACTTCTTTAGTTATCGAGATATCTGTAGCTGTAGCGTTTTATATGCACTACTTTCAACAATTTTACTTGTATTTTTTTACCAATCCAATGAAGAAAAGGACAAAAAATTAGTTTTAAAAAAATCGCGCGATTTTTTTTATAATAATTTTTCCCCTGCGGCGCGTTCTAATACAATGAACCAATGAGCAAAAAGACAAAAAACAATTAAAAATTAAATTTTTCGACTGCTGCGGTTTCTATTGCAATGGACCAATGAGCAAAAATACAAAAAAAATATTTTTTAAGTAACAATAACAAATAAATAATAATCCGCAACTGCATAATTTCGACATATAATGCAAAGATCCCTGCGTTTAATTTCAAAATTTTTCAATTTCAGTATTTCTTGCCAAATCACAAAGTTTACCAATCCGATATTAAATATCTCGATAACTACAACATTTACCGATTTATTTTATTTTAATTTTGCGAATAATTTTGAAAGTTCAACAGAAAAAAATTATCTTTTTGACAAAACGGTGAAACAAAGTTATCGATTTTTTAAAACTTTAACCCTCAACATTTCGATAACTAAGCGAGTTATCGATAACTTTTCTTTAATTTTTTCAGCTTTCTTTCGAATGTTATAAAAATAAAATTAATCGACATGATGGCCATGGAAATCGTACTCCTGGTTATATATCGATAACTACTACAGCTTTCGATAAATTTTATTTAAATTTTCCGAATAATGTTCAAAGTTCTATAGAAAAAAATTTTCTTTTTGACAAAACGCTGAAACAAAGTTATCGATTTTTTAAAATTTAACCCTCAATATCTCGATAACTAAGCGAGTTATCGATAACTTTTATTTAATTTTTTCGGCTTATTTTGGGGTGTTCTAAAACAAAAAGTTATCGAAATGAGGGGCCACGGAATCTTTTCTTTAAAAAAACACACTAATTGTTAAGAAAATTAAATGTTTTTTGAAGTACAATCGATACAATTAAGTTCTGAATAAAACCTCTTTGAAATCGCCTCCACGACTTCTTTTGCAAGGAACGAATTCGATGAACCCAATTTTCGATCAGTTTTTCCAATAAATTAAGTCGTATACCATGAACAGCACGATCAATATTGACTTGTAAAGCTTGATGAGAGTCTGGTTTATTGCTAAAGGCCAACGACTTCAATTAATCCACAAGAAATAGTCTAATGGTGGTAAATCACAACTTCTTGGAGGCCATTCAATGTCACAATTTCTAGAATTGAATTGAATTTTTCATAGATTAACCAACAACAACCAAAACCGGTCATAAAAATTAAAATTCAAATAAATTTCTAGAAATAATCGAATCTCCAAACTTTTCTCGCAATAATTCCGTTATTGCACTTCTGTGTGGCACGTAGTCCCGTCGTGTTGGAACCAGATGTTGCCAAGATCAACTTCTTCCAATTTCGGCCATAAACGGTTGGTTATAATCAATCAATACCGCTCTCCATTGACAATAACGGTGTTACCAGCTTCATTTCGAAAGAAGTACGGACCGATGATTCCATCAGACCATAAACTACCGCAAACTGTCAATTTAGGTGAATGTAGTGGTTGTTCATGAATAATTTGTGGATTTTCTTGGCACCAGAATCGACAGTTTTGTTTATTTGCCGCACCACTCAGGTGAAAGTGAGCCTCAACGGAGAAGATGATTTTAAAAAAAAAATCGTTATCGTTTTCAAGTTGTTCCAAGACAAAATCGGCAAATTCATGACGTTTATGGTAGTCCAATCACGGTTGCCACGGTTGGTAATATTCAACCAAAATTGATAACATTTAAACAGCTAGGTGAAATATGAAATGAAATAATTAATATAAGAAAAAACATTTGATTTCATTGAATTTGGCGAAATATTTGGCCGTCGGTGGTGCAATGGTTAGTGTGCGCGGCTCTTGTACATGAGATCCTGGGTTCGAACCCGGCTCTGACCACCTTCAAATTTTCTTTCGGCGGCGGTCACCTCGCATAGTGACGGCGACACTATCGAGTATCTAGCCATGAAAAAGCTTCTCAAATTACCGTTCGGAATCGGTGTAAAACTGTAGGTCCCAATCAGTGAGTGAAAACTGGAAAGCGCACAGCTCAGTGATTGTGAGAAGTTCTCCCCCCAGTCCCTTCATGGGATTTAATGGGAAACCATTTATTTTTATTTATGATCTAAAATGTTACTTACAAACAGAAGAAAACATGATGCAGTTGCAACACTATTTGGGAGAATTGAATGGTTATGGGCCTAACCAAAACACGCACGTTCGCACTAAACAACCAAATATATTCGTCCCTTCCGCACCAACGAACAATTTGTGATTGGATTGGTGTGATTATAAAAGCGTTATATGGCATTTACACCGACCAAGATGAGCGTATTTCGATGGTTAACTCAACTGTTTGACGCCGCTATAAAACTGCAGGTGGCAATAATCAGTAAGTCTAACAACAGAAGAGTACAGACATAAGTACCATTGACTGGGAGCAGCTCCTTCCAATCCCTTGATGAGATGACATGGGAACCTGCGCTTTTCTTCCTCATCCTGGCAATAAAATTACACGAAACCTTCTGACATTTTTGCAATTTCTTTATTTCCTTATTACAAAACGAACAAAAAACTTTTACATTACACTTTAATTTAGTTGAATATAGAAATTTTTAAATTTGACCACAAAAAAATTCAGCGCCTATTTAGCACAGCCCGATCCACAGTCGTCCTTCTCGCAGATGTCACAGAGTGAAGATTTCACTTCATAATAAACTGTAGCCCGTTCATCGGTATTATAGTAATCATATACGGTAATGGCAGCGGGTTTCTGCTTTGCCACGGCATGCGATTTTTCGGCAGCAACGTCGAAGCAAACTTGCTCTCCAGCCACAAGACTATCGAAATAGATAA
The DNA here is from genome assembly GCA_963931995.1 of Phaonia tiefii. Classification (NCBI taxonomy): domain Eukaryota; kingdom Metazoa; phylum Arthropoda; class Insecta; order Diptera; family Muscidae; genus Phaonia; species Phaonia tiefii. The sequence goes on along the minus strand of OZ008368.1, from coordinate 252,180,915 downwards.
TGATGGTAGAATCCGAATTTTTGGTGTCGACCCGTTGAACTTGTTTGGCGCTGCGAATACTATCGAAACTATCCGAGTCGGCTGTATAACCGGATGGTAAAGCAATTTCCATAACGGCCATATTCGATTCTTTGATATCGCCGTGCGATTGATATTCGGTGCAGACATTCATCAGCAGTTGTGTGGGATGAGCTGTTTCCTTGGGTGTTTGTTTAATGAGGAAACTGGGTTTATCATCCTTTGAGGCTAAATTGTAGCGATAAGACAGTTGAACCAAAGAGGAACCCTCGCCGGTAGCAGTCATGGATAATTGACGTGTCGATTTGGGAAGCTGAAAATAAAAGGGACGAAAATTATATAGAGTTTCAAAAAAAAAATTAAAGCGACGCGTAAAGTAAAACATATACTTATACACACGAAAGGAAAAGCTTAGTCAACCTGACGAATTGTTTAATCAAAAGTATTCTAACGTATAGATTCATTGCCACAACTTACAAATTCGTTGAAGGTACGAAACTGCAATTTAAGCGCACTAATACTAATACAGCATTCGCAATGGCATCGATTTTCTTGATTTGCAACTTTTGTTGATTTTAAACAGAAATCAAGAATATATTCCTGATTTCCCATACGTTTGGACAAACGACAAATCGGGAATTATTTTTTATGTGTATCTCACCAAAGAGAATGTACAGGTAGAGAAGGAAAAAACTGCGCAACTTGGCAACCCTCATCGAAGAGAACCAACAAGTCGATGCGATTCCCACAAACGCGTTTCTCTCTCGCGTTATAACTTGATTATTTCATACTTTTTATATACTTTATGTAATATTATTTAAACATGGTGGGAATTTCTATAGTTAGATACTGTAATATCATCAAGAAACTGCTCGTGTATTGAAATATTCAACGAAGAGATTAAGAGATACAGAGCAGAGACACAAGGCGCTTCACTCCTTTTCTCTGTTCTTCTACTAGTGTTGCCAAATTGCACAGATTTTGATGTGTTAACATCTGTAGGCACGGGTAGGGCAATCTATCAAAGTCAACACATACAAACAACACAGCGTTAGCATCTGCCTGAAAATAAGTATGATGCAATTGATGTAGCGGAAGCAAACAAACAAGCAGGTCATCGTCGTCAAAGAGTATTGAAAGAGCACAAAGAGCACTGGCGACATCTAGCGAATGATTCAAAGCGTATTACTCTCTTTTTGTCATAACTTGGTGCATTCATAATTGTGATAAGAAACATTGATGCCTTTTGAAACATTTATGCTTTTTGTATTGTATTATGTAATGACATTGTCGACATGGTGCATTTATATTGAAATATTCTATAAAGAGAATAAGACTCGTTTATGCTGTTTTACTCAGACTCTCTACATGAGAGCGGAAAAAGAGTGCAATAAATTCTCTATAATATTCAATACTTTTTGTCGTCCCTCTAAATATTGATTTATTCATTTTAACAATATTACATCTAATGTTAAAGCAGATGTAAGAAACTATAAAGTTCAATAGCAAAAGAGCCTTCAGCACAAATTCTATTCTTTTTTTTTTCAATGTAACATTTACTACTGTGTTCATAGAAGTCGAACAGGTACCGTGCAACAAAACGGTCTTAATACCTCACCCGTGACTACGAACACTCATTGATTTCTTATTCTTCTCTACCTGTACATCCTCTGTGATCTCACACTACGCATGATTAGTACGTTTGTATACAACCATCAAAAACGATGTCAAAGACGATTTACAATTAGACGACCAGAAGATGTGCGCAACTTGGCAACCCTGGTAAAAGAGAACCAAAAAGTGCTAGGAGTTCACTCAAACGCATTTCTCTCTCGCGTCATATCTTGCTTATTCCATACTTGTTGCATAGTTTATGTAATTTTACTTTAACATGGTGGGAATTTGTATAGTTATATACAATAACACTATCAAAAAGCTGCTCGTGTTTTGAAATATTCAATGAAGAGAGTAAGAGAGAGAGTAGAGAAGTACTAGGGTTTCACTCGTTTTGTTTGTTGGCATTTGAGTGAAGAGAAATTTTGACTGTCTACTTGTACATCGTTTTTGACGATGTTCAAGTAGACAGTCAAAATTTCTCTTCACTCAAATGCCAACAAATAAAACGAGTGAAACCCTAGTACTTCTCTACTCTCTTCATTGAATATTTCAATACACGAGCAGCTTTTTGATAGTTTTATTGCATATAATTATACAAATACCAACCATATTGAAGTAAAATTACATAAACTATGCAAAAAGTATGAAATAAGCAAGATATGACGCGAGAGAGAAATGCGTTTGAGTGAACTCCTAGCACTTTTTGGTTCTCTTTTACCAGGGTTGCCAAGTTGCACACATCTTCTGGTCGTCTAATTGTAAATCGTCTTTGCAACCATTTCAATCACGGCGCATTGATGGGGTGGTACCACTATAGTAGCTGACTTATTTATTTTTCTCATTTCTTAGGTATTTATAGTGTCTCAAATATATATTTTTTATTCTTTTTTGTCTACTTTTTCTTGGAATACGTGTGCAGAATTTAATTGTGGAAAAAATACCAGACAAAGCAAAATGCACATTGTTGTAGGCTTGGTGTGTTTCAAATCCGGAAAAAACCAATGAGAACACTTAAGGTTTTGTTAGGACATTTGATAAGAAATCAGAAAAATATTTTCCAGTGCGCATGAGCTATAAGGGACGTATTTCATTTTAACGAAGCGTTTTTCTCTCAGTGCAAACAGTCATTAGGAGTGTTTTGTTTACACCGCTTGCTTTGAGTTTTTCTAGTTCTAGTTGTACACAACCCTAAACAAATTTAAATATATGGTAAAATTATCGCTTAACTTTTCGTTAAACGCAGGCTCAATGAAACTCCCTGACTTGTAAACAAAACACGCCTATTGTAATCGTACACCAAGAAACCACTTAGATTTTAGGTTAGGTAACTTCATTGACAAAAACTTTCGTCAAAACTCAGCTAATGTGCAAAATCTTCGGCACAACCTAAATAAAACTTGACCGCATTTGAAATATTTGTGTATATACGAAACTGTTCATTGTTGCAATGAAAATTTTCGTTGTGGCGATGAATTTTCTAAATTAGCTCACTCTCCATGAAACTAGTCGTGGGCATGATTATTCTCTTCAAGTCTATGCATCTAATCATATACTAATTCTATTCCGAACATACCACATGGGTTTGCAACAACAGCGAATTCTCTTTGTCCACCATAAATGTGCCCTTAGTCAGATCTTTGCCTTCACCATCGTGGGCTTCGAATTCTACTGTCATTTTTCCATCTCCGGAAGCTGAATATTTCTCTGCGAACTTAATCAGAGCTTGTAAACCGACCACAGTATCTTGAGTGGAATCAAAACCGCCCAGGCTGTTGCGTTGTCCCACCAACCATCTGATAATGGGTAACAATTTTCCTGGTTCCTCGTTTTCCACCAGGGATTGCAAGACATAGGATGTGACTTCAATATCATTGGAATGATCCTTAGCTACGTTAGACCACCATTTCAATTCATTTTCAAATTTAGATGATTTTTCGAGTTTTTCCAATAATTTTGCGGCTTCAGGATGTTTGACCTTGTTCAAGACAACAGCGGCTATACCCAAGGCATAGATGTCCTCCTCTTTTGACACGCTGTCAGCAACATATTTAATGGCCTTATCCACTTGGGATTTGTACTTTGTGGCGTAGTCCTGGAAATAGTAAAATATAATATTTATTCCCATAAATGGTTGATAGATATTTGGGATTATGTATGTGAACTCACCTCATCCTCCAAGAAAGCCATCAATGCGAATGCAGTGAAACCAACTTCATTCTGATGCGAGGGATGGAAAAGTTTACCCTTCTGTGGGAAATGACCATCGTCATGTTGGGTCTTTGCCAAAAATTCCAAAGCTTGTTCAATTACGGCTGGATCGATGGTAATGTATTTCTTGGCTTGAATAAATGATCTGTCCACATAGGCGGTCAACCAACTGTTTGCATCACTGTGACCCTCACCGAAAGCACTGTAGGAGCCATCTTTATGTTTATAGGTCAATTCACGTTGGTAACCCGACTCCATGTAACTCTTGGCCTTCTGGGCTATCAGAGGCATATCCCGTTTGGTGGCTTCTAAATAGTACAAGACCAAAATGTTGGGCACAAAGTTGACCATATTCTGTTCGCCGCAACCATAGGGCATGCGCACCAATTTATCGATATTTTTAATGGTGGGACCCAAGATATCACCCACAGTCGAGAACTCCAAATATTCCGAGTCCAAAACAGCTTCCGCGGGTATGTCAGCCGTAAGGGAATGCTTTACCGGTTCCTTGTCGGGTATTGTAACAAATATAGCCTGATTTTCGAATTGGGTTACTCCCTCTGGTTCAACTTTCAACTTTTGGTGTATAGCATATCCGGCCAAAGGTGTTGTAGCCTTAATTTTCAATGTTACGTCACCGACCTTATTGGGTCTAATCATAAACGCTACCGTCTGCCCGCTGTTAGAGGGAATTGATATTCTCTTGGTTCTTTGTTTCTCCTCCAGCACAGTTTCTTCGATATCATTGGTGGCCTCGGTGAAATCATATTCTTGATCTGTATTCTCCATAGTGACTTCAGCATCCAAAGCCTTTTCCATATAATTAAAGACCACAAGAGGTATGGTGATAACTTCGCCTCTCTTCACCGAATATGGTAGATTGGTGCTTAAGAAGAAGGGTTGGAAAACCCGGATCTTTGTGGAATTCTCAGCCATACCGAAACCGGTTTTTTCATTTAACGAAAACCCGGTTATAACCCAAGAGGTTATGGTATCGGGTATTTTCTTGGTCAACTTGGCAACACCATTAGCGTCAGTGCTAAATATGGAGGGAGTGGTAGGAAAAAGACAGGATAAAAAAAGAATGAATTATTAATTTCAATGTCTGATTTTCATGGCGTTACATTTAACAATTTCAATAACACAAAAAGCGCTTTACAACTACGTGGGGATTAGTAAAATGTCTGAGTAGTTATTAGCCATATAATGAGGGAGTATATCAGGCTGCGATCATGCGGTGTTAAATGGGAGAAAGCATGCGAACTTTTAAAGCTTTTCATAGTAAAATAAATAGTCGAAAAAAAAACACAAAGCTTTATAAATGGTTGCAAGAAGGAAAAGTTGATTTCTTTCAATACTATGTACAAAAAAATTTAAAGCTTTAAAGCTTTCATGTTAAAGCTATCCCTAAGTTGTACCCGTAACGTGTACTATATAAAAAAGTTTCGACAGTGACTTTATTTCCAGTCTTAGGGCGAGTTTCACACTCGTCATTTAAAAGCTCACAGAAAATTTTCATATTAAATGACATTTAAATGACAAGTATCGAGCATTTAAAGTACATTTAAATGGAGCATTTTCAACTGAGAAACTGGCCATTAGTGTCTGAGAAAAGCTTTTTTTTACGTTTTCAAATTCAACACTTGTGGTGGGCTTTCTTATGCTCAGTTTCACACTTGGTCATTCTCCACTTAAGTGGGCTTTAAATGTCCGATGTTTGTCATTTAAATGCCATTTAATATGAAAATTTTCTGTGAGCTTTTAAATGACAAGTGTGAAGCTGGCACTTAAAGAAACTACTGCATACATGTAATGCTTCTAAATGCACTTATTGCTTAAAAGCTTTAGATAAATCATGCAAAAGCTTCAAACTTTCTATAGTAAAGAAACATTCCGTTAAACACAATCAAATTTTATATTTTAAATAGATGTATAGACTATATTTAGGAAGACTATATTTACAAAGGATTGTCTCAAACCTTTTCGTTAAAAGCTTTTGTTATAAAATTTGTAGTTAAATAAATAAATAGTTTCCCATTACATCCCATGAGGGAATAGGGGAGAGCTTCTAACAATCAGTAAGAAATTTCACAAATTTGTAGTTAATTTTGTAGTTGTCGATGATTCAGTTAAAATTATTCGTTTACTAATATATGTTATCAAAATTATATTAAAAATTTTCTTAAATTAGTTTCCTTAAACGGATTAAAGCTTTACCAAGTTTAAGCCTTCGAATTGTTTATTTATTTACACTTGCAAAAATTAAAAGAAAACAGCTATTAAAGCTTTTCTGCCTTTACTAACTCCGTATCAAGTAAATCTTGCAATTAATTTCCAAACAAACATTCTTAGGTCGATCACATCAGCGTTACAGCTAGTCATTCTCCAATTGACTGAGCTTTAATTGCCCGATGTTTGCCATTAAAATGTCATTTAATGTGAACATTTTCTGTGAGCTTTTGAATGAAATCTGTGACAGCCGCTATAAAATTTCTTAGCAGATTTCTTTCAAGCTTAATTTCATGTACAGGGATATTGAAGATAAAAAAGCTTTCTATTTCATTTATTCTTTTACTTTTTGTGGTTGTAAACAATTTTGTGGTGAACCTGACCATTATTTGAAAGATTAAGGGCGAGTTTCACACCCGTCATTTAAAAGCTCAATTTAAAATCTCACAGAACATTTTCATATTAAATGACATTTAAATGACAAACATCGGGCATTTAAATTCTGTTAAACTCATCATTTGTATTAATGAACATTAAATGTCAGTTTCACAGTTGAAAATTCGCCATTTAAACTTATTTTAAATGCCCGATGTTTGTCATTTAATATTGAAATTTTCTATTAGCTTTCAAATTGCGCTTTTAAATGACAAGTGTGAAACTCGCCCTTAGTATTTAAAATTAATTTAAGCCCCGTATTCAGTTCTTGCGAAATTTTCGTAAGAAATTTTGCCAGTTATCTCTAAACGGAAAAGTTTGTTGCGGAGAGTTACCACGAATCTTTGATTTACCTTGCAAATAATTCAATAATATTTCTTCTACGCACGCCATTTTATTTTTAGCGCATGTGGCATTACTTTTGTTTACTAAAATAATCGAATTATCAAAATTCCGGTCCCAAACGTAACAACCCTGTACTTGATTTTTCCTACGAAATTTTCGAAAATGGGCTGAGTATACACGTACTTTTTTATACACGTACTTCTTATGGCAACGGAAATTTCATAAAAACTGAATACCGGGTTTATTACACGAGCTTGATGACAAGCCGCGCTTGATCGGCTAATAGCTGCTTAAAGGGAGAACAATTTCAAACTCACTGTTCAAACTCCGTAACAATATACTAAATATGATATGTTAATTATGTTATTTTCGTAGATATCCATATACATATGTTGGGGCTTGCCAATTTTTTCATCATTTTAGACCAATGTGAAATAAATCATCTGAAGGACGGAGGTGAAAGGGACACAATTGGAACGAAATTTGAGGGCAGATTACTTACGCTGAGACAAATACAACGGACAAATTTATAATCAAAACTTATAAGACGACCCAAGACTTCATCAAAATACACAGAAGGGAAATACTAATAGTAGAGGCGGACAAAGGGAACAAAACGGTAATCATGACGAGGGAAGAGTACAACAACAGGATGGAAAGTTTATTGGAGGACAAAAACACCTACAGGACATCAAGAACGGACCCTACGGAACAACTGACAATGAAAAGCAATAAAATAATAAACGAACTATACAACCAGAGAACAATAGATACAAGCCAAAAACACTTAATGTACTGCTCGGCAGCAAACCCCTTTATATGTAAGTGTAATTATTCTAATGGCCAGTTTTTCAGTCAGTGGTGATCTTCGTTTTTTAGTTAAATTGTGGTTAAACATCGAATTGTGTTTTTTAGTTATTGTTTAACTATGATTTAACCACCCAATGTTGGTTGGTTAACTTATAGTCGGAACCATATTATTTTGACAATCAAATTACTGACTGTCAAAGTGAGAAATGAAGATTGTATAAAATACATGTTTCATATTTGCGTATTTGTACACATACGTTTAGTCTAGATCGTTAAATTGTTGCGCCTATATAGTTTTTTACACATTTTTGTTAAAATGATTTTATGCACCTATTTCTTATTTTACATAATTCCATTTTGTTTGTTCCCCTTTGTTGTTTTGGTATTTATCCGTTTTTACGTTTTTTCCAATAAGAATACAAGGGTTGCCATATTAGTTGACAATATGGCGACTTACATTAACTCACCACTGAAAAACAAAATGCAAAGTTAACCTCTAATTAACTTAGAATTAAGATTAAGTAATCTGATGCTGCCCTCAGACGTACCAACAGTTGATTCAATCTGTCATAAGTTGATTCAACTGTTGGTACGTTTGAGGGCAAGTTGAAGTTAGTTGGTCGTCAGTTGAATGAAAAATCAAAATTTTTTGATAATTTGTTGAAGTTGAACCAACTGTTGGTACGTGTGAGGGCAAGCTGTTCAACTTCAGTGTTTTCTTCATTTTTTCTTGATGTTGATCAAGCAACACATACGCTGTGAGCGCAAGAAGGTTGACCGCAAGAAAAAAATAAATAATAAGAAATAAATAAAAAAATAATAAGAAATATATAAATAAATAATAAGAAATATATAAATAAATAATAATAAATAAATAATACAAAATAAATAAATAAATAATGATAATAAATAAATATTCATTGAGTGTTTCGTCTGACATTCGCATATAATTTGTATAATCGTTTGCCTAACTGTTTTTCAATGTTTTCAAAAGTTTTATGTTTGAAATTTTTTTGTAATTTATTTTTTTTATTTTTATTTTTTTCTTTAATTTTTTATTTTTCGGTAATTATCTCTTCTTCCTCCTCTAAAATTACAACAATTGTTATTAGCGCAAGGACATCCGAATTCATGTTGATGCTTAAAAAATAATTTTTAAGTGAAGTTGAATGAAAAGTTGATTCAAAAGTTGAAACGTGTGAGGAGAACGACCAACTTTCTTATTCAACTCAAACGTCAAAAGTTGAATCAACTGTTGGTACGTCTGAGCGCAGCATGATAGTTAACTACCCACTTAAAAACTGACCATAACAAATACGAAAATAAGACCAACAAATAGAAACCAAACACAAGTAACCGGAGAAAAAGCTAATATTACAGCAGCATAGCCTACATAAAAAACCTGACTGACAAACGGACTAACATAGAACTGAAACCAAATAGAACAATAAATGACTTATTTTCAAACACAAAAAAAAAAATACAGCAGACAGATGTCCGGACTGTCCCTGCAGGCTGTGTCAGAGACACGGCCATTAAGTTTAACGTAGAATACGCCATCCGATAAGACAGAATACATATATAACAATAAATGATAAATAACATAAGCAAATGAATTTATTTATTTGATAGAAACTTATGGTAGGAAAAATAGGATAAATATGTTTTTAAATTAAAAGAGTAAGGATAAATGATAAATAACAGACGCAAATCAATTTGATTTATATTTTTTATAATTATATATCCATGTAAAATTCAAATTCACATTTAACATTTTGTTTCACTTAAATACATAAGTAAATATACGAAATTTCAATATTTCATCAATTAAAACAACAGCCGAAGGTTTGTGTCCACACTGAAACAGCAGCATAGTTTGTGTTCACGCTACAAACCCAAACACTCAACCAAACACCACGCATATGTTTAAGTGTATGTGTTTAAACCATTTTCATTTGATAAATTTAAGTATTAGGAAGATATCAACCAAAATGAAATGTATATCAAACGAAAAATAACATCTTCATTTACCTACAAAAAATTTTAAAAAAAAAGTTATCTCGCCGTTTCCTCATAATCAATGAAATAAAGATTACAACAATAACAATCTGACATGACTCCCTATACCGTAAGGTAAGACGTATTCTACGCCAAAAGCAAAATTGAAAAAGAAAGACGAAGTAATGTAATTTACCAAATACAATGCAATGGAAACGAAAACGAACTCTGCACCAACACATACATTGGTACAACACGACGACACTTAGGAGATCTTGATCCTAAAAGAACATGGAAATACAATAGAACAAAGGAAACCAAGCACAGCTTTGACACAACATATGATTGACAAAAACCACACAACAGACTTGACAACGACAAAAATATTAGATAGAGAAGGAAAACAAAACAAACGATTGACTTTAGAAAGCCTATACATCAAAATGCACCAAAAGAAAACGGTAAACAAAAAAGAAGACTTTGAAAACATAAGCGCGGCATACAACGCCTTATTAGAACAACAGACTTGAACATAAGAAGACGCAGTAAAATAGTTTAAGGTAAATTGACTTTTTAAGTGTAATTATTCTAAGTGTTTAACTAATTGTAAATTTGTAAATAAAAATTGTCTGACGAAACGTTGGCAGAAAATACGAAAATTGTGTTTAAATTACGACCAAACGGCTTATATAGAAGATTAAACATATTATCACATTGGTCTACAAACAATAACAAAACATCTTTTAGTTCGCTCTCCTCAATTAAATTCTTATTCGACTTGCGTTGCACAGATTTTATCTCTAATATTAATCAATATCACTATTAAATCAAATAAGTTTACTAATTTTTTATTATGTTTTACAAAAACTTTTCAGAAATCTGTTGAACTGTTATAGTTATTTATAATTCAATAAGAATCCCCATATCCGGTTATCCAATAAGAATTCAATAGAATCTGGCAACCCCACCTACTTAATCACCTCAATCGTATTTCCATGTCCACAGTGCCAAATGCGAGCAAAATATGTGAAGATCGCGAAAATAATAAAGTGCCGTAAATGTCGTAAAACGTGTGCCAATTTCTGTGGAAAATCCAACGCGAAGTGTATAAACCTAAAGTGCAGCTATTTCGCAACAAGTGTATGTGAAAATATCAAAGAAGAGTTCATTATTTCATTAAGAAAAAGTTGATTAAAGTTTCTAAATTTTCTTCACCAAAAGCAAAGTTAATCACAAAATGTCTTGTGTTAATTGTATGAGAAAGAAAAGAAGAAGAAAAATAGTGGTCGTTTGTTTTGTATGTGGGTGTGTGTAGTTTCGATATAAAGTGAGAGAGAATTTCAATAGGTCAACTGCAATTAAAGTAAGTTTTTTGATATCGCGAAATTTAGAAACTGATATAAATGTCGTAAAACGTGTGTTAATTTCTGTGTAAAACCCAATACAAAGTTTAGTAATCCAAAGTGTAGTTATTTCGCCACAAGTGTATGTGAAAATATCATGGAAGTGTTAATAATTTCATTAAAAAAAGCCGATAAAAGTTTTTTAAATTTGGCTCAGCAAAAGCAGAGTTAATCACAAAATGTCTTGTGTTAAATGTAGAAAAAAGAAAAGAAGAAGAAAAATAGCGGTAGTTTGTTTTGTATGTACATATGTGCAGTGTACATATGTTGTTTCTGTATCAAGTGAGAGAGAATTTCAATAGAAGAACTACAACAAAGGTAAGTTTGTTTTTTATAAACAGTAGAAAGCAAAGAGTTTGAATTAAGAGTACAAAATTTCAAGAGATAATCTTTGTTTACATTGCACGATTTGAATGAGGGAAATAATAAAAGTTTCTGTATGAGAATACACATCAGTAGGGATGACAGATATAAACCAAACAAAGTACACTTATCCCTCGATTTACACGATAGATATGTCCCTGAGAAAGTAGTGTAAATCGAAATTTTAAATTTTTGTATGAAAATCGTGTAAAAATAAAGGCAGAATCGCGTAAAAAAATTGATTTTTATTAAAAAATTATATGTATATGGATTTCAACTTAGGTTTTAAAATATCCGAAGCGTTTACTCAAAACACATAAAAATAAACCTTTTATTCATTAAACAAAATAAATATTCATAAAAACAAGAAATAATTAATTAAATTTGAATTTTTGTGTGTGCTACTTGCATAATACAGTTTTAAAATGAACTAATTAAAACAGTGTAATTAAGCCAAATAAAATTTAATAGATAGAATTTAAAATTAATGTAATTCATATCATACAGTCAAGGAAAAAAGTCTACATACATCCCTTGTTTTAGACGTTTTAGAAAGTTTGTGAAGAAAATTAAGAAAATTTTTATTTCAATATTAAAGGCATTAATAAATAAGTTTATTTATAAAATAAAAAAACAATTCATTTACATAATAAAAACAGTAGTAACAAAAACACTGAAAATTCATAGGAAAAAAGTCTACATAAGGCCACAAAAAATATATATTATTTCAAAATTTTATATATATAAACAAAAAAAAGATAACTTTTAGTATTTGGTCGGTCCACCTTGGGCATAAATAACTGCTTGAAGACGATGGGGCATTGATGTCACCAAATTCTCCGTAATATCGGGTGTTATTTTAGCCCATGCACGAATAAGGGCGGTTTTTAATATTTCACGGCTACTAATGTCATATTGTCGTACCAATTTTTCCAAACCGTTCCATATGCACTCTATTGGGTTTAAGTCTGGTGACGGGTGGCGAATTCAGCTGTCTTTGGGCATAGTAAAGAAGCCGGTCTCGAACCTTCAGCCGGTCTCGATGCCTTCAGATTTTGTTCCAATATATTTTTATATTAGTAGCGGTCCATATTATCCTCGACAAAAACCAAACGACCCACTCTAGATGACGCAATGGCGCCCCAAACCATAACGTTGCCACCACCATGTTTTACTGTAGGTATTATGTTCTTTGGATCAAGTGCAGTATTTGGTTTTCTCCAAACTTTGGATCGACCATCACTTCCGAAAATGTTATACTTACTTTCGTCAGTAAATAAAACACGTTTGCAAAAGTCCATACCCTTGTCTAGATGTCTTTAGCAAAGTCAAGGCGAAGTTTGCGATTCTTCGGTGAAATTAGCGGCTTTTTGCGTGCTACTCTGCTATTAAATCCACTGATGTGTAAAACGTTTTTTATTGTTCGTGGAGTAACAATTATATTGGAAGATTTGGCGATGTGTTCCGCCAATTTTGGAGCACTTATTTTCGCATCCTGGTTGACTACTTTAAGAATACTGCTAACATCGAAAGCTTCTTAGGTCTGCCAGAACGTGGCTTAGTTTCGGTACTATTGGTATTATTATAATTTCTAATGATCGTCTGGACAGTAGCACGACTTAATTTTACTGTCTTAGCAATGTCTCCGTAAGATTTATTTTCCATGCGGAGATTTACTACCATATTCCGAACTGAAGTATGAATCTCTTTTCGTTTTTCCATTTTCAAGGATACAAATTGTCACTTTGTCCACTTAAATAATCGTTATGCTTGTAAATGTTATTAATTCAACAAAGTTAACTGTTATTTCCCTTTCTTTGTTTTCAATTTTCTATTTGATATTAGGAGTTGCCACGCTGTATGCAGATTTTTTTCCTGCTAATTTTTTTTTCTTCGAATAATCTTTATTTTAAATGACTAAAATATTGCAATAATATCATTCTCAATTGTCGCTACTAATTCTCTTGAACCTCAAAATCGTAGGTTGTATGTAGACTTTTTTCCTTGACTGTATTATATACCGCAGACTATCAGTTAAAGGGTCACACCTCAAAATTTAAAAATTTCGGTAGAGGCAAAAGACTGGTTTTGTTAAGATTGAAAATAGTTATATGTAAATTATAAATAAAGGACATATTCCAGAGGGATGTTTTTTACGCTGGGGAGAGCAAATGATGCCAAATTTTTACAGTAGATGGATACGGGTCTTTGTTATTATTTTGAATCAAAAAATGTAATTATGAAAATTTTGAGTTGTGCCCCTTTAACTGATAGTGAGCGATATTTTATTAATATCGGAGGAGAGTTTGATATCCGTGGCCCCACGATCCGACAATGTTTTTCGATAATAGGCCCCAAAATACGACGAAACAATTAAATAAAATTTTTCGATAACTCGTTTAGTTATCGAGATATCATGGATTAACGTTTTAAAAAATTAATACCTTTTTACCAATTTACTCAACCAGAGTGGTACAACTCCTCAAAATAAGCCCAAATTTTAAATAAAAGTTATCGATTACTTCTTTAGTTATCGAGATATCTGTAGCTGTAGCGTTTTATATGCACTACTTTCAACAATTTTACTTGTATTTTTTTACCAATCCAATGAAGAAAAGGACAAAAAATTAGTTTCAAAAAAAATCGCGCAATTTTTTTTAAAATAATTTTTCCCCTGCGGCGCGTTCTAATACAATGAACCAATGAGCAAAAAGACAAAAAACAATTAAAAATTAAATTTTTCGACTGCTGCGGTTTCTATTGCAATGGACCAATGAGCAAAAATACAAAAAAAAATATTTTTTAAGTAACAATAACAAATAAATAATAATCCGCAACTGCATAAATTCGACATATAATGCAAAGATCCCTGCGTTTAATTTCAAAATTTTTCAATTTCAGTATTTCTTGCCAAATCACAAAGTTTACCAATCCGATATTAAATATCTCGATAACTACAACATTTACCGATTTATTTTATTTTAATTTTGCGAATAATTTTGAAAGTTCAACAGAAAAAAATTATCTTTTTGACAAAACGGTGAAACAAAGTTATCGATTTTTTAAAACTTTAACCCTCAACATTTCGATAACTAAGCGAGTTATCGATAACTTTTCTTTAATTTTTTCAGCTTTCTTTCGAATGTTATAAAAATAAAATTAATCGACATGATGGCCATGGAAATCGTACTCTTGGTTATATATCGATAACTACTACAGCTTTCGATAAATTTTATTTAAATTTTCCGAATAATGTTCAAAGTTCTATAGAAAAAAAATTTCTTTTTGACAAAACGCTGAAACAAGGTTATCGATTTTTTAAAATTTAACCCTCAATATCTCGATAACTAAGCGAGTTATCGATAACTTTTATTTAATTTTTTCGGCTTATTTTGGGGTGTTCTAAAACAAAAAGTTCTTCTATCAAATGATGATCACACAAACATTTTTTCTTGCTACTTCAAAGGAGGCCGTTCTCGCGATGCAGACAGACGACAGTTTGCTAGCGATCTACGTACTCTGAGCAGCTTCGACAATTATATTCTTGGTGGCGATTTCAATTGTAGACACTCTCTCTGGGGCTGCAGTAGAGCAAACTGCTGGGGCAACACTCTACTTGAAAAACTTGAATCCTATAATATTGCCTTGTTAGCTCCCACTGATCCCACTTATATTCCTTCTGACCCTCTCAGGCTCTCATCAACACTAGATCTATTTTTAGCGAACACTCCCGAAACTCTTTCTACTCCGGAAGTATTAAATGCACTAGGGTCAGACCATCTGCCAGTCAAAGTAGTTCTAAACAAACATTTCAGTAGCCACGATGAAGTAATATACGACTACAGATATGCAAATTGGAACAGATTTTCCAAACTTATAAACAAACATCTCCCTTTAATTCGTCTAGAAAATCTTATCAGCAATGAACAAATTGACTCTTCGATTTTAAAATTCAACAGAATCGTTTCCAAAGCAGTCGAATTAAGTGTTCCTAAAAAACCTCGCCAACTATTCAGAAAAGAATTCCCCAACCACTTAAAAGCACAGATTCGCTTACGAAACTACCATCGTCACAGATGGCAACGTTTTGGGGATCTAAGCGATCTGTTCCATATGAAAAGACTCAACCTTGAAATCGGCCATGAAACTATTAACTTTCGCAATCTTTCATGGAATCATAAACTATCAACTTTGGATAAATCCTCTCCGCCATTTTGGAATCTGACCAAAATAATTAGGAAGAAAACCCATAATATCCCGTTGATCAAACATAATGGTGAACGTTATATTACAAACCAACAAAAATCCGAAATTCTGGCTCAAACTTTTGGTTGTAACCATGAAATTTCAGAAAATCTCAGTAATCAACGCACCATTGCGGAAGTAAACGAGTCTATTGATCTACTTAACTCCTCCCCTTTTCCTTGGTCAAACACGCCTATTACATCAGCTAAAAATGTCGCCCTTGTAATAAAAAGCCTGAAAAACAAGAAAGCTCCCGGCAACGACCGTATTAGCAATAAAGTTTTAAAAGCTCTTCCTAAAAGCGGTATTAAATATCTGACTACGATAATTAATGCCTGTTTTAAGCTCGGGTATTTCCCAAGTATGTGGAAGGAGTCTAAAGTAGTTCCTATCAAAAAGCCAAATAAACCGCCAACCGACGCGAAATCATATCGACCCATAAGTCTACTCTCTAGTGTTAGTAAGATTCTTGAAAAAGTTTTGAAAAGAAAATTAGAAGAATTTTCTGAAGCACAACATATATTGCCAAAACATCAATTTGGTTTTCGCAGACAACACTGCACGGCGCAACCACTTACTAGAATTCATAAGCATGTTACTTCAAACTTTTCTAGCCAAAAATCAACCGGTATGGTGCTCCTAGATATTAAAGCAGCATTTGACTCGGTGTGGCACAATGGCCTCGTCCATAAACTGATTAGATTTCAATTTCCGCATCACATAGACCGTCTAGTACAAAGTTTTCTGAGCGCTCGAAGCTTTAGAGTGCACATCGGCTCTGCATTTTCTGAGCGCAAAGAGATCAGGGCAGGTTGCCCGCAAGGCTCATGTCTATCCCCATTGCTATATAACTTATACACAGCAGATTTTCCACAACTTGAGAACTGTATGGTGTCCGTTTTCGCTGACGATACAGCCATATTGTCTTCTGCTGTCTCCCCAGCAGAAATCACAGCCAATCTACAAAATGCGCTAACTACAGCACAAGAATATTTCCATAAATGGAAAATAATGATAAATTCCTCAAAAACCCAAGCGATCTACTTCACCAGAAGGCGAAGTCAACGCTTCTTACCTCAAGTCAGCCTTGAATTTGATAACAATTTGATCTCATGGAACCAAAATGTTAAATATCTAGGAATTGTTCTGGATTCTAAACTGAAATTTAAGGACCATATTCTGTATATAATTAAAAAAACGCATACCATGATACGGATACTCTATCCATTCATCAACAGGAGGTCAAACCTCAGTTTAGATAACAAAATGCTGATTTTCAAAAGCATATTCCAAGCAATTTTCTACTACGCCTGTCCAGTCTGGTCCAAAGCGGCCAATTGCCATATTCAAAAACTCCAAGTGGCACAAAACAAGGTCCTTAAACTAATCCACAACCTGCCATATTACTATTCCACTCAACGTCTGCATGAATATGCAAATGTCGAGCTCATCAGACAACATTCAGACAAACTAACCCAGACTTTTATATCTAGATGCCAAGCCGCAAGCTTTGAGCATATAAACGAGCTAGTGCTGTGTTAAATAGCTGTTTAGTATAGTTTAGTTGTACAAATTAGTTTTTAAGTATAGTTGTAAGTTTAGGTTTAAGCTTCTAGTAGGTTTTGTTCAAATATTTTTTCCTACATTACTTATTATTATTTTAAATTTGCACTTTATTCTCTCATAGTAATATTTAAGCTGAAAAGGAACCATCTCCTGAACTCTTTAAAAAAAATTGTTGTTGAATTAAATGTATATATATCGGATTGTTGTTAATAAAAAAAAAAAAAAAAAAAAAAAAAACAAAAAGTTATCGAAATGAGGGGCCACGGAATCTTTTCTTTAAAAAAACACACTAATTGTTAAGAAAATTAAATGTTTTTTGAAGTACAATCGATACAATTAAGTTCTGAATAAAACCTCTTTGAAATCGCCTCCACGACTTCTTTTGCAAGGAACGAATTCGATGAACCCAATTTTCGATCAGTTTTTCCAATAAATTAAGTCGTATACCATGAACAGCACGATCAATATTGACTTGTAAAGCTTGATGAGAGTCTGGTTTATTGCTAAAGGCCAACGACTTCAATTAATCCACAAGAAATAGTCTAATGGTGGTAAATCACAACTTCTTGGAGGCCATTCAATGTCACAATTTCTAGAATTGAATTGAATTTTTCATAGATTAACCAACAACAACCAAAACCGGTCATAAAAATTAAAATTCAAATAAATTTCTAGAAATAATCGAATCTCCAAACTTTTCTCGCAATAATTCCGTTATTGCACTTCTGTGTGGCACGTAGTCCCGTCGTGTTGGAACCAGATGTTGCCAAGATCAACTTCTTCCAATTTCGGCCATAAACGGTTGGTTATAATCAATCAATACCGCTCTCCATTGACAATAACGGTGTTACCAGCTTCATTTCGAAAGAAGTACGGACCGATGATTCCATCAGACCATAAACTACCGCAAACTGTCAATTTAGGTGAATGTAGTGGTTGTTCATGAATAATTTGTGGATTTTCTTGGCACCAGAATCGACAGTTTTGTTTATTTGCCGCACCACTCAGGTGAAAGTGAGCCTCAACGGAGAAGATGATTTTAAAAAAAAAATCGTTATCGTTTTCAAGTTGTTCCAAGACAAAATCGGCAAATTCATGACGTTTATGGTAGTCCAATCACGGTTGCCACGGTTGGTAATATTCAACCAAAATTGATAACATTTAAACAGCTAGGTGAAATATGAAATGAAATAATTAATATAAGAAAAAACATTTGATTTCATTGAATTTGGCGAAATATTTGGCCGTCGGTGGTGCAATGGTTAGTGTGCGCGGCTCTTGTACATGAGATCCTGGGTTCGAACCCGGCTCTGACCACCTTCAAATTTTCTTTCGGCGGCGGTCACCTCGCATAGTGACGGCGACACTATCGAGTATCTAGCCATGAAAAAGCTTCTCAAATTACCGTTCGGAATCGGTGTAAAACTGTAGGTCCCAATCAGTGAGTGAAAACTGGAAAGCGCACAGCTCAGTGATTGTGAGAAGTTCTCCCCCCAGTCCCTTCATGGGATTTAATGGGAAACCATTTATTTTTATTTATGATCTAAAATGTTACTTACAAACAGAAGAAAACATGATGCAGTTGCAACACTATTTGGGAGAATTGAATGGTTATGGGCCTAACCAAAACACGCACGTTCGCACTAAACAACCAAATATATTCGTCCCTTCCGCACCAACGAACAATTTGTGATTGGATTGGTGTGATTATAAAAGCGTTATATGGCATTTACACCGACCAAGATGAGCGTATTTCGATGGTTAACTCAACTGTTTGACGCCGCTATAAAACTGCAGGTGGCAATAATCAGTAAGTCTAACAACAGAAGAGTACAGACATAAGTACCATTGACTGGGAGCAGCTCCTTCCAATCCCTTGATGAGATGACATGGGAACCTGCGCTTTTCTTCCTCATCCTGGCAATAAAATTACACGAAACCTTCTGACATTTTTGCAATTTCTTTATTTCCTTATTACAAAACGAACAAAAAACTTTTACATTACACTTTAATTTAGTTGAATATAGAAATTTTTAAATTTGACCACAAAAAAATTCAGCGCCTATTTAGCACAGCCCGATCCACAGTCGTCCTTCTCGCAGATGTCACAGAGTGAAGATTTCACTTCATAATAAACTGTAGCCCGTTCATCGGTATTATAGTAATCATATACGGTAATGGCAGCGGGTTTCTGCTTTGCCACGGCATGCGATTTTTCGGCAGCAACGTCGAAGCAAACTTGCTCTCCAGCCACAAGACTATCGAAATAGATAATGATGGTAGAATCCGAATTTTTGGTGTCGACCCGTTGAACTTGTTTGGCGCTGCGAATACTATCGAAACTATCCGAGTCGGCTGTATAACCGGATGGTAAAGCAATTTCCATAACGGCCATATTCGATTCTTTGATATCGCCGTGCGATTGATATTCGGTGCAGACATTCATCAGCAGTTGTGTGGGATGAGCTGTTTCCTTGGGTGTTTGTTTAATGAGGAAACTGGGTTTATCATCCTTTGAGGCTAAATTGTAGCGATAAGACAGTTGAACCAAAGAGGAACCCTCGCCGGTAGCAGTCATGGATAATTGACGTGTCGATTTGGGAAGCTGAAAATAAAAGGGACGAAAATTATATAGAGTTTCAAAAAAAAAATTAAAGCGACGCGTAAAGTAAAACATATACTTATACACACGAAAGGAAAAGCTTAGTCAACCTGACGAATTGTTTAATCAAAAGTATTCTAACGTATAGATTCATTGCCACAACTTACAAATTCGTTGAAGGTACGAAACTGCAATTTAAGCGCACTAATACTAATACAGCATTCGCAATGGCATCGATTTTCTTGATTTGCAACTTTTGTTGATTTTAAACAGAAATCAAGAATATATTCCTGATTTCCCATACGTTTGGACAAACGACAAATCGGGAATTATTTTTTATGTGTATCTCACCAAAGAGAATGTACAGGTAGAGAAGGAAAAAACTGCGCAACTTGGCAACCCTCATCGAAGAGAACCAACAAGTCGATGCGATTCCCACAAACGCATTTCTCTCTCGCGTTATAACTTGATTATTTCATACTTTTTATATACTTTATGTAATATTATTTAAACATGGTGGGAATTTCTATAGTTAGATACTGTAATATCATCAAGAAACTGCTCGTGTATTGAAATATTCAACGAAGAGATTAAGAGATACAGAGCAGAGACACAAGGCGCTTCACTCCTTTTCTCTGTTCTTCTACTAGTGTTGCCAAATTGCACAGATTTTGATGTGTTAACATCTGTAGGCACGGGTAGGGCAATCTATCAAAGTCAACACATACAAACAACACAGCGTTAGCATCTGCCTGAAAATAAGTATGATGCAATTGATGTAGCGGAAGCAAACAAACAAGCAGGTCATCGTCGTCAAAGAGTATTGAAAGAGCACAAAGAGCACTGGCGACATCTAGCGAATGATTCAAAGCGTATTACTCTCTTTTTGTCATAACTTGGTGCATTCATAATTGTGATAAGAAACATTGATGCCTTTTGAAACATTTATGCTTTTTGTATTGTATTATGTAATGACATTGTCGACATGGTGCATTTATATTGAAATATTCTATAAAGAGAATAAGACTCGTTTATGCTGTTTTACTCAGACTCTCTACATGAGAGCGGAAAAAGAGTGCAATAAATTCTCTATAATATTCAATACTTTTTGTCGTCCCTCTAAATATTGATTTATTCATTTTAACAATATTACATCTAATGTTAAAGCAGATGTAAGAAACTATAAAGTTCAATAGCAAAAGAGCCTTCAGCACAAATTCTATTCTTTTTTTTTTCAATGTAACATTTACTACTGTGTTCATAGAAGTCGAACAGGTACCGTGCAACAAAACGGTCTTAATACCTCACCCGTGACTACGAACACTCATTGATTTCTTATTCTTCTCTACCTGTACATCCTCTGTGATCTCACACTACGCATGATTAGTACGTTTGTATACAACCATCAAAAACGATGTCAAAGACGATTTACAATTAGACGACCAGAAGATGTGCGCAACTTGGCAACCCTGGTAAAAGAGAACCAAAAAGTGCTAGGAGTTCACTCAAACGCATTTCTCTCTCGCGTCATATCTTGCTTATTCCATACTTGTTGCATAGTTTATGTAATTTTACTTTAACATGGTGGGAATTTGTATAGTTATATACAATAACACTATCAAAAAGCTGCTCGTGTTTTGAAATATTCAATGAAGAGAGTAAGAGAGAGAGTAGAGAAGTACTAGGGTTTCACTCGTTTTGTTTGTTGGCATTTGAGTGAAGAGAAATTTTGACTGTCTACTTGTACATCGTTTTTGACGATGTTCAAGTAGACAGTCAAAATTTCTCTTCACTCAAATGCCAACAAATAAAACGAGTGAAACCCTAGTACTTCTCTACTCTCTTCATTGAATATTTCAATACACGAGCAGCTTTTTGATAGTTTTATTGCATATAATTATACAAATACCAACCATATTGAAGTAAAATTACATAAACTATGCAAAAAGTATGAAATAAGCAAGATATGACGCGAGAGAGAAATGCGTTTGAGTGAACTCCTAGCACTTTTTGGTTCTCTTTTACCAGGGTTGCCAAGTTGCACACATCTTCTGGTCGTCTAATTGTAAATCGTCTTTGCAACCATTTCAATCACGGCGCATTGATGGGGTGGTACCACTATAGTAGCTGACTTATTTATTTTTCTCATTTCTTAGGTATTTATAGTGTCTCAAATATATATTTTTTATTCTTTTTTGTCTACTTTTTCTTGGAATACGTGTGCAGAATTTAATTGTGGAAAAAATACCAGACAAAGCAAAATGCACATTGTTGTAGGCTTGGTGTGTTTCAAATCCGGAAAAAAACAATGAGAACACTTAAGGTTTTGTTAGGACATTTGATAAGAAATCAGAAAAATATTTTCCAGTGCGCATGAGCTATAAGGGACGTATTTCATTTTAACGAAGCGTTTTTCTCTCAGTGCAAACAGTCATTAGGAGTGTTTTGTTTACACCGCTTGCTTTGAGTTTTTCTAGTTCTAGTTGTACACAACCCTAAACAAATTTAAATATATGGTAAAATTATCGCTTAACTTTTCGTTAAACGCAGGCTCAATGAAACTCCCTGACTTGTAAACAAAACACGCCTATTGTAATCGTACACCAAGAAACCACTTAGATTTTAGGTTAGGTAACTTCATTGACAAAAACTTTCGTCAAAACTCAGCTAATGTGCAAATTCTTCGGCACAACCTAAATAAAACTTGACCGCATTTGAAATATTTGTGTATATACGAAACTGTTCATTGTTGCAATGAAAATTTTCGTTGTGGCGATGAATTTTCTAAATTAGCTCACTCTCCATGAAACTAGTCGTGGGCATGATTATTCTCTTCAAGTCTATGCATCTAATCATATACTAATTCTATTCCGAACATACCACATGGGTTTGCAACAACAGCGAATTCTCTTTGTCCACCATAAATGTGCCCTTAGTCAGATCTTTGCCTTCACCATCGTGGGCTTCGAATTCTACTGTCATTTTTCCATCTCCGGAAGCTGAATATTTCTCTGCGAACTTAATCAGAGCTTGTAAACCGACCACAGTATCTTGAGTGGAATCAAAACCGCCCAGGCTGTTGCGTTGTCCCACCAACCATCTGATAATGGGTAACAATTTTCCTGGTTCCTCGTTTTCCACCAGGGATTGCAAGACATAGGATGTGACTTCAATATCATTGGAATGATCCTTAGCTACGTTAGACCACCATTTCAATTCATTTTCAAATTTAGATGATTTTTCGAGTTTTTCCAATAATTTTGCGGCTTCAGGATGTTTGACCTTGTTCAAGACAACAGCGGCTATACCCAAGGCATAGATGTCCTCCTCCTTTGACACGCTGTCAGCAACATATTTAATGGCCTTATCCACTTGGGATTTGTACTTTGTGGCGTAGTCCTGGAAATAGTAAAATATAATATTTATTCCCATAAATGGTTGATAGATATTTGGGATTATGTATGTGAACTCACCTCATCCTCCAAGAAAGCCATCAATGCGAATGCAGTGAAACCAACTTCATTCTGATGCGAGGGATGGAAAAGTTTACCCTTCTGTGGGAAATGACCATCGTCATGTTGGGTCTTTGCCAAAAATTCCAAAGCTTGTTCAATTACGGCTGGATCGATGGTAATGTATTTCTTGGCTTGAATAAATGATCTGGCCACATAGGCGGTCAACCAACTGTTTGCATCACTGTGACCCTCACCGAAAGCACTGTAGGAGCCATCTTTATGTTTATAGGTCAATTCACGTTGGTAACCCGACTCCATGTAACTCTTGGCCTTCTGGGCTATCAGAGGCATATCCCGTTTGGTGGCTTCTAAATAGTACAAGACCAAAATGTTGGGCACAAAGTTGACCATATTCTGTTCGCCGCAACCATAGGGCATGCGCACCAATTTATCGATATTTTTAATGGTGGGACCCAAGATATCACCCACAGTCGAGAACTCCAAATATTCCGAGTCCAAAACAGCTTCCGCGGGTATGTCAGCCTTAAGGGAATGCTTTACCGGTTCCTTGTCGGGTATTGTAACAAATATAGCCTGATTTTCGAATTGGGTTACTCCCTCTGGTTCAACTTTCAACTTTTGGTGTATAGCATCTCCGGCCAAAGGTGTTGTAGCCTTAATTTTCAATGTTACGTCACCGACCTTATTGGGTCTAATCATAAACGCCACCGTCTGCCCGCTGTTAGAGGGAATTGATATTCTCTTGGTTCTTTGTTTCTCCTCCAGCACAGTTTCTTCGATATCATTGGTGGCCTCGGTGAAATCATATTCTTGATCTGTATTCTCCATAGTGACTTCAGCATCCAAAGCCTTTTCCATATAATTAAAGACCACAAGAGGTATGGTGATAACTTCGCCTCTCTTCACCGAATATGGTAGATTGGTGCTTAAGAAGAAGGGTTGGAAAACCCGGATCTTTGTGGAATTCTCAGCCATACCGAAACCGGTTTTTTCATTTAACGAAAACCCGGTTATAACCCAAGAGGTTATGGTATCGGGTATTTTCTTGGTCAACTTGGCAACACCATTAGCGTCAGTGCTAAATATGGAGGGGTGGTAGGGAAAAGACAGGATAAAAAAAGAATGAATTATTAATTTTAATGTCCGATTTTCATGGCGTTACATTTAACAATTTCAATAACACAAAAAGCGCTTTACAACTACGTGGGGATTAGTAAAATGTCTGAGTAGTTATTAGCCATATAATGAGGGAGTATATCAGGCTGCGATCATGCGGTGTTAAATGGGAGAAAGCATGCGAACTTTTAAAGCTTTTCATAGTAAAATAAATAGTCGAAAAGAAAACACAAAGCTTTATAAATGGTTGCAAGAAGGAAAAGTTGATTTTTTTCAATACTATGTACAAAAAATTTTAAAGCTTTAAAGCTTTCATGTTAAAGCTTTCCCTAAGTTGTACCAGTAACGTGTAATATATAAAAAAGTTTCGACAGTGACTTTATTTCCAGTCTTAGGGCGAGTTTCACACTCGTCATTTAAAAGCTCAATTTAAAAGCTCACAGAAAATTTTCATATTAAATGACATTTAAATGACAAGTATCGAGCATTTAAAGTACATTTAAATGGAGCATTTTCAACTGAGAAACTGGCCATTAGTGTCTGAGAAAAGCTTTTTTTACGTTTTCAAATGCAACACTTGTGGTGGGCTTTCTTATGCTCAGTTTCACACTTGGTCATTCTCCACTTAAGTGGGCTTTAAATGTCCGATGTTTGTCATTTAAATGCCATTTAATATGAAAATTTTCTGTGAGCTTTTAAATGACAAGTGTGAAGCTGGCACTTAAAGAAACTACTGCATACATGTAATGCTTCTAAATGCACTTATTGCTTAAAAGCTTTAGATAAATCATGCAAAAGCTTCAAACTTTCTATAGTAAAGAAACATTCCGTTAAACATAATCAAATTGTATATTTTAAATAGATGTATAGACTATATTTAGGAAGACTATATTGACAAAGGATTGTCTCAAACCTTTTCGTTAAAAGCTTTTGTTATAAAATTTGTAGTTAAATAAATAAATAGTTTCCCATTACATCCCATGAGGGAATAGGGGAGAGCTTCTAACAATCAGTAAGAAATTTCACAAATTTGTAGTTAATTTTGTAGTTGTCGATGATTCAGTTAAAATTATTCGTTTACTAATATATGTTATCAAAATTATGTTAAAAATTTTCTTAAATTAGTTTCCTTAAACGGATTAAAGCTTTACCAAGTTTAAGCCTTCGAATTGTTTATTTATTTACACTTGCAAAAATTAAAAGAAAACAGCTATTAAAGCTTTTCTGCCTTTACTAACTCCGTATCAAGTAAATCTTGCAATTAATTTCCAAACAAACATTCTTAGGTCGATCACATCAGCGTTACAGCTAGTCATTCTCCAATTGACTGAGCTTTAATTGCCCGATGTTTGCCATTTAAATGTCATTTAATGTGAACATTTTCTGTGAGCTTTTGAATGACATCTGTGACAGCCGCTATAAAATTTCTTAGCAGATTTCTTTCAAGCTTAATTTCATGTACAGGGATATTGAAGATATAAAAGCTTTCTATTTCATTTATTCTTTTACTTTTTGTGGTTGTAAACAATTTTGTGGTGAACCTGACCATTATTTGAAAGATTAAGGGCGAGTTTCACACCCGTCATTTAAAAGCTCAATTTAAAATCTCACAGAACATTTTCATATTAAATGACATTTAAATGACAAACATCGGGCATTTAAATTCTGTTAAACTAAACTCATCATTGGTATTAATGAACATTAAATGTCAGTTTCACAGTTGAAAATTCGCCATTTAAACTTATTTTAAATGCCCGATGTTTGTCATTTAATATTGAAATTTTCTATTAGCTTTCAAAGTGCGCTTTTAAATGACAAGTGTGAAACTCGCCCTTAGTATTTAAAATTAATTTAAGCCCCGTATTCAGTTCTTGCGAAATTTTCGTAAAAAATTTTGCCATTTATATCTAAACGGAAAAGTTTGTTGCGGAGAGTTACCACGAATCTTTGATTTACCTTGCAAATAATTCAATAATATTTCTTCTCCGCACGCCATTTTATTTTTAGCGCATGTGGCATTACTTTTGTTTACTAAAATAATCGAATTATCAAAATTCCGGTCCCAAACAATTAACAAATAATTGTTTTCGTAGGAATTAACTTTGGCGTAACAACCCTGTAATTGATTTTGTTTACAATATTTTCGAAAGGAGCTGAATACCAGCCAAATGAAAAGTGAACGAAATTTTCGCTCCATGAAATTTTCGTTATGTTTCATACACGTACTTCTTATGGCAACGAAAATTTCATAAAAACTGCATACCGGACTTTAAGTGGATAATAATGCCACTTAAGGGCAAACTGTGAAACTGAGCCCAGTTTCAGTTTCACAGTTGCCACTTAAATGTTATGCTCAACTTAAATGAACTTTAGCCGACTGATGTTCGTCATTTCCATACCTTTTAATACGATAATTGTTAAGAACTTTTAAATTGAGATTTTAAAGGACGACTGTGAAATTCGCCCTTAGCTTTTTAATAATCTTTCAACGACTTGGGCCCAATGTTTGACTGGTTATTTAAATTGGTAATCACTTGATTTTGATTTATGTTTGGTCTGACTTGAAATACGAAAAGAGTTTTTCAGTGCTTTGTCAAATAATCTTAATACCATGTGGCAGCAATGGCATATGCCCCGAAAAATAACCGGTATTCATACACTTATCGACTAATCCTTACAATGCATCAAACTGACGCCATTTGCAAAACAAAAGTGAAGTGATAAAATACAAAATATTTCATACAATTGGAGAATATTTGAGCAGAAATAAAGTTCTAACTGCACTACGAGTTAAATTATACGTTTTTATTGTCATTGTTTTTATTGAATTATAATTGTTCACATTAACAATTAAAGAATCTTTGTGTTTGTTCTTCTTGTTGTTTTCTATCAAAATCATATGGTCACTTGGTCATAGTTTAAATGCCCAACTTTGGCTGTTTAAACAGTAATTAACTATTAACCTAAAAACTGAATTCATCATTTAAATTATGTTTGATCGGGGATCGAAGATGATTGACCAGTCAAAAATTGGGCATTAAATCCATTTCAAATCAAAATAATTTTAGATATTTCATATTAAAGCTTTTTCCGATATAAGCTATACTGACTGTATATGAGCGAGTATCAGACTCGTCATTCAATAGCTCAATTTAAAAGCTCACAGACAATTTTCATATTAAATGACAAACACCAATTTTCAACTGTGAAACTAATGAACTTATTGAAACTATATTGAACTTTCAAATAAAAGCTTAAATTATTATATGTAAAAAAATTGTGTTCCATAACATCCCATGAAGGGATTGAGGAGAGCTTCTTACAATCAGTGAGAAGATGTGCGTTTTCTAGTTTTTACACTCACTACTTGTGACCTACAAGATCTTAACCTAACCTAACTCGAGTAAAATTAAAAAAGCATACATAAACTCATTTATATAATATTTTTCATAAAACTATCTAAACAAGTTGGCGGGAAGGCCTCCAAATTACCCCACTCTTAAGTGATGTCACATAACTGCGAGTTTAATTCTATTGACATTCTGATAAACATTTTCAATAAACGCTGGCGTAAGACCAGGGAACACCGACGTCTGCGGTTGGTAGGCTAACCTGGCGGCGGCTAGCAGCGCCTATTCCTATTTCAAATAGGAAACTTCACCTGCTGTTGTCATAGTTGTAATGTGTACTGCAACCTGTTAGGGAATGGAACTGGCTGTTGGTGTTGTAGCGCGTGAACCCAGCGGCGGAAGTCGCAAGGCCTTCCACAAATAAGGCATGCGAAATGGTTCTTTTGTAATGCCTTCCTAAAATAAGGCCTGCCGAATGCATGCATTTTTTATCAGATATAACCCAGAAGACGATTATTATAATTTTTACAAATTTTTTTTTTCGATTCTTTTTAACCGTAATTTAATTGGAAAATTTCATAAAAATTTTAAAATTATATTGTTTATTTAATATTTTTCAGGGTATTTTTTCAATTTGAAGTTGGGCGTGGAAAAACTTTCTAAGATAGATACATACATACTTATAAATAAATCCGTAAAGTGTATAATGATTTTGTGATAAAATAAATTATTTTAATTTTATTTTTGTTTAACAAAAATAAATTAAAGTAAATGCCTTCTAAGGCCTTCCTCAGTGCATGCCTTCTAAAGGCAATGGACAAGGAAGGCCTTGCCTCCCAATCTCACGGAATGTTAAAAAGAAAGGAGGGGTAATGAGTAGGGATGGCCTTCCGTATTTTAAAGAAGGGCTGTTTGTTCATGATTTCAGGCTTTCAAGGCCATTACTTACGCCGCTGGGAAATTGCGCTTGGCTGTTGTAATGCAAAATTCAAATTGTCGTTTAACGATAGAGCAGTGATGTTCAAATTTTGAATTTCCATAACACGCGTGGTGGACAGCAAAATACTGTTCCTGCGCTTCCCACATATGTTTAGTATAATCTTCTTCGTGTGATTTCGATCGTGGGCGGTCGGCTCTTGCTTTGTTCAAATTTTTTCACGGTTGAGAAAATAAAGTTTACGCAAAGAAGTGAGCAACTTATTTCCTGTCTCTGCGCTTGTCGTCACAGATTCAGTTTTGTGTATGAGGCCAAATTCTTTTATTTATTTTAAAAGAGTAAACAAGAAAATTTGAAACTGTGACGTATTTGTTTTCACTCTCGATCTACCACTGAATAACGGACCTGAGCAATACGTAACCTGTGATTCTCTCAACCATGACATTTTTTCAATGCAAATCAAATCAGTTGCTGGTCAGTATTCGTTAGAGAAGTTCTACGCTGCGTAATTGTTTAAAAATACATCAAATTTAACTACATTTTATTATTGGCCCACACACAAGCGCAATATGTTGTAAAATGTGTGGGGGCATCACTGCCATATTCGTCTTTTATACGATGACTTACGACCCTGGGACACGAGTCAGGACTTACGATGCTTCAGGGTGAGGTGTGAAGAGAAGAAAGAGGGGTATCATAAGAGTCACGAATTGGAAATTTAGAGGGCATTTTGATATTTCTCTTTCACCTCTTTCGTGTTTTGACATGGCGGTAATGCAACAGTGTACAACAAGTGGTGAAAAATAGTAAGCAATTTCGTAATAAATTAAAACAATACAATTGCAAATTTATAAGCCGTTGTTCATTAATTTTTTAATGAGCATTTGAGATTATTACGAATAGTAAATAAAGAAGATTAACCGACAATACGTCACAAAGAGTCACGCATAGTGGAATACAGAGAGTCGTCGTCTGAACGCACATGCATTTACGAAGCGTTACCAAAAGAGAATGATCACAATGTCCCAGGGTCGTATGTCATCGTATAAAAGACGAAATAGAGAAATAGACAAAAGTTTCTATCCTTTACGTTCTCTCGATGGCGACGAGATAGTAGACCATTTCATCGAGTTCGAGTTGCTTTTGTAATTTACTCCTTGGGTGGATATAATACGGACAGAAATAAAAGGGAATGCATATTTTCAGTCGATGCAAAGCGACTTGAACAAAAGTGGAAAGTTTTCGAGGCAAATTTGCTGAGCAAACCTGGAGACAGAAACGAGAAAACTTTTGACATTTCAATGTCAATATTTTTGTATTGAAAAAAGAGAGGGTTTTTGATTTATATGAAAAAATAAAATAATGGAATACGTAAAACATATACTTTTAATGTTACTTTGTTTATTGACTTTATCAGCCTTTTTTGACAATTGCAGCATAGATACACTTAGCAACTTTATTTGGTGCCTCATGAAACGCTTCGGGGCAAACTTACGCTGAGCAAAAGTTCTAGGTGTTCTTGTTTGCATGAATACCACTACTATTTAAACTTGCATGGGTTGCTTCTGATTGTTTATCGCTTTCTCGCCTATCGACTGCGTTTGTTATCATTTCTCTATTACATAGTCGATCAGCTGTGCCAAGGATACCCCCTGGTTCAACTCCATAAGTTAATTCTTGGGAAATTATGACCATAGCCATATTTGATGTGAAGAGATACATAGCTTTCAAAAAGTTCGACCACTTTTTTCAGCATTTGAAAGGAAAAACTTTTGCTAAAAATTAAAGATTTTTCGTCATAATCAAAAAGGAGGGCAGAGTTTTCCGTCAGTTCTGGTCTCTGGTTATACATAAACAAATTCGATAAAATAACTTGATTTACATTAAAATTCGATGACCTTATCACGGCAACTTACTTAATAAGATTTCTAAAGTTTATTAAAACATAAGAGAGGGAAACCATTTCGACCATATACATACATATACCCCGACTATCTAATCACCTTTATCTATACTTCCAAATGGCCTGGCAAAGATTTGTTACAAAGCTTTTCACCTTACAACTTTTGTTTGCTTACTAATCCCTTTAACCCATTAAATTCAATGCTGAATTAATGTTATTCTTTATATAGCTTTACAAATGTTTAAAGAAATATTAAGCTTTACTTGTTCAGTGATAACACAGCCCAAATCCAAACATCTATAAAATTTTCACGCAACCGCATATGAGAATTATTCCCGTCACTTTTGGAGATGGTGTCACCCAAGGATTCTTCGCCGACCGTTATGTGATTCAGAGGTTTGTGGCCGTGTTTTCTACGTTTGATGGGTCTTAAATCAACTACAAGAGAAGACGAAATTTTGCCAATTTTTAAAATGAAGTAGTGTTATAAATATGGATAAACTGATGAGAGAAGTGAGGATGTTAGGGTGTCCCTTATATCCTACACAAAGTAATATACAACATACAAATGATATTCTACTTATATAGTTGATAAATTGTTTATGGTCGTAAAAGGGAAGCTGATCTCTTTAATTTACTATCTCGTAACTTTCACAGTTGGCACTTAAATTCCATTCTCCACTTAGAAGAACTTTAAATGTGCGGATTTCGTTATTTTAATGGCATTGAACAAGAAAATTGTGGTGAGCTTTTAAAGGTGAAACTCGTCCTTAGGCCCAATTTTTAACTGGTTATTTAAATTGGTAATCAGTAGATTTTGATTTACGTTTGATCTGACTTTAAATACGAAAAGAGTTTTTCAGTGCTTTGTCAAATAATTTTACTACCATGTGGCAACAGTGGCAAATGCTACGAAAAATAACCGGTATTCATAAATTTATCGGCTAATCGGTACAATGCATTAAACTGACGCCATTTGCAAAACCAAAGTGAAGTAATAAAATACAAAATATTTAATGAAATTGGAGAATATTTGAGCAGAAATAAAGTTCTAACTGCACTACGAGTTAAATGATACGTTTTTATTGTTATTTCAACTAGAATGGTGATTATAATTGTTCACATTAATAATTAAAGAAGCTTTGTGTTGTGTTTTTTTTTTCTGTCAAAATCATATGGTCACTTGATAATAGTTTAAACGCCCAACTTTGGATGTTTAAACAGCAATCAACTATTAACCTAAAAAATGAATTCAGAATTGAAATTATGTTTGAGCGTTGATCAAAGATGATTTTCCACTCAAAAATTAGGCCTTAGTGTATCATAGCAAGAAAGATAAACGAAAGTTGTTTTATTAGTAACTTTTTCGAAATAGAGCTGAGAGCTTTCAAAAGCTCAACTTTTTGAATTTTGTTCAGTATCAGTGCCGTCTTTCAAAAAAAAAAACGAAGCTTATAATGAAATAAAAAAGTACCAATAAAAAAAAACCAGAATAAATAAAAATCATCCCTGATGATATTTTATATAAATTCATTTCGAAAATTTATAATCACATAAAACATTATTCATTAATTAAATGGTAAATTTAAATGTTTGGTATAGTGCGTTTGTGTGCCAGCATTACTTTTCGAGCAATTTTGTACTAACGAATTCTCATTGCAATTAGAGATTGCGATGCATATAGCATGGCGCTATGTGTTTAATAGCACCGTTCAGAACAGTCGATACTGAGGATCTGTGGCAACTTGCCAGGGATCATAAAGTTGCGTTATACTTAATTCCACGACAGATTTAATAATATATCTATGGAAATTTTTTGTAAAGAGATTTCTAAAAAATAGGACGTTTTATCTTTTGTTGTTTCCATTTTTTTTACAATATTTCCAAACTCGGTATTATCTTTGTGGCAGTCAAGGGTGCATTGTGCCCATTTTGAGACGAGACCCAGTTTGGGATGAACGGGTACGTCAACAGGCAAAAATGCCGGATTTGAGACTATACCAATTCACACGATAACCACCAAGTAGCACGCATCCGAGGAAATTTACTGTTTGGTGTGGATTGCGGACAGGCGGCAACATTGGTCCGTGCTTCTTTGAAAACGATGACTGCAGTGCTTTCACTGTCAACCATAGGGAATATACAAGAGCCGCTATCCCCCTTTTCACCCTCTCTTGAAGACGACGAGTTAGTAGGACATTTCATCGAGTTCGATTTGCTTTTGTAATTTACTCTTTGGTTGGGCATAATACGGACAGAAATAAAACGGAATGTGTATTTTCGTTCGTTGCAAACAATATAAAACATAACTTAGCTGGCATTAGTATCAATCAAACATTATTTATACTTAGTTTGTTGCATTGTCTATAATCTCTATGTCTTCTTCGGTCTCTCATTCTACATCATTTCCCTAGTACCTTTTCGGTCAGCTGTGCCATAGAAACCCCCTGCTGTCAAAGCAGAGCGCTACCGATAGAGTATCATCAATTTCTTTCGACCAAAATTGGTGGATATGGTTGTAAGCCACATATGGTTCCCACAGTACGGTGGTACTAGCAACACAGCTGATGCCATGGTTATCCTGCACTTGCGGTTTGATGGCATGGTTATCTCTCGCAGAAAAGTCGTGAACTGGTCATCGAGATAGTGCGATTTGACCCCGTAAGACTTTTTCTTGTGGGGTTTCATTAACTAGCATGCCTCTGCCAATAAACCACAAACGACAAAGTGCCCTCAGAGACAACATTACCCTTGTCATTGCTCAAATTCAGCCTGATCTATGCGCCAAACTCATCGAAAATTGGACCTCTGGGATGCGCGTCACACATCCATTAAATGATGTCATATACCCGGGGGTATCCATGAAACAGCTGATCGACTATGAAGTAGAAAATTTTTAGAAAAGAGAGTAAGCAAACAGAAGAAAACCATGCAGCAAACTAAATTTAAATAGTGCTTGATTGATACTAATGACAGCTAAAATATGTTTTACATTGGTTGCATCGAACGAAAATACGCATTCTCTTTTATTTCTGTTCGTTTTATGCCCACCAAAGAGTAACATACAACAGCAACTCGAACTCGATGCAGTGATCATCGAGATAATGCAAAGAGAGGGATGACGGCTCTTATCTATTGCTTTATTCGTATGCATAGAGAAATAGAGAAAAGCCGCTATCTCTCTCTTTGCGTTCTCTTGATTGCGACGAGGTGGTAGGTTATTTCATCGAGTTCGAGTTGCTTTTATAATGTACTCTTTGGTTGGCCATAATACGGACAGAAATAAAAGGGGATAAGTATTTTCGTTCGATGCAAACAACTTAAAAGAAATATAGCTCGCATTAGTATCAATCAAATTCTAGTTAAACTTAGTTTGTTGCATCGTCATCTCCCTAGTACCTCTCCGATCAGCTGTGCCATAGAAATCCCCTGGCATATGCCATTGACAGGTCTTTCAAATACATCAATAAATTCGTTAAGTCGTCACACCCAGCCTGGTTTATTCAATTTTTATATCTTCTTCTTCCTATTGAAGAACCATCAAAAAGCTTCATAGATTTATTTTCATAGATGAATGAATATATTTCATAAAATTCGTTTCATAGAATCTATGAAAATATTTCAGAGATCCTATAAAAGTTTGTTTGGCTGAAAATTATTGAAGGAATTCATAGAATCTATGAAATATTTCATAATATTAACGAATACAATTTGGTTCAGTTTATACATTTAGTTGATATTAGGGTACCCATTTAATCGGGATTTTTGATTAATCGGTTAATCGTTAATCGTAAATTTCTATCTGACAATTAACCGAACAAAACGCAATCAAGTTATTCGATTAATCGATTATTCGAATAAAATAAAACAAAAAAAGAAAAGTGTTCAAACATTGTACTAGGCACATTTATTAAATCAAAACAAACCGCAACAGAATTAAACCTAATGTTTTTAATTCTGAGTTGTTCTGCAATAAGTACGTAGGTTATAGAAAATATCGTGTTGGTAAAATTGGTGGTGGATCTCAATTGAGAATTCTTTATCTTCTGAGTTGGTTACAGTTGATGACTTTGGGGATCTTGAGTTTATTGTGGTGTCCATTAATTTAGGCGATTTGAAATTGTTTGTCACGTGTTCTTATATTCCGCCATCTTCATGCTTTGAGGTATATCAAGAGCATATTGACGCTATTGCAAAAGTTATTGCGTTAGCCAGTAGAAAGGACCGTATTTTAGTATTGGGTGACTTTAACTTGCCGTCTGTGACATGGGTGTCTTTACCCGATACTAATTCTCTGACTCCATTGACACCATGTGATTGGTCATCGCATATTTCCGAACTTGGTTGATTCAATTGAACGACATTCCCAATTCTATGAATCGAGTCCTTGATCTAGTTTTAGTGGATGATTCTAACAACTTTGATATTTCTCGAATTGATCCTCTAATTTCTCCTGAGGATAGTTACCATCCAACGCTGGGAATTAATTATACATATGATACCATGCAGGTTGGTTGCAATTGCTCTTCGTCCTATGTTGGCCTAGGCTTTTCGCGTGCGAACTTTATTCTTTTGAATAATCTTATCTTTGATACCGACTGGCATAGTATTTGTCAGTGTGATAATTCTTTTGAATTTGAAATCGCCCTGGATGATTTCTATAATATTTCTATAATATTATTAATGACAATATTTCTAAGTCTGTACCCAAGAGGCCAATAATGGGTAATACTGGTCCCCCATGGTCCTCAAGGCCTCTAAATAGTCTCAAGAATGTACGGAATAGATGTTCGAAAAAGTATAAAAAATCTGGACTGCTAGCAGACTATGCTAGGTATATTGTTGCTAGGAGTAGATACAACTCTAAATCTCGTGAGAGTTACAGATTATATGTAGATAGGTTGAAGGCTAATTTTAAACGGAACCCCAAATCATTCTTTAGATTTGTTAACTTGAAGCGTAATTCGTCTTCCACACCTTGAAGGATCAAAATGAACGGTATTGAATATTCAGATGAAGAGTCTATTGCTAATTGTTTCGCCGATTTTTTCGCATCTATTTATTCCACCCGAGCCTATGATGTTTCCAAATCATACCCGTACATTATCCGCTCTACCATTCCGTTTGATGCACCTGTCGTAAATTCTTCGTGGTTGCTAGATAACTTAATCAGCTTGAAAGCCTCGAATAAAGCTGGTCCTGATGGTATCCCGGACTCTATGTTGAAATACTGCTCGAATTCTCTCAGCTTACCGTTGACTCTCTTATTTAACGCTTCGTTGAAGTTCGGTCATTTTCCTGCACAGTGGAAGAGCTCTTATATAATCCCTCTCCACAAATCTGGTAGTTTAGTAAATGTTGCAAATTATAGGGGAATTGCAAAATTGAGTGCCATTCCTAAACTTTTTGAGAAGTTAGTCACAGAGGTAATTTCTCATCAGGTTTCCTCTATTTTAGATCCATGTCAACATGGCTTTCGGAAGGGTCGTTCCACCGTGACTAATTTGCTTCAATTTTCCTCTTCTATTATCGACGGCTTTATTAATGGAGATCAAACTGATGTGATTTTTACCGATTTTAGTAAGGCCTTTGATAAAGTTAACCACAATTTGTTATTATATAAACTAGGGGCAATGGGTTTTAATTGTAACATGCTGAATTGGATTAGTTCTTACTTAATGAACCGAGAACAGATGGTATCATTTGGTCGATCATTCTCAAGATCTATTTTTGTGTCATCTGGGGTGCCTCAGGGCAGTCATCTTGGGCCGGTTCTATTTTTGTTATTCATTAACGACTTACCCGCCTCCATAATGCACTCTAAATTGTTAATGTACGCTGATGACGTGAAGATCTATTTTTCTTACAAGGATCCTTGTCAATATACTTTACTTCAGAGGGATTTGTCTACTTTCCAGACGTGGTGCGAAACCAATTTGATGGAGCTTAATTTTGCGAAATGTAAGCATATGCTGTTCTCTAGGTCATCATTATTTTCGGCAAAATACATTTTAGGTGGCAATGTTCTTGAATCGGTGGATTCATTTGTTGATCTTGGTGTTCTCTTGGACAGAAAATTGAATTTCAACTCCCACATAATTACGATGGTAAACAAGGCTTATGGCGTTCTGAACTTTATTAAACGTTGGGCAAAGGAATTTTCAGATCCCTACGTTACGAAAAATCTTTTTACTTCACTAGTCCGCCCTATTCTCGAATATGGATCAGTTGTTTGGGACCCCAGTACAATTTGTATGTTAATATGATTGAATCGGTCCAGAAACAGTTTCTCATTTTTTGTCGGAGAAATCTTCAATGGAACTCGAACCATAATCTTCCTTCGTATAGCAGTAGACTAGCATTGATCAGATTGCCGACTCTTAGTAGTAGACGTACCATGATACACTCTATTACAGTTTCGAAGATAATTGATGAATGTATATGTTCTGAATTTCTGTTATCTAAGATTTTCATAAATGTCCCATTGAGACCCACGAGGTACTATAAACTCATTCACATCGAGTTTCAGCGTTCGAATTATGCGTCCTTTGATCCAGTTAGGAGAATGTGTCGTGACTTTAATGAGCTATATCAGTTTATTGATTTCACAGGTAGTTGGGAAACGACAAAGTCTAGCATAATTTGTCATTTGAACCGATTGCATTAGTGCTGTATATTCAATAACATACATATGTAAATTTAATTTACTTTATCCTTACTATCTGGTCTGATTTATAATTTGGTTTTCGTTTTGCTCGTAATTATTATATATTATGAAGTCTGTTATGTTAATATCTCGTGATGTGCTTTTATACTTATTTATGTTAGTGTAATACCAACTGGTGAAGAATTTCTGTAGTTGGTTGTAACGTGTGAACTTATGATCCTTGCTCTCCCGTTATAGACCGGTCTATAATGTGTACGCTCTCCTCACGTTATGGGGACGTGGCCCTCTCGGTCGGTAGGGGCGGGTAAAAGTGGCGGCGATGGGTTCTTTCGATTTAAAACAAAACAAAAAAAAAAAAAAAAGCAACTTAATTATAAAGTATATGTAGGTACAATTCCCAAATCGTAGTTGCAGCAACAGCAGTTGCGACTTTTGGTACCAAGCCAAAATTAAAAAAAATCTCAAACTTTGGACCCAAAAGTGCTACGATTCGGGTACCTCCCATACAAAGAGTAAGGTCGCTCTGAAACTATATCGCACTATAACACTCTATTGGATTGATTAATTTTTACAACAATTTTGCAAAACGTAATTTTCTGACAATTATTCTTATTGTATATAGTTTGAGCAGAATCGGACTAGGCATTTTGATACCCCCCATACAAAGCCACCAGTGGGTTTTCAAATTTCATTAGACTATTACACCCAATTTAATCAACCAATTTTGAGACAATTTTTTTTATTTGTGGCTATGAGCCAAAGCACGGTGCGACGCTTCCTCCCAACAAACTATCAAATCTGTTCGAAATGTGTGTAAAGTTATGAAATTTGTTCGCAAATCGTTGTCGTATGAGTTGCCACATTGTAGGAACGTTTCAAGACGGACTGCTTGTTATAAACACGTGCATATATTTTATTAATCGATTAATCACACTGATTTATTCGCATTAGTCGTTAATCGAAGAATTTAATTATTAAAATGTTCGGTTAGTTTTATAGCACGATTAACCGAATAATGATTAATTGAATGGTTTTGCTTTTTCAATATCCATAATTAATAAAAACGGACGGTCACGAATGGTATAAATTTAGTGACAAATTTATTTCACACACGCTCAAAATAAAAGGTGCACATTTTTAATGAACAATTACAACTTCGTAATGATTTTTTGTCATAAAAAATCAAGCAACGAATAAATTCGTTCAAATTGTAAATCGTGTTTTATAAAGCCTCACTTTTATAAAACTGTTTCATTAGGGGGAGAAAAATATCAGTAAAATATGCATAAGTCTTCCAATAAGTCTGATTTTTGGTTATGAATTCGTTTATCATTTTAATGAAATTATTCTTTGATTTTCTATTTACGAAGAAAGTTTATGAAGTGTATGGAATGAAATTCTTCCTAACTTAATATTTTATGGAAAGTTTTCTCAATTTAATTGAATTCATCCATTTAGGATCACAAACCCTTTCAAAAGCGGTTGTTTGAAATGATCCTATAGAAACAATTTTGAAGCTATATGTAATGAAAACTCTAAATGCAAGGAGAAT
Organism: Phaonia tiefii; assembly: GCA_963931995.1. Lineage (NCBI taxonomy): Eukaryota > Metazoa > Arthropoda > Insecta > Diptera > Muscidae > Phaonia > Phaonia tiefii. The sequence goes on along the minus strand of OZ008368.1, from coordinate 252,142,075 downwards.
TCTTTAGTACGCAAAATGTGATAAAAAATTACCAGCATCCGAAAACAGGAAAAATCGGCAACAGAATTTGTTTGATCATTATATATTTATCAACAGATTCAATGAATTTGCAGAACTATTCATAAGTTTATGTAATTTGTTTATAAAATTAATAAATAAATATTTAATTATAAGCAGATTGTATGAACTTTTTTAGATTTTTTTTCAGTGTAAAGAAATGTACGTCATTATAATCAATATCTTCTCAATATTAAGTATAACAAATTTAAAAAGAAAGTAAAAAAATTATACAATCAATTAAACAACAATAATTTTTGCAGACAACACAGGAAAAAAATAATATCACACTCAGAAAAATCCGTAATGCAAGCGACCCATAATCAAGAGTTTCCTTTCCTGCATTCATTGTGAACTCTAGGCGTTCCAGGGCTTGCTTCGGAGCTGGAGAACAAAGGTCGTGCTGAAGTTAATATTATAGGTGTCATTGTTGTAGTCGTCGATCGAATTTTCATGGTAGCTGACATTGCAGCTATACGCTGATAAACAACTGCGTCGCAGCAATGAGATAGAGACGGTTTAAGTTATGTGAACTATTTTAAGATTTAATGAAATTTAAAAAAAATACTTTAATATAAATTAGAGAAACAAGATGCGTGAGTTTTCTACAATGGTTGTCCATAATACGCTTGTGAATTGATTTAAAGCCATATAAATTTCAAATAACATAATCGATTTAGTAATTACTTTTCAAAATTTTGAAACATCCACGTTTCCGTTTCCAATACAGTGCGCGTATTAAGCACGAATCTCTGCGACGCGGGCCTCTTTGTAAACTCATAATTTTCAGAGCCACCAAATCGTATGCCTATACTGAAGGGTCTTACAAAACTATTGAAATCTACAAAAAAGAGGAGGAGTTTTGAAAAATTTGCGTACTAAAGTTCGAAGAAACAGTACAATTTGTACATTTAATAGACAGATTTTAGGAAATAAATTTAAGAATTTTCTTGTATTTTACAAAAATTCTAGAATAGGTACAAAATATTACATATACAATCCCACAGACTTGTGTCGAACTCGTTCAATTATTCTCGAGCTTGTTCATTTAAGATCATGAACGTAATTGCCAAATAGAATGTACAAGTAGAGAAGTAAAAACCACCGCAATGTGGCAACCCTCGTAGGAGAGCAAAAACGATGTATAAGTAGACAGTCAAAATTTCATTGTCATTCTCTGTTCTCTCTCTTAGTCTCTTCACTAAATATTTCAATACACGAGCAGCTTTTTGATAGTGTTATTGTATATAACTATACAAATTCCAAATATGTTGCAGTTAAATTACATAAACTATGCAAAAAGTATGAAATAATCAAGATATGACGCGTGAGAGAAATGTCATTGAGTGAATGTCGAGCACTTTTTGGTTCTCTTTTACCAGGGTTGCCAAATTACGCACATCTTCTGGTCGTCTAATTCTAGATCGTCTTTGACGAGAGAACAACAATATTAGTCATAGTAAACTAACCAAGTAGTAGTAGTAGACGTTGTTGTTGTTGTAGGCAGCAACAACAGACATTTTATTTTTGTTTCCATCGTTTAAGTTGTCAATCTGTACACGTAAGTATACCAACGACACAGGAATACAAAAAACTACAAAAACAAAGTACATATGAGTTTGACAGCTGATACGATCAACCACAATGAAAAAATTTAAAACAGGCGTTCTAGCGAATTTACCTTCCTTATTCTACTATGAAATTAGTGAATCGTCTCGTTTCTCTGCTCTCTCTCTCTCTCTTACACTCTTCGTAGATTATTTCAATACACGAGCACTTTTCTGATGACGTTACAGTATCTAAGTATAGAAATTCCAACCATGTTTAAATAAAATTACATAAAGTATGTAAAAAAGTATGAAATAATCAAGTTATGACGCGAGAGAGAGATGAGTTTGAGTACATCGTGTCGGCTTTTTGGTTATCTTCTACGAGGGTTGCCACATTGCGGTGGTTTTTTCTTCTCTACTTGTACATCCTTTTTGTAATTGCTATATCGAATACATAGATTATGTTCGTGTGGGTCACGTCTGGCCACCTAAATGAACTCTATAGTTCATGAACTCAACTCTACAATTACACCTGCTCTGTGTTTAACTGTGCGTTTAGTTTACTTGTGAATGTGAGATCATGGAATTACGAATAATTTGTAACTAATCATTTGAAATATAACGTAATATTCTAGAATCCAGCTCTGTATTTCACAACGAATTAAAATCCAATGTGTGCTCCAATGTATGCTCGGGAACTAAAAAACTTTGTACATGTAGCGAACCAGGAGTTCAATATGCAGTCCGAGCGAACCCAATGCGAACCCTGCTTGAAAGCAAAAAATCTTTTGAAGACATTTGGACAGGGGGTATTCATGCAACAGCTGATGGGTATGGCAGTTGGAGATTTGTTAGCGGACAGAGTAGATGGAAGAATGAGCGATAAATAACGGGAATTAAACCAACTTGCAATGGTTTCGATGGCACAGCTGATCGACCTCCTAGCTGCCAATTTAATACACGACAGGATTTCAAAGACGAGCGATAGGCGAATTGAAAAAACTGTCTTTAAATGTGATTTTATTGACACTTCTGACTTTTAGAATCATATTATATGCAATAAATTAGTTTTGATTTCAAGAAAACAACAATTTTATTTAATTTTTATTTGTGTTCGTCCAAATTCTGGAAGAATAAACTGGCATAGGAAACACATAGCAAAACTATCGTTAGCCCAGTGAATTTCGACGAGAATTTGTTGAAACTGAAACTCACAAGCACATTCTCTATAACGTACTCTATGGTTGCAATAGTGTTTGATCAGGAGGTATCCACAGAGGACATTGTGGGTGGGAGAATGCGCGAAACAAACCAAGCAGCAAACTAAATTTTACAGTGTTTGATTGATACAAATTCCAGCTAACTTATGTTTGATGCTGGTTGCGTCAAACGTAAAGAGGAATTCTCTTTTATTTCTGTTTGTTTTATGTCCAACCGTACCGTAACTGCAATCATGGCGTTTCTATGGCACAGCTGATCGAAAAGCCATTAGGAAAATGATGTAGAATGAGAGACCAAAGGAGACATACATATTATAGACCATGCAGCAAACTAAGTTTAAAAGTGCTAAGTTATGTTTGCATCGAACGAAAATACGCATTCCCTTTTATTTCTGTCCGTATTATGCCAACTAAAGAGTAAATTAACAAAGCAATTCGAACTAGATGAGACGACCTACTACCTCGTCGCAACTGCAATGCAGTTGGGTAGTTCATGAACGATAAAGTTCATTTAGGGTGACCAGACATCACCCTCACGAAAATAATCCACATGTTTTATACGGAGAGTATGTTCATGATTGTTATGTTCGGGCACCTTAAATGAACGAGTTCGATAGCTAGTCAACGAGGCCGACCAGAGGGTGTCCATGGTACCTGGGAAATGATGTAGATTGAGAGACCAATGAAGGCATATAGATTATAGACCATGATTGATTGATTGTTTGATTGATTGATACAAATTATATTTTATGTTGTTTTCATCGAACGAAAATACGCATTCCCTTTTATTTCTGTCCGTATTATGTCCAACCAAAGAGTAAATTACAAAAGCAACTCGAACTCGATTAAATGACGCACTACCTCGTCGCCATCAAAATAACGTGAAGAGACGGATAGCGGCTCTTGTATATTTCTCTATATAATATATAGAGTAATATAATATAATAAATAATCATAGTAATGCAACAGCTGTTAAAGCTATGACCGTGTGTTACGTCGTAAGTTGAAATGTAGTATTAATCGAACATAATCTATAAGGCATTAGTACCAATCAAACATAATTTAAACAACGTTTCCCAATCGCTCACTCCTCCATCCACTTTCTTCCGCACGATTTACCAACTCCATAGTCGGTGAGCTGTGACATGGAAAACCCCTGCGTCAAATACAACCGTTACATTGTAGAATATTTTATAGAAATGTTCTCCAACAAGAATCGCAACATATGTCGGAATACAAGACACACTTTGAAGATAAAGATGAAATATGTAATAGACGGCTTTGGGATCAGGTCCATAGATGACCTTTCTCCACATCAGTTAACTTTAACTGACCGATGTGCGTCATTTAAATCTGTTTTAAAATTAATATTCTTGTGTGCTTTGTAACTGAGGGTTTAAACGAGGACTGTGAAACTTGCCCTTACAGTTCTAAGATGAAATTCAAAATCAAATTAATTTTTTTGTGAATTGTTATCTTGCATTATTTAAAAATTAATCACTTGTATTAATCTTAGAAGAAACAAATTTTTTCTAATATAGATATAATTACTGTTCAATATTTTGAAAAATTTGAATTCCTATGGTTTAGTTTCGATCGCTGGCTGCGTCATGGGATAACTGAATATTCGAAACTTGAATTTGTGACGAAATGGATAGCTGTCATAACCATAGAATAATACATACGTAGATAAACTTATTCTCTCATCTGGCGTTTCATTTCACACTCTTCATCGTAGGTTTGTGGAAATGAGAGCAATTAAATTTAAAATTACCTTGCACCAGGTGGAGTTACAAAATGTGTTCACTTAACTTTTTCATGTCGTTTTGGTGTAGAACTGAAAAATTTAAATATATTTTGCATGTTTTGTTGACTTTTATCGTTGGTATACATTTGTATTGTATTTAACACAACTAGTTTTCCACAAAAACACGAAATTCGGTTGTTGTTCCTTTGTTGATCGCTGTATACTATTGCCACCATCTGGTATTATTGAACCCATATTTTCCACCATCCAATGTTTACTTTCCATCGTACCTATGACGTTTAATTTATTGAGCGAATAAAAGCTTCTATGGTATGTATTATTCTATGGTCATAACCAGTGAGTCGATATGATGCAAAAGCTCGTAAAATAATGCAAGATGTATCTATTATAGGTGGAAGCGGTAGAACAGCTGATTTACATTTTTTCTTGCCGCTGTGGTCCGACGTTGTCAAATGTTGTTTATAGATAGATGTATCTAGTACAGGCAGTAGCGTTAAAACAGCAGATTAAATTTTTACTTGTCCTTGTGGTTGTTGCCGAAAATTACAACAATTCCTCCTGATATAACCTGAAATAAATACATCTTGACAATTTTGATCGGCTGAATTTGACAAGGTCGGCTACTGAAATAAAAACAAAATGCCTTCAATTCCTACTGCTTCTACCTTACTTAGTTTGCCACGAAATAATGTTTCTCAACTGAAAACAAAAGACGAATATTTAAATAAATTTAAGCATTCAGTCAAATAATATTCATTCACTTAAAAGAATGCATTCATGGAATATTATCTATATTGGCGAGATAGCATAACACTACATGCTGTTATGGTCAGAAATTAAGAGAAATATTAAACATCAAAAGATATGAAATGAAATATATTCTTATATATAAATTTCATTTCATTTTATATACAAAATGAGTTCAAACATATTTTTGTTTCTTAAAATTACTTTTCAATATCCTTATATGTCCAAGTATGCGCGAAATTGCTACGAATATTTAAGAACCCATTAATACTATCATCGCTCTTTATTAAATTATTTCGATGATTTTCCTTCGTCTTTGTTTTCGTTCTTCCTCTGTGTCGTCGAGAAACTGAAAGCAAAATTCAGCAAGTTTTTTGAAAATATATCATATACAGGGTGTTTTTCTGTTCCAGGCCGATGTTTTTTTCTAATAAATCTTAACGGTACAATATTTTTTAATACTATTTTATTGCATGAAAGTTTGGTTTGGTATGAAATGTAATATCGGAAGTATAATATCGACCTCTGGCCGCTGCCATAATTTGCATAACATTTTGACATATTACGGGTGTTATTGTTCCAATTTCTTCAATAATGTTATTCTTGAGCATCTGAGCTACGAGTTCGGCTAAACAATACTTTATCTCCCAGTAGATACAAAATTTCAAATTTCTTTACAATACGCTGAATGGTTGACTTGTGCGGCACATTATTTAAACCAAAATATGAATGAGTGAAATGAGTAACAGTTTTGCAATTTCAAAATTTTTTCAAATTTTACTATGTACAAACTTATTCGAAAGAGTAATTTTTTATTGTGCACTACTTTTTTGTATAAAGTTCACACGTTTCAAAAAATGTACTGACAGTTCAAAAAATTTATGGCGAAAACAATTGTAGAGAATATCACCGGGTCTGTTATCAAGTAAAATGAGTGTAGAGAATGTAAATTGAGCAAAAGTTTTCCAATGTCGAAAATGAAAAACGTACTAAATTTTTAAAATGTTTACTTCGTAAATCATTTTTAAGAGACGTAATATTTTATTGTGAAATTTTTGTTTAAAGTACATACTTTCAAAAAATGTACTGAAAAAGTGCATGAATTCGTTTTAGGAATTTCTGGGTTAAACAATTGTAGACAAAACCGTCAGCTCTATTATAGAGTAAAATGACCATAAAGGGTGAAATGGATAACAGTTTTCCAAATTTTAAAAATATGACATGTACTAAATTTTTAAAACTTTTATCATGTGTACAATTTTTCGAAAGAGTAACGGCCTTATTCATAAAAAGTTGTCATGGGTTTGTTAAAGGTTTAAGAAGGTAAAGCCCAAAAATTGTATTCATAATCAAAAAATTCCTCTGTTAAGAGTTCTCTAACGTCGCCATTTTTGTTGAACGTTTCACCCTTCTTTAAGGCCATTTTATCCGCATTAATACACAAAAGAAATTATTTTTTTACATTTCACGCGTACTGAGCTTAAATATTTATGCGATATAAACAATTGGAATTATTTTGTGTATATTTGCAGTGTTTATAGTGTTAAATTATCCTTCTAAGCAACCAAATTGTTTCGTTCCAATTTTTAAAATTTTTAACCAAAAAGAACTCTTGTTTACATAGCGATGTATATAAAACCAACCTAATATCCGGTTTTATATTCGACTACCCAAAACTGAAATCCAATTCAATATGATTTTTTGACGCTTCTTCCAAATTTATGAATATAGCCAATATTAAATGATCTTTTTACTGAACAGTTCTTTCCATTAATGTTTAAAATTTTGCAAAAATGCATTGACGCATTTAAATAAAACAAATTTAATTCGGTCTATCGGTTATTGTTCATCTTGTTTTTACATCACAAGCACTGTGAGAATACATAAAACAGGGTTGTCAGTCAATTATCTGTTCCCTAGTTAAAATACTCATTATGAATACCGTTCTAATAAAACCTTCGCCAAATCTTAAAGCTTTCAATAACTGATGAATGCTTTAGAGCTAATTTAATGATTTTTTATGAATAAGGCCGTAATTTTTTATTGTGCACTTTTTTGTAAGAAGTTCATACGGTGCAAAAAATGTATTGAAAAGTTAAAAAAATCACCTCAACTAAAAATGTAAGAATTTATGGCTAAAATAATTGTAGAGAATATCACCGGGTCTGTTATCAAGTAAAATGAGTGTAGAGAATGTAAATTGAGCAAAAGTTTTCCAATGTCAAAAATGCAATATGTATTAAATTTTTAAATGTTTACTTCGTAAATCATTTTTAGGAGACGTAATGTTTTATTGTGAAATTTTTGTTTAAAGTACAAACTTTTCAATAAATGTACTAAAAAGTGCACAAATTGGTTTTAGGAATTTATGGCTTAAACAAGTGTAGACAAAACCGGCTGCTCTATTATGGAGTATTTTTCAAATTTCAAAATGTGGCATGTACTAAATCGATTTGAAATGTAAATTCCGTCAAATGAAACTTAGAATATATTAATCTTAAATTTAAATATCAATTGAAATTTAAAAATTCCAGTTGAATCTTAAAAATACATAAATGGAAATTCAAAATATTAATCTGAAGTTTAAAATACATCAACTAATTTAGAAGACATAAATCGAAATTTAAAAATTCCATTTGAAATTTTACCATGTACAACATTTTTCGAAAGAGTAATTTTTTATTGTGCAATTTTTTGTATTTAGTTCATACGTTTCAAAACATGTACTGAAAAGTGCAAAAAATTCATCTCAACTAAAAACTTAAGAATTTATGTCTAAAACAATTGTAGAGAATATCACCGGGTCTGTTATCAAGTAAAATGAGTGTAGAGAATGTAAATAGAGCAAAAGTTCTCCAATGCAAAAATGCAATGTGTAGTACATTTTTAAAATATTTTCTTCGTGGATCATTTTTAATAAAAGTAATCTTTTATTGTGAAATTTTTGTTTAAAGTACCTACTTTTCAAAAAAGGAACTAAAATGTGCACAAATTTGTTTTAGGAATTTATAGCTAAAACAATTGTAGATAAAATCGGCTGCTCTATTCTAGAATAAAACGAGGGTAAAGGGTGAAATGAGCAACAGTTTTCCAATTTCAAACTTTAACATGTATTACATTTTTACAAATTTTCCAATATACATAAATTTAATTTTTATTGTGCACTTTTTTGTGTGAAGTTCATACGTTTCGAAAAATTTACTGAAAAGTTCAGAAATTCGTTTCAACTATAAATTTAAGAATTTGTGCGTAAAACAATTGTGGAGTCCATCACCGCGTCTGTTATCAAGTAAATTGAGTGTAGAATGTAAATTGAGCAAAAGTTTTCCATAGTTGTAAATTTTTAAAATGTTTACTTCGTAGAAAATTTTTAGGAAACAAATTTCTTATTGTGCAATTTTTGGTTAAAGTACCTATTTTTCAAAATATGTACTAAAAAAGTGCATGAATTCATTTTAGGAATTTCTAGCTTAAACAATTGTAGATGAAATCGGCTTCTTACGGAGCAAAACGAGCGTAAAGGATGAAATGGGCAACAATTTTCCTATTTCAAAATGTAACATCTATTACAATTTTACCATATTCAAAATTTTTCGAAAGAGTAATTTTTTATTGTGCATTTTTTTTGGATGAAGTTCAAAAAAGTTTCAAAGTTCCAAAAAATGTACTGAAAAGTTCAAAGATTCGTTTCAACTACAAATTTAAGAATTTATGGCTAAAACAATTGTAGAGAACATCAACTGGTCTCTTATCACGTAGAATGGAGTATGGAGACTAAATTAAGCAAAAGTTTTGCAATGTCCAAAATGCAAAATGTACTAAATTTTGAAAATTTTTACTTCGTAGATCATTTTTAGGCAAAGTAATGTTATATTGTGAAATTTTTGTTTGAAGTACCTACTTTTCAGGAAATGTACTAAAAAGTGCTTAAATTCGTTTTTGGAATTTTTGAGTGATTTCCAATTTCAAAATGTGACATGTACTAAATCGATTTGAAATGTAAATTACATCAAATGCAATTTAAAATACATTACTTTAAATTTAGATATCAATTGAAATTTAAAAATTGCATTGGAATCTTAAAAATATATAAATGGAAATTCAACAAATTAATTTGAAGTTTAAAATACATCAACTGAATTTTAAAACACATTAATGGAAATTTAGAAGACATAAATCGAAATTTAACAATTTCACTTGAAATATATAAATTGAAATTCAAAAAATTTATCTGTCCAAATTATTTCAGTTTCTATCATGTATACAATTTTTCAAAAGAGTAATTTCTTATTGTGAACTTTTTTGTATGAAGTTCATACGTTTCATAAAATGTACTGAAAAGTTCGAAAAATTCACCTCAACTAAAAATTTAAGAATTTATGCATAAAACAATTGTAGAGAACATCAACTGATCTCTTACCAAGTAGAATGGAGTGCAGAGAGTAAATTGAGCAAAAATTTTCCAATGTCAAAAATGCAATATGTACTGAAAGTACCTACTTTTCAAAAAATGTACTATAAACTGCATAATTTTAGGAATTTCTGGCTTAAACAATTGTAAATAAAATCGGCTGCTTTATTATAGAGTAAAGTGAGCGTAACGGGTGAAATGAGTAACACTGTTTCAATCTCCAAAATGTAGCATGTACTAAATTTGTACAACTTTTACCATGTATAACATTTTTCAAAAGAGTAATTTTCTATTGTTCACTTTTTTGTATAAAGTTCCTACTTTTCAAAAAATGTACTAAAAAGTACAGAAATTCGTTTCCACTACAAATTTAAGAATTTATGGCTAAAACAATTGTAGAGATTCTTTTAATCATTAATTAGTATAGAGGGCGAAAGGAAAATAGTTTTACAATCCTTAAGGGGCAAAATGTTTAACAAAATAACCTAAATATGAACTTTAGGGTAAAGGGGTTAAGAATTGTTAATCAGCAACGGAAGCACCAACAAACCCCTAGTTCGTGCAGTTTTTGTTTCGGACTTAAATTTAGGATAAAAATGTAAATATTTTAAAGATGTGGAAAAAAAATCTATCGTACAATAATTTTAATCAGTTTTTTCCTCCGGTGCAATTAATACTCATTCATTTAAAAGAATGCATTCATAACACAACATGCTTTTGTATTCCGAAATCGTTAGATAATCCAAAAATAATTTATAAAATTTTGAATTTGGGGTTTTTTGTTTGAACATTCAATACTCAAGAAGAAATTTGGAACATTACTTTTCAATATCCTTATAAGTCCAAGTATCTACAAAATATCTACGCAGTATATTTGATACGACAATTGTACCAATTTTAACAGGCTTATCATTTTCATTTATTATTTCAATTTGATTTGAATGTGAGATATTGGTCTGATTTATTAACAGATTATTGCGAAGATTTTTAAGCTTCTTCCCTCTAAGTGAACGAAATTTTCCTCTACTGCAGCGTCGACCTTTGCGACAATTGACATTATTTGATTTGCGGAAAACTGAAAACAATATAAAATAATTCATAATTTTCCATTAGAGTGTGAGAAAAATTACGTACATTTCAATTTCAAAATTTTGTTGAAATTTCAAATACAGCAATTGAAATTCAAAGACCATAAATTTAAGGGCAGAAAACTATTTTAGCAGCAAAATCAGATCTGCCCCAAAATTTCACCAACGGTAAAGGCTTTTGCGCTGAGTTGAAAAATAAGTTTTTTTTCGCGCTATGACCAACTTCTGGAGATAGAGGCCTTTAAAGCTTGAGTATATAATAGGTCATATCTCAGGTATTTATAATCGGATCTGCTTGAAATATGTATCAATACAAAGCCCTTGTGAAACTCTATAACTCTGTATATAAATATATTTCCTTTTATTAACCCATTGAGGGCTCATTTAAAGAAATGTTTTTTAACCACACTTTTTTTGTTTAATCAACTTGTTGTTCGTGTCGTTTGGTGTTGTTGTCTTTTGTCGTTGTTGTTGTAGTTTTTGCGCACCAAAATAAAAAAATTATTTCTAAAAACTCGCGATTTTTCTGATTTTGTCACACATCGACTTAAGGTACAGAGAGAATTTGAACGCTCCTGCCTGAGCCGGCCGGACGGTCGGGCGACTAAGTGGAATATAAATTTAACGATTTATGAAATTTATTTGGCAGAGTTATGCGCGATTATACATTCAAGCTTTGCAGACCTATATTTCGGAAAATATGGACTTCCGCCAACTTTTTTTTTAAATCCCCATTTAATGCTCAACCAGGCAAAAAAAAATCACGAAAAAATCAAATTTTGCTGCTAAAAAAAATTTGCTCCATCGTAGAATTTAAAACTTCAATTGAAATATTTTAATTTGCAGTTGATGTGTTTTATTTTTCAATTAATGTCTTTCAAATTTCAATTAAGAGTTTGAACGTAAAACTGTTGTATTTTAAATTCATTTGATGTTTACATTTACATCTATCAAATTTCAATTAATGACTTGTCGATTTCCATGGACAAAGTTTTGCTCGTTGAATTTCAACTGATGTCTTTTAAATTCCTATTAACATTGTTTGAATTTCAACTGATATAGTTTCAATTTCAATTGCCTTTTTTTTAAATATCAATAGGTAGGTAGCCTATTTTAAATTGCAAATTGTTTTTGATATTATTTAAAATTGAATTGAATTTCTTTAATTACAGTAGGAAATGGTTACGAAATGAAAGATTCAATCGCCGCTAAGGCGCAAAATGTGTCTGAATTTGGAAATAAAAATTGTCACTGTCTTAATTAGCTCTTCAATACAAATTTAATGAAACCCCCTCTTCAAACCTACACAACCTGCAGTGGGTGCATTTTCTTCCGCTGAAATTCTACAAAAATGTTTCGTCCCACAACAACACCAAGACAAATTCATTTGACTACATTTTGAATTATGGTGAAAAGGATGTACTGTTTTGTACGAGACAGCTAATTAATTAACCCTACCCATAGAAATACAACATTTCAATTCAAACTTGATACGATAAATTTATACTAATTTGAAAGTCACCTTGGGAGGACGACATGTGCGATTCAAAAATTCAATTTGAAATGTAAATTACATCAAATAAAATTTAAAATACATTAATTTTAATTTAGATGTCAATTGAAATTTAAAAATTCCATTTTAAATCTTAAAAATACATAACTGGAAATTCAAAAAATTAATTTGAAGTTTAAAATACATCCATAGAGTAAATCATACTAGAGAGATCATACCAAATTATCAGACGTTTCCTTTCACACTCTTCTTGATGAGGTCGGTGTGATAGAGAGATGTTTGAGGTAATGTGAGATACACCAGGTGGAATTACAATAACTTCTTGCTTTAATTTTTCATGTCGTTTTGGTGAAAAACTGTGAAATTTAAATGTGTTTTACATTTTTTTATTGACTGTTATTGTTAGCATACATTTGTGTTGTATTTAACGCAATAATTTTAATACATAAAACGAAATGCCGTTGTTGTTATTTTGTTCGTTGTTTTGAACCATTGCCTCTATCTGGTAGTAGTAAAGCAATTCCTTTCAACATCGAACCTAAATATCACAACAGAACAAATGTCATACATTTGGTGAGAGAACTGTTAGGTCTACTATAAGTATTAATCTATGAATACATCCAGTGAAGTGTAAAACACATTAATAGAAATTTAGGAGACATAAATCGAAGTTCAAAAATTCCATTTGAAATTTCAAATACATACATAGGTACATACATGCAGGGTGATTCAGGAAGTTCCGGACAAATTTCTTCAGCGTATTCCTTGGCTCATTTTATGAAGAAAAGTCCACTAGGACCATGTCCTAAAATGAAAGGGTGCGAAATGGCAGCGGGTTAAAAATTTTCGGATTGGTGGTCGGAGGGTAGAAGGGTAAAGTTGCTAACTTCTGAGCCAGTGGTCGGATTTTTTTTGTTTTTGGGCTTGTTGGAAAGGTATTTAAGAGGCCTTTCAGAATCAATAAAAAAAGTAGAAAAAGTCAAATCGCCGAGATACAGAGCTTTCGGGAAAAAAGTGGAAAAAAATTCACATAACCTCAATTTGCTCAGCCAGATGGCAGGTAACTTATGTTTGAAACTCTGTTGAAAGATAGCCATACCTCTTACCTTTTCAAAATGACCTAAACGAAGCCAAGAGGTCTTACCGTTCCCAAGTTATGACCATTTTACTGAAATGCAAAAATGTTTGTTTTTGTTTTTGGAAGCGAAATAACAGCACACATTTATTTGTTTTTGTAAATTAAATTAAATTAATGTTTTTGTAAAAATTGTAAAGCTCTGTATCTCGGCGATTTGACTTTCTTCTACTTTTCTGAAAGGCCTCTTAAATACCTTTCCAACAAGCCCAAAAACAAATAAATCCGACCACTGGCTGAGAAGTTATCAACTTTACCCTACTACCCTTCGACCTCCAATCCGAAAATTTTTAACCCGCTGCCATTTCGCACCCTTGCATTTTCGGACATGGTCCTAGTGGACTTTTCTTCATGAAATGAGCCAAGGAATACACTGGAGAAATTTGTCCGGAACTTCCTGAATCACCCTGTATATTGAAATTCAAAAAATTAATTTGAATATTAAAATACGTCAAATGATTGATTTATTTTAAATTTCAAGTGGCATTATTAAGTTCCAATCGACAATTGTTTCAAAATCAAACTGATGTTTCTTGAATTTTGACTGAAAATGGTATAAATGAAAGATGTCGTCACATCTAAAGATTTCCGCTCTTGGTAACTTGAGCGAAACGGGCTGTATTGGGAAGTTTAGCTAATCAGTGAGTGATTAAAGATATAGAAAATTCAGGGCCAATTTTTTTTATAATAATTGCAACGGTATGAGATTGTTGAGTTTTTCTGAAAATGTCCTTTTCATAAACTACAAAAAATAGGTACAAAATAAGATAGGTATTAAATTAGACGTCATATAAATTTAAGTCTATTATTGATCTTATCTAAGAGAAAGAATAAACATTACTTTACAACTCCTTACAAAAAACATAAAAACATAAAATATCCAATACCATAACCAAACACCCAAAAAAACAGACCCCTAAAACTACTGGCACTCGCGTGAATATTACAACACATGAAGCGACAGAGAGATGCGTTCGTGTGCCTCCAACACAGTTACAATAAAATCTAGGGCAATTGCAATAAAATGCGTACGTTTCTTCATTGGCATACAGCCAAACATCTCTGAAGTCCTGACGTATTTGAACAGAACTTGTAGAAGCGATCGATGCATATGAGTCGCCCTCAGAAGACTCATAAACAATCATAGGACTTGCGGCAAAATATAAAGGAAGTGGAAGTAAAACGTCATCTATTTATATATAAAATAAAACAAAATATCATAATGGTAGTAAAGGGTTAATTTTTAACTACAACATAACATACATATATACAGATATTTTATATATAAATTAAATAATCTTATATAGTTTCAATATAATATTTTTAATATAAAATTTTTAATAAAATATTTTTACAACTCAATATTGTGGTTTAAAATATAAAATTTGTGTTAAACAAAATAGCAAACCTAAGATTTCCATTACACCAAAGCCAAATCTCTATAAAATTTACACGTTCGATTAGTTTAATTTCATTGGAAATGGTTGGTGTCTGGGCTACAGCAAAATTAAATTGAGATGAATCAAGTTCATCGTATGCAATAACATCGTTATCTTCCTCATCTAAAGACGTGTCTTCGTCATCATCCAAATCATCTCTTTTGTTATGGCCTTTAAATGAGACAAATACAACAGTAAAAGCGTGTACGATATGTTGGTGTTTTTAGGTTTCCAGGCTATGAAACAGTGTGAATTAATTAAGCGAATGTATGAATATCTCAGCACAGACAAGAATCAGTAAAGGCCACAGACACTTGAGATAACTTGAGTTTTGTTGTAAAAATCTCCCATTTTTTATTAGTTCCCCATAGAAAATGAATGTTTGCCATCTAATTGCATTGTAAATCTAACGATTACGAATATTAGATTATTCCCTATGATCAATCATGCGATTTTGATTTGCTATTAAGAGATGTTCCGGATTTCACTTTCGCCAAAAAGTTAGCCACAGAACAACCAGATTTTTTTCTCAAAAATTCATGATTTATTTAAAGAAACTTGTAAGCAATGAATGCATTCTTAAAATAAATTCGATCCAAGTAGACATTTTGCCAAGGCATGTATATGGAATATTCCACGCATAATACAGATCCACAGATTTCAGACTTTTAGAAACTACTAAATATCCAAGTATCAACAAATTCATTGTGATTTTCGGGTATTGGTGGTCCTGGTTGAAATTCATGACCTCCGTTGCTCCCAAAAATATGAACGAGCCGAAGCAACTACTATAAGTTCTGAAATCATTTTCAATAAACAAATTGTAATATAAAATAAATATTTTTCACAGAGATTAATTACGGGTTTAAATACGAATTCATAGCATGGTATTTTTCACATGGCTGATTTGTATTCATGTCAAGAACCAAAATAAAACTGTAGTATCTACCTTTTCGAAACAGCTGATGGTTGTTGTCTTTACTATAGCAAACTTTGTCATTGTTTTTTTTTGTTAAAGTGCAGATTTCTCTTTCGATCTTATAGAACTGGAAATTTAAAGCATAGTGGTTGATGATATATTTCATATAAATTTGATTTATGATATTTCGTGAAATGCAAACATTTACTAACATATTTATTATTGACAAAGCTAGGTGACGCACCTATAAGACATATTAAAAATTAAAAATAACTGCATACTTTTCAACATTATCAAATATCCAAGAGTCAATAAATTCTTGACGAATTTTTGGCTCTAAATTTTCTGGCATTGTAGGCTGTTCAAGGGGTATTATATTCCCTGCCGCAGATGTAATTGGAATAGGCCTACGTGTTGTCACGATATAGGGACCGCGGTGTAAAGCAGAAGTGTAATAAAGGATTGGTGGGGCATCTGAAATTATATGGAGTAATATTATTGAAGATGAGGACAATGATGATTCCAGGATACACAATATATTCTCAGAAGCGTTAACAGATATCCAGAAAATATTTTTTTAAATACATTTGTCGTTTGATCTGGAATTGATGAACACCTTTTTATTTTTTAATTTGCTTAACTAAATACATAATATAGAATAATATTCTTAGATTGACATTAATAGTTTTGATCGGCAGCAACTAAATAATATTCCAATTCGTACTTATAATTATAATACTCATAATATGAAATGTAAGGAATATTAATCCATTCGATGGCGCACATTTCTTCATGTGTTTTTTGGTATGGCAAATTGTTGAAATTTTAGTAATCCCATACATAAGTTCCATTAATACTACTACAACAATTTTGATTTATGTCAAAATAATGTTGGAATGTTGAAAACAGTTTGTGGTGTATATTGCAACTGCCTAAAAGTATGCCTTAAACATACCAACTCACCACGAATGTTTAATGATATCGCAAGAACAGTATGACACCACAATCGAGAACAGATGTCATTTCACCACTAATTGTTAAGTCGATATCGAACTTTCGAGTACAACCGAGACTGGAGAGCGTTACCCCGAGATGGTTCTGGAAATGGCTGTATGGAGATCAGTCTCAAATTCGACGGGTAAAGGTAAAAATCGTCCGCAATATAGTTATTGAGAAAATACTTCCTGTATAGTGTTAAGTTGGACTGTGGGAGTAAAATAAATAAATCTGTAGTACTTATTGTAATTTAGAAGGAACCTTGTGTTATTAAATTGCAAAATAAAATAGCGCTTTAGAGGACAATTAGAATTTTCGTAACAAATCAGTAGCATACAATCGTTTGTTGCTTTTTCTGTATCCACAATTTCTTATCTCACTCGGATCTCGATTGGTTTATTTTCAAGATGCAGCTTAAAACACAAACTCTGAGTTCATTAAGTTGTTTAGGAAACCGGCTATACAAAACTGCCCCCAAAACTACTGATAAATATTGTGACGGAAAAATGCTTTAATTTGTTTCTGGCACAACTAACATTTGAATTACAACAGACATCTTCATTTGTGGTCTGTGTTGTAGCTTGATTTATTTTTTTTTAATTATTTAGCTTATAATTATAAATTACGTGCTAAACTAGATATGGGCAATAGCTTCAAAGGACTTCAGCTCTAAAATACAATTGGAATAGTCTTAAAAATTAGTATTCAATTTTCAGATCTATTTATTTATAAGATCTATGTATTTGAAATGGACCCTTTTTCCTTTAATATAAAAAATCGTATTTGTTGTGATAGTTGTTATTTTTTTTATTGGATTGTAAAGAAAACATGTTGCGATTAAGTATGGAATAAAATATCCGTCAAATGTCCCCCCACGGCTCTGATGATAGGCCATTACTCTTTTCATGAAATTTGCCTTGACTTTTTCACAGAGATGTGTCTGTATCTCACTGATGACGCGTTGGATCTCGGATTTGAGCTCAGGAATTGTTTCTGGATTATTCGCATAAACCCTTGATTTTACAAAACGCCAAAGAAGGAAATCGCGTTAAATCGAATTATTTAATTTTTTGACCACTCTTTGATTGACACATTAGGAGCACTTGCCCCACTGAAAATTCTTCAAAGTTTTCGAGAGATCTCAGCATAACTTTCCAAATTTTATAACACGATGTTCTTTCGGAAAGCGCTCCATTGTTAGTAATCGCAATAAACATGTGGGACAGTTGCCAAATTTCAGAGTTGCACAACAAAAGGGGCACTAAATTTAAAAAGTGCAATCTTACTGAGGCACCCTTTATATCTTTGTATAGATTAGATATTTGTAGACATTTTGTTACTAATTTAATATTTTGTGTGTAACAATCAAATTGTAGCCACAAAATTGTTACAAAGTTGTCACCAATATTTGTTTCTGGTATTATGGCAACACGGTAACAACGAAAAATTCACCTCTTATCAAATAATTCACCTCACAATAACAGGTTGTCAAAAGCGGCAAAAAAGGAAAAGTAAGAATTTAATATATTTATATTTTATGGAATTAAAATTAATACATTATTACTTAGGAAATTTAAGGATACCGCAAAGGTACAACTGACATGATATATTGCCTACCTTAAGGAACATCCAGAGATGTTAAGCGGAAAGAATACACCTGCGTATACGGGGAAAATGGAGAAGGAAATTTACTTTAGCTCCAACTCTCTGATCTACACCAAACTTTCACCATCGACAAAAGCTGCTGCGATGAGTTCAAAAAGTTGTTTTCTCCCCCGCGATCGGTCTAAATTCTTTAGATATAGGCCTTTAAAGCATGAGTATATAAACGCTTATATCTCAGGTATTTATAATCCGATCTGGTTGAAATGGGCATCATTCCAAAGATCTTTCTAAATTCTATAAATCACTGCGTAAACATATTTATTTTTGTTAACCCATTAGGGAGCTACTTAAACAACGGTTTTTTAACCTCACTTTTATGATAAAAATTTATGTTTTTTCAAAAAAATTTAGTTTATACTTATTTTTAGTAGGCTCCGATAATAGACAAGATCTTAGCCTTTGTTTTAAAGTATAATACCCACCAATATCTGTTTAAAGACCGGAGACCTGATAATAGACAAGACTAATCTTTTTTTAAGGTAAAGGGTTTTTCAACAGAGACGCTACAAAAGTAAATCATTTCATCATGGAAAGATATACGAGCCAACAACGAGTCGAAATTATTAAAATTTACTACCGAAATTTGGAGTCAGTGGCCTCAACTTTAGGAGGGCTACGTCCAATTTATGGTCGTCATAATCTTTTGTTACATTGTCCTATGGAAATGGAGCAGAAAGGACTTGTTTTTGTGTTAGAACGATTGCAAAAACGCCAAATGTATATCAGAATTTTGAACGGAGATATCTCCGGTCTTTGAAGCGATATTGGTGGGTATTATAACGAGTTTTTCAATAAGAGCGTTACAAAAGTTTTTTTAAATAAAACAAAACCGGTTTTAGATACCTATGAAATTCTTTGTTCCTGTGAAAGTACGTTTGATGCCATTATGTATGGAACTCGATTTCTTTTGCATAGCCACCACGGACACGCTTGCAGAAGTCCAGACGCTGAACCCAATATTCGACGGTTTTCAAGCATAAATCGGCCGATACTGCTGCAATTTCACGTTCGATATTCGTACGAAGTTCATCAATCGTCGCTGGCTTGTTGGCATAGACCATATACTTGACGTAGCCACACAGGAAATAATCTAACAGAAAATAAACTTTCGTGAGATAACACGTTCACCAAACTTGGTTTCCAATAAATTGATTGTGGCATTCGCTGTGTGGCTTGTGGCGCCGTCCTGGTGGAACCACATGTCCTCCAAGTCCATATTATCCAATTGAGGCCAAAAATATTCGGTTATCATTGGAAGGTAGCGATTCCCATTCACAGTAATGTGCCGGTCTTGATCATCACGGAAGAAGTACGTCCCAATGACGCCGCCGGGCCATAAACCGCACCAAACCGTAATTTTGTCGGGATGCAATGATGACTCATGGATTACGTGTGGATTGCTGTCTGACCAATAACGCATATTGTGCTTATTATTGACGAAGCCATTCTGCCAGAAATTAGTCTCATCGCTGAAGATGATTTTCCGATGAAAATGCGAATCATTTTCAAGTTGTTGCTCAGCCCAATTCACGAACATACGACGCTTATGGTGGTCATGCGGCTTCAGTTCTTGCGTCAATTTGATCTTGTAACGATGTAGGCCAAGATCTTTTCGCAAACTTCGCCACAACGACGTCACAGAGATGCCCAACGCTTGAGAACGACGTGTGAGAGACACATTTGGGCTTTCTTGAACTGAAGCCTGAGCGGCAGCAATATTCTCGACACTACGGGCACTTTTTTGTCTCACTGGCACGGGAACATTTTGTACTGTGCCTGTGGATTCAAATTTTTCCACTAGACGCTCAATTGTTGATCTAGTAGGACGATTATGACGACCATAAATTGGACGTAGCGCTCTTAAAGTTGAGGCCACTGACTCCAAATTTCGGTAGTAAATTTTAATAATTTCGACTCGTTGTTGGCTCGTATATCTTTCCATGATGAAATGGCAAACCTTACTGAAGAGAAAAGTCAAAAGAGCGGGAAAAAATATGGCGTCATTTGCTGTCCCTATCGATTTACTTTTGTAGCGTCTCTGTTGAAAACCCCTTTATATAAAAAGATAGACCCATTTTGATCTTAACCGCAATGTTCAGAAGCAAAATTGTCGACTATGGAGTGAGCTCGAGTCGGACTGTGGTAAACAGTTTCACCAAGCTGCATTGTCGGCCTTACATTTTCGAAGGAAACTGTCGTACTGTTACATCCGTTACAGTGTTGCCACTTTCTGAATACTTATCCAAAAATGGACCAATTTCAATCGTTTTCTTTCGTTTGAAGGGATCCGCAGATCTCTTTTTGGTACATAGTTGAACAGCAATATGTAAATTTTGGCAACTATATTTAAAACATTCTTCGATGCATGTTGATGGTATTACATGTAAAAAACTTGGCATTTTCTGGACGAACATATCGTCGACATATCTATTTTATTTTGAACGTGAGAGCTCCTTGTACCAGTTTCGTGGTATCGAAAATTGTCTGATACATCTTCGCCTTATATTATCAGATTACAGTACAATAATTTCAAAATATGACTAACGGAAAAAGTCTTGGTACAAATCAGATTCTAGCCGATATATTATGTTGGACGCAGTAAGAAAGGACTATCGATGGTAGCAATAGGCATGTCAATGCGGTGGACTTAATTAAATTATTTCTATTTTAATTGCAAAAAAAAATGTTCTTCGTTGAAAGAAAATAAAAACTATTGCGTTATTTCAAGTGCTTTGGGACAAACTATTGTGCAATTTCAAGAAATTTTGGATATTTTTTGAAAATTCCTTGCGTAATTTTGACCTACACTGGTGGCAACACTGATCCCTTACTTAAAGATGTTATATGTTCTCTTTTCTTTATTTCTCCCCATACAAAACGGTGGACAAATAAGTTTAGCAGGGATTAAAAAACAGCCCTATTGAACGAAAATTAAGAGATGTATTTTGAGTTTCAATTAATATGTTTCAAAATTCAATTGATGTTTTTTGTGAATTTGAATTGAAGTCCTGTCAATTTCCATGAATGTCTTTTAAATTTCAATTGATGCCTTTTAAATTACAATTGATGGGGTTTGAATTGAAATTGATGTGTTTAAAATTTCAATTGGAATTTGAAATTTTCATTGACTTATTTTAAAATTTCAACTGACGCGTTTTCAATTTCATTGGAAATCTTTTGAATTTAAATTTTTGCCGTTTAAATTTCAGTTTCTGTATTTTAAACTTCAATTGATGTATTTTAAAATGTAAAGTGGACATTTCAATTCATTGATTTATTTTAAATTGCAAGTGGAATTTTTTAATTATCAATTAATACTTGTCTTAAAATCAACTGATATGTCTTGAATTTAGACTGAAAATGGTGTAACTGAAAGATGTCGTTACATCGAATGAATTCTGCTTTTGTTTACTTGAGCGAAACGTGCTGTATTGGGAAGTTTAGATAACCACTGACAGATTAAAGATATAGAAAATTCGAGACCAATTTGTATTATAACAATTGCAACGGTAAGAGATTGTTGAGATTTTCCGAAAATGTCCCTTTCATTAGTTACGATACACATAAATCGTTCCACAACAAATATGTCAAAAAAGTGACGCTCTATATTAGACGTCATATAAATTTAAGTATATTATTGATTTGTATCTTATCTTAGGGAAAGAACAACCATTACTTGTGCTCAACTGTTTGCAAACAACATAAAAACATAAAATATCCCATACCATAACCAAACACCCAGAAGAACAGACCCCTAAAACTACTGGCACTCGCGTGCATTTTACAAGACATTAAGCGACATAGAGATGCATTCGTGTGCCTCCAACACAGTTACAATAAAATAAAGGACAATTGTAATGAAATGCCTACATTTCTTCATTGGCATACAGCCAAACATCTCTAAAGTCCTGACGCATTTGTACAGAACTGGTAGACTCATAAACAATCATAGGACTTCCGGCAAAATATAAAGGAAGTGGAAGCAAAACGTCATCTATTTATATATAAAATAAAAACAAATATCATAATGGTAGTAAAGGGTTAATTTTTAGCTACAACATAACATACATATATGTAGATGTATGTAAAATAAATAACCTAATATTAATATTTTTACAATAATTATTTTCAATATTATGTTTGTAATAAAAATTTTTACAATTCAATATTGTGATTTAGAATATAAAATTTGTGTTAAACAAAATAGCAAACCTAAGATTTCCATTACACCAAAGCCAAATCTCTATAAAATTTATACGTTCGATTAGTTTAATTTCATTGGAAATGGTTGGTGTCTGGGCTACAGCAAAGTTAAATTGAGATGAATCAAGTTCATCGTATGCAATAACATCGTTATCTTCCTCTTCTAAAGACGTGTCTTCGTCATCATCCAAATCATCTCTTTTGTTATGGCCATTAAATGAGACAAATACAGCAATAAAAGCGAGTACGATATGTAGGTGTTTTTAAGTGTCCAGGTTATGAAACAATGTGAATTAATTAAGCGCAAGTATATCTCAGCACAGACAAGAACCAGTAAAGGCCAGCGACACTTGAGATAACTTGAATTTCGTAGTAAAAATCTTCCATAGTTTATTGTTTCCCCATAGAAAATTAATGATTGTCATCTAATTGCAATGTAAATCTAAGGATTAATAACATTAGATTGTTGTCAAGGATCAAACATGGGATTAAGTTTTGCAAGTAAGAGTTGTTCTGAATTTCACTTTCGCTAAAAAGTTAGCCACAATACAACCAAAAATTTTTTCTCACAAATTCATGACTAATTTAAAGAAACCTGTAAGCAATGAATGCATTTTTAAAATAAATTCGATCCAAGTTGATCAAAGCTTACATATGGAACACCCCTCGCATAATATATCGTAGTTCCACAGATTTCATACTTTTGGAGACTACCAAAAATATCCAGGTGTCAACAAATTCTTTGCGAATTTTCGATATTGGTGGTCGTGGTTGAAATACAGGACGAGCCGAAGCAACTTCTATAAGTTCTGAAATTATATTCCATAAACAAATTGCAATAAAAAATAAAGATTTTTCTTAGAGATTAATTACGGGTTTAAATACAAATTCATTGCATGGTAACTTCAAAGAAAAAAAGGAAAAGCAAATCACCCAGTGATTTGTATTCATCTCAAGAACCAAAACAAACTGCAGTATAACTCTAAATTAGACAGCTGATGGTTGTTGTCTCTACTATAGTAAACGTTATAATGGTTTTTTTTTTGTTAAAGATTTGTAGTCATCTCAAGAACCAAAATAAACCTGTGGTAACTACTTTTACGAAACAGCTGATGGTTGTTGTCTTTACTATAGCAAACTTTTTCATTGTTTTTTTGTTAAAGACTTGTATTCATCTCAAGAACCAAAATAATCCTGTAGTAACTACTTTTATGAAATAGCTGATGGTTGTTGCCATTACTATAACATACTTTTTAATGTTTTTTTTGTTAAAGCTCAATTGAGAAGGTTCTCTGCAAATCTTGACTATTCCACTTTGTGTTTTTACACAATTTTTTAAAAAAATAGTTTTTTAAGAATGCAACTTTTTTCCGGTGAAATTAATGAGTTTTGGCCCAATTTTATTTTAGCTGAGTTTTCATTTCAATGTTACCAAACGAAAAAAAAAATACAAAATCAATTCTGTTGAAAGTGGAATAGTCAAGTTTTGAAAAGAACCTCCTCAATTATCTTCTTTATGCTATTTTGCAACTGAAAATCTAAAGCATAGTGGTTGATGATATATTTGATATAAATTTGTATTATGAAATTTAATGATATACAAATATTATGGTTGTTTACGATTACTGTTAATTATATTTTTAATTATTTACAAAAGTTATTTCCGAAACCCATAGGTAGGTGGCGCACCAATAAGACATATTAAAAATTAAAAATAACTGCATACTTTTCAACATTATCAAATATCCAAGAGTCAATAAATTCTTTACGAATTTTTGGTTCTACAATATCTGACACTGTAGGCCGTTCAAGGGGTTTAATGTATGGTGATGTCGTAGATGTAATTGGGCCCGATGATAAGGGAACAGGTCCACGGAAAATAGGAGAATCGTAATAAAGGACTGGAGGGGCATCTGAAATTGCATGGAGTAATATTATTAAAGATGGGGACAATGTTGGATGATGTTTGAGGGATACAAATTATTCGCAGGAACATAAACAGATATCCAGAAAATATTTTTAAAATATGTCGATTGTACTGGAATTTGTGTGCATGTACTCTTCCTTAATTATCTTAACTGAATATAATTGAAAAATATACTTAGGTAGGCACTCAAAATGTTGATTGGCAGGATATATATAATATTCATATTCATCCTTATGATTATAAAGCTCATAATGTGAAATGATAGGAACAATTATCCATTCGATGGCGTACAATTCTTCAATTGTTTTATGGTATGACAAATCCTTGAAATTTTAGTAATCCCATAAGGTCTATTAATACTGCTACGATAACTGCTTTACATGGTTAATTTATGTCAAAACAATGATGGAATGTCGAAAACAGTTTGTGGTGTATATTGAAACTTGATTGCCTAAGTCTGAAATTATTCTGTTGCTACCACATTCGAAATCACCACGAATGTTTGATGAGATCGCAAGACCAGTATGAGACCACCAGGGTTCGTATTTCGTGGATAACACTGTGCGACACCCAAAAAAATGATGGACTTCTGTCAACGGATTTTGGTAGAAAGGTGTAAAAAAAAATATACGTGTATCGCCGTTTTACCAGACCTGATCAGAATTTGTTTTGGGCGGGTCAAAGTTTCCGCCCCTCGGAACTTTCCTGCAACATATCGGCATGCAAAATTGTGTGTTCCTTACTTCTGAGGTACAAAATATGTTCAGAAGTTTTATAGAAAAGATTCAGACAAACATTTTTGTGGAACAAATTAACCCTCTAACTGTCACGTATAACCACAATTTTTACTTTTTTGAAAACTCGCAAAAAACTGCTCCAAAATGATGGGGGCGTGGTCAAAATGTTCTAAAAAAATTATCGTCATAAAATTTCACTATATGTGTCCGAACACTCCAAAACACAAATCTTAGCCCAAGTGGTAGATAATAAGCAAAAACTAACTGCCTTCTAAGGGTTAATAATGAATTTTGCTGTTTCCATTAAAAATAGTCCACATAATACAATGAATTTTGTCATATTTCATCTTTTATCTAGCACTTGGGCTAAGATTTGTGATTGGAGTGTTCGGACACATATAGTGAAATTTTATGGCGATCAGTTTTGTAGAAAATTTTGACCACAGTGTAATTATTGCCGTGTGGAATGGGTAGTGATCGTTTACGCATTACCCACAGGGTATGGGGAAAATAATACCCACGACAATGGGGAATTACCCATCACGATTACCAATTACCCTCAGGGTAATGGGGAAAATAATGGGTAGTAACCCACCACAGTGGGGAATTACTCATCACGATTACCAATTACCTACAGGGTAATGGGGAAAATAACCCATCCCCATTTTTAATCGAAAATTAGAAAATATTTCTATATCTCGGAAACGGACAACCAATTGAAAAAATAACCCATTTTTTGCGAGTTTCTAAGGGTTTTTCATCAAGTGGTCCAATTCCTATGGAAGCATTTAAAAAAAATCGCCAAAATAAGAAAATCGCTTAAATAAAAAAGTGGCTATAACTCGGAAACGGTGCGATTCGGTTTCGATTAGACGAAAATATAATAAAAATTGCATCTCCTATGGAGGCTTTAATCAATGGGTGTCTTCAATATGGCATCAAATTTAAAAAAAAAGAAACGCTAAAACTAAAATTTTTCAAACAAAAAATTGATAAAACGCCCTCATGTCCGTATCTCGGAAACGGAGCGTCCAATCGAAAAAATAACCAATATTTGCGGCTTTCTAAGGGTTTTACATAAAGTGGTCCAATTCGAATTTTCCTAAAAATAGCACGAAATAATATAAATTTTATCTCTTGAAGAGGCTTTAACCAATGGGTGTCTTCAATATGGCATCACTTTTTTTTTTAAAAAATTTTAGTTTTAGCGATTTTTTTTTTAAATTAATGCCATATTGAAGACATCCATTGGTTAACGCCACCGACGGAGGTAAAAAATGTATTACGTAGGCACCGTTTCCGAGTTATAGCCATTTTATATTTTAGCAATTTTCTTATTTTTGCGATTTGACAGCTGTCGTCTACGATCGTTCGGATTATTAAAAATGGAGCGCTACATAATGGAATAACGCCATGTCATTGTAAAAACCCATTACAAAAAGAGAGAAAGTTACGCTGAGACCGCCTTCGGTTGTGAACGTCCACCAAATGCGTCAACAATTCGAAGAGCGATCAAAAAATTATAAGAAACTGGGTCGATTATGGGCAGTGAGTCTCCTGTTCCTGGTCCACGTACCTGCCTGTCTCTCGAAAACATTGCTGCTGTTATCGACTGTTTCGTCGAAAACCCGGGAACATCAATTCGGAATTGTTCACAACAGCATCAAATTTCCTTAAGCAATGGCCTGTGATCAGAGCCGCTTGGACGATTAGCCAGGTATTTGATTCGATACTTAATCTGAACATATCTATTTAATCGTGCGATAAAAATATCACTACTCGGACAAAAAGTTGCTTTTAAATTAAATCCCAAATATAAATATGCCACAAAGAAATTTTCACAGAAAATATCTCGTAAGCTGTATACAATATTATTTGGTTTTCTTTTTTTGTGAAAAAAAGTGGGGTTTTAGAGAAACCAAAATTTTCCAAATTCAAAATAAGCTCCGATAATTTCCATATAACAACGCATTCCGGAATTTCATTCTATATAGTATCAGATTCTACAACCACGCCTTTACTCCCATGTGTAGTTCCAATTTGGGTTTCTTGCGAATAATTTCAATTCATACTTGCATTGACTATAAATAAGGTGCTGCTAAATACAATATGGAGTTTAAACGATCCCATCTCTGCATAACATGCGTTATGCACAGGTTCGTTGCCTGGCTATAGCTTGCGTATTGGCAATGGAGGTTGTTGACTTTAATATATTTTGGATATTCAATACCAAAAGGTTCTAGTCTTGACTATAACCTGATTATTCATTATTTTTCAAATTAGATAAAATTGTGAATATGAAAAGTGTGATTTAAAAATTTGACTGTTAGTGACATTGTCGTAGATGAAAGTACAAAATATCCAGCAGATGCAACGAAAAATTGTAATTATCATGATCATACTTTTCCAAGTTTTCAAATGTCCAAGTTTCTAAAAATTCTTGACGAATCTTTGGTTGTACGATGTCCTCAATAATTGGTTTTAGTGTCGAGGTATATAGTATAGGAACAGCAGTGGTCGTTGTAATAACAGTTCCTCTGAAACGGATACCTGGTGATGCAAGGCTATGGTACCGAATGACATCTGAAAAATATGTATTATATCAAAGTAGGTTTTTTCCAAGATCTTGAGAATGATTCCTATTAACATAGATCATTTATGGGGCAAATTAATTATATGACCATTATAATTTGTAGATTAATTTGAATTACCTCTACAAATGCAAATTCAAAACAATGTAAATGAAAATTGCCTTTACTTTCAAACCACTTAAATCATTTCTGGCAGTTTTGGTTTCCAAATAGGTACAGTACAGGTTTATGACTTTGAAAGTACTACGAGAATAGATAAATAAAAAACCATAGACGGTGAAAGATAAGTGAAGGATTTGGAAGTCAAGGGAAATGTTATAGATGGCGCATGTATGGTGGAAATGGGCAAATTCCTCTCGTAATAAAAACTATTGATAAAACTACATATATAAACATGTTTTTTTGGCTTTTGTATTGCGAACAAATATCAAAAGCGATATGATTGTCTATTATTTATATTATATTTTCAAGTTAAAAAACAGAATCGAAATAAAAATTAGATCTGAGTGCTTTTTCGTCACATCCGCGTGAAAAATGGTCGTACGGTAATAGCATGTGACCTCTGGTGAAAATGGTGATTAAGCAAATGAGCCATCTATGGATTTTATTTATCTATGCCACGATCTATGCAGTATCGAAGCCACAAACCCCTACATATAAAATAAACTAAACACAGAATTGCCAGCAGTCAAACAAATTCAAAATAATTAAAAGCATTGCCTCATTTTATTACAATTGGCATCCGATTCCACAACATGCATTTACATTGCCTGAAATTAAAAATTTTTTAATTATCATTGCGAACAATGGTAATGCTTTTTCATTTGCAGTAAATAAATTAAAATCCAAATTTAAATCCAATGGAAATTAAAAAACCCATGTATGATAGAGATATAGTTTTTAAATAAAGCTATTTCAGATCCAGCAACGGGTATTCATTCATCAGTGGTTGTTTGGAACGATGCTATTGAAAAATCCAAATGCAAACGAAAACTCATTTGAATTGAGAATTCTCCACTATGCAAGTGTTGGGAAAATATTGCAAGCAAAACACACAGGCATAGTGGAGAATTCTCAATGTAAATCAGTTTACATTTAGTTTGATTGATTATGCAATTGCATCATACTATACGGTTTGCCAGGAATCATGAGGATCGATTTTTGGATGGAACTTTTTGTTTTACTATATCTCTTTGTGAATAGAGCTGTAGTATAATGGTCTTGAGTTTGAATAAATAAAATAAAATTATTTAAATAAAGAGGAGAAATGAATAAATATCATCCCTTTTTTTTATTTAAAATACAACTGAGTCAGGACTTCACTTACGAGTACAAGCTTTTGGAGTAACTTTATTTCTTAAGCTATAAAAAGATACAAAGCTCATGGTATAAGTTACTTCGCTTCAGTTATACATATTGAATTGACGTTAAGAACACGCTGAAAAATATCGGGCCCAGCAACATATTGCTGGAACCATGTATGTACATTAGGGTGGCAATGAAATGTATGGAGGAAACTATATTTTCGAATTTTAATAAACCCCAGGCGGATTTTAAACTCGGTTTAAATAAATTTTATAAATTTTTTTGAAATCTGATCAGTGTGACGCAACCCGGGTTTTAACCTGGTTTTTAAAAAAAAATTTATAAAATTTATATAAACCGAGTTTTGAACCCGGTATTAAACTCGGTTTTTTAAACTCGGTTTTTTAACCCGGTTTTAAAACCGGTTTTTGTAACCAACTGTCACATCAGATTTAATAGAATCGGTTTGAGCACATAGCTTATGTTTCTAACTTATAATTTGGAATTTTTTAATGTGGTACCCTTATAAGGCCATCTTGGCGATTTTTTCTCGAGATAGCCTACTTTGCCGCACGATAACACCATGAAACCGTTGCACGAGTATATCGTGTTATAGACTATTGGAAGCGTATAGACTTCTGCTAGAAGGTATTGGAATCCTAGTAAAATATTTTTTCATTTCGATACAATTTTTGGAAAAAAAACCGAAAAACCCAAATTTTCATTTTTGTTAAAAATTGCAAATTTTTTCAAATTGAAAATTGGAACCCTTACAGTTTTCGGATTTTACTCAAACTTTATCCCGTTTATATTCAGGTTAAACTAAATCAATGTTCATATTTTTTTTTCAAATGCACCGAGGAATGAAGATTTTCTAGTGTATACGAATTTTCACCCAAAATGCCAAAATCCGAAAAGTTTGACTAAAATGCGGCACGGCTTAGAGTTGTCCGATCCGGCTCAAATTTCCACCAAGTCAGTTTTTGACCATAAGGAACAAGAGCCCGCCTGGGGTTTATTAAAAATCCGAAGTTGTTTTTTCATTGCCACCCTAATGTACATGTTTGCCAGCATTGTTGTTGTGCATTGAAGATCTGCTGCGTTTTGTTTCGTTAGTGTCTGTCACGTTTATGTTTTCAGCTTGTTTCTACAAACAAAGTTACATTTGGGTCACAAATACATATATTATAAGCTATTCATTATTGTGTCCCAAACATGTTATCTTGAATAGCAAACACAATGTGTTTGGACACAAGTATACTATGTTTGCGATAAGCTACAAACACATTGTATTTGCATCCAAACAATAAAAAATTAAATTTTTTTATTGTATAGAGATGTAGACTGGTCTTGAGCGTGAATAAAGTGAACATAATAGTTCCAATAAAACGGGTGATTAATTAAATATCATCCCTGAATATTTTCTGAATGAACATGATCACATGATTTCCTGTTTTGCACTGCAGGCTTTGGCGGCACTGTTGGTCGAAGAGAGTGTGCGTGGCTTATAGTGGCTGACGGGAGATTTGTATTCGTCTGCCTTTCAGTTGCCATCATGCATTGGACAAATGAGGAGAGGTCATTTTGTGTTGAATCGTATTTTTCAAATGCGCACTGGATCATTGTAGTGCAGCGTGCTTTTCGTCTACGATTTCGTTTACGTTGTGATGAGGCACATTTTTACCTCAGTGGGTGTGTAAACAAACAAAATATGCTGTACTGGAGTGAAACAAACCCCAGAGAACTTCACCAGTCGACATGCTTGTTAGAGTTCATGAAAACTTCAGAAAACGTATGCAGCACTGTGTGGATAGCGAAGGTCGATATTTGGCAGATACACTATTTAAAACCATGTAATTAAAAAATT